>OX387384.1:26996239-28273946 GCA_947563715.1 Lycia hirtaria
GGTATAGCGGGATCGAGGGTCATAGATCGATTTGCCTGTTGGCAAGAATAATGTCGCGTATCCACTAGGCAACATTTGGCACTCAACATGTTCGGCAACGTTGCAACTACGCGCGACTTTGCCAGATGGCGCGCAACATGACGCGCGCTTGTTGTTTGTTTAGAGAGTATCGTTAGTGGAGAATCAATTGCAGTCGAGTGGAGTGGAGTGGAGTGGACTACTTTCAACATGTTGGGCAACATGTCGCGCGCCAAATATTGCCTAGTGGATACGAGCTTAATACGATTAGTCTTACGCTGTGATTCCATCAATTAATAAAATTAATTCATAAACAAATTTAATTTGTCATGTTAGATTGCACTTTACGGTTTTACCTGTTATTCCATAAGCAATAGTATTTTTTTCAAATTCAGAAATAAACTATCTTCATTCTAATATTTATTTACAGTTTTAACGACTTAGCGCGTGAAGAAAAATCGTATCATTGGCAAAAACTGACATATTTTAATAACAATTTGATCTCTGTTTTCTGCATTCTAGAAAAAACAAGTTAAAAAAAAAGATAAAACACCCGACTGCAGAAAAACAGTCTAGCTTACGAGTTCGTTACGCTTTATATGTACGTTTTTGTGATAAAGTAAACGTAAAATCGCTGTAGAAGATTATAAATGCGCATTATTTTGAATAAATCTAGTAAAACCACTTGTTTATTACGAAAAACTTCGATGAAGTATACGAAAAAACGAGTTTTTTATTTTTGCGAGAGATATATTATTAGTATTACAAAAAAAGTAAAGCCTATGACACTCTGGAATTAAAAACGAATCTAATGACACCTCGAATATCAAAATCGGTCGAGCCGTTTAGGCTGTAGGCGATTATATAGCAACATACATACACTCGAAAAACATAAACCTCCTTCTTACGCAGCCGGGTAAAAAACTCGAGAACTTTGTACATTGATATATACTTAGACTTACGTACAAGATGTTATTAAAAATTAAAATTAAACTAAACACCAATTTAAGAGGGGTGGATGAACAAAAATAGATACAATTTTCTTTGTATATATTTTGGGAATAAGGCATATCGATTATGGATATACAGATAAGGATACTCACTTGAAAATACTGTCTAGCTCTTATCGTCAAAATTTCTTGGTCTTCCGTAATCTGCTCCGTAATGGGATCTACTAACGAAAACAGGTATCTATTGATTGCCATCACCAGCTGCTTGCACCAGACTATGCAAACATGATCTGGAGACACCCACACTCCTGGTATCGCAGTGGTCTGCAAGAAAAGCACATATAATACCTTATTTGTCACAGAAAAGACAATAGCTCCGTATTTATGATTTTTCTGTGGCCGGGAAAATTACGAAACTTACTGATAGGGTCCTTACCTTACCTATAGGGTCAATAACATAGACACAAACACTAAGCATGAACTTTGCGTTGACGTCATTAACCAAATATTTTACATGTCTTTCAAATATTTGCCTATTATAGGCTTATATTTCACAAAAGCCATTAAGCAGAAGTTGAAGGTGAAGTTGAATAAGTTTCTAGCATATTATAGCCTATGGTATGTAACCAAATCACTGCAGCGCATCCTGCATTGGATTGATCTGTTCTACAAGAGCATGCAGAAATAGCGCACATTCTTGGTGCGTAATATATGTAGGTTGGGCGAGGCCCAGCATCATCCTAAGCGTACTCATTTGCTAATTTGAATTTGATGTCCAATGATAAATACATTCAGCTGAAATAATATATAATTTAAATAACACGATTTTATGAATTTGATTTAGTTTCACTTGCAGTACACGAACCAATGCTTGCTTCAATAGGTGAATCATCGATAAGAATGACATGTAAAGAAAGAGGTGCTTGTAGATACCCTACAAGCACCTCTCCGGGCTAGCAACGCAACATCGATGCCACTGATGTTACAGTTGTCCATAGACGATGATTACTATGAGACGAACCTTCTGCCTTCACTGCTCTTTTCATATAAAAAAAAAAATTTGAAGGATCACTGTGTGGATGTTTGTTTTGGAATTGCGAATTCATTGATGTGCTATCGATAAAATGCGAGATTTGCGAACTTGCAAGAGATCTCATTGTACTTTATAGAAATAAAACTAGACAACGACCTACCTCTTACAAGATATTTCTTACCAGAGCATTGATGTAGCTGTCATTGGAAGAGGTTAATCCAGAAGGCATCAACAGATCTCTGGGACCATTCCCAAAACTGAGCAACAATTTATTCATATTATTTTCTTTGCTATGTATATTCATTTTCCATTCGTAGTTCATTAGGGTGTAATAGTCGTTAATGGTGACGTCAAAAGTGACCACGGGGGCTTCTAGCGGCGCAGCTAATGTTATAGCAATGTTTGTGGTGTTTATAGTACTGGGATATGCTAGGAGTCTCTTGGCAATTAGCCCTCCCTGAAAGTAAAATATCGTAGATTTATCAATACTTCAATTTTGGATCTGTAGTATTCTCAATATCTCGCTACTGATGGGCTTATCAGTATTTTATTTTTATTTCGCTAGCTACAATACAATACAAAAACATTTCATTGACACCATAAAAACATAACATAGGTACATGATAAAGCGTTAGAGTGGTTCAAGCATGTTGGCTTTAGCGTGAGCGTGAGCGTGCGTGCGTGAATTCACCGCCGTTCCCAACGGAAGATCAACGCTGATTAATTTAAAAAAAAATAACATCGCTTAGTCATGAAATAAATAAAAAGGGAACTAATTTTTTGAGCTGTTGTTTAAATATTCGATATGTTATTATGATCAGTTCAAAAACATATTGAGCAGTTATTTAATTTAATGGCGGTTGATTAATTATCGCGACAGTAAAACATGGACAGTAATAAAAAATTAATTAGTCGGTTATTATATCATACAATGTCAATTCTAAAAATAATTGAGCAGTCCAATAACTGAATGAGCGGTAAAAATGATGGAAAGTTATCTATGTATATAGGTATAAGCAATAATTTCTTCAGAGATTAGGTTATGTTTTTTTTTTATACAAATTTATAGATAATATTTTTTACCGCCCATTTAATTATTTTCCTGTTCAATTATATATTCATTTTATCTGATCCATTTCATTATTTTTTTATTACTCATTTTTGTTTACTTTACTGCTTAGTTTTAACTGCTGAACTAGTTATTAAACGTGCCATTTATAAATTTTAACTTACCAAAACTGCTATTTACAACTGCCTCTTTAAATCAGTGCCAATAAAAAATAACATAAGTATATTATTTAAAATAAAAAAAAAAAACGACTTCAAACCGCAACTTTTTGTTTCTTGGACGACATTACAGTTGTTTTGTTTTAAATACTAAACTACTAAACCAATTTTGACGAAATTTCTATGGGACCAATCTGAAATTAGGTATATACTTTCAAACAAAAGGAGTTTTTTTTCAAATCGGTCTATAAATGAAGAAGTTATGAAGTAACAAACATTTCATAAATAAAAAAATACAATCTAATTGAGAACCTCCTCCTTTTTTGGAGTCGGTTGAATGCAGAAAAAAATTAACATAAGTACCATAGAATGTCCAATAAGTACCACAGAAGTGGGTACAGACTTTGTATATTTATTACTTTTGTACAAGCTCAAAATGTTGGAAATGCTTGCAGCTGCAAATCGTGTCTGACTCTGAAGCACACCACCATATAGTCCTGAGAGTTCTTCATTTGTACTTACTGTGAAAGTAATATTTTTTTTTAGTTATACATTTGTATGCACGCTAAAATTGGCTTTATTACGACGCACAAAGAGTCTTTATTCAGCGTGGCCGGTCGTTAATAAAAAGGGTCAGACCTTTGAAGAATCATGGTATTCATTACGACCTGTTATTAAATAGTGTTATGAGGACCAATCCCGAAATCTCGAACTGTTACTACTATAACTAAAACTAGTTTTTATACAAAAAAAGGGGAAATTTTAATAATGAATGATGAAATGATATTTTTTCGAAATTTGAGGATTGGTCTCATACAAAGTAAAGGTTGTTCATAATGACGACTGTGATGACCCCTTTAAGACTCTCATTGTATTATATATCATCGGAATGGAATATGTAAACAAATAAATAACATATACTAATTTCAAAACCATTTCGAGAATATTTATGTCTCTAAACCATATTTATTTATTTTGGGTTCTTAAAATGTTGATATGGTGCGTATTTTTTACGATTATATAAAAAATATTTGACCTTTAGTAGACCTCTAAATGACGTCACAGAACCGTCTTTTTTATCTATACCAAAAATAAATTTAAAAAGTTACACTAAAAATATTTCTTATTTTCGCAGAGCACAAAACCAACAAAAAATGTTACTATCAATGCTAAGTAACATTTTTATTTAGTAGGTAATCATAACATTATTTTAGTCAGACGAATTTGTGACGTCATCACGACATTTTCTTTAAAAAAAATATTAAAAATCATCATCATCTCAGCCACAAAAAATCTACTGCTGGACATAGAGCTCCCCTATGGATTTCCAAAAAGATCGTTTGGAAGTGGCTTGCATCCAGCGTTTTCCTGCCACTTGTACAAGGTCGTCTGTCTACTTATATCTCTGTCTGTGTGCTGTGTGTATTGTGAATTCTGCATTTGTGTATGTTTCGATTCACAAATTATGTGCCGCCTGTTTCCTCTTTACACACAAAAATAGATTTGTGCATGCTATAGGTACTAATTATTAGGTACATCTGTATAGTGTCAGTGTATAGTAAATACTGTATAGTGACAGTGTATACTGTATAGTGTGTAGTATCAGTGTATTTTTTTTACATGAAATAGATCTACGATTGCCCACCAACTTGCCTGATACCAAAATAAACAACACAGTGTAGCTGAGGATGGAGCTCATCGATCTAGTACATTATTGCTTAGCTGGATTAAAACAAAAGCAATATCTTACTTGTAAAGTAATCAAAATGAAAATCATATCCACTGGACAATGCCTTCCTCAGAGCAACAGATGCCAATGAGCGAGCTTGCATGTGGCTCCCTGAATTCCCCGGTAAGAAGAGCACCGGTATCCCATCAAACCTATATTTAAAAAACACTACTATATTTCTAAACAGTGTTGATTATATTGATCATTAAAGTCATACATTTTTTTTAATAAAAATTCTTAATTCCATTTACCACATCAGCGCTTGACCAACGTCACCTTGCCTCACAGTGGCATAAATGAAATAAATGGCCAAGTGCATGTCGTGCTATGCCCAATGTAGGGTTCCGTAGTTGCAAATCATAATTTATGTGAGCTTAAAACACTCTTGTTTAAATATAACAAGTTAACTTATGTCAGTTTAAATGAAATTTTCATTTTAGTTCTATAAGTACTATTTTAAGTACCTTGCCTATTATTGAATTTAAAAAAATGTCATGCATAGGAGGTTGGAACCCTCCATGTGCTAGTGAAACTCATACTTTTCAGGGTTTTTTTTTGTATTATTTTAACTACATAAAACAGTAACTTACTTGAACTTTATATTGTATGTGATCACATAGCATTTCAGGCTTTTCCTATTGTATAGAAAATATTATGTGAAGTTACAAACATTCATACATAGAAAGCACATTTTACTCATTAGTCTTGTTTAGCCGTGTTCATATATTGCATGGGAGCACAAGCCTAAAAAACATACAACTCATATTTTCTGTATTTTTTAGTATAGTTTCATATTATAAGGCTTCCTCACTGTGTGTGGTACTATAGACACCTAAAAAGACTAGGTACCTAATAAAACAACTTTAAGACTAGGTACATACCACATTCTTCTAGCTCTTTCAGTCAACCTGCCTTCACTGTAAGCATATAATCCATACTGCGGGTATTCTTTATTTTCTGGAACATTAAGGCGCTGAAATAACACAATTTTCAAATAAATAAAAAAAAATGAAGTCTATACCCACACAGAGAGCGCATTACAGCATCAAGGAATATTTAGTCAAAGAATAATTGTACTTTGTAGATCGCTGGTGGCAGTTTTACATTTTTTTATTTAATGTTACACCCTTAGTTATGTATAGATACCAGCAGAATGTAACTAAGTTTCATTTGCGACGCCGCCCCTTAGAGCATCTATCTAAGCGCCGCCCTATACAGTATCTTCTTGTAGTCCCGATGCTATGTACCTAAATGTGAAATATAAATAAGAAAATGATCATAGCACTTACCACAAACTGCGGATACTCGTACATGTAAGTCATGATACAGTAGTTGTTCTTATCACTGAAATGAATATTTAAAACGCCGAGAAAGTATCCCAATGCGAAAAGAAGCGAGATAAATTGAAATATGCTTGAACGAATGACGTTTAATAGTACCATTGTATAGGTAACAGCGTCTTCTATTAAATAAGACTAACTAAATTCAAGAAATAAGAGGTTTTCAAAACGCTAAATTATATTTACTGATATAAGTACTTTCATTTCATTCTCCAAAACATTGTTGTCTTGAGCCAGGGCTGCCATAAAAAAATAATTGGCTACCGTGTTTTGGATGTTGAATTGCCGTGTTTTGGCTCAAAATTTCAAAAATTGCCGTGTTTCATATAAAAAGCAGTTTTTTTATAGGTAGATACTTAAAAGGAGAGCTGTTGCGTGATCTATACTATATCCATACCTATAAATGAGATAAAACTGTTTTCTACCCCTAAACAATATCCGATTTCTAAGATTCATTTTTTCGGCTAATAGAAATGTATCCACCATGGCTATACCTAGTCTTGCCATTAATATTGTCACGAAGAAAAAAATTTTTTTTTTATTGTAAATAATATTTATTACTTTTACAGTGTGTTAGTTTAATACATAAATATAAAACAATTTAAAATATAAAAGCTTATTCGAAGTGGTCTCCATTGGCTGCAATACAGTCCTTTAAACGTTGAGGCCAGTTATCAATAGAAGCACGCACTCTTTCCATGGGAAAATTCTTCACTGTCAATCGTATGGATTGTTTTAGGGACTCCAAATTATCGTGGCGTTTAGAGCAAGCCATACTCTCTAAAACTGACCATAAATCATAATCCACCGGATTAAGATCAGGACTAGACGACGGCCAGTCTTCAGCTCTGATGAAGTCCGAAACGTTCACTTCCAACCAAGACTGCGTGGACCGAGCTTTATGACCTGGCGCCGAGTCTTGTTGGAAGGACCATACTTGGTTATTGAACATGGTGTTGTTAAGGGGCTTAACTAACTTCTCAAGAATGGTATTTTGATACACTTGTGCCGATGTTTTGATACCTTTTTCACAAAAATATGGCTCAGTCACTCCTTCATAGCTAACACCCCACCAAACCATCACTGAAGTCGGATAATGCCCACGTTGCACTCTGTCGACTAATTGGGAAGCTTCCTTAGAGATTTCAGCATAAATACGGTCATTTTGTTTGTTTAAATGTTGCTCAATTGTAAAGATTTTCTCATCCGTAAACAAAATTTTTCTGTGACCTCCCTTTGCGTACCGCTTCAGTAATTGTTTCGATTTTACCACCCTATTCTTTTTTAAATTATCAGTTAAAAAATGACCAGTGCGTCTCTTATAGACTGCAAGTCCTAAGTCATCTTTTAAAATACGCGACATGGTTCTAGGTGCTATCTTCATCTCCCGAGATAAAATCTTTTGCTTTCGGACAGGATTTCTTCGAATTCTTTCCCTTACTGCTTTGACCACCTTTTTCGTACGAACACTACGTGGACGGCCAGATCTTTTTCTGTCACAAACAGAGGAGGTCTCATTGTACCTATTAATAGCCCGGTACATAAACATTTGACTAATACCAAGCGTATGGAGAGTTTTAAAAATTGCATTTGGCTCCATACCAACTTTGTGTAATGCAATCACAGCGATTCGGTTCTCTTTATCACCCCACTCCATTTTAATATCGCAAAATAGTGTACAATGTATTGGCGCCAAAATTAGAAAACTCAATGAACAATCGTATAAAAATGACAGATTCCAAATTCAAATGTAATATCTTTCTTATTTTTAACTGTAACAGTATTTATGGCCAGACTAAGTATAAACAATTATAGTTTAAAAAACCAAAAAACCATCTTCAAAATACGCAATACAACGCGTTCATACGCGACTTGCTGTTAACTTTTCTACAGGCAATTGAATGATATTTTACCAGTTATGTTGTTATAAAAACCTAAGACCACTTCTATCAATACAAAAAGAATTATCAAATTCAATACACAATTAGCTGAGAACCAACATAAAAAAACATACACACCAAATAGATAACCTCCTTCTTTTTGGAAGTGGGTTAAAAATAATGAAATAAGGTAATATTGAGGGATAGAAAACAGTTTTTTTTTTTTTTAAATATAGTAGGCTGTTCAATCACTATTTTCACTATTTCAATTCTTAAAGTTTCGTAAACAACGTCTGAAGCATGAATGAATGTATTTGTCCGTAAAGAACGAGATATAAATATCTAAGATATATTTTTAACCTCTCGGGGGTGTCCCTAGATGATACTAGTGATGTGGTAATATTGGTCCTTGGTATTCTAGAGAGATGTATGATGATTAATCACCTACACTTGAAGCTTCAAGTGTATTCGATGACGTGTCTATGGAATGTGTTCGGTTTAACTGTAGAGTAGCTGCTGCTTGCAACTTTATTGGTGTATTTTTCTTTCGCTCTGATTGCCGTGTTTTATGATACGGCAATCAATGTTCTGCCGTGTACCGTGTTTTTTATGGCAAGCGGCCCTAATTGCCGTTTAACACGGCAATTGCCGTAGAAATGGTAACCCTAATAAAAAAATCAGATTTTTTTCTTCTTTGGCATCGCATGAAATCGCATCGCACACGGGCGGGCTTTGTGCCAGCGATTCATTTTTTTTTGTATTGGACCACGCGATTATCAATTTGCCAGTGTCAAGTATTGAGAATATTGAGATATCTTCAATTTTATTGAATAATAAAAGCTTTGTAGTATTTTAGTCACAGTCTAAGCCATGTATATAGTCATTTTCAACTATGAGTCTTGCCTCAGTAAATTGATGGTGACTTTACTAGAAGCTTCTATGGAGTTTCGCTGACAACGTAAAATGACATGTTTCACTGGTTTATTTCACTTGCCCCCATTAAACCTGGGGATCAAGCACTTAATGAATAAAACACCACCATTTTTATCGCATTAATAATCAAAAAGGGTATGTAAAGTTTTTTCGGTATTTTTTTATATATTTTTATTTGATATAGTGGATCATTTAAAAGAATAAAATTCAAGATTTTTTTATTCTGATCAGCCCCCGTATTCTGAACCCATTCGGTTTCGGAATCGATTCGATTTGTATATCTCCGTCTCTGTCATTTCCATAGAGAATGACAGAGACGGAGATATACAAATCGAATCGATTCCGAAACCGAATGGGTTCAGAATACGGGGGCTGTACTTATTTTTAAATATAAAATTGTGATGACGTCACATTTACTACTGAATAAATTATTGTGTAAGCTACATGAACTAAAAAAACAAAAATATGATTTACGTCTAACAGTCATATTTTTGTTTTTTTTATCAAATTTATATGTCACTGCCAACGTCAAGTTAGACTCTAACTTGACGTTGACAGTGACATATAAATTTCTACAATTCTATAATAATTTTGTTGACAGTTGTCGTAAATATTATTTTTTCTAGTTTTGTGCTAAATATATTCAGAAACTACTGGTAAATTCTTAGTCATAGACACCGTCAATTCGAAATTCATCTAAGAAATCAACATTCATTACCTGTATTTTCAAATTCCAGAGCTGATCACCAAAGAAAGCGGAAAATGGATTTGTTTGCCGTAATCAGCTCAATTATCCTGTTCGCATTTGCTGTTTTGATTCTGCGGGTAATGTATCTGCTCTACACAATCTACACTTCAGAATGCACTTTAGTAAATAAAGGCTCCACTTCATTTCGTACCATATTGTGCATTGGATCTGGTGGCCATACAACTGAACTTCTGCGTCTTTCCAAAAGCCTAAACGCGTGCAAATACCAGCCACGATTATATATTGTAGCAAATAACGACACTGGCAGTGAGATTAAAATTCGGGAATCTGAACAAGGGCAGAAAAATTACTCAATTACTAAAATTCCTAGAAGCCGGAATGTGCGCCAATCATTCAAGACAGCTGTCCTCAGCACTCTATATGCATTGTATTGTACTGTACCAATCATATATCGCTTCAAACCTAATGTTGTTTTGTGTAATGGTCCAGGCACTTGTGTGCCTATTTGTGTAATGGTGTTTTTGCTAAGATGCTTGTTTATATGCAATTGTAGAATTGTTTTTGTTGAGAGTGTATGCAGAGTCAGGTCATTATCCCTGACTGGTAACATTTTACAATATTTTGCTGACGTTTTTGTTGTCCAATGGCCTCAGCTAAGAGATGTATGTTTTCGAGCTAAATATTTTGGCCGGCTTACCTAAAATCACAATTCAGTCTATTATAAACATAGTAGGTGTCTATAAATAAAAACGAATATGATATTATTGAAAAGTGTATAATATAATAGCTTTAGGGAGATCAGTATACAAACATTTGTTGTTAAGAATCACATCATTGACATTAGCAACATCCAGATCTAATAACTATTATTGTAATACTGCCTTTACTCCAAACCTACAATAGAATGAAAATAACTGTATATAGGAACAGTTAATTTCATTTGATTGAATGAATATAATCCCAGGAATTTCAATAATTCTAATAACTAATCTTAATATTCTGAGAAACTTAGTTTTCCTCCACTTAATAGGTATTTCACTAACCACTACTTATAATAACAAGTAATAGTAAGTGAAATAATTATCCTGAATTAAAAGATTTTCTTTTAAATATTAGGATTAGTTGTAACAAATTAATACATTCCCATTTCATACAACAAATTTACAAAGGTTGTTTTTGGTAATATTAAATTTATAACACCTAGCCTTAGCCTTTCTTTGCATTTTGTAAGATATAATATTGTATCAGGTTAAGTATTAATTATCTTATATGCAAATGTGATTAAAAACTGCAATGCAATGTTTACTTTTGTCATCTTTGTAAGACCAGACTAACTCACTCTTGTAGAGGCAGCATTTTGCGATTTAAAATATAATTTAAATGTTGTAAACAATAATCTAGTCATTAAGTACAGCTATTTTGGTGTAAAAACTAGCATCAATAATAAGCAAAATCACTTATTCATTTAATTTCACGACTTCTTGCTTGATATTTTTGATGCAAATTTTTTTTTAATATGTGGTCTGTATGGATTACCACATCTTTTATTTATTTCCAAGTAAGAAATGAAGAAAATAAACCACTTGTATCTTGCTAAGGCAAATGCATCAGTAGTAATTTACATAATGTTATTATAATTAAATAGCAGAAAATATAATAATTTATTGTTATATTTTATACATATTTCCCAGGAACTGATGTTAAAATGTTTTTATCACTATATTATTATCATGTAAAGGGGATTCTTAATTTTATTCTCTACTTCATGTAGTAGAAAATGCAAAGTAAATGAATAAATCTTATTCATATATAGTAATTTTGACTAATTGAACACCCCATAATATAAAAAGGCACATTACAAACACTAGTTGACAAAATCCAAGGTCATTAGCTTTGGGTTGTAAGTACTTTGGTTGAAACAATCTTGATAATACAAAACAAACAGTTAATAACCATGACCGAAATTACTAACCTCATTTTAAAGAACCTAGTAGTAATGGAACTCAACATCTTTATACTTTATGATTATTTTACATCTTAAGACTACTTAAATCTGGTTAAAACATAAAAACAACAGTACCTATAAAAACAAGATTTGAAGTAAGAACAACAAATATACGATATTTTAATGGTTTTGTGCACATGGAATTTCGAGTTTTCAACAAAATAAATACATTAACAATAGTTATGTCTTCTTTATCAGATCAAGTAGGTAATTTATTAGATAATCAATTGTGTATGTTAGTTTTTAAATGCATCAGTCTTTACTAATAACTAGGAAATTCATAAGATAATAATCATCCTTTGGAAATGAACAGTGGAGTGATAGATAAACAGATTAATTATCTCCCTAACTTATCAAACACTGGATTATGTCTTATTTGAACTTGAATAGTAGTACTCCTAAAATATAATCTTGAATTTTTGAGAAGTTGATATTACTATCATATTCTGAAACCTTACTGTTACTTTTGGGTGTATTCAACATTGCAAGGCATGCACCACTCAGGACATAGTTGTGCCTTTCACTTTGTAGATCGTTCACATACATAATTAATTCTCAGTGAGCACCCTGTCTATACAGAGTGAGGCTTCTGTGTCATTACTTTCATGACATATGCATTTTAATGTCTAGATCCAACTTATTTTTTTTTTACTATGGTTGGTGATAGCTGAGTTATCGACAAGTTGTCGTAAGTAATCAAATAATGCAATTCTTTCAAGACTTATTAGTCACAAATTGACCTCTCTAATTACACAGTTATTGTGCTAAACAAGTGACAAAAAAAACTGCTAAAAATAAAATTATTGTTTGCCATACTTTTTATTAAGACAATTAATAATTTTACTACCTACTAAAAACTCCACAATGGTTTCACAGTTTGAATAAAAATATTCAGTGGGGAATTGGGCGTTCACATATTGTTGAAAACTGGTTACTTGAACTTGCAAAATCACAACTACACATTGATTAATTTCATCTGTTATATGTTCATATATTATGTACTATAAGATGTGTGAACAACTTGGGCATACTGAAAATAGCATATACAGCAATAATCATCTACATCACAGAAATGTAGTTACATCATGTAACTAAATTTCTATTTGTGGAGAAAGTAATTTTTTATCTGTCAACTTATAAACACAATTTGTAATGTTACCTCAAAATCGTAGGTGAAATAAGGTAGCAAAAAAGACTATTCACAAAGAGAGTTCTGACTATTAGGTACATACAATCATACACCTAGTTGTCAGAATATTGATTGGGCAACCAGTTTTTGACTCAGGACTATAACATATATTAGAAGACTTAGTTTGGTCAAACTGACATCAAAGCAAGTAATAGCCTGTAATCTATCTGTTATTCCATCTATAATTCTATTAATATAATCATATAACAGACTGGAAAGTCTCTTGTAACATCTGTCACAGACCAGTTTCTAACAATTCGCCCTGTAAATGTCTGTAAGCTTTCATGTGGCCTTACAAGCACCTCAACAAAACAAGGATGCTAATACAGTCACAATTGTCACCACATGCTTCATATATTAGAAGCTATGTGCAACATATTTCCAACTTCTACCAATTTATTATCACAGTTCAGTTAATTTGTGGCACAGTTATACCAGTTTTCACTTTGTAACTTGTTCTACTAACCAGTTTATGTGAGTACCTGAACCATGTATGTCAATTTAGCACACAAGCAGTCTCTTGTCAAAATTTGCAAGTATGATAGACAATTATATCTTAATATTATTATCTACCCCATAAATTCGAGAACTAACAATATTGCTAACAAATCAATATTTTAGGCACATCTGAGAATACAATACCAATAAGTAGTTTATGACTAATTAATATAAGTACATACAAAAGAAAGAATTAAGTTTTTCTTACACATCTAAATTTAAAGTACCATTCTTTAAGGCTTACTGCTGTCTGTAGAGTCCACAGATTGGGAGCTGGATTCCTGTTTTGAATTTTCATCAGTACTTTCCATCCTAAATTTTTCATCATCAATGAGGTACATAGCTTCATCATAAGTAGGGGGAGGTGGATCCGAACTGGACGGCTGTGGTTTGCTGACATCAGCGCTAGATATCAAAGCATCATATGATGGTGGTAAGGTGGCACTAGATGCTGAACGAGGCACTTGGCCACCATATGCTTGCTCCTGCACTGTAGCCAGATCCTGAAATGTGCATAACTATACTAAAATACTTCATGCAAAAGGCAGCTTACTGAACCAGTCACATTTTTTTTATGAGATTACTGAGAAATGTTTGTTAGAGAAAAAAGAAAAAAAAAACAATTGAATAAAGAGTTTCAGTGAAAAATTTTGATCTCGAGATTTGACAAAGATACAATAACATATATTTTATCCTAATCAGAAGGAAATTCAACTTTCATGGGTTTACCTACACTTTATCAGTACTTATCACAACAAAAATAACTGAGTCATTTCATGAAACATTTTTATTCTTAAATAAGTTTGATAAAATATCTTTTCATTCCTATACAAGGTTAGAATATTTGCAATGTTAATAACTTGAGAGCAACCAAAACTCCTATGTTATTATTAGTTAGGTAAATTATGGTAATCATTATTTAATGTTATTATTGTTATTCAAACATCAATATTCATTACTTACCCTGATAATAGCTCTCTGATGAAGCAACATTTGAATAACACTTTTTCTTCTAAGGTATAACATACTCTTAACTGCAACCATCATGCCAGAACATATGAAAATTGGTCCCACAAGCCACATGTGGCCTAAGTTGCTCAAAATGTATCCATCAGCATCTCCCAAGGCTAAGACTGTGATCACTGTGCCCACCGAAAACAACACCATCGAGAGCACGAAATATGAATAGCTCGTGCAATCGCATCTGCCAAATCTCTGATCTTCGTCGAAATCGTAGTCCCTCTGCCGAAGGCGATGTAAACGTTGTCTTAAAAAGGGGCTATCGAACACGGTGGCCATTTTCGTAGCCGAAACGTAGGCCTACGTACCTAAATCTGTACAACTATTCAGAGTAAGGTCATAATAATTGTTTTACACTTTTGAAATACTCCACATAATAAACAAATATAAGCTCGGTTACGCTTCGACTGAGCATATAACTGAAAAACGTAAAAGTACACAAAAAACGAGTCAAGTCAACCCACTTCGAAAGGCAACAGGCGGCAGCACTGTGCGTGCGTGCGTGTGTCAGTTTTTTTCTATCCTTCTAGGTCTAGTCTATGTTTTGAGTTTTTAGTGAATTCACGGCGCGAATTCGCGGCAGAGGCGGACCCTCCACATTCACGGAGGTCACTCATTTGTGCCGTGAAATGGACGTCGAAACTTCTGCTTTTGCTTCTGCTGCGTTAACTTTGTTTGATGTGGCAACATATAATTCTTACCGCGGCTCTACACTTGTGCCGTGAACGTCCGCGAACAGGCGTGAACATAAGTGTGGAGGGTTTTCACGGCGTTCGCGGCCGTTCACGCCTGTTCCCCGATCTAAGTCGCTATTTTGTCCCGCAACAAAGGTTTCGCGGCAATTCGCGGCTCGTTCATGCGTTCACATCCATCCACATTCACGGCACCGTGCCAGTTTGCTCCTGACTATAGATACGCACGGACGTGTAATCTGATCTAAATGGTAGCGCATCGGATTAATATAAGTTGAGATAGTGAATTAGAAATTTGCTTTTTGAAATATTACCACGCTGAACGTATAGGTACTGTGGGACTCGAAGCATCCACATCCTAATAATAAAAGTAAAATTATGACGCCTGGAGAAGGATTTAGGTTTCAAATTAATATCGATCTGTTACGATATATTTCAATAATCCATCATCTCCTTTTTCTCCAACGCTTTCTGTCGATTTTCTTATTTTGTAGGTGTAAATAGTTATATGTTGCCACATCAAACAAAGTTAAAGCAGCGGCAGTTTCGACGTCCGTTTCACGGCACACATGAGTGACCCCCGTGAACGTGGAGGGAGCACCTCTGCCGCAAATTCGCGCTGTGAATTCACGGCACAAGTGTAGAACGGCGGTAATAACAATTGTCAACTAAAATTAATCGTTCAATTTCATATCCATTACTTCAATTTATCGTGATGGTACAATACCAAGGATACCAAACCAAAGAAACAACGAAACAATATTTATTTGACAAACTTTGAAGAAAGTTTATGTCTCAAATTACTCTAATACCTATTTAACGTGCTACGTTTACACGCTTGCTGAAGCTTGGCAAGCGCCCACAAGCTCCAAGCCTCTACAAACGCTTGGATGTCATTTACACGCTTGCGAGTGCGTTAGTATGTTCCGGACAGGCAAGCATGGCGGACTTGGATATTGAAATTAATATTAATATATATCCTGATACTTGACACTAGCAAATGCTGTAATGCGGGACCAATACAAAAAAGAAGAAGAAACAGCAGCCAAATTCTGTTGAAGTCTTAGACCAAAGATACCAAGATGGTATAAGGTTGAAGTGTGTGTCAAACAGTGTAATGTCCTTCTTCTTTTCTGTATTGGACCCACGATTAGCGATTTGCCAGTGTCAAGTATTGAATATTTTCAAGTTTCTTGAGTAATACAAGTTATAGTGTTCTAGTCACAGTCTAAGTCACGTTAACAGTCATTTTCAAATTTAAGTCTTTCCTCAGTAAAGTGATGGCGACTTTACTAGAAGCTTCTATGGAGTTTTGTCGACAACGTAAAATCTCACGTTTCACTGCTTTATTTCACTTGTCCACACTCACGCACTTGACCGAACATTTAATGAATAAAATACCACCATTTTTATAGCATTAATGTTTAAAATAACACAAGTTTACGAAAATAAAACAAAGCAACAACATGTTACTAAGACGTTCCCGCCAAAACTGAGTGTAAATGTCATTTTTCGCAACTGTAACTGTAACTATCAAGCTGCGCTAGCTAAGCTATGGTCAATCAATTGGTTGGTTTGGTCGTGTTACAATAAGAATAAGATTCGTGGGTTGTGTTCGCGTATTTTACCTCAGTTTTGTTCGTTATTTGTAAAAATTTGATGATTACGCCTAATGCTATATCATTTCTAACCAACTCACATACATTTAGTATGAGATAATTGCCCAGCTGTTACAGTTCTATTGTTTACGATCATGTCCACAATAAAAGTATTTTTATGTGTCGCATTTTTTATAATTATCAGTAAGTTAATTTAGATTTTCTTTGTTGTTTTTAATATATGATTACAGGTTACTAATAGCATTTATATGTTGTAACACAAAAGCTGATCTAATAATGTGCTGTTTGTATTTGCGATATATGTTGAATTTTGCAATGTTACAGATGCGTCGGCTATGAAAATTTCCTTAAATAACATCGGCAGAGCAGCACGAGGTGCAAATCTCACATTTAAAGCAACTGTATCGGGCTATAGAGGAGAAATGCTTAAATTTGAGTTTCATGATGATGATACACCACAGCAAAGTTATTCGGTAAGTAGGTATCCGTCATGTTTATATCTACACTATAATATTATAAAGAGGAAAGATTTGTATTTTTGTATGTTTGATATGAAATCACTCAAAACCTACTGAACCGATTTCAAAAATTCTTTCACCACTAGAATACTACTTTATCCCTGAGTAACATAAGCTATTATATTATATAAGTTTAATATATATAAGTTTTAGTAAGGATCCCTAAAAAAATTGGGATCCTTACTAAAACTTCAATAATATAACCAAAGGTGTAAAAAAATTGCCATAAAATGTCTTTCGTTGCATATGCTGCTCGAATTATTTATGATGTCACTATAACTACTTTTTTACATTTAAAAGTTGAAAGAAATATTGACCAAAATCAGATCATGCTACCCATACCTTAGTATTAATCCTTATCTAAATAAATTATATCGTTTTCAAAACTGTTTCAATACCTCTTGATTACTTTTTGTATTATTCAAATCCGACATTCCATTCAAAAGATATTGCGAATTAAAAAAATACTAATAGAAATATAAACGCCGCCGTCGCGCCGCGCACCGCCGCGCCGTGGCTGGTGTGACACCCACGCAGCGAAATACGTCATTTATATTTGAGTAATTATACTCAACATATTTTGTCAACTTCTCGCTGACACATAACGACACTTGCAGAAAGAAGACGGAGAATTTCAGACGTTGATCAAAGTTAAGTAACGATTTTACAACAATGCCCAAGACAAAGTTCCTTCTTGACAATCAGTTTATCGTCACTGATAACCTCATAGAGTGCCGGTCAACTAACTCAAAAGCTTCCAGATACTACTTGGCTGCTCCATAAAAAAGGTGACAGCAGTACTCCATACACGATTGGACCTGTGCGGTGATACTTGTTTCATGCACAAGACAGCTGCTTGCTGCTTCACTTACAAATGAAGCAGCTGTCCCCGTGAGAAGTAACACCTAACCTTTGATGACAAGTTTTTACTACTCAGTTTAGCTTTAGATGCGAGGTAGGTTCCAAAGCTCAATGTTGAGGTTAACGTAAGTTACAGTTCTAAATTTCAAATATATTTCCAAATATATTTCCTCCAATACAGACTGCTTAAATTAATTGCACTGCTAAAAATTAAGCAAAAATATAGAAATGACCCGATGGGTTTATTCAAGTATTGTGAAGTACTGCCTATACAAGACAAAATTAATTATTGTTTACTGAATGAACAATTTTTTTGAACTGAAATTCAACATGAAATAAAACATACAATAATTACCAAAAGCATGACTAAAAAGAAACTTATCCCACCAACATCTAAAAATTACTATGGTAGGCGTACTTCACAATATTTCATTCCTTCCTTACTAAATCGCCTACCTCTAGAAATTCGTAATAAAATAACGTCAACAAACATCAAAAGAGTGTTAAAACATTATTTCATAAATAAGTTATGTAGTGAGGAGCAGCCTGTATAAAGTTGTTTACTGCATAGAAACTGAACAGTCGGCCACTGTTCACGCGACGGTGGCATGACTCCACTAATGTACCTAACATTGTTGTATTTAAAAGTGTCGAGGAGTAACGTCAAGACAAACCTCGGCGAGGTTTTTGGTGTTACTGTATTTATTGTATATTAATGTTCATTTGAGTAATTAAATAAATAAATAAATAGCCTGCCAATGGTAAAGATACATTACGGAAGGTAAGAGACAAACGAAACTCACTCTTTTTGGCGGGAAAAAGAAAAGGAAGCAAGGCAAAGCAGGCTTGAGTCTTGCTGGTGTTTGATTTGACGAGATATTCTTCACCCCAGTCAGACATAGCTTTTAAAACTTGATTCATACGCACAACCATACCTTCTCTCAACACCTAGATTTCAGTCTTTTTGGCTCATGATCTGGATATGCAAAGTTGTCTGGAAGAGATCGCTTTTAGCGATAAGGCCGCCTGTTGTTATCGCTAGCGTGTAAGCTCTCTCTTGTTAATTAGTGTTTTAGTATAGTGGTGTAAACAATAAAGAGTTTACCTATCTATCTATATGTACTTTATCTGCATACCCAAAGTACCAGGTTTCAGCAGGTCATTATGTTCAGCACGAAGAGAGTAGCGGTTGATAGTACAGACTTTTGAGGTACGCCGGCGTTTATTTACATTTGATCGGCAACAACCACTAATCGATCTTTCTCTCAAGAAATCTTTAATCCAAGGCAGGTAGTCCAAAAGATGGGAGCTTAATAAGGAGATTGTCGTGCCAACCCCTATCAAAGGCTTTCAAAATGTCGAGGGATATAGTCAAGCATTTGTTTCCTTAATAAACAGGAAAACCAAATTATCTTAATATTTTTCCATTTATATAAATATCATATTATTAAGGTTATCAGTGGCTTGGATATACAGGAAACTCCAAAAACATAATTGTATTTTAAAATAATTGGAGCTAAACAGACTACAATGTTACATAGGCTTTACACATTTCATTAAATTGTAAAAATGTAATCATTTGTTTTTAGTAGTATATGTATATATTATTTGTATAATATTTGTACTACTATTTATTTTGCTATTATTATTTTTGACGTATACCAATGTGTGAATAAAGGAATATGAATATCCACATTAATTGATGAGCTGTTAGTAGGGCTACTATACCATAATACTATAACTATTCATCATCATCATCACCATCTCAGCCATAAGAAGTCCACTGCTGGACATAGGCATCCCCCATGGACTATACTATTACTGTTATGTTTAAATCTATTTTTTCCGTTTTTTGAACCAGTTCTCGCTTTCTAGTAATCTTATTAGAAACATTTAACTTGCATGAGTCTAGGCAATTGTAATAATTTTTCTATTAAAAACATGTCAAATTTGGCTCGTATATTGAGACCTACGAGATACATATGTGCTCCAAATTTCATAAACACTCCTCAAACGGTTATTTAGATATTAACGTCAAAAAATCGCCATTTTATCACTGATTGACCTATAGATCAAAATTATAACCAAGTTCCAGATGTCCTAGAAAGTTCAAATTTGGCATCCAGATAGGTAGTTGGGTCAATACAAAGGAAAGAATCCAAAACTAGTAAATTTTTATCATTTTATTATAATTTTTAAATTAATTGATTCTATTAGGAACACTTATAGTGTCTGTAATGTAAGAATCAGCAATCAAAATTGATGACAGCCGGTCTTTATGTGGATTTGAATGTCTTCACGTGAATATATAACCAGTGGAATACCACCCTTATTTACTTTTTTCCAAATATATCAGTTTTAGTACTTATAACTAAGAATATAGTCGACCTTCGTATTTATTACGTTATTAACACGTTACGTTATTAGTATTGACTATCGGTATGTCGAAGTGCTGAAGTGTTTGTACAACAACGCCACCATGTCGGTCCGAGAACAAGACCAGAATTCAGAGGCAATTCCATTGAACAGAGGCGTGAGGCAGGGAGACGTCTCTCCGAAACTGTTTACCGCCGATTTGGAAGATGCTTACAAGCTTCTGGAATGGAAAGGGCTCGGCATCAATATTAATGGCGAGTACATCACTCACTTTCGGTTTGCCGACGATATAGTAGTCATGGCAGAGTCGATGGAAGACCTCAGTACGATGCTCGAAGACCTCGATAGAGTTTCCCAACGGGTGGGCCTCAAAATGAACATCGACAAAACGAAGGATATGTCGAACGCCCATGTATTGCCCGCCCCAATATCTGTGGGGAACTCCACTCTTGAAGTTGTTGACGAATACGTCTATACCTAGGACAAACGGTCCGATTAGGTAGGTCCAACTTTGCGAGAGAGGTCAATCGTCGTATCCAACTCGGCTGGGCAGCGTTCGGGAAACTTAAAAGCGTCTTCTCGTTGCTGAAATATAATAACAGTATTTATTTATATCTATTAGGTAACCCAAATACCAAATTTCATGCCCCTAACATCAAAACTCAGGAACATTCATACATTCGTTTCCCCCCCAATTTTACCCCTTTATCAGCCCTTTCGCTAATTTCTTTCTTAGCTGACCTATTTACTCTATAAGTAACATGCATGCTAAATTTCAGATTCGTAGCTTATGTAGTTTTTGAGATTTTGTGATGAGCAACGCAATACTCGTAATATTGAATGTTGTAATTTAATGCTATATCCCAGGGGAACTATCAAATTTTTCGGGATAAAAAGTATGCAAGATCCCTCTACATAGTATAAGTAATAATCCTGCCAAATTTCGTCCAAATCCGTCCAGCAGTTTCGGCGTCCATTGGACACACCGTACAGACAGATAGACAGAAAACAATTTTAAAAAATTGCTGATTTGGCTTCTGTATCGATAAAATATGTAATGTACAGAATTTGACCCGTTACAGTCTTATTATATGTATAGATATGTCACCGGAAGATAACAAGATCCGCAAGTTTATAAATTTCCTAAAATTTTCTAGGAAATTTATAAACTTTCGTAGGATTCTAAACGAGAGATAAATTGTATTATTTTACGCCTACATTTTCGTAAATTTATCAATTTGCGACATCTCGTGGTAAATTTATATGGTTAGGTTAAAAAAAAAAAAACCCTTACCTAACCTAACCGTAAAATAATACAATTTATCTCTCGTTTAGAATCCTACGAAAGTTTATAAATTTCCTAGAAAATTTATTAGGAAATTTATAAACTTGCGGATCTTGTTATTTTCCGGTGACAGATATATATGTATAAAAGAAAGTCGTGTTAGTTACACCATTTATAACTCAAGAACGGCTGGACCAATTTTTGTGATTTTTGTGTTTTTGGATTTGTCTTCTTTTTTTTATATAGAATAAATAATAAATAAATTAATAATAAATATTTGTGGACATTTCACACAACACCATCTAGCCCAAACTAAGCAAAGCTTGTACTATGGAACTAGTAGATGGCTGATAGAATACATATATACTTTTTTTTTTGTAAACATATACATATGATACATAGAAACACCCAGACACAGAACAAACATCCATGCTCATCACACAAATGTTTGCCCTGGGTGGGGATTGAACCCACGACCTTTCAGTTCAGCAGGTAGACGCAAACACACTACCAACTCAGCCAGTCCAAATCAGTCCAACCAGTCCAGGCCAGTCAAAATAGCTCTACGTTTGACCACCAGCACGCCTGATGGAAAAACCAAATGACCAAAGCGATACTGTCGCCGAAGATGAAGCACGTAGACCTAGAAGATACTTATTCACTCTAGACTTGAAGACACCCGGGTTATAATTTTCAGGAAACAACGACAGCGGGACAGCAAGGCATTCCATTCCCGAGCGGTTCGCATTAGGAAGGTGGAAGCAAAACGCTTTGTTCGAGCTGATGGCAAATCCACCATGAAGGGATGGCATTAAAGCGTTTTCCGGCTTGTCCTGTTGTGGAAAGGGGAGTGAGGGATTAGGTCATGTAACTCGAGCGCACACTCACCAAAATGTAACCCGTAAAAGATTGCTAGACACGCCATCCTACGTCGATGCTCTAGACTTTGTGGCTTTGAGGAGACCAGTTTCTCGTCACGTCTAAGCCTTGCAGCTCGTCGCTCTACAGACTCCAAAGCATCCAGCTGGTATTTGGCAGAACCGTCAAAAAGATGGCTACAGTACTCCACACGCGACCGCACCTGAGCCTTATAAAGGGTGAGAAGTTGATCGGGTGTGAAGTACCGCTTGACCTTATTAAGGACGCCAAGCCTTTGTCCAGCTAGTTTGGCTTTAGACTCCAAGTACGCACCGAAGTTAGGCGTGGGGGAGAGTGTGATACCCAGGAGCTCCAATTTATTGGACAGCTTAACAGGCATATTCTAAATTTTGTGGGAGGGTTGGTAAGTTTGGACATTTTGGCCGTTAATAGACAAGCTTGCGTTTTGTTGGCGTTGAACTGGACAAGGTTCGCATCGCCCCAATCGGAAACGGCAGCGTCTGGTTCACTCGTTCGACCGATAGCCTCACGCAGGGCCTCAATTTCCATCTTGCTGGCTCGAGCACTGGCTGTGTAACTCTCCACGACTGTGATGTCATCAGCATATCCAATAATACCACGCGTAAGCATGTCATTGATATGTAACAGAAATAGAGTTCGTCCGGAATAGGATAATAAGTATTAAAAATATGATATTCATAAATTAAAAAAAATTACAGTCAAAACATCAGTCTAGCCGTTCATCTACACTAATATAAAGAGGAAAGAATTGTAACTCAAAAACTACTGGACCGATTTAAAAAATTCTTGCTGCGTTAGAATGCTACATTATTCTTGAGTAACATAGGTTATATTTTTAGTATTAGAAAAAAATTAGGGATCCCTACTAAAACTTAGTGCATTAGTACATATAAACCGTTGATTCTTTAAAATCACTATTTGCTGGGTACAAAAAAAGGCCTATTTATTGACCGAGCATGCGAAGCGTCTCTGCATCAACTGACCAAATTTTCTTTCGTCTGTCAGTTTGTTTGTGAGTTTGTGATTAGGTATGTTCGTACCCGCGTACAGGGTACCGCGTACGTTATTTTTGAACCAATTTTGATGAAACTTGGCGTATAGGTTCTATGGGTTTCTTTGTCGGTGATTTTTGATAGGAGGAGTGGTTCCCATAAAAAAGGGGTAAGTTTATTGCGGCGCTAATTACCAACCGATTTTAATGACATTTGGTAGGTAGATTAAGTACACAATTATTACAACTTGACGTAAAAATAAACAGAATTGGTCAAGTGGTTGTCGAAATATGACAACCAACTTGAGATTGCGTGTAACAATGAGCGTGGATGTGCATTTTAGCACTGAATAATTTTCTTGATTTTACGTTTTCTCCATTTATAAAATTATTTGATGAGCGAGTGAGCGAAGCGTCTCTGCATCACTTGGCCAAATTTTCTTTCGTTTTTAATACGGCTTCCTAAGCCAACTTTGTGTAGGTATTATGTACAGATGACCCAAGGTGAGCTCTAATAAGCTCTCAAGCAAATAAGCTCTCTCGCGAGGTCTACTGTTCGTATAACTACTAGTATTATTTTTGTTTGTCGGTTGCAGGTTACGAACGGAAAAGCGCATTTTGTGTTTATATTATTCAACAACCAGACCGAATCTAACGACACCTGGCACATAAAAATCGGTAGAGCCGTTTAGGCTGTAGAATGTAATATAGAAACATGTAGAAAAAAAAATTTGTTTTCAGATTACGGACAATACAAATGAGACAAGTTGGACAGTGGAATACCCCAAACGCGTATACCAGCGCGGCTACTACACCGTCTATGTACGTCTTTTGAAGCAGTATTTTGGCACTTGGATTTCTATATCTTCAGCTCAAACTACCTTCCTGGCTGGTGAGTCCTAACCTAAGCTACAACTTTAGGTAGAGGTACACGTCGGACTCTCTATACAACGGCGTGCTAATTAGTCACACATTTGCAAATTGATGTCTGTACATATATAACACACACACATATGAAGTTGGGGTTGTCGTCTGGTTGCCGCTCTCTCGTGATGTCAATTGGGACTCGAGCGCTTGAAATCAGTAATGAAAATGAAATGAAAATAGCCGCTATTTCTACTACATCCTTACAAATTAATATAGTACAATTATTTAAATTAAAATAACTGTTATTATAGAAACATTCATAGAAACGAAAATAAAAATAAAATATATAAAATAATTGACTTTGGTAAGCACCTACCTACCCATATTTATGATAACCATAAGTATGTATAGATAAGTTTTCAATCATATAATAATTATGTATTTTTATATTTCAGTATCATTTTGTATGTGTATATTATTTATTGTATATTTATTCCATATAAATTGTATGTATGAATTATAAGAAAGTATAAGAAATAGGTAGGTACTATAATTAATTATGTATTATGATAAAGAGATATACATGCATTTATTATTATTTATTTTCGACTAATATATCTAAATCATTGTTTTTAATCAACGATTTATATGTACTTTTTTAATATAATATAATTTCATTATTATATTTATTTCAAAACTATTCTAATACACTAAAATTGGTTACATGATTGATTTAGTAGAAACTTTCTGTATGAATTTTGATTTTACATGTGATTACAACATATCTGCTATCTTACAAACTGTACACGATAAAACTTAATAAAGAGAACTTATTTAATGTAGTAGTCGCCTCGCGGCGGAGGCCTACTTCGGTTATTGGTTAGTCTCCGAAGTATCTAAGTATTGAGTACCTAACAACAATAACAACAATACCTATTGTTTTGGTTCTTTTGCTGGTACTATTTCGTGACCGAAGGGATGTGGTCTGCTCCCCACTGTGACCAGCCCGCTTGGGGGAGTTATTGAGGTCTAGTGCTTTATATAAAACATAGTTAAACATTCTTCTTTACGATATTGTGACCTCTTTTCTGCTCCATATTATTTTAGTTAGTGACTGGCGCTGCAAGTGTCTCGGTATGCTAAGTAAGAGGTGATGTTATTACCTCGATTCTTCTTCTTTTGTTGTTTAGAGCGGTTTTCTACATTGTCTTTGCTTATATAATTTTCTGGAGATAATGATATTGCTTTCCTTTTATTACTTGTTTGTATATTTTCTTTCGTGGCGGGAAGACGCTGGATGCAAGCCGCTTCCAATCGGTCTTTTTGGAAATCCATGGGGGAGGCCTATGTCCAACAGTGGACTTCTTATGGCTGAGATGATGATGATGATATTCTCTTTCGACACGTTCTCATTATCTTTTAACATTAGAATCGTATCATATTTAATAATTGCTTTTTAGGGTTCCGTACTCAAAGGGTAAAAACGGGACCCTACTGAGACTCTGCTGTCTGTCCGTCCGTCCGTCCGTCCGTCACCAGGCTGTATCTCATGAACCGTGATAGACAGTTGAAATTTTCACAAATGATGTATTTCTGTTGCCGCTATAACAACAAATACTAAAAAACAGAATAAAATCAATATTAAGGGGGCTCTCTTACATCAAACGTGATTTTTTTTTTGCTCGTTTTTGCTCGATATTGATAACGGCAACAGGTAGACGCTTGAAATATTCACAAAATATTGAGTTATATTATTTACTTCAAAAATAAATAATTAAATTAAAATAAAATTAGTATTTTAGGGGGGCATACAACAAACGTGATATTTTTACCGTTTTTATAGATTATGGTACGGAACCCTTCGTACGCGAGTCCGACTCGCACTTGGCCGGTTTTTTACCTTCTTCTCTTTGTTTCCTAATTGCTTCTTGCAGTTCCTTCCTTTTGAGTAAGATTTTTGGTGAATAATCCTCTTTAATATACAATTGAGTATCTGCAAGTAGTTTTCTAGACTTTAAAATTTCTATCTTTTTACTAAAGTAGTGATAGTACAATGGGTCTTGGATTTTCATTCTTCTTTCATATTCTTCTTAAATAGGATACATCTCGAAAGTCGCAATTTAATTTCATTGTTTCAGTTATGATGTTTAAAACCAGAGTTTGCATATCTTCGTAATTCTTTTTTGTTTATTGAATAACGAAAAATACAATATTCTTTCTTCTTTGTTCCCTTTCTATGCCATCTATACGTATTTCTTGCTCATCTATTGCGTTTTTAATATGGTTTTGTTTATGTTCCAGTTGATTAAATTTATCGTTTATGTTGCTATTAAGTAATGTTTTTTTTTGTAATAACACGAAAAAAAAAACTGGGCGTCTACATAAAGTAGGTACATAAACCAACTGTTTTTGAGGTCAGTGTCTGTATAGGACTTAGTTGATGATAGTTTAGGGCCTGACACCGACCTCAAAAATAGTTTGTTTACGTACCTACTTAGGTAGACGCCCAGTTTTAATTGTTTTCGTGTTATTTTTCCATTTTCAGTTAATTAGATTGTTTTGAAGTCGGTTTAATTTATTTTTAATTAATTTTATCATAGCATTAAAGCTCAATGTAACACAAGTTTAGGAAAATAAAATAAAACAACAACACGTTTCCATGACGTTCCCGCCAAAACTCCAATTCGATTATTCGTTATCACGCATTGTCAACTTGATTTTGTTATATTCGCCCTACGGGCAGGCTAACACTCTAACACTGTTTGGCCATACTGCCTTTGTCAACTAAAATAAATCGTTCAATTTCATGTCCATCTTTTCAATTTCGTTATCGTGATGGTACAATACCAATGAAACAACGGAATAATATATATATTTAACAAACTTTGAAGAAAGTTTGTGTCTGAAATTACTCTAAAATATTTCGTTATTAGATTTCGTTACTTTGATCCTTCCGTTTGTTGTTGGAAGAATGGACTTCAGAAACAGCAGCGAAAGATAAAATATTCTGTTGAAGTGTGTGTCAAACAGTGTAAATGTCATTTTTCGCAACTGTTTCGTTTTGAGGAAGCTTCAAGCTGCGAAGGTTCGTGGTTCGTGGGTTGTGTTCGCGTATTTTAGCTCAGTTTTGTTTGTTATTTGTAAAAATGTGATGATTACGCCTAATGCTATATCATTTCTAACCAACTCATATACATTTAGTATGAGATAATTGCCCAGCTGTTACAGTTCTATTGTTTACGATCATGTCCACAATAAAAGTATTTTTATGTGTCGCAGTTTTTATAAGTTAATTTAGATTTTCCTTTTTGCGTTTTAATATATGAATACAGGTTACTGACAGCATTTATATGTATTAACTCAAAAGCTGATTTAATATTGTGCTGTTTGTATTTGTGTTTGCGATAAATGTTGAATTTTGCAATGTTACAGATGCGTCGGCTATGAAAATTTCCTTAAATAACATCGGCAAAGCAGTACGAGGTGCAAATGTCACATTTAAAGCAACTGTATCGGACTATGGTGGAGAAACGCTTAAATTTGAGTTTCATGATAATAATATACCACAGCATAGTTATTCGGTAAGTAGGTATCCGTCATGTTTATATGTATAATTTGATAACATAAATAATACAGTTTTACGACTATTTTTGACCGAGCGAGCGAAGCGTCTCTGCATCAACTGGCCAAATTTTCTTTCGTCTGTCAGTTTGTTTGTGAGTTTGTCTGGTCGTAAGATCAATTTTATTTTAATACATAATAATGCTGGACGTTTCTGGGAGTGACATATTACGTATAGTTGGATTACATAAATAATATATTAGTTGTATACGTTCTGTTTAATTATGCTATTCTTATTTTTCTTTCTTCGCTAATTGATTCAGTCTCTTTTCTTCTTCTAACTCATAAACAAACTGACAGACAAAAGAAAATTTGGCCAGTTGATGCAGAGACATTTCGCTTGCTCAGTCAACAAATAATAATTACAACGTAACAAGTACTTACTTAAAAAAACTTTTTAAGTTAAACGGTTTTATTGCAAAGAAAGATAATGATGTAGGTAATGTATTTACTGTATTTTACTAGAGCCCTTTCATTTGATACCCATATTGTGGGGGTTGTGTTAAAATATGAAATCCGCCATTTTGTGGCGGCGGCCATCTTGGATTTTCAATAATACAGAATATACTAAATTGTATTGTCATCAGGACTAAAGGTGTATACCAAATTTCAGATCGATCCGTCAACTGCAAGGGGGTAAAATTTTAATCACTAAATTTGACCCAAACAAACAAATAAATAAACAAACACAGGTCAAGCTAAAGAAAACCGTTTAAAAACAAGAAAATTATCCAGCAATAAAAAGCATTAAGCACAACCACACGCCCTCACGATCTCAAGTTGGTTCTCGACCACCACTTGACCAATTCTGTTCATATTTACCACAAGTTGTAATAATTATGTACTTTATCTACCTACCTAATATCATTAAAATCGGTTGGTAATTAGCACTGCAATTAACTTCCCCCCTTTTTATGGGAACCACCCCTCCTATCAAAAATCGCTGACGACATTTTTTTTAAATAATCCATAGAACCTATACCCAAATTTTCATAAAAAAATGGTTCAAAATTACGCCCTGTAGGCGAGTACGAACATACAAACTCACAAACAAACTGACAGATGAAAGAAAATTTGGCCAGTTGATGGAGACGCTTCGCTCGCTCGGTATTTTTTTATTATTTATTGTTTGTTTATCTAATTGCATCATGTATGCTATCTAATTTTACCCCTATTAATTTCGACGTTTTTTTTATCTCATTGGAGTCAATTGGCGGTGATATCACACATAGTAACTACAGTAATAAAGAAAATTTTGCTGGTGGTGCAACATAGGCTATACAGTACAATGAAAAATCCAAAAGTGATTGGTCAGCAACTCTATAATAAACTTCCACACTCCATTAAGGAGTGTAATAAATATGATTTATTCTGTGCTAATGTTAAAAATCTCCTACTCTCCAAAACACTGTACTCTGTGGATGAATATATAAAAAATCGGCCAAGTGCGAGTCGGACTCGCGCACAAAGGGTTCCGTACTATCATCTATAATAGAAAATCGTATAAAATAACGATTTCTCGTTATTTTATACGATTTTCTATTATAGAAAAAATAGATTAGAAAAAATTACGTTTGTTGTATGGGAGCCCCCCTTTAATATTTACTTTATTGTTATTTAATTATTTATTTTGAAAGGTAATATACAAGTAAATATTCTGTGAAAATTTGAAGCGTCTACCTGTTACCGTTTTTAATATTGAGCAAAAAAATACGAAAAAAACACGTTTATATATTTTTTATTTTTTTATTTTTAGTATTTGTTGTTATAGCGGCAACGGAAATACATCATTTGTGAAAATTTCAGCTCTCTAGCTATCACGGTTTATGAGATACAGCCTGGAGACAGACAGACAGACAGCGAAGTCTTAGTAATAGGGTCCCGTTTTTACCCTTTGGGTACGGAACCCTAAAAATGACTACCGAGACTATCAAGTGAGGACTGATTAGATTATAATAAGATTGTATTACATAACGATTTATTTATTATAGATAGATAGATAGATAAATTCTTTTTCACTCCTCTTGCTCAAAAATTCCCTCATTGTAGCGTACTAAAGCGGGGAAAAAATAGCATTTTAAGATCTAGGGGAAAAAGTTTTTTTTTTTTACTTTTTATCCTACATACACGAAACAGTATTTATTCAAAAGTAGAATAATCTCTTTGGAATATATTTACATTCTCTTTGTAAACATCTCGTACAAATTGTACATTTCATTTTTAATAAAATAAACTTTGAATTATTGTATTGGATTATCTCTCGATCTCTTCCAGGCAACCAAGAAATGGAATTTATTATAATAGTTTTCATGACATTGACTGATGAAGCCTTTTGACATTTTGAAATAATAATTAATATTTGTGCATTTGTTTATGAATATTTTTAGTTATAATTGCTATAATTTTTTATCTATTTATTGACGAAGCCTCTATACAGCTGATTTTATACTTGTGTCCATTTAACTAAAACTTAAAAAAATAATTTAATTGTAACTTACCAAATTTTTAAACTGATGTTGTAAATGAAATTTTTATCCTACAAATTGTAAACTGACAGTGCATAAATATTTTCTGTATTATATTTGTTATAATAATATATGTATAAGTTTTATGTGAATAAACAATATCAATATCATAAATGGCTACAGTTGTATTTATTGCTCTTTCTAAATAACGTTGATTTAAAAAAGTAAAAACAAAAAATATTTATATTAAAAAAAACAAAATACCAGACTACATAAGAGCGACTTTCGTATTGCAATTTACACTGCGCATGATATGGTACTGAAGTGTACGATTTTGCGAGAAAGTATGAACAAAGCTACTGTATTGCACATTCTTGTGCATTAGTACATAATAAATCGTTGATTCTTTAAAATATTTTACATAAAATAACTATTTGCTAGGTTCAAAAAAAGGCTACGACCTATTTATATTATTTTTGTTCGTCGGTTGCAGATTACGAACGGAAAAGTGCATTTTGTGTTTATATTATTCAACAACCAGACGAATCTAACGACACCTCGCACATAAAACCGGTTAAGCCGCTTATGCTGTAGAATGTAATATAGAAACATACATACATCCTTCCTTAAAAAAAAAAATGTTTTCAGATTACGAACAATACAAATGAGACAAGTTGGACAGTGGAATACCCCAAACGCGTATACCGGCCCGGCGACTACACCGTCTATGTACGTCTTTTGAAGCAGTATTTTGGCGCTTGGATTTCTATATCTTCAGCTCAAACTACCTTCCAGTTAACGGGTGAGTCTTAACCTAAGCTACGACTTTAGGTAGAGGCACACGTCGGACTCTCCATACAACGGCGCGCTAATCAGACATACATTTGCAAATTGACGTCTGTATGTATATAACACATATTTATATGAAGTTGGGGTTGGCGTCTGGTTGCAAACTATATTGCAATACTTACCATCTCTGGGTTTTTGTAGGTATGAGGAAAATTAATTCACATTTCATTATATTGTGTCGCTTTGCCAGTGACGTCGTTAAATTTAATTTAGTAATTTACCTTGTTCTTTAACGGATTCTTATACATTAATATTGTATAATAATTTACTAATTTATTATTGACTGGCATCGTAGCTCAGTTCCTAGTATGTATTTTAAGTTGTAGAACGTGGTTTCGATCCCCACTCAAGGCAAACATTTGTGTGATAGGTATATTGTATGTATGTATTTACAAAAAAAAAAAACAAGTATATGTCGCCTCTTTGCTTCAATAAGGTGGTAAATCATATATTTTTTAACAATTAAACCACCACCACCACACTTTTTAAAGCAGCAGCCTCGAAAGTGAAATTTGCCCTAATGTTGTCCAACTTAATGTTGTTCGATTTTATTTAAAAAAACGTCGTATTTTGTACGCGTGGAATAGCGAAGCTGAAAGTGAAAGAGAGCCTGTGTTAGTTTGCTTTTCACATTGTCTGTTTCTGCGGAGAGCTTAGTTTCTAGATAACACACTATCGAAGCAAAGAACCGATCTATTCTATTAGCCATCTATAGTTCCCATAGTACAAGCTTTGCTTAGTTTGGGCTAGATGGTTTTGTGTGAAATGTCCACTTATATTTATTTATTAACTAGCTGCCCACCGCGACTTCATATGCGTAAGAAAATCGTTCATGTCACGCTCCTACCTGCACTCACTGCACCCCCGCCAAGCGAATGCTCCTGTACCACATCTGCCCTGCTCGTGTTTCACTCCTAACTCAATCTCGCCGCACTTCAACCAAACTTCCGACCCAATCTATTAATGTTGAGTCAGTGGTATAACTTAAATTTATGTATTTCAATGAAAAATAAACTCAACCCTTTCTCGCACCCTGCTCCCGTTCGGCTCCCAACTTGTCTCTGTTTCCGCACTTACCGATCTCAGATCGCTTTCACTCCATTTCCACCCTACACACACTCGCGATTTTGCCTCGCACCTGTCCCACTCCCACTTTGTTCTCGTTTTGATTTCTTCTCGCTCCCACTCCGTTCCATTCCGCACTTGACCCTTTCCCGTCTCGCTTCAACCCTACTGCCGTTTCACTCTCATTCAACTCCTGCACGCATACCGTTCACACCTTGCTTTTACCTCGCTCCCACCGGACCCCACCTGACTCACCGTTCCTGTATCCCACCTGACTGACACACCGACACCGTTCCGCTTCTGTTTCGCTCCCCCCTTGCTCCCAGACCGAGTCTGTTGCTACCTTTTCACTCCCACTTTACTCCTACTCCGCACTCACCCACTCCCACCTCGCCTACGCCTCACTCCCACCCCACACTCTCCCACCTCGCTTATTTTATCCCATTCTCATCCCGCTCCCGTGACGATCTCATCCATCACACTAATGCCTCACTCTCGCCAGCTCTGCTCCCTCCTGCCCCGCTGTCACCCTAACATTCAACCCTGGAACTTCCGTGTAATCTTTTAACTTCCCTCCCCCCGTGTATAACTCTTAATTTATTCCCGTTGCAAAACTATAATGGCAGTGTTCGTTTATAATCTAAATCCTACATTTCATGTCCCTGACATTAAAACTCTTGAACTTTCATATGATATTTTACACCTTGTTTCAACTCTATAATTCATCCCTGTCGTTACGAAACTATAATAACAGTATTAATTTCCCTAACATAAAACTTTGGACCTTTTATTCAATCTTTTACTCCCCGTTTCAATCCAGCTATATCCAGTGTCTCTGCTATTGCACACCCGCTTTACTTTTTCTATGAATTGATCTCCATACCACGGTTGCCTGGAAGAGATCGCTTTTAGCGATAAGGCCGCCGGTTGTCACACAAATTTTTGTAAGTTTCTCTGTTTGTTATTTTGTTTAATAGTATACAATAAAGAGTTTATCTATCTATCTATCCTCTAATTTATCCCTGTCGCAAAACTATAGTAAAATTATACGTTTATATGTAATAGTTAACCTAAATACTAAATATTGATATGTTCTGTAATATTTTTGCACAATATTTTGTTCTATTATGAATACTTTTCGCAGTGCACGCGATGTAAGATGTTTTCGGCCTTAACGAAAAACGTTAATCCGCAAGTGTCATTACATGTCAGCGAGAAGTTCACAAAATATGTTGAGTATTACTCAAATATAAGTAACGTATTTCGCTTCGTGGGGGTCAAACCAGGCACGGCGAGGCGGCACGCGGCGCGACTGCGTTTATTTTTCTATAAGTTTTTTTTTTTAAATTCGCAATATCTTTTGAATGAAATGTCGGATTTGAATAATTAAAAATGTAATCAACAGGTATTGAAACAGTCTTGAAATGATATAATTTGTTTGGATAAGGATTAATACAAAGGTATGGGTAACATGGTGTGACTTTGCTCGGTATTTCTTTCAACTTTAAATGTAAAAAAAGTAGTTATAGTGACGTAATAACAATAGTTACACATATGCTATTAGGTACGTTGTTTTTTGTAGATATTGGTATGTTCTTTAATATTGTAGAACATTTTTGTGTTCTATCATCAATAATTTGAGCAGCGTATGCGATGAAAGACATTTTATGACAATTTTTTTTACACTTTGGGTTATATTATTGAAGTTTTAGTAAGGATCCCTAATTTTTCTTGTATTAAATATAGCCTATGTTACTCAGGGATAATGTAGTATGCTAGTGGTGAAAGAATTTTTGAAATGGGTGCAGTAGGTTTTGAGTTATTTCATGTCAAACATACAAAAAATACAAATCTTTCCTCTTTATAATATTAGTGTAGATGTAATATTTTTCAATTCAGTTGTATTTTTTTATTATGTTTGTAACCTCATAATTCAGTGAAATAGGTCTGTAACTCTTATTTATTTGAACTTGATATTGTGAACGCCTAGCATTTCAGGCTGTTCCTACTGTAGAAAATATGTGAAGTTACAAATATTCTTAGATGTAAGCACACATTGTTGAACTAATTTCACGATGGTGTAAGTGATATCATATGATATGATATATTTATTCATAATTTGCAAGAAAATTATAAGTAATTTTTACAGTAATTAGAGACATGAGTGTAGACATGAGAGTGTTCAATGTGAATGTTTATTTATTGCGTCATGCATAGACTCGTCATGCATAGTACAGAAGCCTCGTTTTGCTAGTGAAACTCGGACTTTGCCGTATTTATTTTTATAAACTGTTTGAATGCGTTTATCTATCTTATTGTGACAAGTGTACCTAAGGTCATAAGTTCACCACACTGGCCAAGTGCGGATTGACATCTTCGAGAACAATAACTTTTTATATTATTTGCCAGTCTATAGACACCGGGTTCTGTGACCTTTGTCAAATTTACATATTATTTATAGCATTATAATATATTATTTATAGTATTGCAGCACGGGTTCGATTTATTGCAATGTTATGTGTATACCACGGGTAGAACGACGACCCGCAAGCTGCACGATTCTGACGCATCAGCTGTCGTTTTCCTCAACCGTATGTTAGGGAAAATGACGTCCCGCCAAACGGCTATAAGAAATTTCGGATAGCTAGCGGCAATTAACAGTACTATTATTATTTCGAAAACTCAGCTATTAGGCCTTAGGATTTTAACCTTCGACTTAGGATCTAAGCCATGATGGTTAACATTCGAATACCTGAGAACAATTTTATTTTATAATTCCAATCGAGTTAAATACAAGTTTATAAATTAATCCATCCATGTATAACTGATCACACAAGTTTTCCTACTAACGATAATATAAGAAATACATACAGTATATATGGATACTGTCGGTTAGGACTGAGCGGGTTAGTATCGTCTTAAAAGTTTGTACTCGGCTACATACCTAAGTAATTTCAGGAAACCATAGTTCAATTAGTAGAATAAATAGTCCAAGTGTGTGTATCGATGGAAAATTGTAATTCAGCAAAAATTACTGGTCTTATAGTTTAGTTATTACCTGCCAAGCTGTAGGTAGTGGGTTCGATACCTAGTCAGGACAAACACTTGTGTAACGAGCATGGATGTTTGTTCTGTGTCTGGGTAAATATGTATGTATTTACACAACTAAAAAGTATTTCAGTTATCTGTTCCCATAGTACAATCTATGCTTAGTTTGAGGCTAGATGGTTTTGTGTGAAAATTTCCATCAATATAATTTATTAAAAAAACTTTTTTATTTTAATATTGTTTGCGTAAATTAGAACGTCAATGTTATGCATATCATCATTATAGTCCGTATCGACTTGCAGCTTAAACGTCGGGATCGGAAGTCAAAAGTTAAACGACCTCACTAAGCACCCATATTTCTTCGTTAGTTACATAGCATACAGAATTTTGCTCCAAAATACAGCATTGTACATTGATAAGTATGGTAATGTTAACCTTGACGATCCTTTTGTTACGAAACGGCATTAAAGCCGCCAATAATTTCAGTTCTTTTTAACAACTCATGCGTTACATTTTCCAGACACGCTGAACGGAAATATGATCTTAAGTCAGAACAATAAGGATCTGACGAATAGCTTCGTAGCAGTCAACAAAACTGTACACCACTATATAAAGTTACCAGAGATTGATTTACAATTTTTGAAAGGAAATGCGTCAACTGTTGCGACGTATTGGTTCATAGACTGCGTGCCGTACGGTTCTACAAATGATCTATCATTCGATTTTACATTCGATGATACTATGAATGATCATCATGTTGAAGCCATAATTGTTGCGAATAACCAGCCACTGCCGCCGTTGACGACTACGACAACAACGACGACGACTACAACAACAACAACGACGACTACGACAACAACAACTACAACAACGCCGAAACCGCCAACACCAACGGATAAAGGTAACAAGTATATATTTAAAAGATAAGCAAAATACCCGACTGCAGAAGTGCGATTTTTGTAGTTTAACTTACGATATTGTTACGCTTGATACGCTGTTGAGTGTACGATTTTTGTTAGAAAGTATACGCAAAGTCGCTGTTAGAATGTCACTAAAATTCTTTAAATTGCTTATTTTTTACGAAAAAGTTCGTTGGATGTTACGAAAAACCGCATTTTTTATTTTGCGAGGGTTGTATTATTATTATTAAAAAAAAATATAGCCTATGACACTTGCGCGATCTGATAACTATTAGGAATTGAAATACTAAAAGTTGATTAAAGAAGTCAATTAGTGAATCTGTTTATTCTATCAGATCTGCAGAACTACTTAATCGACCTAACTTATTGTAGGTTCGAATGCCACAGACAAGATACCAACAACAACTGACAAGCTGTCAACATTAAACATAACGTCAACAACAATCTTGCCAACAACAATCTCTGAAAAAGTGACTACCGTAACAGAGGTATTTCCCGTACAACAATCGGAGGCGGTAAATAAGACGAGGTCAAAGAGAAGCATTTCGGAAATTTTCAAATGCAACAACGATTTGCCAATGGGATTGAAATATACATACGGCTACTATGAAATGAAAGTCAGTGTCAGAGGTGAGTGCCTTTCAGTGTTTCAAACGACCACTGAAAAAATAATTAAAACAAGCTACGCCTCGCTAATTTGCCTACTTAGCCCATATAATGAATAGCAGCCGTACTCTCAACTTTTATAGAGATGCAAAGTTCGCTCAGCGCTTGTTTTTATCCTGCTTGTTCTGCGATTAAGAGTGTGACAAAAAAGTTGAAGCGATTATTAAAAATACGGCGCGGTGCTCGTACCGCGTTTAGATGCACGGATTATTTTCATTTTGTGAGTTTTTATGTATTAGATTAGGTATTTATTTTTATAGTTAATATATTTCTAAATATTTACTTACAAATATTCAAGTTTCTACCTGTTAATTAAGATCGAGTAAAAATTGCTTAAAAATTACGTTTGTTGTATGGGCAGCCCCCCTTTAATATTTACTTTATTGTTATTTAATTATTTATTTTGAAAGGTAATATACAAGTAAATATTCTGTGAAAATTTGAAGCGTCTACCTGTTACCGTTTTTAATATTGAGCAAAAAAATACGAAAAAAACACGTTTATTGTATGGGGACCCCCTTAATTTTTTTTTTAATTTTTATTATTTGTTGTTATAGCGGCAACGGAAATACATCATTTGTGAAAATTTCAGCTTTCTAGCTATCACGGTTTATGAGATACAGCCTGGAGACAGACAGACAGACAGCGAAGTCTTAGTAATAGGGTCCCGTTTTTACCCTTTGGGTACGGAACCCTAAAAACAAGATAAAAACGGGTGCTGAGTGAACTTGGCATTGCTATAAGAGTTGAGAGTAGCACCACAGTTTCTGACACTTAAATAATATATATATCTATTTACAATCATAATGTTTTATCAATGTCAGTAGGTCTTTACATTATTTTGTCCACTTATTAGTGGAAATAAATTATATGTTGACATTGACATTTGACATCAGCGGGATAAAAACTGTTTACCTACCTTCCGTGCTAGGCCTGCTATTTATTCTTACAGTATATGAAATCTGAGCTTCATTACCTGTCTTATGACGTAAACAACAATGGACTAGCTACCAATGAGAGCGCTTATTTGAAACAAAGTTTTCATTGGTCAACTGGCCGTTATTGTTTATATTATGAGACGGGCACATAAGTTGATTTATGTAATCTGTATTTCAGAACCGATAGCAGTAATAAATATAACCGGGGGCAACTGGATCCAACATGGAGATCTGATGAACCTCCAAGTGAAATACCCAGGTACGAAAAAAATCATTTAGGGTGGTACGATTCCCATACCAAAGGATTTTTACCAATTAGGGTCGAAAAGAGTATAGTTTTACAATGAAGTAATTGTGAATCATATTTGTTGAAGAAAATAGGAGATTATTTACAAGTTTCACTAAATTTTTTGTGTTGAAAATTATGGATGATATTTAATTGTCATTTTTGCTATTAATCTTACCTTTTTCTTTAATAACAAATATGCTTTCCTTAACCTAAGTATTTGCTGATAGCACTTGGCATTACAATCTGTTTTGCAGCCAATGTACGAGTACAATCATGTTGTAAAAACTGTATTGTTTTTTGGGAGTTTTGAAAATTAGTTTTTTTTTGTACTTTTCTATATGCTCTTTCCGAATTTATACTTTGCCTTCCTGTCTATGCCGCTCGTGCCGCCATATTGGAATAAGTAGCCAAGACTTTGTCGAGACACTCATTACTATCACTTAGGTAGGGTATCGTAGCTAATTTAAAATAGAAAAGATTCGAGTATTGTTTGTTAAGTATTGTTTTTTGTAATCTTTTGCATAAAGGCCAATAAAAACCTTTGTACCTTAACGACTTAAGTGTTTTGCATAATTATCGCTATATCTCTAAAAAATTGTAAGCGCAGTTTTAATATGATCTATCATTATAGTTAATAATTAAACCAGTATGCAGTGCTCAGTTTGGAGCTAGGTGGTTCTGTGTGAAAATGTCCACAAATTTATTAAGGCGAACGAAACGAGCACTATCTCACATTCTGTCCATTTTTTGTGGTACACTTAACGAAAAAACTATCACACCTTTAGATTTTGAATTTAACATAGTATTTTAAATTCCTGTCTAGATGTATTGTCTATCATCAAAATATCGTTTTGTAAAAATAATACTAGGTAAAAAAACCTCGCATACACAATTTTTACAATACTGCGTTATTTGCTAGTTTGTATTTTAAATTTAAATTGCAGGGTCACCACCATTCGACTACTGTGTGTACTACATGCTCGGTCAATACAACATAACCGGGAACGAGGTCTGCAATCAGACTACAAGGATAGCCACGAACAACTTCCCGCTAGTGCATTACTTCTCTGAAGGCGACCAGCACACTGTGGTTGTCATCATAGAAAATGATCTCGGGAAGACTGTCTCGAGAGCCACTATTAATATTTATAAAGGTAAGTATAAACGAAATAGGAATAACCATAGGTTTCTTCTAGTCAAGCGCGTTTCATTGTAGATCAACAAGCTTTGCATCAGTTGAGTTAACGGTCAAGTGCAAGGTTGCCCATTGGCTGTGTGATGCGTAGGGGTTGATATTGTAAAGTAGACATTAACAGATTCAGCGCGACGGCGTACTTTTAAAAAAGGGGGTGTTGTAAGCTTGACGTGTTTATCTAGTTTTTTTTTTGATAGAGGAATTGATCGAGAGTGTTCTTAGTTATTTTTCATCAAAATCGGTTCAGCCGTTATGTATTTATTACTCGAGTTTGTTACTTTTCTTAATTTGTACATAATTACGTCGGTGGCTGCTAACTAATTTTGTAGCGCACTACTCTTTGAGTTTTACAAAATATCGTTGAAATTAAATGATACAACCATGGTTGTGATTTATAGTGATAACTAGTATGGGTTGACTAAGGGTAGACCTCTCATAATACAATTTAACGAAGTTTTTCCAAATCGCATATGATACAGTCATCCGCCATACAATAAAGATGGCTTTGACACAGCTGTTGTGCCTTCAGCAGAACAGCTGTGGCAAAGCCAGCTGTGTTTAGTTAATTCTGAAATCTTAAAGTAATATTTTCAATGTTATTTTATTGCGTGCGTTGTCATACCAATAGTTGGTTAACGAAAGCTGCTACTTGCATCAGTATCCACAGGGAATGACATATATCTGGGAATGACACACAAAAGTATATCTGTCTCATCTTCACGGCTAAGATTTTATCAGTATGACAAAGCTAGTTATTGTTTTGTGTTTACTATAATATATCTAAATCTTTTTTTTTGAGGTCTCAGAGGTTAAGACTGATTGGCACAAATGGTTGCACAATACGCATAATTTTGGCGTATGACGAACGCGGATTCCGACGGGGTAGTGCCACCGCCCACTTGGCGGTAGCAAGCCAGCTATGTACAAGGATGCTTCAGGATTCAAGTTTTGGGACAATATTTGAACGCTGGATTTAAATATCCGTTGAGTCTGTTTGTAATTTATATTTTTATTTTCCATGGCATCTCCGACTCTAGGGAAGTCTAGTCCAAAATAATTACTAAGTGAACTGTTATTAGTACAGCAATACGACAGCAGAAAATAACATTACACAAATGATTTTACTTATTACAGTACATACATGATACTACACAAAACTAAAACTTGTATTTTTAAATAAAAAATACGGGACACGGCTCTATTTTGACTTTACTCAGCTTACGCGTTATTATCGCATGGCGTGGCGATTTACACTGCTCATTTGATAAACACCGAAGGTATACCCATAACGCACATATATACCCATAACCGCAAATAAAGAATTTATTATTTATTATTATTAATACTGTTCAAACTATAGTCGGAGATTTTAAGAAAATAGACGTGTGACCCGTGTGTATTTAAAAATATAACTCATATTTCATGCATTTTGGTGTTGGAATTATGGTGTGCGATCTTTCCGAGATGTATCCGTATCGAAAATAAATAATTGACCACCTCAAACTCTTGAGCTCTTACTTTGACGTTCGGCTCGGTTCTGAGTCGTCGGTCGTGAGTCCAAGTTGAGCTGGTAAAAAGCTGGGTATACTCTCGAAGGTCTGTTGATACTTCTCGCTGGAACGGGTGCTCACATTGTACTCGTATCAAGAAGAATTTCGGTTGTACATGGATTAATTTGGCCCTATTGAATTACCACTGTTGAGTACCAGCATGTATATCTCGCAAAACGTGCTAACACTTATAAGCAACGACTCTTGTTCTAGCGAAACTTCAAGGATTGAAACTTTCGCTCGTTTTTTTAACCGACTTCCAAAAAGGGGGAGGTTCTCAATTCGCCTGTTTTTTTTGTATGTTTGTTCACCGATTATTCCGCCAATTGTGAATTGATTTTGATGATTCTTTTTGTGTTTGGTAGGTAAAAAAAAATATACAAATTTTAATTTTAATCCCATATAAATTTTATCAAAATCGGTTCAGTACTTTAGTTTTTATAACAAAATAACTGGGAAAATGTCATCCAAGGAAACGAATTGCGTATTTTGAAGTCGGTTTTTTGAACTATAAATATTATCGGATACATTTCGGAGTGTGCATGATCTGCATGAACGTATTTCATTCGGACCTTTTTTCTATGGGACGGCTAGAAGCTAGGTGAAGCAGCATCGATTTATTATTAATACCCGTGGTGATTGATATGTCCTTTCATCTACATAATTTTCCTAAGGCATGTTCCTTTCCTATCTACGTAGGTACCTAAGCAATCTGTACTACCTGCCTAAATTAAGTAAAAGTGGGGTATAATCATCACTGTATGTTTTTTGTAAATTTATTTTGCCCATTACAGATAAGCACTCTGAAAAAGCGAGGATAAAACGGCGCGTATGTTTTTATTTCTTTTTTTTTTTTTTCAAAATTTGGCTTAATTATGGCTTTAGTTTCTGTAATTGAATTAAACTATGAAGATTATGAAGCATGCTTTCGCGTTTACAAATGTCGTCTGTGAAAATATTAACTTTTTTTTTTGAAATTTGGCTTAATACCTATTGTTTTATGTAAACTAGAATGAGGAATATACTTTTACATTACAGGTACGGGGCTATGTAAAAACTGATGAAACGAAGCGTATGTTCCTTTTTTAAAACGTAACTCAGTTATGTTTGTTTGTTTAAAAATATATAATGTGAAATTTACTTACGCGTTACAGATATGGGCTATGAAAATACTGATGAAGACATGCGTATGTTTTTTTTTATTTAGCATGTTTACAGCTTTCTATTTATGCTAACAAAATACCCAACTGCAGAAAAGCAATTTTTGCAGTCTAACCTAAGATTTCGTTACACTTGATACGCTGTTGAGTTTATGTTTTTTTTGAGAAAGTATGAATAAAATTACTTTAAAATATTATAAATACGAATTCTTTAGAATAATTCTAGTAAAATCACTTGTTTGTTACGAAATAGTTTACAAAAAGACGCATTTTTTTATTTTTCCAAGAGATGTATTATTATTATAACAAAATAGTAGCCTATGACACTCTGGAATCTTCACACAGTGAAGACGAATCTAATGACATCTCGCACATAAAAATCGGTCAAGCCGTTTAGGCTGTAGTCTGTCGTATAGAAACATAGATAGGTACATACCCATATACATACAAACATACATATACTCGAAAAACAGCCCTCCTTACGCAGTCGGGTAAAAATAATACTTAATCAATATTTAAGTTGATATAAAAACCTGTCCTTAATATACCTCTACCTATAAAGATATTCAAAATACGATACAGTGCATACAGTGCTCTTAGGCTCATGCCAGTTTTTTTTTGCTATTCTATCAATGCCTTTTTTACATATCTTTATTTCTCTGCCATGCTGCAATCGGTTTTACGTGACTATATCCATGTCCATATGCCCTGTGTCCATGATGGAATTATCAATGTGTTCATCGGCATCATATTTCATATTATTTAACATCATATCATCCACGCCTTCCTTGTCTGTATAACACATACACACCTGCTGCTTATTCTAATTCATATACTGAAGCACTCAGACTTTACTCACCTTTCGATCGTGATTAATGATCACGTGCTTGCTATTCTGCTCGTTCGACACCTCTCGTACGATACGCGAGAGTGAGATGTCATACAATTACAATCATAATGTTTACGTGTGAGCGGGATGGCTGCGAAGATATTCTCTATTTTCGAAATAAGGCTCTGGGTGGGATTGGTACTGAATTGTATTTTAAGGTCCAACAAGAATATAATATAAATGTTTGTATATTCCAGCGACGGTGCACGCGCAGCTGTCTGTGATAGTGGTGCCAGTTTTCTTCTGTCTGGTCGCGGTCATTCTGATCGTGTTTGGAATCGCGTATTACCAGCATAGATCCAGGTACGTTCTTGTGATTTCGTCTTTTATTTAAGTACGATCGAAATCATTTTTGTTACTCGCTCTTATAACATGCATGATGAAAGGCATGCATTTGCTTAGACATACAGTGTCTACACGTGGATATTTAGTTGGCATGTACCTATACAAATCGATGGTTCTTTGAGGGATCGTATCCGAAACGAATTATTTTGCCAGAGAACCAGAGTTATGGATTTAGCGCAGCGTATTAACAAACTGAAGTGGCTGTGGGGCGGTCATATCTGTCACTCAACCGATAACCGCGAGGAAGACGCGTTCTAAAATGGATACCGCGTGTCGGAACGTAGGGCGCCCTGAGACACGATGGAGTGATATACGAAAGGCAGTTGGCTGTAGTTGGAAACGGAAAGATGAAGATCCGGCTGACTGGCGTTCAAATGGGAGAGGCATATGTTCAGCTGTGGACTAAAGTGGGCTGCCGATGCTGGTTATGGTGAAGGGCATTTGATCGAGATATCCCAAATTAATCGAGATATCCGTCAGAATAGAATCGTTATATATTTTTAACTCCCGATGCAGACCGAATGATTAAAATCCTCTTTCCTGGGTAAAGCAGTCGAATTGAAAACCTACATGTGTATTGTGTATGTAGTACATATTGTTATGATTCTACACAAAGGGGGCGTATTGCGATAAACCCGACGTTTCTATTTATAGTACTTATTTATTACCTCTAATTTGTCGCAACTTTGTATACGATGATTCACACTTATATCGTAGCTGTGTCATATTGTCATCTGGATTATGCGTTACATACTAACATACAAAACTTACATTACAAACAACGTTACATACAAAACTAAGTTATCTTATCAGTGAAAAACAAACCGTTCACACAAATTTCATTGTTTATATCATCCTAACTAACCGTCTTATTTATAAACGCAGAATGAGCTCATTTTAGTTAAACAGTGTTTTGTTCCGTTTTAGCGCGTGACAGTTCCTGTCTAACAGAAAGTGACAAGTTCTTCTTCTTAAAATCTTATTCAGTGAATAAGATTTTAACATGCGTAAGCGTAACATTATAAGTAAGACGGTAAATGTTTATTTTATCGAACTAAAAAAAGTTTAAGTGACTCTTTGTGAAATGTCAATAAACAGACAGAAAGACAGAGTTAATTTCGCTTTTATAATATTACTACTAACTGCGCCCCCCGATTTCACCCGGGATTTTTATATTAGTATGCACTTATACTCTTGTGATTTTTACCCGAATGCGCAAGGAGAGTTATGTATTTGGACTATTTGTATGTTACAACATATATTAACTCCAAGAGCCTAAAAGGCTTGACCGATTTTGATGTTGTGAGATTTCGTTAGATACGCAAGTAGGTACAGTCAAGAGCATGAAGATTTACACTTGTAGCGCGAGTCTTTGCCTCTATAGCGATTGTAATAAGAATGGTTCCAACTTCAATGTGTAAAGCTTCACGAGCTCGTTTTCATTTTTTTAATCTCTAGGTGGGGGCAGCTGCCCCTCCCTGCTCCCCCTTGGCGACGCCCTTGTAGATACGTTGTCACTCCCCGAGTGTCGTAGACTATATTTTCTTGAAATAATAATAAGAAAACTCTTTCAGAAATAAGTTTTTCGTCACTTCCAACGAACTTTTTAAATTTTTATATTATACAGTAGGTTTACGAATACTTTCTGACAAAAACGTACCTATACTCAACAGCATATCAAGCGTAAGTTACAATACGAAATTCTCTGCAGTCGGGTATTTTGTTTTCTTGTAATGTGAAATATATTTGTACCTACCTATATTTTTTATTTTCAGATCACTTGTAATGTGACCCGTCTCGTAATAGCTTTTTTTGGTATTTTATTTTTCAGACATACGGTAGAAGTAGCCGACTTCGACTTCGGTCAAGCGCATCCCGACTACAAGACATTTGGAGAACGTCTGCGAGACAGCTTCAGAAACGCGTGTTTTCGTAGCGGGGACGACACGGATCCGCTCACCACTAACAGTAGATACGACTCTATGTCATAAGTTATAACGTTCATTATCGGGTGGCTCAAACTAGGCAAATGTGTTAGATTGGCGATGGCGTCAGTGTATATTTAGATCGGCAGGCTCCGTCAAGTAGCAAACGTTTCTATTTCTGACGCTTTCCAATGATAAGCAAATGTGATTTCATGTCACGTGACATTTCGTTAGCTAATGTCAATTCCATACATTTACTTTTCTATTGTAATGGAGTTCACGAAGTTGGAATGCTACTTGTCTAAGTCTCAGACAAAGTTTGCAAACTTCAACTGTAGATCTGGTTAAGTGATCTTTATCGTCTTATAAATCGATGAACACCGGCTGCACGCATGAAAAGGTATGACTCATTGTCACGTTCCGCCTGAGCCGAGCGTGCAAGCGAGAGCGCGGAACAAGCAGGCACGATCGGCCTAAGCGTTTGGCTTGTGACGCATCGTTATCGCGTAAAATTGTCGTCCGTAAACCGACTTTTAGACAACCATTTTTTTTGTCTATAGTCAATAAGTGTGATTGTTTCTTGTTTCTGTCGACTACAAATATGATACTATACAGCATTCGTAAAATTAGTAGAGATAAGAATATTTCATATTTTTGAAGTGTTTTTCCACACTTACTATCTACAAACTTGTAGGCAGTTCAAAAATTTCACACCTGAAAGGACTTGAACCCGCATATCCCAATCAGTACTTGGGAGCATTTACAAAGTTTGACCATTTAGGTGTCACGTGAAATGGTCGAAACTTCTTTGGTAAACAAATCTAGCGTTGGTCAACGTCAACGTCAAAATAATCTGAGTTGTTGATCTTTAAGTTGTTGCAATTTATGAGTGCGCGTGGGTCTTTGCATAGCATTAGTTTAAATAGACGTTGTGTTAGTGTGTGTGTGGGATGGAGCGAGCAGACAATACTCATACGCGCACACATACGACACTAACACAAATGAATGCCGCGCGCAATAACTATGTATATCATTTTCACTTTTTACGTCAAAACGTCGAGTCTGAGCGCCCGAGATTTTAGTATTTATATTTCATTCCTTTATTATTTCTAGATATTTGTAAATAAGATTCATATCGTAATTTATCAATTGTCATTTACATATTAGCTTTATGATCTATCGTTAGGTAGCAAAATGGGGGAAGTATCTTTTGATTTCTTCAATAGGTATTATATAATTTGTACGTCTCTATGTGCTCTTTTATAATGTAAAAGATATTATTACATTTAAAAACATCTGTCTGTACGGAAAATAAGTTAATTCGTGTACATACATAAAAAAAAAAATATACGGTACGAATTTTTAACCTCCTCCTTTTTCGAAGTCGGTTAAAATGGAATCTACGTCATGTCATAATATGATTATTATAGAGAGAAATATATTATCTTCTTCCCACGAGTAACACCGACACTTCTTAGGACTTATTGGAACTTTTTTCAAGTAAAGTAAAGGTTGGTTCACACATATCATTGAAGTTACACAGTCACAGTTTATTATAGTTTAATTTATAGAATTTATATTATCACAATTCCGGCGCAGTACCACCACCGTGATAATCCTTTTTTTTTTGGTACATTCTTTATGAAGGTCATTGAGAGCACTGAGTCGTCACTGACACTGATATGTCTGAACGTGTTCATAGAGAATGTATTATAGAATAATTGTCACGGTGGCGGTACTGCGTCGGAACTGTGACTTCACTGATAGTACGCGTGAACCGACCTTAACAGAGTTACTCAATGGGAAAAATCTAGTAGTCCTCACTAGTCTTTTTTCCGAGGGCAAGCCACGTAATTATTATTAGAAATTTTACTTTGTGTGACACGGTTTAGAGCTTAGATTGTCATACGCGTGATCTATTTCGTTATAATAATATCTACCCTAACGAATTTAGTGTTTGTGATTTACAAATCGGATGTTCTGAATCAGACCGTTAAAAACCTTGGAACCGTTTTAAAAAGAAACTTCTCCGCATTTTGCTTCTAAGCTTATAATATAGGTAGGAGTGGAGTTTACAGTGAATGAAATTATTGTCGCAGCATGACTATTGTAATGTAACAGTGCCACAAATTTAATGTTTATGTACGTAATTTTGGCGCTCTGGTTCTAATAAATGTCAAAAATCAATCGCGTTAACAATTGTAAAACTGTTGTGGTCGAATCTGGTCTACCCATGTATAGTTCCCGTCACGTAAAAAGAACGCTGGTTTGTCCGCGTTTACGAACAAACCAGCGTTCCTTTTTACGTGACGGGAACCATATTTGATATTTTCAAATTCATGTGTTACATACAACTTCTATTTTTGTAGTTGCAAGACTTAAAAATTATCTATGGTTAAATTTACAAGTGTATTTTTGATTAACCACTTGAATAATCAGCAAAAAAGTTAATATAATATCGCAGAAGCTTAAGGCAAAGAGTAGAGTGGCGCCGCTGTCTCGCTCACCCGCAGCATCCTTTTTTTTACATATAAAATTATTGTAATATCTGTTATTCTGACCGAAATAAATGTGTAAACGAACGTTTATTTCGTCAAAATAACAGATATTGTTAGTACATTGTAATAGTGTTGTTATGAAGCTAAAAAGAGAATATTTATCAAAAGTAATTTCAATAAATATATATAAAAAAGGTGCAGCAAAGGTGAGTGAGACAGCGGTGCCACCCTAGTCTTTGTCTTAAAGATTTGTACTTATAACTTTATTTTAGTTTGAGATATTTTTGACGTTTATCATAATCAAGAATGTGAGTTTACCAAGAAACGGTTGGCGTCCATTTGACTGTAGACACATACACTTAATTGTTACAATCCATTTCATGTGCTGTTTATCTCGTCTGTAATATTGAAATTACTGGTTTCTCACGAGTTGTCGAAAACTCGTGAGAAACCAGTAATCGAATAATATGTTATTTTGTCACGTACTTTAGATGTCCACCATAATTGAACAGTACGACGACGATGTGATCTAACCAATAAGATTGAAATTGCCATGACGTCACGCGGCTGTTTATTTTCGGCTCTTCTATTTGTGAATTATATGATCTACAGGCTGACTGTTTAAACATTAGCAATATTGAAGGGCATATTAATTAGTGGTCATATGAAATGTATAAAAAAATAAAATCGATATAAATTCTAAACCAAAAAAAAAAACTAAGAGAAACCTCGGATAATGTTTTTACTAAGATTCCTGAATTTATGGACGCCGCGTACTCTCACGCACCGAGCGAGCGCAAGTCACGTAACTACATATGTAGATATGTACCTATGTTGCTCAGTGATTGCTCGACTTGCATGTACTCTAGGCGCGCGTGATTTGAGTTTCCGTATTTTTTGTGTTTGCTTAGAATAATTCGATCGATTATTAACCACCTATTTTGTTTATTTGGAACGAGAATCGAGTACTGAACACCCTGTATCAATATTGCTAGTGTTCAAACAGTCACCCCTGTATAGTGGCAGCCTGAATAATTTAGATGTCATTCGTAATTGCGTCTGCGCTCATGCTATCTTAATCGTAAAATGCATGCAAATTATATGCGATTGCGAATAACACCAATGTAATCGTGCTGCAGACAGAAGTACTAATTTTTACTACTTATACGTAACTTGGTTTTTTGGTAAACTCGTTAAAGAATAGTTGATAGGAAAATCTATAATTATTTGCCAATTAAATTATTTTATGAAATTATTATCGGAAAAATTATGGAAAAAAGTTCTTATGTGCTAAGTGATCTCTTGTATTAGGATTTTTCATACCAAATATTGACATCATTACTATTTATCAGACTGAATAATGTTTTTGTTGTGTATTTTCTAAAATTATAAGTGATTATATAAATATTTAGCGAGATATCTTATTTAGTTGTAATAAATTTCTTATGTAACATTAAAAAAAATGTATTTTATCTATAACTTTGTCTATGTGTTTTTTTTTTTGCTTTTTTTGTTGTATAGAAATGATTACGTCAATTCTGATGTACCGTTTTCGAAACTGAACTAGAGGAGGAGGACTCGGGCCCGGCACAAACGAGATCAACGCAGTTTTAAGTGTATCAGTAAATAACACAATAAGATATAAGAGTGTTCACTGTTTTTTTTCCTTTCAGGCTTTTCATAATAAATGTTACGCCTGGTTCTTTTGACTAATAATGTGACAGATATAAAACCTGAATAAAAAATTAAATAAGTGTATGAAGCTATAAATCCATTAAAATATATGAAGATGGCTTCGATCGCAAAAACATTGAAATTTATTAATAAAGAAAAAAAGAAAAAGAAAAAAATGAAATAAAAACTAAATAATTCCCTTGAAAATATTTTACACATCCCATTAGCATTCGATAGCCCCTGAAAAAGAAAATAAAGCAATGCATTTATATGTGTATTAGCTACATGTAATGTACGTTAAAATGGTATTAGCTCGATTATAATTATGTCGGGCCTGATTCGATAATGACTATTTTTTGTAAGGTCTTAAATTGTTTCTTTTCTTAAAATAGAATTCCAATGCAACAGTATTCCGTACATCATGCGCGTCAGTCGCATAGCCTGCGACGCACGGAATGTTATCCATACATTTGTTCATTACATCATTGGTACGCTAGTTTTACATTGAAATTAAAAATGACACTGATCATTTTAGTTTTTATGTCATTAATTTAGTTTAGTAACTGGAATACAGAATCGACGTATTAATAAATGCGGAATCGACTATCGAAATAAAAAGTATGATTTTGTGATATAAAGTAGGTTAAAAACGTTTTTTTAATTTAAGATATTACATAAATTTATAACAGTGTTACAATTCATTCGCTACACGTTAATATAATTTAGTTAGTGTTATTATAATAAATGCAGAGTAATAAAGTTTATTTTATGTATATGCCTTGAACCTGTGCTGATTAAAATCATTTGAATCTATGAAAACGCGCCGTATTCAGTCTTCGCTTTGGAATATTGTTCGACTGCCTAAAAATGTAGGTTTTTTTTGGGTTGTATGTATGTATGTTTCTGTATTATCTCCTGTGACCGATTTTTATGTGTGAGATGTCGTTATAATGATCATTTAGGTACTTTGCTTAATGTCATGTAATTTTTTGAATGAAAGTGAATATCTGCGCTTCTGCTCTAAGAGCATATATGTATGTCGCGGCAATTTTTTTTTGCGGTAAATATGTGCGTTTTTCCAACTAAAGAAGAAACTGGTTTCAACCCTAAATATCCAATTTCGATAATTGTTTTTTTTTATATGGTTGGAACTGTTAATGGCTTTGCCTTTACGGTTTGCTTTTTTTCTCAAAATTGCACGAAAACGCTTCATAGACTTTTTATTTTCGAATTTGTGGCTATTATCATTTCAACTTTAAAGTTGCAATGTAATAAAATAACGTAAATGCTAACATAGCTCCTTAGGAACAAGAAATACCTAATATTATTAGAAAAATAATACTCAATTGCAAAGCCTATGCCACTCAGGTGATAAGGGCGAACCTAACATGTCGCACATCGAAAATTAGTCGAGCTGTTTAGATTGCTGGAGGTAATATAGGGGCATACAAGCACATATACCCGAAAAACGGCACTCTCTTCGATTCGAATAAAAATCACGCTTATATGAAATGAAATATAAATAATTTAATTTTATTCGTTTTTTAGCCAATGTTACAAATTCATTAAGAGATTCTCTACTTAAATATTGGGTGTTTAGATGCAAGTAGTCTTGCTTTGAGGGGTCATTGTACAGATAATTATTTATGAACAATTTTTTTGACAAATTTTGAGATCGCAAAAAATTTGCTGTTCCATACATTTTGTTAATAGATTTTATTGTTGCAATGAACTATGATACTGTCTTTTTCGCTATTTTATGATTGGTTCCGTATTAAAAATACCATAATGATAAGTACAATGATCTTAAAGTATGAGTCTTGTTCATCCTAACATCCAGTATAGCTAAAGCGAAGTATTATGTAGAAAAGTAATGATTCCTAACGTTAGTTGGAATTCTGAAGATGTATCTGTATATTCGAGAATATTTGTTGAATAAAATGCCTTTGTAAAGTAATATATATTTGTAATTATACTTCTGTAGCAACGCATTTTGTAGTTAAATTAAAATGTTACTTAAAATTTGAGTGTATTTCATTACCTTGCAATAGATACCTAAGAGTTCAGCTTGAATTTCGTAGGCTAGAACTTGGCTCAGGGCCTCCACCTGATGATTACTTATCTCGACGACATCAGATCCATAAGGTCCCATTACAAAAATGGGACATCCGACCTTATGACATCAGTACGTTAAGATCGGATATAATGTTCACAATAAAATGGGACATCCGATCCGACTTTGTCTATTACCGTTCAAAGTTGTCTCGCGGGTTTGGCGCAATAAGTATCAAGAACATGGACCGATATCGCCACGTCCACGGGTACAAAAATTTATAAAGATATACTACTATTTGCCTCTTTATTTGCGCAGATATACGCAGACGAGTACTAGTTTCTAAACGTCAATGCTTATATAATTATAATCTTTATATAATTATAAGTTATAAACATTTAAAAACACCCATATAAGAGACGCACTGGTCATTTTTTAACTGATAATTTAAAAGAGAATAGGGTGGTAAAATCGAAACAACTACTGAAGCGGTACGCAAAGGGAGGTCACAGAAAAATTTTGTTTACGGATGAGAAAATCTTTACAATTGAGCAACATTTTAACAAAAAAAATGACCGTATTTATGCTCAAAGCTCTAAGGAAGCTTCCCAGTTAGTCGACAGAGTGCAACGTGGGCATTATCCGACTTCAGTGATGGTTTGGTGGGGTGTTAGCTATGAAGGAGTGACTGAGCCATATTTTTGTGAAAAAAGGTATCAAAACATCGGCACAAGTGTATCAAAATACCATTCTTGAGAAGGTAGTTAAGCTCCTTAACAACACCATGTTCAATAACCAAGTATGGTCCTTCCAACAAGACTCGGCGCCAGGTCATAAAGCTCGGTCCACGCAGTCTTGGTTGGAAGTGAACGTTTCGGACTTCATCAGAGCTGAAGACTGGCCGTCGTCTAGTCCTGATCTTAATCCGCTGGATTATGATTTATGGTCAGTTTTAGAGAGTATGGCTTGCTCTAAACGCCATGATAATTTGGAGTCCCTAAAACAATCCATACGATTGGCAGTGAAGAATTTTCCCATGGAAAGAGTGCGTGCTTCTATTGATAACTGGCCTCAACGTTTAAAGGACTGTATTGCAGCCAATGGAGACCACTTCGAATAAGATTTTATATTTTAAATTGTTTTATATTTATGTATTAAACTAACACACTGTAAAAGTAATAAATAGATATTATTTGCAATAAAAAAATATTTTTTTTCTTCGTGACAATATTTATGGCAAGACTAGGTATATTTTGTAACATGCGTGGCATCCGCGATACCTATTCCAGAGTTTTGACAGCACTTAATTTTTATTTCGGCCAATGCCATTCGGTCCGGACCCCCTGGACCCCCCCCTTATATACGCCTATGACCAAATCCATATGTTTCTATTGTGTGCTCTAGTGTAGTGTGTCTAGTTCATTAGTGGTTAAACTAAGCCATTAGATTAGAATCATGTATAAAAGGAAGATACTACTATCTTCTTTTCTCCATGGCTACTATACGCGGGAGTAAAATCGCGGCGACACTGCGCTCGCCCCGCTGCAGCTCAAGCAATGTCATCGCCCCGGGCAGACACCTGTGCATAGGCTGTCCGTGATAAGGTAGAGAAACACTGAATTTCTATTTTTATCATGTCTCTACCGGTACGGTACACTAAACTGATGTTATAATAGGTGTAGTGGGTTTCATTTCATGTATAGATCTCTACCGTTAAAGCTTCCTAATGAATAAAAGTGCACGGTGTACATACCTATATGTATTTTTTTTATGTATACCTACATTTAAAAAAATATACACCGTGCATATGTACACGAATTACTCCGTCATTCGAGAACCAATTTTTTTGTTTCTTGAATTGGTATAGGTAGGTACTACCGTATAGAGAAAGCTCCCAAGTTGGTCCCATAATTATTATTTCCTAAGGACACAGCTATTTGGTTGGTCCAATAGGAATTTATTTTGTTTATAAACAAACAAATATGCCTATGGATAATTACGAACAATGATTGACTGAGAATGCTTTAAAATTGTTTTTAATATACCTAATTATAGTTTAAAAAACTGAAGCAACCGACTTCTCATGGATGCCATTGTCAGAACTGGACCAAACTGAAATGGGACCACACGGGAAGCACCAGCTTTCAAATAAAAAAGAATCATCAAAATAGGTTCGACCCAGTCGAAAGTTATGAGGTAACAAACATAAAAAAATACAGTCGAATTGATAACCTCCTCCTTTTTGAAAGTCGGTTGAAAATAAAAAAAATTGTTTTCATTTCACTTGTAAGTCAAAACTTAAAATAATCCCAATTAGTGTTTCAGCTCCATTTTCCTAAATCGTGAAATGCTCTCGAGGCGTCCCTACCCTACCACCAACCTCGTGTGTTGCAAGAAAAAGATGTATTTCCTAGTTTTGTTGTAAAAAAGATATTCTGGAAATAATGATGATAATTTTGAGCTAATTTTTTAGCACTTTTCACAATATTAATAAAATCTTTTCTATGAAATGTTTTTTTTTAGATTACTCTTAATACGCGTGTTACTTATTGATGAAAATGCACGCCGCTTGTTCCAGATTTTGCTATACCTATTGATTAAATTTATTTTTATGTACTTATAACAGAATAGGTTACTTAATAGTACCTAGGTACTTACTTACTACTAAGTACCTACTGTTAAGTACCTCATGCTACTACTAGTAAGTATACCTAAGTAGTACTTATGAGAACCTTTGTCTCAGGATAGTCTTTCGCAAAAATACAATAAACATTTTTCCTAGGTATTGTATTTTCAACCGACTTCAAAAAAGGAGGAGGTTCTCAATTCGTCTGTATTTTTTTAATGTTTGTTACCTCATAACTTTCGACTGGGTGAACCGATTTTGATGATTCTTTTTTATTTGAAAGCTGGTGCTTCCCTTGTGCTCCCATTTGATCGTAGTTGGTAGTTTTTTAAACTATAATTATTGCAATATCTACGACTAGTTTCTGCGTAATCCGTGAACTAACATATAAATATACAAACACACATACACTTATGAAATTTGGCACACATGCTTAGAAGCTGGTATAGACTAACATGTACCTACAAAAACTGTGCAGTTCTGACAATATTACATACGTATACAGGTCGAATTGATAACCTCCATTTTTTTAAGTCGGTTAATTAGGTAAGTACCTTTATTTATTCTCTAAGGTACCCGCAGGCCTATGCTGCGCGCCGCGACTGAATTATCTCTGTATACCTAGGTACCTACTCTTCATCACAGACATATTTTTTTCGCTAAGAAAAATGGATTTGGTCATAGGCGTATATAAGGGGGGGGCCCTTATATACGCCTATGACCAAATCCATATGTTTCTATTGTGTGCTCTAGTGTAGTGTGTCTAGTTCATTAGTGGTTAAACTAAGCCATTAGATTAGAATCATGTATAAAAGGAAGATACTACTATCTTCTTTTCTCCATGGCTACTATACGCGGGAGTAAAATCGCGGCGACACTGCGCTCGCCCCGCTGCAGCTCAAGCAATGTCATCGCCCCGGGCAGACACCTGTGCATAGGCTGTCCGTGATAAGGTAGAGAAACACTGAATTTCTATTTTTATCATGTCTCTACCGGTACGGTACACTAAACTGATGTTATAATAGGTGTAGTGGGTTTCATTTCATGTATAGATCTCTACCGTTAAAGCTTCCTAATGAATAAAAGTGCACGGTGTACATACCTATATGTATTTTTTTTATGTATACCTACATTTAAAAAAATATACACCGTGCATATGTACACGAATTACTCCGTCATTCGAGAACCAATTTTTTTGTTTCTTGAATTGGTATAGGTAGGTACTACCGTATAGAGAAAGCTCCCAAGTTGGTCCCATAATTATTATTTCCTAAGGACACAGCTATTTGGTTGGTCCAATAGGAATTTATTTTGTTTATAAACAAACAAATATGCCTATGGATAATTACGAACAATGATTGACTGAGAATGCTTTAAAATTGTTTTTAATATACCTAATTATAGTTTAAAAAACTGAAGCAACCGACTTCTCATGGATGCCATTGTCAGAACTGGACCAAACTGAAATGGGACCACACGGGAAGCACCAGCTTTCAAATAAAAAAGAATCATCAAAATAGGTTCGACCCAGTCGAAAGTTATGAGGTAACAAACATAAAAAAATACAGTCGAATTGATAACCTCCTCCTTTTTGAAAGTCGGTTGAAAATAAAAAAAATTGTTTTCATTTCACTTGTAAGTCAAAACTTAAAATAATCCCAATTAGTGTTTCAGCTCCATTTTCCTAAATCGTGAAATGCTCTCGAGGCGTCCCTACCCTACCACCAACCTCGTGTGTTGCAAGAAAAAGATGTATTTCCTAGTTTTGTTGTAAAAAAGATATTCTGGAAATAATGATGATAATTTTGAGCTAATTTTTTAGCACTTTTCACAATATTAATAAAATCTTTTCTATGAAATGTTTTTTTTTAGATTACTCTTAATACGCGTGTTACTTATTGATGAAAATGCACGCCGCTTGTTCCAGATTTTGCTATACCTATTGATTAAATTTATTTTTATGTACTTATAACAGAATAGGTTACTTAATAGTACCTAGGTACTTACTTACTACTAAGTACCTACTGTTAAGTACCTCATGCTACTACTAGTAAGTATACCTAAGTAGTACTTATGAGAACCTTTGTCTCAGGATAGTCTTTCGCAAAAATACAATAAACATTTTTCCTAGGTATTGTATTTTCAACCGACTTCAAAAAAGGAGGAGGTTCTCAATTCGTCTGTATTTTTTTAATGTTTGTTACCTCATAACTTTCGACTGGGTGAACCGATTTTGATGATTCTTTTTTATTTGAAAGCTGGTGCTTCCCTTGTGCTCCCATTTGATCGTAGTTGGTAGTTTTTTAAACTATAATTATTGCAATATCTACGACTAGTTTCTGCGTAATCCGTGAACTAACATAGAAATATACAAACACACATACACTTATGAAATTTGGCACACATGCTTAGAAGCTGGTATAGACTAACATGTACCTACAAAAACTGTGCAGTTCTGACAATATTACATACGTATACAGGTCGAATTGATAACCTCCATTTTTTTAAGTCGGTTAATTAGGTAAGTACCTTTATTTATTCTCTAAGGTACCCGCAGGCCTATGCTGCGCGCCGCGACTGAATTATCTCTGTATACCTAGGTACCTACTCTTCATCACAGACATATTTTTTTCGCTAAGAAAAATGGATTTGGTCATAGGCGTATATAAGGGGGGGGGGCCTTATATACGCCTATGACCAAATCCATATGTTTCTATTGTGTGCTCTAGTGTAGTGTGTCTAGTTCATTAGTGGTTAAACTAAGCCATTAGATTAGAATCATGTATAAAAGGAAGATACTACTATCTTCTTTTCTCCATGGCTACTATACGCGGGAGTAAAATCGCGGCGACACTGCGCTCGCCCCGCTGCAGCTCAAGCAATGTCATCGCCCCGGGCAGACACCTGTGCATAGGCTGTCCGTGATAAGGTAGAGAAACACTGAATTTCTATTTTTATCATGTCTCTACCGGTACGGTACACTAAACTGATGTTATAATAGGTGTAGTGGGTTTCATTTCATGTATAGATCTCTACCGTTAAAGCTTCCTAATGAATAAAAGTGCACGGTGTACATACCTATATGTATTTTTTTTATGTATACCTACATTTAAAAAAATATACACCGTGCATATGTACACGAATTACTCCGTCATTCGAGAACCAATTTTTTTGTTTCTTGAATTGGTATAGGTAGGTACTACCGTATAGAGAAAGCTCCCAAGTTGGTCCCATAATTATTATTTCCTAAGGACACAGCTATTTGGTTGGTCCAATAGGAATTTATTTTGTTTATAAACAAACAAATATGCCTATGGATAATTACGAACAATGATTGACTGAGAATGCTTTAAAATTGTTTTTAATATACCTAATTATAGTTTAAAAAACTGAAGCAACCGACTTCTCATGGATGCCATTGTCAGAACTGGACCAAACTGAAATGGGACCACACGGGAAGCACCAGCTTTCAAATAAAAAAGAATCATCAAAATAGGTTCGACCCAGTCGAAAGTTATGAGGTAACAAACATAAAAAAATACAGTCGAATTGATAACCTCCTCCTTTTTGAAAGTCGGTTGAAAATAAAAAAAATTGTTTTCATTTCACTTGTAAGTCAAAACTTAAAATAATCCCAATTAGTGTTTCAGCTCCATTTTCCTAAATCGTGAAATGCTCTCGAGGCGTCCCTACCCTACCACCAACCTCGTGTGTTGCAAGAAAAAGATGTATTTCCTAGTTTTGTTGTAAAAAAGATATTCTGGAAATAATGATGATAATTTTGAGCTAATTTTTTAGCACTTTTCACAATATTAATAAAATCTTTTCTATGAAATGTTTTTTTTTTAGATTACTCTTAATACGCGTGTTACTTATTGATGAAAATGCACGCCGCTTGTTCCAGATTTTGCTATACCTATTGATTAAATTTATTTTTATGTACTTATAACAGAATAGGTTACTTAATAGTACCTAGGTACTTACTTACTACTAAGTACCTACTGTTAAGTACCTCATGCTACTACTAGTAAGTATACCTAAGTAGTACTTATGAGAACCTTTGTCTCAGGATAGTCTTTCGCAAAAATACAATAAACATTTTTCCTAGGTATTGTATTTTCAACCGACTTCAAAAAAGGAGGAGGTTCTCAATTCGTCTGTATTTTTTTAATGTTTGTTACCTCATAACTTTCGACTGGGTGAACCGATTTTGATGATTCTTTTTTATTTGAAAGCTGGTGCTTCCCTTGTGCTCCCATTTGATCGTAGTTGGTAGTTTTTTAAACTATAATTATTGCAATATCTACGACTAGTTTCTGCGTAATCCGTGAACTAACATAGAAATATACAAACACACATACACTTATGAAATTTGGCACACATGCTTAGAAGCTGGTATAGACTAACATGTACCTACAAAAACTGTGCAGTTCTGACAATATTACATACGTATACAGGTTGAATTGATAACCTCCATTTTTTGAAGTCGGTTAATTAGGTAAGTACCTTTATTTATTCTCTAAGGTACCCGCAGGCCTATGCTGCGCGCCGCGACTGAATTATCTCTGTATATTATACCTAGGTACCTACTCTTCATCACAGACATATTTTTTTCGCTAAGAACTTGATAAGATTATGAAGATCAAAAAAAACTTAAATCTAAGTTATAGGTACCTATATCTATTGTGTTTCTGCTCAAGGTCTTCAAGCTGGTTGGTACTCTTCTGTTTCTGTGTCTTGTAGCTGGTAGGTAATCTTGACGGCTTCGATGTTTTCTAGTTGGTACATCGAAGCTGTCAAGAGTACCAGCTAGAAGACACCGAATCAGAAGACTACCTTGAAGACCTCGAAGCAGAAACACACTAGATATATAAGTGTACTATAGATAAGTACTACTGTAAAGTGTCTCAAAAATGTTTTGGTTCTTAACTATAAATTTTTGAGAATTTTTATAAATAAATAAATAAGTTAGATTTAAGTTTTTGAATATGAATTTCCGCAAAGTAACGCCTGATTCAATAAATTTACGAAGATCTATTAGTCTATCTCTTTTTCACTCGATAAAATAAGATATATTTTTGTCAAGGCGTAAATTTTAGGTCTGGTGCAGGCTTAGCATGGAACGTAGATAAATTGCCTTACCACCGTTTTGTCCACCTGTTATTGGAAATAAAATATGTACATATTTACATTGTTAACTAACATAAAGACGTGGATAAATTCAGATATATATTTACAAATTTACCATTCGTGCTAGGCCTTTTGGTGTGATTTCCACACCACCAAGTGTATCTCTGTCCTTATATAAGTATGATTCTGTGATACAGTCAAAGCTTTCAACACATTTTAAAAACAGCGTGTTCTCGCAATAATGTGAATAACCGTCGGCGGGGTTAATCCAGCGGCATTAAACCCGTTCGTTTTTAGCATTTCGTGAAAATGTTAACTCGCTAAGCGCGGTTTAGGCGTTTTAAGCTCAAAGTGCTATTTTTGAGTACCTACCGTCTGCTTCGTGTACAGAATAATAGTACTGTATTAATCACAATCATATGGCATTTACGTCTGTTACAGACGGTACAATACAATGATGTATTATAGGTAGATAGGTTTTCCCCGGCACGGCGTGGTAAGCCTAAAGTAAGGTAATCGCTCGACTCGTCTTCAGTCGCGACACGTTGGGCAACGATGACTTGTGAACTCGTGACTTTACATCCTGTGTGTTTAGGAAGTGGTGTTAGTGGTGTTTGGTGTTAGAACCAAGATACATAAGACCAAGATATTAAAAGGCCTTAAGAATGTGGTCTTATCCTCGAAAGTGCTGAGAACTGAGATTTGCCATGCTTTTACTTCATAATTTAATGAGTATAACCTCTCTATAGATAAAATCTCACTGGTAATAATTGTGGCCTGTCCTATTGAATTTGGGTTTTTTTTAATCAAAAACAACCCAGTTTGTGTAACTGTCCTTATTGGGGGCGCAGGCCATCTTGAATCTAAATAAATAAGTATTGGTGGACAATTTTACACAGTACCATCTAAATCTAAACTAAGCAAAGTTTGTATGATGGGAACTAGGAAGTTGATAGTAGAAAACTTTTTTTTTGTAAATACATGTTTATGATACACACACACCAGAAACAAGTAGATTTAGGTAGGTATAGATTCTTACACTAGCTCCACCCACGATGCAACATGATTTTCAAGTAAACTTCATTAATATTTTTAACACATATTTTTTGGGAGAAAAAGTATAGTTAATACTTCTACATAATAAGTACCTATAAGTAATATGCCCCGGCTCGACTTGGCGAAGACATCCTACCTAACTTTGTTCAAATCCGTCAAGTAGCGTCCATCGCGTACCTACACCGTACAGACAGATATATTTATCGTTGTAGACAGACAATTTTTTGTTTCAAACATATCAATTCATTTGACCCATTAAACTCAATAATTATGTATGTACTAGTATGTATGTAAGTGTTGATTTGATAAGGAACACTCAGGTAGGTAATTGTCAAATAATAATGAATGAATGATTTTATTACGTAATTTGAATTAGGTACTTTTTGAATGAATAATTTTAATGATTCACGGCCACTTTTAAGTAATATTTTTATTTTGCAGCAGAGTGCCTACCTAGTATAGGCACCTTCTTAAGTAAATATTTAGTTACTTTTTTTTTTTTTTTTATTTATCGTCAATCTTTATACATTACATAGTTTAAATCAAAGTTGTACCAAAAAACCATTCGGTTTGTCGTGGTACAGATTCACCATCTATGCTTATAAACAACATAAAAAAGAAATTATCAAGGTAGGTACCTCATGACTCAATTCTATAACATAAATATGTATTTGAAATTTTTAACTAATAACAAACTATACTTACGGTAAGATAACAAACAGGGGCGAACTAAACAATAAACTACCTGTAGTTTAAATATTGTAAATAAATTAGTTTTTACGATTCATATTATTTACTTCAAAATGAAGCGGCACGTATTTACTTAGAATGCGCTACTGCTCACTAGTTACAGGTACTTCTATAATAATAATTTACTTATTATTATTACTTACTTATTTCTTGGCAGCAGGAAAAAATTGTTGTTTGTGTAGGTACCTATATTTTTGTGAAAATATTATTTTTAGAATTATATAACCATTCCTTATATTTTCCTAGAACCAGATAACGTTTAAATTTAAGACAAATTAGGTATATTATATTAGTGAGATTGCACTAGAGAGGGTCTTATTTCATTAGCCAATTGTCAGTTAACAAAGGCTCGCCAGCAGCGATAGAGCTCTCGATCCCGCAGTGATCTTCCCCGCGTAGCATCTTGAAGAAGCCACGATCACCCCACTTTGTGTTCCATGAGTTCGCAATAAGCCAATATTTGGTGCCGTTCTCATCGCCCCAGCCCAGAATCTTGACGGCGTGTCCCCCTACAGAGTCGCCTTCGACGTGTTTGTAAACACCGCTCTTGTAAGATAACAGATCCGCATACACGGTGAATGCGGCTTCCACCGGTCCGTTCGTGAACAGCTCCGCCTTGATGTGTTCCTCGCCTCCTCCTACGCTGTACACATGTTTCCCGTAATGCTTGTCCTTCTCATACGAAACAATGTACCCAGCTTGGCATGTCCGCGAACATTTAGGCGTTATCTTGTCACCGCTGCAAGGCATCTTTGTCCCCTTCTTGTGATGGTTGTGGTGGCAAGGTGGAATTTCATATGGTGAGCATCCTTGGCTGGAATTGAAATTACCGCCCGAAACTATCCCCGTCTTTTTCCAGTACTTCCAGGCCTGCATCGGCATACCGCCGTTACAGCCTTCACCGCAATCGGGACAGCAGCTTAGAAGATCTTCGGCAGAGAAGTGGAAATGCTTGGTGCCCTTAGAGAAAATACACACGCGATCGGTCATCGCCTCGACGGCGCCGAATGCCCAACAACTTCCGCACAATCCTTGATCTCTTATCTCATTTAGAGTGGGACAGTAGGGCCACTTGAATCGTGGGTCGAAGTTTTCGGGCAGATTGGCGATGAGCTTGGGGTCATGCTCGACCATCGGTATTGTTCTTTGGTAATTTTCCGGTAAAACGCCCATCATTTTCCTGATGTGATATAACGATGTATCAGCAGGGAAGTTTCGGCCAGCCCTCCAGGTTGACGCCACGGTGTTTACGCGTTCGATGAAAGCATCGGAGAGTGGGTGCAGGGGATGGTAGGCAGCTATGGCGGTGAGAGTACACGTCAGTGCGAATAGCATCGCACGCGACGAACAACTCATTTTTTCTTTATTCTTTTACAGTCGATTAAAAGTACCTACGCGTTATTAGAATGAGTGTGGTGCGTTGACTGAGCGGTAGCGGCTGCAGTTACAGCCCGTGATATTATGCTCACAAGACCGTGTAATTCAGTGACCTTTTTATTTAATTAAAATATAAATTTACATTTTTCGCTCCAATACCATCTAGTATTTTTCTTCAACAGTTTATCCAGCGGTGACGGCGGATAAACGGTCTAAACGGTTGACAGTTCTCGTCTGGGTCTAAATCCATTAAAATAAGTGACCAAGACCATGTCAAGATCAAGACATTCGTATATTAGGGTTGCATAGCTAATGCTATAATCTAGAAGAAAATCAAAAGGTCAATGACCTCTGTAACATAAGTTATAACGACTAAAGATAGCGTCTAGGGAAGATTGCGTCTGACCCCGAACTCACCTACTGTTGCAGTCTACGATGAAACACGCTGATACATATTTCGTAATTCGCAGCTAGGTTTAAAACTCAATATAGGTACCTCATGCACTATATCATGGATGCTTAAGAAAGTATCGTGTTTGTGAAACCACCAGACATTTCTAAGAACAATGAAGCATAATTGCAATGTGGAGTTGTGGACGCATAATTTGCGCGAACTGTTCTGTCGTCAATCGACAAGGTGAGCGAAACAGTAACGTTGTTGCTTATCGATTTCTATAGAACTCGCCTCTACTGAGAGCTAAGCAAGGCTAATCTATATTTTATGAAGACCAAATAAAATATTTCAGAAATCATTACGTTTATGTTCAATCTTTGCTATATGAAACATTAGGAATTTATAAGACGCTTTAGAGATTTATTTTTATTTAGTTTTGCTATCCTGTGGTTTTGCCAGCGCGATCATAAACAAATTGTTTTTATATTGAAATTTACCAAGCCAATGCTCTCGTTTCGTTTTCAGATAAGTACATTTTCACGAAATTTCACTATAAATAATTTAAATTTTTAGGCTTGAGGTACGGAAACCTAAAATTGTAAAAAAGAACGGCACACTTTTACGGCACAAATTGATCCTATAGATCAATTTGTTGTCTGTCTCGCGTGGAAGTAATTTCTTGCACCTGTGAAAAAACTAAACTTCTCAGTACTCTTAAAAACAAGTTACACCCGTTTATATCGCAAAAAAACGCATATTTCGACTTTTAAAAACTGAAGCAACCAACTTCTCATGAATGCCATTACCAGAACTGGACCAATTGAAATGGGACAACACGGGAAGCATCACCTTTCAAATAATAAATATCATCAAAATCGTTTCACCCAGTCGAAAGATTGTGAGGTATCAAACATTTAAAAAAATACAGTCGATTTGAGAACCTCCTCCTTTTTTGAAGTCGGTTGAAAATATGTAATTTCGTTTACATAGATGACATTTTTCCAGTTATTTTGTTATAAAAACCAAAATATTAAATTGATTTTGATAAAATTTATATCCACCTCTGAACCTACCAAACAAAAAATAATCATCAAAATCATATCATAATTGGTGGAGTAATCACGTAACAAACATAAAAAACGTACAGTTGAATTGAGAACCTCCTTATTTTTGGAAGTTGGTTAAAAAATAAGGTCTATCTAATAGGCTAAGAGCTGGGCGTATGTTTACCCACCTCATCCGGTAACAAAATGTCAGCTATCTAGGATGACGCACATTAGTAAGATGTCTCTAAATGTACAGGGTTGCCTAGGCTAAACCTGGAGCGTTTTGTATAGTTAGCAAAAATGTGACCATTTTTTGGGTTGTCCAAATTATCGAGTAACAAGTAGTATATTCGAAAGTGCCTATCGAGAAGACTTATACACATTGACCCTTACGCGGAATTCTGACCAAAAAAGTTAGCATATTCACGTAACATAAAGGTTCATAACTTGAAGTGGAGAGAGTTCCCAACAAGGCAGGATAGTGTAATTAAGAAGGTATTCGTTGTACCTACTGCTAGTGGCTTTGAATCGCAAATCGACTTATCAATTAGTGAAACGATCTGAGGAAAACTTACTTTAAGGTGAAATATAACTACGCTTTACGTATCTACGTATATAACTAATTAGGTACTTTAGCAAACATATAACTAACATTATAGCTAGGTACTGTTTTGACAGCTGAACCCTTGTTCCTATCAATTGCTTGAAGACTAAAAAACTGTGAAGCATACATACATAATATTTAGTCGGGTTCACAGTTTTTTATACTATCCCACCAGAGCACGTCCATCTATACTCTTATTAGCTAAGTCTGAAATTTGTGTGTTTGCGTCAGCTTAAAGAATTTTATTCAACTGTTTTCTTCTGAATTGTGTGAATTTTTTCTCGAAGCCATTTTTTTTTAAATTTTGCAAATATATTTTTATGCCAAATAAATTTGTTATTATAATATATTTTGTGGCAATATGCCACAATAAAATATAACGCTAGCACGTGATATACAAATAAAAAAAAAATAACACGAATATTTTATGTATAGAATATTTTATGTGTATAATATGAATATTATTTTATATTTTATGAATATTTTATGTATATATATTTAGTCATAATCATTAAACATTATCAGAGCTCACAAGATATAGGTATAAATGTAATATTTGCCATACTTAAACAGATTGACTTGAATTGTAGTTTAATTAAATAAAGCACGTTAATCAAATCAAAAATATATGCATACAAATGTTATGGTAAAAAACAGACAGACAAATTGTCATGGAACAAAAAATATAGAGGTAAAATAGGTAAACACACAACAATAAACAACAACAGTTTAACTTTTAATGAATTACCTATCACATTAGTAAGTTGATTAATTATAGCGACTACACATTATTGAATCAGCCGTTTAATTATATTATTTGCTTGCAAAAGAGTTTGTAAGCAATCTAAATCAATATTCACGTACGTATATCCTAACAAGTTTTGCATACTACTAATTTGATTCATGACCTCATTTAGATTATGTTTTACTAGGTACTATTAAACTAAAATTACAACTTATAATATTTGTTGGCGCAGGAGTAAAATATTTTAATTGTGGTGATGAAATATAAAATACTTACCAAAATTGTTTATTGGGTCATTATATTTTTCTACAAACAGCTAGATAACGTTTTATACTTAACAAGTTTGGCATATTTACATACTTAATAAGTGATTACTTTAGAGAGGGTCTTATTTTAATTTAATCATCTGTTAGTAACGGCTCGCCAGCCACGATAGAGCTCTCGATTCCACAGTGATCTTCCCCGCGCAGGATCTTGAAGAAGCCATTATCGCCCCAGTCTGAGTTCCACGAGTTTGCAATGAGCCAATATTTGTTGGCGTTCTCGACGCCATAGCCGAGAATCTTGATGGCGTGCCCTCCTAAAGCTTCACCTTCGATGTGTTTGTAAACACCACTCTTGTAAGCCAACAAATCCGCGTACACGGTGAAGGCACCTTCCACGGGTCCATTCTTGAAAAGCTCTGCCTTGATGTGGTCTTCACCTCCTCGTACGGAATACACATGTTTCCCGTAATGCTTGTCCTTCTTGTACACCACGTTGTACCCGGCTTCGCATGTCTTCGAACATTTAGGCGTTTTAGTATCACCATTACACGGCATCCTGTTCCCGGGCACGTGGTGTTCGCAAGGTGGAATTTCGTACGGCGAGCATCCTTGGCTGGAGTTGTAATTGCCACCTGATACTAGCCCCATGTGCTTCCAGTATTCCCAAGCCAGCGACGGCATGCCGCCGTTGCAACCGAGACCGCAAACGGGACAGCAGCTGAGAAGATCTTCGGCGGAGACGTGGAAATGCTTGGTGCCGTTAGAATAGGTACAGACGCGGTCGGTCATCGCCTCGACGGCACCGAACGCCCAACAACTTCCGCATGATCCTTGATCTCTTACCTCGTTTAAAGTGGGACAATCGGGCCACTTGTCTCTCGGGTCGAAGTTCTCGGGCAGACTCGCGATTAACTCGGGATCATGCTCGACACTCGGCAGTTTCTTATGGTTCTCGTCCGGTAAAGCACCCATAATTTTCCTGATGTGCTTGAACGGTGTATCTGCTGGGAAGTTTCGGCCGGCTGTCCAGGTTGTAGTCTTGGTGTTTAGGCGTTCGAGGAAAGCATCGGAAAGCGGATGCAGATCGTTGTAAGCGGTTACAGCGGCGAGAGTGCACGCCAGTGCGAATAGCGTCGCACGCGACGATGTCATTATATCTTGTCTCTTTGTTATCTTCACAGCCGATCGAAAGTACGCGTGTTTCGGACAAGCGTGGCGCGTCGACTGAGCGGTGGGCGGCTGGCTGCGGCTGCGGCCCGAGATATCGTGCTCACACGGCCGTGTAATTACGTCGAGCGAACATCGGCCGATCGGGGGCGAGACAGCGCATGACGTGGTGGCTTGACCCCACGTGTCGAAGGTTAACAGTAGCTCTTGTATGTATCTATACCATGAGCAAAACAAAGCAAACAGATATTATGGTCGAACGCTCCACGTTGATTAGCAAACATTTGTTTTGTATCCGTTGGAAATAATTAGTTGGGGATCGGGGACGAGCCGGCTGTTTACATCTTGTCTTGTTTAACTAAGGAAAATGAGATAGTGAAACTATTTCCTCGGGTCTGTGTACTTGGACTTCGAGAGCCTCGATACACAATAACACTAGGTAGTTAAAGTTTATTTAAATAATTCAGTAATATACTTAAATACGTAAATTAATAACAATATGTAAAACTAACTATATAATAATATAAAAAATAATAATTAAACTACTATATATAATAGACTAAAAACTAAAACTAATCTAAAAAACCACTACTAGTAGGCATTGTGCCCAAAATGCTAGCCGCATTGCCACGTTTTAATAACAATGCTTATTCTTTGTGCAAAGTAGCGGCCAGCATTTTGGTCACGAGTTGCGTCGACCCTTAGAGCATCTATGCTCTAAGCGTCGACCAGTCGCGGAGCAAGTTCTTTATACTTTTTTTGCACCAGATCCCCACGGACCCAGTGTTTCGACGCCAAAAGGCTCAAATATACATATAACCACTTAAGGTAGTTAGATGCTCGACTAACCGTATACTGAACTCTTTACAGGGATAAATATTTATTAATGTTCATTCATGTTATTTTATTCATACCTACACTCAGTTAACATACCTATCAGCTGTAAAAATAATTCTTATATGAAATTTATCATTTATTTATTTGAATTCAATTATTACAGTTACTTTGTTGTTTTAATAATTAAAGATTAATTTAATACAATATATACCTACTTAAATAAAACTAAACTAAAATAACATAGACAAATAATTATTACAGTTGGAAACAATAAACATCATAATGAAACTAAACAATGAGACCTACTAAGGAGTTACTTACGTTTTTATAATAAATTAGTGTATAATAATTTTGTAAGATGTTATGTTATGAGCTCCTTTCAAACTCATAGTTCTGTCGTATTTTTTCTTATTTTTTATCAGCCCTGTTTGTACAAACTGTTTGTTCTGTCGTATGTTTTCATACAATTAGCTTCATCATTCTTTGATCAAAAACTTAGGCTTTTGACCAAAAACCGGAAAAAGACAAAACTATTACTTCATTTTTATCATAAGCCTGAGAATGTCAATGTGGGTTGCTGTTTCTTTAAATATTACATAAAAATAAAACCGGCCAAGTGCGAGTCGGATTCGCGCACGAAGGGTTCCGTACCATTATCTATAAAAACTTGGATAAAATCACGTTTGTTGTATGGGAGCCTCCCTTAAATATTAATTTTATTTTAATTTAATTATTTATTTTTAAAGTGAATAATATAACTCAATATTCTGTGAATATTTCAAGCGTCTAGCTGTTGCCGTTATCAATATTGAGCTAAAACGAGCAAAAATCACGTTTGTTGTATGGGAGCCCCATTAAATATTTATTTTGTTCTGTTTTTTAGTATTTGTTGTTATAGCGGCAACAGAAATACATCATCTGTGAAAGTGATGGATGGACGGACGGACGGACGGACGGACAGACAGACAGCAAAGTCTTAGTAATAGGGTTCCGTACCCAAAGGGTAAAAATGGAACCCTAAAAAATAATCTAACCTAACCCTAAATAAAAACCGGACAAGTGCGAGTCAGACTCGCCCATCGAGAGTTCCGTACAAACTAGTAGATAAAAGGGATAAAAGGGAAATATAAGGATTCCGTTTTTTCCTTTTGAGGAATGGAACCCTAAAAAAGAAGTCAAGCTGGCTTAGAACAGTCGCAAGTCGCAGTCTAGGTTTTTGATCCAAAATCTAGACTGCGCTGCGACCTGCGACTATTCTAAGCCAGCTTGACTTTATTTTGACAGTCAATTTGAGTTAAATGCAAGTTGGTTCGACCAATACGTTCGGGACATCTGTTATAAATCACCGTGTATATTATGAGTCAACTTGGTGGACTTAGCGTCCGTTTCGTTTGATTATTTTATTTATGTTATTATTTTATATATGTTTTATTATAATGATTTTAGCCTAAGTAGTTTACGAAGCCTTTACACAATATCTTCACACCTTTGTCGCTTTTAAAGTTGTAAATCAGACGAGTACATAATAGAAGCATTCGTAATATAATTCTATACAATGAAATTATTAGGAATGTAACTTTATGACAATAAATAATATTAAAAGGTTGCCTGGAAGAAATCGCTCAAGGCGATAAGGCCGCCTTTGTACCACCGAAATTTTTGTTTACTGTTTAGTATTCCTCTTTTTATTTATGTTATAAGTTAAAACTTGTTAAAATGTGTGTCCTTCAATAATTGTAATGTTTGGTGTACAATAAAGATATATTTATTATTATTTATTATTATTAATATTCTATTCTACGAGTATTCTATTTCGGTGTTTAATGGTATACATGTTTAATGTTTAATATCTTACGCTCTAGTGACTGCTAATGTAAAGATAATGTGTAGTAGGTAAGCCTCGATATGGTCCATTTTTCTCACCCTTCTCATAGGCCCACAGTTTAATCTACATCGTTTTTAGGGTTCCGTACCCAAAGGGTAAAAACGGGACCCTATTACTAAGACTTCGCTGTCTGTCTGTCTGTCTGTCTGTCTGTCTGTCTGTCTCCAGGCTGTATCTCATAAACCGTGATAGCTAGAAAGCTGAAATTTTCACAAATGATGTATTTCCGTTGCCACTATAACAACAAATACTAAAACTTAAAATATATAAAATATTAAGGGGGGTCCCCATACAATAAACGTGTTTTTTTCGTATTTTTTGCTCAATATTTAGACGCTTCAAATTTTCACAGAATATTTACTTGTATATTACCTTTCAAAATAAATAATTAAATAACAATAAAGTAAATATTAAAGGGGGGCTCCCATACAACAAACGTAATTTTTAAACAATTTTTACTCGATCTTAATTAACAGGTAGAAACTTGAATATTTGTAAGTAAATATTTAGAAATATATTAACTATAAAAATAAATACCTAATCTAATACATAAAAACTCACAAAATGAAAATAATCCGTGCATCTAAACGCGGTGCGAGCGCCGCGCCGCGGTGTGGTGGTGACGCGAGCGCGAGGCCGCGCGGGCAGCGGGGGAGGTAACATCACGGAGCGAGCCATAGCCGCGCGTATTCGCGCGAGCGTCGTCATGCTGCCCGGATGTGTATCGAAAACCTACCTATAAGTTTGCAATTTACTACTTGGAATTTCGTTGATTTCTCGTTATTTTATAAACAGAACTAAACTTTGTAGTATTATAGATGATAGTACGGAACCCTTCGTGCGCGAGTCCGACTCGCACTTGGCCGATTATTCTAGATACGTGAACATTTGCGCACATTTTGCTCCCGGTGCTAAGTTTCTCGTGGAGCTGACCGGTTGGAAGAGTTTTTCTCGGATAATATCGTGTTTAATGTCGCAGTAAAGTTTTACAGCGGGCTGTTAGTTGGTTTAATCAGTGTATTTTGCAGGACTGTCATTGTTTTTGTAACATAAACTGAGTGAGATAAGTTGATGGCTCCGCTCCCTGCGTTATCTGGACGACGTAGGTATTTGTATCGAGCTCGAATGTTTTTGATGTTGGAAACAAAGAGTTTATTGCTCTCAGCATAATTTTAAAATGGCACCTAAAGGAGTATATTTCCGGCTTCGGAATCTTCACTTAGGTGTTTAAAATATTTAATTTATACAAGTATATTCTTGTATGAATGTACAGTTTTAGGTTATAATGTAGTTGAGATGCTGGCATTCAGAGATATTAAAATCAGTAATAAATACTAAAAAACCGGACAAGTGCGAGTCAGACTCGCCCACTGAGGGTTCCGTACAAACTAAATATAAGGGGGAAATCATATATTTTTTTATATTTTCGTTCATAAACCGAAAAATATACATCGTAAAAATATTTAACACATTCCTTGCTCACCACTCGGATCCGAGTAGGGGCTATAGTAGCGGCGCCTCCCACTCGGATCCGAGCGAGCGAACGTTTGAGGCAGCCCTCATTCCTTGCATAGAGACACATTTTTTTGTGATTAAATTAAAAATGTCCAGTTTTCGGATTTTTCCTATATGTGTACTCTAACACAATGCTTCTTGCCAAATTTCAGAGTTCTAGGTCAACGGGAAGTACCCCATAGGTTTTGATTCCTCTGTGAGTGTCGAAATGTGCGTTTTTTACGACATGTGCAATTTTTTACGACATATTCGGCTGTAACTTTTTTTACGAAAACTGAGAAATTTTATTTTTCTTTCTGCAGCAAGATACTATGGATCTGCGTATATGGTTTTAATTTCAACTCGATACCTTCACGCGTTCCCGAGATAAAGGTCTTGACACCCGGACAGACGGACGGACAGACGGACAACAAAGTGATCCTATAAGGGTTCCGTTTTCTCTATTGAGGTACGGAACCCTAAAAACCTAGCAGTGGAATTATATTTGACTGGCCTTGTGGCTCAGTCGGTAGTATGTCTGCCTGCTGTGCCGTAGGTCGTGGGATCGATTCCCACCCAGTGCAAATATTTGTTTCTGTGTCTGGGTGTTTCTATGTATCATATGTTCATCAATTAAATTGTAGCAACATATGGTTAATATTAAGATACACATGTATATTACTTGTAATTTAAATGCTACTATGTAGGTACATGTTTTTGAGTAATAAATGAATTTGTTTGTTTGTTTGATTTACAAAAAAAGTATATAGTATGTATTATATCAGCCATCTAGTTCCATAGTACAAGCTTTGCTTAGTTTGGGCTAGAAGGTGTTGTGTGAAATGTCAATAAATATTTATTATAAAAAAATATAGCTTTGTGTAAGTATCTTCAGGATGTACCTACATATTATTATGATTTCATCGAAACTAGGCACATCATTATCTATAAAGCAGTTGAAACTTTGCAAAAAATCAATGACATTAGTACTATAATGGCATAAATTATACTATAAAATATGTTTATCGCTATATCTCGAAAAAGTTGTTTCTCGAATTTCTAATTTCTAATAGTTTAGAATTGCAGGGACACACACACACACAATTTTTACACCTTTGGCGGGCTATGTCACCAACACATCACACCTGAGAAAAATTAAACCCAGAGATTTAAAAAGTCTGTGATTGAAACTTAGTCTTATTTTAAGAGACCTATTCAACGATATCCCGCACGATGGGTTGGGGTTGAAATAATCTGAATTATTTTGAAGAATACGCATATAAATAATCTTAAGAATAATTTCTAGTAAAATCACGTATTTATTTTGTAAAAGTTCGTTGGAGGTTACGAAAATCGCACTATTTTTAATTTTGCGAGACACTTATTAGTATAAAAAAAATATGTAGCCTATTACCAAAGTTCGACACGAGAGTGGAGACGAATCTAACGACACCTCAAAAATCGGTCTTTATGTTTAGGCTGTAGGAGGTAATATAGAAACATACAAACATAATGTACATACCCACATTACATACATATACCTATATATACCTAGTCTTGCCATAAATATTGTCACGAAGAAAAAAAATATTTTTTTATTGCAAATAATATTTATTACTTTTACAGTGTGTTAGTTTAATACATAAATATAAAACAATTTAAAATATAAAAGCTTATTCGAAGTGGTCTCCATTGGCTGCAATACAGTCCTTTAAACGTTGAGGCCAGTTATCAATAGAAGCACGCACTCTTTCCATGGGAAAATTCTTCACTGCCAATCGTATGGATTGTTTTAGGGACTCCAAATTATCATGGCGTTTAGAGCAAGCCATACTCTCTAAAACTGACCATAAATCATAATCCAGCGGATTAAGATCAGGACTAGACGACGGCCAGTCTTCAGCTCTGATGAAATCCGAAACGTTCACTTCCAACCAAGACTGCGTGGACCGAGCTTTATGACCTGGCGCCGAGTCTTGTTGGAAGGACCATACTTGGTTATTGAACATGGTGTTGTTAAGGGGCTTAACTACCTTCTCAAGAATGGTATTTTGATACACTTGTGCCGATGTTTTGATACCTTTTTCACAAAAATATGGCTCAGTCACTCCTTCCTAGCTAACACCCCACCAAACCATCACTGAAGTCGGATAATGCCCACGTTGCACTCTGTCGACTAATTGGGAAGCTTCCTTAGAGCTTTGAGCATAAATACGGTCATTTTGTTTGTTAAAATGTTGCTCAATTGTAAAGATTTTCTCATCCGTAAACAAAATTTTTCTGTGACCTCCCTTTGCGTACCGCTTCAGTAGTTGTTTCGATTTTACCACCCTATTCTTGTTTAAATTATCAGTTAAAAAATGACCAGTGCGTCTCTTATAGGCTGCAAGTCCTAAGTCATCTTTTAAAATACGCGACATGGTTCTGGGTGCTATCTTCATCTCCCGAGATAAAATCTTTTGCTTTCGGACAGGATTTCTTCGAATTCTTTCCCTTACTGCTTTGACCACCTTTTTCGTACGAACACTACGTGGACGCCCAGATCATTTTCTGTCACAAACAGAGGAGGTCTCATTGTACCTATTAATAGCCCGGTACACAAACATTTGACTAATACCAGGCGTATGGAGAGTTTTAAAAATTGCATTTGGCTCCATACCAACTTTGTGTAATGCAATCACAGCGATTCGGTTCTCTTTATCACCCCACTCCATTTTAATATCGCAAAATATTGTACAATGTATTGGCGCCAAAATTAGAAAACTCAATGAACAATCGTATAAAAATGACAGATTCCAAATTCAAATGTAATATCTTTCTTATTTTTAACTGTAACAGTATTTATGGCCAGACTAAGTACATAAAATCGTAAAATGTAACCCTTCTTCTTGCCAGTCAGATAAAAGAAAAAATTGCGTAAAACCGCCTCAAGACTACCTAAGTTTTCACTTTCCATCAACTAAATTGATATTTTACTGTCTAAATCTTAAAAGGATCACTTGAATTTTGATGGTCTATTATAAATTTAATGTCTGTCTAAAGCTCTTAAGTAATAAGAGAATTTATTCCCAAACATAAATTGGAACTTAAATTGATTGATTTTTAACTAAGAATTTTGTTACTTATCAATTTTTTACATCTCTGAGTTTATCATTTTTGTAACCTACATGAGTGGTATTGCGATGGAATCAGAAGCTAAACTTTATTATTTAACATTCGTTTTTAGGGTTCCGTACTTCAAAAGGAAAAAACGGAACCCTTATAGGCTTATAGGATCACTTTGTTGTCCGTCTCGTCCGACTCGGACGGACGAGACGGACAACAAATGAAAGAGCTTATCATATGAAAGAGCTTAGTTAGCACAAGCTAAAACATGGTTTTAAATATTTTTGCGATGTATATTTTTCGATTTATGAAGGAAAATATAAAAAAATATATAATTTCCCCCTTTTAGCTACTAGTTTGTACGGAACCCTCGGTGGGCGAGTCTGACTCGCACTTATCCGGTTTTTTTTTAACAACATCACCCAGACCTAGCCAAGATTACCGAAAATACTTCTAATCTGTAGTTGCTATGTATTTATTACTAATGTATTTCCTTTAAATAGGTGTATACATATACTTACTTGCTTACCTAGTTTCAACCGAGAACAGGAAGGGCGTTAATTACCCCGTGATGACCTGATAGGCTGTCGCAGATGGCGGGAACCCGCCCGAAACGTTCCAGGGCCGGACGGTCGCACTAACATTTAGCGATAGCTATTATAACCTACTATGATTATTTGGTTGTCTTGCTGTTGCTGAAAGTGTGTTTAATCTCATAATGTTGAGTATTATTCGGTTTTCTAGATCACCAGGCATTAAGAACTTGAGAGAAACGTTGTCGTGCGCTCTTCCATACAAATAGGAGAAATCAGGCGAGATGGACGTCAATCGTAGATCTATCTTGCGTAAAAAAATATTTTAGATAGATCTACGATTGACCACCATCTCGCGTGATGTTAAGCGACGATGTGGTTGAGGATGGAAGTTGTCGATCTTGGAGATATCTATTCACTTTTGGCTTGAAAATTTCAAGATTGTGGTTCTCAGGAAATAGAGATGGCGGCAAAGATTTTCATTCCTATGCAGTACGTATCAAGAACTTGAACCGATATCGCTGAGTAGCGATAGAAATTTTTGCATTTCAATGAAGAAACTGATGGTAATGCGCCGACTTTCTGCTAGTCTTGTAGTGAAATAGGGAGGGTGGAATTAGGTCGTGAAGCTCTTGCGCACACTCTCCGAAATGAATCCTATAGAATAGAATACAGACAGACAAGCTAATTTACGGCGGTGCTTGAGACTAAGTAGCTTGGCAACCAGTTTATCGTCATAGATTAACCTCACAACTCGCCGGACAAGCAACTCTTAAAACTTCCAGCTAATACTTAGCCGATCCATCAAAAAGGTGGCACTAGTATTCCATACACGATCGGACCTGTGTTTGATATAAGTGAAGCATTTACTCTGTTATTATTTGAGTTTTCAAGTCGTCAGAATGATTTCAGAGCACAACGTTGCTGATTTATCAAACCTCGTTACTGAATCGGTATAAAATCTATGTCACCGACACAGTTTCATCTCCACGTGGTGCCCTCAGCTTCTTTAATTATACAAACGATCCAACCGAACTCTCTGTAACGAGATAGAGCCGAAATTATTTTTATCGAACCTCGTTTATTAACGTTAAAAGAGGATAGACGGAAACTATTTTATAAAATTACATTCTACTGCCTTTAGGCGCTTGTGGTACGAGTGTGACTGTGGAAATTACATAAATTGAAGAGATTTCTTTTTGTATATGCGTTCTATCGCGCGGTCGTGGCGCGTTTGTCTCTAAATCTAAAAAATCTATTTGGGTCTGTGAATAGTGGACCTAGTAAGCATTAATAGGTAAATTCAGCATAATTCATGTTTCGGTTCGGTTAATGGGATAAACGAGAAAAGAGTAAGAGAAAGAAAGTAGATAAAAGTAAAAGGAACAAATGAATATGTGATTATAATTTATAAACAGTCTAAATTAATGAGATAAATCTCCATCTCTGCGTAATAAGCGTTTGCCTGTCCCAATAGCATTAAATGAATCGCAGTCGCGGTTCCAGTGTAATTGCCTTCCAGAAGTGTTCCCGGCGCGGCGTACATCGTTTCCGAGGAAGATTTAATTTACCCGCATTTCTGTTTGTTTTTGTTTCAAACAGTCGTGCAATCGAATTGTATTCAATTTGGAGTCAGTTTGTTGCTTTGATCCGCGTACCGACCTCAGCGAGGACTTTCATTAGCTTTGTTCCACATAACGTTTCACCACCTATCTGTTTACGTACTCATGTCTACAATGTATATGTAGTTACCAACGGGTGTTTGTAGTTTCGGTAATTCCTACTAAGTACTTTCAGGAAAGTGAAGCAGTATGAAGGATGGAGATGGGGTAATTTTACGTAAAATTGGTTGCTATGACTCACATTGCATAGTTGATGCAGAGACCTTTGTTCGCTTTACTCACTCGGTCTTCTATAAGAACATTTTCCGCTGATTTTTAGAATATTTGGCAGAAACATTCGATACTGAATTCTGAATAAGACTTTAGAATATAAAAGTACAAGTAGACCTCACGAGCACTTTTTTTTTGCAACAAGTAATTTTGCAAAAGTTTGTGATCGAGAGGTTGTTCGTAGATACATACAGGGATTCGGCATTATAAAATTATAATACATAACATATAAGTACTTAATACATCAATCATAATTTGAACCTATTACATAGTAATTTTTTTTCACACTACACCCTCTAGCACCAAACTAAACAAAGCTTGTACTATGGGAATCAGAATCCATTTTTTTTTTTTTTTGTAAATACATACATATGATACATATAAACACCCAGACACAGGACAAACATCCATGCTCCGCAGAAATGTTTGCCGAGGGAGGGGATCGAACCCACTACCTACAGATCAGAAGGCAGACATACTACAACTGAGCCATGAGGCCTGGCCTGTATTCGTTAGCATTGCCTGATCAGAGAGCCATCTGTTACCGATGTCATGAGAGCATTATGATAAAGTATCTAACCCCGCGTCAGTGTTACGAACACTGGTCGTTGTTTCCAAGTACCTACCTATTTATTAGTAAAGTAGAAACATGTTCTGTTTCATTATCCCGGAATGCGAGGGAATCAAGTGATTTATTGTGACAAGCAGAACAATCCGTGTCTGATTAGAAAATGTTTTGTAGCTTTTCGTAAGATTGGGCCGATTTTCATATTTAGGTAGTAAATACATGGATTCGTTTACATACCATAAAGATGAAAAAATGTGTTCTCATCTAGAAATTATTGATGCAAAAAAAATGTTTTTAATGAAAATTAACTTGGATCAAATTGATATTTTTGTCGAATATTTGAGATGTTGTTTTCTAGTTTTACAAACGACGATATTTTTATAAGTTCATTCAGTCATTTTGTATCTTCAAAAATGTATATATATATATATATATATATATATATGCGAGCGAGATGGACGATGGTCAAACTCCTTTCATAAATTTTCTTTAGTTGATGTGTGTTAATCCAATCGCTGTAAAAGCAGCCTCCTGCCGAGAATATACAGTTAGCTATTCAAAGTTTGTTTTTCCTATTCCCGAGAAAAATCCAAGTGTGCTCGTCCGTCCGACTTCAGCTCATGTTATTCTGATGAATCTCCAAGTTGTGGAGAAATTTCAAACTTGTAACACGATGAGTGGGAAATGCATGGACTTTATATCGACTTTGGTGATAGGACTGTTTGAATTTACTTCATTTTTCATTCGACTGCTTTAGAAGGAGGGTTTTTCTCATTCGAAAATAGGCCTGCGACAGTCAATTCACCTGGTGTTAAGCGACAGTTATGGTCTACGATGAAGCGCACCGACCTAAGAAGAAACCTATTTAGTCGCGATTTGAAGACATCTAGATTATATTGCACAACACATTTACGCACAATAAAAGTGGAGCTAAATCGTTTCGTACGAGTTTTTGGAATATGTTTTTTTATGTATATGATTAATTTGTATACTTTTTTTCTAAGCAGCGAAGTCGCTGTACATCAGGCGAGTTAGCGGCGGTCAAGCGCAAGCCTATTGTCGAATAAAAATAGTCAAAGAAATAAGATTATCCAAGAAGAAAGGTAAAGATTTTTGGTTGTATTTATGTTTCTGTTTTACCCCATAGCTTAAACGGTTTAACCTATTTGGATGTGAAATCAGTCGTTAATGCTGATTAAAATGCGCCTATTTGTTTTCCGGCTGCACAACGTGCGTAAACAATGTGGATTATTTCAGGCGCAATACTGAAAAGCGCATGAAATAAGGTAATCCGCATATCTAAGAACGTTTTCTAATCGGTCTTGCTGTAGCAAAAATCCTACTATGTAAGCTGTATGTATATATGTATTTATTACGGCAAGACCGCTTACAAAACGGCGTCGATTTTGATGTAGCGTTCTTATGTTCAGATACAGAAATATAATAATACTACGTTCAAATGTGTTGTAATGCGCCTGAAATAAGGTAATCCGCATTTTATACACACGTCGTGCAGCCGAAATTCAATTAGGCGTGTTAGAATCAGCATCAAACGGACTAGGCCCTATACCGCCTATAATCCTTTATACTATATACGGATTTCAAAATTGAATTGTTATTAGTCCCAGTTTTGGGGGTAACCAATTATTTATCCATTCTCAGGTAGTAAGTTTTTTGACGTGACAACGTCTAATAAATCGATGAACGCCGGCTGCACGCGCGAAAAAGTATGACTCATTGTCCCGTTACATCATCGTCATTTCATCAATGTTTTGTTATAACGTTGTCACGTTAAACTATCGTCCGTAAAGTTGACTTTACAGACAACAATATTTTTTACAATCACTTGTACTAACATAAATCGTCCTTAAGGCATATATGTATTATGTCGTCATTACTGATGCGGTATTTAAGGCATCTTACGTTACGTAGATAGATAAGAGCTATTAAATATTTATTGAGCTTCTAACACACAGTTTCAGTGTAAAACGATGCAATTTGTAGTTGGTAATGACCCATATAATGTACTTTGTGTAGTTGGAGTCCAATTTCGACACTTTTTTATGCTTTTGTAATTAGTTTTTTACAATTTCTCGTTTGTTTAAAGCTCAAAGTTGGTAAATGATGTTGGTTCAGTTCGGACATTAATATTTGCAAATTCTACTAAGTACTATACTGAAACAACAAATATGTATGTACTTAATTACTATACTACAACAAAAATACTACAAGTAGTTTACTATTGTTGGCAGCAGAAGAAAGAAGCAGTAATTGAAAATTATTATAGAAACAACTAAATAGCCGTCCTTGCGCAGTCGGGTAATAAAAAACATGTTCATCCATAATACATTGTGTAGGCGTGTCAGTGTCTGGACATCGATCTGTGCTGTCCGTTGGCGGGAGACACGCTGACGACACAAAAATAACAATTGCATAAAGGAAGGGGATCTCCCCTCAATCTCATTGTTGCCAAAATTGCCTTATGCAGTCTCTTATTTAAGACTACCAAATAGTGGCGACTGAAAGTAGGTACCTCTTTGTAACTTAAGATGTGTTTACACAGCATGGCGTTTGAGAGCGGCAGCTTTGCGCGGCATTCGCAGGACGCAAAGTTGCCGCGCGTCTATAGTCTGTCCAACGTATTTTTTATTTATTTATTGTTTATTAAGATCAACAAACAGTACACAACAAAGTATAAGGTTAATACAGTAATCGTTAAGAAATATAGTTCGATGATGTACCATCAATACGTTGACCACGGATTAAGCAACGTTGACCACGGATTAAAAGCGGTCACTTTGAGCAAATGAGCTAATATGCCACCCTCTTCCTTACACAATCGTAAGAAAGTGACAAGGATGCAACGCCGACTTTATACGCGGCACAAAGGTCGCGCCCCGTGCGCCACCGCGCGCGGCTTCGGTGGTCGTCTCATCAATGCGTGGCTTGCCGCGCGCGGCCGCCAAGCTCTAATGCCGCGCTGAGTGGGGACACACCTTTACGCCATTAAGACTACAGTAGTATGATATTTGTAGGATACGTGTTTTTAAAGGCTCATGCACGAAATAGATATTTTAATTCTTAGTACATAGGCGTGTGGGCTATTAGGCTATAGCCCTGCCCACTGACACTTTTACGTATGCTAATCCGCTGTGCTATGTCAGTTACTTTCGTTCTACGGGTCATTTCTAATTCGATCTTGTAAGAGAGCATCCGAGCATAGTCTTTATGCATAACTCGTTTTATGCGTGTGTTTTTAATTTAATTACATTAATTACGTTGGTAAACCTACTAAATTATCAGTATAGTAACTAGTCTAAGTAGGTGCCCACTAAAAATGCTATAACATTTTATTATCTGCCAAAAGAAAGCGATTACAATTTCCACTTGGTTTGACAATTAGGCCTGACACAGAATACTCGATAGTTACCTCAGGTTTAAGTCTCTGAATTAAGATTTACTTAATAGCAGTTTACTGACCTGAAAATCATGGGTGCTTAACAACTTCACGGAAAGGGACAAAATAAATTAACGCTAATTTATTTCAGTTCCGTTATGAGTACCTGCTCATTATTTTAAGTTTGATTTGGATTTAAGAGTATTGTGGAGAGCGCTTTCGTCTTTATTATTAAAGTTGCGTATCTCCAAAGTAAAAAAAATACCGGACAAGCGCGAGTCAGACTCGCCCACTGAGGGTTCCGTATAAACTAAATAAAAGGGGGAAATCATATATTTTATATATTTTCCTTCATAAACCGAAAAATATACATCGTAAAAATATTTAAAAACCTGTTTTAGCTTATGCTAATGAAGCTCTTTCATATGATACCCCTCATGATACGGTTAATTCACTTTAAAATTTGGGCCCTCATTCCTTTCCTTGCATACACACAATTTTTTTGTGATTAAATTAAAAATGACAATTTTTCGGATTTTTTTCTATATGTGTACTCTAACACAATGCTTCTTGCCAAATTTCATAGTTCTAGGTCAACGGGAAATACCCCATAGGTTTTGATTCCCTTGTGAGTGTCGAAATGTGCGTTTTTTACGACATATTCGGCTGTAACTTTTTTTCATTCACCATGGAGCTGTTCTGTGACAGTTGATACCAGAAAGTTAGCACAGAAACTTTGATGACATTCCTATAAATTGATATTGGGCGTTAGGGTTTATTTGTTTATTCAGGCTGACGATGATGGGCTTAGGTATTGTTCGCTTGACAGCAATGTCTGCTCCTATTTATTTATATCCTGTTTGATTAGAGAACTGTCGTGGTGAAAATTGAATAAGGACAGCACTGCAGCGTCCTTGTTCTTGCACAAAATAAAGGACAGAAGCTGGACAGAAGCCTGAATGCCATATTTGTTCTGTATCCTGAACATACTCTATGCTTCCATGAATAGTTTTTTTTCAGATATCGTAAGTACATTTAGTGTGTTGAAGATATTTTTTTATTATCAGCCCTGTTTGTACAAACTGTCCCATTGATGGCCGCGGGCCATCTTCTCATTGTGAGAAGGGTAAGGACATAGTCTACCACGCTGGCCAATTACGGGTTGGAAGACTTCACACATCTTCAAGAACATGGAGAATGGAGTAGGTTTTCTCACGATATTTTCCTTCACCGTTTGAAGTTAGTGGCAATCAACAATACGCACATAAATTTGAAAAGACAGAGGGCGTGCCGCGGGATTCGTTCCCAGGACCTGCGGATCGCAAGACGGTCTCCCGACTACCGGAATCTTCAAGATATTTGTCCCATATATTTATTTTCCTTTATTTTGATATTATCCTATTTATTCATTTAAAGGAGATGCCTGTATTCGATTTTTTTTAAATCAATTGTAAATCAAACAATTTAAGTACAAGAGTTTCTAATGGTTCAATAGCAAAGCCCTCATACTTCATAAAACTCCATAAAAATTCAGAGTTCTGGCAATTTTTGAGAATGAGTATTATAATAAATTCCGTAAATTCTTGTCCGGTGGAATTTTGAAAGGAGCCCCTCGGAAAGTCGAAGTAAAAACACTGTTGTTATGGAAACACCCTACTAAATATTTTAGTTTTTTATTTGATTTACGAATTGAATCAAACAACGCTTTGAATAGGTATGATAGAGTATAACGTAGATTAATTCTTTGTTTCATCAGAGAAGAAATGTGATAGTTGTAATATAATTTAAATTTGAAAAGCTTGACATAGAAAAAAATTCAAACTCGTCACTTTATACATATTTTACTAAACCAAAATCGCTTATTACATTCAGGAGCTGCGTAACACATACTGACGCATAGATATAAGTACACAGACGCTGGTCAAACATAAGCACAGGTCAAAATTATTACACTCCTCGTTTTGTATCAGGTATTAAAAAGCGAGATTTTTGACGTGACAACGTCTAATAAATCGATGAACGGCGGCTGCACGCACGAAAAAGTATGACTCATTGTCCCGTTAGATCATCGTCATTTCATCAATGTTTTGTTATGACGTTGTCACGTTAAACTATCGTCCGTTTTACAGACAACCTAACTAACCGACTTTACAGACAACCAATTTTTTTAGTCTACATTAGAGAATGGAGCGCGTGACTTTTTTTTTAACCACAAGATATTTTTTTCACGTGGACCATGCATTTCTCTACGCAGTAATCTAGATACAATAAATTCATATAGTTATAATGTTGATTTGTTTAGAGCCTCAGTAGTTATATTGCTCAGACGTATATAGATATGTGTAAGTACAATACTTATGTAGTACTCTTAATAGTTATACTGGAAAGCCTACAGGTGCAACAGCCTACATTGCGAAGTAGTTTATCTAGATCTCACCTAGATTTAGGTAACTGCGGCATTCCATTGCGCGTTCCTTTCGCTAGTTTCTTTGTACTGTCTGAGCTCTTGCCAAGGTCTTTGTGACTCGCATTCTAAATTTGCATACATACCTACTTCCCTATTAGTAAAATTGTAGTTCTGGATAAAAAACTGAATACTTCAAAATATATGATAGTAAATTTAGCCTTGTCATGTAAGGAAAAGGAAACCGTACAAAGCGCTTGTGTGATTCTGATCATAGTATACCTACGTATGGTGGTAATATATTTTTAGTCACTATTTTAATTACTTTTGTTGTTATAAGTATATTTGAGTACTTTCTAATCATGGCATCAAAACGTAAATATGCACATTGCTATTATTTTGTATGCGCGTTAATATTATTAATTATGCAACAAAGTTACGTGACTTTAAATTAATGTATAAAAAAAACGATAAGCTGACCTATGCAGAACATAATGCCAATATGCTGACCTATGCAGAACCAACTAGCGCTTTTATTCGACTGCCCCAAATTTTTTTCAGTTCTTCTGTATGCATGCTTGTAATTTCAAAAAATCAAAATTTGAGGGATTCATTTCATTTGAAAACTTGCTTTTTAATCTGGAACACATGTACAAAAAATAAAAATAAATGTTAACCCCTTATTGACAATACCTCGAACCTAGCCGTGAGTGACGCCAAAGCTATGCCAAATTGGCTTTGGAGCTCCAATAGAAACGCTTACATTTTTCCTAACTTCCACATTGTGGAATAGGTACGTGCTTAGGGTAAGTTTTTTCCTAAAGATACGATCCGGAGAATAAATAAGTTTCTCCTAAGCAAGTCCGCATATTTTAGATAAACAGTTCATAATAACAGTTTTCAATATTTACATAAAACTATCAAATAGCCTTAACACTAAAATAAAACGAAAATATTATTTGAAATTAAAACTACATCAAAACTAAATTTATATTTTAAAAAAAACTTATTACAAAATACATACCTACGCCGTCTAAAATAACCGAACATTTAGTATATATATCGACCAGTATAGGGTTCCTAGGGCACTGGCAGCGTTTCCTTGTTGAATGGCTAAGCTCAGCCTTTGAGCAAAATACCCGCCAGCCCTGGAGGCTACGACAAGGCGTTTGGCTAAATCTTAATAAAATATTGTGGTGTCAGAGGACCACGGACCAAACTTTCCACACTAGTGTGCTCATCATCAGATGAGTTGGCCGTCAAATCTATCTACGAGTATAACAGAATAACAGAAATAAAATCAAACTAATTGTGTTTCGTCGAAAGAGTCCAAACAAAACCCATTTGCAATACGAAGTAGCCTAATACCATTTACCACTTCTGACCCCTTCCCTATTGAGACCTCGTAATTTTATTCTATCAGGTACAGCCCCTAAAAGCGAGGCCAATAGGTAATTGAGTAAAGACTTAAGACATAAAAGTTGAAAGGTATAAGAGCCCAATTTGCAAAGTTTCGTCAACCGTTAGGGGACCTCTTAACCCTTTTTATGGGGACCTTAGTACCACCTAAGTAGTAACGGCTGCTCAAGTGCTAATCAAAAGTAGAAAGTTGCACGTCGGAGATCGTTTTAGGTGCTGAGATATCTTAATTGGCTTGATATAATAAGACTGCAGAGAATATTAATTATCTAATCCTTGGCGGTTTTCCTTGATTTTTGGTGTACGAATTAAATTGTGTAATTCTTAGGTTGTGAAGGCAAATGGTTTTGTTGGTTTTGCTACAGGATACGTCTATGTTTTTTTTGTCATGAATTAATTTCTTTGACCACCAACTTATCTGATGGTGTGGGCGTGGATGGAGCATGACGCTCTAGAAGATATCAGTACGCATCCATAATGAGGACGGAAATCATTGAGTACAGATTTAATGTACTTATTTCATTGAGAAATGGCTGGTAGTGTCTACTTTTTGCTTGTTTCGGAATGGGGAAGATAAATAAAGAATACCTAAGTCATTCAGTTAGTCAGCCGTAGTGTCGTAGTTGCTCTGCTTCTAGCTAAACTTTATACTATTTTAGCCAACATTAAAAAAAGTATATCTCAGAAAGTCAAATCATTTCTTTAGTAAATACTAAGCAATATTATATACATTCTTCCTGTAACAAAATTATTACATTATCTAATATTATTGTGATGCAAAATAAATTCAGAACGGATCAGCTTCCCAAATACTTTAGAAAGGTAGATCACAAGCGCGATGCATTATTGAAGAGCTATTTGCTCATTGAGTCCACCTGATTAAGTCGAAATTGGGGCTATTCGGCCGATCTCGTCGGATTACGGTACCGGGTAAATGAGCTGGATAAAGTGCGTACCTAGAGTAGGCAGGAACCCAGCATCATGTCCAGGTATTTAATGGGTGTGAAGAGTTGAAAATGGAGCTCAAAGATTGAGGTTTAATGATTTTCAGACTATGATTCATTTAGGAATGTTTTTATGAATGGCAGGACAGTTTTCATTAACAATATAGTTCGAGATTTTAAAGATACGTATTTTAAATATATAAAAATGTAGAGTGAATCGTGTTTGAAACGGTTAAATTTAGATACTAGAGCAAATGGTCGTAGTGTTACATATTCCATCTCCTGGCTATATTATCTGGTTTCGGTCGGATTTGGCCGGAGTTGAGCCTCGTGGTCTCGATTTCCGGCGAAACAAGATATTTCCGATCGTTCGTTTAGAAATGGCAAACACTATTATAACTTTACTGATCATGCACCCGTGCTGGTCTTAGCCACTGTCAATTTATTGACTACAAGTATGAGCTTAGATTTTTTGTGCTTGACATTTTTTAGTTTTAATGTTCCATTAGGAAATAATTGGGTAAGTGCGTGTGGTGTTTGTGCAAAGGTAGGGTGCAAGCTTATTAGGGTTCCGTAGACGAGGAGAAGTTGACTTTTAAACATTTTCTTACTGTTTTGATAACCACTTATTATCAATCATCATAATCAGCTCACATATTCAAAGTTGGTATCTTCTACCTGAGTGGACTTCGGAAAATTCGGAAATGTATTATGCAACATGTTGTTTAACTGAAAAAAAAGAATTTGGTAAGCCCTTATGATTAGGCTCATACGTGGAAAAAAAACCTTTGAAATCTTACACAAAGTATTTGATATAAAACTTTTATAATAGTATCTGTCTGTATAACTGAATACATACAAGTACAATTATAAAGTCATCAATTCATCATCATCATCATCTCAGCCATAAGAAGTCCACTGTTGGACATAGGCCTCCCCCATGGATTTCCAAAAAGACCGATTGGAAGCGGCTTGCATCCAGCGTCTTCCCGCCACTTGTATGAAGTCGTCTGTCCATCTCGTGGCTGGTCTTCCTACGCTGCGCTGCGCATCAATTAACAATTATTAACTGTTCACATGAAGAGCCCTAGTCACCGCATCACAGGGAATTCTACTGCGATGACTAGCGACGTAGCGACTTGAATGACAGCAAAACATTTTTTTTTATTTTTTTGTAAAAACTGAAATTTCACATGTATAATTTTGATAACATCCAAAAAGCTTGTCATATGTAATTATTTTATTTGTATCAAAATAAATAAATTTATTAATTAATTATTATTATAATATTTCAATTTATACACGGGTCTAGCCCGGACCTTTGAAAGGCATCAGTGAGGCCGGAACCAACACTGAGAGCAAAGGTCTTATGTAATAGGACGAATTCTTTGACTGAGAGGCCTTTTTACAAATGTATAGTAAAAAATACAGATTGGGTATATGGATAGACTATGGATGGATTTCTGTACATTATAGAGTTTAACAGAACTTGGCTATTGTGATGGAATGTTAGTGACTTAAAAACTAGGCTATATGTAGGCTGATGCTCTCACACAGCAGGTAAGATGAAGTACCTCTGTGTGAGAGCACCAGGATGATAACAAGACAGGTGATGACTCGCCACCTATTATTATTATTCTATGCGATGACGCGCTGTGCGTCGGGCGATTTAATTAATCTGACGTAACTTTGATCTGATCTATACTGAAATTATATTATAATCGTATTTTCTTAATTATATATTATAGTTCATAGCTCTAAAAGATTATACAATAGAGTAACTTTTATATATGGGGTCAGACCGATGGACAGAGTGAAACTATAAAAGTTCCTTATAATGCTACGGAACCTTGAAAAAATGAATCCTTGTCTAGTCAAGCCTCTGTTAAATCACACTCAGGAATGCTTGTTAAGGTTTATTCAAGAACGCGTGGAGATAAGCCACAGATAAACATGTGAGAAAGATGATTCCTTTGTGTTGTTTTTGATAATCTGTGATTCTGTATGTGTCTATGGATCTTTGTAATCCGAAATAAAGCTTTTATTATTATTATTAACACGGTAAAATTAAATAACCAATCTACAATACTATTTATACCGAGTGGCATGGCATCATAGGTCTCAGGCAGTGTGGAGGTACGGAACCCGCGATGTACGGGCTTAACTCTCACTTGGCAGGTGTATCGTGTTTGTTTATCCACACTACTTCTTCAGATGGTTAAGTTTACTATAAGTTTTTTTTTCGAAACTTTGAAGTGATAAAAATAAATTAAAATCTTGTTACACTGTATCCAACCAACATTCCCATTAAGATCTACGCAACGGTTTGTTTAAACTTTCACCATAAAACGAAGGTAGGTAAAAATAATCTCATTTTCCCAGTGAAACGGCACTTTACTTGAGCCTTATTGGACGGCCTGTAAATCGAGGACTACAGTACTATCAGCTAACGGCTGGAAAATAAAAAATAACAGGGCCGTAAGCGCGGCCGGTGTCCCTGATCGCCAACTGGAGTTCACATTTTGCGGCCCGATAAAAAATCGGTTCATTTCATTGGCAGAAGAGTATATCTTCCTGTGTTGCCATAGACAATATGACGCTTTTGTTTTTTAAAGGGTTTTGCTGCAATTGGATATCAATCGTTTATGCAATTTATTTGTTTCTCTTCTATTATCTACATTTATGTCAATAGAGTCCTCGTTATAATAGCCAAGGTCAAGTAAAAAAAGTCACGGCCAAGTCCTCGTCATCAGTAAAGTGGTGTTGATGTTAATGGAAACTTGTCTGCAGTTTTGCGAACATAATTATAGTTTAAAAAACTTAAGCGACTGACTTTTAATGGATGCCATTGTCAGAACTGGACCAAATTGAAATGGGACCACACGGGAAGCACCAGCTTAAATATAAAAAAAAATCATCAAAATCGGTTCACCCAGTTGAAAGTTCTGAAGTAACAAAAACAAAAAAATGTAATCAAATTGAGAAACTCCTCCTTTTTTGAAGTCAGTTGAAAAAGCAAGTTTCACTACACTAATGGACATCATCATCATTTCAGCTTTTATCGATCCACTGCTGGATATAGCCCTCTTCTTTATAGACATAGACATATATTTATTTATGGAAGACACATAACATCAAGTAAATATTAAGCAACAAAAACAAAAAATACAGTACTTATACAAGAATTATGAGTCCGCCACAAACCGGTCCCAGCTCAGCATACTGCTGGCTATGAACAGCCGGCGCTGGTCTTCCGCTGGAACTGACACACCACATCATCATCTTTATCACATCACTTTTCCCGGTCCTGCGCTGATCCCATCCAACAAGCTTGGATGTACCAGCTTGGATGAAGGAAGCTATGGAATGTAGATGGCTGATTGAATACATACACACTTCTTTTGTAAATACCTACATATTTATGATACATGGAAAAATGCTCAACACATAAAAGCTTGTCCTGGGTAATAAAACAGCAATTTTTATCATCACTTATAAATAATACTGTGCAACAAAAGCTTAAGAAAATAAAACAAAGTGATTACAAGTTTCATGACGGTCCCGCCAAATCTTTTAGGAAATACGATATTAAATTGTATTCCCAATTAAAATAAGGTGCTAGATCATACTTTCATTGAGAAAGTCGGTAGTTTATGGAATGCACCGCCTGACTCGATCTTCTATAGGTTTAATGTGTCTGTACTGTCTGTAATGGTTGACAACCTAAGGATTTTACCACAACTCATATAATATGCGTGACATGGGTATTGTGAATAAATCGATTTCCTACAGACAAGTGTTTTCCATCGTAAACCTTATTATGGCTGGATGACGATCGAATATAAGCTTTTCGACGCATAAACTAGAATAATGAATTTGGCAAGAGACGTTGTGTTATAGAACACATATACGAAAAAATCCGAAAACCGTTTTTTTTTAAATTTAATCACAAAAAAATGTGTCTTTATGCAAGGAATGAGGGTCCAAATTTTAAAGTGAATTAACCGTATCATGTGGGGTATCATATGAAAGAGCTTCATTAGCATAAGTTAAAACAGGTTTTTCAATATTTTTACGATGTATATTTTTCGGTATAAGAAGGAAAATATAAAAAAATCCTTTCCTTTCCCCCTTTTATCTACTTGTTTGTACGGAACCCTCGGTGGGCGAGTCTGACTCGCACTTGTCCGGTTTTATTTTAATGAAAAAATAGCTTGGCAGGTTTTGGACTAATTTAACAACACCACATTAATCAAATATAGTAAATCAAAATCGATATAAAAACGTTATTTCGTGCCGTATGAGATAAGACAAGTTATATTACTTGCGATATGCCGTTGAGTGTGTTCTCGCCATTGTTTGTATTGGTTTTTGCAAGAAATGTATGTACACTGCTGCTGCACAGTTAATTTAGATTTACTTTAGTAGGCTATTGAATTTATACATCTACATCTACGTTTTTCATCATTACGCTTCTTGTTTACTCCTTCAGAAGCCCATATTGGCATGGCACGGTAATTGTGTGTACTCTCACATTTATTATGTTCCCAGTTCTCTGAACAGAAATTCCTTTTTTCATTTTGTATTATCAGTTCAGTGAGTCGTACATATAACATCACGTGATACTCGTCATTATATTGGCTTTCCACAAATACATGAAATGCTTTGATATTTTTAGTAAGTACTCCGATGCTGTTTGACTTGAAAGGAATGTTGTAAGTTATGTTTTTTACGTGTTGCTTTTAACACATCGTAATTCGGTTTCTAAAACTGTAGATATAATTTTACAAAGTATTTTTGTTGAATAGCCGTAGAATGATAACTTACTTGACGTTAATTGATAGTGTGGTCTAAGATGACAAGGGCATCTGCAGCCGTACTCTCAACTTTTATAGCGATGCAAAGATCGTCCAGCCCTCGTTTTTATCTTGCTTTTTTGTAAGCGATTATTAGAAATATCACAATTGAAAGTAGGCTCATTTGAACTTTTGTCTCATACTCTTAATTATAGAAAAAGCAAGATAAAAGGAATTTCTTTGGTAAATTTATTTCGTCGTGTGGATTGTTGGATTGTGGAATACGCTTCCTGAGTGGGTCTTTCCCGATAAATATAATCTGGGTGTTTTAAAATCGCGAGTGAATTGTTATCTTCTAGATAAGAGTGCTCCATCGTAGACTGCAATGTCGCTTAATATCAGGCGAGTTGTAGGTTAAGCGCAAACCTATTTCTACATTAAATAAAACCGGATAAGTACGAGTAAGACTCGCTTACCGAGGGTTCCGTACAAACTAGTAGATAAAAGGGGGAAATCATATATTTTTTTATATTTTCCTTCTTATACAGAAAAATGTACATCGAAAAAATATTTAAAAACCTGTTTTAGCTTATGCTAATTAAGCTCTTTCATATGATACCCCACATGATACGGTTTAAGAACTTTAAAATTAGGATCCACATTTCTTGCACAAAGACACAATTTTTTTGTGATTAAATTAAAAATGTCCAGTTTTCGGATTTTTTCCTATATGTGTACTCTAACATAATGCTTCTTGCCAAATTTCATAGTTCTAGGTCGACGGGAAGTAGGTTTTATTCCCTTGTAAGTGTCGAAATGTGCATTTTTTACTACAAATTTCAACACGATACCTTCACGCGTTCCCGAGATAAAAGTATTGACACCCGGACAGACGGACAGACAGACAGACAGACAGACGGACAGACAGACAGACAGACGGACAACAAAGTGATCCTGTAAAGGTTCCGTTTTTTTTTATTTTGAGGTACGGAACCCTAAAAAAGGGTGCTGAGCCAACTTTACATCGGTATAAGAGTTGAGAGTAACCCCACTGGCCTGAAATGGGAACATACAGAGATATGCTGAAGTGGCGACAAATTTTTAACATCAGGGTTCGGTAGGGGATAGTCTAGCTGAATATAGGCGGCTAGACACTGGAAAGTTCATCATCATCATCTCAGCCATAAGAAGTCCACTGCTGGACATAGGCGTCCCCCATGGATTTCCAAAAAGACCGATTGGAAGCGGCTTGCATCCAGCGTCTTCCCGCCACTTGTATGAGGTCATCTGTTCATCTCGTCGTAACTGGAAAGTATAACTTTCCAGTTACGACGAGATGAACAGATAACATTAAAATAAATGTATTTTGCTTTTTTACCACAACCTTTAGCGAAAGTCGGGTTTCGAACCCGTGATCTCAATCACGGAAATCCGTCGTACAACCAAGTTAAGATAGCTTTTAATACCTCTTGTAATAATGGCATGAATTCGTTATTTTTTCGCTAGAGAACTGTTTAACGATTTTCATAATTTGAATCTATTTTTAGTTCGTTCAACAATAGCACGTAATTTAGCTGATAAACAGACATTTGAAATAACAAGGGCGTGCTTTTGATAAATATCAGATGAGCCATCAGTATCAGGGGAGTTTAACTAAAGCATTTTCTTATCTCTTTCCTTTATCCTATGAATTCTTCCTAATGTTAGGGGAGCAATGCTGACCCAGTTCCGGGAACACTCCGAAGGGTTTACGGTTTCAATATTTGGAAGGCTCTCTATGCGCACTTTAGTCCCCTCATAATGCACTGCGGTTCCAGTTACCCGAATAAACAACGGACTTTACTGCACGGTGTATTTTCAGACTTCACCTTTCAAAAGATTAGCTCGCGGTCTCTTGCGTAACGAAACAGCCTTCACAAGGTGGTCTAATCTGGTTCGCAGGGCTGATATCCAATTTACTGCGTTGTAAGGCTTCAACCGCAGTCCTCGTAATTGACACCGAAAGTTAAACCACAACTTACCAAGCGGAAAACGTCGGCTAGACGATTCGCGGCAAAAACTCGACGCAAAATTGCAACACGTCGCGCTGCCCACAACAATCTACCGCCGGCATTTCCAATCTTCCGAATGCTTCATTATTATAGTACGGAGCGTGGACGCTTCCAATAAAAATAACGTAATTCACCGTCCGAATAGACCGGCCTTATAGGTTTAGTTTAGAAAGTTGGCATCTTGTCTATAGCGGTTATTCCGGGTTCCCTAGCGTAGGCTACCGGCCGGTAGAGCGACTAAAAAGAAGGCTCTATTTAACGGGTATCGATTCGGAAAAAGCGCTCTATGAGTATCGAGGCGAAGAACCGGATTACTGTGGTTGCGCTGCAAAACAAATGCACTACGATTTACGTACCGTAAACTCGTTACGCGCTCGGAACGGCGGCGGCTCTCGGAGCGCATTCGTTTGGAATTTGTCTCTTGCAGTAGTGTCGCGAGGGTTCCAGATCGGATTTCTCGGGGGCGCGTTAAGTGCGTCGAGCATCAAGCGGCGAGAGAGAGGCGAGCTCACACTCCATGGAGAGGTTCGCGGGTTCATTGGGAGGAAGTGTCGTTATCACAGTCGCTGTTCGGCGCTCGGACGGCGCGCTCGTTGCGGACTGACTGCGCTCCCTCCATTCGCTACGCACGCTTCGAGAGAAGTTTTGCGAAGATCGCGTTCCGATATTCCATTGACGCCTTTCCCGGCTCGTGACTGCTCACGAACATTGAAGAAAGTGAAACTGCGTGTTGACACGTGATAACGTTGTGTATGGATTTCAAAACTAGGTGATGACAAGTTGTGTGCTCGCTGGGAGCTGATCTACTAACTGAAAACTTTTGGACTCGTTTCGATATCAGCGCAGTTTTGAACTGTTAAAACTGTGTCTAGATTATTGATACGTTGCAGAAATTTCCGCTGACGGTAAGTCATTTTGAAAATTAAGCGCACGTACTCTGAATAAATGAATAAAAAAGCGGATGCCTGATAGAATATAAAATACATATACCCGATGAAGCCCTACAAGTGCTTACGTGCAGCCCATAATTTGATTTGAATTTTAACGCGTTCAGAGCTTCCCTGTCAAGAAATATATCACATAACGTAAATTATTTTCTGAATTCGCAAGCCATCCTCATTTAAAAGATTAATTGGGCATCTAACGGCACCGGCGGATGAGTTATCTTAATAACATATCGTGAATTTGGCTGATGAATGTAAATTGCTTTTTAAACAAGCTCAGCACAGATTATAATGGGGAAGACTTGGATATTCATAAGGTAGAAAGTAAAAATGGTAATATCATTAGGGCAGCGTCGCTGCAGAGTTTTTACTCATTAATTTTTATAACGGGACAATTTCAGATATGAAAGGGATGTACTTGCAACGCTTTTACTGGAAACAGATAATTTTTATGCCGGTGCCGTCGGAGACCTGTTAAGTACCTACTAGGAGTTTATATGTACCAAATTATTTTTTAATTATTTTTTTGTTTTAATTTTAACGTAACGTAAAGGGTTGTATAGGAAAAAACTGATTTCTAACTTAAATACTATCCATTTTTAGAAGCTTTTTTTTAATGATTGTATGTGATCGTGACTTTTTTGCTAAGATCGTTTTTTCTTTTTCATCAATTTTTATCTTTTGAATTATCCTTTGAATATTAGCTTTTTCACGTAAATGGCATCATTGATATTCTGGAGTCATATTTTTTATAATACCTAATAGGGAATTCAATAGCCACATAAATTATTTCTTAGGAATACCGGAACTTCTGTACAATCAAATAATATCGCCTTAATATCGCCTTTCTATCAAAGATGCAAGTGTTAGGTAGCAATTTGTTCATGGGAAAAAAAACATACCTTATTATATTTTTGCTGCCGGATCTTATAGTTTTTACTAAAATCTTTTGAATAGGCATGGAGTTCACACGTAACTTAATTATATTTTCGATAAATCGAGTGTGTTCCAAATTATATTTTCGAAGACTAACTCGAAGTTTTTTAAAGTCTACCACCACAAGATGAAGTTTCTTAATCAGAACAAGCCAGTACCCGGCAATGATTAATTTATATTTCGTGTGTGATAGATATTATAAATTATTTATTTGTTATGTCGAATTAATTGATACTGACACAATGACAAATTTAGACGTATACACGACATATAGACATATATCTATATACACGGCATTTATGAATAAATAACTACTGATTATTACTTAGTTATAATATGACATTTTCCATTAAGATTAGAATTCCATTTTTAATTAAAAAAGAACGTTAAATAGATGGAAAATTCCACGAACGAGGAAAAAAGTAATGTAATCCCTATTTTAGTATTCCAATAAAGAGGCAGGCAAAGGCACCTAAGTCCTTGGAGATAAGACCCATTCCCGATCAAAATGCAAAGGACAAAGATCTGTATCGACATTTGCTTAAAGCCGGCCGTGTGCGGAATGCTTAAAAAAGCAACAATGTTACATCCCAGATAGAATCTAATAAGTGCTATTGACAAGATACGTTTAGTATTCCTCGGAGGGTGCGTACATGCGATGATACGAAACGTACGTGCCATATCACACTCATCGTATTGTCGTAAGATGTTATGTAAGAAAACATGCAGATATTGAGCAACTCCGGCTCAATTTTCACTTAGTTCGGCAAAATGTTGCAGTGTTTTCGTTGCCACATTGATTTAGAAATTAAAAATGAAACCAGACGAAATGGGTTGACTATTATATACTATATATTGACCGAAATACTTTATATTTTATAGATAGATGTTTGTTTTATGATTTTATTGGTAACTTTGGATTGTTTATAAATCGAATCTGAATATTTTTGCGATTGATGCCGTATTTTTTATATTTTTTTGAAATTTATTCATCACAACAAAGTAGTGGGATAATTATATATAACATACATTTCATGACAACTTTCAAATGATCTTGTAGGTACCTAAATAAAAAACATAATTGATCATATTTTTTACATTTTATAGTATATATTGGATTGTAAAAAAAGAACACACAAGATTTTGTAACATAGATTTCGCATGTTGCGTTCCACATCACAGAATAAAAAAAAAAATAACAACACAAGAACATCATCACTTGCTAAAATATTATAATTTATATTGAAATTACTTCTAGTTTTCGAATAAATCACAATGTCAATACATAAAAATTACCTTATAAACGTCATTATGTAAGTTTATTTAGTAGGTGATGAGAGTCTAAAAGCGCCGAAATTGCTATCTCATATCTTTTTATGTTAGAATACACTCTCAAACTTTCTTTAAAAGAAAATTGCCTATTATGTTGTAAATTAGATAACTCATGTTTTTAATACCGGCTATCGCATAAAAAATGTAAAAACAAGTGCAGAAGTGAAAGAAACCAGTAAGTAGCTTCACTGGTGTGATAAAAAAAGTTAAAATGTTATGATTCTGGTACAGTATGCATAATTAATGTATGATAATGCCATTTGTACAGCGTCAGGGGGGATGAGTGCCCACTTATGGGCGTAGAGTTCTTTTTGGGCAAGTGTTAGGCTGCTTATACAGAGAGCAATATTTTTGAATTTGTTTGCTGAGAGGAATATTTTTAAGAGGCTTTTAAGAAGAGTTCTGTTAATATGTATGTAGATTGTTCAACTGTACTCGCATAACTGCAAACTACTTATCATAATTTGACAAGTTATAATATATAAATAAAAGTGTTTTGATAGTCTATTCATAGTTTTAGCTGAATTTAGTCTTTGTTGACATAATAATTAATTCAATATGGTGTCCTTAAGACTGTAAGAAGTAGATACTTAATAAATTTACAAAAAAAAAAAATATTTTTGATTAAAAAAAGGCTTACAATAATATTTAAAAATACTTATACCAATAAGGCTAGGTTACAAAACGTATTTATTGTCACATAAACGCATTTATTATGTGAAATCCAGTTTAATCCTACCATTTCTATAATCATTGCTTATCATATTTAGGTTCGAAGTTAAACGATAATACATATGTCTTGTTACTTAGAAACAATATGGTCAGTAAAACGATAGTGCTAAAACTAATGGGAGTTAAAATTTGACGTTAGGGCCCTTTTATTGTCATGCGGGTTTGCGCCTGCATGCGGGCCAGCTCCGCATACGTGCGGGCAGCGGGTGGCCACCTACCCGCGTCCCGCCCGCGCCCTGGGTGCATGTAGCACGCATGACAATAAAAAATGTATGAAAGGATAGGTTGCGAGCGGCACGTATGCGGAGCTGGTCCGCATGCGGGTGCAAATCCGCATGACAATAAAAGACCCTAGAGAGTATGGGGATCTATAGTTAGTCACCAATCTACACGAGTACACATCATGTTTTAATGAAATTTTATGTACATTATACAAGTTTTTTTATAACCATACAGTGTTCCCAATTCATCTACACCGCCAATATACAAGTTAACGGTACATCGATACGCTATTTACAATGCCTATCTAATTATTATCGACACAAAAGCAATTAAAACATATTGTGGCTATAGTTTCTCTCGCAGCTCATTCAATTTGGCGTTAACATTGAAAGTTGTCTATGGTTTGCAAGACGCTGACGCTGACTCATGGTGGCGGCAGACAGATTCATATATATTTTATATTCATGTTACGAATGGATTCTATCAGACGAGAGATCTGCAAGTTTTAATAAGATGAGATTAATGTGGAAATTTACGACTGCACATAGAGGAATGAATGAGTTTCATTATTGATAGTGACTTTCAAAAAAGAAGCACGTTTTACTGCCTCAGATAAAATAGATCTCGTATATCATATATTTGAATAATTATATGCATAAATGTTTAAAAACTTGAATCTGTCCTGCAGAGACATCTCGCGTAAATTAAATTTAAAATATGTGTTTAGAAAACTCAAAAACCCGACAAAAAAACGGCTTAATTGATTTTGATGAAACATACTATACACTCCCGACTAATTCACCTTTCAAACAAAAAAAAAACTAAATCAAAATCGGTCCATCCGTTCGGGAGTGACGATACCACGGACAGACACACACACACAGACATGTCAAGTTTTTGTGTCGGGGGTTAAAAATGGACTTTAGCAGATTTTTTAATCGGCCAATTTATCAGATTTTTCAAATCTACGAAATTACTATGCAATGAAACGGAATGTTTCGATGTTTGTTTTTGTTTTGATCTCTACAAAAGTGATTAAAGTTAGGTATAGTAGGATTAAAGGGTAAATAATTGATATTTTTTACTCGTTTCACCATATTAAATTGAGGCAAAATAAAAATCTAAGTATTTAGTCCTTTGTGAAAATAGCCAATTTTTCGAGAAAAAAAAAGTCTGCTTAATATTATTCTATTAAAAATAACTGTCACATGTGAACGAGATACATGCCACTTGTGCGTGGCATATTGGTTTACATCAGTCGTTTTTGGAAAAGTTTAATAAATGTCCACTCAACATAACTTATTAAAATCATCTTCTACTATAACAGTGTAGGTAATGAAATTATTATAAAATTTTAGTTTATTTAAACCAAGTCCATTCCGTTCTAATAGTTTTGGGCCGACTAAAATGTCCCCTAACGATTCTTAGGCTGTATTAAAGTAACCTAAATAGAAATTTACTTGTTTTATACTAGGTGAAATGAACGAACATTCAACATTGGATTTCATTGCCTAAACTTTAAAGTCTAATTTTGAATGTTCATATTTAGTCCCAGCATCTATTTCACGAGTATACTACAGCTTGACTATATTTCACACTCAATGTTTGCTTAATAATATAAATATAAGAAAGCCATTGTACCCGCCGCGACTTCAATCACAGATTGAGCATAATGAAGCGTAAATCAGGTATAGATAACTCTAACCATCATGCAATATATCAACACAATTAAATACTGTGTATAACGAGCGTTAACTGAAAATCACAACGGAACTAGGGGTATACACACTGTATGTTTTTGCTCATTCAGTTTTTGCTAGCGAGGCGTGCCAAATAATGAACCAGCAATTAGATTGGATGTTGTTGCAGTTGTTTTGGAGATGGGGTTTAGTAGTAAGCTGATGTAATTAATGTTTAAGTACAACTATTTATCTTCCTTTATTAAGCGGTCTGAGCGGTATAAGTGTTTCTAGAAACTAATTTACTTGTATTGTACTAACTGTACCGTTTAGAAGCTAGTTGGGAAGTCAGGGATGTTGGCTTCCCTTAGTAAGTTTAAGATATAGATAGCTATGATACTCAGTAATTAATTATTTAAAAAACAACTTATTTATTACCTATTATTCAGAAACTAATAAGAACAAAACAACTCATAGTAATTTATTTTTAACTAACTGTTCATTACGAATACCTACTTTTTTACTGTGCCTACAAATACCTAGAGTCATTTACCTTTTATAGTTTAAAAAGCTTGACGAACTTTGTCTTAATTGGAAGCATTAATTATGGAGTTAGATTTTGCAATCGAAATATTGTTTTTGATTTTATAGTATTACTTTATTTTAGATAAAAAATAAAATACCTGACAAGATTTAAGCCCAGCACTCGATCAACATAATTATCTCAAGCACTGCCGATTGTACTACTGATAACTGCCTCAGAACTGATATTGCAATCAAATTGTTTTATAAGCTTATTCTACGGGGTCATTTCTAATACCCTGGATAAGTGTTTGGTCTGCCGCCGTGTCGCGGTCTCTTTTTTCATTCGATCAGGTAGATGCAGGGTAAAGGTGTAAAAACGGTGTATACAAGTATAAATTATGCGGTTTTACATTACGCATTCATCCGTAAAACTGTATTAAAACCCAAGGTAGCGTTTTAGATTCCTAAGCTCATTCACTTCCTGGACGTGTGTCACTGCAATATTTGTATTCGACGTATTTAATCGAGTGTAAACCGTTTTATTTATGAACTAGACAAGATTAATCACTGGTGGAAGTCTCGATGTTTCGTATCAATCGTAATTGATCGATAAGTTGATTACATATGAAAATACTCACTACTCAACACTAACTTACTATAATTTATTTATTTATTTTATATATTTATTTATTTCGCTCCGAAGTTAGGTACTATAAGGTGTTCTGTTTATTTATCGTAGAAATGAAAATTAAATAAATAAATATTTGTGGACATTTCACACAACACCATCTAGCCCAAACTAAGCAAAGCTTGTACTATGGAACTAGATGGCTGATAGAATACATATATACTTTTTTTTTGTAAATATATACATATGATACATAGAAACACCCAGACACAGAACAAACATCCATGCTCATCACACAAATGTTTGCCCTGGGTGGGGATCGAACCCACGACCTTTCAGTTCAGCAGGTAGACGTAAACACACTACCAACTGAGCTACAAGGCCAGTCAATTGACAGGGAATGGACACAGAAGTAAGTAAAATAAAGATTAATCAGTATTTACTTACCCCGTATTGACTGATAGCGTCCATATTGTGAATATGAATTAATTCGTAGTCGATAATACAATATGTCGAGACTTCAAGCTCAGGCATTCATTTGCTGTTTTTGCAATTGTATAATTGATAATTCAAAAATTAAATTAAAACATGCCGGGTCTAGGGAGTAGCAGTGCGTTTGAGTATTCACGTATAATGATTAAAGTTATATTAGTTAACACGTATAAATTATTTACTTCGTAAAATTATATCTTACATAATTAGTTAAAAAAACTGAAGAAAAAAAAATCGACTTCAAAATACGCAATACAATAAATACACACGTGACTTGCTGTTCACTTTTCTACAGGCACTCGGATGTTTTACCAGTTATTTTGTTATAAAAACTAAAGCACTACATCGATTTTGATAAAATTTATATAGGACTACCTCTGAAGTATGATCAACCAAATACAAAACGAATCATACAAATCAATGCCCAATTGGCTAAGTAAATGGTGAACAAATAAAAAACATACAGACCGAATTGATAACCTCCTTTTTTTTAATAGAAGATAGATCTACGATTGACCACCAACTCGCCTGATGTTAAGCGACGGTGTGGCCGAGGATGGAGCTCGTCGATCTAGAAGATATCTATTCACTCTAGCCTTGAAAATTCCAAGATTGTAGGTCTCAGGAAACAGAGATGGCGGCAACGAATTCCATTCTTGTGCAGTACGCAACAGGAATGTGTGTGTGTGTGTGTTCTTTTAGGAAGTCGGTTAAAAAGAGTAAGAAATCTCGAGATATTTCCAATAAGAATCGAAGTACATACATGCTTGTTTTTTTATATAATAGTTCGTTACCAATAGTAACGCAGAGCAACGTAGATCTATGTTGTATAAAAAAACCGATAAGTATTGTTATTCTACGAGTATATAGCAATGCTACAGCATGCTACCATGATAGCTGGTCATGTTGCAACTGGTAGAGGTTTTTTAACCAACTTGAAAAAGGAAGGACGACTTGCTGGAGTTTATCAATTCGACTGTATGTTTTTTTTTGCGTATGTTTGTTCAGCGATTACTCCTCCAATTATGATTTTTTTTGTTTGAAATGGCTCAGAGGTGGTCCCACATAAATTTTATCAAAATCGGTATAGTACTTTGGTTTCTTTAACAAAATAACTGAAAAATATCATCCAAGTAAACGAATTGCGTATTTTCAGTTTTTTAAACTATAATTATTTAAATATACTTACAAAGAGCAATCATACAGATGGCTCACCTGGTCGTAAGCGATAACTATATTTCGATTATCTTTATCTGCATAGTATATTAGTAGTATATGTATTAACTAAATATATATTTAGTTAATATATATTTTGTATGTAAAAGAAATAAGTCTTATTTTAAAGAATGCGGCACTCAATTTTCTAGTGTAAGTACTCCAATATAGGAATCCATTCATAGGTCAGGACGTAATTTGGCAAAGCTTTTTCGGAGAGTCATTTTATCTGTCGACTTCACCCTTAAATCGTGGCGCGCCACCGAGATTGATGAGGGGGGCGGGGCGACCAGAGTACCTTCTCTAAATGAACCTAGCTCTCCAGATGGGATAGGTGAGCACTGAGCGCTTGAACTTACGATTAAGATGAAGAATTTCAGTAACTTTATTACTTTGTGTAACGTTAACCTTTATTGCTTTATGATAAATCATTCTTGAGATTCCAGACTGAATCTCAATAGTAATTTATCAACAGACACCAGTCATACTGAATACCTACTACTCTTGGAGATGTTTTTGGAAAAAGATTAAGAACTAAGAAGAACTGAGAATACGATAAATGATCAGTATTCACATATCAGTGAATCCTGCAAATCAACTTCGAAGCTGATGTAGGTCTATTTCTAGTTAAACTTTAGGTATTACATTTAGACCATAAGCTGCTGTAGGAACTAATTGACCGAATTTAAGATAATTGGTAGAATTTGACACTATCAACTAAGCAACAGATGTTCTTATGACTCAGACGCGTGGGCATCTAATAATACAATGCTTTAAGACCCGTTCATATTTTTAAAAAGGATTATAGAAGTGTAAATATATGTATAAGAATGACTGCCGTGCTTTGTGTGCTAAGATTGATGGATATGCAAGAAGTGAAAGGGGGAAGCAACACTCCATCAACTTTGTCTATGCCTCAAGGGATAACCGTGAAGATATGATGATGACTGTCTATTGAATATTCTATAGTCAAAAAATTAAGTAACACTGGAAATTAGCTGTTATTTTCGAATATTAGCTATTAGCATGATTAATTATATGATGTTAGAATTCAACTAATATTTTCGATTAGCCATAAATACAATTTAATTTCAAATATACGAAATAAGATGAGTATCTTGAACGTTGAAATTAGCATGATTAATTAGATGATGTTAGAATTCAACTAATATTTTCCATTAGCCATAAATACAATTTAATTTCAAATATATGAAATAAGATGAGTATCTTGAACGCTGAAATAGATGTCCAGATACTTAAATCATCATTGGTTGTTTTTTATACCACAGTATTAAAAACGTCTTTAAAGTGTGGTTGTACTGAGCAAGTGATTTGGTAGCAAAACATATTGCTGATTAGACTGATACAGCTATTTTTCGTTTTAAAGTTTTGGTAATATTTAGGGGTAAAAACTTTGACAAAGTATCAACTGTCATTGGATAAAAATCAGTTTTCTCGTGATTTATAAAAAAATGCGTAATTTATTGGCAAAAGTTGCCACAACAACTATTCTATTTTTTTTAGTGTAGATAAGATAGATAAGTACTTGTTCCATGGAACTGCATGAACACAAGGTCTCAGTGTTTTGGCGAGGCAAAGTTAAAAAGTCAGCACAGCCAATTCTGCCATGCTCAGCCAGTTTATTATTAAATGTGATAAATAATGTTTAACTACAAGCAACACTCATTTTCCTATTCACCATACCAATCTTAATTAGATTAACTAAGTTTAATGAGTCTAGTGAGTCTAAAACAATACCTATTGGTTCAGAAGATGGGATTACACTGGGTCAATACAAATTGTTTCACTGTATGAACATATTCATAAATATCTGATTAATAGTAGACAAAATAACTTTCAGAAGGTTAGACGAGTTCAGAATTTTAAGAGGATTGTGAAGGGTTTTTTTTAATTTTTGACCTTTTAATTTAGATAACGCAGAGTTATTAATTATTAGTTTCTTGTATTTGTGTCTCTTCGGCATCGTAGTTCCCAAAGGGATGAACCGATTTTGATTTAGTGTTTGTTGTTGATAGGTCATTTTTTAACCTGTAAATCTGCGTTTGGCCACAACTCAAAGGTAGGTAGGTACTCACTAAGTAAGTACTCACTCTGAACTTGAAAAGTCTTATGTTGTAATTTAAAGGTATCAAAATCAGAGCTAAGAAACTTCTCATTTGATTAAAAATGTTCTTGGAATGATTCAAGAACACAGCACTTATTTGGTCTAAATTTCAAAAGTACTTATTAAGTAACTTTTAATTTATAATCGACATGGAATAATATTTAGGTAAGAAATCGCTTTGTACAAACGAATACTCACTTCGTGCGAAAATTCCAAACTTTGTCAGTTAGTCATAAATTCTTTCGTCGGAAGGTTATCTCGACATCCTATCGGAAAAGGAGTGTCAACTTTATAACCGTTACCTTCCAGTGGCATTCAAGATACTTCGAAGGTAGATAAAGTTGAGGGAATTACGAGGTGTTAACAGATTCATCCGTTATTTTATAACTAAAACTTTGTTTGTGTAATGTGAGAACAGTTATTATGATGAGTTTTTCAATTACTTGTGAATTTGAAATAAATTGCCTGCTAAAAATAGATAATAAATAAATACCTCATTTAAAAAAATATTTAATTAGTATACGATTTTTCGAAATTTTGTAAATAAATCAGCTGCTCCACTTAGCGCCTATTACGTTCTCTATGGAATAGCTGAGTTTTTTCTTGAACAAAAGAAAGTTAAAATATACATCCCTTAGAAGCGTCTAAATAATTAAATGTAACGAATAAAGTAATAATGAATAAAGGTGTTTTCAGCAATCATGGTTAATAAATATTATCCAAGATATTTTTGTGACAAGTATATCTATAAATAACTCCACATCGCGGTGTTATTAAATCCTATTCATAATTTCCTCCATGTTTCATGTCGCTTAGAGCAGCGGCTGTAAATAGGTACTACCTACGTTGTATTTCACGTGATCACTTACTATCAACCTTATAAGGAAGCTTAAAGTCATGCAACGAGCTATGGAGGGGTATCTGCGAGATCGAATCAGAAATAAAGAGATCCATAGACGTACGAAATTCACAGACATATCATAGCGGATCAACAAGCCACAAGATGGACAGACGACCTCATACATGTGGCAGGAAGAAGCTGGATGCAATCCCCTTTTATCAGCTCTTTTTAGAAATCCCATATAGTCCTACGTTCAGCTGTGGACTTCTTGTGGCTAAGATGATGATCATCAGAAAAATAATCTAAGAATCTACTTACATTATCATCAGCCCACCTTACTCCAGTGTTGCTTAGTCCAAGTTGTAGATTTCTGGTCCCAGACTCTAGCTTACGTATATCGTCATTACATCATGTCTTTTTTGTTTGAAAATTGGTTTGCATTTGACCGCTAACAACCCTGATGTTTTAAGGCGTCCTGTAGGACGACGTACTAAATATGACAATACAATCTCTACGTAATGGTTTCTACGAGGGAATTGATCGGCCCACTGCCACTTCAACCAAGTAATATGTTCTTTAGTACTAATACGCTACCTACTTAATAATTGTATATTTAAAGAAACTGTAGTAATGAAGAGAGCTACGTAATTGTGTAATAGAAGTTTAGTACGTTCTTAATTGTATATAACGTTGGTATAATATTATATTGTTCGCTAAGTGCAAACTCCACAGTCTAATATGCCATAACATCTAATAATATCTCTCATTGCCGCTGATTACACGCACAGACTATACACGTGTTTCATAAGGGGTTGCTATATTTCAGGATTTATCCTGATAACAGGACTGGTAAGTAACAAGACTGCTGCCGGATTTTGGAATACCATATCTATTGATCATTTTAAATCTTAGCTGTAGTTAAATGCCTGTTTTGTTGTCCAGAAAAATAATCTCAGAAATTTTAAATTTCGCAATACATTTTAATGGAGATTTTCACGATTATTTTATTTAAATAATACGTAAATAAATGCTATCTTTTTTTTAATAGGGCTTTTTTTTTAATAATTGGCTTTCTGTTTGGATTTTGGATTTTGTTTTTAATCGCGAGTGGATCTTTATAATCTGCTGTTGAAAAGCGGTCAAGCGCAAGCCAATCAAAATAAAAAAGAATCGCGACTGAACGCTTCTCGAGCCTCCAGACTTTTCAATTGTAATCACACTTTTTGTCACGACTTCAAATACCTACTGGTATAGCAACCCTATTTTCAACTTAATATAATCATCCTTAATAAAGCTTACAAGCTTTTAAATGCAAATTCAAAGCGAGTGCACAAATATAGCAATGTAGGTGAGTCCGAGGAAAGTGTCTTTTGTTCTGAATTTTTAAATAACCTTTGTAGAAGTTAACCTACATTTAGATTGCACGTACACAAAAGCAAAGCACAATGCAAGCGTGCGTTTCTGACAGCTACGTGTGATATTCGTAGCTAACTCGGCCGTCTGCGGTCGAAACGAAACTTCGCGAAACTTTCATCGCCAATCACCCGATAACACTTCCGAGCTTTTTTAAGAATTCATGAAAGTTGATAGAGAAAATCGGAAGTTCGTAGCGAGCCGGTCGACAGCGTTAGAAAACGGTGGAAATGCTAAGCATAAATTCACAAACTCTCGTTTTTCACAAAGTTCACGAGATCAAATCGCTATAGATGTGCTTAACCCGGATCGTGACTCGCTGAACGGGGTACCTGTTTCGTAAAAAGTCGATTCTGTGCATTGACTTACTTTGGAAGGGCGGACGAAATGAAAACCTCCATGTCCAAAGGGCCAACTCGCCCGTGATCACATCAGTGTGTATTCACAGGCATGTTTATTTCAAATTTGAACTCAGATGCTTGCTTAAAACAGCCAATTGACTATAAATATGTAACCATGACGTCCAAAAATGAACTTTATAAGAAGCTATGATATATTATTATTTTTTAACATACTCGTACATGTATACTTCCTGCACATATAGGTATATCATGCACGCAGGCATGCTACGAGATATTACAACACTTTTAACCGAGTAAATGATGTATTTTTTTAATTTTTGTGGTAAAAATATATACTTTTTATACAGTAATATTTACAAAGGATTTTATGGTGGTCCTGCCCTGGAGTACCTATGCCATCAAGATTTAATTATATTGATAACACACATGGGGTTGGAAGACATCCGAGCTTTGCACCATCTTGCGGACTTATATGTATTGAGCTATTAGAATATTACATGTGCCTTTTGGGCTTATTGATGTACGTTAAGGTCTACTATTTACAGAAACACCATTTTTGTAAGAAACTAATCGTATCCCGAAGTTTTATTTGGCAGCCAGAAATTATTTATAAGTGTCTAACATTTCACAAAGAAGACTAACTCTAATTTTCAGGTTATGTACCAGCGGTTTAGGTTGTACGTGTACGTTATCTGTGAATCAGTCTCTAAAAACGAAAACATTTATGTTATATGCACGGCTGAAGCGAGCGCGAAAATTTAAATAGGCTTTCTGTTTAGGTTTGAATAATAGGAAATAATTAGGCGCGAGCGAAGCGAGCGCGAATTAATTTAAAACTTTTTATAAATTTTTAGTATGATCTTGTTAGCGTGTCCTAGGTTTTTGTGGCCCAGATGGACTAAACAATTATCTGTGCTAAGAGAAAAATTCAATATCCGACAGGATAAGAACGACTTTTAAGTTATCAAAAATTATAAATACAACCATTTGAATGTATTGATTGCAAATGTAATTTAAACATATGACTTTATAGAAAATTACAAACATACATTTTTATGAGAAAGTATGCGCAAAACCGCTGTAAAAAACTATAGATAATAATTCTAGTAAAATCACTTATTTATTACGAAAAAGCTCATTGGAGCTCTAACAAATCTAACGATACCTCGCACATCAGAATCGGTCAAGCCGTTTATCGGCTTGTAGGCAATCATAAAGAAACATACCCACATAGGTACACTCGAAAAACATAACCCTCCTTCTTATGCAGTCGGGTAAAAATAATAGGAAATAATCAGGCGCGAGCGAAGCGAGCGCAAAAATTTTTGAAACTTTTTATCAAATCTCAAAAATACTAAGCACCCAGCCCTGGGGGGGTCATGACCCCTCATGCCCCCCCCTGGATCCGTCCTTGGTTCGGTTACGTTATGTCTGTTGCAGCCATGACGAGCTACGACGCAACACCCGTCACGAGGCAAGCCGTGGAGTCACGGCTCAGCTCGTGCTCTATTGGAGACAAATACATTGTTTGATAAGTCACTTTCGATTTTTACGCCATTTATACGGACCACTAGGTCAATCCCACGCTGCATAAATAGCTGTTGATAGTCAGCTGATGTTATCTATGGGAATAATATTAGTATGTATTGTTATTCTCTGCTGGAGTACATTCACCGATGATTAAGCTTTATAGGTGAGCTTTTTACTCGACTGCTGAATAAGAAAGTTGATGTATTTTGTTGTATGTTTGTGGCCTGAACGGTTTGATTTTCAACCGACTTCAAAAAAGAAGGAGGTTCTCAATTCGACTGTATTTTTTATGTTTGTTACCTCATAACTTTCGACTGGGTGAACCGGATTTAATGATTCCAGTTCTGACAATGGCATCCATGAGAAGTCGGTTGCTTCAATTTTTTAAACTATAATTATTTATGTGCGAGATGTCGATTAGTTTTTATTTTTACTTGTGTTTACCTACGTATTTTATATAATTTATTTTAAAATTAGTTAATATTTAAATGTCAAGATAGGTTATACTCGTATTTTTAACTGTATCTGTAGTATATTTAATGTGTTAAATCAATAGAATATCAGATGTGCTGGCAGTTTTATGCGTGTGGTGATGGTGAACGGTGGTGATGATTATTTCCGTCTTCAGGTTCTCATCCATCTCTTTAATACGAGTAAATTACACACCCATCGATTCAGCAGTTTGGTCGTGAAAAAGAAACAAACATTCACGAGATCATTCACATTCAAGACGCAAGACAGAATTTACTTTATCATATTAGTTAGGATTTACATCAAGATATACCAGTAGCAGTAGTACCATCTCCGCAGATGAGAGTTTGTATTTTAGAAATCTTGTTTTATCTTTATTAACGCTTTTACTTGTGGAACCCATCAATAGTAAAATGTTATTTTATGTACTGTGTATTTAAAATTCAACGCAGGATAAAAATTTACGACCTTCCATATTCAGTTTGACCGCGTTGGCAGCATTTCATCAGATGAAACTACGGACTGTGAACAAATAATTAAAATTATTAAGAAATTTCACGGTCCACTATTTTGCTACAATTACTGCAAACTATGAGTTTCTAGTCTATAGTTTCTTTAGAATGGGAACAGAACGTAATAATTTCTTACAAGGCTATTACAACAAATGTTTTGCCATCGAACGGCAAAGACACAATAATTGCTTTATTCGGGTTAAAGAAATTTTATTTTCAAGTAAGTGAATGTAAAAGAATTTACATTCACTTACTTGAGATTACATTCCATTAAATTAATTATTGTTAAACGTCTTATTTACTAAGTTTTCTTTTAAAGTGAGGACAGTAAAACTAATTGCTCAACTAATACGGCACAGGCGGCTGGCATGCAAAACTTGTTTTGCGTTGTGACATTGAATATGCGTATCTGGAAGTGGCTCACTTAAGATCGTTGGTTTTAATCAATTAAGCAAAATTGCGTTTTTTTATATTTTTATAACTTTAATTTATTTATTAAATCCATATAATTTATTATATGTATTAATTTTTTATTGTGGCAAGCGCCTTTATTAACTACAACACAACAATATACAGACTCAACTAACTAAACTACTACACAAAAAGCACATCGATCACCCCAGACCGATAAAGGTCTAAAGATAATCCAAATGCTCAAACCCACTACCAGTTGGCAGCGTACCCAGCATGCTGCCCGCATTGCCACGTTGTATTAATTATATGGATTAATGATTTTCATAATACATGATTTTCAGCTGGTAAAATGTGTTTGAGCCCATTCCCATTGTTTTATTAATTTTGTGAAGTAGTTTTCCTTTGGTAACCCTGCATTATCACGATACCACGTGAACAGATTATGTTCTATTTTAACTCATGCTTAGCACACTTTGTCATAGTGATCTCGCTTTACTTGACTAAATTTGGTTTTGCTTTCAACCGGCTAGACTCTTAAAACCTGCTTATATCAGATACAGAATAACGAATAGGGTTGTTCCAGAACCTTTGGAAATTCATAAAAAATAGTAGCTCTTCATTTTGCTAAGTGTCAATCAATTATTATAGCTGAAACAAAAGTTGTACATTGCGCTTTGTATAGGAGGTGATAAAGAAGCATAAAAATATGCATCTAGCTAAAAACATCCATTTTTATTTTAGTATCTTTTTATTTTTATTTAAGATACTAAAATAAAAAAAATATCATAATGAAAGATAACGTAACTGGCCTTGTGGCTCAGTTGGTAGTATGTCTGCCTGCTGAGCTTGTAGGTCGTGGGTTCGATCCCACCCATGGCAAACATTTGTGTGATGAGCATGGATGTTTGTTCTGTGTCTAGGTGTTTCTATGTATCATATGTATATATTTACAAAAAAAGTAGGTATATATGTATTCTATCAGCCATCTAGCTCCATAGTACAAGCTTTGCTTAGTTTGGCCTGGATGGTGTTGTGTGAAATGTCCACAAAAAATATTAAAATAACGTACAACCCTAGTTTTCAGTAATTCAATCCACACACAAAAACCTAAGCACACTACATTTACGCACGACTCGAGTGTATCAGAAAAGCTTCATTATAATTAATTGCTATAATAATAATTGCTATAATTGCTTCACTGGTACACCAATTGATGCCCATTATTCGGGTATCGTGTTTACAGCTATCGATACCTTTTATTTGCGTATCTCATATTAAATTCCATTCACGCGCGCCAGATGAGCTTCGAGATGTAATGACAAGTATTTGGGTCCGTTAGCTGACGTGACGGCATCCGACGCCGGCGACAATGCACCGTTACTGGCAGACCTTCCGATGCCGGTGGTAGATTTCGCAAATCAATCAATATGGGTTTTTGTGCTGATAAATTACCATAGACAAAAAAAAACTGCTGTCAAAAAAAAATTGCCGATTTTAAATTGCATCGCTTTCCAGTCAACTTCAATAGAGCTATGATAATCATGCTTTTGTATTAATTTTATGTGAATATGTAAAAAAAAAAAACATTTGTAAATGTCGGGGCAATTCAGTTATTCAAAACCGATCCGTAACTGAACCTTGTGCGAAGCATTTCCTGTCGGCTGCTATCTTTTTTTGATTTAGCAACGAGCGAAGGACGTTTACTTTTCATCAAATGTGTCAATTGTATGACATAAAAGTGACTGAATCAAAAAAACTACGGCGGCCGACGGGAAACGCTCCACATATGGTTCAGCTATGGAGCAGTCTTGAATAACTGAATTGGGCCCCGAGTATTTGATAATATTTTCGTCAAACGTTAATTTGAATTGTTAAAAGTTTCAGATATGTAAATGTGATTTCGGTCTAAGATTGAATTCTATGCCTGTGATTAAATTAATATGCAGAATTGCGAAAATTAACGGATTTATATTGATCATCATCATCATCATCTCTGTCACCGGGAACCGCTGAAATTTATATTTACACACACTTATGTGTCGGGTCTCTATAGTTTTTAAATAACATCGGTTGGAAACGGCCTACAATCAGGGTTTATTTAATTTTGAGATTGTCTATCCAACTTGTGGCTGTTTGTCCTATTCTGCGCTTGCTGATTGGTTTATATTCAATAACTTTTTAGTCCCATCGGCTATAAGATCTGGATGCTACGACTTAATTAATGATTCTGAAATTAAAACAATTTTTTCACACTATGTATATTGGACTCAATGATAACACGTTTATCTTTAAAACATGAAAATCGCTTAATTCATTTTCCAGTCGCTAGGGTTGAAAAAACTGCTTTGAGTCTTGGTCATGGTTACCTTTGCTTACTAACTCTTTATTCCCATTTAATTCCAACAAATGTTTTTAAATCTACCTGTTCAACAAACACCTACGGGTGTAATCAAATGTTTTCCGAAAATCCAGGCGGCCTTTTGACCTCGAGCTCGTGAAATTGATTTGTGGCCTGTGGCGTGAGGATGCGGCCACCCGCTATCTTAAACGATTTATTGCTTTTAAGTGCTTATGCAAATATTGAGGTTCTTTGACACGGAATTCCGAAGATTCTCTTGATTCTTTCAGTTCGTTTAGCAAATTAATTAGAGCTTCTGGTTTTTATTTATATTTATTGGGATGAATAAATTTAACTACTGAGGTGACTGCCCTCATTTTTATGTTAATATTTATAATAAATTATAAGCCGCAACTAATGGATTCGCATGATAATTTATCAATATCAAAATAAATCTTGCTCTTATTTTCATATTCGGCTTTATTCCAAAAGAGGATTTCTATCGATTTGAATTAATCACAGTAATCTTTCCGTTCCTTGCTAGATAATCAGTTTTATAGTTCAAGTGCTAGGATTTAGATTAGGAGTGTTTAATTACTCAACAATAGCACTTTAACGAGCTGGGCTCTAAACAAACTTAACTAATCTACTTGTAAATTGGAGTACTACAGGGTCGTTTGTTATATTCGTAACCAAGTTGGATGGTTTTAGCTGTAAATTGTCTATTGGCATTAATTTAGTTTCAACCACGTAACTTCTAACGAAATGTAATATTTTTGAATGAGTTTCATTCTCATAAATATATAGTATTTGTTTTATTGTTTTAGATAAAACTATTTTTATCTTCATGTATATATGAACTTTTTTTTCGTGGTGTCAGTAGTACTAAGTTTAGTTACTGGTAACTTGTTGTTGTTGTTTCTTGTAAGCGACTGTAGTTTTTGTTTATTTTTAGTGTTTATATGTTTTGTTGTGGTTGTTTTTGTCGCAGTATGTCTATGTCTATGTTGTAAATACATATAGTTACTTATTTTTATTATTTATTTAAAATTTCTTTCTCTTATGCGAAAGAAAATTAATGAATACCTAAATAACTTATTTTATAACTAAACCTACATGTGACTGACGATACACCGACATTTATTTGGCGCTATATGTTCTTTCTGTTTTTTTTTTAATAACATATACGGGTCTGTTCATAACTTGTTAATTGACTTGAGTTTTACATAAAATAAAATGCGTTTGACAAATGAGGTTTAATCAAATCAACAGTTCATATGGAATTCAGAAGACAGATGTCAGTTAGAAACCGATGTAATGTACTCTGTGCACAGAGTAGATTACATCAGTTTCTAACTGACCGTGAAATTTTATCATTTTCACCGCACGAGCTCTCTGTCGGTAGATTTTGCTACTCTACATCTTGGTTACTTTCATTCAAGGAGTGACTAATATAATAATCAGACTGATTTGCTTTTGCATATTATCATAACACACATTCGATCAAAATCATAATAAATATAATGAAAATATGCATTGTCATGAATATTTCCTCTGCTAAATGTTTAACTGAATATTTACCGAAGATATTCGACTCAATTTTCCTCAGGTATCTTTCCCAGGAGCAGCTAAATCTACGTTACTATCGACGTTGTTTTTGTACCCGTTGCTTCCCTATCCATTTCAATGAAAGCGACCGGTGTTAAAAATAATATCTTTTATCCGAAAATAAGTTCTAGTCTCCAAGTATTCTTTCAAACACAGTATAATAGTAAGCTTATTCGCAAAATGGCCATCATTTTGGCATCAATTTCAAAGTAAATTTTATTGTTCGTCTGTTTTTGTACCAAAACAGGTTTAAAAATACCGTTCAAGTTTACAATGACCCCATTTGCCAGTAAAAAACGACCTTTCCTGCAGTCTTCTGAGTGATGACATCATAGTACCTCACGTTCTACTCAACAATTAGCTAAATTCCATGGAACGGCCTTGCGTTCACTCACAAATCTGGTAACAGAGCTTTACGGCCTTACCTTCGTCTTGGAGTAATGATCTTTTCGTGTCCCTATTTAACGAGCTTTGTATGACGGTGGAGATATTAGGTGTTTCCTGTTTGTTTCGGGCTCATGATGGGTATTTTGTCATTGGATCATGGGGATGTAATAAACATATGAGATAAAGGATAACGCTCTTGATATAGCAAAACGAGAAAAGTTTTTTTAATGTGATCGACGCCAACAAAATGCGCGTCATTTTGTTTACTAACCATTTACTTGTCTGTTGAGTGTTTGATTTTTGTCTATATACCTTTGGTCTGCATTTTAGACGTTTATTGATCTTTTGTTCGGATATATATATATTTAGGTATATCATTCAAAATAAATCACCATCAGTATTTTTGCACCAGCTCATCTAGTTAACATGTCATGTTTGATGCTGTTCCAATGCAAGCAACAGCTTTAAAAAAAAAAAACCTATCGTTAAAAGAAATATGTCTTTAATCGCTATAAATCTAGTAAATTTTCTTTAGTCAAAACCTTTAAGATTAATATAAAATATCTCTAAGCATCTTTCGAGGTCCATGTTAATTTAAGTTTTCTTAGTTAATTTATGAATCTCAAATCTAGTTTGTTTACTGTCTATTCGAGACGAAACTATTTAAAACTAATTTGTTTTGATATTCATCTTGAATTTCAATTACTTCCAGAGATTATAAGTAATCTTGAATGGGTACATAAAATTGTAGATTCTATAGTACATTTTTATCTCTGAGAATAATAGAAATTTCAAGAAAAGTGGTGGAGACTTGAATAATTTATAAAGTGGGTATATTTTAATTGCCTAGCCCTATTATGCGAGATTGACTGATCAAGATGATAATAGCTGGCCGTCTTTAAATTTAATCCAACCAAACACTCTTATTTTTTACTGTACCAACATTTAACTTTGCTGCTTTTAGATACTACACCATAAGTACCTAGGGCAGTAAGTAGATGGTATGTACTAAAGTATTATTAAGCTTTTACCCGAATATACTTAAGTTTCGCGAAGAGACGTCAGGTCGTTAAGCTGAAACCCATCATAAAAGCGAGAAAGTTCTCGACGTCTATACCTACCCGCAAATACGTGCATGTAATAAATATGAACCCACGGCTGCATCTTATATTTCCTAAAGGCCATGGTCATGTCATAGAGTCACGAACTCTCCTGTAATCTATGTTTATGGATATTATTATGTCGAAAGTGACGGATAAATTACTGAGAAGATGACTTGAGAAGTATTACGCATAATTACGTACGTAAGTTTTATTTTGTTGATATCACCATGTATAGAACATTGTAACTTTGATTAATCATCATTCAGTCTATAACTGAGGGTAGGGGATACGTAAATAAACTGAAAGTTCTAATGTCTATTCATTATCAACATCATCTCCATCGTCTTCATCAACAATAGCTTTTATTATTCTACTTTTAAATATAGACTTCTCTTGTCCTGCACCATTTGTTTCACACCCGTGCGAATCGTTTTTTTTTATCTCCACAGACACCTTTGTCATAATTTCGATCGATTCGATCGATTTTAATTTAGAACTTTGAGAGTAAATAATATCGCTCATCTTTAAGTTCCTCAATGGGTCAAGTGGGTACACGTCCATATGTCTTTATTGTGTGGCATGTCTGAAGTAAAAGAATTTTGAAAGACTGATGCAGGAATATGCTGTCATAAATTGCAAAAACAGCTAAATACTTATAGTCAATGACGTTCCCATTATCAAAGTATTATTTTTATAAATCCATTCATTCCGATCCTTAAGAAGCATTAGCTAAGTGGAAGCTTACTTTTACTACTGTGTAGAACATTGTTTTCTTAATAATAAGTGATCTGTCTTGAGGAAATTATGTCCAGTCAGTAACTTGGCTTAGCTTCCTTAAGAAATGAATTATGCTGTGACAGTTCTAATACAAAAGGCCGAAAGGCCGAAAGGTTCTCGAGTGGAGACCACGTACCGGCAAGCGCAGCGTAGGAAGACCAGCCACGAGATGGACAGATGATCTCATACAAGTGGCGGGAAGACGCTGGATGCAAGCCGCTTCCAATCGGTCTTTTTGGAAATCCATGGAGGAGGCCTATGTCCAGCAGTGGACTTCTTATGGCTGAGATGATGATGATGATGAGTTCTAATACATAGTAAACATTACCAATCTTACTTATAAACGCATGTCAAAATCTTATTCGCTGAATAAGGACTTGTCACTTTCTATCAGACGGGAACTGTAATGCGCTAAAACGGAACAAAACACTGTTTAACAAAAATGCGCTTATTCAACATTTATAAGTAAGACGGTATATTGATATAACTTCCATAGAAAGTCATACCATTTTTTATTTGACGACGGATCCCTAATTTATGACAAAGTAACAATTAATTATGTGGTGTTTACACCAACGATATTATATGTTGACACCCATAATAAGTTAGGTACTTTATCGTACATTCCAATATTTGGTTTCATCACCTGTGAGTCAATTATCGCCCACAGCAACACACCTATTCCATTATCGAAGTGGGTTTATAATTATTGCATCTATACGTTTACGTTACTATTGCATTGATACGTTTTCTCTTATTGATTGTTTGACATCTATTGTTACTTAAGTTTGATTTAGTAACTGTGACATAATTGCTATGTTATGTATATGATGACAAAGTTACTTTGCGATTGTCATTTTGATGTAAGCAAAGTTAAACTGTTATCACTAAATATTAGGGCGGATTTCATAAACCAGACCAGTTTATTAACAACATGTTAAGTGCTAAAAGCTGTACAATATGACGGCGATATATTCTGAGCAACCAAGTGAAGAGCTAAATGTCGCAATGTTATTCCTACTCAGTTCACGCATGCTCTCACCCGCCATCAGTTTTATTTACTTGACGAATACCAAATTTCTGAAAGTCCAATTACATACGTGCGAATGTTACGTAAAAAGACAAGAAACGAGACATGTATGTTATTAAAACAGTTGTATTAATTGGCGCGAGTAATATTTTAACTGATTGGTCAAACAATACTGGGACGTGCCAAGCTATACATAATCGAAGATTCCTAAAAAGCCTATTAGAGTCTTTAAATTATTTCCTGAGATCACAAATATATTGAAACCACAAATTATGTATTTCATCGAATATAATTATATTGTCATAGTTTCAATGTATTTGTGGGAACAAATACATTGAAATTATACTTACTTATAATACTTAAGTATACAGATTGTATAATTTGTGATCTTCGAAAACCATATATAAAGAAATACATCATTCGCATTTAGCTGAAACTGTTATAACTAAAATAATATAACATTTAAAATTAGGTACCTACACTATTTCCAAAAAGCTATTTTCAAATCGTGGTTGTTCATAATACATGAACTTATGACCTTGAGCTTTCATTGAAGGAACACATCTTGAGCGATTCATAAGCAATGCTTTCTAGTACCCAGTTGGTTACCACCCTACCTAGACACACTAGTCATTTCAACACACAAAAATGTGTGTTAAAATGACTAGTCTGTCAGTTACAACAAATCTATTACTTTTTATATAGGTATACGATTTGCGGTTTCATATTAAGCACCGAAGTAAGTGCCACATATGTCTCGTTCTCCACATTAATCCAAATTGTGTGATTTAAAACATTCTGCGGTTAGAATTTTTCTGTTAATTTAATAATGCCGTTAGAATCTGAAAGTACTGTTCTTACTACACTTCTATTATATTTTAATGTTGCCCGGAACATTGTGTGAAAACGGCAACACTTTTACTTTTAATGTCTGTTTTCTACCTGGCGAGTATACCCTAATGACTTTTTATTGTTGTTTCTTGTTTACACCGTAATAATTTGAAACATCTAGATTTCAGAGTCTTTTGCTGTTCAAAACAAACAAGCAATTTAACTTTGTCATAACAGCTCTTATGAAGTGTTCTTTCAATGGGAAAATAAGTTCTTTGGAGTTAGAGATGCCACTCTGACCTTATTGGCTATCTAAGTACGTTAGGTGGTTAAATTGTTTTATGTTGTAATTGCGTTTTATTTTAATTTTTTGACAATGTTATTAACATAATTTTAAAGGCTAGACTGTTTTTAACTTCTGCTTTTTGTTCCATCACACCGTTGTTTACCACCAGACAAGGTGATAGAAAAAAGTAGATTAGATTATTTCATTTGATAAAAAGAAGAAATAAGAAAAAATAAACTGTTCTAGGTAGTTTTAGTTAATATTAATATCGACCCGACAAAATATCTTGTATTTAATGCGTGACGTACTTAACTAATTCACGCTGCACATTTTAGTCCTACTAGACTAGTTTTACGATCTAAAAAAACCTTGGCACTATCGTGCCATAAAAAATGTAGAAAACTACAATTTGACCAAAAAGGAAAAGTGTAAAAAAAAAAAAAGTATAAAAGTGAAAAGCACCTAACGAAGCTGAGAAACGGTGAGAACCACGTTCAGTTACCAGTTCAATGACATTATCCAGTTTAGTCTATAATCGGAAAGGTAGCAAAAACTGGAGCACCACTGGGTGCCAGTATAAAAGCTTGTGTGTTATGGTAAACAGAGAAGCAGCCACTGGCTATATCACAACCATTTTTTTAGTAACATAGTAAGTCTCCATTTAAAAGGGATTTAATAATCCCAAAATTGAATTTATAAGTAATTGAGTGATTTTTGTTAGTTCATTCAATGACTTTTAATTAAACAAATGAAGTCAAAGAGACACGCGTTGAAACGGTAAATATATGAATCGAATAGCATCTTAGTCCATCATATTAATTATCGATATTATCATGATATTAATCGGTCATCTTTTGACCGATTAATATCGTGAGTTTTTTTCCGGTTATTTAATTAACCGGAAAAAAACTCACGATATTAATCGGTTTAATAATATAATAATAATAATTTCACGATATTATAAATGAATACTCACGGAAGTTTTAGTACCTACAGTTAACATCTTAAGTCGTTGATAGTCGACACACTTGAAAAACTTTTTTTCTTAAACCGTTAGTGAGTTAGTGAGCGCTTGTCAACTAATTCACTATTCCTACTATAATCTTGCATACTAAATTGCGAATAATGCAAAAGATGAATTTTTTATTTTATTATTTTGCAGCTATTCATATCCATTAACAATAGAGCTTAAATACTGACTGTTGTAATACAGATATCAGAATCTAGGCAATACGCTAACGCGATAGCCACTGGACACCTTTCACTAGCGCTTATGGTGCGTTGACTTCACTTAACTTTTACATAAGTCACACGCGTTCGGAAGCTGCCAGCTTGTCGTGACATTTGACTTATCTATATTACCTTTAACGACATCGAACTGACAGGGACTTCCCTGTCTAAGTGGACTTATTTACGATAAAAATATTTTATTATCTAAATTGACGGTGTTATTTGACTTTTGATTTGAGAAACAAAACATGTTTTTTTTCTATATTTTAAAGTACAAAAGAAGGGAACTCCATGAGGTGTGACGCAATGATGTGTGCCCTATTTCGAAGAAATGTGTGCCCTATTTCTTCGAAATAGGGCACACATCAAAAGACAGTCGAATGCGTTTGGAAGTACATAGGAATTTTCGAAGATTTGGCATATTATAAATTACTCAGTAAAAACGTCTTTTTTGTTTTTTTGTTACTACAGTGTAGTAAATAGCTGTGATATGTAGTTTAAAACATAATTCAGTAATTATATTGCGCTTTTATAAACTACAGCAAACCAATATATAATCTACATGCTTAATTACTAAAACTACAAAAAAATAAGAGGCTAAGTGCGTGTCGTGCCACGAGCATAGTAGGGCTCCGTAGTTGCACATCATAATTTATGTGAACTTAAAATGGGGATACCGTGTACATACGAGTATCTTATGTTAGTCTAAATGAAATTTACACAAAATTTTCATTTTATACTTCTCTATGTATAATTTTTTATTCGATCGACTATTACTCGTTAACTTGTAAAGTCTTCTGACCCGTGATAGTTTTTCTTTAAGTTTCATTATAGGTATATGCTACTAGTATGATTTTTTTCATATCTCCAAACACTCGGCTCTAACAAAATTACCACTTCGAAGCTAAATATTTTGCAAACGGATCCCTAAATTGAAAAAATATCCATGTCAAATTACAGCTTTCTAGTACAATAGTCTTTGAGCAAAGCCGCGGGCAGACAGTCAAACAGACAGACAGACGGACAAGGCGAAACTTTGTGGGTTCCTTGTTTACTACGGAACCCTAAAAAGCCGTCCTCTGAAATAAATGAGAACCAATTATGTATTTCTCAGTTACGAGACTTGAGGGAAATTGTTGTGTTTGTTGTTATTGTAGGCGATGGGCTGACCCCGTGTCACTGCAGGCTTACCCTACAATACATTCTAACCTTCTAATACCCTATCCCTTCCATGTAACCCTCTAACCATGGTAAAATATGGCGTCAAACGGACTGTAAGGGAAAATAGGCGTGATTGACTGTATGTAATTATGTATTTACATATCGTTAATTTTATTTTATATTGATCACATTATGATTACGTTTCTAAATTCCAAAATGACGATTATTTAAATTTTCAACGTCCATTAGATGTTCGTTTATTATTTGAACATTAGTGCCTGTTTTGTAATTAACGTGTAAAATTATTATCATAGTAGAAGCGTGTATTCCGACGCTAATTTCTACCTATCGATCCCGTCTAAATTCAGGGTGGTGGAGTAAATTCGGGGTAGTTAATGGAATTTCCGCATCTTGGTGTCGCGTCCGGCCCTGTACCAGCATGTTTCGTGGCTAATAGCTCTCCTTGCACCCCTGCACTCGACGCGGTTTCCAGTGGCGGACTGCGGATTAAGGTGCTGTGGGTTGAAAAAAATATGAAAATAGTCTGCAAGGTTAATTAATTAAAAGGATAGATAATTAGCCTCATCTTGCCACAACATGTTCTATTTGAAATCTTTTTTTTTTCTAAATATTTTTCTATGAATTTCTCGGTATAACTAATACGCAAATCCATGCTAAATTACAGCTTTCTAGTACGGATAGTATTTGAGCAAAGTCGCGCATGGACAAACAGACAGACGGACATGGCGAAACTATAAAGGTTTCTTGTTTACTACGGAACCCTAAAAAGTATCTATACGGTCAAATTAAACAAATTGTTTTTCCGAATAACTGCAAAGAGTGGAACACATCGTTGGAAGCTTTGCCATGACTTTGCATATGTGCTTTAATAGTCAACGTTGACCGTGTGCAGTAATCCGATGATCCACTTTATGTATCACCTGGCTGCCAGTTAAATCCCGCTCCAGGCCACGTAACGTACCGCGGTTAATACTCGCCATCCCTCCCTACTCAGAATTAATCTGATTAATTTTGAACACATCTTGCGACCGGCTGGTAAAATCCCTATCTTCGTACTCTCGAGATTATGCCGGTCACTCTCACTCTTATACCATTCTTGGTTAGATAGACAGTGACTAAGATAATCTCGACCGCCTACCTAGTGTTTGCATGTAGCGTTTGAGTTTTTAACCTCCCCTTACCGCGACAACACCTTTTCACCCTCTCGTTAATTGAACCCTATTTTGCTTCACAATGAGCAATGAATATTAATAAAATCGAATCCGAAAAGGGAGATCTCTCAACGATCAATCTTATTCACAAGTTTAATATATTTTTTCCTCTAGACAAATGATGAAGTGGAAACGAAAAAGAGGGTACGCCGTAAAGAAACCCTCGAAATCGTTGTCAACCTTTTTCCTCAGAATATGAAGGGAAGTTTCGTCGCGATACTAACTTCAATTTTACTAAATGGGACTTACAAAAAGCGAAGGACAAAGTCTGCTCAGTTTAATACGACGAAAATAGAAATAAAATGCGATGGGATATATAAATTCTTAGACAGATGTGAAAATTAATAAAACGTACTGATTTTAGGCTAAGAAAAGTTGACCGTCACGGGACGCATGGCAGACGTGAAACAAAAGATGTCAGAAACGTGTACAAGAGGTGAACTTGACATATATACTAGAGATGAACAGAATGATAGTACACAGATAGTAATGAACTGTATAGTAAGTATGCGAGCACGCACATACAAGGGAGTCGAGAATGTAGTGGGGCGTGACGACATGAAAGAGTGTCATGCTATTTCACGTCACGGCATACACGTTGGGTTTATTGCTAAAGTGCATCAATAGATGTTTTACTACCAAATAAATTAATTTTAGGACTAAACAATAGTTTTGTAGTAGAATAGAAAAAAATATAGTTAATTGCTAAATAATACTTTTTTTAACAATTTAAAGTTTTAATATCAAGTTGTATTATATTCACATTTAAATACTTGCACATCAGAAATGATCGAATGTATTGGAAAATTGTAATTATATATATCTGAAGACCTTATTCACCTACATTCTCGCAAATAAATAAATTTCATTTCATTTCATAGTGTCGATTGGCGGTGATTAGTTGGTAATCGATTGTATCAACACGAGTTCCAATCGCAGTTCCCCAATCGGAACATAACATACAGAGTTCAAATAAAGATATCCGCATTCAGCCGGAATCGGCGTACTCTCGATTTGCTTGATTTTAATCAAAAGTTTCGATTGGACTGGCAGCGTTCGGTCGAGTGCAATCGCTCTGCGCTTCACGATCAGCCTTTAATGTCTGCGCCCCAAATGTGTGTTCAATCTAATACCTATTTGCACTTCCATAATTGTTGAAAGTTGTGAAGCATGACGTGCTCTCACTAGAGACACATGTAACTTGTTATAACTTCGCCGCAGTAGGCGTTCTCTTGCAGTATGCGCGCTCCCAGCTCGTTAACGAGAACTGCATAATGTAGTTTCAATCCGACAATAGCTGTTCGTTATTTAGGCACTATGAGCTTTACCGAAAAACGTTATTTAACTTTAACCATCGTCTTAAATTATCTGTCTTCTTTCCGCAAGTGTCATTACGTGCCAGAGAGAAGTTGACAAAATATGTTAAGCATTGCTTAAAGTTAAGTAACGTTTTTCGCTAAGGCCGTAATATGATAAAGTATAAGAGCTTCATTAAAAAAAAAGTGTGGCAGGGCTTGTTGTAAGTTGTAGCTTGCTGTCTTTATTCCTTCTTTTACTAATGTTGTTTTTAACTCCCGACGCAAAAACGACGGGGTGTTATATATAAGTTTCACGTGTCTGTGTGTGTGTCTGTGGCATCGTAGCTCCCGAACCGATGAACCGATTTTGATTTGTTTTTTTTTTGTTTGAAAGGTGAATTAGTCGAGAGTGTTCTGTTGTATGTTTAATCATAATCGGTTCAGCTGTTTTTTTTTAAAGTTTTCTAAAGTTTGTTTAGTTGTCAGTTTTGTTCTGTCTCTATTATAATTCTCTTACTATCCTTTGTAAGAAAGTGTGTATACCCAGAATACTTACGTTCACTAAAAATCTTTTTCTTGTGGAGGCGTCGTGTCGTCGCCCTGTTCCTTCAAATATGGCTGAGGAGAGCGATGGCTGCCTTAATTGTGAGTCAATTCAACTCGTGAACAGGCACTACTTGGTAGGAGATGGACTACTCAGCGTATGCATATATTGTGTAGTTAAATATATTAGTTATTAATTTACAAAAAAAGCATGGACTTCGTAGCATGCCGAGTAATATTTTGTAGTAAAAAAAATGAAATAGGTATAGTTGGCGTCCACACTCTCATTTTGTGTGACGTTAATTTCGAAGAAAAGCCCTAATGAAAAGTGAAGGTAAATCTCCCGAGGTCTCCGAAGCCCACATTTAAGTGAAATAAAAATAAATTGTGCCCAAAGTGGGATAGCCGCTCAAATTAAGCACCTGAATAAATTGTGTGATAATCCGCAGCAGTCTTTTAATGCTTTACGGAGCCGGCGGCGACGAAAGCGCGCGGAAAGAATAAAGGAATGGGATAATGATTACTCTCATTTCATTACTTCTCTTGATCCCGGTAATTGAGGAAATTGGGCCGGAGGCAGGGAGATGTTGTCTCTCCGAAACTGTTTACCGCCGGTTTGGAAGATGCCTATAAGCTTCTGGAATGGAAAGGGCTCGGCATTAATATTAACGGCGAGTACATCACTCACCTTCGGTTTGCCGACGATATAGTAGTCATGGCAAAGTCGATGGAAGAGCTCAGTACGATGCTCGAAGACCTCAATAGAGTTTCCCAACGGGTGGGTCTCAAAATGAACATGGACAAAACGAAGGTTATGTCGAACGCCCATGTAGTGCCCACCCCAATATCTGTGGGGAACTTCACTCTTGAAGTTGTTGACGAATACGTCTACTTAGGACAGACGGTCCGATTAGGCAGGTCCAACTTTACGAGGGAGGTCAATCGTCGTATCCAACTCGGCTGGGCAGCGTTCGGGAAACTTAAAAGCGTCTTCTCGTCCAATATTCCCCAGTCCCTCAAGTCGAAAGTTTACAACCAGTGTGTGTTACCAGTGATGACATACGGCACTGAAACGTGGTCCCTAACTATGGGCCTTATAAGGAAGCTCAAGGTCACGCAACGAGCTATGGAGAGGGCTATGCTCGGAGTCTCTCTACGAGATCGAATCAGAAATGAAGAGATACGTAGACGTACAAAAGTCATCGATATAGCACAGCGGATTAGCAAGTTGAAGTGGCAGTGGGCAGGGCACATAGCACGCAGAACTGATGGCCGATGGGGCCGAAAGGTTCTCGAGTGGAGACCACGTACCGGCAAGCGCAGCGTAGGAAGACCAGCCACGAGATGGACAGACGACCTCATACAAGTGGCGGGAAGACGCTGGATGCAAGCCGCTTCCAATCGGTCTTTTTGGAAATCCATGGGGGAGGCCTATATCCAACAGTGGACTTCTTATGGCTGAGATGATGATGATGGGCCGGAGTGTGATAGGTGTGGGTGTATTGGGTGTTATTGGGCCGGTGCCATTAGATGCCTTTTAATCGTGTTTAACGCCTTTATCACCTGGACGGGGGTGCCCAATGGTTCGGATCTGGCTACTTGATCCTTCATCCTTACTTTTAATTGGCTGCATGAGCAAGCTACCTAGTATGTACTCGTATATGATGACTAGCAGTGCCCCTACGGTTTTACCCTCGTACTGACTAAAAACGGTGGTGGTGATGATGATGATGATGACAAAAGGTGGCCTATATCCGTTGACGGTTTCTCAGCTATCTCTGTACCAAATTTCATAACGATCAGTTCAATGAAAAGGTAACAATCAGACAAATAATATAAAAACATAAATATATACGTACAGTGAACAGTGTACAGTGAACGAACGTCAAATAGGCTGATGATGATGATGATATACGTACAGGCCCAAACACACGCTTGAACACATTTCTTTACGTTTTGGTGAATTGAAAAAGTAATAAAACTTACAGTTACAATAATATGCACTGAATTCATAAAACAATGACCTGCTAATATTAAATACAAAATGAAATATTATTAAAAAATATATTAAATGAAAATAATTAAAAATCGAGTTTCTGTAGTAGGTAAAGTCACCGTGTTAGACAAGTAGCATACGAGCTCTTGCTCTCATTAGCTCAGGTAGTCGACAATTTTCCTTTTTTCTACTACAAGGTTGGCTATAATGACCCAAGCATTAGCTCGGCCTACTTCGGACGAAAGCTTTCAGGGCTTTCCGACTTGCCACCGTTACGGATCTCTGCATTTGGATAAGTACCTAAATCAGGATTAAGGGCATGCATTCATAACGCGAAGAACGTTACGGTGAACTTGGTTGATGATTCTGTTTAATGTTCTTTCATTTAATGATGTTTCGGATGCTGAAAGTTCTTTCATAAAATGTGTCTACGGGTAAGTTTCATTAACAGCTTTTAGTTTTAACCGAGTTAATTAATGTCGAAGAGAATTTTTATGTTTATTACTCTAAGTTTTTTAAGCTAGGCTGCTAAGTTGGAACTATAACCAACTTTATTAAAGTGTTGCACTGTATTTTTTTCCTAAATCATCTTCAATAGGTACTGTATTTAATTTAATATTGTATACTTACTCTTAATATTTATTAAACTCGCATTTTTATATCTATTAATACAATTTAGATATCCCATGCTACTAGGAAATATAAATTAAATTATATTCAATGTCTTATTAAAAAAAATGAAAAAAATATTTACATATAAGTGATCATGTAGTGAGTGTCGAAATTTGTCCGTACCTATCAAATAGTTTTTTACATACACGGATCCACGGTAAATATCCGTTAATAGTGATTCTAAACGCAGATCTGTTTACACATGTCATATATAACTAAAAAACATCACTCTCCATTTTGCATAGTCAAGCAAACAAGGTTGAATTCAATTTTAATAATGAATCATTCATCGCCAAATTAACTTATGCTGTTTCCAATTTAAATTATGTAATAAGATGAACTTTATAATTATGACATAACCAATTCAAGTTTTTACAGAATTTAATCAACATTTAATTAACATAATAGGAAGTTGATTCAACTTATTAAACACCATAAATTATAGTTTCATATATTAATAATTAGCTTGATTACCATATCAGTTCTGTAACCAGGTTGATGCTGTTAATCCTAGGTAGTTAACGCCTGAAGGAGAGAAAGCTGTATACTAACGTCAAAAATGCAGCTTAATCACTTTCCTGCCATGTGTGTCAGACAGGTATAGGCTTGGCTAGTAAAATGTTGCCATGTGAACATTAGGACGAGAGTCCGGGACAACTTTCCCTCGTGATGTAATACTGGATGGAGACATTACTGTGTTGCTATGCTAAGTGCTTTCAAACTGTTTAGCTTTTGCTTGTTGCTTGTTTTGTTTTGTATCTTGAGAAATGTTAGTTTGGTTGTTAGTGTTATAGGCAGAGAAAGTCGTTTAGATATCTCTTTATGTATCAATGAAAACATAGATCACGGTATAATGTGTTAGGTAAGATTGTATTATCGTGATCAGGCAAAAATGTTTCAATATAATCTAAAAGCTTTGAGGTACTAATTTTTATTATTGCAATGAAAAGAGCTTAAGGTGACTTAAAAATGAGCATAGCACTTTCTGCCAGGGAGTTTCACTGCCAATCTCCCCCTGCTCTTCAGATCCTAGTTATCATAAATGTAATGGAAGGTACCCATGATTGATAGATAGATAAACTTTATTGTACACTTCTCAAAATTAATAACAAAAGATTTTAAATAAACTAGTGCAACAACAGGCGGCCTTATTGCTAAAAGCGATCTCTTCCAGGCAACCGTGACAATAAAGCTAACGAGCCCAAACCAAACTATGTAAGTTATTTCCATCAGGAAGTTCCAGTTACAAATTCAAAGTTATTATATTATCTTGCTGAGTATCAAATTTCATAGAAACAAAACAACATCTAAGAAGTTAGTATCTTGGTTATCCTCTTTGTGGCCAGACCGTATTCCAAGATCCAGAACTTGGAGCGACCTTCGTATTTAGGCCGAACTGTCCAATAACTTAGCACTAGTCTGAGAAGTTGGACATCTAACTTACGCATATCTAGGCAACTTACAGGTACTTAGGTGACTTACGCAGGATCCCGGTATTAAGTGAAATTGCGTTCTGAATCTATTCACTGTAAGCGTTATTTAAGCTGTAACGATATAGTTTGTAAGTCGTTTGTCTGGCACATGAACTAGAATAAATATTTATATTATTACACAATTTTTGAAGAAAAATTCTAAATATACAATATATATATATAGAAAGTAGAGTAAAAAGTCATGTTATTTTTTTCATCAGCCCTGTTTGTACAAACTGTCACACTGCTGGGCGCGGGCCATCTTCTTATTTTCTGTTTTTTTTATTCTTTTTGGCCCAAGTAAATTTTCATAATTAAAATTAATTGGAGTGCCTTTTTTTTTGTTATGATAAAAAAAAAATGAATCAAAATGAGATTTTTGTTAAACGTTTGTTAAGTTACTTTGTGTGACAAATTTTTCGTAAGTCGATTCGGTAATTTTTGTTTCTTGAACAATGTTGAACTGTATCTACTTATAAACTTATTGAGGCAACTAACAAAGGTGTATTAGCGGGCAGCAAACACGACTACCGCTGCGGTGGTGTCGACATACCATTGAATGTACTTGCAATTTAGAACACCAGCCTGTAACTAGGTCTAGAATTCCTAACATTTAAATTATAGATTCTGTTCTTTATTGTCTATTGTTTTGTGATAGTAAGACAAAGAGTTACTACAGAAAAAGTTCTACCTTGTTTTTAAAACCAAACTTTCATCAGATTGTGAGAATAATATAGCACTAATGACCTGGCCTCGTAGCTCAGTTGGTAGTATCATACTACCAACTTAGCAGGCAGACATACTACTAGTATGTCTGCCTGCTAAGCTGTAGGTCGTGGGTTCGATCCCCACCCAGGGTAAACATTTGTGTGATGAGCATGGATGTTTACAAAAAAGTAGATATAATATGTATTCTACCAACCATCTAGTTTCCATATACCTACCTCTGCTTAGTTTGGACTATATATGGTGTTGTGTGAAATGTCTACCAATATTTATTATATTTAATCATACCGATATTAAAAAGTGAAAGTTTGCGAGTTTGTAATTTTAGCAAGAGCAATCCTGCTAAAATTGCACAATAGTTTTGTATATAGTTTGGAATGGAGATTTATGTATATCCTGGAATATTGAACTCTTACTATTCTACATAAAAGTCTCGTATATAATAATTATTAAATAAATCAATACAACAAATATAAAAACAGTTTAATACAATAATAATTACGTTTGTTATTATGGCCGTAATAGCTAAACTTCTTAAAATCCGTACTCAACGATATCGATCCACATATTTGTTCTGAATGGAATCAGGAATGGAATTCTTTGCCACCTTCTCTGTTTTCTGAGACCTACAATCTTGGAATTTTCAAGGCTAAAGTGAATAGGTATCTTCTAGATCGACGAGCTCCATCCTCGGCCACACCGTCGCTTAACATCAGACGAGTTGGTGGTCAATCGTAGATCTATCTTGCACAAAAAAAAACTTTTATTCAGTTTTATAATAATATCTTTAATTTAAAATTTCGTGACAGGACAAATAGGTATCTAAAATACGCTTAATGGACGTTTAGCAATAAGACAGTAAATTTGTAATATGTTCTAACTAAATAACATATTTCGTGAACCAAATAAAAATTTCAGAAAATTTGTAAATAATTTTCGCACTAAAAATATTGTTTTTAGGGTTCCGTACCCAAAGGGTAAAAATGGGACCCTATTACTGCGACTCCGCTGTCTGTCCGTCCGTCCGTCCGTCCGTCTGTCACCAGGCTGTATCTCATGAACCGTGATAGTTAACAGTTGAAATTTTCACAGATGATGTATTTCTGTTGCCGCTATAACAACAAATACTAAAAAACAGAATAAAATAAATATTTAAGGGGGCTCCCATACAACAAACGTGTTTTTTTTTTCTCGATATTGATAACGGCAACAGGTTGACGCTTGAAATATTCACTGAATATTGAACTGTATTATTCACTTTAAAAATAAATAATTAAATTGAAATAAAATTAATATTTATTTAAAAAAAAGCCGTTTTTATAGAAACGGAACGGTACGGAACCTTTCGTGCGCGAGTCCGACTCGCACTTGGCCGGTTTTATTTTCCATCCCACTCGGTACTTAAGTATTCATTGTATTTGAAATACCAACGAAATATACGACGTCTAACCGAATAGGAATATTTAGGGTCTATTACTACCTAATGTATTGTTATTCTGTTTATGATTTAGGTAGATACCGTTACTTTTCTGATAGTATTGTTTAGGTTTTATTTGTGGTTGTGGCGTCACTTTATTTATAGGGAAAGTAATCGAGTACGAATATTCTGTATACAGGGAAAATAATCGTGTACGAGTATTCTGTAGGTTTTTTTTTTTTTTTTATAGTCATAGCTTAACTTATTATATTTTTAACCCATAGACTGAGATGATGATAATTGCTCGTGCCATTTTTAATAAAATAGTTTATTAAAATTGTCACGAACAATACACGTTATATCTCTGGATATAATCTAGGTGTCTTCAAATCGCGAGTGAATAGGTTTCTTCTAGGCAAGCGCGCTCCATCGTAGACCGTAACAGTCACTTAACATCAGGTGAGTTGATGGTCAAGCGAAAGCCTATCTTCGAATAAAAAAAAAAAAAAAAAAAAAACGTTACCTATTTCACATATAACGACGTATAGACGTTACCTATTTTTAACTCCCGACCAAAAAGAAGGAGTATTATAAGTTTGACGTGTGTATCTGTGTGTCTGTCTGTGGCATCGTAGCTCTCAAACGGATGGACCGATTTTTATCTAGTTTTTTTGTTTGAAAGAAGATTTGTTCGAGAGTCTTCTCAGCTATGTTTCATCAAAATCGGTTAAGCCGTTTTTATTTGTCGGGGGTTTTTAAGTTTTCTAAACGTATTTTAGTTATTATTAGTGAATATGTAATAATGGGTTTCTATTGAATAAATAAAATGAATGGGGCATACATTCATTTATGAACAGCGGAATGTAAGAAAAGGGACACGCTACGGAAAGTAGTTTGTTTATAAAAGGTGCCACTACTTTCTTTTATAATTTATTTAATTTTACAAAGTACGTACATTCAATATACACATTCGATTCAATATATACATTATGGGGCCGAAAGGTTCTCGAGTAGAGACCACGTACCGGCAAGCGCAGCGTAGGAAGACCAGCCACGAGATGGACAGACGACCTCATACAAGTGGCGGGAAGACGCTGGATGCAAGCCGCTTTCAATCGGTCTTTTTGGAAATCCATGGGGGAGGCCTATGTCCAACAGTGGACTTCTTATGGCTGAGATGATGATGATGATGAACCTAGATCTAGTGCGATACACAGTATTCAAGCAAGTGAAAATGTATGTTACCTATATGTACCTACTGTAAAACGTTAAATTCGTGAACTGTAACTACTGTCATCAATAAATTGATTATGAATATTATTATAAAGTATGTCTGATAGTATGGAAAAAAGGCGAAGTATGTAGGTAACAACATTAAATTTGGTGACATGTGTACGAAACTCAAATTTCTTTAAAAATTTAAACTCAACGGAAAATATCTCGTACCGACCTAATTTTCAATATAAATATTGTTTACGTGAGTTAATGAATATCAACGCCATCTAGTTGACACAGGTGTAACTAATTACACTAATGCAAGCTTAAAATAAACAATTTTTGGTAGTTTGACAATTAACATATTTTACTGTGACTGTTATATTGAAAAGTAGTTAATGCCTAACCTAAAACGCCTATGAGTAAAATGACCGAGGCTATCCCTTTGATTGTATTGATTTCAGTTCTCAGTGGGGTAAGCACGCTAGAGAATCGTGAATAGATCAGGAGTTACGTCCGTCCAATTTAAGGGTGCGTTGTTCGCTTATTACTTGGCGTAATGCGCCCTTTAACTTTTATGGGGCGAAGTTTGGAATGAGTCCGGCCCCGCCAGGGACTAATATAGGGCGTGAGTTTTATCTCTACTAGCTTCCGGTTAAATTTGTATTAATTTTATTGCTACAGCTGTTTCTATAATTGTTGCTTTAGTTGTTTTGCTTAAATTAGAACCTTACCCGTGTGGAGCTAATTTGGTTAACTTTTGTTGAAGGCAGTGGTTAAATTTATTCGTGCCTTCATCATGTTTTTGTGTAGTGTATATTTTAACCGACTTCAAAAGAAGAGGTTTAATTTAACTGAATTAAATTTAACTGAATTAATCGTAACAGTTTAATGTTTAGCATTAATTCCTTTTTTGTGTTGTTCGATTTCACTTTTCTATTTGGTGATAGTAAAGGACTAGTGTTAGGTGAAATTTCATCAACTTTATATGATGAGATTTATGAGATAATCAAAAAACTCGTAGAGTCACAAAGGCATATACTTGGAAATGTTAATGATATTTTTTTTGTCGCATACTTTATGTTTCTCCTCCATTTCATGGATAGGTTCTTTACTAAGAAGTAAACATTTCTGTGACTTAATTCAGCGGGTAGTTATTTAACTATATTCAATAATTGCAATAGTACGGACGTCTGCGGATTGGTTTTCCGTTTTAGTAAATTAAAATAAGTATTTAATGTAATAATAATAATTTAACAAAACACATTTTTGTTTCAGGTAAGTCCTAGTGAAACACGACTAATAAACTACCGATATATGTGGTAAGAACCTAGGTAACTAATTATATTACACATCGCATCGAAAACATTTACAACACAATTTAATATCTAAACAACATATTACTAAATAATTACAGAATATCTTGCTAATCACGACGCTAAATCTCACCTCTCAATACACCTACAAGGCTTCACATGTTACGAAATTCACTTACCAACAAAAATTATGAGACACCCAAAGTATTTTAACTAACCAGAATTTCATCAAAGCCTCTGGAAATTCTTTGTTATAATTAATTAGTGAGATATTATCAGGTAAGAGTGATGAGAGAGGCTCGCGGTTACAACTTGTTCTATAAATTGTACTACCCTGGGTTTCCTTCACACTTCATCGAATAATAGAGGGGTTCTAGTACAATTAAGGGAATATATTAAAGGGGAAGCGGTCGCAAGCGATTCGGGTATATGAACTTATCTCAGGTGTACGTAGTTTGGAAATGTCGTCGGGCAGAAACGATGGCGGGTTACGAAGAGGTTACGAAGTATCTTGTTTAACATGTGATATTTTACAGTATTGAGGGTATAGAGTAAGAAGATATAGATATATGCGCTTTTAGGAATAATTTTCTAATAAATTATGTTAATATTGACGTTGTCTTTATTGTTTTATGATATAAACTATACTTAACAGATCCAACAAAAGTATTCTATTCTGAAACATTGGAATGAAAAGATTTGTGGAATAATGCTGTCAAAAAGTTTCAATTAGTTTATGTTATGGCAAAGAATTTTTAATAGTCACAGAAGACTAACACTGCTAATACAAATAGTGACTCTTGCTACGGCGCAATAAAGTTCAATTTAACATACACAGGCGCTAAGTACCTACAGATATTTACTGAGAGCATCTTATGTAGCTTGAGCCTCTTCAAGTGCTTGGCTTAGTGTCCGGTCTAGCAGCCAGGTCATATTTTATTTTACATTAAGAATGTACTTAATGTGCGCTGCTATCTCTCTCTCTCTCGCGCGCATCATAACATTTTTAAACATATATTATAATCATTAAGTAAGGATATTAGAAAAGCAAGAAATGAATTTGTTTTTGACAAGAGATTTAAAAAATCGTTTTTCTTTGATATCTTTTAAATTGACTGAAGAGTAGGAAAATATGTTTTTTCAATACTCCGTCTCCAGTATATATGAATAAAACTTTTTTTTAATATTTCTCCAAATGTAAATTAACAAATAATTTTTTCACTTTTCTAATATACATAACCAATGATTTTATATGTTTAAAAATGTTGTGATGCGCGAGAGAAATAGCTGCGCACGATGATCAAAGGTGGTCAAAGGTCTCCACCTTTGACCACTAACACGCCCGATGTTGTACTTGTAGCATTATACCTAAGTTCGCTGAAGGTGTTCTGTAAACAGTAGTATTATGACATACTCGTATTTGATTTATGTCTAACAGAGTTTACAATATCAAATAACATATTTTTATCCCCGAGTTGATGGTATTTTGTAAAGGCAAAAATTTAATCTATAAACGCTATTTTTTTGTTTACAAAACTGGACATATACAATAGAAACTTAAATGATATTTAAATAGAAAGATACTAAAAATGCATACGCCTTTCTAGTTGTAAACACATCATGCTTTATGAACATTGTTGTGTAAAAAATAATTTATGTTATTAATAATATGAAATAATTGTCGCTATTGTCGTTTTTATATCCGCGTAAAAAGTTAATGTATCAAACTTGACAATTTGTAAATAAAGAAATACTTGACGCTGAAAACTAGTTAATTCCAGTCTTAAACCTTGAATAGGCAATAAATTCGAGCGGGTGCCTTTAATTGCCGACATAAACGTAGTCTGCGATGTCCGTTCTGTAAAATTTTATTTCCTTGAAAGGCCTGCGGAAGAGTGTCTCCTCTTCTTAACAGCTTCAGCGCCGCGGCGAAAATTATTGCGAATATATGCGATAAGGTTTAGGGAGGGAAAACCATTGTGCTCAGCGAGCCGCTTCTCGCATAAATTTAAGCATTTTCTTGCTTGTTAGATGAGTCGTTATACGTTAATCATATACTAATCACATAATTATACTACTATCCTTATACTATACAAATTATGAACAGATATTATTTGGAATATAATTTTATTGTGTTATAAAAAAAAACGACAGCAAAATGTAGCGTAAAAACGAATCTTATTACACACCAAATATCAACACAGGTTAAAACAGGTTACAAGATATCACATAGAAATATAACAAAATACGTACAGCTACAGCAAATGTATCATCATCGTCTTAGCCACAAGAAATTCACTGTTGGATATTACACCCCATAGAATAAAAAAAACGAATTGAAGCGTCTTGCTATCAACGTCTACCTGCCACTTGTATGACGTTTTATGTCCAATTAGTTGCTTTTCTTCCTAGGCTGCGCTTGCACGTGAGAATTGTCACTCGACAACCACCACCACTTCAACTAGCTAATCCGGTGTGCTATGACATATGTAGGTACATTTTTTTCGAAATCATAAAATAAGCATATTGTTAATTGCCGCTAGCTTCAAATGGCAAATGCTAACCACGGCCTCGTTATTTTCTATACCTATGTACCACGTGCGTAGCCTCTGCATGCACCTCTTGTGAAACAAAGGAATCGCGGCAATAGGAGAAAGGGGGGTATCTGCATGGACTGAAATTTGTTCAAAGAACAAACACTTTGTTGTTTATTTGAACAAACGGGTAACTCACGTCAATTTTTGCTATTCTCCGACTATAGTTTCAACCGTATACGGCGGGTCTTTTTCAAAAGGAGAATCGCAGACGTCACTCCCGAAGGACGTCTCGTCTGGTATAGTTGGAGAATTCTGCTCAAAATAAGACGTGACTAACCCGTTTGTTCAAATAAAAATGTATAATAACCACGTGAGTTTTTATATACCTAAGTATAGGTATATTCCAAGATGTTTAAAAAAGGACGTTCAGTCAATTACACTTTATTGACATGGCAAAAAGTGTTATATACCGTAACAAAATATACATAAGAGAATGACACAAAGGGCGGTCTTATTGCTAACAGAAATTTCTTCCAGACAACCTTAGGATATATGAAATACCGTTATATTTACATTTCGAAGTTTAGTGGTGTGTTTCAAGCTCGTGTTCTGGTCAGCTCGCCAATTTTTTTTTATCAGCCCTGCTTGTACAAACTGTCCCACTGCTGGGCGCGGGCCATCTTCTCATTATGAGAAGGGTAAGGCCATAGTCTACCACGCTGGCCAAGTGCGGGTTGGCAGACTTCACATATTTTGCAGATCATTGAACTCTCAGACATGTAGGTTTCCTCACGATGTTTTCCTTCACCGTTTGAAGTTGGCGGCAATCAACAATACGCACATAACTTCGAAAAGACAGAGGTGCGTGCCGTGCTCGCCTAATTGCTCAGCATTAGTGTTCAACAAAACAACTACTTAACAACCAATTTGAAGTACGTAAAGGCACCGTTGGTTGTTGTTCGAACTGTACGGGTAATACAAACAACTTTAGCAGCTATTCTGTTCGATACTTACTAAATATTTTCAATTGTTGCCGAATAAACTAGATTTTTTTTATTAAAAAGATTTTAGAGAATGGTAGAAACAATATTCGAATTTTTAATACAGCTACCAACAGCTACAATGATATCCTGATTTTTATTCCGGCGGAATTTGTCCTAAATTCAAATCCCAAGACACTTTTGTCTCTTCGAAGTTATGTGCGTATTGTTAGTTGCCGCTGACTTCAAATAGTAAAGGAAAACATCGTGAGGAAACCTATGCTTGTGTATATGGAGTGAAATCTAATTCATGAAAATCCTTATCTACTCATGCTTAAGGTCGTCGCCAGCCCATGGCCCAGGGGGGGTGGAGGGGGCAAATTAACATTATGGAGGATAAAAAAAAATGAATTGTAGTAGGTACATTCAAGAGCATGAAGTTTTACACTTGTAGCGCGAGTCTTTGCCTCTATAGCGATTGTAATAAGAATGGTTCCAACTTTAATGTGTAAAGCTTCACGAGCGTGAAAGCGTTTCGTTTTCATTTTTTTATCTCTAGGGGGGGGGGGGGGGGCAGCTGCCCCTCCTGCTCCCCCTTGGCGACGCCCTTGTCATGCTATTGATCACAAAGGAAGGTAAATTTATTGAATTAACATGATTGATTTAAGTGCTTATAATGACACCGGACTCCGGAAATATGATAATTAAGTTCAAGAATTACAGGATGCGCATGAATTAGATTTCATTCCGTATAATATGTGTACAATTATTACAATTCTAGAAGACGCGTAAAACCAGTTGACCTGTTACTCGGCGAGAGTAACGGATTACCCCTTATTTTTTCACTTCATCTTCTCCCTGAAAACATGGTCCACGCTCGGAGTAGGACAATTTATGAACCAGATCCATATCCGGGCCTGATATGAATCCTAGTAAATCAGTTAAGTTATACTGGCATATTAAAACAAGCATAATGCTTGTACGAGGCCTTAAATATATTGGTTTGTATTTTATACATGCCCTAAAACACTATAGGCCTTTAAATAACAAAAGATAAACACAACCAAATAGGTTATAAGTTTTGAGTGCGTGTATTACAGTGATATAGCAGTCATGTAGTGCCCGTTTGAGATAAGAGAGACATTATCGCGTGGAAAGTGGCATTGTAGACTATTGGTTCAGGATGATACTTTGTACAGGCATTATTGTTATCTATAGTCACAGTGCACAAACGAGGTGCTAACCTCGGCACGAACTTCTTGATGAGAATCTTTGTACCTACCTACCTACCTAGTGTTAGGCTTTTATACAAAGAGTAGTATCTAGGCAAATAGGCAGACGGCTCGACTGGTGGTAGTAAGTATATATCCATTGTCTGTTGATAAATTAAAACACTTGTGGTTTCTCTTACGAGCTCAGAAATGTGCTTGTAGGTATCCTTTTTAAATTACTAAATTGGCTCATTTTTTTTTTAAATAGCAAAACTATTAAAATCGAATTGTTTCAATAGTGGGCACTTTTACTGATGCAACAGTTTGGGAGAATTATCAAACGCACAGTTGTTCATATATAAGTATAAAACTCATTTATAGCTTGTTATTTGTAGTTTATAGCAATAAACATTATCCGATCTGGATTACGAAAATTAAAATTTTATTTTACAGGTTCGATATTGAAAGTAAAAAATTATAAAAAGCAAAAATATAATACTAGTCATTCATGGTCACAGTCATATTAAAATACAATAAAAAATATCAAAATTGGATATTTGCTCCAGCGATAGAAAATTGTTATCTCATGTTTTATAGAAAACAATGTGACACTAGTAATATAAACACGTAATGAGATCTTAGATTATGAAATGAGAATCAGGTTTGTAGACATATTTTTCTACGTTATATAAACTTAATTTTTAGGTCAGATTTTTCGCGAATCCAGAGTATAAAGTGAAAATGTTATCTTGGCTTCAATGTCCTACATATCCCCGAGGAAAGTAATATAACTCGTGTAATCTACCAGATTACACTAACTCAAAATCTCTCATCTCCGGCTTAAGACCCTGGCATGACTTAAAGCCCCGAGATCGATTTGAGTAGTTAAACTTGATATGTCTTTAGTTGATGGCCCTCCTCGCCGTTATACATGACTTAGTGGACTACACAATGACTTAGAACGACATTTCTAAGAGCAATCAAGATTCCAAGTAAAAATATTCAAGTTTCAATTCAATTCAAGCAAGTATTCATTTAAAACTAAATAATTCATCAATAATAAATTCACTACTTGAAAACATGAATAGATAAGTTGCTGTCTAGTATGCAATATATTCGAATTGAATTATAACAACAGAATAGGTGAATGTAATGTGATTTTTTTAAGTCCGCGAGACGAGTCGGGTTAGCATAGTTTTATAAAAACATAACCCACGGCAGTAGGGTAAAAACTACTTAGTTTCAGTTTCCATACAAAATTGTTCGATTCAAAATTCAACTCTATTCACGAAGAGCTTTAATATTACCTGTTACTTACGAACCGAGTTGGGCAAACTTTGTCATCTTTGCATTGTAGACAGGGGAAAAACTTTGTATCGACTGGGCGGCAAAGTTAGATAATTTCTGATAAGATGTTCTCCTTGTAGCTGTTAGGGACCAGACAAAATCTAATAACACAAGAAATATCTGTTATGATACAAAACTATAATAATGTGAGAAAATATTAGATAAACTTCAGATGAAGTAAATGAGAATAGCTTTCTAAGAAAGTGTGATTAAATTATACCTCGTATGTGCTTTGAAAGGAGTATAATGGATATGTACACCGTCTGAACTATACACGAAAGTATAATACTTGTTAGTTTTAGAGATAAATCTTTTAAACGTTTCGAAAGGATCTAATAAATTAAAAATCATATCTTCTTCTTACCTGCTAACTGATGCCCACTGCTGGACATAGGGTTTTCAGTAAATCAGTCTTGTGTCGTCTGTATCTAGCGAATTATAGATACATTCACCAGATTGTCGGTCTACTGTAATGAAGTCTTGAATGACTATGCTAGTCTCATTGATACGAGGCTTGGCATTCAAGAACTTTCGACCCCCATATACAAACTAGCCGCACCTCGCGGTTTCACCGTTTCATCAACACCCTTTTTCACCGCGTAGTGGTGAAAAAATGATGATAAAATGTAGCCTTTGTCCGTCTCCAGGATCTCAGTTATCTCTGTATCAAATTTCATAACGATTGGTTCACCATCAGGAAAGGGAACCAAAGGGAAATAGAGTTATGTTTGCTCTTATAATATTTTTAATGTTAGGATTAGGATAATTGATTCTGAGTATCCCAGATCTTATATTGATAGAATTCGTCGCTTTGTCTATTGTCATAATTATCGTGCACAAAACAAGTACATTCTTCAACTCTTCTCCCCTCTTAGCCGAAAAAGGAGGAATAAGTATATCATTCCAAAACAAAAAGAAACGCCACGCAAAATGCAACTCTCTTCCCACCACTTCGGCACAGATGATGCAGCAGTTACTACGTACTTCACTTCGTTTTCACGAAATATCGTGCAGCAAGCGTCAAACCCGTCTTAGCGTAAATAACCCGACGTATTTACGTAGATCATAAGCCGAACGAGTTCCCCCAATGCCACCGCAATCAGCCAGATAAGCCCTTCCACTTTACCACCCTCGCCCCCTACCCCCATGCCTTATTTAAAACATTACCTAATTTAGACGCGTTGTAGGCGAGCAACTTTTGTAGCGCTTGTAATAAATTTTGCGGAACGATTTTTTGTAAAATTATGGCCGTTGTATAAAGAAATAAGTAAAGGCTGAGAATATTTTTTGTGCACTAGTCGCATATTACAGATTGGATATTTTATGGGATGTTAGTATGACCACTTTCATGTAAAATTCAGAGTCCTGACAGACTTATATTTTTAAAGTTAAATACCTATATGTCCATAGGTTAAAATAAGAGTAGAAACTCAGCCCAAATCATAACTGTGCCCAAATGCACGCAGATTTGCGTTTAAATGCGTCGCAGAAAGAGTCGTTATTAAATCTATTTTGCGGAGTAAGTAGGTAATTCTTATGGAATCATCTGTTCCTGTACTATTAAGTATTCTATGGTATTAGATTCCCCCACGGAAAGCATGGATACGGAAGCCTAACAAGGCAGTCAAATTAAGTTTCGCATAGATCAACGTGACTCGCCAAAAGTTGTCGGTTTGCCCTCACTTGTCTTGGTTTCTTATTTCTTAGCTCAAGGCAGCGTGAAAAAATTAACTCGCCTCGGGGTCGCTGAACTTCCGATTATGTTTTGAGTGGCTCTTTCGACGTTTACTCTCTTTGCGCTGCCTATATTTTCTCGTAAACAGCTATAACTTATGTGGGAGTATTTTTTTGCTAGAGAAAAATAACATCGATTCTTTGAGATTCTACGCTTCAAGGCGAAGTTCGATGTTCTGAATCAATTTTGACGTTCGAAAGCAATTTATACAGTAGTTACAGTAGTCTTTTTCGTGGAATTATTACTATGGTCTTATCAAGATACATAACGAGATAGTACGTTTCCACTATGTAGTACTACTAAAAAAATACTGAAAGTTGTTTGTACAGCTAGAAATAGCTATCTCCATCTCTTTTGTATGATTAGAATCATGGAAAATGGAGATTTAAAAAACGTTTTTTTAAACCATTAACTTTTAACTTCATAACTACGAAATTCAATAAAAACCAAGCCTAGTTTCAGTTTATTTCATAATTTCAAATACCTAGTTTCAACCACATAAACATAATCAGAATTTAATTTTTCTAATTTTGTATAAAAAAAAAACAGGCGGCATTGCCAGTATTGCTAAGAAATAAGCACTTTACAATCTTACTTAAGATTAGGTTAGTATATGTTTATTTTCGAATCACTGAAAAAACCGTTATGTGAAAAAATTCATCCGGTGACTATTATAAAAAAAAAACCTCAGTTTTAAATGAACAACATTTCAGTACGCAATTTCATACCTCGCAAACTCGACGACTGTGGGAAAGAAAAATTTCAGCGAGCCCCGTCTTTATCTCCGCTTAAATGCTTTATTTTGCTTTATAAATGGTGTTTTATTTTTGGAATTTCGCGAAGATACGTCTCGAGAAAAACGAGCTCGTTTTAATAAACTGATTTTGTACTTCCCAGTTTGAATAAATCTACCAATTTATTTATTAAGGAACGTGACTGAGCAATAAATACTTCGGAATATTTGTTGAGCGCGCCTTTTTAAGCTCAAATAGGTATATTAAACTACTTCTGGGTATTTTCTGAAGTAATTGTGTAATGTGAAATACTTAACTGTAAGGTGAACTCAGATTACTAAAAAATTTAACACTAAGGTTTTAATTCTTATAGTCTAGTAAAAATAAATCCGATTGTATGGAGCATATCACAGTATTTGCAACTGGGGGATTCTTTGAAATGATGATAGGAAAATAAATTTAAATTATAGATCAACAATGATCCCCGATTTATAGATTAGCTGCGTTCCACGGTTTCACTCGCGTAGTTATGAAAAAACGGTGATGATTATATGATGTTAAGTAGCTTATGTCCGTCTCCAGGTCCAAAGTTATCTCTATAGTAATTTTCATAACGATCGGTTCAGCCGTTTGAGTTTTATAATATCATTATGAAATTGTGTCAAATGTATTTCAAAACACCAGTAGGTACATTCATTTAAATAACAATTTACTTAGTTGTCTTGTATGTTGTCACAAATCTTATTTTTACTAGACTATTAGTAACAAAGTCGAGTCAACCTGCAATGGTTAGCTTAATTAAGTACCTAATAATTTCTCTATGAATTATGTACCTTTGAATTTTTTAATTTCTTGTTTATGAGACATACTTAACCCTTTAAGTTGGTGACTGTTTGCGTTCGTCGAAGTTCGTCACGAGCAAGTTTCTCACAATCGGGAGCTGATTATTGATAGTTTTTGCAATAAATTTATTATTATAAAAAAAAATAATTACCCGTCTTCAGATAAGCATGATTGTAAGTTATATTTCCCGCATAATTTCTAATCTAAACTATCATAAATTGACAAATGTCCTGAGAGTCACATCTCAAAAAGCGTCTTGATTGTATACTGGTTATAGGGTATGTGACAACCACTAAATTTAATATTGCAAATTAATAAATAAATTTTAATTTAATATTGAATTATAATTAAAGAAAATATCTTTAGAACTTTAAAAATGTAGTCAAGTTTTAGTTTTTCAAACTATAATTCGTTTATCAACTGGCCAATCGATTACGTCGTGGCAAACATGTTTACAATAAACCTTAACGTGCAAGTGAGTTACCATACTTAATCACTACAAAATTTGGAGAAATAAACAAAATAATTACAGTGAATAACAAAGCGCATATCTTTACTAAGCACGTAGACGCATAAAAGTAGTTTATGCGTCTACGTTACACAAAGTAAGTAAATTAAGTGAAGGAACGCAAAGTTTTAGTTTAGCGAGATGTCAACATATATTACAGTTTGTATGTGCTGTGACTCCCAGAACTTCTATATTAAAGTAATTCCGTACAACTTTGTTGTGAATATTCTACCATCGACGAATCCTGTGCAGCCACTAGTACCAGAAGTCGGCAGTTTTTGCCCCAACAGATACAGGGTGCGTTTAATACAGCTGGGAAGTAGGGATGTCTGTCGCGTTTAACTTTTAGGGTGAGCTGGTCAGATTGGGAAGGAAAACTTTTTGTGCTGAGTATTTTGTTTCGAATGGTTTGTTATTTTTAACTTCGCAGTCCTTTTTGTTGCTAGCCGCGTCTGTTTTAAAAAGTTTCGGGTAATGAGCACGGATTTTTGTAGCTGTAGTTTAAATTAGTTCGATAAAAAATCCAATATCCGTTCCATGCCAAAAAGATTTTTGGCTAGTACTTATAACTTTCGCGGTCAGTTGTCCATCCCTATCGGAGACTAACATTCGGTGACATGGTATACCTATCTATTGGACATCGTGTACCTATGTGGTTAGTAAAATTATGAGTGTTTTGGGATGAATGGTCTGGCTTATATGTGTGGAAAATCGCTTTTTTTGGATGATGATCATCTTGGGAAAATGAGCATATAAATAATTTAAAAAAAAAATACATAAAAATCAACTTCAAACCACAGGTCTAATGAATATGAAATGAAGTTGAATATTTTTTATCATAGACCATAGTCTATGTACGTCATTTTGTGGTTCCCAATGGGCAAATATATCTCCGGAAGATATCTATAAAAAGTCAAATTGGAAGCCATTTTTCTGAATCCTGTCAAAAACGGATTCAGAAAGCGAATCCACCGAAAAGATAATACATTGCGTTTTTAATTTAATTTATCTTAAAAAATATTTCATTCCGTAAATATCATCCTTTAAGTAAAACTACTCCTATATCTACAAAAAAAAAAACTCAAGAAAACTTCCCAAACTTCCTACTCACTTGCGTCATAGCTTCGAGAAACTCCCAGAACGTATGAAAAACAACCTCTAATTGAAAAACAAATGGTCCCACATCAGGCGACGTATCAGAAACACAGCTCAACTCAAGTCCCCCTACGGTGTATCGTTGGCTTAATTAATGTTTCCTCGAATGTCACCATTAAGTCTGTGTTGTCTGGTCGCCTGAAACAATGCTGGAAATGGAGCTTTGTTATGAGAGTCCGTTGTTTAGACGCTGCCGCTGTACTGTTCGCGGTAAAAGTGTTTATAATCTCATGATTTGCGTTTGTTATTTATACCACCGTTATTGTGAACTCATGTCATTGTTGCAGGATGTAGGCCTCATAAAAAACTGGTCAAGGGCGAGTTTTATTGAAAGTGCAATTAAAAAATTCCATAAAAAACTATTTATTGAGTAAAGCATATTACCTACACCGAAAATGCATTTGTAGAAGACAAAAAAACAATGGAAACAATCTGTTTTGAAATCAAAATTATATACCTAATGATTTGAAATTTCGTGTATACTGACTGTATAAATAATTATTTATTGACTTTTCGACAAAGCTTTACAGCTGCACCTAGGTAATTGACAAGACCATTTTTTACAACGCTATGTTAATGAATTGTAATTATTATTATTCTAAAAAACGATATTGTATTTGACGTTACCAAGTGTTGTTTACATAACCTATGGTCCGAAATAAAAATTGAATTGAATTGAATTGTACATTGCGGGTTTTGTACTTCCAAACAGTCTATTTTATGCTTACTAATATTCTGATGCAAGGGCTAGGATACTCTAAACAAATTTAAAATGTAATTATCGAATATTTAAATAAAGTGAAGGTTACATATTTGAGCCGCTTGGTGTCGAGATTTTGGGTCCGTGGGGACCGGGAGCTCATCTCATTTTCAAAAATTTATCTGAGCGCCTGATCGATGCGACGCGTGACCAAAATGCTGGCGCGTATCTGGCCCAACGCATAAGCATTGCCATTCAACGTGGCAATGCGGTCAGCATGCTGGGTCAGCATTTGGATTATCTTTAGACCTTTATCGGTCTGGGGTAATCGATATGCTTTTTGTGTAGTAGTTTAGTTAGTTGAGTCTGTATATTGTTGTGTTGTATTTAATAAAGGCACTTGCCAGTAAAAAAAAGTTAATATAATTTCATATCCTGATCTATAATCATCTTCTGATAAAGATGATTATAGATCAGTGGGGGAATTATTTACGTAGGCTTTGATTTATTTACCAACTTAATACACGGTATTTTAAAGCTGTAAACGAACGTGAAAATAAGTACTAAACAGTAATTTCAATATCTCAGCAACTGCAACTAAAACATTTTAAGTTTTTTTCGTCCGATCATACATAAATATGTTTTATTTATTTATTTCTGCTGTTGTGTCTTCAACGAACAAATCTATGTCTATGTTTATTTTCTTTTTGAGGTACGGAACCCCAAAAATCTGCCTATCAAGATCAATATTAACTTATTATCACCAAGTCAACCTTTCAAAGGATAATATAAATATTATTTTAATGCTCACATTACACTGGTGACAAAAAGCAATCATAAGTCTACACAGCATGATTCAAAGTTGAAATCAAGTTCACATATCCCCAGGGCATACAAAGTGATATCACGCTACCTTTTCAAGGGGATGTTAACATTTATTTACGCCCGTCAGTTCGCGGTGACTTTCCACTTTTCACCGCAAATGTACTCAACTCAATTTCGCGATGATAATTGGTATCACACCGATGCCGTTCGCCTTTTGTTATCACTGAATTATGACTCTATAGCCAATTAAGAGTGAAACAACAAGCCTAGTTAACACATCCCCAATGACGACCCGATGTTAATAGGTATTACTCGATTTACAGTAAATTTTGGGCGTTATTATTACGATAGGGTAGACTGGGACTTTTGTGAATCTATAGGGACGTTAAACAATAGGACAAAGGTCATTTCGGGACCGAAATATGGACAGAATTTTAGGGGATAGGGATGTATGTACTATAGTTTCAATAATTGTCCTATGTTTGTTAAGTTAGTTATACGCTTACAATGATACATAAAGTGTGTGTGTGTGTTTGATATAAATTGTACGGTTTTCTACGGCAAGTAAGTAGTACAAATGACAACAATTTTGGAAGAAAAAAATAAGAAGTAAAATATATACTTATGCTAAATCGGACATCTATCTAGTGTATAAACTTTTGAAAATAATAACCGCTAAATCTATTCGAGAAATATGTGGCCATAAATATAGATCACGAATATTTTCGAGTTCTATTAATTTTGGTAGTAGATGATGATTATTCTAACCTTTGTATCTTTATTCTATTGTATTTTATTGTTAAAATAAAATATTGAGAAAATTGATAAATTGATAAAAAAAAATATTTCCAAAATTACAATAATTATACAGTATTGGTGATAACATAAAAATACTTAGCAAAATGTTTTATCGACCAATTTGAACACTACACACTAGGCTCAAGGCCCGTATTGTGACGCCAAAATCAAGAATGTAGGTACATGTTAAACAAGTATGTCTGGATTGGAGGTAAGTGTCAGATTTGGTTACTACATAATACTGTATTGTATATGCGTGCATGTGTGTGTAGGTATGTGTGTATATGTGAGAGTGGAAAATGTCAGATCAGAATGAAATTATGTACTAGATAGTAAACGTACGAACTAGAAAATTGCAAGTAAATTTACGCGTGCGATGAATAAGAGAAATTAAAATTTCGAATTTACGGTTTTCGTACGGAATCATTATTTGTTTGGTAAAAAAAAGTATTATACGTGTTTAGTGCCAACAAAAACACAATTATCTGCAGTAAACTTATAAGTACACCTAAAACAAACTGGCACCCATAAGTACAGTGTCGCAGTAAAGTTTTACGTGCAACAAAAGAGCATTTAGTGTGGTAAAATAGGTACTTATTCTATATTGCTATTGCGGCCCAAAGAAACAAAGATAGGAAACGAAGTACGCTTGGCAGCGTTGGGGCAGGATCGTACGGATAATGAATCGACGAATTCTTGCCGATTTTTGCTTTACTTACATAATATTTTGTGGGTCGGATGTGTACCAAATAAATACGAGAGTAATCGGAAATGCCTGCGAAGTAGGAAAATAAACAAAATGTTGGTTAGAAAAAATAATCCCACCCTCGCCATTTCACTACAGGCCTTGCAGAAAGTCGGCGCATTACCACGCATTTCTGATTGGAATGCCAAAAATACGTACTCAGCGATATCGGTTCATGTTGATTGATTTGATGCTTTGCATTCCTGTACAGTACGTACAGGAATGGAATTCGTTACCGCCATCTCTTTTTCCTGAGAACTATATCTTGGAAATTTCAAGGCTAGAGTGGATCTTCTAGATCGATGAGCTCCATTCTCGATCACACCGTCGCTTAACATCAGGCGAGTTTGTGATTGATTGTAAATCTAACATAAAAAAATATTTTAATTGGTGGAACCCATTTAATTAGATTTTCATCATCATTAGAGTAAGTTTCCATGATATAGAAAAAAAAGTAATTTGTTGTGGTGGTTGGGCAAATGTTTGAATGATAAAGATATGTGTAAAGGTGTAGCGTGGTGGTGTCATTCTGTAGCATGTATATTAAAAGGAATGTCAGTATGTTTGATCACCTGGCATTAAATTTTATCCTTATATTTTAACACACAGAATGAAATACTACATGACACTTTCGACCTAGAATTTAACAAGATGCAAGGAAGTAGTTTATCAGGTATTTTTTATCGATTAATGCGATAGAGTCATGTTTTTATGTTTCGTGAACTTGAGTACAATTGGGTGGTGTAAAGAGGGTACGAAAGCCTCAGTATAAGTACGACACAAATTCGTATATTTGCCCGACTTTTTATACTTATTGGCTAATCATACATAGTCTAGTAAAAATAAGATTTGTGACAACATAAAAGACAACTAAGTATATTGTTATTTATATGAATGTACTGATGATTTGAAATACATTTGACCCAATTTCGTAATGATATTATAATAGCTAATTTTATTACCTTTACACGCTCAAACGGCTGAACCGATCGTTATGAAAATTAGTATAGAGATAGCTTTGGACCTGAAGACGGACATAAGCTTCTTATCATCACCGTTTTTCATAACCACGCGAGTGAAACCGCGGAACGCAGTTAGTCTATAAATTGGAGATTATTGTTGATCTATGATTTTTAGTTATTTTCCTACTATAATTTCAAAGAATCCCCCCAGTTGCAAATATTGCGATCTGCTCCATACAAACGGATTAATTTTTACTAGAGTAACAATACAATCTAGTAGATTACATTACACAGATTCTAATAGTAGATTACATTTCATTTAACATTTGTGAATGTTAAATGAAAGCGTTTTGTTGATTTGTAATTCCCATATTCACGCACTATCTTAACCGCGTAATCCCCTAAACTTCAAAGTTATGATTGTTTACCAACTGTCCCATTTCCCCTACCACAATACTAAGCGCAAACCTGCTCAAATAATCAAATATACTCCCCAAAGAAATATGTTTTATTACGAATTCTTTACCAAACATTTCTTCACAAAACATTATAGTTCCCGACCATCGATCATTTTCTCTCAGTTCATTAGGCAGTGCGTTCGGAATGTAAGCATGTTGTCCGCTCTCATTGTGTTCGACGTCTACTTGAATGGCTATAGGAAATCATTTGTGTTTGTGAAATTATCCAAAATATTTACATAGCAGAAGGTCAGAGGCTTTAGAAACTATTAATAAGTTGAGAGGAAAGTACTGCGTGGGTGCAAGCGGTTTTATGGTAGGTTAACTTTGTTTTGCCGTGTGATGCGAAAGCAAACTGTTAAATATTTCCTAACCGACTATGTCAAAAAAGGAGTTCAATTATTTTCTTTAGTCTTTTAACCTCATAGTTTAAGCTACTGATCTATAAATATGTGTGTCTCAGAAGTTTGTGACTACAGTAACATCAAACAACATAGTGGTTCGCTTAAAAAGTATTTTTCCTCTTGCACAAAAAGTCCGTCATTGTGTCTTACTAAAGCGGGGGGAAAATGGCATTTTAAGCTCTAGGGGATAAAGTTTTTTTTTAATTTTATCTGTTACCAAAGAGCCTACATACACGAAACAGTCTTTATTCAAAAGTAGAATAATCTCTTTGGAATATATTTACATTCTCTTTGCAAACATCTCGTTAAATATCCAGTAGGTACTTAACATTTTTAATAAAATAAACTTTGAATTATTGTATTGGATTATTTTATTTTCTCGCAATCGTAGTGAAAAGTAGAGTGTAACACACGGCGCTAAAACCCATTGCAACTCGGTTTCTATTTACTCCCTCGCTAAAGCTCGGGAGTAAAATCTACCTCGTTACAATGGGTTATTTTAGCCCCTTGTATAACAATCTACTATTCATAATTAAAATGTGGTATTCATATTGTTGTGATAGTAAAAAAATCTAAATATATTTCAAAAAAATAAATTGAAATTCATAAAATAGATAAATAACACTTTGTAAATAACACTTATACGACCACAATACAGAATAACAAATACAGAGAGCTTAATATTACAGCTAGGCTTATTAATATATTAATATAAAATAATTAATATATTAATAAAAGATATATATTTTATATTAATATAAAATAAACATAAGATTTCTATATATATGTAGAGAAGAAGAACAGACAGTGTCTGTAATTAATGTAATGAGTTACAGTCGACTAATTCCACTAAACTGGCGATCACCAATATATATAAATCGTCAATTTTAGTGTTTATTTCTATAATCTCTTGATTTCCATGATTTTGTGTATACACAGTCGTTTGGTAAGTACTATAGAAAAAGGCAGTGAAGTTATCCAAGAGTTATCATCCATTAGTGACCTTTGAGCAAACATATTTCTTAAAGGTTTAGACGTATACTGTCAGATTTTGACCTCGAGGAATTATATAAGTACACGCGAAATAGCAAATACGCAAAAAACACATATTAGTTCAAAACTAGAATGATAATTTTCTCTTTCTATCTGTTTCTTTTGCTTTAGAGTCATTTTCAAAATACGTGTACGTCACGAAATTGTCAGTAAATTGTTTTGTTAGGAAATGTCAGGAAATTGTAAAAGTAAAGTCGTATTCAGAATTAAGTAATAATGTAGTAGTTACGGTGTTAAACTTATAATTATTTTCAGACTATAATTTATGAGAAATATCTTTATAAACTTTAGCACTTAGGGTCCATGTCTAGAAAGAAAAACAAAAATAAATTGAAAAAAGTTTTATTTTTTAAAAAGCTGCATTGCTACATTGACGATCTAAGGGTCAACTGTAAATAAAAAAACTTTTCGCCTAATATCTTCTTCCTTTTTTAGCTTTTCTGTTTGGTTTTTCTTTTCTTTTCTTCTATCGTTAGCTTCTTTCCATTTTTGTCTTCGAGCTTCTTTTTCACTATCAATAAGATCTGATATTTTTCTTTGTTTTTGTTTCACTTTCTCCAGGTGTTTTTTCCTTTTTTCTTCATATTTTTCAGGGTTTTGTTCTTTAAGTTTTTCAATATATTTTCTTTGCCGTTCGGCACCGCTCAACGGCATTCTGGAACTAAAACAAGCTGTTGGATATCTTTTGAATAACACTAAAACTAAAAACAAAAGTACGTATGGCTAGTGTGTGTGAAACAATCAACACTAGTGTATTTTTTACTAAGTACACGAAAAGTCTAATAGGGAAAATAAAATCAAATCAAATAAAAATTATGAAAACTTTAGACTTTGTGTAGCATTAAATGAAAATTGAGCTTTTTGTATCCGTAAAAAGATTTTTTATATACTTATTTTTAATTTTTTAGCGCGCGGTATATAATAACGATATTCAGTTTTCTTCTAAGATAATCCGTAAATATTTATCGTTTCTCTCTTTTATTTTTATTCATTACATAAAACACTCATTTTAATATTATGTACCTTATATTTTCATACTTTACACATGAGAGCCACAGCCTTACCGGCTACAATTTACTGACGTCAGTAAATGTCAGGAAATTGTTCGTCACTAAACATGTAAAATATAACCTAAAAAATATTTTTACACTAAATACAATCACATTTACTAGTAGATTGAAAGCGTAATCTATTATTCTTGTCATAATTTAAGTATTTTACAATTACGGTGGCTGAATTCTTAAAAAAATACTTACTTTTGTTGAGAAGACCTCGTCAGGAAAAGGTTAATTATTTTTTTCACAATTGAACTACAGAACTTCTGTCGTGTCACAACGACAAAAAAATGGCGGCGCGTCATTGTGATGTTACTTTTCGTGACATGATCAGTGTTGCCAGTGATTAAAGTTAGATTCCCACTCTTCGTGACACAAAAAGTTGGTAAATTATGTCAATAAATCAATGTCACGAAATTGTTACGATTATTAAGGACATTTTTTAAATGTTCATTCTTAGTTTATTTAACGTGAATTTAAATAGGTTATCTATCCAACATAACACTTAAACATTGTTTTTTTAATTATGGTATACAAAACTAGTAAGTTTCGTACAAAAATTCTGATTAAAAAATATGTTTCCATTGTCATCCAAATAGGGGACAATAAAAAATGTATGGTGTTTTTTTGTTACCTTATTTTAACATTCTACTTATGCTAGGATTTGAATCGCAATTCATTGCTTTTTATCAGGATTATTATGCAGAGATGTTTAGATTAGTCTGTGAAATTTAAAAAAATGATATTATGTTATTCGGAACCATTTTGTTTTCAAAGATTTTTAATGAGGACAAACGTTTTGTAGTAATAGTACACATATTTTGAAAATGACTCTTTAGTAAGCAATCGAGGCAGTCCAAGTTAAGATTAAGTTCTGGCTACTTTCTGGCCCAAAATATTTCGTCAGTCTAATGCGCACGTTTGTGCGAGGAGATGAATTTGTAATTTTTGTGCGTGTTTTACCAATTTCAAAAATGTTTAGTAAAATAATTTATTATATGTAGGTTTATAGTATATATATATAGTATTACTTTTAATTTAAGTAATATTTAAGTCTAATATGTAAAATGTTATATTAAGATATAATATTACAATTGCTGTTTTAGGTACTCTATTAACTCAGACCATCAGGTACATCATGCAATTAAAAAAAAACTACATCATTCCTCCTTGTATGCAAAAGAGCTATCGTAAAAATTCAATACAAATTCAATTCAGAATGTAAGATATGACTTATCTATTCATAGAAAATGGAAATTGTGAATTGGCTTCGTGTACACTCTCTCTTATGGTTGAATGTCTTTTGTCTTTCCTGAAATATGAACTGGGGAGCTGACTGAATATAAAATTGCAGTTTTTCTTGTCACATAAATATCCGACATGTATTTGTAGAAGGGGAGAAGTAAGGTTTTACTATCATGTCATTTGATTTATTGCACTATGTTCACTTGGGTGAAATTATCTGAGTTATCATAGTGAAAATTAGGATTTCTTCATTACTCCTCGGAATCGTTGCACCTATGTGACATAATAAACATAATTTGTCATTTGAGCACCTTTGCATTAAAACAAACTGGTGTAAATGGAAACTTTTATATTCTTGTGTACGTTTTTGAATTACACACATACGATATACGATATGATAAAAAAATTGACATGAAATATAAATTCACATGCGAAGTTTAATTCTAACTAGATAAGTAGGTCCTCGTATATACCATGTTTTGCCAATCGAACTTCTGCTAAGCATTACAAATGACGATTTTTTTATAAGTTCATACACTATTTGTATGTCTTCAAAAATGTGGGTATGCGCGAAAATCGAGTAAAAAGTTGATTTAATTGATAAGAGACATCCACGTGTATCCATATAACATCATTTTCACTTTTCCGAATAAGTTTGTCAAAAGAGAGTTCTGAATTCTTATCTTAATGAGTTTCCTTAACATACACGTGCCCATCGAAAACAAAAACAAAGAAATACGTGATATGTGTGCGAATACGAGGAAACGGAGGCGTTGTTTCGCACAAGTGTTAGCTCCCACAAGTAGAGGCGGTGGTAAGGATTCCCTATCAGAATAAAAATATTATTTATGCTAAAGCCAAATTCAAGTAAGTCTTCAATGTTATCTAATGAAAGGTGAAAGTGGGAAAATAAGCGTGTTTAAAGTATATATTTAATCTCCAGAAGTGTAAAAAAATTGGGGACTATATTATACTCTCTGTCTCTAAATGCTGTCAAAGAGATTTTATGAACCGTCCCGCAAAGTGCCTTTTTTCAGACTCTCCAAGAAGGATATTTCTCGGGGATTTAAGAAAAAATCTATGTATGATTTGTTGTTTGGCGACGCATGAGGGACTGCGGAATTGTCAAAACTGAAGAACTAAGCGCTCTACAAATAAAATAAAAAACTTGAAAGAACTGTGTGCTTCAATAAACTATACTTTCATGCAATTGTTCTATACAAAATAGTTTCGATGTTTCTAATCTGTTCGGCAACTCAATGGAATGGCGTGTATTGAAAGCTTTCTTCAAAAATTACGAGAAATTAGAGACAATTAACCCCACCATTAATATTGTATTACAGAGACACTCGCACTTTGAATAGTTATAAAGCAAAGCAAGTCTCAAAGTAGATATTGGACTAAGCTATTTTTATTTGATATTGAAGGATGTCAGTAAGTAGACATACTTTGTTCCGATAAAAATGGAAGCTCCTTTTTATATCTACTTCCTTATCAAATATGGCGGAGAACCCGTGTTTTTCTAACAGATCCTTACAATTCGCGTGAAATTGATATCAGACTGACACGAACTGTTGTTTGCTCGTAGTGATTCCATTATTACAATGTTTATATGATTGTGTTAGGTGTAAGAATGGCGTGCACATCTCACACGATAGATGCGGATTTATCTTGTACTTCGTTTAGTTCCCTCTCTTTCGAAGAAAACCAAAAACGCATTAAATCAACTCGATACACCGTCTCAGGAATACGTAGCTGATTCAGTTTGTGGCTACTTTGTTCGCCATGAACTCGTAAATATTTTTTGTATATTCGATTTGCGAAGAATTTCTACATTTATTTTTATCGAATCTCTATAATTATCGATTTCATGTATTCAGAAATTCCGTTTCTCCACCGGAAATAACATTCCGCTTCACCATGAAAATCATTTTACAAAGTTCAGCTTTAATCCATAATCTATCCATGTCATTAGGTACGTTATACACAAAGAAGTCGCGAGCCGTTTTCCCTCGATGTTCAAAAGATAGTGTTCAAAGATCTCTCCCTTCCGTGCCATATACGACTTCTGCGAAGGGTATAACAAAATTTTATTTCAAGTTAAATTGTGTTCGCAACTCAGCCAGTTCTTATTTATTGGGGTGGTAGGTATTGACGCCTCAGGCTCACTCGTGTGTTCAAGCTTAATAACAAAGTCAACGGACCCTTTGTCAAAGCTACTGCCAATTTTCTAATGCATTTTGCGTGAGTGGCGCCTTGGGGTAGCTATAAGGTCGTAACAAATAAAATTAGCACCTTCTTTTGAGAGTACTTGATAATCTACAAATAAAGAGTTTCGATATTTGTATTCATCATCATTATCATAATCATCTCAACCATAAGAAGTCCACTGCTGGACATAGGTCTCCCCCATATATTTCCAAAAAGACCGATAGGAAGCAGCTTGCATCCAGTGTCTTCCCGCCACTTGTATAAGGTCATCTATCCATCTCGTGGCTGGTCTTACTACGCTGCGCTTGCCGGTGCGTGGTCTCCACTGGAGAACTTTTCAACCCCATCGGGCATCACTTCTACGTGCTAAGTGTCCTGCCCACTGCTACTTCAACTTGCTGGTCCTCTGTGCTATGTCGGTAACTTTTGTACGTTGATCTCATTTCTGGTTCGATCTCGTAGAGAGACTCAAGCGTAGCCCTCTCCATAGCTCGTTGCGTGACCTTGGGCTTCCTTATAAGGCCTATAGTTATATTATCATATAGCCTATAGTTATATTCATTGAAATCAAATGCATTTTAACGTGCACGGAAATTTGTGCACTCTTATTTGTAAATATAGGTATTACAACACATATTATACAAATTTTAAAATAGAGTAGCCATTTTAAAGGCTCAGAGGCTAAAAGCTTTAAAAAGGACCTAGAGGTAACATGCGAACAACAAAATATTTTAATATTTCCCAGCGGCAAAATGAGCACTCACATAATTTCTCTTACGGGAATATTTTTGTAAGAGTCTCACTAACTCTTCACAATTTTACAAAATTTAATTTTAATTTAGTTAATTCGTGCGTTACAACCTCTATTTTAATTAACTTTAACAACAAAATGAATAAAGTTATGACAGTGAAACATCTTGCCGAGTCGGCGGTATCGAACAAGGCACGGAGGCTGGCCCTGTTTTATTCATAGGCCTCTTTGAATAAAGATGAAAATATTAGAGTAGGCCAAAGAAAGCGGCGACTCGGGGCTAATGTGGTTGAGGGTTAATAGTCATACATATTAATGTAAAAATATAATACGTTGACCACGCACTTTTTTTATAACATCGCTGAATTTGACATCGGCAAAGGGATTCCGTAGGCGTGGAAATCAAGCAATGACTCTCCTTAATGTACTCACATCGTTCGAACCGTTTTTATGTCCATAATACATTTCCGAGACAGAGAGATAAGAGAAAACGCTGCGACAGAATGAAATAAGAAAACATTAATAAGTCGGGTTTTTGTAAATGAGAGTTGCAAATAATCTCCAGGAAACGCCTGCGAGACGTGACTGTTTTGTTAAAAATAACCAAAAAAATTTAATGTGATTGCGACCAGTTCTAATTAGTTGGGTCTGGCTGTAGCTGGAAGTGCAGGGTTAATAACTTTTGCAATTCTAGATTTTTTTGGTATATAAATTTAAAATTCACTAAAATTGGATTGTTGACTTCATTAACTAGTGTCTTTTGAGTTTAAGGCTATGTTCAAAGCGAGCAGCTATCTCTTTCACCGATCACAATATTTTTTTAAACCACTGAGTAACTGATATTATAAGTGATAAGTACTAAAATTGAGAGATGATTTTGTTTATTTAGATAAGAATAGTATTTTTGTAATTTTTATTTCATAGGTATATTTAAATTGGCTGAAGAGTACTAAAATATTTAATAATTTAATATTTAATATTATTCAAAACTGTGCCGCCAAAATAAATGATATCTGAATAAAACTTTATTTTAAACATAAATTTTTCCTAGCCACAAACAAAATCATCTTTTAATTTTAGAATATTCCCACTCATTTGTTTTAATTGTTTAAAAATGTGATGCGCGAGCGTTCCGTCTCTTACGCTTTGTCAATAGCGGTTAGTATATTATGTACAAATTGAGTTAGAGGCTTGGCATTTTGAAACCCAGGTAAACTACTATTTTATCAAAAGTAACTATTTATAATAAAACATATTAACATTTATTTATATCTGATTATCAAATAATTGTTTAGGTTAAAAAAATTGTTAACAACTTTGTAACCCAGAGACACTAGTATATTTTTTTTTTAATATTTTTTTTATAGACAAGTGCGAGTCTGACTCTCACTTGTCCGGGTTTATTTTATAGAAGATAGATCTACGATTGACCACCAACTCGCCTGATGTTAAGCGACGGTGTGGCCGAGGATGGAGCTCGTCGATCTAGAAGATATCTATTTATTCACTCTAGGCTTGAAATTTCCAAGATTGTAGGTCTCAGGAAACAGAGATGGCGGCAACGAATTCCATTCTTGTGCAGTACGCAACAGGAATGTGGATCGATGAAATGGGTGGTAATTCGCCGACTTTCTGCTAGTCCTGTAGTGAAATGGGGAGGGTGGAATTAGGTCGTGAAGCTCTTGCGCACATTCCCCGAAATGAATTCTGTAGAAAATAGACAGATATGCTACTTTACGGCGGTGCTCGAGACTAAGTAGCTTCTTGGCAGCTAGTTAATCCTCACAGCTCGCCGGTCCACTGATTCTAAAGCTTTCAGCTGATACTTGGCTGATCCATCAAAAAGGTGGCAGCTCTACTCCATACACGATCGGACCTGTGCTTGATATAGATGAAGCAGTTGTCCCGGTGAGAAGTATCGCCTAATCTTATTAATGATGCCAAGCTTTTTACTAGCCAGTTTAGCCTTAGATTCAAGGTAGCCCTTAAAGTTCATTGTTGGGGTTAACGTGAGTCCCAGTAGTTCAAGACGGTCTGCCAATGATATGGATATGTTTCGGAAAGTAGGACACAAAAGAAACTCACTCTTTTTTTTTCTCATTTTTTCTTTTCTTTCTTTATAATATTAATGATATTGATGTGCTCGCAAACCCTACAGTTTACGGAGCCAATAAAATGAAGAACAAACAACCTACAATGTTTTAAAACATAAAATAAAACTGCAAAAGGCATTGCGCAAAAGGTTAACGAGCCGAAACAAGTTTGAAAAAGGGTTAAACTGTTAAGCTTTAACAACAACAGTCCGTATCTCAGTGTGCCACCTGGCACATCAATCCTCGTTTATGAAAAAAATAAAGCGCAACTCGGAGTGGTCTTTACGGTGTTGCGTACTTCTAGCTCCTTATGCCTCTCATCGCTGGTGATAAACGACTCTTGGGAGAGTTGGATACGCGCCGCGCCGCGTGCGAGTTACGTCTATTGCTGAGCTCTTGCTACACGGTGCGCGGTGTCTCTATTGGCGCGTAGGGAATAAGAGTTGACACACCGTGTGCATTATTAAACGGAACAAAAATTCAACAAAAGTTTAATGACTACTGTGTTTCACGGGTTCATCCGTGTGGGGATGAAGAACGGCGATTGTGATGATGAAATTAACATGTGCGTCTTCTGTTTTTGGGTTATCTCTGTAGCTTTAATGAGTTCAGTCGTTTGATCGTGAAAAGGTAACAAACTGACAAAGAAGCGAAGAGACAGTAATTTTTGCATTTCAATTTTATTTAATTTTTATTTTTGTTAGCCCTGTTTGTACAAACTGTCCCACTGCTGGGACATACAATTATACTTATTATGTAGGTACATCAAGTCGTTCATATCAAGTTCCACAGTTTAAAGTGTAATTTAGTATCTGCCTTACTGGTTATATTGCTATACTTAAGACATTCTGTGTTACACTGAAACTTATAGGATTACGTATTGAGTAACATAATAATGATGTTTGAGATGACAAATTATGTATGTGACGAATCATCTAAAAGTTTACATTTCCTTACGTTTTCAGAATTGTCGACACGTTATTTTTCCGTTGTCTTTTTAATTGTTCAAGAGAATCACTATAAAAATAGTGGTTATAACAACTCTTGTATATATTATAGTGAAAGTATCCATCGACACCTGTGACATAAAGAAGAGTCATCGTTTGACAGTGACGCTAACGAATTCATTTCAAATTTATAAAACGTTCAAAAATTACACACATCCAACACGACCGTCCCGTCCCGTCGAATGTACGTGTGTAATTTTGAACTGTCTAAAAATTTGTAGAAACTTCAGTGCGTAAAACACTCACAAATATTGAATTCATTTCATTTATCAGTCATTCATTGCATGTATTCTGACATTACGCAGTAACTAAGTAACTCCGTACTCTATGTTTATAGGCGAGAAGCTCGTACTAAGTAGGGAGGCAGAACATAAACATTTGGGCTTCACTTGGCCGTTGTTGTTTGGAGGGTCAGCCTAACTTAGTTCTCGGACTGAGAATAATGTTTCAAGTTGGGATGTCTCAAAATAACTAATATTCCAGTTTTAGGTAAGTCTGTAAACTTTAGTAATATCAAAACATAGTAACTTTAATATGTAATACGTTGTAAAGGATCTTAATCTTTTTACTCGACTGCATTAGAGGAGGGTAATATTTATCGAATGTGTGTAAATATGTATGTATGATTTTTTTAATATATATATCTTGATCATTATTTTACCTATCTATTACTAACAAAAATTGCAAGTTGAAGTGGTAGTGGGTAGGGCACATAGATCGATAAACTTATGGTCGATTGAGACGAAAAGTGCTCGAGTGGAGAGTACCGAAGCGCGAGCGCAGAGCAGATGCAAGCCGCTTCTAACATGTCTTTTTAAAGGTCTATGGAGGAGGGCTAATATCATAATAATCAGGTGAGTTGGTGGTCATTCGTATATCGTACTTAATGTAAAAAAAAAAAAACTTTTTAGTAATAAGAGTCTTTATAATCCGTTTACAAATGGACCGATATACATGCAGATGTGGCATACTGATGGATATAGCGAAACTATAAACTTTCGTTGTTGATACGAAACCCTAAAAAGTAAAAGCACACAGATATAAGAAAACAAAGAATAATAATAAAAAATTCGCTTCTCTCAAAATGCACTCAATGCCTCCTGACAACGTTATTCCCCCGTATTTACACCGGTAATGGAAGGGGAATAAACGAGCAAACAAGGCATTCGCGACCCACTTCACGTACCACCGAGCAATAAAACTAAACAAATGAATAACGCAATTTGCATATAAAAATGTCCAAGTATCGAAGCCCCACGTAAAACGGGGAGACGACATTTTATTATATTTTCCCATTTGAAAGTCAACTTTCTTGACTTCTATCTACGTAGATGTCTTGGTTGCTTAAAAGATTTAGCCTTCTTTTATGTCCCAGGTGTCCGATTAAATAAGTACTAAGTAGACATAAAATAAATCTAATCTAGTCTAACGTACTACTATTACTACTTTGTCTGTTTGTTGCCTTTTTACGACGGAACGGCTGGACGGAAGGATCATGTTGAAAGCTCGCATAGCGATAGCTGAGACTCTAGAGAAGGACATAGACTATTTTTTTTATCCCATCAAAAGTAGTGTGAAACCATGGAGCACAGTTAATTAGTACTGTGTACAAATTGACTTGAGTTGTATGACAATTAGGCGCTTTTTTACATTTGATATGACTAAATGCAAGAAAAGCGTCGAACTGTTTGTTTCCTGTACAATGAAAAGACTGCAATCTAAAATAGGTAAAGTTGAGTATTTTAGAGAGAACTTATTTGGATCGAATCCTCGACCCTCAACCTTATTAGTTGACTTAGTGGTCAAACGTAAATCTATTTAGTATTTTTCAGTTTCATAACATCATAATTGTAAATTTCACTCTGTCACACGTCATAATATGTAGATCTACATTCAAGTACACGTTTCGTAATATTTACATATTATAAAATGAAATCAAAATAAAATTTAGACATTACCAAAAATAGATTATTAATAGAAAGCTAAATAAAGGCTTTGAATGGGTCTTCTCCTACTCACATTCAGCGGATTAACGCGACCTTCTCCAGATCATCTACATTGTTGGGCAGACCAACGCTGCGTCTGGCAAAAAAAAAATGAAGAGAATTCACTGCCACGGATAATAAGCCCATAGAAGCGATTCTTCGTTTTCATTAAACACAAAAAGAATGTTCCGCTTAGCGAGCTCCAAAAAGGTTTGTTTTCTGTTTTCCTTAAAATTCCACAGAGTAATAATTTCTCACTTAGCACACCCAGACGAGTCGTTCTACTCTCACACGCCGTATTATAAAGCTATTCCTACCCGATACAGAGACCTTATTGTGTTCGGTTTATTGTGTCTGAAAATTACGTTGGCGAAAAGAAAATTGGCAGTTTTCGATTTGTTGTTGCGTTACGCGACAAAACTGTTTTGTAAAGGCCGTAAAAAGTAGTACGCTGTAAGCGATGGTTCTTTCATGTTTATTCAAACGAGATTCATGAATAAAGCAAGGGTCTAAATGTAAGTCTCTAGGGAGCTAAGTGACTTACCATCCTGTCTATATTCACTCTCTCTTTTTGTACTTAGGGGTTTTTTTTAAGATACCTATTGTATTGTGGTCATTGACCCTGTTTTTTTGTAAGGACTGGATAGGTTTCGCCCAGTTAAATGACAGATTATTGACGCATCAATTCAAATGCGAGTGAGTTGCCCATGAGCGAGATAACTAAATCGAAGTAAATTTATATATTACTGTTTACAGGATATTTGTTAATTTGTTTGTGTCGTTTTTCAGGGTTCCGTACGTAAAGGGTAAATGGGACCCTATTACTAAGACTTCGCTGTCTGTCCGTCCGTCCGTCCGTTTATCACCAGGCTGTATCTCATGAATCGTGATAGTTAGACAGTTGAAATTTTCACAGATGTTGTATTTCTGTTGCTGCTATAACAACAAATATGTACTAAAAACAGAATAAAATAAATATTTAAGGGGGATCCCATACAACAAACGTGATTTTTTGCTCGTTTTTGCTCGATATTGATAACGGCAACAGGTAGACGCTTGAAATATTCACAGAATATTGAGTTATATATATATATATTATTCACTTTAAAAATAAATATTTAAATTAAAATAAAATGAATATTTAATCCCATACAACAAATGTGTTTTTTGCCGTTTTTATAGATAACAGTGCGGTATCCTTCGTGCGCGAGCCCACTTGGCCGGTTTTATTAAAAACCTAACTGTTGGATTGAATTTTATAATAAAAAATCATATACCTATACTGTGGTCAATTCTGAAGGCATCACTAAACTAATTAAAATTCCAAGACTCGCTAAATTCAAAAAAGAAACAAAAATTGTACGAGAATTTCGTTCGAATTTTGAATTTACGAGTAGTTATTTTAATTAGTTAAGTGGTGCCTTCAGAATAGCTCTTACTATCAGATTATACCTACGGTTGTGAATGAAACCATCCAGTTCTTAAAATCCCAGATTTTCAGTCGAAGAGAAGCTCGCACCACTAAGGCTCGGTTGCCAGTGCGTGGAATCTTGTGTTAAATTGCGTTCTAAATATAATATTAACGATAATAAATAATAAGTTTTGTCGACAATATTGATCGAGTTCTTGTACCAGTGATAACAATTTTTGCAGAAAAAAAACATTAAAATGGAGGTAGAACGATATATATGTTTTTTAAACTACCAGCATTCTCCAGTCTGTACAACTGCGCCAAAATATTTGAAACTCAAAAAAATTACTAGTTACCGTAAATATCTCGCAAATAATGGTATACATTTAGTAAATAACAGTGTTAGTTTAGAGAAGTTTAATTTGAAATACGTATCAAATGGCAGCTTCGCTGTCATATCCATGTATATGGGTACGTGCCGCGTAAGTCAACATGTTTAGTTTCATAAACAGTCGTATCTTTTAACAGTGCTAGAATAGTGATAAATCAAACAGGTATGAGATATATAATATATATCAACACACACACACAGATCAAACATGATTTGATATTTATTCCAAAGCAGTCCTTGGATAAAGGCCAGTAATTAAGTTACAAAAAGCACAGATTACAGTCTATGATTAATAATTGCTCTAAGTACAGTGCAGTGAGTTTATGAGATAGCAACAGAAATTACAATAACACCGTTACTGTCCTTGACGTTATTTTTTTTTAATAAATTATTTAACGGCTCTGGATTCTGAGTCCTTTGAGCCAGTCTTTGACGTTACTTGCGGAAATATTGCCAGGAAATGCTGGATAGATTTTCTTGTTTACTCTCACGATATTGTCGTTGTTTGTTTTCACTGGGTCCCACAAAGCACCCGTTTGAAACGATTCTTAACTACGAATAAAAAAAACTAGATAAAAACCGGTCCATCCGTTTGAGAGCTACGATGCCACAAACATACAGATACACACGCCGAACTTATAGCATCTTTTTTGGTCGAGGGTTACAAATACAGTTTAGGAATTTTGATGTTTCGGCAAATCGTCGGTAGCTGTTATAGCTGATAGTGAAGGAGACGCTTGAAAGTGTGGAAAGGTTGCAGGTTGGAATCTTATCGAACATTGATATTTTGTAACTGTTTTATAACAGATGTTTGTTTCTAAAACCATATTTTAAAACTTGTTTTCAAGGTCAGCATAAATTGTCCCTTCAGACTGTGCCTTCAGATAATACAGAAAGCCTCAGCAGCATCAGCACAGCATAGCATAGCATAGCAGCAGTTTACTTCAAAAACTTTATTAAACACCGATCCAAGTTGTGGTTTTGGGTGGATAACATTAGGATGAAGCAGATTAGAGGATTTCTGTGGTGAAATTAAATGCACATATTTTACAGGCGTTTGGTAAAGGGGGGGGGGATATTCGGATCACGTAGGGGCAGGTAATAAATGAGAGATTTGATCGCGTTATTGTTACGGAGGGTGCGGGGTTCAGTAATCGGTATCTGTAATAATCTATATACTTATATCGTGTTCTGTGATTATATGTACTATATTAGCGATTTGTTGAACTTCTTCGAAGTTTGATTGTGTTTGTTTTGTATTTTGATCGCTTTTTGTTACACAGGAAATTATTGCCGATTTGATCTTGCAGAGACACTCTGAGCATAGCCCTTTCCATAACTCGTTGTGTGATCTTAAGCTTCCTTATAATAGTCCAGTCAAAATATACATTCAAGTTAGCCATAATTCGCATAGAGCTGAAAATTGGTATAGACGTTAAATAAACCATTACTAATGAAATGTCAAAAATCCCCTTCGATCCTACTTCTGCAAAAAATTTCGGCTGTAACTTTTTTTTACGAAAACTGAGAAATTTGATTTTTCTTTCTGCAGCAAGTTACTATGGATCTGCGTATATGGTTTTAATTTCAACTCGATACCTTCACGCGTTCCCGATAATTAAACATGTCGAATGAGTGTCGAAACATATTTCGACACTCACAAAAAAACCTATGGGGTACTTCCCGTTGACCTAGAACTATGAAATTTGGCAAAAAGTATTGTGTTAGAGTACACATGTAGGAAAAAATCCGAAAACTGGACATTTTTAATTTAATCACAAAAAAATAGTGTCTCTATGCAAGGAATGAGGGCCCAAATTTTAAACTGAATTAACCGTATCATGTGGGGTATCATATGAAAAAGCCTCATTAGCATAAGCTAAAACAGGTTTTTAAATATTTTGACGATGTATATTTTTCGGTTTATGAAGGAAAATATAAAAAAATATATGATTTTATTTAGTTTGTACGGAACCCTCGGTGGGCGAGTCTGACTGGCACTTGTCCGGTTTTATTTTTAGTTCTTTTTACCTTTAGAGTTACTTTAAAAGTAGGCCTATACAAAAATTTACTTTAGTTCGCTGTTTAATAGTTTCGCCAACATCAGTTACAGTATATTTTGTTCTGGCAAAGCTCCAAATCTCCAAATGCGAATTTAATAACTTAGATTACCCTAAAATAATATTTCATAATAGATGTTTATTCCACCTACAAATATGCTAAGCCCTTTAATTAATTTTTAAAATAAATTATTTCAGTCGATTCATAAAAATAAAAAAAATACACTTTAATTAAGGTTTTAATATTACAAAAATCCACTTCCATACGATACAAATTGCCAGAATTCCTTAGCGAATGTGCAAAAAAGTTTTAGCCAATTATTCGTTCCAATATTCCCTTCGGCCTGGGCAGTTTATTAATCTTTATACGGCGAACATGTGTGTCAGACATTTTTTGGTATAAATCACATATTAACTAACACAAGAGCTTTATTAAAACTGGAAAAAAAAAGACCAATGAAAATCCAAGTTACATTTCAAGTCGGACCACAAACAATCGCAACGTATTTTTCAACCGACTTCCAAAAAGGAGGAGGTTCTCAATTCGTTTTTTTCCGTGTGTTCCCATTTCAATTTGGTTCCCATTTCCAGTTCTGACAATGGCATCCATGAGAAGTCGGTTGATTCAGTTTTTTAAACTATAATTATGTGTAATCTCATATCAGACAAGTGCGTTCAAAACATGCGTACGTACATTCAAAAACATGGTTAACGCGAACGACAAGCTCATTTTCACAAAATAATTAAGTGGAAATATACTTGTTTATCCGTCGGCTTCAGTTAATTAATCTACGCTTGCATTTATGTCGTATTAGACAGTTTTACGATCGTAATCAAAACTTTACTTGTTAATACAAATGAAAAGACATCGAAAATCTTTTGATAAATTCTCATAAAGTTGAAATTGATAAAGAATTTTCCGTGAATTTTCGCAGGATATTAAAACGCCAATCAATCAAAATGCTTGTAATCGTTTTTAGATTTACCTGAGGAGATTTTTGATCATATGCCAAAACCGCTACTGCGGATAGGGTTCCGATACATTTAACAATGCCCTGCAAAAGATACTTTCTATAGATATAGTACAGTATAGTTATTTAGTTTGGCGCAGTGCAGTCCTAATAAACTGCTGTTACAGTGGTAATCTTTTTGTATTTGACGCGATGCGCAAACTTTGGCGCAACATTGACAGGCCTCATGGCTCAGTGGTAGTACTCAGTAGCCGTCTGAGCTGTAGGTCGCTGGTTCGATCCCTACCCAGGGCATACATCTGTGTGATGAGCATGGATGTTTGTTCTGTATCTGATTATTTTTCTATGTATCATAAGTATATGTTTACAAAAAAAGTATACAGGTATGTATTCTATCAGCCATCTAGTTTCCATAGACAAGCTTTACTTAGTTTGGGCTAGAGATGGTGTTGTGTGAAATGTCAACCAATATTTATGAATTTTTTGTGAAGCAAGCTCGTTCGCATTGAGTCGAATGGTTAACCATACGGGTATTTTTCCTCACGGGGTAGGCAGAGCATCAACAACATTGAGGCTTTTTGGCGCATTTGACACTTCTTAGGAAGTGACGGTTAAGCGAAAGCGTATTATTGAATAACAAGTTTTAATAATATTAAAACAAAAATATTTGGTTTTTGTTTTAATATTGTACTATAATAGTGCACAAAAGCAGTTTTTGCAGTAGGGTATTCTGTCGGGTGTTATCGTACGTTAGTACGATTTCGTTACGCTTGTTACTCTGTTGAATATACGTTTTTTGTGTCAAAGTATGCGTAAAATATCTGTAATAGAATATAAAAGCACATTAGAAAAAATCACTTGATTATTACAAAAAAACTGGCATTTTTTATTTAATTCAACATTTTTTAGTTTAGGTATAAAGAGATTTTTTTTGTAAGAGTTAATTTTATATTAATTAATAGGGTAACCTACCGACAACAAGTGTTGCTATATACAACAACCCGACAAAAAACGGTTGAATTGATTTTGATGAAACATAACTAAGAACACTTCTGACTAATTCACTTTTCGGTTCATCCGTTCGGGAGCTACGATACCACAGACACACACACACACACACACACACACCCACGTCAAACTTATAACACCCCGTAGTTTTTGCGTCGGGGGTTAATAATATGCATGATCACAAAATTTCAGACAAAATATGCAACAAGCGCTGAAAATGTGGTATATATAATATATATATATATCCAAATGCATATGTAAATATGCAAATGCATAAAATACGGTCCCAACTTATAATGATGGATCTACTATAAAATAAGTAGGTACGCCGCTAACAGCAGCTGTAGCGTGGTGACCGCTGCTGTGGTGACCAGACACTCGGGACTTTGGAAACTTTCGCCTACAAACAGCCGCTCGTTTGCATAGAGAAAGCGCAGTTTTGTTTAAACTTTTTCTTTTGTCCTAAGTGCTGCTTATTTTCAAAACTTAGCTAAGATTTTCCTATTAAAGTAAGTTGGCCATTAAGGTTCCGTTGTCACAAGGAACCCTTATAATTTTGATATGTCTGTCTGTTAAATGTACTTCAAAAGGTTTTTTGTAGTAACTAAGCAGACTTAATTAAACTGTAATTTAGCATAAAATTATAATCATTCAAAAATATTGCGAGTGTGTGAAAACCATCCTCTACCCAAAAAGGGTCGTTATAAGTTTGACTTGTGTATCTCTGTATCTGTATATCTGTGTGTCTGTCTGTGGAATTGTAGCTCTGAAACCGATTTTTTTTATCAGCCCTGTTTCTACCAACTTTCCCACTGCTGGGCGCGGGCCATCTTCTCATTGTGTTCTCATTGGGCCGATTTTAATCTAGTTTTTTGTTTACAAAATTTTATTAAGATTTATTTTCATCAAGAGTGTTATTAGTTGTTTCATCAAAATCGGTTCACCTGTTTTTTTGTCGGGCGATTTTGAGTTTTCTAAATTTATACTTGTTAGATCCAGAAATCCGAAAACTTTCGTAATTTCCATTTAAACCAACACAACTAAAATGATCTTAATATCATACAAACAGCCCCTTCAAAACCTTACCCTATACTTGGTCCGACATGCACTTGGCCGGTTTTTGTTATTAATATTCGTCTAGTCGTCTCAGTAATGATATCAATTTTAGCTAAACTATGCAGACGTCGCTTAACATTGTCTGCGTGTTTCTCATTTTGATAGGTACTTATCTGAGAAAATACTGGCAAGTTGTTTGAAACTGCGAAACTACGCAAGTAACTTTCCATGTCCTTTGTTTTGCTTAAGTAGGTGTTTATAAATGGTTAGTAAACCACTTCTATGCAGTGTCTACGAGGTTCATAAATAGAACAAGGTATTTATTTTGTTTATTTTACATTGCATTGCATTAGAATTACATACATAGCATAGGTATATACATAATCAACCTAATAGGGTAGGGTATAAACCACTGTAGGTAAATATAATTATGTAAAATATGCAAAAATACCCTTTTCAGCTTTATCGGAGTAGGTATGGAGGGAGAAGGGGTTTCAAGGTGTCCTCTCTCCCCCTCTCTGGTGTTGTAGGTACCTACCATACACATTAGAGGTTTTTGTCTGAACCGAGTGGAAAGTTTTCGATAAGCGGGAAGAAAGGGTACTTTTTACGTGATACTAGGTATAACCTTTGTCTGAACCCTGACTGGGTCTGGAACCCTCCCCTCCCGTGTCGAAAAATTTATCATTTATTGTATGTATTCGATTTTTTTACAGTGCAAAAATATACTTCATAATGTATCGTGTTTAAAGCGAGTGAGTGACGCACACACGTGATAAATCTCCTCTCATGGGATGTTTCATTTCCGCTCCGCTTTTACCATTTCTAATTAAATGTTTCGCGAAACTTGGTGCCAGATTTTATTCACATCTCATAAAGTTGAGGATATTAAAATGCTTCGTTTTATTGTGAAAGTTATGGGGTTAAGCGTGAGGTACATTAAAATGTATTAGTATACCTACAGGTTCTATCTGTAGCGTACTTAATTATATGTATAAGTTTAGCAAACTTTATTTACAGATTTAACTTTTTGTCTTCTTTAATAAAAGTTATTTGTTTAATTAACTTTAATTAATTGCTATTGTTGATGACGATAAAGATTTTTTTTTTATTTTTTTTTTATCAGCCCTGTTTGTACAAACTGTCCCACTGCTGGGAACGGGCCATCTTCTCATTGTGAGAAGGGTTAGGCCATAGTCTGCCACGCTGGCCAAGTGCGGGTTGGCAGACTTCACACATCTTCAAGATCATTGAGAACTCTCAGACATGTAGGTTTCCTCACGATGTTTTCCTTCGCCGTTTGAAGTTAGCGGCAATCAACAATACGCACATAACTTCGAAAAGACAGAGGTGCGTGCCGTGGGATTCGAACCCAGGACCTGCGGATCGCAAGTCAGACGGTCTCACCACTAGGCTGCCGGAAACTTCAATAAAGAATAATAATAAGTAATACCAAATTAAAGGCAGCAAAATGATTAGTCAATCTTTTAGCTACTCGTATTTCAATGAAAAAATTGATTTATTAGACTTAAATCTCATCTTGGCGAGTAGATTGAGCATAGAGGTATTATATACGGAATTAGATATAGTCTGTTCAGTTAAAGAACTAATTCAATTTCATTATGAGTTGACGGTCAAGCGTAAGCCTATTTTCGAATTAAAATAAATAAATTTTTGTTCAGTCAAAACCACAGAATATCATAATAGTATCTATTAGAACTGTAAGTAAACTATAAGTAACTATATATTGTTTCGTTGTAGTTACTAAAGGCACTTGCCCATAAAAAATTATAATAATAAACAGACTCATCAAACAGATTTTTTTCGTTTCACAAGCCAATTTTATTTTCCAAATACACGAATAACCCACATCAACGCTATGTAAATATCAACCACGGTAATTGTATGTCAACACCACACTGGCTGAGAAGCTGCAGCTGGAGTCTTCTCAACTGACATGTCGAGAGTCAATAAACGATTTTATGCTCGAATAACTATGCTAATGATCGACACCAACAATAAAAACATGAGGCAACTTGGAGAAACTTGCAGGCTTTTTGTCGGTAAACAATGTCACAGTTTAGGTACTAGCTGGTATTAGTAAAAGTGAAAATTACGGCGGGCTGCGTGTTATGAAAAGGCAAACAGTCAGTCTCTCTCATTTTCAATCTTCTATGAAATTCAGCGTGCTCCTAATATTTCACTAATTTTTCTTTGTATGGATTGAAATGTAATACGATAGGTATACTTATCAATCACTTCATTTAGATTCTACTGACTTTTTTTTGTGAATGTTAGCGAATAACATGAAAATTATTCCAACCTATTGAACGATAGATAATAAATGTATGTGAGAAAACTTTTCCTCAATAGTTAGAAACTCTCGTAACTTTCCGTTTTTGTTTTTTCAGGTAAGCTCCAGCGATTTTTAAAACTTGCGACGGAAGTTTTCCAGCTGAAGTTGTCCGTAGTTGAGAAATATTGTATGGTAAGCAAACCGAGTGCGGCTTACAGCGGTGTTTTGTTTGTTGACTTAGGTTGGGGGCCTCGAGCTGTTTGTTCATCAAACAGATAATCACAATTGCACTGGATTGAAAAGATCACTTTTTAGCGTTCCGTTGAATCCCGTATAGTTTCACCTTGCCACCTTAATAATACGCTTTATAGTTCACTTGTCCGTTCATTTGTCAAAGATTTTTCGCAGCTACTGCGCGGATTTTTAAATAAGTTGGATAAATAGCTGATATATGGAAAAGTTTGAGCTATTGAGCCAAATATTTCTTTAGTGCTCATTTTCATATGAAGAAAACGAGAATTAAAAAATATTGACCTAACCTATTACCAAGTTATTTTTATAATTGAAAATCTTCTGTCCCGTTCTATTTACCCCAGCTGCGCAAAAATAGGATTATGTTTTTTGGATATATACGTTTCTCTTACAGCCTAAACGGCTTGACCGATTTTGATGAGTGAGTGTGGTGTCGTTAGATTCATGAGAAAATAAGCCACGCCAAACAAATTTGTTCGCATAATTACATACATGACCGTTTGACGCCACATTGTACCGCGGTCAGAGTGTTAGATGGAAGGGAGAGAGAGGTATTACATACATACATAATATCATACCTGTTTTCCCTTAGGCAGAGCGGGAGAGCATCAAAGACCATGAGGCCGTTTGACACCACATCTGACCGTGGAAAGGGTATTTTTTTTATACACTATAGATCTACGATTGACCACCAACTCGCCTGATGTTAAGCGACGGTGTGGCCGAGGATGGAGCTCGTCGATCTAGAAGATATCACTCTAGCCTTGAAAATTCCAAGATTGTATGTCTCAGGAAACAGAGATGAATATGATGATATATGATGATGATGATGTATTAAGGGGTTAGAGGGGATTAGAGGGTAAGATGTTATGTTGGCTTGCGGTGACAGGGGGTCAGCCTATCGCTTACATAAACGCCAATTTCCCTTAAGTCCCATAACTGACTTTTACAGTATTCCCGGGAAGAGAAGCAGCAGGTACATTTTTCGTGTTTTTCTTTTTCTCAATTCATGCTGGGACTGAGAGGACAAAATAATTGAAACCAAACTTAAATAAATTTCGCTAATATTTTAAACAGTTGTCTATTGCTATCAGTCAGAATTTTAGGTTCATGCGTGATGCTCAAACAAAATCATGGTTAAAGCTTGTAGTAAATAAATGTAAATGTAACTCTTCTAGCGCAATCCGGTAAAAAAGACCAGTCATTATGTAAAAATATTGTAAACGAACATGACACCCAACAAGAGGTCTCGCTTAGATCAAAAATAATGAATTTACGCTTTGATAAATATGTAAATGTACACTCGAAGGATGGCGAATTAATGCTTAATATCTCGGTTCTGTTTCGCATAAATTTTGTAAATATATTCCCTAAAACCCTTTTGATGGAAGCCTGGTTGTATTAATTTACAAAACCAGAACAAGTAAGTAAAATAAATGCTTATTATAACTTGTTTGAATATTACCAGTTATGGTGAAGTTAAGTCAGGGTAAAAGCTTTACTCAAGACTTCTTTTTTTTTGTTTGGTGTAAAAGTGAACGTGAAGTGAAGTGAACTTTTACTAGGAAATAGTAAATCATGCGTGATTACGAAAGGCTTATTGAATTTGGCAAAATGCATGGACTGATTAATGGAGTATCTACTGTATTGCAACTTCTTTATTTCTAGAGTGTTCGAGTGTTTGTATGTGGATATGTAGGTATGTATGTTTCTATATAACCTCTTTGTTGTATTCATGGTGAATTCATGAGTAAATCATGCGTTTATTGACTTTGGTAAAATTCAAGGACAGACATTAATGGAGTGCTTTATTGCAATTTCTTTATTTCTATCCGACTGTGCAAGAAGGATGGTAATGTTTTTCGAGTGTTTGTATGTGGATATGTAGGTTCCTATAAAACCTTTTCGTTGTATTTATGGTGAATTCATGAATGCAATTATAGCACTGCATTCGTCGTATATTGAAATGGTAGTTCTGTCAAACTTTTAGTGTGGGCAACAAAAAAAAAACCATTCCTTTTTTATTATTTCTATGGAATTGCTATATTTTCCGCAAATTTTGAGTTGTGCCGATTAGAAAAATTTATTCACAAATATCTACTTTCGGATTTAGGGAACCCTATCTCCTTATGTCTATAACTTATAGATATGGCAACGTTTTACAGTACCCTTAGGTAAATATAGCTTGAGGTTATTCACGCTAACTTCGAGACACTTATATTTACTTCTGGGCAATTGTTTCTTTGCTTTTAACTATTTTTACAAGCTACTGTACTGCTCGATTCTTGTTTATATCGTTTTTACATCGAATTTAACGTTGGTAAACAGGCCTTTAAAATTATATTTCAGCAGCTGTTTACATAAATTTTGGAGTTTTTTCGCTCGTTTATTGGCCGTTAAAAGATTTATTATTTATACTTGGATTAGATTTCGAATGCTATATTAAAGCTTTGTTGAAATTAAAAAAAACTTTTTTTTTATTTGCTACACCATGAATGTAGCATGTCACCAGTCGATGATGAAACAAACAAATATGAGACTTCTAACTAAATAAATTACATGGATATTAGACTTGTACTCGTATGTAAAAAATATAAGAAATAAAAATAAAGAATGCGGTATTTAAAATATATTTTCAGGTATTTATTTTATATCTTAATTGGCTTGATTTGAGAGTTTAAAAACAGATTCGCATCTACGATACTTGTACGTGCCAGCGCAAATAGCGTATTTTTGTAGCTTTGACGATTCATTCCCAGTGGTTTCAGAATAAAATGTCTCTTTAGATTTCTTCTTTGATTCGCATCGGATAAATAGAATTCCATGAAATAAGTACTTGACCATTTGGCTCTGGAGTGCTATAATGGATTCACTTTGATGTTAGCTAAATAGCTTTTGAAATGCATAATTTGCTTACCGCGTCTCTTTCAAGGGGAATGTAAGTCAATTGTCTTCTTCAACTTTGAATTTTCAATTTCTATTGATTCACTTCATCACTCTAAAGCGAATTTCATTTGAGGTGCGTGCTTGGGGTTGTTAATTAACCTGGCGTTTAGCTATTGAGGAATTGATATCAAAACCTTTTTTTTTTTTTTTATTAAAATTAAATATTTGGCAGGTTAACGTTAAATATATGCTTTAAGAGGCTTATGAAATATTATGAATAGCGCGTTTGTTCAGGCAACAAGAGAAAATATCCCTGAAAATTATCCGATTTTGAAGTACCGTATGCATCGTTCCTAAAATTGTGTATTTTACTTTTAATTCCTTTGATAAAGTGAGAAAATTGTTAAAAAAATCAATAAACACAAATATTTACATCAGATACTTCATCATCATCTCAGCCATAAGAAGTCCACTGCTGGACATAGGCCTCCCCCATGGATTTCCAAAAATACCGATTGGAAGCGGCTTGCATCCAGCGTCTTCCCGCCACTTGTATGAGGTCATCTGTCCACCTCGTGGCTGGTCTTTCTACGCTGCGCTTGCCGGTACGTGGTCTCCACTCGAGAACCTTTCGACCCCATCGGCCATCAGTTCTACGTGCTATGTGCCCTGCCCACTGCCACTTCAACTTGCTAATCCGCTGTGCTATATCGGTGACTTTTGTACGCCTACGTATCCCTTCATTTTTGATTCGATCTCGTAGAGAGACTCCGAGCATAGCTTATTATTCGCATTAGATCGATCAGATACTTAATCACATAAATTGACATAAGTTTGAATTCACACTTTTTGAATGTAGGTAGGTACATATCAATCTTCGAATGGCAAATGAATTAGTATAATAAAGTAAAGTGGACACAGTGGACACATTTCGATCGTCTGTGAAGGCTTACGAGTATATTGCGACAAATGCGCGATTTGAAAGCTTGTCGATCCGTCAATTTTATGTGTGTCATTTTTAAATCCAGATTAGGTATGTATGCTAATATCGATGCGTCACAGTCATATATACTCACGTTATAAGCATACTTTATTATTTGAATCACTGTACACATAGTCACATATAAAACTATCTTCAATGAAAAAAGTCCGTTCGATTCCTGATCCATTATCGGAACCCCATGTTGTCTACAATAAGTCCCATACCAGCACAATATAGCAAAAAAGACTTTGGGACACCCCTAAGCTTGGACTTGATGTTTTCTCTCGGATTTCACCCTACATTGAGCCAGTAGTTCCGTATAATGACAATCGCGTATGAATGAAGCTTGATGGGCTCACAAAGGGTACCGATGAGCAGAAATTTGCTGAAGCCACGACAATATCCGGAATCCAATTATAGTCAGATTGTCAGTGAGCCTGGTAATACAGAACTTATGAGTTTACTCTATGTTGTAGACTCTATGTTCTAGTATTTCATTTGTTATAGTAAAAATAAAAGACTAGTCTTTTTTGATAACAAGGTTTTTTCCCACAAATTTTGAACTGGAGCAAGCGAATTGAGTAAGTTTCTATAAAATAGGTGTGTGTCTGTTGTCGTCGATTCCTCCTAGCCCTATCAAGCGAGCATAGATTGCACTGTTAGCTAGCAAGGTCTGTTGAGTAAAGCCACTAGTAAATAATTTATACATTAACAAAAAAAATATTGTTGGAGGTTACGAAAAACGCATTTTTTAGAGTTCCGTATCTCAAAAGAAAAAAAACGGAACCCTTATAGGATCACTTTGTTGTCCGTCTGTATGTCTGTCTGTCCGTATGTTCGAGTGTCAAGACCTTTATCTCGGGAACGCGTGAAGGTATAGATTATTGAAATTAAAACCATACGCAAATCCATAGTATCTTGCTGCAAAAAGAAAAATAAAATTTCTCAGTTTTCATAAAAAAAGTTACAGCCGAATATGTCGTAAAAAATGCACATTTCGACACTCACAAGGGAATCAAAACCTATGGGGTAGTTTCCGTTGACCTAGAACTATGAAATTTAGCAAGAAGCATTGTGTTAGAGTACACATATAGGAAAAAATCCGAAAACTGGTCATTTTTGATTTAATCACAAAACAAATAGTGTCTGTACGCAAGGAATGAGGGTATTTCAATAATAAAATTAATCTTTCAAAGTTCTTTAACCGTATCATGTGAGGTATCATATGACAGAGCTTTATTAGCATAAGTTAAAACAGGTTTTTAAATAATTTTACGATGTATATTTTTCGGTATAAGAAGGAAAATATGAAAAAAATACGATGCCCCCTTTTATTACTAGTTTGTACGGAACCCTCGGTGGGCGAGTCTGACTCGCACTTGTCCAGTTTATTTATTTATTTTTGCGAGAGATCTATTATTATTATTACAAAAAATATAGCCTATGACACTCAGGGAGTGAAGACAAATCTAACGACATCTCGCACATCAAAATCGTTCAAGCCGTTTAGGCTGTAGGCTGTCATATAAAATCATACATAATACATACCCACTTACATACAAACATACATATATTCGGAAAACATAATCATCTTTCTTACGTATTTACACTTATGCTTATAGGAGCAAACATTGTTACAAAGAACATTTACATTTAGTCTTAGAAAACCAAACAGAAAATAAACTTTATTATGAAATAAATAGAAAGAAAGCAAAGGGCTGGCATATATTATGTAGATACAAAGTGGTTGCATTCCTAGGTTCCCAATAGATTTTTATTTATTATAGTAAAAATTTCAAATCTTGAAATTTTTAACATTTTTATTGAAATTTTTACAGAAATAACTATCCTACATGTGCACACAAGTGCCTCCTCCAGAGATGAACCACTACTACATGAACCTTTTCAGTAGTAAAAAGTGACTACCTGACAGTCATTAACAATCTTATATCAAGAATCCTCTTCTGCTTTTCTTCAATAAAACAGCAAGCTAAAATCTAACTTACCTGCATTTGAAATAAAACATATTTTCTCTCCCAGGAATTCACCATCAAACTCTTATTTCAAAAGCTCATTCAGAACACATCATTAGGCCATATACACACTACGTACACGTTGGCAACATACAATAAAGCAGTCAATCCCCGACCCTTGGAAGTCGTTACTCTCTGATATTGTGAGGACGCAGGACCCCTGCTTTGTGACGTCACGAACAGGTGTTGCGGTGGGACGCCGCCGCCGGTTAAACTCTGAAAGAGGAAAACATTGACGGTTTGACGTTTATGTCGGGCTGACTGGGACCTTGTGAAATAGGACAAACTAGGGACTAAAATTGTACGTAATTACTTATTTTACGTACATGGATTATATTGTTTAGTCGGGAACGTGGAACGTTACTTTATTTTTTTCTTTTATATTCCGTTATTTTGAATGTCGCGGCAATTTTCGCTTTTTATTTACACGGAATACAAACAAATAGGAGGAAACTCTTTTCTATCCCTAAATTTTGTCGGATTTCGATGATTCTTTTATGGTAGAAGTAAAGACAAATCTGCACGATACGGCTTAGGATATAATATAGAAAAATACATATATAAAAAGCCATACATAACATCCATAGTGAATGATGAGACAAGTAAATTGCTCGCCTGATAGTAAGCGCTCTTCTTGCTCATATTTCAATGTATGCCATCCAACCTTCTTTAGACTTCACCTGTTTCAATTAATATAATCTGGATATCTTCAAATTAGGACTGAATTAGAAGACATCTATTCCTTTGAGCAAACGCGCTGCATCGTAGACTGAAACGGTCGCTTAACATCAGGCGAGCTAACGGTTAAGATCGAACTTATTTTCGAAAAAGTTCAAAATTATGAATGGCAAATATTATGCCCCTCAGCCATAATGGATAGTGGATATTTTAAAGTAAATTTACTACTCAAAAGGATATGCAAATAATTTATTATAATTAAGTATACCTATTTGTAGTGAATTTATATTTACGCGAAGATTGCACGACCCGATATAATAGCCGTAACTTTAATATAACGTCGGAAATTTCCATTTGTAATATAATTTTATCGAAAAACAGTATCATGTGATACTGGAGTAATTTTATCGCGTTATTATGTGGGGTTTTACTTGTTTCAGATCAAAGAAAAAGTAATTTAAACGCACGATTTTTGCTTAACTTTTATCTTTTTATTCCTCACACAGTATTTTTAGATTGCTATTACTAATTTTACTTAATATGTAATTTTATAATTAACACTATGATCATCGAAACTTCGAGTCTAACAAAGCAATGCTGGAGCTTAGATATTCATTAACTATCTATGGTATCAGGTCGAATAGACAGCGCACCACTGTACAAAAATTTACATAAAAGGTACTACCTAAGCTACTACAAAAATTCAATCAGACTATCCCAGATCCTTCATTGATATGAAATAATTTGATTGCATTTTTGTATCCATAAGTTAATTATAATCCAAATGGGCAAACTTAAGAATTCGGATAAAAGCGCGCAGCTATCTCTCTTGCACATCACATTTTTTAAATTACAAAAACATAGGTTGGTGATATTAGAAAATTGAGAGATAATTTTTTTATTTATTTACATACGAATAATATTTGGAAGAAAGTTTTTCTTCAATATCTTTTAAATTGACCGAGCAGTAGGAAAATATACGTTTTTTTCACTACTCCGTAGCCAGTATAAATAAGTGATATCTGAATTAAACTTTTTTTTTATATTTCTCCTATATAAATAAACAAAATTTTGTCTCACTTTTCCAATATCTAGGGGTATTGATATACTCAATGATTATATAAATTTAAAAATGTTGTGTTGAGATAGAGATAACTACACGAGTTGATCTCCACCTTAATATTGGTTAGCGGCGAAGGTACTGTCACGTTGAATGACACTTCTCAATAGTAATATAATAATAAAATGGTTATGGTTATGGTCATATAATATAATAATAAGTACCATTATTTTGATCATATATAGACACGATCAGGCGTTCGGATTAATTACTGAAAATAAAATGACTTACTCAAAGTAAATAAAAAATACAAATTTAATAATAGATTTGTACACATCTTTAAAACATAACAGCCCTGTCAGTAAAAAGTGCATCCAACAGACGAGTCAAATAATTTTCTCAATTTACAAGTCATTTCAGTAATCACATAAAGTCGAGAACCTTCTCTGTATTTATTTGTCTGTCTGCAGCAGTTAGTATTTATTTATCGCCGGAGATGTCTGCGAGAGGGCACAATTATATTCCAAGCTATTACAATCTTATAAATTGCGTTCACTCCTGCCCGTGGCGGTCCTCACAATATCTTTTAAATTGCATGTCTTTGCAGCGTCTTTACGTCACGCCGTCAAGACGTGACTTGACGTATGGGAGATGAATTGTTAACAAATAGAAAATTATGTGAATTACAAATAAATTTGGCACATTACGATATTCACTCGTACACTGAAGCCTAATTCAGGCAGGAATTCTGTGACCGAGGCTTCCGTACTCCTTCCGTACTAATTCCGTATGCATGAAACATGGACATAAACACTGACAACAGGGCTGATTACTCAACAAAAAGTGATTTATACCTAAGACTACTTGTAAGTTATTATTACCAGCGATATACCTAAATGTATTGGTAAGTTCATATATTTTTAACACGCTTTTATTAGCTTCACCTGTATGCATGTTTGTCTGTAGCCGACTCCTTTGGACTTGATTTTGACCCACTTGAAACGGTCAGATTTCATTCAAACTTTGTAGACTAATCGAGGACCAATGACAATACAATAATTTGAAGCGTGTTTTTATAATTTTCTAAACTGTAATTATTATAGTAGAAATAAAAGCCTGTAATTGTTACAGACATATTTTCTCCAAGAGTTTAACAATACGTTTCTTTTTTCGTGGAATCAATAAAGAGGTTTAATCTCGCACTATTATTTCCCATATTTTCAAAAATTATTTACGCAGGCTTGTTTCGCGTCTCACCAAATTTAACATTTGTTGATTCACATCAAAGTAAACTATTATCTTGCTAATTTTGAGATCGTTCAAAAGATACAACTTGACTAATCGCACTTGGCCGGTTTTATTTTTCATTAGACATGTGCTACAATGGGGTCCTGGATCCTGAAAAATTTACATTGGAACTTCTAAATGGCAATATAAAATTTTGTATTTATTGAGCTTGTAGTAATGTTTGGTCATTGTGAGCATTTGTTTAATTTTAATTAACTAGTAAAAGTGTACTCTTAAAAAGTTTTTTTTTGATTAAAAAGTTTGAAATGGACCTTGAGAAAAATCTACACAAAATATCATGTAGTCTTTTAAATGTTCAAATTACTTCAGTACCTACTTTAGGATAAACTCTCTCATTTCACGATTTTACGGTTTTAATTGGTTATGGGAAACAAGGTCTAATATTATAACTGGTTTTCCTATCAAATAACTTGCTGGTTTGTCCCTCGGTTAATTTATATGCAGTAATAACAGCCTACAAATTGGTTCCGATTTTATTTATGCTGACATTGGTTTACGGCGGCCTTGCGGGTAAAGTATGGTAACTTCTATGTTTATGGCTTTAAGAAAGCCATTCAATCTTATAAATTGCCCATCGCAGCAATAGTAAACTTAAAAAAATGGGGTGTTATTCACATAATAACCACTACCTAATTGGACAGCCTACAAATTTTCTTGATCTTTAGATACTACAGTATTATTAAAGTCTTCTGTGTTACTAAAAACCATTTTATTCATAAATGTCTATAAGCACATTTTAGATAATAAATATTTTCTACTGTTTTCGCGCCTGACAGTCTGACAAAAATTCATCACATCATCTCAGACATATGAAGTCCACTATGGGATATACGCCTTCCTCATGGATTTCCAAAAAGATCGGTCGCAAGCGGCCTGCATCTAGCGTCTTCCTGCCACTTGTATAAGGTCTTCTGTCTTGTATGAAGTGATCTGGCTGATTTTCCTACGCTGCGCTTGCCGGTTTGTGGTCTCCACTCGAGAACTTTTCGGCCTTACTGGCCGTCAGCGTCTACGTCCTATTATAATAATTATTATAATTAGTTGAACGTCGTCTTACAAAGTCAATTACTGCACCAAATAGCTTATTTCTTAGATATGCGGTCAACTACGTGAGAACAAGGTGTTTTTTCGAGAAAACGGCCTTATGTACATTTTATGTAGTGTAGTCAAGTTCTTTAGTACACTCGTGGAATAAGAGGTAAAGGAAAACACAGAATGTGACAGTAGATTTTTCCCTTAAACATTCTGTAGAAATATGTGATCAACGATTTTCAAAATCAAAGATGTCCTTCACACGATCGGTTCCGAGTGAACATGGAGCGAAACTTCAGAATATTTCAGAGTGTACTATATCCTGTAGTGCAGAGAACAGACACTTGAACATAGGTTTAGTTTTTGGTATACTTAATGACATCTCTGCGAACAACTTTGAAGGTACGTTCCATGATCGCTCCGTAGACAATCGATCGTGTGTCAAAAAAAGCCAATATTTTCTTTGAAGTACAAATTACATTATCACTATAAGCAATCATAATATATTTTGTAATCTTCCAAAACCCGTCAAATACGGCGGTAAATGGTCTTCTGTGCTCTGGTATTCTACCTTCCATTGGGGTATGTAACTCCTTAATGGAGAACGTATGAGTTTATGTATGTATAATTGTATATAAATTTGTGGACATAATTAAGTTAGCCAACAAACCCAAAATATAAAACAAATGTAGATATTATGACTAGAGTGACTTAGTTTTGGCTGCCATTTTTATTTCAATTTCCCATTTCATTGTTTATAAAATCTATCATACAAGTGTCAAAAACTTTTCACTTCACCTGTACTGATTAGTGCAGTACTACGCATATTCTCAACTAATTTTGATGCCTATTGCTTTGAACATAAAGCTTATAATTAAATGAGCTTAATACAATAACAAATAGGCACTGCAAGTTCTTATAATATGTCAAGGGCAACTGGGTCAAGTTGCATACAAGTTGTGCATTGCTGAATGTTAATATATTTTAAACATTGTTAAATAGGCGTGGTTGTTATTTTGATGATGTGGTAAATTGGTATTTAAGCTTAAAACAAGCGAGTAAAGTATAAGTGAAGTTTAATAAACTGAAGTTAAGCCGTTTTTAATCAGCGAATGTTAAAATAGATTATATATAATTTTTGGAGCCGGTTTTTTTATTTTTTTTATAGAAGATAGATCTACGATTGAACCTCGCCCGATGCCAAGCGACGGTGTGGCCTAGGATGGAGCTCGTCGATCTAGAAGATATCTATTCACTCTAGCCTTGAAAATTCCAAGATTGTAGGTCTCAGGAAACAGAGATGGCGGCAACGAATTCCATTCTTGTGCAGTACGCAACAGGAATGTGGATCGATATCGCCGAGTACGGATTTTTGGCATTTCAACGAGAAATGGGTGGTTTTTGTTTACGCGGTTGACATATTTTTCCAGTTAATTTGTTATAAAATCCAAATTAGTAAACTGATTTTGATAAAATTTATATGGGACCACCTCTGAAGTATAACCTACCAAACGAAACGATAATCATCAAAATCAATTAATAATTGGCGAAGTAATCGCTTAACAAACATACAAAAAATATAGCCGAATTGAGAACCTCCTTATTGGAAGTCGGTTAAAAATAAAGCATATTTTTGAATCAATCAAGTGTACAAATAAATATAAAGTTTTATTATATATAATATATCACACATATTTGTGTTAAAACCAACCATAATGCATACAAACTCGGCTTGCCAAATTTCGGCCGGCCGTTTGTCAAACGACGACCGCAGGTGGTATGTGAGAGATCGTACATCAGCGGTAATCCATCACCCGTATTGAAAAGAGAATTAGGAGTTATTGAAATTAAGAGAATCGATAAAATAATTTAAACAATTGAAGATGTGGTAAAGATTTTGATTGATAAGATTGATGACCATATAACCCTACTTGTGAAATTAAAACGTTATGAATATTTGAATTAGCAACAATATGAAAATATAACATTAAATTGAAGCATTAAAACAATATTTAAAGTCACATACACATAAGCTCACAGGCGTTCAACAAACATAAATATGTGCTTTTGTCATAAAAGTTTGTTTTAAAATGTTGTTTCAATAGTAAAGTTTGCGTAGTGTAAAATATACCGAAATATTTTTGTTTGAAAATAAAAAATAACTACATAGGTTGGAATTAACGTAAGGCTATAAGCCTGTAGATGGTTTTTAACTCGACTAAAGACTTCTGATACTTATAGCTAATATGTAATGATGATACCGTTCTCACAATGAGAAGATGGCCCACGCCCAGCAGTGGGACTGTTTGTATGAACAGGGCTGATAAAAAAAAGATTGCTGTAGTTATTGAACATATTCGTGCTAAAAAAAAAAATAGGGGAACTACCTACATGTAACAATATCCTAGAAAGATATCTTCAACCTCATTTGACATTTTCCGTCAGACGAGAGTTATTTTGACATTGACACCCTTTATTAAACTCGAAGGAGGTTATACTATTTATCATTGAAATCATTTTTAATGTGGATACAACTCAAAATTGTTAAAAAAAAAAAAACTGTTTCTAAACCGAAAAGCTGCGCGAGAGATCACCAGAGATGGTTCATCAGGGAGGGTTTAAACAGTTACTAAAAACTTCACATGATTAATGGACGACCCCTATATCTGTCTGTTGTAAATAAGTGTTGTGAATGGTACTCCCAGTCACCCTTCCAACTTCGTTATAGACTACTTATTTAATGTGCCTTATCATTGCTCTTAAAATATAACACCTACTCTATAATTCTCTCCACACCTAATTACAATTACGGATCTATTATTTAACTTTATTGCTATTTTGTAATAAAATTGGTACTCAAATATCATACCGTGAAATTATACCTTACACCACTGGATCTTACAAAACTAATACGACTACTGAATAAATTTAAAAAAAGAAACAAAACACCTGTCGCAACCATTCGTCTAATGTGGCCAAAGTAATATGATTTGAGTAATTTGACATTTAAATTACAGATATTCTGACTTAATAATTGCATACAAGACATTAATTTATTCACTAATGATATACTTCGCGAAGCTAAAACAAAATGAAAAGAGTATCTAGGCAACTAGTTCTTTGCATTATGCAAGTTATTTCTATTGACCGGCTTCCAAAAAGAAGGAAGATCTCAATTCGACTGTATTTTTTTGTATGTTTGTTCAGCGATTACTTCACCAATTGTGAATTGATTTTGATGATTATTTTTTTTGTTTCGGAGGTCCTATTTCAAAAATGGTCCCATACAAATTTTATCAAAATCGGGTTAGTCATTTGGTCTTTATAACAACATAACTGGAAGATAATGTTATACAAGTAAACGAATTGCGTATTTTGAAGTCGGCTGTTTAATTTTTTTTAAAACTATAATTATGTCAGTATGTTTACAGAGGATATTCACCATAACGTAATTACCATCATCTCTTTGATTCTCATCGTCGTCGATTTGTTGCTCAAAAATATAGATATGTAGATTGGCTTTAGATACCAATAAAACCGGACAAGGCGAGTCAGACTCGCCCACCGAGGGTTCCGTACTACTAACTACGTAACTAGTAGATAAATTATATATTTTTTTATATTTTACTTCATAAATCGAAAAATATACATCATACAAATATTTAAAAACCTGTTTTAGCTTGTGCTAATTAAGCTCTTTCATATGATATGGATCTACGTATATGGTTTCAATTTCAACTCGATACCTTCACGCATTCCCGAGATAAAGGTCTTGACACCCTGACAGACGGACAGACGGACAGACGGACTACAAAGTGATCCTATAAGGGTTCCATTTTTTTTCTTTTGAAGTACGGAACCCTAAAAATTACAAGTATGGAGAAATAACTTTCCAAAGAGATTAGAAAGAGATCAGAAGGACGAGAAAATTTGGAATGTTTGTTTTGGAGGATTCATTTACTTTTTTAACCGACTTCAAAAAAAGGATGTTATCAATTCGACCTGTATATACAATATTGCAGTCTGTGGCATAAAAAGGCTGAACTTATATCCAACGTAGGTATTTCCTTAGCAAAACACAATTTGTAACCCTAGATGAAAAAATTAAGTAAGATCAGTTTTGTTAACGGAGTGCAAAACGTCGAACGATGGCTTTAGGCCTCATCAAAATATCGGATAATGTTGTTAAAATCCGGTAGACTTAAACGCTTATCTCTGAATTTATCTCGTAGCACGAAATCTAAGAAAAAAATACAATTTAGATCCGAAATCCGTGCGAAATCCTCTTTCTTTCGTAGGTTTATCTTTATCTGGAGGGACTCAATTGATACGTTCCTTGATAGTAATGCGGGCTTTCATACACTTTCATGTCGAAGTGTCAAGATATAACCACATAGGTACTTACACTTAAATTTGAAGACATAGATATTATAGGGATAGTATTAGCTAAAAGAGCGAAAGTCAATTGTACTGTATACCTGGTTGTTTAGTGAGTTTTAATTAATTAATTAAAATAATTATAAACTAGTTTCATTATTTTTTCAAAAACTGCAAAGCCAAAAATAATGGGCGTAGTTTGTGTATTGTTTTATATCTTAGTTTAGACGAAAAACCCTTCAATGTATTAATTGAGCTAGTAAACTATTTTTCTAAATTCAGAGACGATACATAGAAAAAAGCGATTACCAAGCCAAAATAAATTGACGATGAAAAATGTTTTGCGTAGTAATATATATTATACAGAAAAGACAGGTTTTTGAAAGGAATGTGAGGCTTTATGTTAACCAGGCGGATATGCGTATTTGGAATTTATACCTTTACACAACGCTCCATGATGTTGAGTTCGGGTATACAATAAAAATATATATAGCCGTATTAAGGATTTCAAAGTATACCCGACTGGAACATTTTTTTGGGGTATACTTTCATGTCGGACATTCCATTTTGCTATACTGTAATCTATACCCGTTTTAGTTCCTTTCAACGAATACAGAGACAGACAAAGGGATGGTTATTTTTATATGTTAGGATTATACGTTAGGTTAGGTTAGGTTAGTTTTATAAAAAACAAAACCCTAACCTAATCTAGGGTTAGGTTAGGGTTTTTATTTACTCGTTTCGTTGCGGCCGGGTATGTTTTAAAATAACTGCGCGGGCGTTTCCAAACTGAAAGTATACCCGAAGTCAACACGCACCAGTGACGTCACAAATGTTAGGTAAAGGTAGACTTTAATGAATAGATTTTCGCTTTCTGGATTAGAAAATATACCCGACAGCAACACGGTCTCTCACGTCATGAGCGTTGTGTGAAGGTATAAATTCCATATACGCGGCGGATATAGCGCACATTTCCTGCAGTAAGTTCATTTTATCTTATCTGGGATCCGGTTACGCCCTTGAGCTTCTAGGTTCTTAGTAAGGGCATACTGATAGAGCACATCTGAGCTCGAGGATGGTTGGAGATGGTATCTTCCATTCATACGAACCCGAGGTGCTTGGTTGAGTGATCTAACGTTTGAAGGCAAAGAATGTTGAGGTGCGACGGCGGCGTGTAAAGTGGGAGAAATTGTGTCGCAGTGCTGAGCTCCGCTGAGAGTTAAGGCGAGGCTTCCCCAGAACTTTCGGTATTTTACGCCACCTCAGCCCGCACTTCTTGAGCGCGGTGCTTAAAATTTTGAGCTTGGACTAATAGTAAATAACAAGTAAACAACTATTTTTTGTAAAATTTCAAAAAGCTATTTTTGCTGCTTTTACGGGTAAGCGTGGCCTTAAGTTATCTATTTACTATTCCGGCTGGTCACTGTAAATATTTTGGTAGGTTAATATCTCATATATATTTTTACAGTACACCCAGAACGTCCTAATTCATTCTTAAATGTCCCTCAAAATGTGTGTAGTTTCAAACTACTAGTTTGTAAAATAAAGTTAAATAAAATAACGTATCAAATCTTGAAAATCTAGATGTTTTACACATCTTGTATTCTTACAGTTCTTGAATGAACGCGAGCTGTATGTAGGTGTGCACAATATTATATTTCTGAAAAAATACAGAGTGTACGTGATACACTTAACATGGACACTTTATGGTAACATGTAAATGGAATAACACCAGTTTATTTATTACTACAGCTATACGTTCCACATTTTATCAGTATTGTTTCCACGGTCGGGTTTTATTTTATTTTTGCTTTGCAAATAATAATTCGTTTGTAACATACATATATCCTAGGAAGGTTTTGAACAGGATTTTTTCCATCAACACTACCTTTAGCAAACTACGAATTAACGATTTTACGAAACTGAGTACAAATATTTTTGAACAGGTGTTTAATTTATATCTTAATGAACGTAGATCAAAATTTATTTACTAGATATTCATATGAATGTGTAATTATAGATAATTATAAATTATAAGGGGTTTGAATTTGTTCTAAGTTAAAAAAATATGCAAAATCTAACATACTTACTAACATAAAAATTGCTTTGCCTCTTCGATAGAGACTTTAGATTGCGTTTAGCTTTTCACAAAGACGAACCGCAAGCCTATCCCGATTTAAAAAAAATAAAACAGGACAAGTGCGAGTTAGACTCGCCCACCGAGGGTTCCGTACAAACTAGTAGATATAAGGGGGAAATCATATTTTTATTTATATTTTCCTTCATAAACCGAAAAATATACACCGTAAAAATATTTAAAAACCTGTTTAGCTTATTCTAATAAAGCTCTTTCATATGATACCCCACATGATACGGTTAATTCACTTTAAAATTTGGACCTTCATTCCTTGCATAAAGACTGTGTACATGTGTACTCTAACACAATGCTTCTTGCCAAATTTCAGAGTTCTAGGTCAACGGGAAGTACCCTATAGGTTTTGATTCCTCCGTGAGTGTCGAAATGTGCGTTTTTTACGACATATTCGGCTGTAACTTTTTTTTTACGAAAACTGAGAAATTTTATTTTTCTTTCTGCAGGAAGATACTATGAATCTGCGTATATGGTTTTAATTTCAACTCGATACCTTTACGCGTTCCCGAGATAAAGGTCTTGACACCCGGACGGACGGACAGACGGACAGACGGACAACAAAGTGATCCTATAAGGGTTCCGTTTTTTCCTATTGAGGTACGGAACCCTAAAAACAATAACAACGACAAAAATACTCTTACGGATGAGAAGTATGTACTCGTAAGTTCCAATAGAGTGGAGATCCGAAATAAATCCGTGATTGATGTCCAACTCCACCGGCATTAGAGCAACTTTATTTACAACGTAAACATCCCATCCGATCCGGTTTCCTTGTTACGTCTTTATTTATTTACTTACGGATCGTCTTTCTTTGAGATTGTTGGGGCTCATTCAAATGGTACAATCATTTCGGTATAAAAATGCACTTACTTTATTTTAACGTCGCTTAATAAGTCCTTTATATAAAGGAAATAAAGAAATTCCTACACGGAAATGTGCTATTCGAAGATGCTAATAAACGTTTGCATAAACAAATTTAATGTCTATTTGCTGTTTAAAATCAGTCAAATGGCTTTTGCTTATAAGAAGCTATTTCATTCCAACAAGTTTATACAAAGACTTCTGAAGACTACAAAGACCTTATTTCTACCCTTTTCCTTCCAGTAGACATATGTACATTTTCCTCGCCGAAGTGACTAATTTCCTTCTAGATCGACATATTCCATGATCATCCTTGGAACACATCGTAGCATATCATCAAGGAAGTAAACAGACAAACAGATTTACTTTTTTTATAAAAAGGGTGTTACAAAAAATAAAAACATTAACTCTAGAATAAACTCGACAAATGGCAAATGTGCAAGCATGATGCCAACATCAAGCAAAAAAAAAAAACTCTAGTTATAATAAAATTGCATTCACATTTTACATTGTCCTCTAAAATTGATCGCCAGCATTGAAACTGACGGCCAACGCACTTTGGCAGTAGCCGCGAATATTAATGGAATGATATGCTTTAGTGCGAATCACGGTTGAAATCCTGCCAAAAGCAGTAGCAGTAATGCAACCACCCGACTTATTGACGCCTTAGCGTATGTGTAGTGTGCATGGCAACACTGCATACGGAAATTATCAATCAAGGAGACCAGGCTGTTTATTTAGATAGTATAATGTTTAATGTGGATCTGTTGTTCAAGTGCTTAACGTCAATGAACGCAGTCTTAGATATATTTTAATTATTGTATTTATTTATGTTTGCTATACTTAACGAGAAAAAATGGGCAAATTATAGAAGTTATATTTTTTATAGTTTTAAACAAGGGTTGCATATGATGTACTTAGCGATGTTACGTTTTATTAATAGAGACACCCATGCATACTCACGATTTAGTTTCAACTATATACATATATCTTAGGGAAAATTACACTTTAGTTTACACTTTACACTTTACTTTAGTTTGCATTAAAGATATTGCATTAAAATATTGACTCTCAATTTGGCGTTGATGCTTCATCCTCATCCAACCAATTAGAGTTTAAATTGACAGATCTAGGCACTAAAATTTTGATGTTATTGTATTATGACCCTTGTCATATAAGCTTTGACCCAAGAAGTCAATATAGTTATCTTTAAGTAGATCCACAGTCCATTAACTATTATTAGTTCATTTTACTATCATTAGATCATAGCCTATTATGGAATTTAAAAAACTAGACGCTAGGTGCAAGCCACTGCCAGTATTATTGTAAATCCATAGCCTATGTTCACCAGTAGACTACTTGTGGCTGAAATGATAATGATGATGTATTACAATAGACCACCAACGCACTTGATCTTGAGTTAGATGGAGGTCACATAAGAGAAACCGTATAGGTATAGTTACATTACTATATTATACATATACTTCTAGTTAAACGTTAACTGTCTAGTAACACAAATAGCTTTCTTGCGTGTTTGCTAGTTATCAGACGACATCGATTACGATCTACGAGGAGTTAGAACAGTGCTAATTACATTAATTTGACGATATGATCGGCGTAACTGTAATGATGGGTAAACATGCCATTTGGAATTCAATACAAATATTAATACGCATAAGCATTGCAATTCAACGTGGCAATGCGGACAGCATGCTAGGTACGCTGCCAACTGGTAGTGCGTTTGAGCATTTGGATTATCTTTAGACCTTTATCGGTCTGGGGTGATCGATGTGCTTTTTGTGTAGTAGTTTAGTTAGTTGAGTCTGTATATTGTTGTGTTGTAAAAAAAAAAAAAAAAAATTGCCGATACTACTATAGGGTGTCAAGTGACAAGGTTTGGTTTTGAATTTTGATACTACATGCACCTGCATAAGTCCTAAATGATAAGATATGACGCATAGAAGGGCAGAGAATTTCATCCATTTATAGTATATTTTTATTCCTTATTAATGTATGCTCCTAACCGAATTGTTTTGTTGAATTAGTATCAGTAGTTCTGTATTAGGCCGGTTATCTGTACTAATTATACTTTTAAGGCTCAAAAGTCCGGTTGAGCATGTCACCCGGACCTTTGAGCCGACTCTAGTATCAGAAGTTCTTTTGTTTTTTATTTATTTTTGTTATTACCAGTTTGCAGGTTAAATTTATCCTTTGAATAGTTAAATTATATATCATTATTGTGGGAAACCCACCATATATACTGATTATATAACATGTATGTGCACTGACTGTACTATTTATATCTATAGTTGTATCGGTAAAGATCTCCCTCATTTCGTTCCATTCCCATGAGCATGTGTAAATAAAATCTAGCAAACATCATAATCCTGCGTAATGGAAAGAACATAAGCTTCAAACTACCAACGAAGCGAAGCAATGAAGAATCAAATTGACTTCTACTTCTGGGCAATTCAATTAAGTTGCACGTTAAGTGCAAGTTTGCAAACAACCGCGCGAGGAGCCAACTTCTACAGGCAAGTTTATCAAAGAGATTGTAGCGAATGAGTTACGCTGAGGCGGGTTTCGGTACCTCAGTACTTCGGTACTTCTGTGCTTTGTACCGTTCCGATCTCGGTATTGGCAGCGAATGCAAATTTCATTTTATCTAGACGCGCTCAATAATACTTTAAGTTTGTAAGATCAAAAGAGAAAAGAAGACCATCCTGAATCGAAGACATACAATGTTACCGATATTGAACTATTTTTCGTCTTTGTTCTTTCTGTAATAAAAGTCGGAATGTTTATTTTTTAGTTAAATCTATGTATATGGACTGTAATTATATTTCTGTATATTTTTCCTTTTAAGAACGAAATGGCAAAGAATGGAATTGTAAAAAAATACGACTTCAAGCCGTGGCAGTCCGACCGAAACATTCATCTAAGATTGGAGCTGGTTTGAAGCTGCTGACGTAGTTATTACTATTTTCCTAACCATCTATAAGACATCTTTTTTCTGTTATATATTTTACATTTAAAACCAACCGCTATATATATAATGGCACTTACAACCAAGTAATTTTCAGATAAAAAATAAAAACTATATCAAAATCAGTTTATATGCTCCAGATACAGATGTCAGATTTAAGTATGTAAAATTTATAACGCTTATTTTTGAGTCAGAAAAAAAACAAAAGATATAAATAATAAATTGGTTCTAATTGTAATACATGAAAAAAAAAAACAATTGAATTAAACATCCATCTTTTTTATTCAGTAAACTATAATCATTGATTTATTGAATAACGAGAAATAAACCTCCAAAAAAAAAAAAAAACACTTTACGAATTACAGCTAACAAGGAATAACGTGCAATTTCCCTTAAATCCAACCGACGCATTATTTACCCGTATTTTAGTGGAAAGATAAAGAAATAAAGGAGTCAGCACTATCCTTACCCTTCTCAAGATTCCTGGACGTAAGCTAATGTCGATGCTTTTTTGTATCAATGAATGGAATTGTGTTTTATTGGATACTTCGAGCCAGTTAGTAGAAACACTTGGGACCGGTTGGGACGGCATGGAGAATCTAACAGATATAATAGAGATAGAAAGACGGGTCTGATAGAGATAAAAACATTTTTTTATCTTTAAAAAAATACTTTTTACTCATATTTATCGAAATCTCCAGTACAATCTTCTCGTCTGGTCGTGAGTATCAGACGAGATGACCTTCGGGAGTGACGACTGCGCTGCTCCTTTTGAAAAATACCACCGTATGTGATAGAAACTATAGTAGGATATTTCTACTCAAAAATAAACTTAAATATGTGTGACAACCATGTTAGTTTCCATAATATAAACGTTTTATGTTGTCTATTTGATTTTTAAAATGAAACAAATTTGGTTGCTAGCTAGGAATTCTACCAATAATAAATAAAAAACTATTAGAAAGGATCAATAATTGTGTCGAAATCAGATTTTTCGACAGACCCCATGGCTCAGTGGTAGTACGGCTACTTCCTGAGCTGTAGGTCGTGGGTTCGATCCCCACCCAGGGCAAACATTTGTGTGATGAGCATAGATGTTTGTTCTGTGTCTGGGTGTTTCTATGTATCTTAGGTATGTATTTACGCAAAAAAAGTATATATGTATACTATCACAACCATCTAGTTTCCATAGTACAAGCTTTGCTTAGTTTGGGCTAGATGGCGTTGTGTGAAATGTCCTGCAATATGTATTATTTATTTATTATTATTATTTTTCACGGTTGATAAACTTAACTAACATATGTAGCTCGGTAGTCTACTTAATTTTAGACTGCTGTAAAAATAAAGAGGTTCTTTGTGGTAGGTAATTACGAGCTGATGGTACAGAATACAACTATAAAAGACTCACTAAATAACTAACTAAAAAAATAACGACATTTAATTAAATAACGACTTTAATTACGATGCTATAAAAGAGAAATCAGCTTGTACAAGCGATAATTGCATAATTTTGATATAGACTTGGGATATCTAGAAACTCGGTCACACCGTCGTTTACCATCAGGCGAGTTGGTGGTTAATCGGAAATGACGGAGTTAGGCGGAAACAAACAAAAAAAAATACAACCGAATTGAAAACTACCTCATTTTTTAAATTCAATTAAAAAGAGTCTTCTCGTTCTATTGCGTACCTATTATTTGCATGGCAAAGTACACTGAACCATGCGATAGTGTTTCATAGCACACATAAGCTGAGGAGGTAGCCCGTACACAGTCCATCTGGATCGCGATAATTGATTTAGATCACGGATCATCATCGAGATTGGCTGTTTACGGGCTGCCACCATTTGTAAAACAGTGCGAGTATTTTACTGCTAAGTTCTAACAATAGACTTTTCAACACACTTGCTCGTAAAGTGGCCCTTATTCAACCGTTTTTATGGCCGAAAAGTATCCTATTAAACACGCGTGCTTTTGACTTTTCTATTACGCACTAGTGTCTTTACTTTACAACCAATGCAAGGGCACCTGCGGGCGCACAATCTAAGCCTACTAGATTGTCAGAGTCCAATCAGAGATGAATACTTCTATCATACCGGCCCATAACAAAAAGAATTCACTCGAAAATCGTACTGGCAATCGAGAATATAACATAAAGAAATAAAACAGGCACGAATATTGCAACCAAAGAGAATGAAATATGCTACAACTGAAACATCTGTTGATTTTTGGATATTGTTTCAATAATTAAATATTTCGGTTATAAACGGGTGTTTTTTCCTCGCAAGTGTATTGAAAAACGTCGTATGAAACGCGTGTGCATTATGGTCATTACACTCTCGGCTCTATTACGCCTCGACTGTAATGACCAACTTAGCACACTTGTATCATAATGTACTATTACTTCACTTAGCAGGCTGAACAGATTCATAGTTAGACATTGTGTAAGAACTTAAACGTTAGTAAAAGTACTTAACGGTCGAACCCCACTATGAAAATAAATTCCTCAAGGGATGGTCAAACATGCCAGGGCAGGGAGAGAACTGTAATACAGCGGCAGTCACAATAGATCTCCATAGATCGTAGTGACATTTAAGCCGCCTGTGCCGCCTATCATAAAAAAAAATGTAATTAAACGTTAACAGTTGCCTTTATAATACTCATGCCGCTGCTTGTCTTCCAACCCAAGCATCTTCATAATTCATTCCGATAACCAGATTACGGCCTAATGTATTCCGGAAATCGGGAGTAGACACTTGGAAATGGCTGCGAATCGTGTACTTCAACTTAATTTAGTTATGTAAGCAATCTCAATACCTCTACACCGGGTAAGTGAACATTCGAATCAAATTATAAGCCTGCCCTCACTTTGCTCAGAGATATTATACAATTGAGGTTGTTGAATTTCAATTGGGACTTACTGGTATCAAGTTCTGACAACTAAAACAGATTTCCACCCTGAAATAATAGCTGTGGAATAGTTGTAACTGGAGACTTGCTTCATTTACTGTTGGGCACAATTTACAGTTCCATAAAGGGGAATGCTTTGATAGGTTAGTTTTCTGCCGGATTTACGTTTCAGATTGAAATGGCATAGATGTAGTAATAGGACCTCGAATTATGTGTGAAATGGTATTTTAATTCATTACTAAGAATTAATAAAAATGTATATAGAATATTGAGTTGGAAGTGGACACCGATGATAGAATGAGTCAAGTCAGAACGCGAAGAATTTTTAAAGCGAAGCTATGGTCAAAAACAATGTGGGCTTTTAATGTTTTGAACTTTTTTTATTTTGTTTTAGCATAGAATTTAAACAAAAATTGCAGTATTTAACCGTGAGTTATTGTTGGCTCATATCGTTGGTTGCTTGGAAACTTTATTACACATGAAAACAGTACCTAGTTTATAACTTTATAATATTTATGAACAACACTGCACAGCCTTTTTCTGAACAAACTAAATGAAAAAAACGTTTGTTTGGTTCTTTATTGAGTAGTATGAGTAAGTATACAATGTTCAGAAGTAAGTAATTTTATGACTACCAGTCATTTATAAAATCATAGCTAAAATATATATATATATATAAATATATACAAAGTTTTTAAACTAATATCAATCAGAAAACAATAATAAATAGTTTATTTATGCTATAATTCTTGTGCTACTATGTACTAGACTTGTATAAACGCGTATACAGGCAATGCTTAGTTTGCAATAAGTGAGTGAGGTTTAGTCAAGTTTTACATTACTCCTCGTTCGCACGATGCCATCTGAACACATTACTTATGTTCTTTTTCAACGCCTTTTGTGAACGTGAGGTAACTCTTCAAATTACTATCGTAGTGTGAACTAGGGTTTAGGGTTACATATAACTACAGTTTCTCGTAATGGTATAAATTTCTACCAAGCCTATTTATATCATTAGAGGCAGCTTTCATCCAACAGAGCTTTCGCCTAAATCAAATCTGGTAAGTGGTTTTGGGGCTTCCAGTTACAAATTGCTAACTTTATGCTTAGTTGTGCTTTGTACGAGTAATGTATGAACGTGATAAGTTACAATCTAAGATAATAAGTAACGATAGACGGTGTAGAATTGATAAGAATGGATTTATTTTAGTAATGGAAGTATTAAATGCATAAAAGTATTTAGCTTTGGCTTAAAGATATATATGAAAACCACGTTAGTCTTCGTCATAAAAGGTAGGTATTTATCTTTTTTACTTTGGAAAATTCAAGCTCATCAAAATTGTTCTACTTTTGAGTATCAACTTGTATGTTGGAACTTGGAATGCGAGGGTGTGGCCAAGAAAGGAGCACTAGAAGAAACTTATACATCATAATTCCAAGATTGTAGTTCACGGGAAACAAACCATCAAAAATGTGGATCAAAATCGTTATCATGTACGCACGGTCATGTATGGCTATGTGTAAGATTAACTTAAAAAAACTAAAATTTCATATTAAACACATAAACAAAACAAATATAGCTAAGTACCCACATATATACATCAGCATGCGCAAGAACACATTCTATTATCTACTTCTAAAATGTGTAGGAAAAATTAAAAATTACTTACGCCAAGAAATAGCATCAAAATTAACTGTCACATCCATAGTTAACTGTGACTCTTTGACCTTACTCCATACTCATGAAAGTTTCTCTTTCATAAATTCCGCCACAAGAGCTAAGTGAAATTAACCAACGCTGCACTAAAGATGTCTGAACTCATGACTATGCAGATACTAACCAGCTTCAATCTATTTTAACCCGTAAAACGACAACGATAAAGTCTAGAATTATCGATGCACTTATTTCCTAGAAGAGCTTGAATTTTAAAAGACAAACTATAGCAAAGTATTTTATGCAGCAAAGTGAAAAGTTTTCTTCTTTCCGTCTCAAAGTCACATGATAGGCCAAATTAAATTTAGCGTTTATGGTGGCCACTTAAAAAAAGTTAGTGAAAGTAAACTTTCCTTTCAATTTTCTTGTTTTTTTTTGGCACGTGAGGCTCTTTAACGCGATACAAAAGCATTTTTGGGCTACGTAATATTTGTTTGTTGTTTGTTTTGTGTTTGAAGGTATGATTGATGGATGAATATAATAAAGGGCCGCTTTTATCACAGTTTCAATTTGATCAACAAAAAGTTTGGAAGCGATATTATTGTTAAATTTTGTACTAGCCACAGAATTTCTGTCTACAGAATTACACGGGAGTTTTATTTATTTTTTTGACTATCCAATAAATTGTTTTTCCAAACCATTACACTCTTTCGATGACAAGCAAATTGTTATGTTTCGCATATCAGTCATCTTTAGACCTCAATAATATACACAGCTCAAAACTCTGTTTAGCAATGCACTGCGCTTGTTAATCTGAGGTTATAGATATCAAATCTAAATGCAGTGGAATTTATGTATGTAAGGAGCACACTTTACGTGGACACTTATGTCCGTCTTCTGATTCTTCAGCTATGTCTGTAGCAAATTTCACTACGATAGGTTCAGCGGTCAGCCGTTTGATCATAAAAAAGTAATAAATATAAATTGGAACAGAAAGACAAAGACACAGAGTTACTTTAGCCGTTATATACATAATTATGTGGTTAGATATAAGATATGTGTAGGTTAAATGGTTTGATCGATTTTAATACGCGCAATAAGGCTAGAAAAGCAGCGACAATCGGACCCCACATAAGATATTACGTGTGAGGCATCGTACTGAGTAGCTTGGTTTTGAAGTCGAATCTTTTGTTTTAATTTTAAAAACATTACTAGTTTTGTCGTAAAATCAAGTAACAGGATTTGACAATAGAAGTTCAAATAGTTATTGCCTAGTTTCTCAACGCCCTTTCCGGTTTCGCTCCACGAGTGACTGTGTTTCCGTGCGAGAATTTTTGGAGCCCATATACAACCTATATGAGACAAGGGGGAGCGCTTAATGCCATAGTGGGTCGATACGATCACGGCTCTATACGGGAAAGTTGTGATTTCATTTGAAAAACTGCATCTAAAAATATACCTACTAAACTTAAACTTACACTAAAAATAAATTTTTGTCTATTCGATCTTACGATTATTTATGTGTCAACAATATTTTACCTTATTAATATGAGTATTTATTGCTTTTTTTATCTTAAATAATATAATTTTGAAAAACTTTTTAAACTACCAAAGTTATTCACTATTTTAACGGGATATTTACCGTAGTTTGACATTGATTTTAGAGCTTCCGATGTAAGTAAAATTAAGTAAGACGTATATTTAATTGCAATCAATGGGCAGAATCCAGATTTTTATTTTATTAAGGCATAAACAAGTAAATACTAACATAAAAACTTTTATGACGCAATCTTTTTGTACAGTGAATGAGCCCAAACTTGACGCGTTTTCCACCATTTGTTATATAAGATTTACTATCATTCAGTAGTTTTTGATTATCTCCTGTATTTTATTTCGACCCTTGTTGATTGTTTGTCGCCATTGAGGTCTGTTTATACCCGATTTCAAAAAGGGGTTATTACTCATTTTAACTACCTATATGTTACTATATTTTGTGTGAATATCCCCTAATATTTTTGCTGGTGGAAAGCCTATTTTTATGAATTTTACTACTAATATAGGATTTTTAATGAAAATATAGTAAATTAGAGTTGATTACATAAAAATATATATATTAAAAAAAAAAAAAAAAAACAATTCATTCCAGTAATCTTTAATCAGCTTTGAAAGGAAAAATGCAGTGTCAATTTCATTGGGACACTCCGAAATGAGTTTTTCAAAGTATAATATTATAGTATGAAAAACTGAAAAACTTGAGTGGTCTTTTGCCTAGAAGTGGGACACAACAGGCAATAATAAAACATCAATAACAAAAAACTATAATTAAGGACACATGAAAAAGTAGAATATTATAGACTGCCCAATACCAATGCGGCAACTTCAGGTATATTAGGTAGGTAGGTGCTACAATACCCCAATTCCTATTATAGGTTAGTAAACATTTGCGCTACGCCGACCGTAATTAAATTTTCCCTGATTATTGCCAAATGTCCGAATGGAATCCAAACGCTACGAATGATTGAGCACCCGAAAATTCGATACATTGACATTTTGGATCGTGCTCTGATACGTGAACGGTAGGGGAAGTAAATTAATTTTTCTGTTGCAGTGTACAGAGGTACCAACTGTTCGATGGAAACATTAGTAGCAATATGGTCGCAATACATCAAATTACCATTAAAGAAAACTAGCGCAGGAAGGCCAGCCACAAGATGGACAGATGACCTCACACAAGTGGCAGGAAGATGCTGAATGCAAGACACTGCCATCAGGCATATTTGGAAATCCATATGTCCAGCACTGGACTTCTTGTTGCTGAGATGATGATGATCGTGATGAGGATGACCATTAAGCTGCTGCTTTAGTTGCAGACTCTGTCTGAAGATCTCACAAATCTTTGTTTTTACCTGACTAAGCCAAGGAAGGGTTTGACTAAGAGCGCGCCGTATGTCTATCCACCTCATCCTACCTATTATGTTTTTAAGTAAATTCTTGTATTCGTTTGTAAATTTATTTATTACCTCGTATCATTCAAATGGCAAGATAGATTTCGACAGTTAAGGTATCGTTAGATTCGTCTCAAAAACCCAAGTATCCTTAGCTAGATGTTTAAAAAAAAACAAAATGGCGGATTTTCGGCTCTAAATAAAATTGTAAGTCGAGATATCTTCTAGATCGACGAACTGCATCCTGGGTCACATCGTCGCAGTTGATGGTCAATCCTTGATCTAAATTGCATGAAAAAATTGCGGTTGTGTCCTAATTTTTGAAGTAAGGCGAATACTGAAAAATGTTAAAATATGTATGTATGCTACTGCAGAAGATGCTGCAAGTAAAAAGCGGGAGAAGTACGCGGCGCTTGTGACGCGATATCATTTTGTACCCATTGCCGTGGAGACCATGGGCAGCTGGGGTGCTGAAGCCAAAAGCTTGGTTTTGGAGTTGGGGCAGCGGATAAGGGAGACTTGTGGCGACCCCCGCTCCGGATTTTACCTGATGCAAAGGTTGTCCATCGCCATTCAACAAGGTAATGCGGCGAGTGTCATGGGCACCTTTGCGTCGGGTACAGTCAGGGGTAGGCTGTTTGACTGACTATGTAAACTTTATTACATGTAAACTTTGACGACATTTATTATGAGAAATATAAATACCTTATTATTAAAATTAAATTACAATCAAATATGTATGTGTAGTAAACATTGGAAGAACTAATATAAGGTACCTAATTTGTTTCCAGATTAAGTACATACTTTGTACTAACTTAATTAGTATTATAATTATATGTTTATATTTTGTTTTAAATAGGGCAAACGCTTGTGTTAATTAAAACAAAACAACAAACTATGTATTATTAGAGACAACTAACGATAAAATTATCGAGATATCCCATACCGATGGTAATGAAAAATAATTTATCTCTAAAAATATAAAATATTCCTATTTATTACAGTTAATATTACGAGATGCTTACCATTCCGCGAATTATAATCTCTTAACAGTGTAGTTACGTTCAAAAGCTTTTAAATCATCCCCGAAATTTTATTGTCGTTTAGGAAAAAACAAGTTAACAGGAATTTTAACTAAGCGCTCTAATCTAAAAACTTTTTCTTAAGAAAAGGTTCGAAAGGAACTCTCAGGTGCTTAAGAAAAAAGCTTTTTCTCTAAAATTTTCTCAGAACTCAACCAAAAGAGCGTAACCACTAAATAAATCTGCCTGGCTTTTTGAACCTAATTGTAAGCAGGTACTTTGAGTAGCCACTAAGCCATGATATTTGAAAAGAAATGAAAGTCGGCTCCAGTTTAATTCAGAGCTCGAAAGATACACAAACGGCCTTACGGAAAAACGTTACTTAACTTTAACCATCGTCTTAAATTCTGTCTTCTTTACACAAGTGTCATTACGTGTCAGCGAGAAGTTGACAAAATACGTTAAGCAATGCTTAAAGTTAATAACGTTTTTTGCTACGGCCGAAATTATATGAGTTTAAGCAAACCCAGAAACAGCTTCAGGATTAAATTTCTCAACCTAACGTCGATACTAAATCCCAAAAAGCCCAGAATTACTGGAGGAATTCCGCGTAATGCTCAATTTACTTGGAGCAGAGAAAGTACAGGCTTCCCGCGGTGATAACAGTATCCAAATGAAATTACTCTTAAAAATATCTCCCAGCCTCCCTTTTGTTTCGCATTTTTATGATTTTATCACGGAAATGATAAAAATAAAGTGGAAATTCGCCTGAAACAAGATAACCGGATTCAGAGGATGGACTTGTGAATAAGGTGGGTAAAAAACACGAAATTTTATTGTCAAAATGAGAAACAACTGAGTCTCTTTGAAATTTTTTACCTAAATTGTGGCGTTATTTAATTTCTAGCTCTTTAAGAATAATAAAAGCTTAAATTTGTCAAATGTACATATGTTTGTATTGTAAATACTTTTAAACTTACTTTGATAGTTACTATCATTGAAATTAAGCAACTGTGTACTTATTTTCTCATGTTTTTTCCCATAAAAATATTTTATGTGGTATGGGTAGGCATAAATTTGAAATCCTTATATGCATACACTGATTTATGTATGTCTTTAAATTTTAAAATCTAGTTATTGATATTATTCAATTTTGTAGTGATAGGATCCTTTTGCAAAGTCTGCTTGGGGAAGTGCATAACCTTTGCCAGTAATTAGACTGTCATGTAGTTGTGTGCATACAATGTTTTAGATTGAAGCGTTCAAAAATTTCCAGCATAATTTATGAGCAAAACAAGATCTAAAATTTAATACCTTAGTATGATCAGAGCAGTGGGTTGTCACGCAATGTTAATCTCGAGTGACGTGTTATAGTCACTTAGTTACATAGAAACCATTTAATGTTACTTTGTGAAATTTATACATAAAATTACGTATATTTTCTCTTACGGTGAAAAGCATCAAATACATCATCATCAAAGCATCAAACCCCATGAGGCCCTTTGACGTCACATTTGATTTCGATTTAATCTAGGTTAGAAGGTTAGATGGAAGGGAAGAGTGTATTAGAGGGTTAGAGAGGATGGAAACGAGGTAAGATGTGTATATGTGTAAATGTATGTAGATGTATATATAATTTTAGCTTGCAGTGGCAGAGGGTCAGCCTATCGCCTATATCTAGTCACTCAGATTCATTAAACAACATTTAATATGACTTTGTGAAATTTATCTATAAATTTGTAACTTGCTTCATATAATTTCCTAAATGTTACCTATGAATTCGTATCCAGGTTGGTGTGACGCAGACTACAGTCCATTTTGTGCAGTAAGGGTTGTAAAAATGAAGAATGTGAAGGGGCCTTTAATTAAAAGTCCACGCGGCAGCCCTCGGCAACAATAAAGCCCTATTCACTTTGAATGGTTAATAGTTTTTTCTCTTTCATTAGTGGAGTTTTTGTCTAGATAGAGCTTTGGATTTCCTTTTTTTGACTAACATTTTATTTTTCCTTGTTGCTTGTAATGAAGACCTAACAATGAATCTACATTTTGATAAACTATTCCGTGTCATTGAAAAAAATACTCTTATTATTATAAAAACCAGCCAAATTCGTTCCTAAACTCAAGAGTTCCGTACAATTGTAATTGTGTTAGAAGCTTGATTTTTCAGACCGCCAACTCGCCTGATGTTAAGCGACGTTGCGGTCTACGATGGAGCGCCAGATTATATCTATCGGAAAAGACCCACTCAGGAAGCGTATTCCACAATATAGCAGTCCGCACGATGAAAGTGGAACTAAATCGTTTCGTTCGGGTTTTTGGAATATCCACCATGAAACGGTGATGCTTCAAGTGCAGACTCGTTCTTGAGAAAAAGTGACCTAATATGTACATTACACGAAATAATCATATAACGGCTTAACATTATTTAATTCACTATTTTTATTTATATACTTACCAAAAAAGTTTTTCCTCACTATTACCTAAACAATAAACTCTATGAGTGAAATGTGTTTTTTATGAATAACTGCAATGTTACTTTCCATTCACGTAAACGTTAACTAAACGCCGCAGCGGTATATCAAAAGATGAAGAGCGCAAGCTCCCATCTTTCACCAAATTTCCACATTCGCCAAGTGGCTGTAATCCCGGCTATATTTCACGGTGAGCTCCCGATGAGACATGGCCTCACCGACGACATATCGTTTTGATTTATTAACTGTTTAAGTACCGTTTAAAACCAAAACTAGGGAATACGTTTTGTTAAAGTGTTTCCGGCGCCTGTTGTGTGCATGAAACATTTGAAAAGTTTTATTGAGAAAAAATCGAGGTCCTTTTAACCCTGTTTACCTATATTAGAAACTATTCTACGTATTTATTATGTAGTGCTCGGTGGAAAACGGAAATCGTATCTAATACATTAATTTCAAAGATAATATTGCAAAATTGTTGACAAAATAGAGAATTAAGCTAAACTATGTGAGGCACTATAGACGGTTAAAAGGCTACTGTATTTATCATTATCATTACGAATTTTTTTACTGCGAAACTTAACCTGAAATCACGTAAAAAAAAAACAGATGTCCAAACCAGATTCCTTACATTTAGGTACAATAATACCAAGCATCTACCGTATGCCACCAATTCTAGTATAAGCTTTACAGCTTCAACACCAGACGATCGCTATGGTTGGCAAATCAATGCATTGTTACCAAACAACATAACATTGAAGTGTATCCACAAAAACGTATAAATCGCAATGAGATCGAAACGAGAGGAAGATATCGTAAAATCGTCTCCAAAAATTGTTCTTTTGCCCGTAGTAAAAACTTATAAACATGGGTAACAAATCAAAGAAATTCACCAGCAGAATCTCATCAAAATTTTATTGTTAACATACACGAAAGCTCAGTCGCCCTCCCTAACTTCAAAATTTAAACATAAACAACAAAAGACGAACGAACGTGAATTCCCGAGACACGCGCGCACCTGCGACAAATTGCAACTTAATTCGAACTGATTAAAGGCTGTATAAGTGTGAAAAGCAGGAAGTTTCATTTAGTCGAATTCAGCTGACACTCGTATGTACGCCGCCGCGCCGTACGAATACATTACGACGGCGCGTAATTTGTACCCAGCCCTGCAATTTATGTCTTCCCACATTATTTGGGGAAAAAACGACCCGTATGATCGGAACACCTTGCATACCTATTTATCGTTGGTTTTTGATGCAGAAAAGTGCTTCCCTAAATATTTTTTTCAAGATTAAGTAATGTTAAGAAGCAGTATGAGGTTCTAAGACATTTGCATATTAAATAACCTTGCGCTTTTGATATCAATGTGGTAGTTTTTTTTTTTTTTATATGCAAGCAAAATAATACTGACGGCCGACGGGGCTGAGAAGTTTTCAAGAGGGGTCTACACATTACCAAGTGATGATGAAGATATAAGATGACGATCGGACGATCTCATGCAAGATATGGTGGAGATCCCTTCCAACTGGCCTTTTTGGAAATTCATAAGGGAGGCCTATGCCCAGCAGGGAACATCTTGTGACTGAGATGTTGATGCAGCTTTGTGTATTCGAAAGCATCAATAGTCCTTTAGATTATATTTTTTGTCATGCTTCTATAGCGGTAGAAAGGCAACCAAAAAGTTATATTATAGCGACGTCGTTTCGTGGTGGATATTCCCAAAACTCGAACGAAGCCATTTAATACCACGTTTATTGTGCATCTTGAATGAATATAATCTATCCGAATGAATATAATCTGGGTGTCTTCAAATCGCGAGTAAATACTTTTATTCTAGGCAAGCGCGTTTCATCGTAGACAACAATGGCTGCTTAACATCAAGCGAGTTGGTGGTCAAGCGCAAGCCTATTATTGAATAAAAAATATATCTAAATCATCAGTTTATCGTTGTCAAATTTCTTTACTGCGGGTTGTTAAAATGTTAGATAAATACACAATATTAGCAACGATACTGTTTGAAAATTCAAACTGTTAAGTGAAATTTAATGAGTAACGCAATAAATTCACTCTAAATTCAACCCACTCGAAGAGTCTCCCTGAAAATGATTACAAGTACTTGTTTAACCACATTACGTGATAGATGCCACGACGGTCCCGGTGCCAGAATTGCCCTAAAACCTATCATAAGTTTAAATTTGTGAGCTTTTATGGTTATAGGGCGAAAACTCGTTATAACGCGGAATAGGGTTCAGTAAGATTAAAACTTTGTACAGTGGCACTCCAGTATTGTGTATGGATGTTTAACATAATTAGTTATGAGATGGAACCTCCGTGAAATGTACAAAAGGTTTACTAAACGAGGCTTGTATGCAAAGTTTTAATCAATACAATTTTATCAAATTGAAATTCGAAATTAGATTGAAAGCCGATTTATTTGATGGTTTGATTTCAATTTCGCCAAAATCGAATTGTATTTGCTAATTAAGTATTTATGAGTATTATTTGTTTTCCATTTACGGTACTTTTGATTTGTAATTTTAATTATATTTTACGTTTTCGTATAGATCTATTTATTTATAATTTGACAAGATAAATAAATATAAAAATATTAATAACAGTATCAGTATCAAGTTTCTTGGTGAATCAAAGTATTAAAATATTCAGCCTCCTAGCACGAATGAAAATATCATGTAAACTATCTAGAGACTAGAGCACGACTCACACCGCGGTTTGAACCGCTCGTGGTGCGAAGCCCCTAAATAACCAAAGTTCCCGATAGTATAGAAACACTTGAAGATGGCAAATTCCCTGATCGTGTGAATCTACATCTCCGAGAGGGGAAGAAAGAAGGAGAGATAAGGGTTTAAATAAGCAGAGAACAGGGAACATTGATACAAATTATTAATAAAAAAAACATAAAATAATATATTACATATTGACCACTTAAGGAAAAAGATAAAAGTCCTATAACAACTGAAAGCTTTGGCAGATGTTTGGCAAACATGGATATTATTTTACAGAGACGAGCTAAGATTTTTAATGTTGAATGAGTTGAATTTAGGGTAGTTCCATCTAAAATGACCAACGATCCAACCTAAGTAAACACAAATTTAACAAGTTACAATACTTCGCAATGTCCAAGTCCGATACGGGTCGAATGGTCCGAGATTAGAATCTCCATCAACAATGGCCAGCGGAACTGCCGTTTAAAGTCTCACCGGGTGGAACAGATATGCAACTAACTATAACTTCAGTCGCGGGTCAGCCCAATATTGCGTTAGGTCAGACAAATTGGGATCAGCCTGTGAATATATTACGGTCCCTGCTTCCCTGCAGCCCGCACTAGCCATTGGTTTGTTAATCGCTGCCGGTTATTTATAGCTGTACAATGTTGTAGACCGTATTCACAATACGAGTTTTTAACCCCCAACACAAAAAGACGGATGTTATAAGTAAATAAATAAAATAAATAAATAAATATTTGTGGACATTTCACACAACACTATCTAGCCCAAACTAAGCAAAGCTTGTACTATGGAACTAGATGGCTGATAGAATACATATATACTTTTTTTTTGTAAATATATACTTAGTGATACATAGAAACACCCAGACACAGAACAAACATCCATGCTCATCACACAAATGTTTGCCCTGGGTGGGGATCGAACCCACGACCTTTCAGTTCAGCAGGTAGATGTAAACACACTACCAACTGAGCCACAAGGAAGTTTGACGTGTGTCTGTCTGTGGCATTATAGCGCGCAAATGGATGGACCGATTTTGATCTAGTTTTTTTTTTAAAGGATTTCTTTAAAGATAAATTGTTCTTAGCTATGTTTCATCAAAATCGGTTTAGCTGTATTTTTTATCAGCAGTTTTACTCATATATGTTTATTTAGTTAGTTTTATGCTTAGGATCCGCTACGTATTTGGCTTACATGTGCTGTATTTGCCGATTATGGTTCCTAGAAAATATTTTACTAATAAAATATTTATTAATGTATACTTCTTCAAAACACTTTTTCTTTACAGATAAATAAGTATATAATTAACAAACAATGAATATTATTAAAAGTAAAACAAAATGACAGAATGCAAAACATAGACCTAGAAGGTAGATAAAGAAGAAGAATATAACGACATATTTTTACAAATCCAAATTACTCAAGGTGTTTGGGCTACCACGGCAGATAATATAAAAACACACACATTGCCTTTCTTCTTTTGCGTTCAACAATGAGATTTTATCTACAAAATACATCATTGCGTTCTAAATATAGAAAAAATCAAGTAAGCGTCCTCCATTAATATTAATAAAGTCCTTTAATACATTTGACTTTTAAACAAACGAAGCCTGTGTAGTCGGTGTAAAACCTGCTTTACACTGTTTATCTTTGGGCCGCGTCATACAGTCACTGTGATAACAGTTTGATTACTCTACACCAAACTATAATTCCTGCCCTGAACTATAAACATGGGTCATTTCACGGCTATTGTGCGCGATAATTAAAGATTGAATTTAACTAGACAATGGTGTGTAGTTTACAGTTGGGATCTTAGTTTAATTGCTTATATTGTTACGTACGTGGATGCTAAATATTAGTTATGTAACAAAATAATTCAATAGTGATACTATTTTACGTGAATGTTCCCAACTAATACTTATTTATCGGTATCCCGTGTTTGATATCCTTTTTACTCGAAATAGGCCTGCATTTAACCATATCCTGCTTATTGTTAAGCATACATTCATTCAATCTCAAACGTCATATGTTCGAAACTAGCTTTGCTCACGCGGTAAGTTAGTTTTTTAATATTCAAATTAATAAAGACATTTTATTTTCAACGAATAACATACCTACAGTGTTTACAAACAGAGTATGAATAGAAAGCCAATGTAAGTTTCTACAAATAATAAAACGCATAGAAAAATGAATACCTGCAACGGAACACTTTGTAGAATTTGTTATAAATAGTTTATTGTATTCTCATTAGATCGCTTACTCCAACCTTAACGTTTGCTTATTATGCAAATAATTAAATTAAAACTTTCCCACCGTATTATTAACTACATCTATAAGGATTATTAAAGAACAAATCTTAATTATTGCGCCGTTAATTTTTATGGCGATTAAGACTTTTACGGTGGGTCGGAGGTTTGTTTTCGCCAAAATTCCTGTTTGTGGGACTGGAATGGCTTTGTTATGTTTAGAGAATGATATTTGTGGTCTGTGTCTGGTTTTGTGTCCTATTTAGAAATTAAATAGGTTTTTGGATGTGTTGTAACCGACTGTTTTAGAGGGCGGGTAATGCTTTTTGGGGTATGTATGTCTACTATCTTTATTGTGCCATATATCTTAAACACGGTTATCACGACGACCCAGTTAACAAAATAGCCTTACAAGAAAATGCTGAGATATAATTTCTTAAAGTGCTTATATTTGATTGAAACAGAAAACCCGAAAAGAAGTAGTATACATAAGAGCCAGTCGTTGCGGCGCGTTGCGTCGGCGTTGTGTCGATATAGCGCTGTCGCTGAGTCGTTTTACATACAAATAATCATAGTGTTCACACGGTGCGTTGCGATGACGCAACGCACACACAACTGAACTGCAGCCCCCGAGACGAAGCGGGCAGGAGTGTATTCATTGCGACGCTGGAACGGCAGCGCTCAGTTGTTTGTGCGTTGATAGGTAAAATACATGCAAGCTCATTTCGTTTTACGACGTTTTTACAAAATGCTCGCCGCAACTGTGCATCGCCACGGCGACGACGGATCGTTATGACTGCGTGGTAGTAACGCTGCGATGGCGCAGCGCCTGTGTGGCCGTATATGCGTTAAAATATTTGCGTTGCGACGACGCAACGCGCCGTGTGAACCGGCTGTAAGTCTATTTATAGATTGTAAGAGCATTTATACTTATAACATATTCTAACGGATGTATTTAAGAAAACATTTTATAATAATAACAAGATCTACTACATAGATTAATATGAGTAATTAAATGTGCTCTTGGGATATTTCTAAGATTAAAAAATAGTATTTAGAGAAATATGTAAGATATTAATTATTGGATAAACTTTCAAATAATGAACTATTGAAATAATTGATTGCTCACAAGAGTTAAAATGAGGTCATCTGTCCATCTCGTGGCTGGTCTTCCTACGCTGCGCTTGCCGGTATGTGGTCTCCACTCAAGAACCTTTCGGCCCCATCAGCCATCAGCTCTACGTGCTATGTGTCCTGCCCACTGCCACTTCAACTTGCTAATCCGCTGTGCTATATCGGTGACTTTTGTACGTCTACGTATCTCTTCATTTCTGATTCGATCTCGTAGAGAGGTCTGTTTGACCTCATACTAGTGGCGTTAAGACGCTGGATGCAAGCCGCTTCCAATCGGTATTTTTGTAAAATCCATGGAGGAGGCCTAATCTATGTCCAGCAGTGGACTTCTTATGGCTGAGATGACGACGATGATGACGAGTTAAAATGCTGTTGGAATTACTAGATATATAAATATAGACAGACATTTATTTGTACATACATATAGACGTTAGAAGTTTCCGGCAGCCTAGTGGTGAGACCGTCTGACTTGCGATCCGCAGGTCCTGGGTTCGAATCCCACGGCACGCACCTCTGTCTTTTCGAAGTTATGTGCGTATTGTTGATTGCCGCCAACCTCAAAAGGTGAAGGAAAACATCGTGAGGAAACCTACATCTCTGAGAGCTCTCAATGATCTTGAAGATGTGTGAAGTCTGCCAACCCGCACTTGGCCAGCGTGGCAGACTATGGCCTAACCCTTCTCACATTGAGAAGATGGCCCGTTCCCAGCAGTGGGACAGTTTGTAAAAAACAGGGCTGATAAAAAAAAAAAACATATAGACGCACATAATGGAAATTTTCAACCTTCGAAGGGTCCAAGCGATTGTAGTTTACAATTATTCAATGCAGTATAGTGTGTGGAGTGGTTTTGAGCAGTCTGTGGATTCTGCAATGCACGTGATATGAAACCAATTATTACTACGCATAAATAAGACATTTATCTTGGTAATGGGCCGTGGAAAAATATCTTCGCACATAATAGATAATTAAAAGATGAATTACAACTATTGTCATTGTTTATATGAAATATTATACTATTTTCGTGTATAAAAAAGTAAATAAAAGGCAGTTTGTTCTAGATGAAAATCAAAAAACGAAAATTAGATGAAAATCGCAAACGATGAAACATGCGTAAACTACCCATAAAACCTAAAACATGTTTGATAAAAAAAGTAGGTACCACTGTATACGTGTAGATTATGCATATAGGACTAAATTAAACATTGTCTCTTTGTTAAATTTATGTGGACACTTGTTTGTTCACCCTTATAAAATTTAGCCCCCTCTCTTAAACGTGTACACAAAGCCCTTCGGAAAACATGAGATTGCTGCTGTTTGATAAAATAACATTGAAAAAATGTGTTATTTTCCTATAATGATTTCTAAGGTTTTCGCATAATTAAATTTATAACAACAAATACTAAAAATCAGAATATTTTTAATTTCAAAATTATTTATTAAATTTATTAAAAATTATTATTTTAATTTTGTATAATTAAACAACTTTTAACGGATTCATCGCGTAAGTATATACTCATAATATGCGACAAATTAGTTAAAAGTTGTATAATTTCAATGTGTTATTTTCATTTTAAAGTAGTCACGTGTTAGAGGTAGATAGATAGATAGATAGATAACACTTTATTAAAAACCACATGATAACAAAAAACAAAGATAACATTAAGTACTTAGGGCTAGATTTTAATTGGCGGCCTTATCGCTTATAGCGATCTCTTCCAGGCAACCATGCAAGGACAGGAATTTGGAATTTGGAGGTAACACATATCGACAAGAGTACCAGCTTGAAAACAATAATTCGGAGCTTCGAAGCCGTCAAGAGTATCAGATTTAAGAAACCGAAGCCGACCTAAGTACCTATCAGCTTTAAGACTTGGAAGTAAGCAAGAGTGCCGGCTTGAAGACATAGAAACGAAAACACGCTAGTTCTATATGTCAGATTTAAGTTTTGGGTTATTATTTACATGTGTCAGTAAAAAATCCCGTTATTTGTATGCTCGTGTGTCTTGTCTTAGTTATATAAATGTGTGTCTCTGTTATTTATAATATTACCTGTAAATAATTGCCCCTAAATCATTTTTCTGCCGAATTATTTTTTTCTTCATTTTATTTATGGAATTTCATTCTCACGTTCATTTTTTTATGTTTTTCTTCATTAAGGTAAAAAACCAGTAATAAATATTTTCTTTTTACAAAACTCTATTTGATTTAACCCCAATCAATAGACTAATCCATTCTCCGAAGACTTACTTGCAACAACGATGTATCGAAAGAGTAAAATTACAAAAGCTGGACGCAAGCACAATGACTTGTGTTTTCACTTCACAACGTTTTACGCTCCACCTGGGTATTGGTTTCGCTTAGAAACTACCCGCAAAAGAGCATTACTTACAATAAACTTTAACTCAGGGCAGTAGAGTTCAATTTCAGAATTCCTTCACCAAATATACGTGGATCATGGGCGTAATTTGGAATCATCGCTTTGACCACAATGAGATGTACGCTTTTAGCGAAATTAAAACGTTAAGCTCCGGACATCGGCCCATGTTTTATTGATATTAATGGATACGGAATTGAAGCCCGTTTAAACATAGCTTTAATGGTTTCGGATGATCCCTACGAGTGATATAGAGTAGGAGAATAGCATTGGAATTTAATCCATACGATGTTCAGTACTACACCTTACCGTTTATACTATAGGTACCAGAAAATAATCATTAGACTCTAGAGTAACCTAGATAGAATTATATCCATGTAATTGCATATAGAGCATCTATTATAGTTACAAGAGCTGTAAATATATGGCTAGGATCACTATTAATCGTCCTAGTCGCAACTTTATTTGCGCACAAATTTATCAGTTTCACTTTTGGTGATATTAATAAAATCACTATTGACAAAATTTCGATTTGATTGGTTAAGATCACTTTTTGTGTTGTTCAAGTTTCCGGCAGCCTAGTCGGGAGACCGTCCGCAGGTCCTGGGTTCGAATCCCACGGCACGCATCTCTGTCTTTTCGAAGTTATGTGCGTATTGTTGATTGCCGCCAACTTTAAACGGTGAAGGAAAACATCGTAAGGAAACCTACAAGTTCTCAATGATCTTGAAGATGTGTGAAGTTGCCAACCCGCACTTGGCCAGCGTGGCAGACTATGACCTAACCCTTCTCACAATGAGAAGATGGCCCGTTCCCAGCAGTGGGACAGTTTGTACAAACAGTGCTAGTAAAAGAAAAAGTAAGAGACTTCTTGGATATCGTTCTGAAGACCACTCATTCATAGCGAATTCTGATGCAATAAAAGAAATTGAGTCTTCGGTACCATTGCATCAAAACCACCAACTGCACTGCACGTTCCCCGCCTTTAGTCAATGAACAATTAGCAGTATATAATCAACGTAATATTATTTCGTGCGAGTGCAGCCATCGCCCGTTCGTAATTAAAAGTTGCACATATTACCAACTCATTAAAATTTTATATGCAATATTTTGGTTTGATGAAAATCGTGGACTGACGCCAATTTGAGTTTTAAACAGATTGCCGTCGGCAAATTTGATTTTGATTCGTCACTTTACCCATTTTGAATATCGAAATTGTTAATTCTGTAAATAATGATTAGAGATTAATTTTGTGAAACGAATTGTATGTTTGTGTGTCACCGGTAGCGGCAGTTACCGCAACGTTACGGTTACAACACGAATATGCATAGCCATAATTTGTAATTTATTCATGGAAGTGATGCAATCAATTTTGTTTATGTTTAGACATTAGTCATCACTAATTCGGAATTCAAATCACCGATGAATTTTAATGGAATGAATGCAGTTTATTTACCTTTGTAGTTAGTGGCTAAAGGTAGCGTTTTACACGACGCGACAGCACGACTATCACGATAGACGCACGTCGATAACACACCATCTTATTTGTAAGCGTCTTATTAACGCATCAGTCGCATTGAATTGCATATCAGAACCATAATTATCTTTAAGCTCAAGAATTATCTAGATAAATGTAAAATGTTTCATAGTAGCAGCTCCTAAGATTAAATGTATTGAATACGCCACAAACTCACATGTACACTATTTAATCGAACTTGATGCCTCTTCTTCTACGTGAGGAATATGCTATTTTTGATTTAATAACCATAAGACTTAAAAGAAACATCTTCCTTCCGCAGGTAATTCACAATCTTGCCCGGCCTCAAGACGTGATTTACTTCGGAAAACGCCAAGATAAATGTAAGTACAAATTATGCCATTTTTCCTCAACCACTCTGTATTAATAAAAATGTAAGTAAACTTTTTAAAATCCATTCACCCTTAAAAAGTGGCTGGACGGAATTTGGGCCGCAGAAAGTGGAACAAATGAATATTCATGCAGAGGAAATATGCTGAAGAGCTTTCGCTAATATTATTTTTTGTAAAAAAATGCTAAGTAATATAACTAAGTATATGTTCTTCTTATTAGCGACAATTTGTATTAATATCCTGTTTTTTTACTTTGAAAAAGAAGATATACTTTAAAGAAGGTTGATTGAAAATTAATATCAGTATATCCCAGTTTCATATTAGACTTAAGATATCACATCATCAATCCAGCCTAGTACGAGTTTGACTTGTACACTGAAGCTTTAATTTTGTACCTCTGTCTGTACATGGGATAAAAACACTGAAATCAGGGATAATAGTAATAATATTCTGTGGATCTTAAAATTAATTGACTTGTTTGGTGTTGTATATCATTATTGTCAAGATGTTGTTAACTCTGTCAATGACAATTAATAATAATTGGTCGCAAATCTATCGGTTCTCTATTGGTGAAATCTATAGAGCATAACAATTTTATTACAGTTCAAAAAATCAATCTATAACCAATTTGAGTATTTTGGTAAGTCTATTTTTCAGTAGATTGTATAATTCACATACTTTCTTATTTCGTTTGGGTTCAGTTCACCCCGAGCTAATTTATACTTAGTTTTTGCTATTTTAGTTCATACTTACCTAAGATTTCTTCTTACTACTTTTTTATCTGCCTTTTTCAAAGTCTTCAAGCTGGTACTCTCAATTGTCTGCTGCGGCGTCTTCAGGTCAAAACTCGTTATGGTTTCGATATCTTCAAGCTGGTACTCTCGTCGACACTTGTTTCACCGCTTCACGAGGCATCTTCCTCACATCTTGATTTTTCCAGCTCTTGCGTGAAGAGTTAAGATTCAAAAGATACAGCTATTAAAAAGTAGGACTGACAGACTTAAAGACAGGCGGACAAACCGCAGAGGCTTAGTTATAGATTCCAGCTGAGAACCATTGGAGAAGCTTAGAAATGAATATTTGTATGTAATGTAAGAGGAAAAGATGCCGTGACTTGCACTGTTCGTAGAAACACCTAGATGGCTATTGGATTTTACTATTGCTACCAAAATTCAATTGTATTGTAGCAAGTTTAATGGCTTCGTCTATGTCGGCACTCACCAGACCGTGAAGTTTCATGCTTTAAAATCGTTAACTGTAACTTTTTGTTAAATGCTGTTTATAGAATGATTTAGCTTTTAAAATAATTTAATACCTGTTATAAATGCTAAAATGTGTTCTTAACAAATATGTTTGTTACTTCTCCAGTTAAAATAGCTAAAGATTTGGAAACAGAATATATATCCTTTATCCAGGGTATTAATGTATCAAAGTTAAAATGCACGCAGAAGTAGTTGAGATTGAGAATTTATTAATTTGATGACCGGGCAAAGTGTTTGAAACGTCAGGTCAGGTCATAAAATTATGTAAAATATACGCGATAAATCCGTTATAAATTGCTTGATTTCAATAAGTAACGATCGCGAAAACCTTAGAAAACATTAAGGCTACTCCAAACCTCAAAAAAATATCAGTTTTTGTAGGATAGGTAAGTCACACCGGTGTAAAGGAGCTGTGTGAAGGTTAGACGGCCGCGAAATATTTGAGAGTGGGGCACGATCGTGGCGGGAACGTGAAGAGAGTGGAATATTTTTTTTACGTGTATGAAGTTGCGAGCAAACAGCTAGTTCAATATAATTTTATGCGATCTGCTCTTAGTACAATAATGAACCTATTTAAATACATAATAAAATCATAATAGAAATCCAATATTACTGACATAAAATGATGTAGGTAATAATAATATTATAAAACGAATGAATCACAAATGAAAATTGACACATACATATAAACAGTGCATAAATGACAAATTAATAAATACTTATAAGTGAATATGAAATGACGGAAAAATTGTGTAGTTGAAATAAAATATTTTTTTTTACATTTATTTTATTTACTAACATCAATAAAATTTCATATAAAGTAAGTAAAATTTCAGATAAGCTTTTTACTTTTACTTAACTTTTGCCCTGTAAGCTGAAGCTGAAAATAGTTGACATTTTCAAGCCACATTTTTCTCTTCTAAGTGGTATTTTAGGGAATTATTTCAATAGCTGTCCAGACAAAAATAGTGGAACAAAGGGGAAAGTAGAAAAGTATTTTGAGCACGTTCCACCTACCCCGGGCTTTGGCTTCCGTTGTGACTTTTAATTAATTTTGGAAAAAAGTCTATCGGTAATCACGTTCAAAATGCAATGGATTTTAGACTTTTTCTCTTTTCTGAACGTTAAGTGTATAATACCGTGTGTGTGTAGTGTATGTGTGTGTGTTATGTGTACTTGGCCAGCGTGGCAGACTATGGCCTAACCCTTCTCACATTGAGAAGATGGCCCGTTCCCAGCAGTGGGAAAGTTTGTACAAACAGGGCTGATAAAAAAAAAGTGTATAATATATCAAATAATATTTTATAGCTAGAACCCTCCGTTTTATTCGCTATCCTACGTGTTTTTCCATGATAAAAAGATCACACTGGATATACTACTTCTTAACTTATAAAATTAATACATAATATAAAAAAAAAACCTACAATGCCAATGATACAAAGCAAAATGTAACCAGCATAATCTGATAAGGCTAAAATAATGAATATTCCATGTTGCTAAACGAAAATGTGTTTAATTGAATTTTTTTTCACCACCGTTCCGGGTTACAATGGTGCGAGTATGCTTAAAAGGAACTTAATCACTTGCAATTTGTAGGTACTCAGATTATATCCATTCGGAAAGATCTATCGCTTCGAGTCCGACGAATCTCTTCGTGTAAAGATAGTCCCGGCCGTACGTACCTGCTCGCTCACATGGCGGGGGCACGGCCGTGCCCCCAGATTCAGGAAGTATATTCCACATTTTGGCGGCACGCACAATAAAACAATTGGAGGTAAAACGGTTCGTTCGAATTTTTCCATGAAACGCTTTGTCTTACTTTTTGCTGCCTGATAGAAAAAAAGGCAAGCGGGAGTAAGATATGCAGATCAGATGCTCACCCACCAAAATGCATTCTATAAAAAACCGATAAACTAGCAACTTTGCAACGAATTTACCTACGCCCGGTTTGATTTGTTTTCCTGGAACCTTTTATTTTCGGGGGTAAACATTTGTCACGAGTTAATCTAGGTACAAAGATTTGTTTTTCATAATCGTAGCCAATTTGGCGTATGCTTAGTTTAATATGGACATATTTATTCGTAGAGTCTGTTTGGAAATAGAACAAAAAAAATTGAACTTGATGTTTAGATTATGTTGCTAGTCGAATAAAATAATTAAATAAGGGCAGCAATGCCACATTAGTTCTCTTTTCGAACAGACTACATCCTTGCTCCACATATCAGTGCCTTATAAGTACCTACTTGTCTAATTAAGGTTCCAAGTATCCGGTCAACTGGATTGAAACTTTGCCTATTTCCAGTGACCAAACAAGTACTTAAAACTTTTGCGTATAATACTTACGCAAGAACTTTGTACCAGCGGAAGAAGACACTATTGAGGCTTCCACGTTATCTGCACCGAGTTTACGCGGTGTTAATTAGGAAACAGGATTAAATTACACGAACACTCTTCATTAGCCTAATGAAATAAGATAGTATTTATAAAACAAGGTTCTTAAATGGGAAAATGAAGCAAATAGCTCCGTTTGGGTTGCCAGTTTCTCTCGTGAATGAGGCTACCCAATTTGTATCTAATTTATTTTGTAGTGCTCGGAATTAAAATTTAAATGGGATTGAGGTCCTTTGCGAAGCAACATAAATTTCAATGAAGTTGCCTAGATTTATCATGATAACTTTGTGGATGGTTTAGTAGAGGAAAATTATTTTAGGGGATGAAAGGAATTGAATATTCATCAATTTGCGAGGAATAATATTATTGTTGCTATTTTATGATGGGCCTTAAATGTTGTTGTAGCGCCTCTGAATTCACCGAATCAGGGGTAGATTCTTTTAACGCAACTCAACGCAAAAGAAATAGCAGGTTTTATGTCCAGAGTTGACGTGTGTAAAAATAATAAATTACAGTTTAAAAAACTTAAAAAACACGCTACAAATTATTGTGGTCAAAGTTCATTACAAGACTTTTCTAACAAATCCAAACACAGCTATGATACGATGTTCCATCATGCAGTTCTAGTTCATATCTTCCGGCTCCATCATCAGATCAGTTCGACAGTACCATATTATTGTATTGTCATTAGAACTACATACAGCGGCCAATTTTCATGACGCTACGATCCTTGGAAGTTGGTTAAATTAGTTACCTTAGATTTCATTACATAGTTAGTTACATACAGGTCGACCTAATAAAAGCGTGTTAAAATAGTCCGAAGTCTAGCTGATAGGCTGCCAACCAATATGCCAAGCTAGCTAGCTAGCTAGCTATGCTAGCTTATAGTATATGCTAGTCTCGAACACCGCCGTAAAGTAGCATGTCTGTCTATTTTCTACAGGATTTATTTCGGGGAATGTGCGCAAGAGCTTCACGACCTAATTCCACCCTCCCCCTTTCACTACAGGACTAGCAGAAAATCGGCGAATTACCACCCATTTCTCGTTGAAATGCCAAAAATCCGTACTCAGCGATATCGATCCACATTCCTGTTGCGTACTGCACAAGAATGGAATTCGTTGCCGCCGTCTCTGTTTCCTGAGACCTACAACCTTGGAATTTTCAAGGCTAGAGTGAATAGATATCTTCTAGATCGACGAGCTCCATCCGCGGCCACACCGTCGCTTAACATCAGGCGAGTTGGTGGTCAATCGTAGATCTAAAGTGTAAAAAAAAAAAAAAAAAATGTACTTAAATAAAACTAAACTAAAATAACCCAAACAAGTTAAATAATAAAGATATACAACTTAAATAAACTAAGGAAAACTGAAATTTTGAATAAAAAATAAAAAATATGTTGATGCCCGTGTGGTAGAGTTCCTACTAGTTCATATTTTTTTAGTTGAATTTTTATTGTAGGTATTGTATTTTATTTTAATGAATTTTGTATGACTGCTATGGATCTAGTGCCTGCAATAAAGATATTTATTTATTATTTGTTTACGGTGGAAGTTCAAACTGTTACGATAAAGTTAATCACTTTTGATGATGGATATTTTGCTGCCTACTGAATTGACAACCTCCTCCATTTCGAAATTGGTTAAAAACTGAAAAATTTACTTCAAAATGCGCAATTTTCTTTTAAAAACCTGTCTAATGAACCGATTTTGATGAAATTTATATGGGACCAAGCTGTAAGTATGTCGTTTTAATAAAATAAAATCGGTTTATAAATGACGGAGGTATGCGGGAACAAACATAAAAAAACAAACAGTTGAATTAATAACCTACTCCTTGTTTTTGAAGTCGGTTAAAAATCAAGTAAATAGATCGCTAATTTATGTCAAACATTAGTATTAACTAATTTCTGCATCCAGCCAAGGCGGCTTCTCACTTCGCATTTAGTAAATACTCGTAATTATACTCGCCTATTCATGCGATATATCGTACCTATTCGTTACAGAATTAATTTAAACACGTCATTTCACCCAAAAACCTTTCCCGTTACGTTTGTACGTACATCGATGTATCTTGTCGCTGCGTTTCAAATAAATGAGTCGGTTCGGTTTGATTCATGTGAATAGGGATCGGAAAATACCCGCCAACAAATAAAACGTTCCAACTATAAAGGGGAATTCACTGCAATGTTCCAGAGAGGGACACTTTTATCCAAACAAAACTTAAATTCGCCGTCTGAAACCGTTTTTAACCGGCGCATATTGTTTCATAATTTGAAAGTGTGTATCATGCTCTGATAAACTCTTGGTTAATTTCAATGTTGGTTTCATAAATAATTTTGTGGGTTAGGATTTTTTGTTTGTATTTTGGAATGTTTTTAAAAAAGTTTATTGTAATCAATTGTTCATAATAATTATGTCATAAATAGCTTATTTCAAACTGAACATATTATTATACATAATAGGCGAGAGGTAATAATAAAAAAAAAAACATATATTTCATTCATCGTAGTGTTTCGCAGATTCGACTTGGGGAAGCACCACACATTTGCCACTAATTCAATCACTAAGCAGTAGTGTGAAGGCATTAGTGCATTCCGTATTGATGGGCAATGTTGCTAGCAAATTTAAATTTCCATGCACGCATGCTGAAATGATGATAATCACTTATCATCATTATCATTTCAGCCACAATCACCATCATTTCAGTTCAATGAAATCTCTCATGGATTTCCAAAAATACTGGGTGGAAGCCGTTTACATCCAGCGCCTTCCTGCCACTTGTATGAGGTCTTCTGCATATGTATAATGAGTATTTAATATCTACTATTTCAGAGTGACTTACCTACACATTGCTTTGCCGCACAGGGTTTAAATAAATTGAAGACCAACGTTCTATGTAGACATAGACATACATTTATTTGTGGAAGACATAATACCAAAAATACATAAAATATAATAAAAATCTCTCTCTCTCTCTCTTCCTAGCTATTCATCCCATATGGTAGTGGGGTCAGCTTTCCTGCTTTTGTTTCTCCACTTCGCTCGATCTTCGACGTCGTCGTTGGTCAACTCGCATTCTCTCATGTCCTTTAGCACTACAGCTTTCCAAGTAGTTTTGGGCCTGCCTCTAGATCTTTGACCGGGGTTGGAAAGTTGTAGTGCTAAAATATAATAAAAATAAGAATTTAAAAAAAAAACGGTGTCCGCCACAAATCGGTGGCATATTGTATAATGTGGCATATTATAGGTACTGTAACGAGCAAGCATGAAGCTTTAACACCCGGCTATCGACTTGGTCGTTTTGTTACTCAATTGAAAAAAAAAAATGATATCTAGAATAGTGTAGAACAAGCTTTCGCAGTATTTGGCATTAGCAAACTTCTGGTTACAATTGTTACCATATAGGTAGGTACTTCTGCGCTGCTCAGTTATGAGCTTTAACCTATAAAAGTTTAGTACCCAAATTGCAATGGTGATGATATTCTTTACAACATTTTCGAATAGAAAGAGTACATTCCATCTATTTATATCATACAAAATGAGGTAATTCGTGAGCGTCTTTTTTCACCATCCTTGGTCACACAGACAGTTCTCTCTCTCCACCCGTTTCGAGAATTGTGCTACTAACAATTATGATACATACTAACCCCTGAGCCCTGACAGAGGGTTATTGCGTTTTGCATAGTGACACCTGTATCTGACAGCTCAGCGGTCGGCTTTTGCAACAACGCACTGTGTATAAGTAAGTATGTACATACTATAGAGGATTCTGCGAACGGAATCAAGTGGGAAAGTTAATTTGGAAGACATAAGTGTTTAACATCACACTAAAACACTCAAGCTAATAAACTAAATATCTACAACTTTTTATTTGTTGTTTGGAGCGGAGAATTGAAAAAACTTACTTACCTATCTTATGAATTAGTAAATAAGTTAAATTAAATTTAAGTTCACAGATTTCCATCACGGTAATCTATGGTATGTACTGTATGATTTTAATATGACTGTATTCTATGGGTATAAATAGCCTGAAATAAATGAATGTTGAATTAGAATATGGACTTTAATTTATATTTTTACTACGTGTCCTTGTTTAGAATGCAATGTGTCGACGGACGATAACCCGAGAAAATCTAATAACTGGCGGTCGATGGAAATGCTTCCCGTTGCTGACCATCGCAGCAAGCTGTTTCTTTAATTGGATATTTGTTATTTACTGTCCTGTCATTGTCTATACTTTTAAAGATATTCAAGACAGGAGTGCAGGAGCTAAGCTAAAGCGTTTTTCTATTATTTAGGGCGAAAGTCTTATTGTGTAGGAAATTTGTGTAAAAAAAAAAAGCCTGAAAAAGCCTATTTGTTAATTTTTACTTATTTTGGTTAATAAGTATTTTATTTTGTTAATACGATTAAATATGAGCGAATCTTTTTTAATAAAGGAACTAGTTAATTTACCAGTGTATTTGCTATATCTAATTAATGTTTACCAGACTGCGTAAAAAGGAGGGTTATGTTTTTCGAGTGTATGTATGTTTGTATATATGTATGTATGTTTCTATATGATCGCCTACAGTCTCAACGGCTTGACCGATTTTGATGTGCGAGTTGCTGTTAGATTCGTCTTCACTTCCCGAGTATCATAGGCAATTTTTTGTAATAATAATAATACATCTCTCGCAAAAACACTTCTACTATATCAGGTCTATAGCAGATCATACTGTTATATCAAGTTAGATTAGTTTTAGTATGAAATTTAGACGGTAATATCTCTTTACATATACCTACTAGAAATACATGAAGCTGATTTACAGCAGAATAAAGATAAGCATACGTATAATTTAAGAAATAAAGAGAAGTTGTATATCCCAAAGATTAGGTTAGTAAAAGCAGAAAAAAAGGGCGTCACATAAAAATATTACTGTATAATAAGCTGCCAAATTTTATTAGCAAACTTGATTATAGTATGTTTAAACAGAAATTAAAATCTTTCTTTGAAAATAACCCTTTTTATAAATTAAGTGAATATATGGAAATTGATCTTTCAAAATCCTCATTTTTTACAAAGACAGAGCAAGCACAGTAAAGCGTAGCAAAAATTAATAATTTTTTGTATTTGTAGTTGTACTAGTATATATACTTAATTAACTCGATAGCATATTTTTAATGATAGGTATTGATATTTTTAATTATTCTTGTCTTAACGGTTAGAGTCTTAAAACAAATGTAATTCAAATTTATTGGATACCATAATTTAAATTAAATCGATTTATATAATTTTATTTATGGTATTATCATAAAATTTTGTTAATTTATCATATGTGTAATTCTGACTTACCTGTAACGTGTATGTTATTCAAGGTTAATAAATATTCTTATTCTTATCAGAATAATATTTTTAGATACTCAATTATGGTGCTATAATTTTACTTTTACCTATGTTTTATCCGAAATACACTTCAAATAAGATTTTAATTATAACTTTTGAAGGGGTACCGGTAAATTCCCAAAACAACCAAGCTTGTCAGATGACATTATTGGTTTTCGCCGTGAAATCAGCGAATAGCTTTCGCATAACGACTGAGGGGACGAAGGTTATTCTTAGAAACGTCAAAATTTCAAAATTACTGCTAACTACAACAAGATTCTTCGGAGAGTTCGCCACCTCTACAATTCTAATTGATTGTCTTTATAGGATTGTCAAAACTTAATGTTGTTAATTAAACTTTTCACTCGAGATCTATACTTGAGATGTTTAGGTATACAATAAGTAGTAATAAAGCATTGCCATTCGACGTGGCAATGCAGGTAGCATACTGGGTACCCTGCGAATTAGTAGTGAGTTTGAGCAATTAGATTTGAAATCGATTTGCTTTTTGTGTAGTAGTTTAGTAGCTATGTATATATGTGTAGTTTGTATATTTTTTAACAGTTGTTAGTAATAATACCTACAATCAATAATAATTGTTTATATGAAAACCCCCATTAAAAAATGTAGATTACGAAATTTTGCATAACGCCCAGTATTAATCTCTCAAGTCGTCTAGGTTTTTATAGAATATACATATTAATTGAATAGAATAATCGCTAAACACGCATTTTGGTAAAATAAGTACCTACAGTTTATTTAGAAACTAAAAACGCAAATGTACATAGGTATAAGACATCAAAGTTAGTACCAGTGTTTCCTAGAGTTTAACTTATTAATTAATTAGCACAGTAAAATTAACATCATACAATTAAATATATATAGGTACAATATAATCTAAAGTTATTCAGACTATAGCTGGTAATACAGAAACTTACAAACTCATATACGCATAGATCCTAAATTATATACATACGCTCAAGAAACATTACCCTTTTTCAGTAGTCGGACAGTAATTATATTTAAAACCGAAAAATGCGCAATTTGGTTTTTAAAACCAAATTACTGAAGTTTTTATGGCACCATTCTGAAGGCGATTATTCCCGTTGTCCCCCAGTTCCGTATCCCCCTCTGGGGGACAACGGGAATAGTCGAAAAAGTTGTGCTGATGTCCCCCACTGGGGGACAACGCCACAACTTTTTACAATTGTTCCCGTTGTTCTCCAGTGGCGCACAGGTATATACTATATACCTGTGCGCCACTGGTGCTTTCAATACTTTATCAAAGACTTTCAAATAATAATGAATTTTCGAAGTCGGTTCAAATGGAGTTATGCGGTAGCAAACATTTTAAAAAAATACCCTTATTTTTGAAGTCTGCAAAAATAAGGCTGCATTTGTTATTTGGAATAGCGCAATAAATTCTCAATTGCTATTGGAATCAGTTGCAATTCTTTACGATTTAATTGGATGTTGTCCACAGAGACATAATGCCACTCTTTTTGTCTGATTAGAACAAACAGAGATAATACCTTTTATATTCGACCCGGCAAAGATTCACTGCTAGGGAGAAATGTTATTCCCAGGAAAGTTTGCGTCTGAGTCGTTTAAAGAATCACTTTCAAACGTGATGCCTATTTATTTTTGTTGTTTAATCTACCTCTGCTTTGTTCTTCCCCTTTTGTCTTTTTATTGCACACTTGTAGACTTCTTATTTAGGAAAGTTCTAAAGCAAATCTTTTGATCTTAACGCTGTGCAAGTTCTGAAACTTCGAACGTATTCGCGCTTAGAAGATTATCATCGGCGAATTTCATTAGAAATGTGACATCTTCAAAACATATACCGGAAATCGGGATGCTTACATGGGTGTCGCGGAATATTTCGCCAGTACATTGAGTGTACACATGTGTACACATTCTACCCGTAATAACATCCGATTTTAATCATTATTTATTCAACAAAAAGCGTAAAAAATCCTATTGTTTTAGAAATGACTTTGTGAGATAAATTAATTAATATTAAGAAAAAAATATTATTGCATGTCCGTTAGGATAAACTGTTGTATCTGATCTTTTTTGTAACACCTATGTATTGTACACAGTTTTAGCAATAAAGGTTATCTTATCTTATCATAAAAAGGGTGCCAATAAACACTTCTCCGGCCTAGCAAAGTAACATAATTTGTCCATAAGTAGGCGACAGTTATCGCTTACCATCAGGCGAGCAGTCTATTTTTGCTGCTCTTTTTACATACAAGTATCAATATTAAAAAATACCCGACTGTAAAAAAGAGGGGGTTTCCGTCTAACTTACGATTTCGTTACGCTTGATACGCTGCTTGTACGTATTTTGGCTGTCGGCGCTCATAATAGAAACACACATGCATACCCACATTAATACATACATACATACACTCGGAAAACATGACCCTCCTTCTTACGCAGTTGGGTAATAAAAAAATAATAAGCATACATAAAATCACGTCTATTTGCCTGTAAGGAGTATGCAGACTATAGGACCGTTTGACGTTACATTTGACCTTGGTTAGCAAATTTTATGGAAGAGAGGGTATTAAGGGATTAAAAGGTAAGATAACATTAGCTTTTTTCAAAATATTTACTTTGAATTTTTAACTTCGAAGTTATAATGAAGTTTGTAAAAAGCGAACTGTAGAGATAAATCGCATAATGGTTGAGGGTAGAAAATAGTTTTAAAAGTAGTAAAAATTAGTTTTGAATAGAAAAGCGCGCGACAACGTTTCTCTTAAAACATGTGTAAAACGAAGTAAGTGCGTGCAGTAAATTATATGAAATTACATTCAAGAGTAAGTCCACCAGTTATTGATGTAGAAACTTTTTATTGTTCTCGACAAGCGGCAACTTTTTTACGACAAGTCTAAATTTTCGCCGCGATAACGACTTCCGATTTATTTGTCTCGGATTCTGTATTGTGACTTTTTGTGGCGTCTTGTCCGAGTACAGGAAATATTGGCGAAAATCAATATGGGGAGCTAAAGGAGGAGGCAATTGTTCAGCGGCATTCGTGCGAAAAATGGATACGGAGTCCCTTTGTCTTTTATTTGCATTGACGGGCCTCTTGTGGCACATTCGGATGTTTCCCACAGAGACGACCTGCTTTAAGGATGTACCTACATATCTGGGGTTGCAGTATCTCTCCGTGCTCAAAGAGCTCGCTGAGTGGGCAAGTGGTTCCGCCCTCGATTCACTTAATTGGTAAATCTTAGCTGACGTGGCTCTTTGCAATTAAGCCACGTTGTATGCAGCCGGATCGGATGTGCGCGATTTAATGCATCGGCTTAGTATTAGAGAGCATAGTTAATTACTGGCTGAGGTAGGCTGATATTGTTAAAACGAGCTTTGATGAAGTTGCAAAATTAAACTTTGAACGTGTTCGCTTCAGCTTGGAATTAGTTTAATTGAGCGTGTCTAAGCTCAGTGCATTTCTAAGTAGGCTACGAGTAGACGCTTGTGCCGCTAATTTCAAGAGAGATAGGTATATTGCTTTCGTACAGCTGGCTATTTCTATGTCTCTCATAAGGTATGCTTTGAACTTTTTTATATCAGGAACATGAAATTACATGGAATCCATATAAAATTCTGGATCAACAATCACGTCTATTTTCCCTTACGGGAAGGCAGAGCATCAAAGATCATGAGGCCCGTTGACACATTTGACAGTGGTTAACTGGTGGGAGTGTTAGATATTTAGACTAGGGAGGGAGAGGGTTAAAAAGTATTGGAGGGTAATGTTGGCCTGCAGTGACGGGGGCAGCCCATCGCCTACATAAAAAAGTACAAATGAAATTGAGCTATGTAGAATATCAATATTATATTTCAAACAGGTTTTCAACAGGTTGCAGAGCTGTTGATGGTAAAACGCTTAGCGGCATAAAAACGTAGGAACAAATATACTCTTCAACGGCAGTTTCGTAAAAAAAAAAAAGTTTCGTAAAACTGTGAGAAATCAGTGTCGTAGAGTGTTCATAAAATGAATTAATTTGTCAATGAGAGCGCTGCTGGCCTCATTTCAGTATTTATTTTTTGCCACATAGATCACTCATTTCAAACAGATAGTAGAATTAAATACCAGATATCCCGTACAAAACAAAAACAAACAAGAACGGACAAAACTAGCCCGATTATTATCAACACGTGTCAATAATTGATTCGCCGATAACTGCTACAGTATCGCAGAGATCGCTTGCCAAACACGTATACCGACAAGTTTCGCGCGTGACGAGACTACTCAACGAAACGATTCAATTATGTACGAATTTACTATGTATTTATACAAATAGCAGGCGACAAATACAGATAAACTGAACTGTGCCTAAATTTGGGAATTACGGTTGCAGAACTGTTGAGATAAATTCAAAAATGAACACTAGCAATTAATAACATCCGGTTAGCATGACGTTAATAATTTAGGAAAGTAGCTTTAGCACATTGAGTACCAAAATATGAATATTTACCACCTATGTTCTACACTAAAGCTTGCTTAGCGCGTTTTAAAATAGCGGTGTGTCTTATTCACTTCTCTAATATCATAATGTATGTAAGACAATCGTTGTCGCGCGATCTTTTACCAGCAAATTATGCGTTTTTCATACGATAGGAAAAAAACTGTTTTCTATCCCTAAGTCCTCAACTATTACACCCCTCATAACCAACTTATTTAGGCCGAGTGACGTACTTTTGTAGTATTGTATGCGTAGCAATAGCCATAGTCCATGTCCTATTATTATAGTAATGTGTGTTATTGTATTATTCTGATAGACAAAAAATAGATCTCATGAAAAAGTAAAGTGATATACTCAATGCATTAGCAATGTGAACAAGAAAGATAACAAAATATAGGTAGGACATTACTAAGACATTAGAGACATAGACAAAAGACAATTTATTCTCTAAAAGAACATCAATATTATGTACACGTTAACTTGGGCGTAAAATACAATACAGTACAGTATTAAGTAGTAGTTTTTATAAATGTATGTTATAAAGATTCTGTTCAGGGAGCCCGAAGTATCTTGGAGCCCGAAATGAGGAATGAGGAGGCCTGGTGTTGTAGCTAATTCAACAGAGGAGCAATAGCGGCGAATATTTGATAATATCAGTAGCAGTTACATAGAATTTGGGTCCCGTGGGATCTGGAAACTCAAATATTTGTATACCTATAAAAAAAAAACTGAGTGCCTGAGAGACATGACGCGTGACCATTTTGGTCACTCGTCATCACTGACGCTTATCTGGCCCAACATATTAGCACTGCTATTCAACGTGGCAATGCTGGCAGCATATTGGGTGCGTTGCAGATTTGCTGTAGTTAATAAAGGCAATATAGAAAAACGGATTTCTTGCCACTCGTATTAATGATCTCATAACGTGACGCTGGGTGCAGGACACTTTCTGAAATTCTACGGACTTATGATTTAGGACTTATTCTAGTAGTGGAATTCTTGTCGCTGAGATGATGATGAATAAAGGATAAAACATTTGCCCTTTTCAATGTAAATCTACAATATCCCTCTTGAAGTAAAGAAAATTGTGAAAAAAATAAAATACACAAACATATAGATACTTTTTTACGAATCTCTGCTCGTAACCCTGGGTGTTGCGAAACTTAAGTACTGATCAAATATTTAAGCGTATTAGGCCTTTGGATGAAAACATTCAATATATCCGAGAGAATTCCCCGACTTATATTTATCATGTACGAAAAACCGAGACGTAAGGTTGGGCATAAAGTTTTTCTGGAGTTTTGATTTGCGAGATATTGGATTTCGAAGCGATTCCATTATCAACACACGCATGGGGTATATTATTATATATATTTTTTGCTGTAAACATAATTATATTTCGTATTTTTCTTTTTTAGCGATCGGAGGTAATTTCTTGTTCTTTTATTGGGTAGGAGTTAATATTACTTTTTCTTCAACTCTGCACCTTATTCTACCTTCCGTATTCCACCATTGGGCTAGCAGAGAGTCTGCTGCGTAGGTACTCAATAATTACGGTCCTCGTTCTTGATACATAAGAAATAAAAATTTCTGAGAGCTGCAATCTTGGAATTTTCAAGGGTACAGTGATATCTTCTAGATCAACGAGCTCCATCCTCGGCCACACCGTCGCTTAACATCAGGTTGCTTCACATGTATCACGAGTTACTTATAAATTTTAGATCTGATGTAAAAAAAAAACTTGTAACATAATTGATACTTTCAAATTATAGGTTAGTTTCATTTCATAGAGTAGATTAGATAGAGTAGATTGCTTATAATTGGTATATGTAGTTAAGTTTTCATATTATACTTTTAATACAAGGATTTATTGTTTTGGCCAGTACCTATTATTTAACTGGGAAAAGGCCTTTCCATCCCAACCCTATCTTACTATGAGATAGATAGGATATGTCATATTTATATTCTGCCCAAGGATATCTTATGTTTCGAATATTATTCAAAACTACTTGCAATGGAAGAACCATCTTCTATTGTTAGCTATAGCCACGCTATGCACATGATCTTGTTTATTTTTGAATGCAAAATGCAGGTCGATCATATTATTGTGTCTATATACAAATATTTCAAATGTGTGTAAAAACGCACTCACTATGTTATACAATATGTTGATGTTATTGAAATCAACGCTAATGACGTGGAAGGAATATCTAGTCTGCGTGTGACAGAATATTGAAATCCGTCTTTAGTAATAAGAACAACATATGAGTTTTGGCGGGAACGTCATGAAAACATGTTGTCGTTTTATTTATTTTTCTAATTTTGTGTTATTTTTAATATTAATGCTATAATTGGTGATGTTTTATTCATTAAGTGTTTAATCAAGAGCGTGAGTGTAAGTGAAATAAAGCGGCGAAACGTCTTTTCACGTTATCTGCAAAACTCCATAGAAGCTTCCAGTAAAGTCACTACTACTTTACTGAAGCAGGACTCAAATTTAAAAATAACTATACGCGACTTAGACTGTAACTAGAACGTTTATCACTTGTTCTACTCAAGAAACTTGAAGAAATCTTAATACTTGATACTGGCAAATGCTATTAGCGGGTCTAATACCATATAAAAAAAATAAGAACATAAAAACTATGTAATATCCTTTCCCATAGTCGTATTACAAACCTCTGGCTACTTATCTTATTTTCATAAAGGAAAACGGATTTTTAGCGGGAACGTCATAGAAACATGTCGTTGCTCTGTTTTATTATCCTAAACTCGTGTTATTTTGAATATAATATATTCAAAATAACATGAGATAAACACGATAAAAATGGTGGTGTTTTATTTGTTAAGTGTTCAATCAACGTGAATGTGGGCAAATTAAATAAAGCAGTGAAAAGTGTCATTTTACGTTGTCGGCAAAACTCCATAAAGGCTTCTAGTAAAGTCGCCATCACTTTACTGAGGCAAGAGTCAAATTTGAAAAAGACTGTTGAACGTGAGTCGTGACATAGACTGTGAATAGAACACTATATAACTTGTATTATTCAAGAAAATTGAAAATATTTCAATAATTGACACTGGCAAATCGCTAATCTCGGGGTGCAATACAAAAAAGAAGAAGAAGAATAACACACAAATAAAGGAAAACACACAAATAACGCTTAAAACCGGGCTCCACCATTATCCTATCTACCCTATCACATCGACAACCATAGAAAGTTCTTTTGCAGAATAAACGAGTTAAATCAACCATAAATTTACCCCAAAATGGGCTTTTCGAATAAGTTATCATGGGTTGTTACGTACGCGGAACGCTGAATTTTATCGTCTCGATAACAGTGCCTTTCTTGCAAACGTACAAAAAATATTTCGAAAATATGTAGATAAGTACATAGCGACCTCATATATTTACCGTAAGTAGATAAATATCTCGAGTTAAGTGTATTTTCATTTTATATTTGTGTACACGTATTTTGCGTTAGATCTAGACATTGAGAATGCTGTAGGCAAATACAATTATTTCTTTAAATATTGTCTAAATCAAGTTACGCTAAATATATATATATAATAATCCTGGAGAGATATATGTATATATTATTTATAAGACGAAAATGCAAACCTGATAAAAGTTGTTTTAAAAAGGCATGAAAGTAAACTAAGCAATAACTATAGAAAAAATGGATTACCTCCACAAATCTGAATTCTGAATCCTCACATCTAAATTCTTGAGCTTACTATACGTTGTTGGTAGTATACTTAGCATGCCAGTATACTACTGCAACTGTGTGTACTTAGTACTCACTAAACTAGTACTAGTACTAAACCACGCTCTCAAATTAGTTTTTTTGTGGCTCTCATGGTCCATAGTTTCAATTCCGTTTTTACTACTGTGTAGCAATAGCCGTATTCAAGGTGAGACGACACCAAGGTATCAATGCACATGGCGTTCTAAAGGGCCGACCCAACTCTCAAGGTAGAAGAGCTATACCGATAGATCTTTAGCTATAGTTAGACCGGTAGATTCAATTACAAAAATGACAGTGGAAAAGCATTTCATATTATAGGGATTGTTCCCTTAATGAAGACTTTTTTGTAATTGAGTGAAACAATAAGAAAATAAATTGCCCGATGGTAAGCTTCTGTCTATTTAATTATGTATAGTAGAGTATAACTAGTAGATCAACTATGTGCATATTTCATCGGTCTGAAATTATTTGGTGACTTTCTTAATCACATACTAAGCATAATCGCTATAATTATCACAAAAACAACAAATAAATATCAAACAACGTGACACTGGCGAGAACTTAAGACGCCGTTAGCAAGAATTGATGACTTTCTTGGTTTGTAATTTCGGTTTAAATATAGGTAATTTATGTTATGTAAGCAGTTAATAAAATCCTTTGCCCTTAAAAAAAGATATTACAAAAATCAAGATTTCGATTACGTTGTTACCAATACCGTAAAGTTACGCAAATACCTAGTATAAAGGATCAGATTACTTTTTTTACTAAATGGCACGAAGCCAGATGGCCCGTCTAATAGCTTAGGTATTGAAAGAGAATACCCTATTTCTCTGGTAAAAAGTGACTACATACTTGAGATAGAAAAGAAAAGTGTAGGGTAATTTTTGAGGATTTATATTGGTAATGATACTTTAGAATTGTTTTTCAAAGTCTGCTTATAAATAGAACGAAGAATTAATTTTTTTTTTGTATTGTGATCCAGAATAAAGCACTAATTTGTTTCATGATAATTTTTACTTTAAGAAAGTAGTTTTTTTAATAATATTCAATCCGAGACTGCATCTATGGAAGCTATCTTCTCAGCTTAATCTTAAAAAAAAAAAAAACTGAGCTCCTCTTTGACGCGACGTAGTGACTTTGAGCATTTGAAGACCTATGAAGACCTTCACCGGTCTGGTCTTGTATAGGTCTTGTTGTTGTGTGGGTATTTGGTTTGTTGTTTTGTTGTAGGTATAGAAATTTCACAGCATACAAAAAACACATTATCATAGAAAATTGAATAAGAAGTATAAGTACCACTTATTTATAAGGCCGTGTCTATACCGACAGGAGTGTATTAGTAAATCATCCGTGATGAAACAAATGTTTCGTTCGGCTTTGAGGAATTATCTACGTGGGGATCAGGAAAGAAATGAAATAATAGGTACCAAATAGTAATCAGTATTAATATATTTTGGTTATAATGCATGTTATTACGAAACTTTACTTTGTTATTCATAATGGATTTTTTATTTATTTAAAACCAAATTAAAAAGAAAAACGAGAGAAGTGAAAACTACATCTTAACGCGTTGACTATAATATTTGACTGGCCTCGTAGCTCAGTTGATAGTATGTCTGCCTGCTAAGATATGATTCGTGGGTTCGATCCCCACCCATGACAAAATATATTTGTGTGATGAGCATGGATGTTTGTTCTGTGACTGGGTATTTCTATGTATCACAATTATGTATTTACAAAAAAAAAAGAATACATGTATTAAAAAAGTCATCAAGTTTCCATAGTACAAGCTTTGCTTAGTTTGGACTAGATGATGTTGTGTGAAATGTCACCCAATATTTATTTTAAAAAAGTATCTCTCGCTCCTTTAGTCGATTCAAGCAGACTTTACCTGAACGAGTGTAAGATAGCCACAAAACAAACTGCTCAGCCACGCATCTAAAGAAGTTTTCACTTCAAAAATTTAAATAAAAATCCTAAGTAAAATGCTGAAATCGAAAGAAAATCTGCCTGTCGGTCAGTCTCTAAAGAAAATATATAATTCTCTTCTCTGAAACCTTTAAAATTGCCTTTAGTTACACAATGTCTCGAGTCTCGACATTTCCTAGAACTAACGCAGTATGTAATTTTGCATCAGCAGCGTGCAAAATTGACTGGTCCGAGTTAACAATGGAGCAATTTATTATGTAAGTGTGCGCAAGTCAGTGTTACACTCGTGTGAAACGTATGTGTGTTACTAAAGCAATTAAAAATTTCACAAGCTTTATCCACTGTCTAGGTTTATTGATTAGTAGAGCACATCTCTACTAACAAATCGGATGACATGCCCCATGTCATCCGGCACGGCGCTGTGACGTTTTTAGTAGGCGAAAACGTCGGATTCCTGCGCCACGCTGGCTTTGGTTTCAGATCCGGCGCCGTGCTGGATGACATGGAGCCTCAGCTTTATGGGCAGGCAAATTTATACACTCTTCATTGATTGCTGCTTTGAAATAAATTGTGTGTTTTGTCTATATTATTGAGGTTGATATCAATACTTTGTGCGTTGATGAGAATATAAGTAATTGATACAAACTAATAATAAAATATTTAGGTGGAAAAGAAATTCAGCAATTGTTACGAAAAAAAGAGAGATTAATTTTAAGCCTTCTTACCGACTTCAAAAAGAAGAATTAGGTTAACAATCGGCTGTACTTTTTTATGTTTGTTGTTTTATTTTTTTTGTATGAAAAGACACTTTCAGATCGGTCTCAAAATTTGTTCATAAAAGATTTTTTTGCCGAAGTTTTACCGATTTAAATACTCTTACCCCTTTGCAGTAAACTTCAAGACAACTTACACAGACACTAAATACTCTTATATCAATCTACATACAAAAAGTGATCATGTTCTATAGTGTTTTAGCAAACTAATGAAGTTCTGATTTGATCCAGGCCTGACAAAAGTATGATGCTTTCTCAATCGGATTTTACAAAAGAAGTATAATCACTAGACACTAGAGCAGTATGTAAATATGTCTAAAATACATCTTTAGTCAAAGCTAAGGCAATATTCCAGCGACATCGTTAATGAGTTAACGTTTGGCAATCAGCAGCCACAAACACAGCTATTTGCATACCTGCGGAGGTGCAGCTTACAATATTTACACAATAATACTTGTCTCGCAATCACTATTGATTGCGAAGGCAAGCCAAAATCACTGTTCAATTACCAAAGGGATTAACTATCTCGCCTAAATTGCTTGGTTGTTGGGTTGCATTTGGAGAAAGCTCAGGCAGGTTTTAGATACAGCATCCGATATCTTCTAGCCAATTAAAAGAAGCTTCTCGGATTGTGGCCCAGGCTTGGAGTATTACAACCTATTTAAACGAACCCGGGGAAGACAATGACTTGAGTAGCCTGCAGTATTATAGAAGGAAATAATTATAGGATCCCAGGAGCGTTTCACGTAAAGTGAAACCGGTGTGTTGGAGATCCAACTCTCCTCAACTCGGTTCCTCTTTACCCGAAGCAGTTGACTGGCTTTTAGGTCTAAATTGAAGTTACTGGGAGATCTAAATAACTTCAATTTAGACTTCTTGCCTAAAATACAAGATTACCTATTTTAGGCTAGCTTAATAAGTTTACCTTTGTAATATAGATCATTTTAGGGTTCCGTACCTCAATAGGAAAAAACCGAACCCTTATAGGATCGCTTTGTTGTCCGTCTGTCCGTCTGTCCGTCCTTCGGGTGTCAAGACCTTTATCTCGGGAACGCGTGAAGGTATCAAGTTGAAATTAAAACCATATACGCAGATCTATAATCTCTTGCTGCAGAAAGAAAAATAAAGTTTCTAAGTTTTCGTTAAAAAAAAAAGTTACAGCCGAATATATCGTAAAAAACGTACATTTCGACACTCACAAAGGAATCAAAACCTATGGGGTACTTCCCGTTGACCTAGAACAATGAAAATTGGCAAAAAGCATTGCGTTAGAGTAGGTACACATATAGGAAAAAAACCGAAAACTAGACATTTTTAATTTAATCACAAAAAAATAGTGTCTTTATGCAAGGAATGAAGGTCCAAATTTTAAAGTGAATTAACCATATCACGTGGGGTATCATATGAAAGAACTTCAGTAGCATAAAGTAGCTAAAACAGGGTTTTAAATATTTTTACGATGTATATTTTTCGGCTTATGAACGAAAATAGAAAAAATATATATGATTTCCCCCTTTTATCTACTAGTTTGTACGGAACCCTCGGTAGGAGAGTCTGACTAGTCCGGTTTTTTGTATTTGAATATGTTAAGTTTTGATTGAAGTTAATTAATGATTTATAAAAGCTAGTCAGCTGGCCATCGCCGGAATTTTTGTAGGTTTTAAGGCAGTGGTGGCTTAGGGTGTAAATTACACAAAGAAAAAAATGCTGTTATGCATTTTTAAATTTTTTATTTAGTTTAACAGAGGTCACTTCAACAAGGGTCGGTGACCTTTGTCAGAATTATAAACTATTGTTAACTACATATACTACGTTACGGGAAGATTGTTTTAGCTGTTATTCATTTGAGTAGGTATTTTGTTTTTCTTTTAAGGTGGATATTCGTTGTATCTTTATCTTATCGAAATGTACACCTACATAAAATAGATGAAGCCCATTTTGGGTAGGTATAGCTCGACTGATGTAATCAACCCAATGCAAAACAATTTTCATAAAACCCTTTCATCAACTTCAGCTGGCTCAAAATTTGTAGTTCATCATTGCAAAAACGAGCAAAATTTGATAAAACATTTAAGTAATAACATTGGCATCTGTGAAAGATGATCATCCGATACGCTCCACAGCTTCAATATTCCAGACAAAGAAATAAAGACCAAACGTAAGGCGAGACTATTCAAACTTCTCCAACTCAAAATTAAATTCACATTCCTTACAACTGCGCACTCACACAGTGAACACGTAAATGTTTCCACCTAGCCTAGGGTTGCCATTCGTCACGATACGTTGAGACATGTCACCGCTTTAATAACAGATGTCACGCTATCTGTGATGTCGTATATACCATACTCACTAATCACCAAAAAATATATAGCAAATTGCCTATTCATTTTTCATTTATTTTGCCTACAAAATTTTCCTTCACATTTTTTTTATACTTACCCTAAGGTTGTCTGGATGACATCGCTTTAAAGATAAGATACATTTTAAACTATTATCGTTTTTTCACTCACTTTTGTTGTCGAAATAGTTGTGTTTTGTTGTAGAATTTTTCATTTATTTCGCCTACAAAATTTTCCCACTACATTTTTCACAAATTTTTTGTTACTCATCCAAGGTTGTCTCGATGACATGGCTTTAAACGATAAGAATATATTTTCCACAATTATCACTTTTTATTTATTTTTGTGGTGTCGATAGAGCGTAATATTTGATGGATGTCCCGTCGAGGGCCCAGTAAAATATAATAAGTGTAAGCAACCCTAACCTAGGCGTATGTTTACGTTTATTTTCGAAGTTCGCGTGTTTCTCCCAAATTGTTTTCATATTCTATTCGTTAGCAATGCTTACTTTCACTCAATCAGATGTCGATACTCAATCTGCTCTAGCTACACGATTTCCTCATTAGCAGCCTTTTGTTTGGGCCTTCGAACGTGTTTCGTGCCTAGTTCGCTCGTCCCAGCTCTAATCAGAGCTTCCAAGGTGTCCTAACCATTGCGTCTTAATTTAGGCTTTAATTCTTAGGACCTAAGATTCGCAGTAGCGTGCGTGACATATATTTTGATAGGCAGTGTAACTGATTGCGTCGGCAACTGTTCGTGAATGATCTCTATTCTGTTGCGTGTATCGAGACTGTACGTCGTGCGGTCGTGCGGGTCCTAGATGATTCACGGCGTATTGTCGATTGTCTTGATTGCATTTAAGCCTCCGCAATATTAGGTCTGTGTAATTACTTGGAAGACGAACGGCCGCTGGGGATATCTTGAATTACGTGCGTGAATAATTTTCGATTTAAGACGTTTGTTGAGTGTAATAAAGCACCCAAGTCTTATTCTATTTGTCGTACAAAATTGGTTGGAAATAATTATTGTTGTTCCTAGACGGGAACATAGTATAGTAGGTACTTATGGTTTCGGTTCCTACCAAATTTTTATAATTCTTATTTTTATATTATTGAAGCCATGGATAGTTATCTAAGCTTGTAAAAAAAATTAAACTGCAAAGTACACTAACTATAAAATAAAAAGAAAATAATGGCTGCAGGTATAATCATGTTTCGAAGCAAAAAAATCCGCCTTTGTATGAAAAGAGAATTGCGCAACGTTCCTCTTAATTATTTACAACTCCAATTAAGTACCATTTAAATATTGTTAAAAATAATCTAGTAAAATGATTATGTTAAAATCGTGACTGTTAACAAATTTCAATTTAAATTATTAAAATGTTGGGCATCCGCGTTTAGTTAAAACAGGTAGGCGTAATATATCTTTTTGCGAGTAATAAACACCTGCCACGAGTATTATAGGATTTCCTAACACTGCATAATGTGTTTAATATTCGCCATGGAACCTGTAATAGACTTGATCGATGGAATGCCAGTCGTGATCATAATTTCCTGAACCACGACCTTGCATGCTTCGAATTCATTTATGTAATGTATTACGAACATTATGGTGTAGGCGAGATCGAGATCTTCTCGCCGAGGGAGCATTAGGTGAAACGAATGAGATCTTGGTTTTTGTTATGCTTATTACAACTTGGCAAGCGAGAGGGCGTTTTTCTAACAGAAATATGAGTACAGACCGCCTTTTCCTCGTCCTGCTGATTAAGTACATTCTGAAGTTGTACTTAGTCTAAAAGTATTTAAGCAGGACAACATTTTATGTAAATCTTCTGCAGCTTTTCGCTCCATATTTGTAGTGAAAATACTAACAGGTTTTGTAAACGGTAGGGCAAGGTATAAAAAGTTGCTATATTGAAAAATGCTGGACTTAGTTAATTTATTCACTCAACTAACTGCTTAGCACGGTTTCTCCGGCTGTCCGTTAATTTTATTCAGGTTTTAAAGTAATAACTAGTATATGTAGTTTCCGGCAGCCTAGTGGTGAGACCGTCTGACTTGCGATCCGCAGGTCCTGGGTTCGAATCCCACGGCACGCACCTCTGTCTTTTCGAAGTTATGTGCGTATTGTTGATTGCCGCCAACTTCAAACGGTGAAGGAAAACATCGTGAGGAAACCTACAAGTCTGCCAATCCGCACTTGGCCAGCGTGGCAGACTATGGCCTAACCCTTCTCACACTGAGAAGATGGCCCGTTCCCAGCAGTGGGACAGTTTGTACAACAGGGCTGATAAAAAAAAAAAAAAAAAAAAAACTATTATCACTCTCCAAACTTTTCAATGTGTTACTAATTACTCTGCGAGCAGTAGACCTCTCAGGCTCACCAAAAGGCACAACAGATATATTTTAACAGTTAATTCAGTCCTCCCTAGATGGTGTTCGAAGCTCGGACGTCGACCAAGATGTCAGATTATAGAAAACCGCACGTTTTACTTGCTCATTAAAAAATAAAAATAAACTAGATTATTCAATCGATTCCACAGGTTATGAGGTGTAACACAAACTGCGTTTTTGAGGCTAGTCTGCCTACGCTGCGCTTGCCGGTGCGTGGTGTCTGAGAACTATATTTATAATAAAATTTATGGAATTCATCGCACCCGATGAATTCCATAAATTTTTACTATATTATTATAATATTGGTCTCTGTTTCACACAACAGCATAACTACACCTAGTTATGCTGTTGTGTGAAACATAGACCAATATTATAATTATATAGTTTAAAACACTGTAATAACCGACTTCAAATTTGTTTTAAGAACCAAACTACCAAACCTATTATGATGAAATTTCTATGGACCACCTTTGAGGTATGACCTCATGAGTCCAATTGAGAACGTCCTATATTTTTGAAGTCAGTTAAAAATGAAACATACTTTGATATTTAGGTGTTATATTTAGTTAAATTCACACAACAAGACTTCATTGAATATGAAACTTAAGTATAACGATTTTATATACCCGATCTTTTGGGGACTACCTAACGTACCTATTCACCGATAAAAGTGGAAACAACTCTTGGGATAAAAGTAGTTAACCACGTTTAAGTCTTGTTATTCAGAGTGACAGGCTACAATATTAATATAACATTGTTTACGAAGCTGGGGAAAATTGAACATAATGACGATGTCACATTTTCTTTAGAAAGGCGAGTTGATGAAGCGTTTCTTAGAAATTCACTTTCAATAGTTGCTTACCTCAGTAAGAGTTGGAGACAATGTCGTTAATAAATCGGTGTGCGGTATGGGAAGCGTTTTCCGATATGTATTGTCATTGTTAAGTGATTATGTTTCTTATTTAAGTTTCCTTCGTCTTATATTACATTAGAGAACATTATGTACATAGTAAAACCTGCGAAGTGAGAGTACGTATGTACCAAAATGACACGTTTTCTCGTAGGCCTAGTGATTAGGTTTTATTTCACGTCGTAACGTTATGATACGGACTTCAATAAAATCTTTGAAAAATCATAAAAAAAGTGTTAGAATTTAAAATTGACTAAACGACTTTAGCCGCCACACTCCTGATCAATCTAAACATACACTTGGAGATGTTTACTAAACTACGGTACCAAAATTGATCAAAATAATATAAAACCACTTCGAAACTGAAAAAAAAAATCGGTCCACATTTGACGGACGGACGGAATACCTACATAGATAAAACACGAACACAGTATCTCGTCCTTTTTAACCGACTTCCTAAAAGAAGGACAACTGGTAGTGGGTTTGAGCATTTGGATTGTCTTTAGACCTTTATCGGTCTGGGGTAATCGATATGCTTTTTGTGTAGTAGTTTAGTCAGTTGAGTTTGTATATTGTTTTGTTGTAGTATAAAGAAGGAGGTTATTAATTCCACTGTATGTTTTTTTGTAAGTTTGTTTATTTGTTAGTTAATACCTCAGAGGTGGTCCCATATAAAGTTCATTAAAATCGGTTTAGTACTTTGGTTTTTATAATAAAATAACTGAAAAAAGTTCATTGCGTAGTTTGAAGTCGGTTTATTCAGTTTTTTAAACTATAATTATTCGAAGTCGTTTTTAACCTCCGACGCAAAAAGAGGGATGTTATAAGCTTAACGTGTGTATCTGTGTGTCTTAGCTTCATAGCTCTCAAACGGATGGACCTATTTTGTTCTAGTTTTTTTTTGTTTGAAAGAAGATTTCATCAAAATCGGTTCACCAATTTTTTTGTCGGGGTTTTTGAGATTTCTAATCCGACCCGACAAAAAAACCTTAAACTCTTAAACCTATTGTTCACTAAAAAGCTTCTTCTTGCGGCGGCGTCGTGTGGCGGGTCGCCCTCTTCCCTCAAACATGGTTGAGGAGAGCGATGGCTGGCACATGCGTCAACTCGTGAACGGGTGCTGCTTGCGGGAGCTGGACTGCTCGGCGTATACACGCATGCATGTTAGTTAAGTGTAAATTAAAATTTTGTCTTCCTCTTGCATAACTTAAAAAAAAAATGTAAGTAGTTATAAATGCATATATTAGTTCATAAAAGGCACGGACCCTGGAGTCTGTGGAGAATAAATTTGTTAATAAAAAAAAAAAAAAAAAAAAAACCTATTGTTAGATATTTGTCACTGCTGAGTGCGTCTATTCATATTCATTTATTTCATAAATATTATTTACATGTCAATCAAACAAATTACATTCAATTATTAATAATCAATAAACTAAATTACAATCAGTTCTAAATATTATCATAATCCACACTCATATTAATACAATAAATAATATTGTAATATTTCAACTATGTCAAATTATTATTAAATAACATACCTAATATTGATTAAAAAAAATAATTAAATACTTATTGTACTACCGTACACTTTTTAACATTATTGTCTAAAAATTCTTTGTAGCTGTAGAACGTTTGCTCAACAAGCCAGCGCTTTAGGCGATTTTTGAAACAACAAGCTTGGAGCCGATGTTATACCAGCTGGTAGTTTGTTATATACGTCTAGCTCGGTGCTACTGTAATTAAACTTAAACATATCAATACTTTTACTTTAGAGGTAAATTTCGCTGTTTTGCACACACCTTGTTATTTTAGGACCTCTGAGTAAATTATAACTGGGGGTTAATCTCATCTAAAATGTCTGCCACGTAACGACACTCCGGGGGACTTAATTACTTTTCTTTTTTTTTTCAGGGGCTGGTGAGAGGGGGACAACTTTTGGACTGTGAGTACATAATTAATTGCTGACGTTTCCGGGTATTAAGTGTAAAAGTAAATGCGTTTTGTCTTATTTTGAAAGGTGTAAGATGGGGCTTGAGCGTGTATAGGCTTGTTAAGTAAGAGAAAAAAAATCTTCAGAGGCGAGATTGTACTCGAAAGAGACTTTGACAGCCTCGAAACCGGTTGATAATTTACGAATGAACAAATGATACTCACGGAAGTTTTAAATACTTATTTATGACTTCCGTCAGTATTATTATTCATTTGTCATATTACGAAAATGGTAATGGTGCTATGGATGAAAAATAAATCCCTTTAATACGAAGTACGATGCTATGTTTTTTGACAGACCTCGTGGCTCAGTGGTAGTATGACTGCCTCCTGAGCTGTAGGTCGTGGGTTCCACCCAGGGCAAACATTTTGTGTGATGAGCATGAATGTTTGTTCTGTGTCTGGGTGTTTATACGTATTGTAAGTATGTATATACAAAAAAAAAATGTATTCTGTCAACCATCTAGTTTCCATAGTACAAGCTTTGCTTAGTTTGGGCTTGGATTTGGTGTGAAATGTCCATCAATATAGAAAGATTTTTAAGTGAACATAAGTTCCAAAATCACTGTTCTCTATGGCTTAAACCACTTTACCTTAAGTCACTATACTTCAAATAAATAATATAATTAAAAGTAAGTTCGTATAGACTGAGTAGCCAGCCCTATTGTCAGAGTTATTAAGCCGCCGAAAGGCCTCTGACTTGGCGTGACGATTGCTGATCAACCGGGGCCTACAATTTAACGTGTCATCCGACCCACGGTAGCGTGGTAAAATACCACTCACGGTCACCCATCCGAAGACTGACCGGTCCGTCCGTTGCTTAACATTGGTGATCGTTCGGGAACACGTAGTCAAGCTACGCCACGAGCGCTACAATATAATTAATAATAATAATTATAATTAATAATCTTATTTTAGATTTTGAGATTGTAATTGCTACTCGTAAATAATCTAAATATCCCATTTTTTTTAAACCGTGCCCAAAAATATCAGTTATCTACTACAATCATTAATCATTTTAAAAAAAACCGAGATTTAGGTTTTGGAACTCACGAAAAACGTAATATTATTGAGAAATTCTTTTGAATAATTCATTTTCTTTTTCTTTAATATTAAATTTATTATGGAAAATCCAATTAATATAATTATCAAATATTTAGAACACCTCGATTCATATTAAGCGTGCTGTAAAACATGCCAGGAGTCACAGAAAATGAGAAAAAAATGTATACAATCAGAACCCTCCCGCAAAAAAAAACAATTGCATGACATATCACCATAGTGCAAAATAGTTCCCTTTTCACAAATATTTACAAGTCACGTTCAACAAACAAAGGGACAGAAGACAAGAAAAGCCTCGAAAGTGCAAACATGCGAACCCAACTTAGCACTTGACGTGACGTAACTTTTACTCATTACCAGGAAAGAGGGGGAAGGGGGGGGGGGGGTGCATTGTCCCATTGTATGTTGAACCGTTTGCAACATGCCTAATTAGACTAGGTCAGTGAGTCAATCCTTTTAGTACTGTATCTTGTAGCCCGTGTTGTATGGCGGAGTTTTGCATAGCATAAATGATGATTTTATTTATTTATCATTAGTAAGGTTCATCACCAATTACACTAATTACATAAAATTATAAAATAAGAAATTTATTAGAAATAGATTATGTAAATATGTATTGATACAACTTGTAATCTTTTTTAGTTGGATAGAAAAAATATCACATAGGCCTACACGAGCGTAACATAGCATAATTTAATCACTTTTAGTGAAATATATAGTTACATCTTATGATATAATAGGAAAAATGACTGTTATTTTCTCTATCCATGTATTACTACCTATTTAAATATATCTAAAGATTATACACAAGACCTAAAGGTAGTGGCGTAGCTTGACTAGGTGTTTTTGTACTATTGTCAATGTTAGGCGACGGATAGACCGGTCAGCCTTCGGGATGGGTGACCGTGAGTGACATCTCTCTTTGAGCGCTACCGCAGGTCGGATGACACCTTAAATTGTAGGTCCCAATTGTTTGTTTTTAAAAATAGCAATCACCAAGCCAGAGGCCTTATCGGCGGCGGCTTAATAACACTGACTAGGGGTGACTATGGGTGACCACTTAGTCTATACAAAGTTATTTATTTTACTTACAAGGTATTGTACATAATTAAAATATTTTAATAGAATCAAACTTGTATTATGTAATATTATTAACGACTTTTACTGTGCTTATACATAATAATCCTTGTATTTTTATTATTTGAAAACAATGAGCTCCAGAAAAACGGGATTCATGTCTTTTAAAAATTCAGAAATTATATAATTATATCATACATTTTTTTTTATACAAGAGAAAATCTTTACGAAATTTTACTTCTAACTTTGCCATTCTATCATTTTACATAAAGGGGCGCACTCCTCAGTTTTATATAATAAACTTTTAAAGCTTGTATCTCAGAAATCGATTCGTTGATTTAAACTATTTCTCCTATATTTTTCTAGATATAGAGATACTTTTGGCTAAAACTCTTAGATCATAATCTTAGATAAGTAAAATAATAATCAATATTGCTAAAAATTTATGCTAAAAACTATATGTTCACGTCACCTTCAGGATGAATATAAGATGGTATAACAAAGTTATACATTAAAAATTGCAATAAAAATTACATAAAGTTCTTATTTATGTAGATATAGATCACCGTTTGACCACAACTCATCTGATAGAAAACAATAATCTGGTCAAAGAGGAAAGCTTGCACATGAAATGCCTATTCACTCTTGCCTTTATGATACGCGAAATGCATTTACGAGGGAACACCGAGGCTAGTGTTTCCGTGTTTTAGTCGTGTATGAAATCTCCTTTTTAACACGCTTTTATTAGGTCGACCTGTATGTAATGAAATCTAAGGTAACTAATTTAACCATCTTCCAAGGATCGTAGCGTCATGAAAATTGGCAGCTGTATGTAGTTCTGATGACAATACAATAATGTGATACTGTCGAACTGATCTGATGATGGAGCCGGAAGATATGAACTAGAACTTCATGATGGAACATCGTATCATAGCTGTGTTTGGATTTGTTAGAAAAGTCTTGTAATGAACTTTGACCACAATAAGTTGTAGCGTGTTTTTTTAGTTTTTTAAACTGTAATTTATTCAAAATATAACGTGAACTTAATTTCGATAACAGTTCTTTCTCCAAAAAATGTGTAGGTAAACTTTTAAATCCTACTTAAAGATTTTCATTTGGGCGCCTGGATTTCTTTTCAAGGCAAAAAATGTTATTCGTTCCGCTCCCATGGCACCTACTTTCAAATTTACTGACTAACAAATTGTGATTTAGAAATCCGTCGTCTTTTCTTTGGTAACAAATATCTATAGGTATATTAAAAGAAAAATAAAATACCAGACTGAAGAACTGTTTTTTCAGTGTAACTTACGATTTCGTTACGCTTGATACACAGTTGAGGGTTACATTTTTTTTGAGAATGTATGCGTAAAATCGCTATAAAAAGTTATAAATGCGCATTGTTTGGAAACAATTCTAGCAAAATCATCGCTTTTGTCAGATTGTTATAACACTTGTTAATGTCACTATATATTTTATATCCACTAATAGGTGGACAAAACAGTGGAAAGATAATTTGTCTATTTTCCATGCAAACCTTGCAGAGCCGATTCAATGAAGATACTAAAATTGGCGAAGTATTGTAGTTGATACTAAAATCCATGAAATAAACGGCGAAACAAGTAAAACACATTCAAACTACTGTAAGTCCCCTGTCAATAAAATCCAGAGACGTTGACCGTCGATACTAAAGGATGAACCCCATGAACTGGGGTTTATGGCTGCAAGTGACGTTTAATTTGCACTTTATTTTTATGGGGATATTTGGCTTGAATTTTGTCTAATAAAATCATGCCGCCTGTATGCCGGGGAGTTAGTAGTATTGATGTTTACGATATTGGGAGATACGCTGCTTGCATGTGGGGTAAGAGGCATTTCCTGGATCAGGGAATTCCGGGATATTGAATAATGATATTCGCTGATGCTATCGATTGAAATCGAGGATGAGGGGTTTGATTTAGAGCAAATAGAATCACATAAAAATTTACAAATAAATAAGGTATATTTTATTTGACATACTTCAAAAAGAACACACATAATGTGATATGGGCGCTCTTGTACCGCCAATTACGTTTATTGGCGAACCTTCAGCTACTCTGTATAGGTTTGACAATATTAATACAATAAAGTTATTCATATTCATTTATTGATATCTTTTGATACACGTCACATTTAAATACATAAGTTACTTACTAGTACATGTATATGGATACAAGGATACATGGATACAACATAAAGTTATATTATATCTATTCTAAAATGTCAATGGCGTGAGTTCATTTGCATTAAGCGGAAAAATCATATCTATGACGTCATTACATGATTGATAAGTATTAATTTTATTCTATAAACTGTCATGTCATTAATAAGGACGTTTACGTGTCAAATTGGAAATTTATGTTTGTTTGACCGTTTTAAGGTAAGTAAAACTTATTACTGCCTCCGTCAAAGTATGCTGTGACAATTTTTATGTACTTAAATGAAGTTTTTTTGTAACAAATTTTGACTTAGACAATGCCAATTTCGTATTATTTAACGGTTTAACAACTGTTTCTTATATTTTGTTAGATTTTATAAGTTCGAAGACAACGCTCCAGGCGTTAAAGCTATCGCAAATACCTACTCTATGTATTAGGGGATGGAAAGAGGGTAGAATAAATTAACTTAACATAATAATTTGACTTCGCGGGGTCAGTGATCGATGAAATTGCTTTGAATAATATTGGAAACAATAATAAGGGGTGCTTTTAGTTTATTCAAAGTAACACAAAATAGACCATAATTTTATTTAAAAACGCATGGTATTTACGTTAATTTGTATTTTTTTAAACACTATTATTATTAACGGGATATTTACCGTGGTTCGCGTTAGTGTTTTAATGAATGACCGTGATAGTTTAAAAAAGTGTTGTATTTTTTTGTTAGACTAGGCGAAACGTCAAATTGGAGTGAAGTTTGCCCTTTTTGAAAAAGATTGCCAAATGCGGCCAAAATGATAGTCGGATATATTTGTATGTTTTTTATGCTTACATTTGGATCCAATTAGGATCTAAATTAGTTAGAGATGATGATAGTTCATTCATCTACATATTTGCAACACGGTCAAGGCAAATGCCCCATTTTTACAGGATTTCTTAGTAAACAATTTCTCTGTTGATGATCATATATTATTATGTAAGAGACCCATTCATCACACAATCAGAACAAATGTAAAAATTCAAATGTCATCTCCCTCCATTATCCGCAGCTTCAATTTCACAATTTCCAAATCCAATTTTTCCTAAAAAATCCCATAACAATCAATATTCATCTAACAAGAGTTACGAAGTTATTACGTCAGAAGCCGCCATAAATTGTATGGGAAAGACAAAAAATCGTCAGCTGGTACCGGCTTGTTTGTCGCACTTGATATTGATTTATTTCGTCAATAAATCCAAACACGGGTTTAATCAGGCTAAGTTTTGTAGGATTTTGTCGGATTGCCAATATGGCAACCCCGTTGTGGAGTGTATTGTTTTCACTAATGAAAAATTATACAAAAACAAGCGAGCAATCTGTCTTGGGGAATGCTGGACGGGAAATTTTAAGGTGTTTATTATGCATTTAATATTTTGTTTTATTTATTTTTTGTATATTAGCTATGCTGAACCAATTAGAGAGGATAGAACGAAACCAAACAACGACCGACAGATTATAAGTTGAAAAACTATTACCCAATTATATTAATAAATTAATTTATTTACAAAAGAAAATTACATACAATTGAAATGATCTTTATTTTGATATTTAGTAATAAAATCAGTTAAATTAGGGTGTGTATTGTGTAACGCGCCATATTGGATTTTCTGTGACGCATATGGATGGACTTTGACACGCGAAGTGTAAACACGTGTCTGTAAACATGTGTCTGTAGACACCCCATTTATCAAAATCTAATCAGTAGTTGGGAGGCTAGAGGGGGAATATAAACTTATTATTATTTTATTACATACAACATATTATTTTTAATAAAATTAAAAGCATCCGCTTCATGTAACTGGGTATAAAATAGGAATAGTTGTTAGTTTTAGAACAAAAATACACCGTCAAAGCAAGAGCTACGCAAATTTCTGACCATAAACCGCACGATGTTTTATTTACGTTAGTCTTCAATTCAATTCAATTTCCAACGTTCGTGTTGTACTCGCGACAGTCCTCTGACTTCCATTTAACTATTCAAATAGCCTATTCACAGTCATTTACAAAACTCTGCTCCTTCCGAAATTTTATTCCGCGGAGTTTAAAAAAATCTCGAGCATCCTTTGGGTAAAATAAAGTTTGTGAAAATGAGGAAAAAAGATGATATTTTTATTCAAATAAAATACCGTCGGCGTAGGTTCGATTGCCGTTTCTTGTTCCGATAGGATCTAAGTTCGGCCACCCATCTTTTTAACTGCCTCGCCGTCAATTATCATTAGAATCTCGGAGCCGGCCGCGGGTGTAACTCAATATTAGTGCCTATAAAGGTGAATGATCACCTCCCGTCTACCCGCGCTTTCCCCCACAACCTAGAGAATAATAGAAAATTGCGCATATGCATAAAGTACTATAATGGATCTGTTTTTGTCAGCCTCAGCTATTTCAGAAAGAGGAAATGGGATAAAGTCGCATGCGATTCTTGTAGTTTCCCTGTTTGACTTTTGGCTCAATATTTATGGAAGCTGGTGAGCGAAACTGTGTTAGTGCGATCATTGCTTGACATAGAAACTTGGTTTGCATTTCTTTTATTTTATGCCGTTTCCTTTATTGCAGGTTTGCATGCAATCTCTATTATACATATATTTCTACATGTTATCTTTCGTAATCAACAGCATGTTTTTATCTTTGAAACTAAACAGTCTATAATTAGGGTTATTTTGGACTGGTATCACAGGATAGGTACATACTTGTTAATCGCGGAAAGTATTAATGGATGTATCATTTCATACTTTACATTATTTATTTATTAATACATTCCTTGATCTTGCCTTTTGGATAACTTTTGCCCAATGTTATTTAATTTTTTTCTTCCAGTATGTAATTTACCTTACTTATCCTATTAGGTAACAATTGTTTTAACTTTAAGGATGTAATATACATATACTTCTGCCAAGTCGGTCGTCTAACCATACTCAGTATATACTAATGTAACAGTTTATTGACAGTTTATTTAGAAGTAGGTAGAAGTAGATAGAAGTAGGTAGAAGTTTAGAAGTATATTTACTAAAGCATTAAATGAAATAAGGACAAAATGCCTCGGCGTGCGTCCTGGGTCAGCGTTATTGCAATGCAGTCCGTGTAAACGGCGCCTATGTCCGGAATTCCTGATGTGCACTGCCCCTAACACGGTTAAATCTGCTTCAAGCCATTGTTTCGGTAGCGATACTTTTACCGCCCTCAATTGGAAAAACTCGGACAAAAGGCAAGCGGCTAAAGAGATGATCTACTTTATTAGGCCTTTTTGTAAAATTAATGACGTATGATGACGTATTGATGATACAGGCGTAAAAATAATAATACGCTTTTTCAACTCACAACATTATACCAACACAATACCACAATACCAACAGTGAATCTATCACTGTTGGTATTTGCAGTTGTAAATACAGCAAGTGAATCTAAAACTGTACAAGTACATATAAATAAGTACGTATTGGCTTACGCTCGTAATATACTTGTAATATGATGAAACAAGATTACCAACAATAGTTTAATAAAAACTGATTGTATTTGTAAAGTAAAATATAAGGTTACTAACAACAATTTTAGATAAACTGACGGTATTTGAAAAATAAAAAATAAGATTATCTACAACATTTTAAATAATTTAAGTTAAAATAAAATAAAAGTCAAGGAAAATAAATAAAATTATTACATTTTTGGGTGACCCAAATGATAGTTTTCAGCGATTCTTAACTCTTCTAAATCTGATTCTTCTTAATTCTGATGGTGAGCAAAAAGTACCTAGTATAAGTGGAGACCGATGTTGAAACAAGTCTTTATTAGCAAAGCAATAGCTAAAACAGTTGTCTCGTTCCAATTTCAATGTATGCTCTCTAGATGGAGTGCGAAGCTCGTGCAAAAACTAATACATTTTAAACGGTTTTTTCTAATATACGAATAGTAAATTCATAAACTTTTCGTTGTCTAGCTTCTACTCTTTCAAGGGGCCATTCATTTATTACGACGATTTAGGGGGGAGGGGGGTCGACCATGTCTTTTTTCTTACAAGGGTGGGAGGGAGTCTTGATAGTTCTTACGTAAGATCACAAACATTAAAATAAAAGTTAAAAGTTAAATACTTTGAAAAAGCGCGGGCAACCGCGCGAGTGCCGAAGTGCGCTCGGATGTGTATAAAAGTACAAATAAACTTTCCTAAAAAAAATTACTTTGAAAAATAAACATTACAATAAACCAAACGTGTATTAATTTTTTCCTTTAGATTCTTACGTAATAAATATTACACAGGGGGGGAGGGGGTTGGCCTATTCTTATTTTTTCTTATAATGGGGGGGGGGGGGGGGGGTCAAAAACTGGCAAATAGTATTACGTAATAAATGAATGGCCCCAATCAACAACAAATATTTAAAAGTTCAATAATTACGTATCTTTATAAATATCTACCTACCTACCTGGGCGACTGAGCTCCACTCGGATTTTTTTAATGACTGAAAATACGAGCAAAGCCGGGTTCACTAAAATGAAACCTAGCAAGATAGATTTATCGTCCCCTAAACTACTTACAAACCAAATTTCATTAAAATCGACGGAGCCGTTTCCGAGACTCAGATTATATATCTACATAATATGTTATTCAAGAATTGCTCGTTTAAAGGTATTAGATTTATAGTATCGAGAAACGATAGTATTAACTTGAGCACGTGGTATGCGGTATGTGTCTGGAACGGTAGTCCTGGCACGTTTGTCAGCCGCCTCCTAAACCGATTACACTGGCTGCCACAAAACACTCGCAAACACTGCCTAGCCGTCTCGAATCTTACACACACAAATCAAGACACACCAATATCGAATTTATCGATATCGATATTATTACTGTTGTTTTATGTATACTCATTTTAGTTAAGTTTTGCTTTAAGGCCACTATATGTTGCCATCTGTCCTATCCGTGCAAGGTTGTCTGGAAGAGATCGCTCTAAGCCATAAGGCCGCCAATTAAAACACCTAGCTGTAATATTATTCTTTATGTATTTAATGTTTCTGTACTGTGGTATTTTAATAAAGTGTTATCTATCTATCTTTCTCGATTTTTGCAGGTTTTGATTTTCTTTTTTTTTCTTAACGCGCAAGTGTAAGTATTTATTACTAGATTAAATAAATTAATAAATAAATATTTGTGGACATTACACACAACACCATCTAGCTCAAACTAAGCAAAGCTTGTACTATGGAACTAGATGGCTGATAGAATACATAAGTTTAAGGTTTTTTTTATTGTAAATATATACATATGATACATAGAAACACCCAGACACAGAACAAACATCCATGCTCATCACACAAATGTTTGCCCTGGGTGGGGATCGAACCCACGACCTACAGCTTAGCGGGTAGACATACTACCAACTGAGCCACATAGCCAGTCACCACATACAGTTCACTGGTACTAGTAATTATGAAGGAAGTCAGCGACATTGTACCTTACAGCCGGGATGTTTCGTTAGACCGAATTGGTCATTAAAATTAAAATAAGTACTAATATTAAAAGAAAAACAAAATACCCGACTGCGTAAGAGCAATTTTTGTAGTGTAACGTATTACGATTATATTATACGCTTGTCAATAGTGATTTTATAAGATTCAGTAGATCTACTTTTTTAATTTGTTTATTTATATCATTAAGTATTAAGTATAAGTACAATTTGTTATGAAATCATCTAAAAACTATATTTGGTTTATGTAGATGCCTGTTCTCGTAGTATGAAAGTGGCAATTGCATTTTAGTTATTATTGGTAGCTTATGACAGTGGGAAAATAAAGAAAAATGTAACGACACCTCGTCCATCAAAATCGTTCAACCCGTTTAGGTTTCTAGCAGGTAATATAGAAACACGTTTAAAATATATAAGCCCGAAAAACCTCTTTCTTGCACAGTTGTGTAAATATTCAGTAATTTTGTACCTTACGTAATTATTTTTCTATTCCGACATCCGATTGACGATCGAAGATCGTTACCGTTAGTAAATATCTTCGAAACATGATCTCCGAGAATTCGAGACGTTTGAAGCTTATGTATAAATTGACGTAATTCCCTCAAGTGTCGTGATCCTGACGGAAAGTAAGCTTTTCCAGAGCGGTTCGATTCCAATATGTCTCGATAGGCATTCAGTGAAAGTGTCTCGATTTCCCTTGAATATCTCTCCCGTTTCATAATTAATTTTGTGTTACCTTATTGATAGAAATTTGCTTTTCATAGGCATAATATATATTATCTAGTAGTAGTGTTGAATAATATATTCTTATGTAATTGAATTTAGCAATCGTATAATTTATATACAGTTTTATACTTCCTGCATTCTTTATGCGGCTAACGGTTGTGTATTTTGGGTTATTTCTTGCATAAATTAAAATAATTCATTTTTAACATTTTAATATACAGAAAATGTGTGTGTTACTTCGATGTGTATGAATTTCTAACATACTTTATTTGTTCTTATTGATCGGGTCGAGCAAAGTGAGCTAAGGTCATCAACCGACCAAAACTGCCTTTATCGGCCGAAATGTTTGGATATTGGAACTCGCGTAAAGGGTTAATTGTTCAACTAATCTTGATTGTGCCACTATTTTATAGTTTTTTTTTGTATGTGACGCTTTTGGGACATTTGTCAAAAAACCTAACCGTTCAACTGAAGGAATTATTTTTCTTACATTAAGTAGATCTAAGATTAACCATCAATTTCGATGATAAGCGACGGTGTGGCCGACGATGGAGCTCGTCAATCTGTATAGAAGATATATATTCACGTTATTCTTGAAAATTCCAAAATTGCAGCCGTGAATGAAGCAGGAATGAATCAGGGACAGTGCCTATACGAATAAAAAGTATGGTCCAAACTCGTTAAGTACGGATTTTTGGCATTTCTATAAGAAATGGGTGGTAGTGTGTCGACTTTCTGCTACTTCTGTAATAGAATGGGGGATGGACATCTACACACATATATGTTACACATATATATGTATAAACTTAATCCTCCAGCACAAGCAGAGCGATCCAACATATCTGCGACAAGTCCTGAATGGAATAATACCACAGATAAAAGCCTTAGCGTTAACGCATTGTCTGTAATTGCATTGTGTTCAATTCCATTAATGTTTGTCCGATCGCGTCGCGTCGCCTACCAATCCGATTAACACAATGCATTTAAACTGTTAATGTAGGTGTGCCTATAGGTATGTACTATTTATTGAAGGTTTGTGGGAAAACTGGGTAAGTGAAAATTAAGTTAATCAACTAGTAATAGTTACATTTATAGTGTCACTTATCAAATTTTCCACAAAAATATTGTTTTGAGAGTTTTTTTTCATATTTTTTCCTAGATTTTATTTATATTTTTCCCGTATAACAGGAGAATCCTAATTTATATTTCTAAACATAGTCCCATTATTTTTTTTAACTTTTTTTGTAATATAAATTAAATTAAATACAGTATTAATTATTAGTTATGCGTGATTCATATTACTTAAAAATATGATTTAAGTAACATAATGTTTGGGGTTTTTAATTATCTCCATTTGTATAGACAAATGCAAGTGACTGATAGACACAGACAGATGACTCTTTCAATATGCTAGTTGGAAAACTCTGGAACGCTACTACAATAGTAATTTCAATGTGTTTATGTTTCTTAAGAATTTACTATTCACAAAACATGGAAAAGGCTCTAGCTGAACGAGTCCAATAATAATTTTAAAATATAAACAACGTAATGTAGAGATAATATAGTATAGATAATAATGTAGAGAGAGATAAATGTATATCGATTTATGAAAACAAATAAAGAAGCCAAAAACTCGAGCAGTAAAAGCACTATCACGGATCGTTTAACAATCAATTAATATTTACGACACCATATCGCACAGTTTAAAGTAATTGAGTGTCATCTGTTTCGTAAAATTTTGTTGCCTTTTGAAAGCGTTCTTTCAGGAAATGTAATGAAAGTTATAAAACATATTCATATGGACGCACAGTGCACATAGTCTTTACACAAGTACGAGTATATATACTTCATCACAGTAAGCGTTATAGCCCATACAGACTCACGCCGAAAAAGCCCGAGAACCCACGAGAAGCGTGAGAGGTTTCTCTACGTCTCGTTCTCGGACTCGCCTGTTCTCCGATCGGTGTCGGTATTTTTGCCCGCTTTAAAGGGTGTCTCGGGTGAGAAAAGAGAAAAGACTATCACATTCTTGTTCGGTCTCAGTGCCAACTAGGAAGCGAAATCAAGTATACTTAAGTGTTTATCCGTTTATAATAGGTATATCTTAACATATTATAAACGGATAAACGATGACGACTCAATGACGATGACAATGATAACTCATCGTCTGGGTCTTATTTTTTCTTTGCTTTTTGTTTAGTTTTAACAAAGTTATAATAGGCTATTGCACAAATTAGTAATGTACAATAACACGTCCATAGCGGGTGGGAGCGAGAACATAGTGAGTGTGGACAGTTTATTAAGGCAATAAGTCTCTCGGAGACTTCTACCGAGATTTCTCGGCGTGAGTCTGTACGGGGCTTTATGCGTTGTGTGCGTGGTAGATAGAATATTACATACTACATAACATATCGCACATTTGGCTATTCAGAAAGAATTGTTAATTTTATTATTATATTTTATAGTTATAAATATTTATATTGCATAATCATGAATTGTTTATGATAGTGCGGGTAAGAATCTTAAGTGTCAAGACAAACCACGTTCACAACAAGTGGTTTTTTGACACTATATTTGTTTAAATTAATATTAAAACATGTAAAATAAATGTATAAAAATATATATATATATAATGCAATGTTCATCTGGGTTTGCGATATGCTCAAAGATTTAGCTCTGTTTTACTTCACTGCTCAAGGAAAGTAAATATAGGGGTTTACGGGTGTTTTTATTTTTATATTTGTATACCTATTTGATAGCCTACTATATTATTATTACCTACGCACTTAAATATTGACTGTGAAATCTGTGTACTGGCGAATAGAAAAGCAATAGGTATAGCGAATACCTATTGCTTTTCTATTCGCCAGTCAAAGCTAAAGATTTAAAAAGTTCAACGACACTTAGTCTGAAACCCGTAGACCAAAGTAAACAAGAAACAGTATACGTATTTCAGACTACGTGATGAAAGTGCCTCAAACAAGAAACACTATTAAGTCGGGCCACAACTGTCAATTTCCCGATTAACAGTTTAACACACAGACAATTTTTAGGATTCCGTACCCAAAGGGTAAAAACGGGACCCTATTACTGAGACTCCGCTGTCTGTCCGTCCGTCCGTCCGTCCGTCCGTCTGTCACCAGGCTGTATCTCATGAACCGTGGTAGTTGGACAGTTGAAACTTTCACTGATGATGTACATATTTCTGTTGCCGCTATAGCAACAAATACTAAAAAACAGAATAAAATAAATATTAATGGGGGCTCCCATACAACAAACGTGTTTTTTATTTTGCCGTTTTTATAGATAATAGTACGGAACCCTTCGTGCGCGAGTCCGACTCGCACTTGGCCGTTTTTTTTATCGCAACGCGCTTAAACTGCAGTAAGTGCGCATTCTAAATTCCATAAGATAGTTTAATGAATTTAGATTTTTGTACTAAAAAAAAATCGAAAACGATTTTGCAACTAATTCAAATTAAACAATTTAAACGGATTTATCGTGTTTTACGTTACACATTATTTTAAGACCTGACGTTACTAAAGTACCAATCGCGTATACTTATGAAATGAGTTTGCAACTAATTGTCGGTACAAAATTGATATACAAAAATTCAGAAAAATATACTAATGGAATAAGACATTGACATTACATAGATTTTCATGTCTATGTCTAATTCCATTAGCGTAGACGTAGACATATTTTTATTTGCGACAAAAACAATCATAACGTATAAACACATAAAAATAAAGAAAAATTACAGTCGTTTTCAACCGACGTCAAAAAAGGAGGAGGTTCTCAATTCGACTGTATTTTTTTATGTTTGTTACCTCAGAACTTTCGACTGGGTGAACTGATTTTAATGATTCTTTTTTTATTTGAAAGCTGGTGCTTCCCGTGTGGTTCCATTTCAATTTGGTCCAGTTCTGACAATGGCATCCATGAGAAGTCGATTACTTCAGTTTTTTAAACTATAATTATTAATTGTTCGACTGTTTAACAGTTAACGAAATAGCTGCGGAATCTGCTTTACTCTGACCGCCGTAGATCATTAAATTGCTCCTGAGCGACAAAGTTCAACGACACCCTGTACACAATAATAAATAATCGATTCCTCAATACAGGGTTAACTTTTAATTATCTAATCACATTTTTAAAAACAACTTTGCCTTCAGAAAAGCAACCTAATAAAAGGTGTCTAACTAATAAGAAATAATTATGTTGCATATGTAGGCATAAATATATATTATGCAAACAATATTTTGCGCACAAGTAAAATTGCTTGTGCGCTTAATAATTTTGATGTGCATAAAATATTAGTTCATGTAATTACAATACTAATTATAGTTAGTTAAATGTAGTAGTTTCCGGCAGCCTAGTGGTGAGATCGTCTGACTTGCGATCCGCAGGTCCTGGGTCGAATCCCACGGCACGCACCTCTGTCTTTTCGGAGTTATGTGCGTATTGTTGATTGTCGCCAACTTCAAACGGTGAAGGAAAACATCGTGAGGAAACCTACATGTCTGAGAGTTCTCAATGATCTTAAAGATGTATGAAGTCTGCCAACCCGCACTTGGCCAGCGTGGCAGACTATGGCCTAACCCTTCTCACAATGAGAAGATGGCCCATTCCCAGCAGTGAGACAGTTTGTAAAAACAGGGCTGATAAAAAAAAAAAACAATATTTATAATCATTGGTTAGCAGGCATTGTAAGGTACCTAAATATAAATAGCCTAGTCTGAAGTGACTTCAAGCCTCGACGTGAGCAAACGGCATTAGTGCATCGTCAAAGCTGGTCAAAGTGCGCTTAAATGCTATTACAGACAGGATGTGATATTTACCGTCCACTGGCCATTGCATTTTCAACCGACTTCAAAAAAGGAGGAGGTTCTATATTCGACTGTATTTTTTTGTTGTTGTTTTTTTTTATGTTTGTTACCTCATAACTTTCGATAGGGTGAACCGATTTTGATGATTCTTATTTTATTTGAAAGCTGGTGATTCCCGTGTTGTCCCATTTCAATTTGGTCCAGTTCTGACAATGGCATGAGAAGTCGGTTGCTTCAGTTTTTTAAACTATAATTATGTTCAATTACTGACAAGACTGAGGTATGGGAAGTCTCGATGAATAAAAAATTGTGAACATGAAAAAGCTCTAGCTAAAGTTGAAATTATGAAATCAAATTATTTAGTAATATAATTAAACAGACAGATAATAGAAAATGACAATGTGGATACAATATAATATATAAACTACCTATACATACTAAATATATTAGTTGACATAATAAAAACACTAAACATAATTCAAGTCATCAACAACGTCATTTCATTAATAATAATAATGAAGATATAATTAAACAATACGTTATGAAGAAGTTAAGGCTCTAACCTTCAAATGGTTAACGGGTAAGCGGTTTAACTCTTGGCAGGTGTTGAAAGTGAACGGAGGACAGAGCTACCCTGAGATAGTTGAAAAAAAACTATAGATCATAAAAATATATACCTACATAAAAATCATGAAATAAAAATTATGGTTCGATTACAATTTCTAAACGATCACTCAAATTAATGCGTAATAAATTTTTTAATATAGGTCTACGATTGACCACCAACTCGCCTGATGTTAAGCGACGGTGTGGCCGAGGATGGAGCTCGTCGATCTAGAAGATATCAAAATGCGTTATTTGTGAAATAACGCATTTTGAACTGAAATACCAAATTTCTATGATTGTAAAGTCTTCCGCACACAAGGCTACTTGGAAGACTACTCGAGTTTGATAAAGAAAGAAAAAGAAAGAAAATATTTTATTTTTATACACTACAACAAAAAGAGAGAACACACAAGTACAAATAACAAAAGTAAGACTATTGAGCCTAAAAAATATGCAGTTTTCGCTGTAGTATCTGGCGTATCAAAATAGGTAAGTGCTCAGCGATAATGTTGCTGAGCGATCAGCAGCACTGATTTTCAGCACTAACCTTCTGACACACACACATGATTCTGAAGTTATTAACAGTATTTCAAATTAACATATAAATACGTATATACATAACAGTTTAGTCGTGATGTTAAAGACAAAAGATTTACTAAGTGTATCCTACGCGTCGGTCTTAATTCGACGCCATACTATTTCGTTGTTTTTCGCACACGGTGCGACGGGTCGAAATGATAAAATGTATGAAACACATACACAGTAGTTTCGTATGCGTGTCGAACCGGAGTCGCATTCTAGTAGTCCCGTGTGCAGAAAGCCTAAGAAAGTCTCAGCGGATGCTAATATTCTGTCAAATCTAGATCACATCTCTTAACCAGCGCTTGCACATAATGTGTATTTGACGTGATGATATACAATATGGCAATGTTATTGCAAGCGATAAAACTGTTTTAATCCCTTCTTCATAAGTGTTTGATAGAATATTGGTATCCACCACAAAAAGGAATACCTCAAAATATTTTTTATAAATAACTTCGTCTAAATTGATTAATTAATATTCTATTCATGTGTCTGTTGGCTGAAGCCGTTCCTTTTAATAATTTTTTGAAATAAAATATTATATTTTAATATTTAGGACGTACTTAGATGGATGGTTAAATAAGTTTCGAGAAAAATAACATTTCACAGATTTCATGAAAAAACTAAATCCTTTGATCTGTGAACCTCGCTATGGTTAATGAAAGCTGATAATATTTATCTGTTAGAAAAACTGAGGATTTAAATAAATTTTGCTGTAAGCAATTTATTTTACCTACACCTTCACAAAATCAGCTTATGATTTTTGAGATAAATTTCAAAACCATTTCAAAGTACAACGATTTTCATAATTAGTTCTGAATAGCCTTAATCTGAGTGAAGTTATTTCTTAATAAATAATTAATTAAAGAGAGTTGCTCAAGGGAGATAGACGTTAATCAAACTACAAATTCTTAAAATCACGCAAAATCAATCTCAAAATCAAAAGTTGATGGCGTAGTGTCACGTTACACCTGGAGATCTACCTACGGGTGTAAGGGACTGTTAGGCTTAATAGGTGCAGTCTTACAGCAGATCCTGCCTAACCTAATTAGACCCTAAGTATCTAGAAATAAAAAGATGTAAAATACAATAGTAAAGTCAGTTTTATTAAGCATACAAAATACATGGGAAATATAAAAAACAATTTAGAGTTAGTCAATACAATCAGATGTAAAAAAAACTTTAAACTTCTAAATGTTGAGGTTGGAGATTGAAGGATACAAGACTCCAAATAAATTTAGAAGAGGTTCAGCGGTAACCTATTGAAGAGTCTCCAGATAGTTTCTCTCTTTCCAACGAGATATATTAATAAAATGGATGAGCTCACCATTTATACGTTTTTCCAAGGTTGTAAATGTGTAGAAAATGTATATGAAGGCATTAACGTTACATAAACACAAAAACATAGATAATACATATACATTACAGTAGTTCACAAAGCTCACAAAATATGAATAGATCGAGTAAGTATGTTTTTGCATACCTACCTACTACCATGCATACTAAGCATGGGCGACAAATTGAAAACAGTAAAAATTCCTTTCGGTAAACAAGTTTTATGTCAGCATATGAATTATACATTGCTACACAAACATTTTCCGAGATTTGCCCACAGACTTGAAATTACTATACTAAAATCTGCAACGTACATTACTACTTTACGCAATCTTCATTTCCACGGCAGCGGTGGCGTAAGTAGCCAAATTCCGCAAAGTTTACAGTATTACTTTAAAATATATTATATTCTAACAGATTACTGAAATGCTCGCTTCCTTCTAAAGCGCCTATATGAATAAAGTGAAAGTTTGCTATCTTGCTCAAACGTCCATGTTTTTAATTACATGACCCAAAAATAGGGGTGTTATAAGTTTGACGATTGTATCTTTGTATCAGTATATATCTGTGTCTGTCTGTGGCATCGTAGCTCTCAAACGGATTGACCGATTTTGATATTTATTGTTTGTAGGAAGATTTCCACGCGAGTGTTTTAGCTAAGTTTAATTAAAGTCTGTTCGACGGATTTTTTGTAAAGAGTTTTTGAGATTTCTAAACTTATACTTGTTGAAGATATAAATTGAACATTATTGACGACAATTAAACTCAAAAATCTGGTAACGTGTGAGCGAGGATAGCACGCTTTTTTGCATAGATGTTTCATTTGAATTTTCTTTCTCAACAACTATTTTTAACCCCCGACGCAAAAACGACGGGGTGTTATAAGTTCGACATGTCCATGTGTGTGTCTGTCTGTGGCATCGTAGCTCCCGAACGGATAAACCGATTTTGATATTTTTTTTGTTTGAAAGGTGAATTAGTCGGGAGTATTCTTAGTTATGTTTTATCAAAATCGGTTCAGCTGTTTGCCGTCTATTCTTTCCAAGCGACTTCTCCGATATTAGAGCCATCGAACAGACCATGACCTTCGATGCCATCAAGTTCAGATCCACCCACATCAAAGTAACATCTTCTATTATTTTTACAAATATAGTCTTATTTTCGAGCGCTACATACTATTCAAATATGGTTCTAAAGTGATACAACACTTGCCACTTTAAAGATTATGCCACTTAACATATAAAAGCTCTACTCACCTTTAAAGTTGGAATCGCTTAAACACTTTGAAATATCTAAGTTGAAGCCAAATCTTCTATGTGATTTTATCTCATTAAACTTCAAAGATTTAGTAGAACTCCTCTTTAGATAGCTACGAAAACGTACTTCAGATATTTTACGGAGACGTACTGAGCTGAGATTCTGGCACGAGACCAGATCCGTATGTGAAAGATTTTGTATACCAGTGAGGATTTATATTTTGTGTCTCTGTGGTTTATTTAGTTTTTATAAAACTAATAACTTATAGAACATTGTTGGTTACACACAACAATGGATGATACAATTTAAACTTTTTACCCGACTGCGAAAAAAGAGAGTTATGTTTTCCGTTACATTTGTGTTTATTGCTTTCCAAGTGTCCTACGCTAAATGTTTTGTAATTTTAACCATACCAACCTCGCAAAAAATATGCATGCATTTTTTCGTAACCTCTAATGAACTTTTTCATAGCAAATAACCGTTTTTACAAGAATTACTCCTAAATAATACTCATTAAAATACATTTTACTGGGACTTTACACATAATTTGTCGAAAATGTACCCTCAAGCTCACATCAAGCTGAAAGCGTGTTTCTTAAAATAATTTAATCCTTTGGAAAAAGTGAAACAACGTACTTAGTACATTTTACACGACGCATTTCTTAAAGAAAACATAAGTTTCCTTTACCGGAAAACTTATTACCGAACATTTTTCAGCAAACGTTACGGACGTGGACCTAAGCTTTTATCTCTAACATGAAAATATGGACTAACATTTTTGGAGTTTATGATCAAAAGAGGTCAACTTCGCAGAAATAACAAAACGTAGTCGATAGCAGTGCAGATATGCCATGGTTATTAACTCACACGTTAAGATCTTGCTATTAAAGCTGTGATCTTAATTTCACATTGAAAGATTTCAATATTATTTTGGCTATTTTTTTCTTGTTCGGTTTTTAATGTTTGCTTATGATAAATATTTATTTAAATTCTTTCATCGAAACCAGTTTTTTTTAACACGCTTTTATTAGGTCGACCTGTATGTAACTATGTAATGAAATCTAAGGTAAATAATTTAACCATCTTCCAAGGATCGTAGCGCCATGAAAATTGGCAGCTGTATGTAGTTCTGATGACAATACAATAATATACTAATATAATATACTGTCGAACTTATCTGATGATGGAGCCGGAAGATATGAACAAGAACTTCATGATGGAACATCGTATCATAGCTGTGTTTGGATTTGTTAGAAAAGTCTTGTAATGAACTTTGACCACAATAATTTGTAGCGTGTTTTTTAGTTTTTTAAACTGTAATTTATTTATCCAGGCAGACTGATTGATTTCCATCTCGCCTGAAGTTTAGCGACGTTACAATGGAGCGCAATTACCTAAAAAAAATAGATTTATTCACGATTTAAAGACACACAGATTATAAAATTCAAATCAGGAAACAACCACTCAAGAAATGTAGTGCACAATTTGGTAGGGAACTACTGAGTCCTGCTTTCATACTTAACTTCCAGGTCTAATCTAATGTAAAAAAAAACTGTTACCATATTTTACCTTATTTCTGTAGAGTATCGGTGACTATTTATTAGATATCCAGATAAACATTATTGGAAATAGAACCACGGGTACCCCTAACATAATATATATTCCAAATTCCAAATTCCAAATTCCAATTTATTGATCTTGTGGCCCTAGGTTACATGGTAAGTTGGTATAATTTGATAAAATCATGACTCCAAATCGAAAACCTAACTTTTCATAAACCCTCTAGGGCCTCATAACTTACCTGTTTCACCACTGTAAAAAGAGCATTAATATCACAAATACGTGTTATCTCCATCAGATAGGTGTTGCAATAAAGTGAATGTGATGCCCACAATAAACCGTGATTAGGGCTGCGTTCAACTTTGTTTTTTGCCCATGTCCGCTTCCTGATTTATGCCGTCCCTGCCTGGAATATGATTACCCGTTTACGTGTCGGAAGTACCCATTATAGATATAAACGTAGAATTATAACAAACTGCTATTTAGGGTACCGTAATACAAAGAGAAACCCTTATAAATGTGTCATGCCTATCTCTCGATGTTTTCGTATGTCAAAGCCATTTTATTTAGGTATTATTATTAACTATATAAATAAAATTTGACAGGTAGACGTGTTCTATAAGCCGTGATATAATATTTAAGTAAAATTACTAAGAAAAAAATATGGGTAGGAGGACCACCTAATGCAAAGAGGGGATGACGCTTTTTCTCCAATTGTAGGTACCAACTTGTGTGGAATGTCGTTGAATAAATCTTTCTAAATAAAAATCTCTTTTTAAATGTGCAACTAGCTAAGTGTAGTCCATGAAAGAGATACAACTGTGCCTTTCCTACATTTCTAACTCAATAGACTTAAAAATTCATAATTAACCACAGTAAACGTGCAATGAAAACTATTTTGATCATTATGTGATTCCAGTTTTTAATTCAAGACGATGTATCTCAAGGGTTAATGACCTATTTGGTAAATGGTTGCTTCTGTCCTTCTTTTGCGATTACGGAGTCCTATCACACGCGTGTCTCGAGACGTTCTTGGCCAGTTATTGTCGTGCTGTTGCTCCATTGCAGCGCATTCTTTGGAGGTGGCAGACGCGATTGTTTACAAATCAAGTGTGTTATTTATTCATAAGTTTTATCATTTGAAAGGATATAGAAGGTCGTATGCTAGACGTATGAGTACTGAGAATGCCCTGTGAAATAAGCGTTATAAACGTGACCGTAGCGTGGGCTGCCTGGATTGTAGTCATCTCTTTTGTGTTCAATACTAGCGAAGGATTTATAACAATACCGTAACTAATGTGCATTAACGAATAAAATTAAACTATATCAGTGTTACTTATAAATGTATGGTATAATCATAAACAACAAAATTACATTATATTTTGTAAGTATATTTAGTTTTTTTTTTTATATAAAAATATTGATATATTTACAGATATTGAATACGTTAATACTTGTTGAATTTAAATTAACATCAATCTCGAAAACATAAAATCATTTAAGTTTCACTAAACAAATTGCATTAAGTAGTTCACAGAACAAACTAAACACAAAAAAGTCGTACTCTAACAAAATTACCGAGTGATTGGATAAGCCGCGTTAACGGACGCAGAAACTCAGAAACTCCAGAAAGTAGCTCGTTAAATTCAAACGAATAAAAAACCCGTAAACTTTTTAAATCGGTTACAAACATTCCCGTGGCGATGCATCGTTAGTCGTCTATTAAGGACCAAAGCTTAGGAGCTTGAGGAAAAACGTACCAATGATACGGACACGAAGTTTTACTTGAGAACGGAGAAGTTACGCAATTAACTGCCTTGATACCCTTGATTTGTTTTGATTTATACTGTTTGGGTTACTATATATATACACCCAAACAGTATGAGACCAAACAGTACACGAGTATGTTGTCTATTTACAGCTCAATGTATTTAATGTATTTTGCTTACGCTTGATCGCTAATGCACCTGCAATGTTGTGATCCACGATGGAGCACGCCTTATGTAGGTAAAACCGATTTGCAATTTAAAGAATCACAGATTATATAGTAGGGAATGAAGGAAACTTATTCTATATTTCTGTAGTACGTTCGATTACAGTGGAATTAAAGCATTTTGTTCGTGTTTCTGGAATATCCACTATGGTGTGAATCGATGTCGGTTTTTTTTTCCAATTTTTTATCATACTGTGAACAAAAAGTCCAAACAGTAACGATTGGTATTATTGATACAAATACAATTCTTCTTTTCCACGCACATAACTTAATATGTACATATCTTGTTTGTATTTGGTTTGTTCGCATTGCAAAACCTTTCATATGACGCGACCTACACAGAATGAACCATTTTGATCTCATCATTATTCATTAAATTAATAGTTATAGTAAGAAAAAATAAAAAAAAGCTAAAAAAACCGACATCGAATTTGTATAATTTGATGTTTTGTTATAAAACCAAATTTCTGAATCAATTTTGATAAAATTCATATGGGAGCACCTCTGAAGTATGACCTACCAAACAAAGAACTAAAACCAATTCGTAATTGCCGAAGTAGTCGCTGAGCATATAAAAAACATAGAGCCGAATTGAGAACCTCCTCCTTTTAGGAAGTCTTTTTTTTTTTTTTTTTATAAGGAATTCGTTTGTGCTTAATAAATGATAGTGGGCTTATGGCAGAGCTAGTGTTTTATATTCATCCATCTATACCTAAAATAAAATCTCTGTAATTTCTAAACGAAAAAAGAAAATATACGCTAAAGCCAAGCATTGCATAAAATCGAGCTCAGCGCGCGTCGGTCACCCGCTCGATTTATGCACGGTTTATGCTGAATTGGGTAATCCCATCCCATTCACAACAAGTTTTCATATAAAAATCCCTAGTAAAATCCTATCATTTGAATATCAAATACATCGATAAAAAAATCAACGAAATTGTGTGCTTAAGTTATGGAAACACGCCAAAAATTGCGACTGTAAGACTGTAAGTTTAGTTTAACAAGGCATTACTTAATCAAAGTACTTTGTCAGTTAGGACGACAACCCGTAAAAATTTGAGTGTTATCTAGCCTACATAATCTTCGGCGTTTTGTCCTCACAGAAACCCTACTACATTTTCATGAGGCTATAAAAAAGCCGCGTCTCCACGTACGCAGCTGCATCTATTGACATAAAATTTGAGACTTCGGCAATTCCGCTGCTATCATAAAAACTTAGAGGACACCGTCGTCTTAAGGAACAAGCCGTGTCAGGAAGGGGAATTTTCTTGTATTTTCGTCGACGCTAACAAGGGGACCCTACATGACTGGAATATTTTTGTCACCAATTTCCTCAGATGAACGGCTTAACGCTCCGGAAAAAGTTACTTAGACTTACCTGAGACTTCAGGCCTGTCAAGATATGGCGTATTTTATGGACCCTGATTATTGCCATATATCTTGTTAGACGGCGCGGCGACGACGTCGATTACATTATTAGGTGAGTGTCAAATAAAGGGAAGCCCATTTTGGGAGGCCTTAATAAATTTCTCTTATACAACTTGCCATCCTATTATTCAGGCTTTAATAAGATGGGATACCTATAGGAGAAGTAGGTTTATTTTATCTGTTTTATTGAGGCTGATGTATGTACATGGGGGAAATAGATGATAATGGCATTCCTGATTTACTTTTGCAGCAATGAAAGTAGAATTGATTTTGACAAAACCTTGTGCCCGATACACAAAAGAAATGTCTTGAACTTGTAGTTTATTTTTTAAGGTGTCGAGATGGGTACTAAATTTTGGGATTTCGAAATATCCATCAAATTATTTGAATTTGACAAATATACAAACGATAACCACATAAAAACACTATTATAACAAATAATAGTCTAAAAAAAATCTTCAATTATGTTTTGTTATGATATTTTTTATCTTCGACTGGCCTCGTAGCTCAGTTGGTTAGTATGTCTGCCTGCTAAGCTGCACATCGTGGGTTTGATCCCCACCCAGGACAAACATTTGTGTGACTACCATGAATATTTGTTCTGGGTCTGGGTGTTTCTATGTATCATAAATTAAGTATGTATTTACAAAAAAAAAACTTATTTTATCGGCCATCTTCCTCCAGCCAGCCTTCAGCCAGTTGCCATAGTACAAACTTTGCTTAATTTGGGCTAGATGGTGTTGTATCAAACAATATAATTATAGGTACATATGTTTTGACCGAAATAAATATCCGAATCAAGATATTTTTAATACTTTGGTTATACTGTTTTAATTAAGACGCTGAAAACGGTCGCATATATGTTTGTCAATAAAACAATTCAACAATTATAAAACACAAAAAAGTCGCGCCAGCTGCAATATCTGCTTCAGTGCTCTAAGGAGGCTGTTTTTAGATGATTTTATAAAGAATTTCCAACCAAACGTCTACTAATAAAATGTATCAAACTAGAATAAATCATTCTTCCACTTTGATATGCGATGTCTTGAAACGGATCTCCAGAGCGTGAAATTTCCAACCTTTGCATCGGAGCGATCCCACCGCCCAATTTGAATATAAGGCTTCAGATTGCTACAAACTGTTACGCGAAATACTCTCCGACAGATCGACGGGACGGACGAGCGTACTGAGGCCTATATATCACTTAAAACGACAGAGCAATAAATCTACGGGGGTTGTCTGCTCGTTATTTGCAGTTGCCACGTGAGCCGCCGGTTTCGGGTGAATATTAACCGTATCGCCAATTTCCCGCGAGCTTAGTTGCGGCGCAATTTTTCGCCAATTTTTTGAACAATCGCATCGGCGAGGGTATGCCGCGGGCCGCAGCATTAGGCGCGACGCGTTAAAAATGCTTACAAGGTTCCGTCGCGACGATGCATCTCACGGCTGATTTGTTGCGTCCCTGAGAAATGGGTTTAAACCTTAAAATCTTAAGGTTGGGCACAAAGCGCGGAACCATCTCTCTCGCCCATCACAATACTTTTAAACATATAAAATCACTGAGTGGGATATTCGAAAAGTGAGTGACAGATTTGTGTATTATAGGACAAATGCTTAAACAATTTTTTTCCTTCGATATCTTTTAACTAGCCTGAGGAGTTCCAAAATATATGTTCTTTCACTACTCCGTCCTCAATATCAATGAAATCTGAATATAACTGTTTTATAAATATTTATCTTATCTAGTAAAACAAATTTGTCTCAAACTATTCTCATATATCCTCACATATGGTTTTATATGTTTTATATGTTTGACGCGAGAAAGATAGCTGCGCGCTTTGAGCCCAACCTTAAGTCGAAGTGGTGGACGCCGCAGCTGTCTTTCGTGAGACACCTTATTTGCAGGATTGCTTTATTTGCAAGGATCTTACAAGGATGCATTAGGCATCATTTTATAAGTCAACCAGAAAAATATACGTAACTCTAAATACGATAGCTTTTCATTTACGTCCTTCTTACCAAATGAAGAAATATTTTCCACAAGTTGAATGAATTTCACGTAAAATATGAGGACAATATGCTAATGGAAGTCTTTATTGTTGCTTCGATAGGGAATTCTGGTTTCCGCGTATTTTTTCCAATAAGCACATTGGAATTGCTATTCAAACAAGTAAAAAATCTAAACAAACAAAAAATCTCCCTTATAATACACCCAATTACTGTATTTATATTATACATATACCTGTAGTATGAGGACTTTAATGAAAATCGTCATACTATCTGATTCCGATACGATAAATAAAATTGAGGAAGATTGAAGCTTGTTAGAAAAAGCAGTTTAGTACAAGTAAGTACGATTATTTTTTTCTATTAGTCTTATTTGACTAAAAATCGTTTAGTGTAAACATTTCTTTATGTTTTGAGTTTTATATAGGTATAAACGTGTAGATAAGTGGTACGTGTAGATAAAAACTAGAAACTTTCATTTACACGTTTTATCAAATCTCAAAATCTGGGCTAGGAGATGACATCCTAATTTTTAGGTACATTACATTGCATATTATCATGCATCATCCACAGCCTTTTCTATCCCACTTCTGGTATAGGTATAGGCTCTATCTCTCTCTCTTTTATTTCCCATACAACCGGAAAAAATGTGTTCTATCCCTAATATGTCTAATTTCGATGATTCTTTTTTAATACATTTTAAACTATAAAAAGCAAGGCTTGTAAATTTTGCTTTTTAAGTTATAACGACATCTCGGGTACTCTAAAATGCTCACATATTACAGCTTGCAGTGACTTCATTTCGCATGTAATTAGACGTACGGAAATGGCTACGTCTTTGTGCCCGTACCTTACAAACTAACCACCATAGTGTTATTTATAACTAAAGTTACCCCCAAACTTCTCCCAGTCCAGTTTGCTCCCAGTCGTGTGCCTCCAAGCCAATGTCGTGTACACGTCAAGAATATGTCGGTTTCTGTAAAGGAGCTCACATACGGCAAGCAGTGAATTCACGGCAGCTATTCAATTTCGCAAGTTGTCAAACGCACTCGAATGGCCACGCGCGCCTAGCGGGCTACCGTAGCGTTATTCATAACTGCAACAATTGCCCCCTACACTCCCCCTTTTTACTCCCTGACGTGTGATTCCAAGTCGATTTTATGAGCATGTGAATTTGAATGGACGTACCAGACTGTTTGGTAAATAAAGTGGAATTTGTGTGTGGATTTGAAGCAACGATATCTCAATCGTTGAGCGATGGGTTTTCGTACCGGGGTGAGCAGGTTGGATTCCGATCATTGAGCTAAAGTTTTAAATGAAATAAAACATCGTTTAGAAATAATAACGTAGTGGTAGGGTAGTTTCTAGTGCCTTATTACCCAGTTCTCATAGAAATGTCAACAGTCGGTGCATAAATTCGGTCGACAGTTTTAATATATCCTGCACAGACATGGACGTCCTGCTGGACTCATCTCTTATCCTGAAAACTACACAATCTGGAACATTTTAGTATATTAAATTATATAATTATAATATTTATTAGTTTATTATTCTTTCGAGCATTCAAATTAATATTTAATTAAAATTATATATATTCAATGGTTGCCTGGAAGAGATCGATTTCAGTGATAAAGCCACCCGTTGTTATATTAGTGTTATTTCATTTCCTTTGTGCTTTTTTTTGTAATTTTAAGGTGTGACAATAAAAAGTTTATCTATCTATCATTTCAAAGCTAAAACGGCAAAATTTCTTCTAGATAGACATGCTCTATCCTTGACTACATTGTCGCTTATAAATTTGCAAGTGAGTTGGTAAAACAATTTCGTATAAAACACCTTGGTCATAGATTGATTTAAATGTGCGGTCATATATTACGCGAACTACATATTATCATGTTCACTTGCGAAGTGAATGCATTATTTTGATGAGCGGCAAATATGAGGTTTGGTAAACGGTTCTCAGAACAATTTTAAAATTACAGAGTATGTACGTCCAATTCAGATTTATTTGGTAGGTATATATAGAGTGAGTATACTCGGTCCATCTACATTTGATAATTATTATTACTATTTACTAACATTCTTTAGAGAAGCTATTATTGTGCGTGTTATTATCGTCTGATTATACAGTTAACCTTGGTTCACCTGACATTAAGAGACGGTATGGTGAGATGTTAGACCGTGGCTAATGTTTTACGTGAGACAACCTAAACGCACTGTTTTTTTTGGCTTAAGCAATAGCTTTTAACGAGAAGACGGTGTCTAACCTATTCTCGAAATTATAGTAAAACTTCCTTGCGTAGTTTGCCTAGCGACGTATTGTAACGCTTTGAATTCAACTTAACATTCACACCCTCTTATTTACATCATCATTCATTCAGTTCATCTTCACTTTTAAGGGCACCTTTTCAAGATTCTAACGCTCACCATAGATATCCTCTCTTATCGTGATGTACGTGATATCTATTAGTTTTAATGATAACGCTTTCTTTGTAATAATGATTATAAGCGGTAATGATGCTCGAAAGTCTCTGATATTCGACACAGATCCCACATAACTTTTGTACCTACAACTTGAACGCAAAGCTGTCACTGTCATTAAACCCAGGTGAATGATTCCAGAAGTAGACCTCGTCTAGAGTGAACCGGCTGTGTCTAAGACCAGTGATGACGTAGAGACGTAAGCGTCTGCGTAGCCATAACGCGTAGCAAGTAGGCCTATTTTTCATACTTGCGTCTGTGGCAGCTATATTTCGTAGCTCGATAGTCCCTAAGTTTTACAAAATATTGTTGTTATTAAAAATGACACCACAGTTCTGATTTTTATTGTTAAATAGTATGGGTTTTACTTAGAGTAGATACATTTAACAAAATAAATTTAACGAAGTTTTCGAAATCGCATCTGACACTACAGTTGTGTCATCGGCCATACAATAAAGGTGGTTTTGACGCACCTGTTGTGCCTGCAGCACTGAATCGATTAAGATCGGTTATGTTTATGTCGCTCCGCTGCTCGCTCCTGACCTCAACTGAGATCCGAGCGCAATGCTTGCCTCGACTAACAAATGAATATGCAGTGCAGGCAAACTTCTTCAGACGATCTGTCGCTTAATAATTATACTTTAAAAAAACTGAAGCGACCGACTTCTCATGGATGCCATTGTCAGAAATGGGACCACACGGGAAACACCAGCTTACAAATAAAAAAAGAATCATCAAAATCGGTTCACGGTCGAGAGTTATGAGGTAACAAACATATCAAAATAAAAAAATATATACAGTCGAATTGAGAACCTCCTCCTTTTTTAAAGCGGGTTGAAAATTAGCAAGATTGGCTGAAGGCGGAGAGTCTCTTTTCTTTATGTAATAAAGACTATTTAATTAGCCTATTTTGTGCGACCGCGCTACGTCTCTAACCCTAGACGAGGCCATAGAATCACCGATACACTTACATTATAGGACAGGTGACGCGATTCATGTCAAAGTTGACAGTAACCTGGTGCACTGCATTATACGGATTTCCCCGGGGTGAGTGCAATCTCATTAGTGCAAGGTCCACATCTGCTCCTGACAGGTGATGCATTCGCTATGGAACACTTATTGCTTTTTCATTTGGTCATTAAAAATGTCGGAACTTTTGTACTTTCGTGATTGAACGTCACAATTTGTTTCAGACAAGGTATTTTTTATTTCTATTTTTCAAGGACTTAAACAGTAAATACTTAGTTTTATCATTAAAAGACTTGATACGTAATTTGGATTTTATAAGGAGTACTTTAAAATCATTATTATAAAAGGCTGTTTAAAGTACTTGCTAAAATAGTGGTAAATTCCAATTTTTATTTTATTTTATATAAATTGCATATATACTTTGAATTTTTTTATTTATGTCACAAAATATTAACTGTTTCAGATAAATCTCTTTTGAAAAATTTGTAGATTGCAACAATATTTTGTTATTTTATTCTCAGCAGATATCCAAAATGCTTCGGTATCACAGTTTACGTTTTTTTTGTTGGGTGGAGAAGAATTATCATCAAATCTATTTTGATCAGCATTTCGCCATAAGTTAAACGGCGCCTCAAAGATGAAACAATTGGGCTTAGAAGATACCGACTATTATTATGTGTTTTTATCATAATTACAAATAAGTTCTAATTTGACCACCATCTCCCAGTTAGATAACGATGTTGTAGTTAAGAATGAAAAAAGTACATCCAAAAAACATCTATCTACCTACTACGAATTAGACAATATTCATTTATCTATAAGCAAATATTATCTAACAGACATATTGCAATCACCATTACAAACATTGATATTTAAATATAGAGACGTTCCCTGAAAAAAGCAAAAAGCATAATACGAACACTAATATTGACTTTCTGTACTCTGAGAACGTCAGCGCTAGATCCTCAAATACGAACGGAGCTATCTTCAAATACAAATCCCATTTATCCACAAGGAGTCCGCAGTCAGACAAGAATACGAACATGAATATTCAGCTGCACTATGCACTATTCAGACGTATATTATATTCGAGATAACAAGGTTCGTCAGCGAAACGCGACGGCGGCGGCGAGACCGATTTCTGCAAACTGCACTACACTGCTCGCTGTCACTGCAAGCCTCTTCTCTTGCCAGTTGCCACGTAAATGCAAAACACGTTAACCCGCGTAGGGTTGACATGTTTTGCATTTACGTGCATTTTTGTTCTAAGTGTATGCGTAATACACTATGATTTTTGCCGGAGATTCTGAGGGTGGATTAGTCTTTTGTTCGATACAGTGACTAAATATTAATTTTTTTTTAGATGTCTGGAATGTATGGTGTGAACAATAAATATGCTGTAAGATTTAAATTATTTATTTCGTAAAAAACGGGGCACTACAAGTTGTTAATTTTTTTAGTTATGTAGCAATATTCGAAACACTGGAAGTAAATATATTATAAGTAGTTTATCATATAACGCAAGGTTAAACATTGTTAAATCGAACAATAAAAAAAAAACAGCTCAGTGTTATATACGAAACCAATTAGGGGATGATTCTATTATATATATATGTGAGCATATCTGAATCATCAGACATCTGAATTATAAGCGCTGACTAGCGAACATACTTTGAACTACTTACTCAAGAATGACGTAGTTACGTCTGAAATGGCACGAAATGAAATTGCATTTTAGTACTTACTCATAATCATAAAACGCTATGCTTCAATAAGGTAGACTTATAAAAAAATAGAACTCATTTGGTAGTATATCAAAAGACAGTAAATAGCGACTATTTAAGGACAAGACGCAAAGGATTAAGATATCGATTCTTGCACCAGGCTTTAAACATGATAATTATGTCGACATGAGTTTAGGATTGAAAGATCTCTTTAATACTTTCATCCAAAGTTCGAAGAAAACGATAAACTTAAGTATATCTCCGATTCTCACTTAGTTTTAAAGCTGTCCTACTACTTACGAGGTTCCCAACTTCCAAATCCAGATCGAACCGGTCCAATCCGGGCTAAACAAGTTCCGAGGGAAATAAGCAACGTCGCGCTTGTTTCTTTACGCCGAGTTACACCTCAGGGGTGCGGGAAAAGAGAAAAGTGGCAAGTACCGGCAAGCCGTTGGTCGCCAACGATTTTCCCGCACGGGTGCATATGCAAGGGGGGAGGCGGTGCGGGATGCGCGCAAATTTCGCGTACAAAATGAAGTTACGGATCCACTCAGAATTTGTATCACATTTTCTCTCGACGTGTGTCGCGAAAAAACTTCCCAGATAGTTCCAGACCTTTTTCCTGAAGGTTTCGTTTCAGTATCTTGAAATAAATTTCTTTCACTCGACGGCGGCGGATTTATTGCTCGGCTGTTTCATGACGGAAAATCGGGACAAAATCTGAAATAAAAAGTAGACTTGTTCATTCACAATAATGGTTCTTAGTACTTCTCAAAATGTTCAAAGTTACAACTGTAAAGGGGTACTTCCAGTGTGGCTCAGTTTTATTTTTTATGTAACTGAGAGACGAGACAAGCAAGTCACTCGCCCGAGATCACGCGTGCCTGAAACAGTGTCACCCAGACAACTTTAGGACTTGATCAGTTCAAGACTGAGTGGCACGACGCTGCACTCGACACTTTGCGATAATAGATGTTAAATCTCGTAATAACTGGCAAAGTACTGCTCCAGCCAACCACCACAAAATAGACCTATATACTACTACAAATAGTGATATAGTGCATCTATTACGTTATGAACTTGGATTCGATTCCTGGACGTTTTTTTTAAAAGTCGTTTCTTCAGAATTATTCTATGTTGTTCTTGTCTTTCTAATCAGTTTATAATATTCCGTGCCATGCTCAACACGCATTGGCTAGCACAGTGCAAGACGACCAGCCACAAGGTGGACAGACGATCTCATCCAAATGGCAGAAAGATGCTGATAGCAGGCTGCTTGCAACTGGTCTTTTTGGAAATCCATGGTGATCGCCAACACGCCTGATGTTAAGCGACCACAATGCGACACGCTTGCCTAGAAACCAACTACTTATTTTACAATAGGTTTGAAGACACCCAGATTAAATATATTTGAAAATACCCATTCAGTTAACGTATTCTATAATCCACGTTTTTGCGGTACTCATAAAAAGTACGCATGTGCAGGGGCTGACGATGAGGATGAATATTTATATACGTATTATATTACATTCAATGTTTTTTTTAATTAATTAACTTAATAGCTCCACGGATCAATTAAGACGTCCATAAAATGACGTATTCAAAATGACAGCCGGTTAGTTACGACACGGCTGTTGTACGACCTCAAGCGGCTATGCATACGATTACTGAGTGCATAAAGCTCTTACGTAATTATGTAGATCCACCATCTCTCATTTAGTTGGAATTTTAATGCGCTATTTACATAGGCTGGGTGGATAAGAGAGGCTCTTATGTGGTAAGAGTTCCGTATCATCAAAATAGGCTTTTTGAGTACTAATGTTGTGTCATTTATATCAATTTTGAGTCGAAATCTCTGATTTTAGTTAACATTATTGTAATATAAGGTGTATTACATGTGATGTGACTTATACTTCGTATACTACGACGTCATACAAGTGGCAGGAATATGCTGGGTGCAAGCCACTTCCATCAGGTCTTTGTGGAAATTCATGAAAGAGGTATAAATATGTCCAGCAATGGACTTTCTGTTGATGATGAGTATTTAAGCTCATTTTGCCAACAAATAAAAATATGATCACACTGTCTTCAACATACACTATTACATAAATTATTTTATACATGTAATAAGTTGTGTGTGTTTGTTACACTTTAGAGCTAAACAGCTAGATGAATCTGAAATAAACAGATCTTTTAAGGTAGTAGGTATAACCACGGGGCACAGTGGGTTGATCACAAAGCGCGGATGTTTATGTATTAATTTAAGTACCTGGGCGACCGAGCTTCACTCGGATTTTTTATGACTGAAATTACGAGTAAACTCAGGTTCGAAACTTAGCAAGATCGATTTATCGTCCCTTAATCTACCTAATCTAAATATACCTACACAAGAATTGTTCGTTTAAAGGTATTAGATAAAAAAATATTTTCACCCTAAGGAACCCAAAAAAATGTTTCAAATTGAGTAAAAGCTAGCTAAGTGCGTGTTTTATTCATTCAGTGATTATTTCCGTATGTCGTTTAATTGCGCCGGCGTCTATCAAAGCTTTTATAGACGTAGTTAGCATAGCGGTGGGTGGCGAAAATGAAAGTTATATGTATTACACAAGTACTGCCACATGGAACTTTTTCGCACTAATTGGGTATTATTTGCAAGAAATGCCTGACCTGGCTTATGCTTAATTAGTTCTGCTTTACCTGATTAATGTAATCCTGTTTGGATTACATTAATTAGGTACGATTAGGATCATACTATTGTTAAAAGTTTTTATGAAAACATAATAGATTTTGTCACCGCTCTGTTTTATTTTCGTCAGATAGAGTTATTTTAAATGTTAATGGTGTAAAATAATAGTATTTTATTGTTTAATAGTGACCTCTGTCAGGGAGAACAAGTGAAATATAATGGTAAAATATGTATTTTTATCATGTCAACAACATTTTATAGAAGCTTCCAGTAAAGTCACTGGCACTTTAACGAAGCGTAATTAAAACTTGATCATGATTTTTTTGTTGACTTTGACTGTACTACTATAATTTTCGAACGTTAAACAAGAAAAAAAATATACGCTACGAATTGAAAACCTCGTCTTTTTTGAAGTCGGTAAAAAATTAAGAGAAATAATTAAATAGATTAGTATCCTACTGCAGTACAAGCTTAAAATAGCAACAATATTCAGTAGTCTTTGCTAAATAAAAACACTTTTTTTTGTTAATTTATTTTCATTTTAATGCATAAGTTTCAATGGGAAATAGTAACAACTAACCTGGCAACACTGTTCGTAATTCTGTGAGCCCATTGTTTTCGTACGTAGCGTAAGTAACACCTGCCACGCAAATTGCATGTAGGCATTTAGTTGATTGAGGTTACGGCATTGAAATAAGAATACTTTCGTAATGGGCTTTTAATATTTTTCGTCACGAACAAGACTCAATTTGTCGTGTCTCTTGTTAGTTCAAATTAGTAACTTGGATCCTGTCGGAAAAGTTCCATAAATGTCTGCTTTCTCGATTTATATTATCTAGTCATTAAAAGTTACGGTTAGGGTGACCAATTGAAAAATAAAAATTATACTGTCAAAATCCTGATGTTTATGCTAAAGTCCTCTTTTTTCACACTTATTAATAATTCCGTGAAAATAGTGATTTATGCAATAGGTGTCACTGGAGTTAATTATAATACAAAATTTACGTACAAACGTTTCAAATCACACAGATAAGTTTACCAATTGTGTTTTAGAAAATGTATTGAATCAAGCGTACCTTGCGAAAATTCATATTCAAAAACTTAAATGTAACTTATATATCTAGTGTGTTTTCGCTACCTGGTACTCTTGACGGCTTCAAGACATCGAAGCCGTCAAGAGTACCAGCTCGAAGACTTCGAAGTAGGGAAGGGTACCAGCTTGAAGACCTCGAAGCGGAAACACACTAGATATATAAGGTACATTTAAGTTATCGATTGTATTTTGTTGAAAACTAAAAACTCTGCAATTTCCAAAATCCGATCAGAATCACGTGGATATACCGAAATATCAGCATAAATACAGATATGGTAAACCTGATTATGAAATACAGCTCAAAAATTACTCGTGAGTTGACTGACAAGGCTTGCACAGCCTACTACATGCTTAGAGCAACTATCTAAATTTCCGTCTCAGCTGCTTTACTAACGAAACTGTAGCAGGCCTGGTCCAGATCCAGATGCAGACAACCCTATGAATGAAGTAGTAAAACTTGATCCAGCGGCCCGCTCTCTCTATATACCTAAGTAACGAATTAAGGGAGAGTTGCTATAGATTGCTGGTAACTGTTGTTTCTGATTTTTCACTTTAAAGGTAGGTACTCAACATACGCATAGCTCATAGATATCTATCCATTATTAGGGTTCCGTACCTCAAAAGAAAAAAACGGATCCCTTCTATGATCATTTTGTTGTCCGTCTGTCTGTATGTCTGTCCGTCCGTCCGTCCGTGTGTCAAGACCTTTATCTCGGGAACGCGTAAAGGTATCGAGTTGAAATTAAAACCATATACGTAGATCTATAGTATCTTGCTGCAAAAAGAAAAATAAAATTTATCAGTTTTCGTAATAAAAAGTTACAGCCGAATATGACGTAAAAAACGCACATTTCGACACTCACAGAGGAATCAAAACCTATGGGGTACTTCCCGTTGACCTAGAACTATGAAATTTGGCAAGAAGCATTGTGTTAGAGTACACATATAGGAAAAAATCCGAAAACTGGACATTTTTAATTTAATCACAAAAAATAGTGTCTCTATGCAAGGAATGAGGCCAAATTTTAAAGTGAATTAACCGTATCATGTGGAGTAAAATGTTGATTAAGTTTAGGATAATGGACACATTATCAAAAGGTGCCCCTGTCTGTACCCTGTACACTATTGGTCGGTAGCTTGAGTTCCGCCTTGCTGTCTACAATACCCCAGTTTTTTATGTTTTCTAGTACATTTATAGTTCCCGTCACGTAAACGCTTACGAAAAAACCAGCGTTCATTTTACGTGGCGGGACCTAGGTATACATATAAGTTGTTTTGTATATTTTTACTGTAAGCAATTAAGAAGTCAATAGGTAAAGCAATATGATCGTAATTTAATCTTCAACGCATTATTTCCGATGACGATTTATTTTGCTAATAATCAACACAGCTCATATTACTTCAGCAATAAAAATGCTATAGGCAGGTTCGATTTCGACTTCAATTTCAATTCAATAACAACATTTTATAAATGTCACTGAACCCAACCACATTTAAACGACGACCCACTCAAAAATAATGTTGTCTAAATATAAAATACAGGTACATAAAGTAAACAAGCCAAGTTAGACATCAACGGGTCCAAGCGATCTTACCATTCGCTTCAAGTTTCTACCATCGTGAGTAGGTATCAAGGCGAGGCAATACATAGGTGACTATCTGCTGGCAAGTCTCGAACCGGACGCACGCTCTCTGCCAAGGAGATTACAGGTGCATAAAAAAAAACTTTAAATAATATCAGATTCTTATTTTAAAAAAGTTATTGGCGGGAAATTTTATGTTATTGAGTGTGTTTGACGTTAGAATTTTCGAAATTGATTTCGCTTTTGTTTGTTTCAGATGCCATCGAAAGTGAGTTTGGTCGAGTGATTCGATCATCGAGCGAGATCAATCGAGTGTTGGTACATTGAAATGTGAATGTTGAGTGTTAAGTGTTAAAATCGAAGTTTGTTCGTGTGTTCGGATTGTTTTCTCCCCGATGAAGGTTCACGTGCTATATTGATACGTAATTGACTGCTAATCTGTCACGATGGAGACGGAGGAGTTGACGAAACTTGTCGACGGCATTTACAAGGTAAGAATAGATTGATAGATTTTTTGAGTAGATAACTAGCCACTTATGTTAATTTTTCTACAAAAACAATCTTTTCATCAAAGTCTAAGTTGATATTTTTTATAAAAAAACTGGCAACATCGATATTGAATTTTTTTAAATCTTTCTTTTTTTAATAATTCGTGACAACGGCAGTCAAACTCCCTTGATTAACTGCTTAGCCTTTGATGAAGTTTTAATTTGAAAGTTTAAAGTACTAAATGAATTATCCCATTGATGTGGAAAGTTAAAAGACTGATTAAACTTCCAGGAACTTTTTAAAAAATCTGCAAAAAGAATGAGGTAATTGTTTGAAACGGAAGTTTTGCAAATTAATTGAATTCCCTTTTCATTTCATTTGTCGGAAAAAAGTTCGACTTTCCAAACCTTTTTTATGAAACGCTAGTTAGGCACGGGTCAAGACCTTTTGGGCCTTAAGTAGGTATACTAAGAAAAAGGACTTAATAAATTATTATGAAGAATTCAATTCGTAAAAGTTCAAGATCTGCCTTGAATTAGGAATTTATTTAAATAACGTAGTAACAATTCGAGCTACAATAAAAATACACAATTAATATTCACACAGAATGAATATGAATAAAAATAACACTAGCAAACAGCTTTAGATTTACATGTGAACAGGTTTGTAAGACAATAATATAAAAACGTAATAGTCGTATTTTTGTATCACCTCTATAAAATGTAAATAAAACATACATAATAATACTTCAAATGCAAAGGTGAAAACTTGAATAAAATTCGTTAAGCAAAATGTGGAGATTCCATGGAAAATGTCAAGACATTTTCATTCAAGAAGACATTCAAGGAATCACCACATTTTGTTTTGTAGGTAAAGTCTTTTTTTTTTAACAAATTAGATCTGAATATAATCATAAACTCACCGGATTAGAATTATGGTTGAAGACGTACGTGCTTACTTAAGAAATATTTTTTTTGTTTCAAATAGGATTAATCGGGAGTATTCTTTGCTATGTTTTAACAAAATCTGTTCAACCAGTTTATTTATTTATTGTACATGTACTCACTCTTAGTTAATTTCAGAAAGAAAACTTTATTTAATATATTTTAATAATTTCAAAACGAATAACCTAATTATGACTTTGAAACATCAAAATGATTAAAATTAAACTCTATGGCATGATTTTAGAAATCCCTTATGAGTTCGACTTGAGAACTGTCCTAATAAATAGAAGTGTTTAATTACTCGGGATGTAAAGAACATGCTGAAAACGCCTCACACATCCACATTTTTCAAGGCATTTTATTCTATAGGTGTTGACATAGAAACATACATAATATCATGTGTAAAGTATGCCTTGCTTTTTGCACAGTCGGATAAAACACACACATACCTACCTAATAAATCATCAAATGCAAAGGTGAGAATGCGAATTAAATTCATTATTAAACGGAATGTGTTGTGAACCCACCTGCCTAAAGAGGTAGACAAATGTCAAGGTAAATAAAGTGCACTACAACAAAAAAGTTATACATTGTACAAGGCAACTAGCTGTCTGTCAAAGACTTGAAATAAGGCTACGAATTTGCTGTCTGTTAACTGTTGTCATTGTCTTGCAGCTTAGTTAAAGTGATGAATTAGATGTATTATCAAGAAACGAAGCTTTACTTTAAATATTCAATTTTTATGCAGTGATGGTAACAAAGAAATTTCCTAATATTATGTGTTATTGTTAAAAGTAAAAAGAAAAAATGACAAACCAGTTTTAAAAAAATGATAGAAGCTTCTCATGAACATGACATTGGTTGAGTTTTGAAAAATCTCCACAAAAAATTATAAACCGACAACAATTAAAGTTCAATGCTGATAAATATTCTTGAAACAGAAATCAAGTTTGTTTATATATTCAACAACAAACAATTTAGCTTCATTTTTTTGAAGTGTGATGAGATCATTAATCATTTACCTTCCTCGCTACAAAGTCAAATGTAAAGGTGAAAACACACAAGTAAACGAAGAACTGAGCCCACCTGCGTAATGTCAAGGCCATCTGATGACCCAAAGCTCAGGAATGCTCTGGTACTGGTATCTTGGCACAGAATATATTGTAGTTGTTGGTTTCGGTGAGCATTCTCGATTTCTCTTATAAACTTATTAATACTTACGATCGTTGTTATTTTAAATAAGCACACTACCTACCTAAAATGTAAGTTGAATGAGATTTTTATCCGAAGAAAGACACGTGCACATGTTTTTACTTAGTTATCAGATTTCTTTTTTGTTAGAAAAGAAGTTCCTCAAGTATTTTGATCAAATGTTTGTTGACTGAAGTCGATTTTTAAGCCCCAACCAAAAAAGGGGTGTTATAAATTTGACGTGTCTATTTACAAACAACAACACAAACAAATACACAGATGTGTATCACAAAAAACACACAGAACAAAACAACAAAACACATCAAATACACAGATGTGTTTATGTTACACAGATGTGTATTTGTTTGTCTGTCTGTGACACAGTAGGCCACACACGGATCTAGTTTATTTGTTTGAAAGGGGATTTGATCGTGTGTCCTTTGTTATGAGTGTTAATAAAACGATCACAATCGGTTTAGCCGTTTTTTTATATCCACTGTTTTTAAGTTTTCTAGACTTATTTCTTTTTTTTCTCGGCCATTACTGTCCCACGGCAGGGCTAAGGCTTCTCTTCCCTCTTTCCATTTTTCTCAGTTAACAACTTATTTATTTGATTTACTTAATTTCAAGATAACCATTTTTGTATTGTCACTAATTTTGATGTCGTTAAAGAAGCTTAGCTAAATAAAAGTTTTGGAAATATTGCTTCCAATTGTGTTTAACGTAAGAATGTCTATGTGTGAGTCACACACGTCAGTTTACATATCGAAACCAACAGGAATTCTTGGAATTTCTCGGTAACGATTTAATTATATTGTCTCCAAAACAAACAAAACAAAAATCCTGTATCAAAAACAAGGCACGACGCGCCTTGTGTCCCTTACCGTTACAATACAAAAATATGTTTATTCATCGCATACCACTGAATCTGACTTTCCCTCTCTCGTCGGTTCAAAATGCTAATGGGACGAGTTTTGACAAAAGTTGACATATCGAACAAGGTTCTTTGTTAGAGAACAATTTAGCTTTTATTTGTCGATACAAAAGAATAAATTGATCAAAATATTGTCGTATTTCAATTACTCTTGATTTATGTTTTTAGATCCATGAAAGGCTAGGCTGGTTGCTGTTAGTTATTTTTTATTTCATCTTAAATTCCAAGTTTAAATTTGTAAAAAAACGGTAACTGTAGCAAAAGAGAAGATAACAGATTCATAGTTTCAAATTTCAATTTTCACTTGTTATGATTCTGACACATCTTTTGCTTCGTGTTCTAATCATATTTACAACAAAAAAAACCGCCCAAGTGCGAGTCGGACTCGCGCACGAAAAAACGGCAAAAAATCATGTCTGTTGTATTGAGAGATTCTGTACAGTTAATATTATGTTTAATAAAATTCAAATACTTTACTAGGAAAAACATTATAACTACCAAGTTGTGCGCACAATATTGAAAGATTAGAAAGTTATTTTATGACCATAAACTTCTTATAAATTTTCCTATACGTAATCTGTAAATAAAGTTTTTTTTAAACACTGCGCAATGAGCTACTTAGTGGCAATTGCGGACAAAACTATCCTCTTAATAACTCACCGATTTATTTTACATCCTTGGGTCTTTTTAACGGCTAGGTAAATAGAAGAAAACGGATTTATTATTCATTTTCGTAGGCCTATATAATAGAAAGCCTTTTTATATCTTATGCCAATAACAGGCCATTTGGTCATAAAGTTTTTATACTTAAGTGAATTCCTATCTCTGGACATAAATCTGGAATAGCACTAGTTTATTTCATATGGCGTAGATAAAAAAAAAAATGATATTTTCGTGTTACGTATATGTTATGTGTAATTTCTTCAATAATTCTAATTTCCAGCCCTTTGAAATCCTTTAAAACAAGTTTGTTTCCATATAATCTAAATAGTAAATAGTAAAATAGAAGTAATACTTAACTTCTTAACTGAAAATTAGTTACCAAATTAATAACTTATCACTAAATTTATAATAATATGTAGGTATTTAAAATAATAAGTTCTTATAAAGGTACTTAGCCCGTATATAATAACCCGTATTTTAACCGACATTATATAACTATCAGGTTTTGGAGTTTTTAGCAACGGACGTATTAATGTAAGCTTTCCTATATTTACGTGACGGCCATAAATTTATTTTTTACTTCTCTAAGTATATTTTTATAGTTAATCGACTATTACTTATTAACTTTTAATACCTACGTCTTATCCATGATAGTTTTCCTTTTAATTTCATTATTTAACTATAAGGGTTCCTTGTTTATGACGAGTTCCTAAAAAACGACATGAATAAATTTCATAGAGTATTATATACATACATAATAAATTATGCAAAATATGTATGTATTAAATACATACATATTTTACATAATTTTAAGAGCCTAACATTTTGCAAATTGATCGAACGGTAAGACTTGATAATGGGTTATGAAGATTAGTGTCTAATTTATTTTTAAACAAAACAACATTTTTGAGCACAAATTAAGTAAATTTTTGGCAATAAATCCGTTAAAATTTGTATATTTTTACGATATGTACTCATTAACTCATTAAATATTCTTCGATGAATACGAAAATAGGTAATATAATATAAATTAATTAATTCGAGCAAAATTCAGAACATGATAAACTGTGTGAAAGTGGATTAAATCACAAAATGGAGGCTTTGAAAACTATTTCTTAACGAACAGGCCTTTCAATATAAAAATGTGATATTTATAAATCAATCAGAGTCAAAAATGACACCATAAATCTTGGCTGAATTTAAATAACATGCCTATTATTAATATAACGTTATTTTGGTGAAAGCTGTTCTTTATTTGCTTAGAAATTCGACTAGTTCTTTAATTATTTTTTTAAATTATATTGACCGATGTTATATAATATTAATCATAATCGTGCCTTGTTTAACCTTTTAAAAATGTATAAGTATGTATTTAGAATTTGGAAAGCTTTTCCCACGTGAAATGTTTTTTTTTTTTTAATAAATGAATTCATAATCATGATCCGTTAGTGGTATATAAATTTATATTTTCAATCATTTTATTGCTGACAGGCAAGCTATATAGTTAAGCTCATATAGTTTATAAAATGATGAACCTGCAATAGGAACTGTTTTCCAAAATGAGGCTGGCGAGACACACTTAGGTGTTTGACATCACATTTTCAATTTGAAAATAAGTGGCCTAACCTCTCGGGTCCGAGAGATTACAATGTCATATAATTTTTTGCTTACGTATAATTTCATTATAGGTAAGTATATTAGTATGCTTGTCAACCAGGTTGCCTAGAAGAAATCACTCTATGCGATAAGAACGCCTTTGACCTGTTTATAACGGATATTATTTATTTTTAGTTTTTCTATAAGGATGTACAAAATTTATATTCTATTTTATATTTTTCTCGCTATGTTTGATCACAGAAAGCTCAAGTTTACCTACTGTTGGGATTCGAACCCGCAATCTCCAGCACAGAAATGTAGGTACAGCACAGCCGTCTGAGTTAACGCTTCAAATAAACGTGCAAATATACTACACAAATATTACCTAGGAATCGTATCAATATGTAAATACCTAAATGGTCTGTCATCTGGGCAGGCATACATTGCAGCCGGACGAGGTCAAAAGTATCTCTCCCAAGAAAGTACTGGGCTTCCTAATATAGTAAGTCCTAATAAGAGCGCAGGACTAGAGAGAGAACTGTAATACAGCGGCAGTCACAATAGATCTCACATAGGGTCGCAGTGACTTATAAGCCGCCTATCACAAAAAAAATTGGTCTGTAAATGTACACAGTAAATTTCCACCATTGAATAAACAAGCACAAAATTAATGACGCCACTAAGCGCCTGTCCACCTTAAATTATGGAAATGGAGACAAAATTAAAACAAAATTTAATACGAAACTGTGATAATGCAGTACGTGACTGTTATAAATTTTCCACTTTTTACTTCTCTGTCACTTAGCGGAACGCGAGGGGGAAAATTAGGATATTTCGCCTCAACAGCACAATTACGTGGTCTTTGAATCACTTGACTGACATAAAAAAAAAACTTTGCAAAAGGAAACATCAGCCTTTCCTCCGACGGCTCTCTTCCTTTTGTACGTTTTCGCTTTTTATAATTTTTAAAAATATTCAAGTAAGTCGACGTTTACCTATAAATCAGAACAATAAGATTTGTTTCCGCGAGGGGAGAAGCGGCCTTATCTTTTAAACAACAACAAAAAATACATTTCACGGCTCAATTAACTAATGGAAAATAATATTGAATAAATTTCTCTTTACATTCAATATTTTATTCAGGAGCGAACGCGCTCGACTTGAAAATCATCGCACCGGCCTGTAACTCACGAATGCGTAACTCAAGTTGAATTACCGTAATATATCCAGCCATAACTATCACTTTACCACCTTTCCGGTTCACTGTCTCAAGAAAATGAGAAAGTCAAGGTTATGAATACTGACGGTGGTAATATGCGACACATTTGTCTTCGTTGCGATATCGTGAGTCGCATCGTAACTGATCTGACGGAACCATTATTCTCAGACCCACGTGATGGCGTATCAAGGTACCGTGAAATATTATATTTTGGAGGTCGATGCTCACTGGTTCTGTGTTGCCCTGCTTCCTCCACAGAATGAGATTGCTCCGCGACATTAAACCGGCCAAATGTAAATTTTCATCTTTCATTTTGGGAATGTTGATAGCTCGTGTGAACTTTTGGGCCTATATTTTGTTGTAAAATAATCTTTAAGGCGTAAGACGTAAGAGTCAAAGCTGATTCCTGTTGTCAGCACCTATCATCGCATCGCGTGATTCGGCTCACTCAAAGACAGGAACTGCCATGCAGGGAAAACGCTTCGCCCTTTGGGTATAGTAATAGCGGACATAATGGACACTCTAATAGAACTGTTACGCTTAATTTGTGGATAATATTGGTTCCATTTGCTGATAATCATAACACTGAACATCTTTTATCATATGCTTCAAAGGCTGTATAATTTTTATATTTACCTTGTCGCTCTCGCTTACTATATTTTTCGGAAATATAAAATGACTGAAAGAACTTACAAAAAAAAATCCTCACATACTAGACCTAAAAAGCAATCGTTTGTAATAAGGATAATTAAAATTTTATCCAAATCCAAAAAAAAACACTCGAAAGTTTTTTTGCAGTCCGCCTGATGGTTTGCGCTTGACCGCCTGATGGTAAGCGATGTTGCGGTCTACGATGGAGCGCGCTTACCTATAAGAAACCAATTCACTCGTGATTTAAAGATACCCAGTTTATATATATTGAGGAAGATCCCAAGAAAGCATATTCCATATGCACATCTAACAGTTGCTTTTCAGACCTAATATGGGATGAATTTTCCGTAAGCCCGTTGAGTCACTATATGATCAAAATTGTTTCTATCAACAAAATCGAACAGAACGATTTACAAGCTACATCACCATCTCTATTGCAACCAAAATATTTATTCCGATTTAAATAAACTCTACATCCAAACGTTTCCGCTCAATATTGGCTTCCAGGTTTCATATTGCACACTGAAAAGAATGCAATACGAAAGCCGTCTTGTATGTAACCCATTGTGGGCGAGGAGTGTAGTGTGTACTTTGGACCATCCATATGCTGTCACAGCTCCCTTGAGTAAATCGCTGCCCCCACTTATTTGAATAAGAATGGCCAGGTTACCTTCCCATGGGATCTCAGCAGACGGCCGAGTGCGCCATGCTACCTACACTCTATAGACTCCGTGTAATTTACTTGGAAATGTAGTTTATTGTCTTCCCCGGAGATACTCTATTAAATTTGTTGTATGTTCTGTATGAAAATGTAAGGAAAAATTTACTTTGTGAAGAGTATAGCAGACAAAACAAAAATATGCAGTGTAATTGCAAATGACATTCCTGTGCATACGAGTCTGTTAGTATACCATATATATATCTCAATTTTGGAATGAACATAATTATTATTAAAAAGGATCACTCACTACCAGTAAATCCATCGTTTGAAATTCAGGACGGAAAATATTGACAAATTGAGCCAATTTTCCAGAAAATTGAAATACTCAGAATGAATGTCCAACCTTCCAATATAAGAGATATAGGAAGATTCTCCTTTAGAACGCTAGGAAGTCAGATTGAGTAACGGCGGGGCCCCTTCGCCGAGAGCTCGATTTGTTAGGCAGAACGATCACGATCGGCCCCATTGACGGCAGCATACTTGAATAACTTACTACTTATACCATTCTTCTATTTACATAAGTTTTTTGCAAGGGGACTATTTCATCGTATCCGGATATCCCCTAAGAAAAACCAATACCGATGATTGCTAGAGGCCTCCGAATTTATATTACAGGTGGGCCGCCCCGGTCTCCCATCCATGGTGAAAGTAGACGGATGAATTTGTTACGACTTCCGTGTATTACATTTCTTAGCACACTTTACGTAATGAACTTAGCATATTTATTGATGTTCATTCACCATTTTGCCGCGGATATGGCGATACCCATTTTTATGCGATCCGGCGAAAACGCCGACATAAAGTCATCAATATAAAACATGTCATAAAAACAGTGGAAGGAGCATCACTGGATCTGGCGCTCACAGAAAATATAAATAAAATTTGTCTTTCGGGTCGCATATGTATTAAGTTTACGCGTATTCGTCCAAATACAATTTTAGGAAGGAAATTGCCTCCCGGTTGAACCCGTACAAAATGGGAGATGTGATATTAAATCTGGATGACAGTTATTAGGACTGCGGAGTACCGCTCACCGACTCGCTACAAAAAAAATCTACACGAGATGAGAGGATGTTTTTGATGGTAGCATTTTTAAACTGGTAAAACGAGATTTGGTGATGCCGCTCGCGTTTTAGCGGGTTTATTATAGTGGGAATTGTAGACGACTGAATAATCTAATACTTATATTTGTTTCTGTCTATTTACATATTATATTTTGTAATTCAAAATAGGCTTACGTTTGATCACACTGCCTGATCATCTATTTACAATAGAGTACTACTTTACTAGATGAAACCGGTTTATTCGCCATTTGAAGACGCTCAAGTTTTTAACCTTACGAGGAACACATAATGTGACAGAAAGTATTAAGATAAAAAAAAAGACGTGTGGCACTCGGAGACTGCCACGGTAAAGCTATTGCATAGCATTTTTTATCAACTTATGTAATTATAATTATTTATTTATTTTATTTATGCAGTATTCCTAACACCCCCCACTCCGACCGGCACAGCGGTGATACTTTTTAGTTTTTAGTTTTGCCATATATCGATGAATAGCAGAACTTTTAATGACTTCTTGAAATATCACGCTTGTCTCTTTAGTTCTGCAAATCGCCTCTAGGTGGCATTGGTTGTATCGGCGTTACTGCATTAGGTTATTTTCGTTACGGAATATCTGGATTCGGTCTCCACGCTCAAGGCCCGCGATAAAAGCTATGCAATAGCTTAAAAATATAATAGTATATATTTACGCTTAGTTTCTATTTTACTGTCTCGATTTCTTACGACAATGTCTATCAACTCTGAGTTACGTATCTTATGAAAAGAGACAACAGCGTTACTAAATCCAAACTTACTTGGCAACACTGTTTTAGTAAAGGAAACAAATCAATTCGCTATATGTGCGTACGTGCGTACGACTGTACGATATGTAAGGGAGGGTAACATTATCGTACTTAACGTTAGGTAATTCAATGTACTGCGAAAGCAATATGACTGATTGGATCCAACATCATGTTACACATGACAAGATGCGTCGTACCTGTGTTTACTCAATATTACCATTAACTACCTTTTAGGTATATACTTTAACATTTTGGTGCGTATCTCAAGAGGGGCTTAAATACAATTGTTTTCATAAAAAAAAACGCCATCACGATTTTTTTTATTCATTCGACGAAATATTTTTTTTGCTAGCGAATAATTTAAGTAATTAAAAAACAATATTGTTTATAATTATGTATGGAATGATGAAGGTTTTATGGATTAGGGTAGTAAACAGACATACGAAAGTATAAAAATTGTTCATATAACTTCTAAGACCTAAATAATGAATGGCTATAGATATCTTTTCAATTTAAAATAAAAACTTGATAGAGACGCTTTTGGTGTTTTGATTTATGCTTTTATGTGGTTTGTTTATATTTGGACGAAGGATACACCATGAATGGTCTCTAATGGTTTAATTTACATAAAATTTGTTACATAAATTCAATGTGCGTATAGATCGGACGGCTCGGCCAGGTAGGTTAACGACATGTCGAGGAATGCAGGTGAACAGTCGAATACGACTGCTTCTATTGGTACACCACCAAGCTTACTGAATAGCTTCTTGTTATAGCGGCAAGTAAACACTTGTATTACTTGGAATAGGTACAAGTAGATACAGCCTATGCCTAGGAGGCCTATGTCCAGCAGTGGACTTCTTATGGCTGAGATGATGATGATGATGAGGTAAGCTAAGGATATGTATTTAAATTGTTTGGATGTTTGCTTGTATTTTTATACGTCTGTGGGCTTTTATTTAAATACTTAGCGCTTAATATAGCATTTAGAGGATTCCTGTTGATGTGATAGTTGCGCGCGCATCTAGAGCTATTTAGCGCAAATAAAGATTGTGCGATCCGGAGTGCCATGTAAAAAAGCAAAGGCTGTAAAGTACGAGTACCAAAGATATACCATAGAATTTTTCGCTACGCTGGGCTTATACTTTGTAGCGCTTGTACCTTAATTATTGACATGTATTAATTAACTGATCATTGTCAAATTTATGTATACGTTTGTTTGATTTTATCACCATTTTGGCGCTATAAGCGGATGTGAATGTCCATGGTATTAAAATAGTGGCAGCAAGACGCTTGATGCAGGCCGCTTCCAACCGGACTTTTTCGGAATCCATGGGGGAAGCCTATGGCCAGCAGTTGACTTCTTGTAGCTGAGATGACGATGATGATTAAAATAGTGATATTCGCAACGAGCCCGCAAATCGGAGAGACTATATCTATAAAATTTTCAGTAGCTATTTAAAATATACGTCGTTTTTTTTCGAGACGCAACGTTTCAAAATGGTGTTTCATTTATTAATAATTTGTCGTTTACATTGCAAAAACTTTACAACCATACGAGAAAAAAAGTCAGTAATCTTTAAGCTCAAATCTCACATAGCTTCCCTTTTTCTTTCAACCTCTGGATCCTTATCACGTGTCTTAATCAAAAATATCACTATTCTAGCATTACAGCGTTTAACTAGATTTAATTTAAACCTGATCGCGATATTCTGTCAAGAAAATTTAATATAAAGCTAAAATTAGTGAGAAGCTGTCTACAAACCACCGTTGGTTGGCCGGCGCGATGGAAGACGCCAGCTGCGCGAAGATCCAAGCACAATTGTACAAAAGATTAAACAACAATGGATGTACCTAAGAATAAGCCGACGGGTAATAACACCCTTTGCAAAAATACCGAAAATTTATTTTATAAACGCCCGTTAACTCGCTGAAGCTCTCCCTTTTGTTGTGGAAAATAAACAATGTTTTTTCGAACCCCCGAGGTGGAGACACACCTTAATACCCAATTGGATTTGGTAAACAGAGGACTAAGGCACCATTAACAGGTGTAGATACGGATTTGATTTTGTTTTCGATGGGAATGCTGATTATGCTACTAGAAAACATCTGTTTAGGAAATCAACGAAAAATAAATTACAGTTTAAAAAACTAAAAAAAACACGCTCCAAATTATTAAGTTCATTACAAGACTTTTCTAACAAATCCAAACACAGCTATGATACGATGTTCCATCATGAAGTTCTAGTTCATATCTTCCGGCTCCATCATCAGATCAGTTCGACAGTACCATATTATTGTATTGTCATCAGAACTACATACAGCTGCCAATTTTCATGATCCTTGGAAGATATTAGTTACCTTAGATTTCATTACATATAGGTACAGGTCGACCTAATAAAAGCGTGTTAAAAACAACGGGTTGCACTCCGGGAGTGCCGGCAGAAGTGAAAATATACATAAATGAACTTTAAATGCAGAACGTTAGAATAGGTTTCTGACTAAAATAACGACGTCATGATAGAAGGACAAACTTGTACATACAATAATGAACTTTAAATGCAGAACGTTAGAATAGGTTTCTGACTGTCCGTCTTACGATCTGACGATCTGACGCGAGTTTAACATTTTTTACTCATCCAAAAATGCACAACGCCGCTAAAGAAGTTTTCACTTCAAAATAATTCAAAAATTTATCTGAGCGCCTGATCGATGCGACGCGTGACCAAAATGCTGGTGCGTATCTGGCCCAACGCATAAGCATTGCCATTCAATGTGGCAATGCGGCGCAGCATGCTGGGTAAGCTGCCAACTAGTAGTGGGTTTGAGCATTTAGATTGTCTTTAGAGATTTATCGGTCTGGGGTAATCCATATGCTTTTTGTGTAGTAGTTTATTAGTTGAGTTTGTTGTTTTATAGTAGTTAATAAAGTCACTTGCCCCTTTAAAAATAAAATGAAAAAATGCAGCATTCGTTAGGTACGACTGGACGTTACGAGTATGAGTCGATAAGAAGAAAAATGTTGCAAGATGTTGTAGATACCTTAGTTGGATTTGCATGGTCGTTCAAAATTGATGTTGTAAAATTTAAAATATAGTTATAGTATAGTTTACATAATTTTTGGACGTTTCACGTCCAAAAATTATGTAAGCCATATACTCGTATGACACGGTCACAGATCCGTTTAAAAATTATTAATTTAGTTGAATTTTCATTTAAAGAATGGTGATTTATTCTTAGGAAATACGATCCAAATTTTAAAACGACTCTACTATATTTCATTTTACTTTCTATTTTGACTATCTGGGTTTATAGTCTAAAAATGCGTTATAAATCAAGCTGAGTGGGTGAAACACATCCTTTTATTTTTTTAACATTGTGACATTTGCAAACAGACATAAATTTTATTTATGCATATTTCTGAAGCCACAGGGGTGGGGGGGGGGGGCTGCCACCCCCCGGTGGCAGTGGACTGTATTTTCAGTGATGATAAAAATTATGACAAGATATTTATGTATCATGCACTTAGCACGGTGCCATATAAACATAAGTACACCTAATTTTAACGTTTGCTTGGCGAGCAGACCACCAGCCAAATGGAGACAATATCGTCAAATTAGAGAGCCTACTAATACTAATAATAATTATGTAATATTAATAAGCATTTACAAACATTTGGTAAAACTTAATTCCAGCAAAAGGAAACAGATGTCGTCAAATACAATCTAATAACATCTGTATGTATTTAAGGGCCTCCCTTCTGAGCACTGACGCTCCACTAATAAGCGCAAACTCCACCATTTTCATATTTGCGCAAATTACATTAATGCTTATTGCTCGCTCCACACTCGAGATGTTGGAATAGAAATAAGCGCTTAGTAGTTAATTGTTTTTGATGTTCGAGAATATTCTATTAAAGGTAACGTTGCGGAAAGAATCCCGACTGGTAGGTCTGGATTCCAGTGGAAACTCTAGCGGTGAATGTTTTAAATTCAGTTAGCTAGAGCAAACACAAACAAGGGTAGTTTTTTTACAGAGATGGACACATTGATTCAATGACAGTTTTAGTAAATTATAAATTTTAAAATTGGTGGACATTTCACACGACACTATCTAGCCCAAACTAAGCAAAGCTTGTATTATGGAACTAGTTGGCTGATAGAATACATATTATAGACGTACTTGATTTTTGCTAAATATATACTTATGATACATAGTAATACCCAGACAGAACAAACATCCATACTCATCATACAAATGTTTACCCTGGGTGGGGATCTAATCCACGACCTACGGCTTAGCAGACATACTACCAACTGAGCTGCAAGACCAGTCAAAGTTTAATTCACAGCAGGTGATCCAGAACCTAGTTAATTGTAGTGTCAGCAACTTCATTACATACGAAATTACAATACGCAATTGAGCTATATTTTTTATATCCCTACTTTAATTAAGAGAGTAATATAATCGATGTATTGTTCGTTCAGCCCGAGGCGCGAGCCACCGCCCGTCGCGTCACTTCGCACCGTTCCGCTAACGTGCTATATCTGTGTAATAATTACATTACACGACTTTCCCTTCCTGACATCTGTGTACCGTTGATTGTCATTTATATAATTGCCCTCGTCGCTGATATTCACCGCTCCTCCGTCGTCAGGAACAGGGAGAATTATTTCGCTAATTATACGCTAAAGAAACGCAGGTTTCACGTTTCGGGAAACACGATTCTGCCAACGGAAATTACGTTTATTTTTAACCAACCGTTTAAATTAACCCTTACCTTTGAAAATATTCATAACCTTTGATTATTTTCACGTTTATTTTGGCTTTCCTTTCACAAAAGTTTATGTTTATTCTATCCGAAAAGAACTTTCTGGTTTGCGAATGTACTCTACTGAACGCGAGTAACTTGACAAATATCAATGACCCGCTTACATAACGATCACACTTCGACTATTGTCTCCGTAACTTTCTAAATAAAGTGGACGAAATCTACGAATTGGCATGAAATCTGAATTGGAGACGGTTCCGTGATACTTTTGAGTGTTTTTGCCGTGGAATACATTCATAGCTAGGAATTCGTTAAGTAGGTGTGGTACTGTTGCCACTATCACTTTCAGTTCTACTAAGACAGAACAAAGCGAGTCTATAGGCAAATGGTATTCTCGAGCGAGAAAGGTCGTTGAGAGTCTCGCTAGCGCTACAAACGTACTGTATGAGTATTACAACAGCAGCTGAGTTGTTACCACATCAGTGTTATTTTATTTAGAAATTGCTCGTGTCACATTTGTAGAAAATAGCTAAATTAGAAAATCTCGCTAAAAGAGAAACATTTCGCTGGAATCCGTTGCTTTGCAGAAGTCAAAACAAAGTTTCATTCCGTTCGCAAGACAACGTGGTCGCCTGCGGTGCCCGTGACAAATTATTTAGCATCGTATAAATTCCACCGACATTTTTTACTCAACAACAAAAACATCGGCACGAGATATATTTGGTTGAAAAAATTAACAAGTGTTAACTTTTTTGCAGTGAAAGCTAGCGTTTCGCAAAGCATTCTAATCAAATTATTAGCCGCTCTCGACGGACGAAAACGTTATATCGAATTAGTGCCTGTAGCGGAGGTGAAAAATGAATTATCGTAAAACCCGCTTCGTTAATGCATTTATCTGGGGTTCATGTAATATTCTGTTAACAGAAAAAAATAATCTTTATTTCGGCTTGCGTTTTCTCATAAATAACAAAGATTTTTTAATATACTCGGAAAATATGCAGAGATAGAAAAAATAAAGAGAATTGAAGAGAGGACCTTATTGTTCATTTTTCAATAACCTCTATTTATTTTGTACAAATAGACAAGCAAAGACAGAAAAGTGACAAATATTAAAATACATGCTTTAAATAAATACAACTATATCGCGAATTTGGCTATACTAAAAGAGCGCGCACATAAACTTTACTTACTACCACACTTTTTTTTAATACCTAAATGTGTATGGAAATGATTTGGACTTTGAGTGGCGAAGATTTGTTTTTTTCCTTATTTTATTTTATTATATATAACTATATACATATATAGCTATATAAATTATATATACATCAAAGTTTTAAATATTATAAAAACGGTTCCAATCATGTAAAAAATCCTCGAAATCTTGCAACAGTCAGGTGTAGAAAACAATTATCTACTTTGATCGAATAAATGCACAATGTAAGTAAGTATAGCCGAACCGCTTAACTGAGTCTGTTCCTGAGGTATGGGAGCGGCACGGGAGGGTTCACATGTAATAGCAACGCTGACATGACGCGTCATTTTATGTACCGTATAATATAACCCCGCCCGTACCGCTCCCATACCCCAGGAACAGACTCAGTTAAGCGGTTTGGCTATACCCATTAACGGCAACTGCGCACTCGAAGATCTAAATATCTCATTCAACTCTCAGATTCATATCATTTATCTGCTATATACACACACTCGGCTTGCATTCAATCGAATGATTGAATGCAAGCCGAGTGTGCCCCAATCAAAGCTGATTACAATTCCGCACGGTTTGCCTGTGAATCCGATACGGATAAATATTTGCACGACAGGTTGTAAGCCGTACGTGCCAGAGGCAGCTAATAACAGTTACTTGTATCACTCAGATACCCTAACTACGCTTCAAATTTCAATTTGGAACGGCATAAAATTGGATGTTTGATTTAGATCCGATAGGTTGCCGGAATTAACGATTTTGTTGCCCTTTGACAAGCTCCGCATTAGCTCCGTGCTAACGTGGCTGATTCTATACAGGCAGCTACTTTTCCATTGTCGCCAAATTGCGGAAACGTGACAGTATTTACTGGCATAAAACATTTTCATCGCCTTTTTTTTCTCCTATTGGGGCTACTGCATTTAACACATTTGTCATTTTCAAGCGCTAATTATATTTTATTAAGATTACTCAACTCACAGTCTATTAAAAAATATATCTCTGTCAAATCCTCGTCATGCCTCAGTAAAATGGTAATGACTTTACTAGAAACTTCTATGGTAAAATATACATTTTGGCACTGTATTTCCCTTGCCCACTTGGGGCGTTGTACGTGATAGAATACATTGAACAAAGCAAGACAAAAAATGTTTGCACTGTTAACATTCAAAATAATACAAGCTTAGAATAATACAATAAAACAAATTTAGGATAGTGCAGGATAGCCATCTGAAGTGCAGTATCTTTGGCGTCAGGTTAATTGACTACATACGCAATACGGAACTGCGTTCCAGCACGCAGATCACAGCGTAGCTTTGAGAGCTTCGCTGTGATCTCAGCTTGAGAGCTTGATTTCAGCTGCCAAGCTGAAATGGATCTAGGCCATAACGATTACATGCATGACGAGCTTTTAGCCAATGTTACAAACAAGTGACTTTCCAATTCGGCGCGGTCACTAGGCAGCCTAGGCCTCGGAGATTCCGAAAAGAACTTGACACTTTTGACAAAAATTGGTACATCAATGCATAAAACCGACAAACCTTGAAAGATCGGTGGGAAGCCTTTGCCCAGCAGTGGTACACTACAGGCTAGAATACTAATATACTTTTTTTGTAAATACATACTTATGATACATAGAAACACCCAGAAACAGAACACACATCCATACTCATTAGATATTATTTGCCCTGAGTGGGGATCGAACCCACGACCTGCGGCTTAACGGGCAGACACACTACCAACTGATCGACGAGGCCAGGCTAGCAACAACAACAACAACAATAAAATAACAATTATCAAAATTCTCCGCGAGCTTTTGGTTTTATTCCACTGTTTAGATGCACTCGTATGAGTACTCAGAAAACCGCACGCGCAATTACTTGGATTTTAATTCCTGAAGCGAGAGCGATGTTTAAAGAATTTCATTACACTGAAACTCTTCCTAGACGTCGGAATTCATTTTAAACGGAGACTAAAAACCCACTTCGGAAACAAAGTTCTTATAAAGAAAACTTTTGTTATTATTTCTCGATTTAGAATGCAAGGCGGGAGTTACAAAGGGAGGCTCTCTCTTTCCTACCTGTTTTATTATTGTTTATTTGCTACCTCTGAAATTGTTGGAGCGGTATGCAAAGGAAAATTTGGATCTGATTATCTTTGGAACGATAAATAAGATTAAGAAAACGAATCCGGACGTCTTGAGTTCAGCAATCTGGGATTTAATAAAGAACATTAATTCGGATTTATTGCACAGATAAGTTCAAATGACTTAACGAAATATTATACCCACTGTTTCAGTGTACACAGCAAAGTTTATTTCTTGAAACTAGAGTTTACTTAACACATACTTTTACAAATTTTTTGTATCCTTATTATGTACATTATTTTTAATGAGGGTGAAATCTAATTTAATCTTTATTGATTTGAGGGTAAAGTACGGTCATATTTTGTAATTGACATTAGTGCCTAAATAAAATCTATGGAATCTCTAAAAGAGAACGCTGAAGTTTTTAGAATTTAAAGACAGGTCTTAGCAGGATAGTTTACATGTCGCCCTCAGTCTTTGCTCGTGACCGCGGGGCTGCTTCATATGGTTACAGCATTTTGGGCTTGCGATAAAAATTAAGGACCTCATCTAAAACCTAGTTTTCAAAGTTTTTACTACAGATAAGAGATATCAGATAGGTATTGTATTCTAAGGCCCCATCACCAGTGCCAAAATACCTACATACATACAAAAATAATTTAATGATGATAATTTCCGGAGAAATGATTACAGATTATTTAGAAAACTAAAGAAATTTAGTATTGTGACTATAATAATATATGTATCTGTGGGGAACTCCACTCTTGAAGTTGTTGACGAATACGTCTACCTAGGACAAACGGTCCGATTAGGCAGGTCCAACTTTACGAGGGAGGTCAATCGTCGTATCCAACTCGGCTGGGCAGCGTTTCGGAAACTTAAAAGCGTCTTCTCGTCCAATATCCCCCAGTCCCTCAAGTCGAAAGTTTACAACCAGTGTGTGTTACCAGTGATGACATACGGCCAGTGTATGGTCCCTAACTATGGGCCTTATAAGGAAGCTCAAGGTCGCGCAACGAGCTATGGAGAGGGCTATGCTCGGAGTCTCTCTACGAGATCAAATCAGAAATGAAGAGATACGTAAACGTACAGGAGTCACCAATATAGCACAGCGGATTAGCAAGTTGAAGTGGCAGTGGGCAGGGCACATAGCACGTAGAACTGATGGCCAATGGGGCCGAAAGGTTCTCGAGTGGAGACCACGTACCGGCAAGCGCAGCGTAGGAAGACCAGCCACGAGGTGGACAGATGACCTCATACAAGTGGCGGGAAGACGCTGGATGCAAGCCGCTTCCAATCGGTCTTTTTGGAAATCCATGGGGGAGGCCTATAGGTCCAGCAGTGGACTTCTTATGGCTGAGATGATGATGAATAATATATGTATGTATTATTTTATACTTACATACATCTTAATTTTTCCGTTTCAGCATAAATAAAAAATTTGAAGTGAAAATGTTTTTGAATATTTTTAAATGTTTTTTTGGAATGTCCAGCAGTAGACTTCTTATGGCTGTGGTGATAATGATAAATAAAATCCCAGTGTACACTGTAGAGGCATCAATTACTTATTATTGATGACGACGTACTTCTATTTATCGCCTTTAGAATTCTTAGTTGATAAATAGCGAGCAAAATTGACGACTGCGAATTTACAATACCCCTTTAAGAAGTAACAACTTTGCTCGAAGTTATTCAAGCAACATTGCCTTCTAATGCTAATTCGATGGCTTTAAACGTAGGTACCGTGATTCTAAAACGCGGAATGCGGTAGCGTTGGCGCGGAGATTGTTCCTTGGTGGGATTAACTCTAAACGCGAGGCTCGTGGCTGCTCTCCGTGCTTTCTAAACTGGAAAAAATAACACAAAAACATATTATATTATTCAATACTGGAATGTCATAATACTTCCTCATTTATAGACTAGGTTACTCTGTAACGATCAATGTTTTTGTTTTTAACTGACAAAAAACTATATAAGTAGATTTACACAGGTCATAATTTTAATAAAATAACAAGTTTTTTATCTAAGGTTAATTACGTACGTACTATATGCGTATCTGTAGTAGGTAAAGGAAAACCTACTACAGATATCAATTTTATAGACGACCTAAGAAGAATTTCGACTTGATCTAACATGACCTCGGAAACGTGTCTATGCTTTAACAAAAATAAACTGTGCCATGAAAATGTAGGTAAGCAGTAAGTCTTGATACTAAAAACTCCATTGGATAGTTACATCATAAAATTGAAAACTATTTCTAAATGTGCCAGTTAATTCACTTTTTATATGGGCGAAGCAGTAGGGTAGTATACGAGTACTTGTAACAAAATATTATTTTCCATTACAAATTATTGTAAGGAACGTATTAGGTAAGTGCATACTTAATTCAATATAATCAATACTAAAAACATAATCTCAACACCTAAGAATTAAAACAATAATTACATCTAATATAGAACATAGCAACAAAATAACTAGAGCAAAAAAGATTGCAGCTCAGTTAACTCATCAGCTTACTTTCTACTTTATTACGTTACTCCATAATCGCGAACATAAATCGAGATATGATCCCATTAACTTAAAGATTTCACTGCCGTTTTATGCTTTATTTTATTCACATTTAAAATCAGATAAAGCTTAAAAACGCCGTAAATTCCCGTACAATACCGCAAATTACAGCGGACGCGCGCCACTGCGAAATTCGTTGCGGCTGTTTCATTAAAAACCACAAGTGATGAATTGATCCCGAATTAAGTGGGTAGATATTTGAAATAAAATGAGTCCGAAATTTGGTTTGTTTGTCGCTGGTAAGCTTCTCATTTTTGGGAACAATTGTGTGCGCAAGAGCTTCACGACCTAATTCCACCTTCCCCATTTCACTACAAGGGCTGCAGAAAGTCGGTACATTACCACCTATTTCTCATTAAAATGCCAAAATTCCGTACTCAGCGATATAGGTCCACGTTCTTGATGCATACTCCACAGGAATGGAATTCTTTGCCGCCATCTGTGTTTCCTGAGAAATAAAATCTTGGAATTTTCAAGCCTAGAGTCAATAGATATCTTCTAGATCGAAGAGTTCCTTCCTTGGCTACACCGTCGCGTATCATCAGGCGAGTTGTTGGTCAATCGTAGAAAAAAAACCTGTGACGTTCAGAACACGGGAGATCTTGGAATAATAATCCTAAAACAAGTTCATGTATTTTCCATGAAGAAATCTTCCTCAGTTTATGTCCCACGATTTTAGGCCATTCCCATTCATCATAACCGGCAATATTTCTTGCGAGTTTCAGTTTCAGGTTCACTGAGAGCAGAAAGTGAAACTTGCTTCCAAGAAACTTGGTGTGTTTAACAGAGTGAAGTAATAGCTCACGCTGGGTCAGCGCCTCAGCTGCTTCTGACTTAAAGAGCGTAAGTGCGGTCCCACATGGAATATTGCACGTGCACCTAGCTCTGGAATGGCGCACCTGGTTACCTTTAGTCTCTCTACTCACAGGGACGAGCCATAAGCATGGTTAACGATTTGGAAACAGCTTAACGACAAGCTGGAGTTAAGCTGTGAAGTAATGTGATCTAAATACTTTTCCATTTTTAACGCTTGTTTTCTGCAGAATACTCAGAGCTTACTGATTTCTTTACTATGCTGAATTTCCATTATCGCGCTTCCTGGCACCATCAAAAAGCTAACAAATCAGCTAAAGACCCAACCTTACATTTTGCAAATCTTTACGGTCAGATTCTTCAATTCAATTCAATTCAGTGCTTTATTTGTCAGTTAAAAAGTAACATAGAGCTCGTATTATTAAATTTGTACAGCCAATACTTTACCACTACCTTATACTGGGTGTGCAAAGATACTGAAAAATCAATAGATAAGAGATTTAAAATTGTAGATGTCAATAAATTATGTCCTTCCTCTCCTTCCTTCCCGCTGACTAACAAGATGAAGAATGTCCATCTTCCGAACCTTTTATTTCCGTCCTTTACTTCCAAGCTTTCTGAAAGGGTTTTTTTGTACAAACACTTCCGTGTTCAGCATCATCGATACCAATAGTGTTGTAGTACTTGTAGTCATGTGCGGATTTACCTAAACCTAAAAATAATGTCATCATCATCACCATCATCTCAGCCATAAGAAATCCACTGCTATGAACATAAAAATAATGTATTTTCCTAAAAACATATCTTTAAGTGATATGGAGGAGTAAACTTCTTATAATAAATGATTGACTTAACAGATTAGTGGGGCTGGGATTGACAATGAAATTTTCATATAAATTATTTACAAAGCATCACGTATGATCTCAACTGATATGTAACAAGTATATTAATAAACGTTTCATAGATATAATTCACCTAGGAATGCGGCAATGCAGTCATCCAGCTTGCAATGACGACATGATGTATACCGAGATTTAAAGATTACTCAGTCTCCGTTCACTTTAAGATTGTATGAATAATGTACAAGACATAATAATCTCTTCATCTATAGGGAATATATTAATTTTCATACCAGTTTGATTCATGTTGCATGAAGATTATATACTTCGAAGGAAAGAGTTAACCTAATTATAATTCAATTAATTTTAATTATAAGTTTCCGGCAGCCTAGCCGGGAGACCGTCTGACTTGCAATCCGCAGGTCCTGGGTTCGAATCCCACGGCACGCACCTCTGTATTTTCAAAGTTATGTGCGTATTGTTGATTGCCGCCAACTTCAAACGGTGAAGGAAAACATCGTGAGGAAACCTACATGTCTGAGAGTTCTCAATGATCTTGAAGACGTGTGAAGTCACACGTAGTCGTGAAGTCGCACTTGGCCAGCGTGGTAGACTATAGCCTTACCCTTCTCACAATGAGAAGATGGCCGCGTCCAGCAGTGGGACAGATTGTACAAAGAGGGCTGATAAAAAAAAAACAATTTATTTCGAACTAATCAAATGCCAATGACATTCCTGGGGTTACTTAAGTAGTGTTTAAAGCATTAAACAGTCAAAACTGTTTCTCATATTATGGTACTCACTCACCAAACTAATCATTTTAGTCATACGAGTTCCTTCCTACTTACATAATTATTGAGTAGAAACAACAGGTGTGTGTAATTAATCTTGGTTATTATGTCGAAAACTTTGAGATAATAATCAAACTGTCATGATAAAGTTTGTTATGAGCCCGCCAAAACGTGGCCAGAAAATTGACCTTGATGTCTATTCAAATAGTCATAATAAACAACAGTGAATGGTATCATATATCTACCTAATAATGACGTTAAACAATGGTCACAAAATATGTTCAGTAAGTTATAGGTACTTAGAGTAGGTAATAAACAAACAGTTAACTTGACGGCCTTGCGGTTGCATGTGACAGCGCAATGATTATTCAACGAGATCATTTAAACTTTCCGCTGAATGAACAGATAATTCCTGCTTCATTACTTCTACAACCTATTATCGGCTTTTAACGAAACCATCTAGTTGGTAAACTTGGATTCGAACTCGAGCTAAGAGTATTTGTGAAATCCTGCAAGTGAAACTTTGCAAAAATTAAACTTTTGAAAGTACAGAATCAAAGCCAGGAGCGGTCGGCGAGGCCGCACCATGCCGCGCCGCGGCGCGCTCATTTGAATTACGTCTCTCCGCCTTTTGTAGTCGACTTCATTTAGCGAACTTAAAGAAGACTCTTTTATTTGGACCCAGCAAAGAACTTAAGAGGTGCATTGTTGAATCCGTAACAAATTGCGCACTGTGATTACGTTAAGAACTCTGTCCACAGTCAAAGGTACAGCTTAGATTGGAATTTAGCAGTTAGCTCTTTCTCAGTTTGCTGGGAATTTATATTGCTTGTGCTTGAACGAATCTTAACAATTTCGTGCTAAAAAATTATTTCACTTATTTTTCATTTCAAAATGGTAGACTTTCTTATTTTTTGTAGGTATAATTACACTACACAACAATGATGTAGCTCACCAGAATGATCGTTTGTTTTTAAAGTAGACAGGGCACATGGCTCCTGAATTGATGACTGATGGAGCCGAAAAGTTCCCGAGTGAAGAGTGACACCGGCAAACGCAATATATTAAGACCTACCAAAGAAAAAGAAGTAACGCGAAGGAGAATAGACGATCTCATACAAGTGCAGGAATATACCGGATGCAACCCGATTCTAATCGGTCTTTTTAAAAATCACTGAAGGAGGCCTTGTGTTCACCAGCGAATTTCTAATGATAACTACAGTTACCTACATACTTTATTTTAAGAATCTGCGTTTGACCACTTGTCTGACAGTAAATAATACTGTGATCGAAGATGAAACATTTTAGTCCACATATTATTAATCTATTAAGGCTTGAAAATTCCAACTTCGTACTTATGTAGATTTTATGAAACAAAATATTCCACTTATCTTTACTACGAATCAAAAATGTAGAGTGAAATAATTGCGAATTATTTACATAATATTACAAAAACGAAAGTGACTGTATCTCTGTCAGTGTTGTTACCTTTTCACAATTAATTGATGCCGAACCGTTCGTAATGAAATTTGGTTGAGAAATATTCAGGAATCTGAAGAAGGACTTTGGATACATTTCGTCATCTTCACCGTTTTGCATCACTACACGAGTGGAACCACTGGGTTCAGCTCGTTTTATATACAATTTATATACATACACTGTTACATGGTACTACCCTGTACTAAACCGAAATGTGGTCGTACGCAATATGCACACAGCTTAAAATCAACAGTTCTATAGAAATATGTAGTTAGTTAAGTCCCTACGAAATATATGGAACGGCTGATTTCTGAGGACGTACATTATAGAAAGTTTTTTGGGATTTGCAGAAAACTACAAAATCACATATATACAACTAGTCTCACCTTAATTTTGTTCTTGTTTTCTGGCAGCTGAAGAAGCTACAAAGCTGTGTAATTTAATGATAGAGCGTCAGAAATGAGTATTGTCATGAAAACTAAGTTTTCCAACGATTCTTGTTATTTCAAAGGTCGTTAGTCTACGAATGCAGTGAAGCAAAATACAGCAAACAATTGCAAGTTGTACTAGAGATGTATTACGTTGCTTCCGTCATTATTTTTGTTTGGCGACAAAGTTTGCCTGCAGGGTATTGTACACAGCGACACACTAGCGTCGCAACAAGTGAGTGTAAACAGTTTGTATTCTGTTCAAGCACATCTTGTGACATCGCGGCTTTTTTCAGATTTAGGTGTAAGACTATTTTCTCTTAGATTTATTCTGTATAAGTATTTTGTTTTTTGTCGTATCGACATTGATAAATTGTTTTTGATGGTAAAATGATTTTATTTTTTCAGTCTTATAAAAAGGTTATGTTTTTTTTTAACACGAATAAGTCCGCGTTTGACCACCAACTCGCCTGTTGGAAAGCGAAGATGTTGTCGGAGATGAAGCACGCAGACTTAGAAGATACCTATTCACTCTGACCTTAAAAAGACCAATGTTGTAATTCTCAGGGAACAAAGAAGCCGGCAATTTGTTCCACTCTTTCGCTGTACCGATAAGAAACGTAATTAAACCGTTTAGTGCGAATATTGGAATATTGTTTATGTTTTCTTATTTATTTTTTTGCATTTTTCTCAATATGATCGCTGGTTGAAACCCGACATCGATATTTGCTTTTACAAGCTTTGTAATAATTTCACTTGTGTGTTTGGTATTCATCTTTCGATCCGAAGAACCGCACTGCAAGAAATTACTTGATAATTTGCACATAGGCAATTTTTGTTAGCTGAATACTTTAGAATGTCATTGGCTAAATATAAATTCATTTACAGATTTGTTTCCTTAATAAGTAAGTTCTCAACGATCAATTTTTAAACACATATATTTGATCTAATATTTTTTTTACCAAATTTATTTCATTCATCAGAATTGGTCTCGTAAAAAATATCAACTTCGATTATTAGTTTTTTACACTTTCAATTTCACTAACTGCAAATATATTTGACAAACCCGACTTGTTTCCCTTGACAGAAATATTTTTTTAGTTTCTCAATTACAGTTGTATTATTAGCAAAAAGATTTAACACAGAATTTACTTAAAATTGCTATATAATTATTCAGATTTAGTTTTCAATGTTCACAGTCATTAAATTACGAGTAATTAATGCTTATTCAGCGACCGGAAAATTGATAAAACGATATCGTAGAATTCGCAGATCTGAAATGAATGAACATTTTCGGCCTTACCGGAAAACGTTACTTAACTTTAAGCATTGCTTAACATATTTTGTCAACATCTCTCTTACACGTAGATAGATAGATAGATAAACTCTTTATTGTACACACCATAAAAATTACAATTTACAATTTTTTTATTTATATTTACACGTAATGACACTTACGGAAAGAACGAACGAAGAAGTAACGTTTTTTGGTAAGGCCCTTTAGCAATAGTGTTTTTACTTAGTTTAACAAACTTAAATTAAATTTGTACTTAAATTAAAACTCAGTAACGCCCTTATATTTTATCCTGCGCTTGTCCTGCTCTGTAATTTTTCTCATTTTTTTAACCCCTGGCCCAAAAAAGGGGGTTTTAAGTTTGACGTGTGCATCTGTGTGTCAGTCTGTGGCATTACGGGTCTCGAACGGATGGACTGATTTTGATTTACTTTTCTTTTGTTTGAAAGAGGATTTCGTCGAGAGTGTATCTGAGCTGTTTCGTCAAAATCGGTTTACGCGTTTTTATTTGTCGGGAGTTTTTAGGTTTTCTATACTTATACTTCATTTAATAGAGATCGGAGTTTTTTTTATTTTTGAGACAAGACACATTACATAAGAAAATAATGCTACAACACATTGCAGAAGTAAATAATACTACTAATTTGAAACGTGACTGATCAGCTCTTTCTTTTATTACCAAACACGAGATATTTATCACAAAATACATAAACATTTAAGGTGAGAAATTTGATTAATCTGTCATCTTGGATTAGAATAACAATAGCAAATAATAAAGTGTTACCCTACTAGTTGGGTCCCGCGGTTATACTTGAAAAATAAAAAGAATGCGCGAAATAACTAAATGAATGAATGAATTAAATTAATAAAAAAACTGATATACTGATGAATCTGATGATATGATATAGTTTATACAGCCTGTGTTTATTTCCAGGCTTTCGGGTTCAGACTTTTTTCTTTCTCGCTCTTATTCAAGAATGAAAATGAAAATATTAAGAGTAACTATAAAAAACAAAATTAAACTACTAAATATACTAAACTAAACAATAAAACTAATCTAATAAAAAAAGTTATCTTCGTAATTTAAGTATTAAGCATGACGATGTTGTACTCTTTTGCGAGAAAGTAAGAAAACTTTTAAATAATAATTAACTATAATGATTCTAAGCTTTAGCCTCCTGTAATAACTTAAAGATTTTAGTAAAAATATTCAGTACTTAGTAATCTGAACATCTGACATCTGTTAACGTAAAATGTAAGATACATATCTATTTCTCTAACTTTATCTTAGTATAACAAACTTTGATACTTGAAAATCTGTGAAAGCAATTACATTGCTCCCACTGCAAATACAACATCCGCGCCATAACTTTCAACATTGCTTACTCACTTTGATTCTTAACTTTGATTAAAACGAACACGTCGAAGTAAAGTCCCATATGAATTTAAATACCCTATTTCTTTCCGCAGATCCAAATCGTACGTGTGCGTTGAGCATTAGTCCCAAAAAAGGGTACGAAAGGGAACAGGGAGCGTCACGAAGTCTGCCTGAGGCAATTTGGTACCAAATGTCGTGGTGTACGTGCCTTACAAATAAAGAGGATGGGATAAGCCTGTATTACGAAGCAGCAGTTAGCATACAGCCCTATGATTTATGACCCAGCGGTAATAGAACTGTAAAAATAAACTTTGCTGTGTATTTGTCTGACATTTTTGACGACAGGCTATTTTGTGTTCAAGGCTTCATGAGTAAAAGTATTATTGAATTTGTGGAGGGTAGGTAAGTATATATTAATATTTTATGGCGACTTTGCACGTACTTTCTCACAAAAATAACGTATTCTCAACAGCGGATGAAGTATAACGAAATCGTAAAAGGCAGAAAAAATTGCTCTTCTGCAGTCGGGTAACTTGTATGTTTTTATTTTAATTTTATTTAGAAACTTATTAATTAGCTAGACAGCTCTTAGCAAAAATCTATCTAACGGCTTATAGAAATTTGAAAAATTGGAACGTTTTTTATACAAATTCATATTAACGGGATTACTTCTAATTAGCTAAATCTAATTGGAAGTAATTCGGTTAATATGAACTATTGCATCTAAATAACTCAGTTGCTGGTCAGGCGCTCTTATTATTATATGAGTACCTGGAATTTTTTGGACTTATAACCTACGCGGGCAAACCCGCGTTCACTAAAATTAAAACCCAGCTATATCGATTTCTCGTCCCCAAATCTGCCTACATAACTAATTTCTTTAAAATCATTGGAACCGTTTCCGAATATATATTTATAAGTACATACATATATTAGAATTTGTCGTAAATAAATTTTACTAAATAAAACTGGAACAACAAACGATATCTACTCAATTTTACATTAGATAATTTTTCATTTTTATGAGATAATCTACTGGCAATCCGAATTATTTTTAGCATCGTACAAAAGTATCATCAACTAAAAAGAATCACAATCATTAAAACTAAAACAATTCCAACGAAGTTCTTAGAAACTCTCTAAAACACAGCATTTTAACAAACTTCGCATATCGGTATGGAAAGATGTAACTTTTTTAACATTTCCCAAGTTTCCGGTGGAAGTATCGACCGCGACATTTATCTACTCGGTACGACGTTTTGTGGACGACTACCCTCAACTGGAAAATTGGCTTACCCTAAAAATAGTTTGCCTTTCGTGAGCAAAACTTTCCAAACTACTTGTGGAATATCTCTACCATGGATTCGATTGCTTTAAGTGGGAAACATAACGTTTTATCGAATACCGTTTAATGATATTTGCTTTAATGGAGGTGGCGGTAAAAATACTTGTACTATTATTAGTATTAGTATATCATTAAAATCTCGGGTCGCAGCCCGGTCCTTTGATGGGCATCAGTGGAGCCGAAGCCAACACTGAGAGGCCCTTTACAAAAAATCAAATAAAAAATACAGTGTTTTGGTATGTGGATGGATGATGGAACTATTGTACAATATGGAATTTGACAAATCGGGGCTATTGAAATGAAATGGTTATGATTTATAAAACTAGTTTATTGGCTGATGCTCCCACACAGTGAGTACTTCTGTGTGGGAGCATCAGAATGAGATATCAGCACCTGCCTATTTTGTCTCATTATCCAAAATTAGTATTAGTTATTATTATTAGTTCGTAGTTCAAGCTAAAATTTTTAGTATGTAAAATGTTGGTCTGTTGGCTAGGGTTCTCCTATTTAATGTTTTTTTTTTTTTTTACCAAAAATCTTGTTATTTAAAATGACAATGATCTTTCTAATATACCGCATCTTTATTATTTTAATTTTTTAAACGAATTTTAAAAGGTTTCACCGATAACAAACACCGTAACACTAATGACTATCTTTCAACACCCACTGCGCCCGTTTACACCAAAATAAATAACGAGTCACTCTCCCTTCACAGCATCCCCTTGCAGTTGCTTAATTTTTCTAAGTGCGAATCTATTTTTCACCCCCGGACCGCCTGTATACTTTCTTCAAAAGATTTACGCTTTCAACGCGGGCAATAAGCGAGCCTATACCTAGCCTATACTATATTCTTATCTATAGCCGTAGGTATTTTTCCCGTCGTGATATTGGACTAACCCGATTAGAACATTTGTCATCATCAATTATGTATTAATAATGAAAAAGTTCTTGTCACATTTAAAATAAAGAAAATGAATCACTGCTGTCAAGTCCTAGTCATAGCTTAGTTAGTGTTAACTTGTGTTTGTAATTAGACTCTGACGGCATTTTCTAATTATATATAATTTTTAACCGACTTCCAAAAAGAACGAAGTTCTTAATTCGACTGAGTTTTTTTTTTGTATGTTTTTATGCGATTACTCAATTATAAATTGTTTTTGATAATTCTTTTTTTTTTGTTTGGTAGGTGATATCTCAAAGGTGGTCCCATATATTTTTTATCAAATTCCGTTCAGTACTTTTTTTTTTACCAACTGAAAAACTGACATCCAAGTAAACGGATTGCGTATTCTGAAGTCGGTTTTTTCAGATTTTTATATTATAATTATTTTTAACCCTATTGGTAGACATTTGACACAACACCATCTAGTCCAAACTAAGCAAATCTTGTAGGTACTATGGGAATTTTATGGGATGTTTGATAGAATACATATATATATACTTTTTTTTTTGTTGTAAATACATACTTATGATTATTAAGAATATTGTAAGAATTGGACTCAAAAACCCTTGAACCGAGAAGAATAGAAAGAGGATAGGTAGGCCTTTGCCCAGCAGTGGTACGGAACAGGCTCAAAATAAATAATACTTATGATATATAAAAACAACCAGGCACAGAACAAACATCCATGCTCATCATACAAATGTTTGCCCTGGGTGGGGATCGAACCCACGACCTACATCTCAGGAGGCAGTCGTACTACCACTGAGCCATGAGGCCTTTCAAATTAGTAGTACATAATAATATTATCTGATGCTAACAAACATTTTCAAATAAAGCCGTTAATAAATAAAACACCACGATTTCTACACATTATTAGCCAAAATATCTTATAGAGCTTATAAAATCATAAAGCTTGAAAAAATAAAATAGCGGCATGTTTATTTCACGTTCCCGCCAAAAGCTTCCAAAGATACATAACGTAGCTTCTTCGGTATTTTAAAAAGGCACTTCTGAATCCGGTGAAAAATTGCCTTCCGTCCAACGCGGCCCCGGGCCCATACATTATTGTCTTCTCGTTTCGATTGAATGCCACCAGAGATAGCGACAGATAACTTATTTACAACGAACTGTTTATCTCTCGAGTTGACATTAATTTTGCAGAGTGACGTCTATTTATGGAAATCAAAAATAATGGCGCCATAATTCTGGCTTAGGGACCGAATTCTTTGAACAACAACCGAAATTGAGTTGAGTAATTGCTCAGCTTATTTTCTGCTCGGCGGACATCAATTTTTTGGTAATTATTTTATTGGATATCTGATGTTGTGCTTCGTTTAAGTGCTAATAAAAACTTGGATAAAAATGGGAGTGTTGAGCAAGATCGAAGATTATGTTCTATTTTTCTTCTTCAATTTATTAATATTGTAATGACACAGAGATTCACTATATAAATAAAGTAATAGTATAGTTTTCCAGCGGATTTACCTCGCGATACAACGTGGCAACGCAGCGAGCGTGCTGGGAACTTTTGGGCAAGGGATCAGCGCGGGGGAGTCGTTGACTGGTTAGCCTAAAATGTTTAATTTTGTTTTTGTGACGTGGCATAGTGGTATTAAATAAAGTAATTATATTTTAATATGGGTAATTTCGCCACGTTTTACCAGATAACTAAGCTGTGAATGAAGCACGTTGATATGGAATATATTTATTCACACTAGCCTCTGAGGGGGCTAGTGTGAATGAAAAAAAGAAACGCTAGTTCTCGCGCGCTCTTCCATAAAAAAAGGAAAAAAACTGCTTCCTATCCCTAAACATTATCTCATTTTAATGATTCTTTTTTATCTAAGTGTAATCATAAATGGCCACGCTTCTACGATTTTTTTTTCCTAATTTAACTGAAGCATATATAATCAAATCGCAGAGCCATAGCTTAGGTAGGTTTAAGCCATATAAAAAGAATTATCTAAATCGAAAAACATTTAGGATAAGAAAAGAGTTTTCTCCTGCTGCATGAAAAACGATATATATGAGTAACTGGCAAAAATGCGATTCGTGGATATGGAGCAAAATCGTTGTGTAACATTATTATTTTATTTTTTTAATTTCAATCCGTAACAATCGTGAAAACTTCGCAGTTACATGTACTAGTTACATGCAGATTTATTTATGTATAATTTTATAAACAGCGCAAAAACGCACCAAAATAAAGGTAGTATAATTTTAAAATAAATGTACCTTTATGGATGTAAATCCTCTTTAACATTTTCAGTGTATGTGGTTAACCAATGTGACACTTAAACTTTATTATTATTACTAAGTTTAATTTGCGCATGTGAAAGAAATTTGAAGATGAACAACTGAAGTTTCCAAAGCACAAGCATATTTCAGAATGACAAATTTTACGACTCTTTAACAAACAGGGAACTAAGCACCAGGGGCCATTACACAAATCCGGTCCGTAAAAATTTTGAGTTGGCAAGACCGTAAAACACATTAGCACGTAGTTCTACCCTCGCACAAACAGCGCACATGTCTGTAGGTGGAGGGCGGTGTTGGGCGAATGCATTGCCTTTTTGTAATGTAGCTATAACCTGAGGATTAGGAGGGCCACCCAAATATTCCCCCATTTACGCGGCGCGCATTCACTGGACCCTAACATGCTTACGATGGAGAATCTTTAACGGCGGGGTCATGGAACTCAATTTTAGCTTTCAGTAGCTGGGGTATATTGAGATAACGGAATAAGAATTTATCTATAGGAAAGTAAATGCATACGTTTATACATTATTATTACTTTAACATGTAACTCATAGTTCTAAACCTTGTTTGTTATACACAACAGGGCCCCTGGTAACATCGCGCGAGAGCCCTAAGATTTATTTATTTATTTATTTATTATTCAAATTAGCACCGTAGACACGAATTATGCTAATGATATAATTTACAAAATAAGTATGTCAATTCAAAGTGTCAAAATTAATAAATTAAGTCAATTAAAAATAAGTCAAAAAGAATTCAATTAAAATAACAAACACAAGCAAAGATTTATATAAAAAAAATGTCACAATTAAATAATATTAATTAAATTATATAAAAATTATTAATAGATTGGGTCCATAATTATAATTACCAACAAAAAAAAAACCTTATTTAAAAATACTTGACAGCTTTTGAGACGCTATTGTCTCACAGTAAGTCAAACATTCCGACATAATGTGTTTCCACTCGCCCGCTAATAAATCGCATTCTGGCCTAGCATCAAGTAGCGCGTTCATCGCAGCTAGAGTTACAAGCCGCGAGCTTAGTTTGGGACTCATTGCTCAGCTTTCTCTGTTTTAATGTTTAGTTACCACATATAATGTAATTACATTGTACTTTCTTAAGCAATAAAAAAAAAAAAAAAAAAAATTATAGAGTAGTTCTACGTTAGCCACCAGCTCGACAGATGGCGCTGTTGCTTGCCATGTGGTTAAGATGAATTATGTAGACGTAGAAGGTATTTTGTTCACTCTAGACTTGAAGTGGGGTATAGATTTCAAGAAGCAAGTACAGTGGTAAAACATTCCATTCCCGAACGGTTAGCACTAGGAAAGTGGAATCGATTACATAAATTATATCCGTTTTAAGGTGACTGAGCGATGTTCGTTGGAGACTGTTGTAAGTAAACTTTACCACGACGACTGGACCATTGATGATGGATAGACAATCGATCGTCCGTTCTTAGAAAAGTCTGCTTGTGGCAACATCAATAAATCTAGCCAATTTTTAGCAGTCACCGGTTTATTGAGTAATGCGATGACTGTTCGCAGTTATAGTTTTGATATCAGAACATTGTTAGAGAATTCAAAAATACCTATTAACTACTAGTGCATATAAATCAGCTTTTACCAATAATTTTTTATCATAATGATGACTTGTCATTATAGAATATATAACATGTTATAGTTCCCGTCACGTAAAAAGAACGCTGATTTGTTCGCGCTTACGAACAAATCAGCGTTCTTTTTACGTGACGGGGACTATAATTTAAATTTATGTCAAAATTCTGTTTCAAAAAATTAGGACTTGCATGTGGTTTATACCTGTAATTGAAGTGCCACTCATCATGTGTCTCCCTCTTGTATCTTAGTTTTATTGATTTGTCGTAGTGGTTGCTTTGTTGGTGTAACAATAAAATAAATATATGATTTATCTAAAGTATGTCTTACAATATTCAAAATAAATATATTAAAAAAGTTTGTCTATCCCAAAATTAAATCTATAAAAAGAAACGCGTGGATTCTCTCCAGTAGTACTCGTACGTGCTGTAAAGCCTTTTGCAAATACGCTGCCGTTTTATTTTCTATCTCGCCGTTGTCTCTGTTTACATGCAGCGTCTGTTCCAGCTCACACTGAATAAGCAGTTTGTATTCGATGTGGGATTTTACTTAAGTATGCAGAGAAACGAGTGATTCTTAAGGCGGTTAGTGTTGAAGTGGGTCTGCGATATTTGCTGAGGAATGTCGTCACCGCCACACTTCGGGAACGAGGCCGGCCACCGCACCGAGAGCTGCGCAGCATCCTTGAAAGGCCACATTCCAGCGACGAACTCTGTTTACGGATAAAGTCCTCGTTTTCCAATGTACTTAGATACCAAGTAAACAAATCTTCGACATGAACACAGTCATATAAGTACTAGGCCACATTGCAGCAACGAACTCTGTTTAAGGATAAAGTTCTCGTTTTTCAGTGTACTTAGATACCAAGCAAACAAATCTTAAACATATACACAGTCATATATTTATTTTGGGGAAGACACAATAGTAAAGCAATAGTCAACGATTTATATGTTCTAACTAAGCAATAGTAAAGAGTATAACAAAACCAAAAGTTTCAATTCAGCATACTGCTGGCTGTGTCATAAAAATAATTATAGTTGAAAGAACAGACTTAAAAATACGCAATTTGTTAATTGGATGTTGATTGGATGACTTTTTTTCAGTTATTTTGTTATAAAAATCAAAGTAATGAATCGATTTTGATAAAACTTATATGGAACCACCTCTGAGGTATTACCGACCATATAAAAAACAATCTAAAATAAATCATAATTGGCGGAGAAATCGCATAATAAACATACAGTTGAGTTGAGAACCTCCTTCTTTTTGGAAGTCGGTTAAAAACCTAAATACAATAACACCATAACAATTTTGTAAACGACAAATAAAAGTATTGAATAGCAATGTAGTGACAATCAAAAATGGTTTACTATTGATTTTAGAATTTCCTTGTTGAATTGGTAGCTTGTTGATTATACATAGGTACTTACATTGAAACTAATAGCTAAAAAAATAAGTGTGTTCACGAGTAACTCTAATGGATATACCTAACCCTCGTTCGAAATTTAGTATCACAATAGTCCAAATGGTGTAATTCCCTACCTATAAATAACGCGCAAAATCACGATTAACAAATTCATACACTGGTTGGGTTCTCCTTGTTAAATTCTGTTCGTGAAGAGAACTAATGTGGCAAATGAGGGCGTTGCTGTTCTTATTTCATTATTTTGTTCGAGTAACAAGACAATAGAGATGTCAGTCGATCGTGGCAAAAAATATATCTACATACTACTCTTTATTCCGATCTGTTCAGTTGTAGAAAACAACGTCACTCAACAACAGGTGGGTCAAGACCAAAGTCTAAAAATGTTAAAACATAGTTGTATTTATTTGTACAGGATTTTCGGTAGAATTACATATTTATCATTACTTAAAAAAATTATCGATTGTGTGGAAAGCTACGTTTATGTGTAGTGTAAGTGCAATCTGTGACCATTATTATTGAAATACTTCCATAACGACCAACGTTGCATAATATTAATCTGATCGATTTATTGTAAACTGATTCGAATCGCAACTTTATTCCATTTAGTTAGGTAATCAAAACAATTTCTGTTCAAGTGCCTGCTGTTGATTGAATTACATTGCAGAACCCTGTTACATTTTTCAATCGAGTTTCGTTTATTGTCAGTGAAACTAAGCCAATGTTTGCTTTGTTTCAGAACATACTGGATAAATTCAATCCAGGCGCTCGGCAGATGATCACAGCTGGCAAGGCGTACCTCAAGGCTTTACATGGTAAGCTACCTTAAAACTTTTTAGATATACTGCCTTACCGAAAAACGTTACTTAACTTTAAGCAATGCTTAACATATTTTGTGAACTTCTGGCTGACACGTAGTGACACTTGCGGAAAGAAGACAGATAACTTAAGACGCTGGTTAAAGTTAAGTACCGTTTTTTGGTAAGGCCCATAATCTTTCGTAAACGCAATAATTGAGGAAAGCACTTGTAACGACTAAAACTAATTTATAGGTACTACGGAACCTTAAATAAACTCATCGAAATCAGATAATCCAGTAAAAAGTTTATGCGTTGATTCTCCTTCTTTAGACCTAGACTTTCTTTCATTGGTGAAAAGCAATAAATATGAAAGGAAATTACCTCTAATGCATAAGATTCCATTAATGCATGCATGAAACAAATGCATAAGAATATTTAATGCTCTGTCCAGGCAGTTTAGAGTATAAAATATATTTATGAGGATAGTCTAGACTAGGCAAAGCCTTATGTGCAAGAGAGAATGCAATCTTCGCTGCTTAGTACAAAGATAGTGCCTTATGTACACAATATAGGACGAAAGTGAAAATCTGAGGTGGCACGTGCATAAATGTCAGTAGTTCATGCTAATGTGCTCCATCTACTAGTAAAGCCGTATATAGAAGAGATAAATTGTATTCAATAAAATAGTCAAAATAACACATTGTATGCAATAAAGAATTCATTTTTCACAGCTAAATACAAATACAAATGCTTTCTTGTCGTAGGGATACCAAACCGAAAGACAATGACGAGAGTTCAGAATTCTATTATAAAAAACTTAAATCTAACTTATATATACAGTGTGTATCTAGTATCTACGAGCTAGAAGACCTTGAAGCGGAAACACATTAGATATATAAGATATATTTAAATTTTTTAACATGAATTTTCGCAAAGTAACGCATGATTCAATAAATTCTATCATAGTTTTGAATTGAAGCCACAAGGTACAAAGTTGGTATTCTAACAGTTTTTTTGTGCCAGGTCAGGTATTGTAAATGATGATTGCGATTGTTAGCTTAGGCCCCATGATGCCCACTAAAAGACCGGGTTTGAGCCGAGAAATTAACTGAATAAAAATAAACTTGATTACCGCAAACATCGTGATCACTTACAGTAGTAAATATGTACCCGACAAAAATGTTTGAAATTAAACTTTCCCGCTGCATACTTATATTATGTACGAAGGCGCGGCGGGTGATGCTAGTACACAATACAGTAGGAAAGTGAAATCCGCAAGGCGGCACGTGCATAAATCTGAGTGATGCGAATCCAGTGGAACGTATACAATTAATTTATGTAGTGTAAGCGAAATAGGCGCATCTATATGCAAAACCTCGGTGTTCCTCGCTTGCTTGGCTGCGGAAACTGGGGCGTAGTTTGTGCCAAATTGTCTCTGTTGGCTTATCTAGAGTATTATAGCCCGCGCTATAGAGGCAATAAACTTGAGCATTGTGCACGATGTATGGCTCTTAGCCTGTTCCTACTTTATTTTGAGGATGCTTTGTGGCTAATTTCATTTTGTTGTGGTACAAAAATGGGCCATTTGAGAGTGTTATTTTTATTACTTACTGTACTTTAAGTTCTATTTTGTAGTAATACATTAATGGTTATGTTATACTTACCTATATTCACTTCACAAATATTAGTAGGTAATACGATTTTAAAACTCAATTAGCTTTACCTAATCAGACTAAATATTTTATCTAGCTACGAGCAACAAAAAATCTGTACCGGTTTAGTATCGCTACTTTAAGCATGTCGAAGGTATGAAATACCTACTTACCCTAAAATCCAAACTTACCCATTTATGTAGCTAAATTTATTTTTGTGTATTCCGTTTAGGCCCTGATGTTAGCTACTTTATTTTGCAAAAGAAGAAATACAACAACAAAAAACTTAAACTTGTTTCTGAATTGTTGTTATTCTTTATTATAGATAAAGAATAGATTTATTTTATACTTTAGTTCAATAAAGGATGCGGCTTGAATGTGAGGAAAATCTCCGAGTAGAGGTAAACATAGTTACGTACATACGTACCTACAACAAGTATCCAAAGAATATATACTATCCATACCCTCTTTCCTTTTCTCTCGACTGAACCTCACTCGGTCCAAATTTTCTCTCTTTGGCGTTTTCTCAATCGTTTATGAAATGTTTTATAGATCGACTCCATTTATGGTTATTTTCCAATCAAATTGATCATTATTCTACATAAACATAAATCTTTAAGTCTGATACTACGAGTATTAACTGAAGGACCCTTTTTGTAGCCTTTGCCTTTGTTACCAAATATTTTTTTAAACAACGTTAACACAACAACCAACAACGTTATAAGCACTCCTAACCTAGAGTGGAAAACTAATAATTTGTATATAGAGTAGGTATAGATAAAGAATTCCGGTTAATATGACATCTTTAAGGCTTATTATAATATTATGTAATACCGATACCTCATGCGAATATTAAATTTTTAAGCTAATATCACCCAAAATTCTGGCTTCTTATTCAATCACAAAATTAATTCTGTATTAAGGTAGCATTTTGCATAATCTAAGACATCTTAGCAAAATTTGATTCCACGCTTTTGAATATTTAACGAATTATGAGATTTTCATTGGTTTTCTAATATACTATCTGTTAATAAAAACTTATAAACTAGAACATGAGCCATATTCATCTAAAAGCTAGAATAGACGGGTCCATTTTCTCGTATATGCAGTTTTTATGCAAACTTCGCGACGAGGTATGACGTTAGCCCTGTGCGTTAGCCTCACATATTCTAAGCTATGAGTAGGGACGCCGTCGACAGGCTGTTATATATTATATTGTGTGAAAATATGAATGGGGTCTTTTATACGGTGACCGTCTGTGGAACTCCCTCACAGACGGTAGAGGGCAATGAATAGAGGATTTAATAGTAGACCCCCGTGTGTCGACGGCATCTTTTACCTGTGAAAATATTAAATTTAAGTAAAGATTCTGCCTTGCTTTATTTGAGTGGATTAGAAAAATAATATAAATGAAAAACTGTAGTAAGTACCTACCTAATATATTAGGTAGGCATATTTCGATAAAGATTCTCGAAACATCTCTGTTACTTATGCAAATTATATTTCTAGTAAATTAAATTGATTGATGTTGATCTTTATTTACACTATAAGGTTTTGCAAGCATGACTTGAATAAATTTGCTTGTACGAGCTCAAAACATGTTTTATCTATCTTATATTTCATCGTTAGACATATTTGAAATATGTTCCGATTATCGGTCAAATTGATGAAATATTTGTTACAAGAACATGGACTTATCTAAATCTTGCATCAATGTTTGCTTTTAATTTATTCTACCTATCGTAAAACATTCGATCCAGTTTATATACTATACATGAAATAGAATACTTAAAACAGACGCGTTCACATGTAAAACTAAACTATACAATGAGAGAAAATTGTATTTTGTAATTTTTTTTTACAATTGATTAACAAAACGCTTGCAAATTTACACGTCACACTTGCAAATAACAACCCAATGCCACACAGAATTATGAGTTTCGACAGTTCTAAGCCCTATGTGGTAACGCGTTGCGCTCGTCACTCTGACGTATTGGATGTTAAATCCCATTATGCTTACCTATAAATTTCGCAGGAAATATTTATTGCCTTTCAATCTAAAACATGCTCTTCTAAGAGCATGCACACTTTTTCGGTAAAAATAATATAAATTACTTATATTTATATATGTTTATATTTAGAAATTAAAATTATAAATATTTGCTCGATAAACTCTCGTTGCATTTATCGGGAAAATTCCTGCACATGTAATTTAAGTAAGAAACAAGTGTTCATTGGACAAAACTAAACTTTCTTCGGAAATATCTGTTTCCACGTGGAATTTATTAATATTTTTTTAAACTATCACGGTCATTTATTAAAGCACTATTATTTTTAATGGGATATTTACCGTTTTTTTTTCTTCAGTCGCCCGTGAACTTGGTGCGAACCACGGTAAATATCCCGTTAATAATAATAGTGCTTTATTAATTCTTATTTCTTTGTTCGTAGGTGCTGCTGCTGCTTCAAGGCTGTATGTGGACGCGGTCGGCAAGCTTGGAAGACAGGCGCAGCAGGGCACATGGGGAGGATGCGCGGACATTGGTATAAAAACTTCAAGTTTCATCAAATCTTGTTAAATACTTTTTAACGTAGATGTAAAGTCTCTTTGGATAGATAATTAATGTGGCATTGAGAGCGCTGATGTCCTCATTTCATAAGTACTTTGTTCCATCTAGACTATTCTAGACGATACTTCCCATTTTATTTTTTACCTACTTCAAAAAAGGAGGTTATCAATTCGTAGCATAGGTATATATGTATGTATATCTTAGACTCTTATCTACCTATTTTTTCTTTATAGGATCTTCAGAACTGTTAAAACTCCATCTTAACTCTACGCAAATACAAATAATATTTGATAACACCCGAAAAAGTCAAGTTATAACCTAAAGACGTTTACCAATTGTTGCACACGGTTTTAGTTTATTTAGTGTAATTTTCATGATGTCTTGTCTCGTGTCTTCCTTGTTTTCCGATAATACTAATATAGATATTACGTTAACAGCAAAAGTAATTTGGCATGGCATCCTATTTTTGGCAGCCTGCCAGCATCCTTGTATCCTGAGAGTTACAATAAAAGTTTTTTCATAGTTCTAATAATTAGAATCTGATCTTGAAAGCGTGCAGATTTACATAACTTCTAGATCTTCTGGATAAAACAAATATTACCTATCTCTTTGACGCGAGTTGATGGACTTACGCAGTTAAGCATTTGCAATAAAAAAAGCAAATGGATGTACGTACCTCTTTAGCACTATTCAGTTTTTAAATAAAAACTACGGGTCACTCACGTCTGTTTTAAGCCGAATATCCGAATATAGTTTCAACCGCATTCGGCGGTCTTTTTCAAAGGAGCAGCGCACACGTCACTCTCGGTCGGTAACGCGCCTTGCACTACAAGGCGCGTTACCGATTTAGTTCAGTTCAGTTGTTTCAGTTGTTTACTAATAAACAAATTTGAAGTCAATAGTAAATCTATTTACTTTATAAAGTCTATGATAAATACGTACAACGTAGTCATAACAATGTCTAGACTAAAGTTACCTAACAGTTTAATTATTAAATGTAGCTTAAAATTAACATTTTATTATCATACAGATAAAATAAACTTAACAGCCAGCGAAACGTTTTATACAAACAAAATATATTTACCAGCACCAAAATGTTAAGTTCCCAAAATAATTGGACGACTCTCTGTAATTTCCATATTAATTTAACAAAATAACAACAACGGCTCTACATATCATGAAACATAACAATAAATAAAACCAACAGCTACATACAGTCATAATTTGTTACGACCCATTTTCGCATCCAAGTATAAACTCCGAACATTTTAAAGTCGTAAAGTTTGAAATGTCCCTCTGACACCAAAACAAGTTTTGCTGTAAAGTACAGGTTTTGGCGTAAGTAACAAGTGTTCGTGTACGATAACTTCAAGTCCCACTGACCGATTTATTTGCAGGAACCGCACTTATGAAGGTCGTGGAGGTTTACCGGGAGATACAAGACCAGCAGATGAATATTGTGAGTGTTTTTTTAATTAGATCACATTTTTTAGTAGACTTACAAAAGTCACCAACATAGCACAGCGGGTTAGCAAGTTGAAGTGTCAGTGGGTAGGTACATAGCACGTAGAACTGACAGCCGATGGGGGCGATGGGAACCGGCAAGCGCAGCGTAGAAAGACCAGCCACAAGGGGTACAGAAGATATCATACAAGTGGCAGGAAATCCATGGGAGGCCTATGTCCAGCAGTGGACTTCTTGTGGCTGAGATGATGATGATGTAGGTTTTTTGTTGCTTAGTCCATAATTTTCATTAGAGATTCCCCTGTGAAAAGATTTTTTGTTTTTTTTTGTGTATTAGATGGATCCATCTAAAATATTTGACAAAAATCTATTGATGGGAATCACTAGATTTTTTGTCCAAATTTTAACCATGAAGTTTGGTAATCACATGCTCAGACTGAAAGTACAAGGTTACCTATTTGTTTCCCTGCACTAAGCCAAAAGAAATATGCTCAGCAGTAAAAAGTTTGAGCTCACAGGAACGTGCCATTCTTTGGCGATATGTAAAAAAACATGTTTGTAATCTTAATTTTTCTCTGTCTAATTAGTTTTTTCCTTGATAACATTTTATTGGCGTGGGACTTGATTATAGAAGAACATATTATATGTTGATAGTTTATCGTATTTGAGTAATTCATTTGACTTTGATTTTAACATGAAAAACCTTCTATAAATATCCATTCTGAGTTTTTTATTACTCAGTTATGAAACTCAGTTTTATTACCTCTTGAGTAATATTAATATTTAGGAATATAATTTACCTAAATATAATATAAATTCTTAATTTCATACTATAATACTATTCTTCACTGTAACTAATATTACCTGAGAGAGTAATTATATTAATAATTATAAATTATTATTAATTTACCCCAGTAATAGAAATATAAAATTAGTGTCTCAGGTAATATTAGTTTATAAATATATTATTTACACTTTTAGTAGTTTTGGTATTATACTTGTTTATGTTTTTATTTTTTTATCTGACTGCGTAAGAAGGACGGTTATACTTTAAATTTTGTATACACAGTGCTTTTTTTTAATGGCAAGTGCCTTTAGTAACTACAACACAACAATATACAGACTCAACTAACTAAACGACTACACAAAAAGCACATCGATCACCCCAGACCGATAAAGGTCTAAAGATAATTCAAATGCTCAAACCCACTACCAGTTGTCAGCGTACCCAGCATGCTGGCCGCATTGCCACGTTGAATGGCAATGCTTATGCGTGGGGCCAGATACGCGCCAATACAGTGCTTAACCCCAAGATCTAAAGCATAATTATCCAAAGCTGTCCAAAAACAACACAAAAAGCAGAGCAAGTAACTTGAATGGGGATCAGACAACAAGGTTTATTAGCTCTGAGAGTGAACAGTCAAACCGCGTTCATTCTTCGTCGGGTTATTCAAAACAACTCGGTTCCGGCGCCAAACAAAATACATCCGCCTCTTTGTTTACCTCAACCCTTGCAATGGAACGTAACCTTTGTCGGTGGGCACAACACAATAATCTGCGACTTATTTGTTTCAGCTGAAGGCGTTCTACGTGGATCTACTGGTCCCCCTGGAAACTAATCTGGAAAAAGATACGAAAGTAGTACAGGTCAGTCAATAAGATTTTTCCCTTTTATATCCTTTTATATGTACCCACGGTTTCCGAGAATTGTTTACGGACGGAGATCCGGGAAAGAACAAGCTTAGATACTTTAGATAGAGGTGAGATAGGGTTCCGTATTAAAAAACTTTCCGATTTGTTTTAGAAAAGGTTGTTTAGTTCAGTTGTATTGTTGTTTTGCAATGACAGTAACTACGTAATATCTCTTCTTTTTTAACCGACTTCCATAAAGCTCTTGGTTTTCAATTCGATTGTACCTAAGTATATTTTTTTTTATGTTTCTTAGGCGATTTCTCCGCCAACGATGATTTGATTTTGATGATTCTGTTTTGTTTGGTAGGTAATATTTCAGAGGTGGTCCCTTATAAATTTTATCAATATCGGTTTAGTACTTTGATTTTTGTAACAAAATAACTGGAAAAACGTCATCCAAGTAAACGAGTTTTTTGAAGTCGGTTGCTTGAACACTTCAAATACCTGACAATGAAGTTATTTTAATTTCAATTATGTATTATTTTACAAGCTTTTTATTTGTTTCACCTGACCCTGGTGTCTGTAATCAAATCTTGTCACTTAAATTTAACCCACTTTTCGGTTTTAGTTTGAGTAAAAAAACTTGTGTTAAAAAGTTTTTTAGAATATCTTGTTATAAATTACTGTCTTACGAACTGCGCCCTCTAGTTTCTGAAGCGAATGACGTATGGCAAGATCATCCTCCGCAGTCATGATTATTATAGTATCTGCTTACCCCAAAAAGCGTAATTGTATTGTTTGTTTGCCAATATTATTTTATCTTAAATTCATTAAAAAAAAAATGCTACTTATCGAGACATTATATCAACAACTGAGCGAATATAAATTGTTGCGTAATTTCTTGCGTGACATATAATAAATACAGTGTTTATTAAATTATCTACATATTCCGTGAGAAAACGTTCTAGAAAGTTTTATTTATTACCTACTTCAATATTAACATGTTTCTACCAGAACAAACACAGACATTGTCATGTTCTAAATTCATAGAAAACATACAAGGTAATACAATTTTATGATTGCGTAGGCAGGTTCTTTATTGCGTAAATAATACATTACTCACCGTCGTAAAAATAATTGAGGTTTTCACCACATGTGCTCAAAGTTATCACCGAATGCATAATAAAACCTTCTAAATTACCTAGGCTGTTATAAAATAGACACTTTTTTATTTCTTCTGAGCTATAAAGTGAGGCGAGCCAGAAGTGCGCTTTTAAGCAGGTCACTAAGATTATAGTGAAACTAAGAAGCCTGAGTGCAAAGCTTGTGCTATGTGTCATTGTACCTAAGACAATGTGCAAGATTATTATTACATATTATCAACAACATGCTTTATTGATAACCACAGACGAAAAATTACGGATATTATAAGTTTGACTTGTGTATAGTTCCCGTGACGTAAAAAGAACGCTGGTTTGTTCGCGCTTACGAACAAATCAGCGTTCTTTTTACGTGACGGGAACTCTATCTGTATAATTGTATATTCTGCGTGTTTTTCTGTAGCACTGTGTAGTTGCCAAACGGAGTTTCAGATCTTCATAAAAAAACATCCGGTCCTACTGCCCTTATACTCAAATCGACTCAGCATTCTATCTGTTACATGACGTTTAGAATATCGTTGTATCCTATCTATTCACACGTTTTAGCATTTAATGTCACCCAATTTTCTTTTTCCTCAAAATAAAGATTTTATTTCGCCAGATTAATAATATCCCATAAATATCTAATTTGATATTGTTTTGTGTACTTTTCTGTTTTTTTGTTCCAGTCTGAGCAGAAAAGATTTCTGCAACAACACAAGCTGCGATCAGAAAGTTACAGCAAAGCCGCTGCCACGATCAAAAAACAACGCAAAAAGAAAACAAACGTCACCAAAGTTGGATCAGCGATGGACAAAGAAATGAAGGTACTTTGCCAACTCCAAATTAACAACTCCAGTTGTCCATTGTCTTGATTAAAACTTATATTTATTCTTTGTTCGCAGAATATGCAAATACTTGAAGAGGAAAAGACTAAATTGGACGCTTTTTGTGAACAAAGCCTGAAAAATGTGAGTAGTTTACTTAGCCTACTTTTACGGTAGTTAAGCGATGAAGCAATTTGTCGTTTTTTGTTTGAGAACGTGTAAAATGTTTTTTTTTTTAGATAAGTATAACTTAAACGCTGTCCGTTACTAAGTCCTTCACTTGGGAACGGCTACTAAACGCTATTGTGCATTTTTTTTAAGTCTGAATAAAGTTTGACGTAAAAATCCTAAAGTTGTCAGAAATTGAAAATTTTATTACAAGGGTTTTTGTGTAAAAAACTATAAAAAGATGATATTATAGAAATATAAAACTATAGAAAAAGATACTTTCGCTATGCTGAAGGCAGCTGCTGAATAGCATCTCTATAAGCATATAACGATATCGAGCTATGTAGAAATGCGTAGCACTGCCATAACCCACTTTACTGATAAACTGGTGGCACTTATACTGTCATATTGTGCTGATGGCTTAATAGACCTTCAAGGCAAAGTTATCCGTATTTATATTCAAATGTGTTCTTTCAGGCCATGACTCAGGAACGTCGCCGCTACGGTTTCGTCCTGGAGCGACAGTGCTCTCTAGCCAAGCACTGGCTAGCGTACCACTCCGCCGGTGCTGCTTCTTATAACTCAGGCTTGGAAGAGTGGCTTGAAGTGTCCAGGACCAGGGAGTACCTGCCGCCTAATGTCGAGGCTATGTTTGTGAGCAGGATGAGGGTAAGTTGAATCTCATTTGTCGTTTTACTTTATTGGAGTTGTGTGAATTGCATTATAATGTGTCTCTAAAGGACCGTTTGACAAGACGAATGTTACTCTGTAGATTACTATTATGATACAGCTGTAATCTGTCCAAAGTAGAGACCAGGGGCCTTTTTTATGCAAGATAGATCTACGATTGACCACTAACTCGCTTGATGTTAAGCGACGGTGTGGCCGAAGATGAAGCTCGTCGATGTAGGTAGGTCTCAGGAAACAGAGATGGTGGCAAAGAATTCCATACCTGTACAGTACGCATCAGGAACGTGGATCGATATCGCTGAGTACGGATTTTTGGCATTTGAACGAGAAATGAGTAATGAAGAAAAAAAGGGGGAAAATATGGTCCCGAGAAATGGTACCTGAGAATAGGTCGGTAAAGTTTTGAGTTTTCCCCTTTTATGATTTTTAAGTGACCATATATAATTATATTGTAGACATACGACACTATTTTAGGGACACAAATATTTTATTTAATGTACTTAGTATTATGAACAACATATACTGTAGGATCAGACATAAAAGACGTAAGTTACTTATTTAAAAATCCAGCTGTTCAATAATATCGTTAATTTGCGGAAAAAATATAGATCAATTGATTTTTTTTCGCGAATTTAAAAGTTGTTGAAAACGACGCACGATGACCAAAAAGTATATGTTCGACGTTTTGGTTTGATGACATGCCTGGAATAGTGATTGATGTAGTCAAGTGATGATGAGACTTTTAAACAACTTGTTTCTAAGATAAATTAAAACATATCTGTCAAGTCGAGTCTCTGTAATAATAACGGCATCTATTTATCACTAAGCATGAAAACATTTAAAAAGACGGCCTCACAAAACTCAGCCCTGACTGTTGCTTTCGGCGAGCTCGCTTCGTGTGAAAAATGACATAACAAATATGTAAGCAGCTTACAAAATGAGACGCTATTAGGATTACGTCAAACCCATTTAGGCCTCAACTTTGGGAAATGAAGTGCTGCTGTAAACTTTCTGACATATTTTCATTTCGCGTCAACGTCCCCGACTTTAATAAAACATCGTCTTCTCCAGTCGTGTATCGTAAAAATCTGTCGCCACTAACGTAAAATTATTTTATGGCCTCTTATATCGCGTATTGCCCATTTAAGTTTGTTTTTTCCAACAGAATGACCTGATAAATCGGAAGGGTGTCCGTTGTTAAAATGGAAAAAGGTTAAATTGTGTTTTGGGGATCGGGTGTGGGAAAAACTATTGATTTCTTCTTTTTATTAGGAGCCCACTCGTTTTCGGAGTCTATCTCGTTCGTTGGAAAGTGAAGACGTGGTCACGGAAAAACTGGCTTTCTTAAACACGTTTCGCACGTGACTGACCCGGGGCATGACATTAGGCTTATATGATATTTACGAGCATTATTTGTAAGGCGAAAATCGTATCACATTTTCCTTGTCTAGATTTCGATTACATGTACCTCTGTTCAAGTGTTATACACCGTGCCCTTTAACCTATTAGGGTTCGTTAAGATAATGTACCTATGAAATATAACATGGTCGCTTTAATTAAATGGGTCGTGAAGATGAATGTAACCTACACAGTATAATAAAAAACTTTTATTATGTATATTTTGATTACCACCGGTGTTGTCACATTTTGAACGATTTTCGTTTTTTTTTTTAATTTCAGAGGGCTTAGAACAAAAGTAGCTTTATTACGCTTAATTTACACCGTTTTTCCGTTAAGATCTAATAGCACAGTGTAATACTGACTACTTAAGAAGCGACAGGAAGACGTTGGATGCAGGCCGCTTCCAACCAGTCTTTCTGGAAATCCATGGGGGAGGCCTATGTCCACCAGTGGACTTCTTGTGGCTGAGATGATGATGATGATGAAGAAGCGATTTATAAAAAAGTTAAAGTTTCCTGTCACTTTATATATACCATCATCATCATATATACACTTTACATATAGTTTATATAAATTATCGACGTAGCGGTAGTTTCTTTTATATCTAATCTAATATATTTAAAACGATTTAAAAAAAACGGTACCTATAAAAATAGATTTGGGGACGGTAAACTAGGTTTTATTAAAAATAACCCGTTAACCCGAGTTTGTCCGTATTTGTAATCATAAAAAGTCCCAGCGGAACTCAGTCGCCCAGGTACTTTTTTTTTAAACTTTACATATTATTACAGCAAGTGTCTTTCTGGGCTGATGAAGACGTGTACGCAAGTCCTCGTGCTGGAGACGACGATGACCGTGCCTCGGTCGGGTCACAACTGAGGAAGACGCGCTCGGTAGACGCTTCATGTCTGGATGTGAGGTCCATTGGAGACCTCGGCTCGCCTGCTCAGGGGCTGTCCAGGGCGAAATCTGACTTCAACCTACAGGCTAGCTCCATGAATGGAGAACAGGGTAAGAAAATTTGTTTTTATACGTCGCAAAATTTTGATAAACATGACAATTTAATCGTAATCAGGGTTATACTAAACTGTTGTGGTGCCCTGTACATATTGAACCAAAAGGAGGACTTTGCAATCACCATTATGAACAACTTTAATCTGGGACACAATATAAAATTTTCGAAATAAAATCAGCTGTTCTTTAAAATAGTTCGTTGCTCCCGACAAATGTAGGGAACAGCTGGTTTCTGTTCCGCGAATTTTTCGGTTGTGCCCAACGAAATTATGATTTCATCAAAATCCCGCGTCATATTTTCTTATATGAAATTTGTGTACATATAAGTATATTTATAAGTAAAAGGCTTGAATCTGGGATCCACATCGACAAACTTTGAGTAAGCTTACGCCTGACGCTTGGCTCATTGCCAAAATCGATGTCTCTCCCGACTATTCTACTAAACTGTATCTTCGAAATTGATCATACACGACGTTTTTGTTACTCTGTGTAAGTTTTAATATCTGTTACAATTTTTAAGCTAGATTTGCTTGCTTTAAATGGTTTTAAAAGAGAGCACACACTCACAGAATCACACACAATTCGATCACAGAATTCGTTGCCTTATTTTAATAAAAAAAAAATTAATATAATAATAAAAAATGTCAATAATACAGGTAGGTACCACAAAGAGAGTCTCATAAACATTCTATAATTTTAAACTATATACGGAAACAAGCTAAAGGGCAAGCTAAAAAACATAATGATGATGACTTGTCATATTCATTGCTTAAACTCGTAAGTGTATTACATGTAAACTATATTTATGCTGAAACACAATTAATTTCCTCTGATGAGGAGAAAAAAAACGTAACCCTTTGTTTTTTCCCCCCTACCCAAAAAGAAGGGAATAAGTTTGACACGTCCATCTTTTTGATATATATGATGTCACACATAGACATACAACTATGTGTGACATCATATATTTCAAACAGATGGGCCAATTTTGATTTAAGTTTTTGATTTGTTGAAAGAGCATTTGGTTGGTTTGGTTTGGTTTGGTTTATTTGTAGTTATTTTTCATAAAAATCGTTTCAGCTGTTTTTATGCGGAGTTAAACTTACTTCATGATTCATTACCATGTTAATTCATGATTTTCGCCCCCTAGAGGGCCGTTTGATATCTTTTTCTAAATAGTGCGTAAGCCCGCCATCTTCTGGCAATAAAATTCAAAGTTGATTATTTTTTATGTCAAAAGCTACTGCGGCAAACCAGCTACCTTTAAGTACCTTTAAGTAGTGACTTGCGAATGCCAGCAAAATCAGAATAAGATACTGAGAAAGATGTATGATTTAAAAGACCATTTCTCATGCATATTTTTTATACAAAACTATCAACTATAAACACGATCGAGATATAAATGTAGCCAGATAAGATATGACATGATGTAGATGTAGCCCGACATCTACCGGGCGTTCTCACACAACCCAGTTTTTTTAAAATAGCATTACAGAACTTGCATTTGATTCTCAGAGAATGACGTCCGCGCCGCCACCCGGCCCTCATCCCTCGCTCCGCCCACCAGCACTTCCCGGGACCCGCCCCTGGCCAGGGCCCTGTATGCGTACGCTGCCGCAGGAGACAACCAGCTCAGCTTCCAGCAGGGAGACATGCTGGCGCTGCTGGGCGAGAGGACCAAAGGCTGGCAGTACGGGGAGAACTTGAGGACCCACCACGCTGGGTGGTTCCCCCTGGCTTACACTGAGCCGATTGCTAACGATGAGCCTTCTGGGTAAGCTTTCATTTCTAGAAAAAAATGTTTCTGAACAAAAACAAAAACCTTGTGTCAAGTGAAGATGATTGTATGTGGTAAGTACATCCAGTGTGCCTGGTCCATTCACGAATAAAAAGCGCTCTGCAAAAATAGTGGGGATATTTGTGCAGTCGGGTAGAGAAGGGTAATTAATTTACCGTGGATTTACCCTCTAATTTTCCAATACCTTCCAACTCTCTAATAGCATCTAACCCTCTAATGACTTGTAACCCTCAAATTGTAATACCTTTTAATCCTCTTATACCCACTCCCTTTCACCTAACCTTCTCACCATTGTCAAATACGGCGTCAAACGACCTCATGGTGTTTGATGCTCTGCCTACTCCGTAAGTGAAAACAGGCGTGATTTTATGTAGGTATGTAATTTATATAACTTCTCAGTGCGTCTCTCCTTCTACTAAACACACCTGACAAATTACTTCTGCTTATTTAGGGTCAGCGTTTTTTATTCGTAACGGGACCTATAATTTTATTATCACTCTCTGCCTAACGACCATAGCAAATTATTTAATTTGTCGATTTCATACGTCATTTTCATCTCTCGCGTCGACATCAATTTACCAAGATTATACAGTTTTTATGTACCACGATAAAAAAATGTCATCATCATCTCAGCGATAAGAAGTCCACTGCTGGACATAGACTTCCTCATGGATTTCCAAAAAGATCGATTGGAAGCGGTTTGCATCCAGCGTTTTCCTGCCACCAAGTGTGTTTGGCTAAAAACCATACAAATAGGCGTGAAATGACCTCAATTAAAAAACCACCTCGTCAGAATCGTGACTCCATAATATCTTATGGGCACAAAAACGAAGCTTGACTGTTATCTACAAAAACCATGCTCCAGTAATCACCGCTTAGCGACACTGTCACGAATTACCACAATAATAATTGTCGGTGAACATGACAGTCTGTTTGCATTGTATTAGAACACTTATTAAATTGGCAATGGAATACCGATTTTTTTGTTTTTCTCAAAACTCCGTCTCTATAATAAATTATATCTGAATAAAACTTTTGAAAATATATCTCCTAACTACCACTACCACTATAAACAAACACAGATATAGTAGACGACGCATGCGACTTCATTTATATGAAATCCTCGCGTGCCACATTTTTTGTATGGACTGGGACGTCACACAAACGATTTAGTGATGGAATGTTCCATCCGTGCAAAATCGATTAAACTCAATGCATTGCGCTTGCACGCTAGTAACTAGTTAACAAAATATCGAATCGAAACTATATATCACCTGAAACTAAATAAATCTTAAGGCGCCAAGTGTGTGTTTTTATTTTCCTGTTGACACGCTAGATACATACACTTGGGGTATTTATAGAAGTCTATGTAAACAAAATTAACCTTGTATGGAACTGGTTCTAGTTCTAGAACGCCCGTTAAGTTGTAAACTTGTAATAGTCAGCCAGGCTCTCTCTAGTTATAAGGTCTGACCTTGAAATCATACCACCTTAAATACTAACCGCATTGCTACATTGATTAAAAATGCAAATACTTTGAGCTAGGTAGATTTGCGATCACGTGTTTTTTCAAAAGCATTTTTATTAACTTTAATGAATTTAGTTCTGCTTAAGTTATGGTTACATTTACAAAAACAAATAAAAAAATTAGTGTTTTATCATCACTAATTGCTGCCCATGAACCACAAAAACAATATCTTCAACCCTGAACCAAAAAGCTATTCTCCAATTTGTTATCGAGCACATGAATCTCAGTGAGAACAGTGTCTCAGATCGTCATCAATAACCCAGTGAGATAAAGTGCTATTTGCGCCATATTTTTTGCTCCGCTGACAACAATAAGCTGGTTCGAACTGTTATCGCTATCGTTCAAGAACGCGTGAAATAACTAGTGGCTCTTAAATTAGATTAACTTAACTGTAGTCTTGTTGACTATCTAATAATAGTTATTATTTGAATCCTAACTGATGTTATGAAAGCGAATGTACAATGGGAGCAAAGAGAGAACAAGAGAGATAGTCTCTTTGTTATGTTTCTATACTCTGAGATAACTATAAAATTTTATAATCAAATATATGTTGTAAGAAACTAGCGTATTTAACCATTCAATTAATAGTAGTATCATTTTTAATAAACAAGCCGCCGTGCCACTTCTATGTCCCTACCTGAACGATCCACAGCCTTAGCGTCTAATACAACAATAGACTCATATAAATCTCATAATACAGCATCCTAGGAACAACATTTAATAAACTGGCTGACTGACGCTTGGGCCAGATAGATCATACAAATACAGTTTTGGTTAGTTTGTGTCATGGTGTTGGCAAATTCATCATCATCATCATCATCATCTCAGCCATAAAAAGTCCACTGCTGGACATAGGCCTCCCCTATGGATCTCCAAAAAGACCGATTGGAAGCGGCTTGCATCCAGCGTCTTCCTAATAATTGGCAAATTTGGTTGGCAAATTCAAGTCTCCTAAAAGTAAGTTCGGTTAGATTTGAACTGCGACAAAACACTACACGCTAGAATATTGCGGTGAAAAAAAATAGTGTTGCCAAAACCAAGTTTAAAAAAAGTAGGTTAGGTTAGAATAGCGGCAATACTAAACCAATGATCCTTGGCCATCCTTTGTTGTCCGGCGTCGCTGTCTGGTCGGAAACTGTATATTCACTAAATCACCTCTGTCATATGCGTGGAAATGGCAGAGTAGAAGTTATAGTTTTCAACCAATACTAATACAAAGCCGTGGACAGACAGACGGACATGGCAAAACTATAAGGGTTCCTTGTTTACACAGAACCCTAAAAACATGATAATAAAAGACAAACACCATAAAATATCTGTAACTTCTTATAAAACTTCGTCATAATAGTATACTTGAATCGCTCGTTATAATCGATCAAATCGCTCAGAAACAGTATTTATGAATGTATCAAAGGAAACGACCTACTTTCCAATATTCTCATAATGGTAACTCGAGGATGCCTATCGCAATATAACGCTTCAAGAATTACTTAATCAAAGCAGTAAATAGGGTTCATTCGTATAAGCCTCCAGTTTGCTTATCCTATGATATATAATAGGCAAGTTAACTAAATATAGCAACAAAGTAAATATAAAACAATACTTAAATTCGCCTAAGGTTAGCCTTTGACATAGTGTTAGACTATGCGAAGAAACCAAAGTGCTATGTGGGATATACGTAAGCCTGTACAAAGATTTTATCTGGAAGAGAATTGTGATGGTTGCTGGTCATGGCACGGACTTGAATTTGCAGACCTCGATGATGAGTTTGAGTGAGTTTTGTGTCTTTAATTTTTTTTTTTTTTTTTCTGGAGCAAAATCTATAAACCTCTGTATAAATTACTGTAGGTAGTAGGTATATCTGTATGTGGCATCGTAGTTCCTAAACGGATGAATCCATTTTGAGTATGGAGAGTGTTTTTAGCTATTCTTTCCTTTTTAGGGTTCCGTAGTCAACTACGAACCCTTATAGTTTCACTTATGTACGACCGTCTGACCGCGGCTTAGCTTAACTCAAAGACCAATGATCTAATAGAAAGTGTAGAGTATCGTTCGGTGGGTAATTTAAAAATATTGGGGGTGTATGAAGTTGTTAAATATTTCGGGGCAAAACGAAATTTTCTCCTTTTGTATGGGAAAATACGCAATGTACTAGCGAAAACGCTGTGTCAAGGATTGTCTTGGTAAAAAATGTGTGTGTATAAGATCATATGACCACACAACATACACGAACTTAAAACTTCATAAAGACGACGTTAATATTACGAATTAGCAGTGACGCTTTGGCTATCTCGCTCTCTTAATCGACTCGAGTCGACTTTACCCGAACGAGCGCTACATAGCCGAGCGTGACAACTCGAGTCTCACATTCAATACCCAGAAAATAAAGAGTTCAGCGCGCCTAATGAAGTTTTCACTTCAGTAATTTAATTTCTCCTTTCATATTGCAGCAGCACATCACCAGCTCGCTGGAGCGTCGCGCAGACGCCCAACGAAGTCCCGCCGCCCGCGCCGGTGGCTCACGCGCAGCCCGGCGCTACGGCCACCGTGCACTCACACAACAACCACCCTCCGGCGCGCATGTTCGGAGACACAGTTACTGCGCACCATATTAATAAGGTAAACCTGAGTTCCGAGGTTCACTTCTTCTCGGACAACTGTAACAAACGTTCCGTAGGTATCGGCCGATGCGAGAAATATGAGTGTTAGCCGCGAAGACTATCAACCAAATGTTGCATTATGAAGCTTACGGTACTGCCCGTAACAATTTTGAAAAAATATTGAAAAAATATACTAATGATAATAAAGTAAAAGTTAATATATTCGAGGGTAATACTAGTTTTCCTCTGTCTATTAAATACTATGCAAATGAATTACTGTTCAAAATGATGAAACAATCTTCCATTTCAGAAGTAGAATAGGTTTGAAAAGTATTTCATCGTAGTATAATTTTCAATTTTTAATACTTTTAGTGATTTGAAAGTCTAAATAATGTTTTTCTTCCAGGGTCGGCTAAGCACCGGGTCTCCCGGCTTGCCTCCTACTCTTCCAGCTCCGTCCCCGAGTGCTCTCAGCACTTCAGCCAGCGCTAACTTCCACACGTCCACTCCAGCTCAGCCCAGCGCTGGTCCCATCAAGAGCTCTACATCATCAGCAAGCTTCACCACTCACGCAGTCATTGAGACGAGGAGCTTTGGGCCTCAAACACTGCCGCTGCGTTCACAGGTAAAACTTGTGCTGGCATGTAGTAATAATTTAAAAACAAAAAACTAAACTGCGTGTTCTTCTACACTAAAATATGTTTGTGTGCTTTGTCATCGTCAACGCTCGAAATTTCTGCCATTTTATTATTTTTGAAACAAAAGTATTTTCATTTCAAGCAAACATTACATATTTTTTTCATAAAATGCAATAAACACTCGGGAAATAAAGACTAATCTAAGATCTTGGAACATCAATATCAGTGAAGCCATTTAGACTAAAAGAAGAATTTATAATGTTTGACTTGTTACGTCACGCGATTTCACCCGCGCGAAGATTAAAAATAAATAGCCTATGTCCGTCTCCTTAACGTGCTTCAGGTGGTGTTAACTATTTCCTAACAACTGGTTTAGTCGTTAAGCCGTGTAAAGGTTATAGACAGAGTTACTTTACTTTGTTAGGTTGCTGATATACATACACTTGAAAAATATTTTTCTACTTCTCAGTCACTAGCAAAAAATATTTTAATAAAGTGAGCAATTATGACATTTGAGTTTATTTAATTCCTTGACCCACGACCCACAAAGAGGGGTGTTACAAGTTTGACGTGTGTATCTATGTATCTGTCTTTGGCATCATTGCTCTTAAACGGATATACCAATTTTGATCTAGTTTTTTTATTTGAAAGAGGATCTTATCGAGAGTTTTCTTAACTATGTTTAATCAAAATCAGTTTAGGCACTTTTTTTAGTCGGAGGTGTTTGAGTTTTCTAAACGCGTCAAACGTGTGAGTTGGTGGTCAATCGTAGATCTGTAATGTACTAAAAAAAAACGTATACTTGTATTTACTTCTCAGATGACCCAGAACAAAGCTGGTCCAGCTAAAACAGTTGTAACTGCTGTCGGTGCCGTTGGAAATGTTTCACTGCACAGCTCCAACGATTCTGGTTTCTCTAACGAGCCACCGCCACAGCCAGATGTCGATTACAGCGACGAAGAAGCTCAACGACTCCGTGTGCCAATCAGGTGCTTATATCTAATATCAGTCTAAATATTTATCCATGTTTTTGTAGATGCTTATAACATTGTATTTTGTTGCTTGTTGTTTAGTAGCATTCATTTTGTTTTTTATTTGTTTTTGTAGTAAATCAGCCCAGCAAGCTATCAACCATAGAGCATATCTACTAAAAACTCAAAGCTTGAAGCGTGGCCCGAAAGCACCCAACTCAAATGGATACCTCACTGATGACCAACAACTGATGCTACGCAATATGCTGGATATGGACAAAGATTCTCAGAAAGTGAAGAGAACCAAATCTTTCTGGAAGTTTGGACGTACAACATCTGAAGAGATAATGGAAGGAATGTCTCTTTGGCAGCATCGCGATATCGTCGATACTGTACCTGAATATAAGAAAAAGCTCTTTGGAAAGATAAAAAAAGAACTGAGGCCTGCTCCAGAAGTTCCAGATGTTCGTAAACAAGCTAGTCCTGAAAAGTTACCACCACCACAAATTGAAAATGTACAAACGCGCACAAAAGAAACTATTGATCGAAAAGAAATGAAAGTACCAAATGGTGGCATACGCCAAGCTAAAAGTTTAAGCTCAATCCAAAACGAAGAACGAAATGACAAAAATCGTAAAAGCATGGAGGGCTATCAGCAAAACCAAATAAATAAAAAGAGTATGTCTGAAAAGTCTATTGTTGAAGAAAAACACGAAGATTTTGTTGTTCAGCGCAATGAGTCAAGACATTCCGATTTAACAAATTCAAGTACTATAAAGACAAACTTTGAGAACAGTTTTTATAATGATGAAAATGGTGACGGGTTTGTTATGAAAACTGTGAAGAGAAGAGAAATTTTACAAAGATACGACAACGATAGTAGTTCAGACGTCCAATCTGTTGCTTCGAGTACTGATCCATATGACTGTATCATAGTGGATGATCACATGACATTAAAGAAGCAACAAGAGCTGGACAGACGTCGTAGACAGGCTATTTTGGATGATGAAGATGAAATGAAGATTAAACAACGCAAAGAAAATGCTTATATGCCAGAATTTGAAGAAATTGAAGTTGCTCCAATTAAACCACATGTTCGTGCTACGATGACATCAGAAAAGGGCAAAGGCCCATCCCATGAAAGGAGCCCAGCTAAAACCATGGAATTTAAAACATTTAAAGACAACTCTAAGGAAATAAAAACATTTTCAGCGTCATCTGAAACTTTAAAGTACAAAGACGACGAGCAGCACACTGACAGGTATGGCAATCCTATCGAAAGAAACAACAATAATGTTAACAACGAAGATGCTTACAATGGTCATGACGAAGGAACTCTAAAGTACAAAAAGCGCTCAAGTGAAGAAAAATCGCGACAGCCAAACTTTGAAAATGGTAGACAGTCAAATTTTGATAATAGCAGGCCGTCAAACTTTGAAAATGGTAGACAGTCAAACTTCGAAAGCGGAAGACAGACAAACTTTGAAAATGGGAAAGCGCATAAAAAAGAATACCCACAAGCAGAAACAAGGAATCAAAAAGAGAAAAAAGAGACCAGACCTTATGAAAGTCGAGAAAGAGAGCCAAGAATCGATTACTCCTTGGACAGGCGACCAGTGAGAAAAGATTTTGAGACTAGGACAAAAGAGAGGAGGAACAGGATTAACAGAAGTTACGACGATAGCTCTTTGCCTCACAACGGACGCAGGGAGGAGAGATTTTACGAATCCAACATTTCATACTTCAGCGACCAAGAGCACCGCGTATCTCGGTACGACTATGAGACCGATTCGAAGAAAGCAGAGAAATCGAAGATTCGCCAGGAAGAGGCGAGGCTTGAAGCGAGGCGCTTTATAGAACGTCGGAGCGAGGGTCCGTACAGTGAATCCGATGATCAAAAGTTCAATGAAGCATTGAAACAGCAGAGGCCGCAGTTGTTACCTCGTACAAAGTTGCTGAAGAAACCAGTGGAAACATCTGACTTGCCGGAAGAAGGTCACACTTTTGGACCGTGGTATGATTTGTGGGGACGGGAACAGGCAGTTTACAAATAGAGTTAAGGTTTGTCTATTACATAATTATTTTCAATGCTACTTTCTTTGATTACTTAGTAATTCTATAGTAAGAATTGCCCAGACATCTTGTAGCTGGATTACCTACACTCTGCTTTCTTTGTCTTGGCCACCGCTCCGTCACAACTTTACTTCACTATTATACATTTTCAGTCTTTAATTTAATATTTTATGTTAATGTTTATGATATCATACAAGTGGCAGGAAGACGCTGGATGCAGGCCGCTTCCAACCGCTCTTTTTGGAAATCCATGGGGGAGGCCTATGTCCAGCAATGGACTTCTTGTACTTGAAATGATGATGATAAAACATTGAATTAAACAATAAAAATGTAAAATTGACCGTGTTTACCTCTCACCAAGTTTTTAACTAACACCAAGGACAGTAGGTAAAAAGATATATATTTTTACCCTACTACCGAAGGAGGGTTATTTTGTAGATTTCAAAGATATACAAACAAAAGTTGTTCTTTATGCTGTAGAATAAGAGGTAATAATAACAGCTTATAAGAGGTGTTTGACTAATTAGAAGCAACGCTGTGTATAGTTAAAAAAAAAAAACATCTTCATAATAATCATAGTGAATAACTGATTGTTTTCTTTGCAGGCCTCAACAGTTTGCTACGGTTAAGTTAAGGAAGGCACTAACAAACGACCGGTCGTCGCCTGCCATCGAATAATGTTATAAAATGTATAATTATTATTTTTTGTTAATTATTATTAAATGTAAATTAGAAACACCATGTATTTTGTACAGTTAAATATTCATAGTTTAACAAAAATATATCACAATTTTTACAGTAATCCAAAAAGCTGTTTTAATTTGACCTAGTAGATATAAACTTACAACTCGACCAAGCTTAGTTTGCACCTCGCATCGATTATGTCACACTGACGCTTAGGTACGGTCTGCAAAAAAGGATTCGCTATGGCTTTAAAAAAGTAAACAAATGTTTGTAAGATTTTCTTTGCATTTATTGTTTTTAACATTATATTATACTTATGTACATTAAAATATACACAAAAATATTGGGATAACTATAATTAAGAAGAATCAATTCTATTTATTTATTCGATGCCCGACATTTCGCTTTCGCTCTCACTCTCACTTTTGGTAATATTTTCTTCAAAGGCCACGTTATGAGCGCATAGCCATTCTTGCATTGAACAGTTCAAAAATTAAAATTTAATTCAACGGATAGAGAGACGAAAAGTCGTATGACGCGTGTCTGCGACAAAGATACTAACCGTACTGACGCGACATGGCGATCGCGGGAAGATGAGCGGGGTAGCGGGCGGGGCGCCGCATTCCAGCGAGGTGCAAACTTAGCTTGGTGGAGTTGTCTGTTGTAGGTTCATGTATAAAAATCTTAATTACTCTATCAACTGTGTATGTGTGCGTAATGAGGGAAAACTGTTTTAAAATACTCATTAAAATTAGATAATAATATCTAACTGGACTATGGCTAAACTTAAGATTTAAGCATTTTCAAATACAATGTATGCTCTATATTTTCTACAGTTAAGATAAAACACATGGCTAATCCATTAATATCCGTTAAATCCGTTAATATACTGGCATAAAGATATTAAAAAATTTAGAAAATTTATTGAATCAGGCGTTACAATGCGAAAATTCATATTCAAAAACTTAAATGTAACTTATATATCTAGTGTGTTCCCGCTTCGAGGTCTACAATTTGGTATTTTTCTTCTTCGTTGTCTTTTAGCTGGTACCTACTCTTGACGGCTTCGATGTCTGGTACTCTTCTCGACACGTATTTCACCTCGTCAAGAGGCATCTTCTAACTTTTCGAGCTCTTGCGCAGCACTACATATATAAGTTAGAATTAAGTTATTAAAAACCTTAAAATATATACATTATGGTTAGTAATAGATTTTCGCCTATTGTATGAAAAAATACACCTGTATTGAAATACACTATCATCAACAGAATGACAAATTAGGATTCCTTATGAAAACCTATTCAGATAAATAAGCCGACCTGCTAAATCTGTGCTACGACTTCATAAATTTACCAATAACAAATACTTATAGGTGACAAATATTATGTTGCAGAAAATAATTTTACCATAAAGAAACTATTTGTCTCTAGTCTCCCCAACCAACAACAGCAACTATATATCCATAACAGGGTGAAATCCCGTGAACAGCAATATTTTTTCAACAAACACCAAAAAAGAGAAGCAAAAGCTGACGGCACGCGACAGAAGAAAAATCAACGTCAATTGGCCCCACGCGACAATGGGCCATGATTTATTGCATTTCCGTCTCCTGTGGGGCAACGCGGAAAATATTCGATACGTTCGTTGCCTCGAGGCGGCCCCGTCAATTATACGCACAAGATCTCGACGAATATCATCCTTGAGGAAAGATTTTGTTACAGAAGATCTTTTTAGAAAGCTTTTAAGCCAATAGAATATGATAAGAAAAGTGATTTCCTGGAAATACTGTTGCGCAGAAAAAAAAAACTAGATTTATGTATTTCATAAAAAATAAAACGGGTATTTCAGGCGCAAGACTGGATTTCTTTGACTTTGGGGTACTCATGCGACTTATTCGTCAGTTTATAATTTCGTATAGCATAAAGACATATTTTAAGATTATAGTTTAATAATTATTGTTTAAAAACTGAATAAAACATTAAATACGCAATTCATTTACTTGGATGACAATTTTTCAGTTATTTTGTTATAAAAACCAAAGTATTGAACTGATTTCGATACAATATATTATATAAGAATTACTCTGAGGTACTACCTACTAAACAAAAAACTTCTAAATCAAAAAATGAATTGTTTGCTTATTAATAACCATATTCCTTTAGCTACGGAACCCTACTATACGCGTGTCACGGTCTTGGCCACTTATTTCTTTGTTAGATGCTCCTCAGCTAATAATAAAATCGTTGTTATCCAGTCATGTATTTGATTTCCCTTTTAATATATAAACTTGTATTCCTTTTAATTATTTCATTGAAACTGATCCTATACTTCCCTAAAGCCCAAAGGAAATTATGCTTTCAACGAAATATTAATTTCATATCTACGACTCTATTACCAAAATAATTTGATAAATAAATTCGCTTAAATAAATTACCTAGGCAACGAATTGTGAGCTATCAATATAGTTAGGTAAAAAGCAATACGGTGAGAAGCCATATTTTACCGTATTTTACTGGCATTTTAGGTCTAAGTAGGAAAGATGAAGTGTTTTTAGGCTTTTTTTGAGCTTTCGGTTTCTGTGCCTAACTACCTAAAGGATTGGGACCCTGTTACTGAGATGTATGTCTGTCCGTCTCTCCGTCAGTCCGGCCTACACCCTAATTAGATAGAATGATGAAATTCTCGCAAAATATATATAATATTATGGCAAATTCATCGTTAATAAAAGCAACAAGTATCAATATTTAAAAAAAACTGCAGAAAAGCGGTTTTTGCAGTCTAACTTAAGAGTTTGTACGGCAAGCGCCTTTATTAACTACAACACAACAATATACAGACTCAACTAACTAAACTACTACACAAAAAGCACATCGATTACCCCAGACCGATACAGAGTTTGTTACGATTAATATTACGCTGTGGAGTGCATGTTTTTTGTGAGAAAATATGCGTAAAATTTTCTGTAAAGGTTACAAGTGTGCATTCTTTACAATAATTCTACTAAATTAACATTACTACGAAAAATTTCGTTGGAGGTTAGGAAACAGTGTATTTTTTTAAATTTTTATATGAGTCGTATTATATTATAAATCGTATTATATCGTAAATATATTCTATGACACTATCAGGGAGTAAAGACGAATCTAACGGAATCTGAATTCCGGAGTACACCAACAAATAGGTAGGTAGGTACTAAGAATCTGTGAAATACGAGTCAAAGCTTCTACCTATTCGAAATGCCTAATCAAAAAATAAAGTCTCTGCGAACCGAGACTGACAGACGGCGAAACTATAAAGGTTGTTGACAAAAAAAACCCTAAAGTAGCTTCCGGATTCACCCTTAGAGATGAAACGGGGTATTAAAAAAACGTTCATCGATTCGCCCTAAAGGTCGAATACGTCATAGTTCGAATCAAGAAACCCAGTTTACTTTATTATTATTTTAAACGCCTCATAAGTCGCCTTAGCAATAAGTTTTGGACCCTTTCAAATCTAACAGAAAATTTGTGGAATTACAAAATGTAACACAAAAAGAAAAATCACTAATTAGAGATCGCGATTAGCGATAAGGCCGTCTTTTGTACCTTTCTTACGCCCTAATCATGTACATATTGTTATTATACTATGGTGTCAATAAAGTATTTTTGTATTGTATTGTATTGTAACATACAGTTAAGTATTATGAAGTTATTTTAATGCCTAGCCCTTTTGTCAATATTTATTCTGAGTACGGAGGCTCCTGTGCCTGTAAAAATCGTACTTAGCCGGTTTTTCTTTTCAGATGTTTTGTTGGATTTAGTTAGATTACCGCAATAAGAAAATTCGCTTAAGTATATTGAGTGACCAACAAATTTCTGGTAAGCACCCTTGAATTGAGTAAAAACACTCAAATAGATTTTGCTGACTTTTCGAAAAAACACCACTAGAATATAATGGTTTATCTGTAGGTTCGGTGCACAAAAGCTAGGCGTATTTGATATTATAAAATTAGTACAAAATAAATGATACGTCATTTATTTTGTACTAATTTTAATTTATGAATTATTAAGTAGTGTAGATACACAAGCAAGTCTGAACTATCATAAAAAGCTCCATCCTCGGCCACACCGTCGCTTAACATCAGGCGAGTTGGTGGTCAATCGTAGATCTATAGTGTATAAAAAAAAAGTATAGTAAGTATGACGACAATATACGTATATATATTACCATTAAAGCGAACAGTTTTTATCCAACTGCCGATAGCTCGAATTTTGGAATATTCAAGGCTAGAGTGAATTCTAGCCTTGAAGATTGACGAGCTTCATCCTCGGCCACACCGTCGCTTAACATCAGATGTGCTAGTACCGTAGATCTATCTAGTAAGAAGTAATTAGGTAAATATATGACTTTAGCACACTCTATAACGTATTTGATCATTGTACTAAATACGTTTGAGGGATTTCGTGAAATCAGATGTCACGAGATAGCTTTAATGATAGTTAGATTTTACTACACAATTACATTCAAAAATAATGTTTGTAAGAAAAGATGCAGAGCGTAAGGACTATGTCGAATTATCTGGATTTTGATTCTTCCATCCATAGCTTAAGTAAAGTTAAGCTTGAGTATTGAATTGAACAATTAAAATATGACATAGTCCTACAACTTGAACACAAAAATCTGTGTTTGATTGGCTACCAAACCGTTGGTATAAACGACGACACAGACAAAGATGAAGCCTTCGTAGGTACGAATAATCTAAAGAAAAAGACGGGGTACACTTATACATCTAGGTACCTACCAACTGGAATATTCGTAAACGCATACATACGTGTATATTATTAAAGTGGAATATACATATACATACTTAAGTATGCTAGGCATAGTCAGGTCGTGTCGCTTTGCAAAGCGGAGGTGAAGCGAGCAGCGATTACTGCAGGAAGCTTGTTCTGGCTCCACATCAAAAGGCATACATGCTCCTCAGTCGCTATTCGTAGCCTTCCTACTTGTTTCTTTGCGTAGCCTTCATAAAAATAAACGACTAAGGAAAGTTGAAAATGTGTGTGATTTAAAGCTAGAGTAATGGTGGATTACGTACGTCAGACTACTTATACTATAAATTATATTATAGCTAGACACTAGATTTTTTTCTTGTGTATCCCATAGTGTTGCGTAACATTTACTAGTAATTCAAATATAGTTTGGGTATGCGAAAACCTTTTTTAATTAAAGGGCCGTTTGCGAAATAAAAGTTTTAAAGTTATAATTTTTATTTCTCTCCCAGCCAGCTAAATAGTTGGTGTTTTTAGGGTTCCGTACCTGAAAAGGAAAAAATCGGAACCCTTATAGGATTATTTACTATTCGAGTTAGATTTCCTTAATATAATCAAGGTTGTTGGGTTACAGATATTCCTATTTACTCAATTTTTTTAACATGTTATAGCGCTTCCTATTATTACATAATTTAACATTTCCCTTACTTATAATTGTATTTTCTTAATTATAATCCTATTGTTTCAATACTTCTAATTAAAATTTTCTAACTAGATCGCAACAACTCTATTTACAAATAATAATACCAAAACTCTTTTCTTTACATACATTTGTTTCTATGCAATGTTTCAGCTCGAATCTCCTAATACCAAAGACTGGACTATCAATACAGATACATGACAGCCCGGTCAAAGCTTGTTTGGCTTCGCCTGACATTTCTACACTTCTTACAATTTTGTATGCTGCAATTAGATGAGCTCACCACTATCTCTTATGGGTCTAGTCTATGTAACAGAGCCGAAAACTCTGTGCGTTTAGTTATACAAATATGTCAAATTATTACAAACAACCAAAGTAATTATAATCTGCAACTTTTAAAATTCCATTCCAAATGCTGAACAACAACAGCATATTTTATGGCACATTGTTGGCGCGACAAACAAGCCACCTCGCTCGTCCTGGCCCCATATAAAAATCAATTTGCAGTGCAAATCGAGCGAGGAGACCGATGCTTTCCAAGTCATCGGTTCCCTTAAGCGCTTTGGCCTGGAAGCTGCCACAATGTTATAAAAATATATTCGCTGCAGTATGCATCAAAATTTTTATTGTATTGCCACGTAGCACATATCACACGCTGTATTTTGTTGATTGAAATACTATATTCAGAACTGAGTATGGAACTATACCATATTTACTCAACAACAACAAAAGGAGACATCAAAAAAGGAAAAGGTTCTCAATGCAGTTATATTTGAATTTTATTTTCAATGTTACCTCGCGGGTGAGTGGAGAGACATGCATATTGCGTATCCTTAGTTATTTTGAAACTTGTATGAAACTATTGCAAGAACAATCAAGCACTCATTAATAAATTATATCATAATTGACATACATTACTTAATACTTTTGTCATTATTTACGTTGTGCATTGACATTTCTATCTGAAATTAAACAATTAAATTTAATTTTAACGAATTTATCGCATATATACCTATTTTACATAATTTTATGACATAACATTTTAGTCTTTATATCTTTTTATCGTTCAAGATTGTATTCTACCGTTTTTTTTGTATAAATATAAATATGTGTACCCATACTAAATTACAACTTAAAATATATTTTTTACATGATAAAATATGTTTTTATATCTTTATTAATATAACTTTAAATATGTTTTTTATTGAAAATGTGAAAAGTATTACATTTGAATTAATGTAAATTAATAACATTACTAATAACTAAACTATTACTAATCTATGTCGGGGGGAGGCCTTTGCCCAGCAGTGGGACACTACAGGCTAACAAAAACAACTAATAACTAAAACAATTTAAAAACTTTTTAATTACAATTCTTTGAGCTAAGCCCCGGACAGACGGGCAGAATGCAAAACTATAAGGGTTCGTAGTTGCCTACAGAACCCAAAACATAAATAAATAAATAACGCTGTCATTTATAAACCGACCAAATATGATTAATTTTTTTTTATCTGAAAGGAAAATCTAGGTACTTATAGATAGATCCAAAAAGATTGAGTCACGATATTTAATGTTTTGTTACCATGATGTTTAATTATTTTTTTTATTCAATCGGAAATTATCTTAATTTCAACTACAAAACATGTCGTTTTATATATTACATAAAATGCTATCTCAATCCACTGGATTATTAAAAGTCCTCAGCATACATCTGAACCCCGAACAAAAAGAAAAAGAAGTCATTCGCAAATCACGGGTCGTCTCAAGAGGTCGTCTGTATTCAAATTCAAAATGCGGAAGTACGAGGGTAAGATATCTTGCAATGGCTTTCGCGCGTGCTACTCAGATTCCACCCATTACCAGATATGGAACAAAAACCTTCCTGTAAAGAGTGGGAAAACGGTCCCTGGAAGTTAGGTAAGGGATTTACAGACTGAACTGAGAGCTTTTATTCTGAATACTGAGGCAAACCCTTTTGCAAAAACTGTGTTCTTGATCCCAAGTCAAGTTCCCATTTTTTTTCTACGATAGTTCTCTTTCCAAACAGACTCATCGTTTGTTAGTTTATTTGAAAGATCACCAATATCAAGCTACGGACGGAACGGTCAGTCTTCGGATGGGTGACCGTGAGAGGCATTTCTTCCTGAGCGCTCCGTGGGACGGACACTTCAAATTGTAAGTCCCGGTTGTTTGTTCTTAAAACAGTAATCATCAAGCAATGTCAGAGGCCTTACGGCAATTATAATAATAATTCTTTTATTAACCATAATTACAGTTTCAATTAACAATAACACATAATTAACATACTAGATTATATATCGTTACTGAGGGGCCCCAAAGTAGGCTAAGCCTGTATCTTGGGAACCCTATTTCGTCAACTCCCAATCGTATAATATACCAATATGCGTCTTCGTGACAAAAAGTTTTGTTATTATGTCGCTTAATTGTATGACAGTGTAATTATAATTATATCTAAAATAATTCAAATTAGAAAGAAAGAGATTACTTCTTTATATAATATTAGCTAAAAATTCCAAATCAATAAAAACAATTATATGAGATTAAAATATATAAAGTTAGACAAATAGACAAAGCTACATGAGTGATAAGGCTAAATAGCTACAGAAAGACTAGTTTTATACCTTCTCATCACAGATACTATTAACAATGATATTGGAATCTAAAAACAATTTTTTAGAGTTCAACAAAATCTAGGATTCAAATTACAAAGCATTTATGTTGTAATAGTTTTGGTGTATTTGTTTGTGTGCTTGCTTGAGTGTGTATTTGTGTGTGGGTGTTAACTATCAGAGTTAATATAAATTGAGTGATCAGTCTGAGGACTGGCCACTCAGTCTACATGAACTTACTTATCGTTTGTTAATTACAACTTGTAACTAACAAATTCCAAATATATTACAAACCTGGCCTGCATACGACCACAAGCATGCACTTACAACGTACTCGACCAGAGATAACGTAATCCATGAGAGTAAAGAGCAATTTGGCAGCGGCGCGCAGTTTCTATCACATTTCGATGCCAAGCGGCACGCAACATGGACCGCTATTTTAGTTCCTCGGCCCTAATTTACGTTAAATGGTCGCATAATGAACGTAACAATGCCCTAGTTGAGTCCAGCCTGAAATGTGTCTAGATATATTGCCAGTGGTATAGTTAGCCTGGCAGGCTGTATTAGAGGGCTAATTAATTAAGAAACAGGGCTTTTGTCGAGGAAAAACGTCTAATCTAAGACCTTTGGAATGGGTTTCATCAGTGTTTTATTGGGTATTTATATAAGTTATCAGATAAAGTCTATGTAACGCGTTATTAGAAACGATATTAACTAAAATAAGAACGCCGTTGGTAGAGAAGTACAGAGTTGAGCTGGCAATTTGGATGTGTGTGTGTCTATATCTTAGACATAGACACATCACACACACTCTAAGATAAATAAATTGAGAGGTATAATATAAAAAAAAAATGATATAACCCTTTTTAAGCCACAGAAATAGCTGTGTCGTTATAATCTACGAGCCAAAATACCTAATCTAAAATCTGAAGTATTTTTATTACATTTAATAAGACGATTCTAATTGGGGTTTATAGATTTTTAAATTGACTTATTTTCAGAGTTATAAATTATAGTAAAATAATATATATAGTTTTATAAAAATCAAATCATGATTAAAATCCATACAAAGCAACAATAATGTCACTGATGTTACAGTTGTCCATAGGTTCAAGTTATCGCTTACCATAAGAGGAGCTGTCTGCTTTTTTATAAAAACAAAAATACATATAAATCACATATAAATATCTAGCCAGCTTTGAAACTTGTAAAGATTCCAGAAAATAATTACATTGCTTAAACTCAAGTTTTTTTTCTCACAGAAACCATCATTTATGGACAACCGCAAAACTAAATCGTAAATCTTTTGCAATGTAAGCCCGAAAACACTACTACCACTTAGTCTGGTTTCGTGATAATTATAGTTTAAAAACTGAAACAACCGACTTCAAAATACACAATTTCGTTAACTTGAATGACGTACTTTCCAGTTATTTTGTTTAAAAAATCAAGAGTACTGAACTGATTTTCATGAAATTTATATGGGGCCACTTCCGAAGTATGACCTACCAAACAAAAAAGAATCATCAAAATCAATTCATAAAAGGCAAAATAATCGCGTAACTAACATACAAAAAGCATACAGTCGAATGAGAACCTCCTCCTTTCTGGAAGTCGGTTAAAAAGACTTATTTCCACTGGCATCCAAAATACAGTTTATAACTAGGTAGTTCGGAGTCAGTGGAACTAATATTATTGTACCTTACTTATACACTAATAAAGAAATTTGAATTTGAATTTGAAATTTCGAAATCCGGTAGGAAATACGATCGTACATCGATTGGACGAGCATGGCGTATAGTTTTCAAGCCCAGTGATGCGTATGCGTGCGAATCATGCGCTTGTCAAATCTACCTCTAAAATATTTTCAGAGCAAACAACAAGAAACAATGCAAACCTCCACGGTGTTATATATTTCAATGCGTCAAATGGATAGTAACAAGCCAAAACTTTTTGGATAGTCGAGAGGTCACTGGAGGAAAAACAAACTTACGTATTAGATTTATATTGAATAACATCTTAAAAATAGTAGTTTTGCGATCAATAGACCAAGCGGTCACAATTTTTTTGAAACAGTTATGCGCATGTAAGATTTTTTGAAACATATATGCGCATGTAAGATTTTTTTAAACTCAGTTCACAGTTATATGTTTTTTTACAACCTTATAATACATTTTATAATTCATATATATAAGTACTATTTCTGATATATGTACTATTTTTGACAAATATTTATCAAAATCTGTCTGCAAATAATGCCGCAGCAAATTTCCCTTCATTCTTATGGAAATCCCTCAATCAGAAGCCAAACTAATACATGTCTGGACAGATAAAAGAAAATTCTGCCAGCTTTAGCTGGCTTTGTTTACTTGGTAGATAGATAGATAAATTCTTTATTATACACACCTTAAAAATTACAAAAAAGTATAAAATCTAATAAAATATAAACTCTTCCAGGCAACCATAGGATAGTGAAATTTAGAAAAGAAATTAGATGGAGCGTGTAAAAGACTAGAAAGTAAATATGATACTAAAACCGTATATGTGACTAATGAAAATAAATAAATTGACCAAGTACGTCTACGGAGACGTACTTGGTAAATTTATTTATTTTCAGAAACAACATTATGCTACGCTAGATGAAAAAGCATTGGACGTAACAGACCTACGTCTCTAGTCATAACTATATTTTCATTGCTTAAACAATATTCATTAAAGTAACCTCCTTTTATAACATAGTAGCAATAAAAAAAAAAAAAAAAAAATTACAAAAGCTCATATAAAGCAGTATGTCCACAACACAGCTCTACATTTTACGAGTCTAGACTCATGAAAAAGTATTAGGGTCTGTATCGCTGCTCTATTTGTACGAACTATTAATGTTGGGCTATTCGTATACATAGTCGTCAGGTACAACAGTGATTAAGTACAGCGAAAATAAAGTGAAAAGTTGTTTAACGGCGGATTTTAATAATAGAGTTCGTTAAACTGAATGTGTCTCTTGGCATCTCAGCCACAGCAAGTCCACTGATTTCCAAAAATACCTGAAGCCTGCATCCAGTGTTTCCTGCCACTTGTCGTCTATTAGAGTGTCAATGGTGTAGGTAGTCTTCCTACGCCGCGCTTGCCGGTGCATAGCCTCCACTCGAGAATTTGTCGCCCCTCAGCCATCACTTCAGTGTGTCGTGCCCTTCCTACTACCTTTTCAACTAACTAATCCGCTGTGCTATGTTGATGACTCTCATATCTCTACGGATCTCTTCTGTCCTGATTCGATCTAGCAGAGAGACTCCGAGCATACCCATTTCCATATCTCATTGCGAGATGCACCCACAAAATTAACAAAATGTTATTTTAAATGCTACTCTGTACCTACATATTTTGAGCAATAAATATATTTGTATTGTATTTGCATTCAAAATTAGAAAAGTTTATATAAAAATTATCCGTTTTTAATGATTATTGTTAATATGTTACAAATCATATCTGGCTAGGCTTGTACTTTATTGTTTTTTTCTAATTTTGTTAACCCTGGCAATCATTGAGTGAATTAAAATATACTAATGGGGGACTGGGTGTCATTTTTTATTATTTTTTCTTGACGATAGGCGGCTTAAATGTCACTGCGACCTATTGAGATCTATTGTGACTGCCGCTGTATTACAGTTCTCTCCCTAGTCCTGCGCTCATTAGGAAGCTCAGTACTTTCTTGGGAGAGATACTTTTGACCTCGTCTGGCTGCAATGTATGCCTGCCCAGATGAAGGCTACGTTTGTGCATCAGTGGCCCACAGTCTGTGAGGATATACATAGGTGTTTCATCAGCTTCGTGACAAAGCCTACACTCCCTCGACTCGCTCAGTCCTATAATGGGCATGTGCTTATTAAGATAACAATGTCCAGTCAGGGCTCTGACCAGAGTGCGCATACTGTTCCTACTCAGCCCTATGATTTGCTTATAAGTCTTACGATAATAGGCTTTGATGAGTGATTTCGAATGTTTAAGCCCTGGCATGTTTGACCATGCCTTGAGGGGTTTATTTTCATAGTGGGTTTCGAGAGTTAGACGGGCAAGGCTTTTGGGGATGCCTCAAAAGGGTTCGGGACCATATTGCACACTTTCAGTCCCCGCCCTTGATAGCTCGTCGACGATTTCATTCCTCTCAATTCTTGCATGGCCCGGTACCCATCTAAGGGTTACTTTGTTGTGGCGTCCGAGAGTGTTTAGACTATCCAACTAACTATCCTGGGTGTCATTGACTGGTAGCTGTAATAAAATATACCAGTGGGGGAGCAATTAAGGCCCATATTGAGTGATCGTGTTTCAGGTTCAGATGTCATCACTGGCAACACACACTGATTGTACACACGTACACGCTTGTTCGCCCTCGTGTACAAACGGCCTAATGATAACTGTCTCACTTGCGCCCGAGCCAAGTGTTCTCAAGCAGGCCGCGTTTGCTTTGAATAGGGCGATTCGGCCGGTTTCGATTGGAGATATTAGAATCGTCACTTTATGGAATTGGCCCGTTCGGAACTTACCAACAGATGCCCGGCTTATGACCGTCTGTTGTTGTTTGGAAACAAGAACTAATTGATCTGAAATTTTGGTTTATTCTATTTTGTTGCTGTAACGATTTAGATTTATTTAAATCCTTTCAATTCTAATTTCAAGTTTTCCACAATCTACATATGCAGTGCTCCATTGTAAGCTACAACACCAATTAAGAGGAACGATTACCACGTAAAAAAGTTAAATTAAGATATATTGTTTTCCTATTGTATGAAAAAATACACAACAATATATTAGCAAAATTTGCGGTTAAGACGGTAAATAATTGTAAAATATTTAAAATGGCAGTTCGAATCAATTAAAAGTAATCCTGTACGATAAATTACACTTCAACTCTGTAAATTCTATTAGAAATGCATTAACAGTAGGTAGATGTAGCAATCTCTCGTTGAAAGTTTACTTTTCATTATAACCTTGGTAAAGAACAAAAACTCCTCTTCGTACGGTATTTGCCTATGCAAAATATACATGTAGATAACGAATGAAATATGTCCTTTTGTTACATCCTTTGGTTAGTAGTTGAGCTGAGAGCTGATACATATTGCATTAGGTGAAGTCGCGGTGAATTTAATCCAGGACACATTGTTCTACCTCCACTTGCTCGGGATTTTCGTGCAGTAAAATAACAAGGAACTAGCGAGGAAACAGAACAGGGGAGGTTTTATTATTTTATTTTAGGTTATTTTAGGGCTTATTCATAAATAGCTCCTTTTGGCACTGCAGTGCACTAAATGCTCCGGAAATGTTAGAACATTTTTTTTCTTATAGTAAATAGGCTTCATCGTTAATTCACTTTATAGTAAACAACGTTGTAACCGAGGATGAAGGACGTCAATCTAGAAGATTCACTTTAACCTTTAAAAATTCCAAGATTGCAATAATCTTGTTTTTTTTTTCTTAGGACTCAGAGGTGACAGTAAATTCTAATTTTGTGCAGTACGCAACAAACCCGTGGACTAAAATCATAGTATACGGATTTTAGGCATTTCCACAAGAAATAAATGGTAATGTGCTGGCTTTCTACTACTTGCTCGATAGTGTAGGGAAGGTGGAATAAAGTCATGAAGCGTTTGCACACACTTGTCGAAATAAAACTGATAGTACATTGCCAGACATGCTACTTTGTGATTATGTTGTGTTATGTTTATGTGTGGTTGTTCGATACTGGATAGCTTCTTGGTGTCATATCTCTCTCCCTCTCTCTCTTGACTCACCGGTCAATCAATCGACTTCAAAGGTCAATTCACTTCCAGGTGGTGCTTAGTTGAACCGTAAAAAGATGAGAACACACGTTGCTGTGGTTTACACTGTAACGCTTATTGCTTTACAGGAGCTGAAACTTTTTTCTTTAGATTTTCTATCAATTTCTATCACAATAGCTTACAAAAGTAATAAATATTAGAAGGTTTTGAAGAGTATTTTGTCTCATTACTTATTCGAGGTTAATTCCATCATTGCACTGACGGCACCGTTAATCCCATACACTATGGTTCTTCCTGCCCTTCTTTCCACTGACCAGTTGGATGTGGGGTTTTCAAAGATTTTCTTACCAGTGTACAAAAAAACTTTTCACAAACAGCGGTAAAATATTGGCTATTTACTTGTGGCTTGCAAAGTATCCACAGCACCAATAGTATTGTACAATAGTACACAGGCAATGTCTATCACTTATCGGCAGCCTAGTGGTGAGACCGTCTCGGCAGCCTAGTGGTGAGACCGTCTGACTTGCGATCCGCAGGTCCTGGGTTCGAATCCCACGGCACGCACCTCTGTCTTTTCGAAGTTATGTGCGTATTGTTGATTGCCGCCAACTTCAAACGGTGAAGGAAAACATCGTGAGGAAACCTACATCTCTGAGAGTTCTCAATGATCTTGAAGATGTGTGAAGTCTGCCAACCCGCACTTGGCAGTGCCAGCGTGGCAGACTATGGCCTAACCCTTCTCACATTGAGAAGATGGCCCGTTCCCAGCAGTGGGACAGTTTGTAAAAAACAGAGCTGATTAAAAAAAATAATAAAAAATGTCTATCGCTAACCATCAGGTGAATTATCTGAATATTTGGTGCTCTTTTAATAAATAAATATCTAAAAGACTAATACAAACGAGAGTGAACAAGACGCTTCCAACGACACCTCATTTGTCAAATTCTGATAAGTAGTTTAGAAGTTATGAAGAAATAGATAAACATACACATACTGGTCAAAAACATAACCTTCCCTTTTGCTTCGCCGTCAATGGGAAAAAAGCCGCAGAAGTTCCTCGAAGGTACGGCGTAAGAAATTTCTGAGAATACTCCAAAATAATATATGTACATAAATTTGATGTTGATCTTCTAATCTATGTCTGAGTCGTCGATAATCTTATTTCCACAACCAATTTTAGAAGTAATTTAAATACTAAATTAATGTCATATACAGTTATTTTGCAAAACATTAATGAACATTATAATATAGGCACAGATCTACAAAGAAAGACCTCTTCTAGTTTGTCAGAGAATATAGGTACCTATTTGCATCAATAAACCTGTCTCAGCAAAAGAACAACCAAACAGGTATAACAATATCTTTTAGGGGTTTTCAAACGATGACATATGAACTGTTGACCTGATCTTCAGACGTCAAAATTACAGATCCAAGGTCAAGCGTCTCTCGATAGTCTACCGTAGCTTAAATACAAGTTGTTTAGGCTTCTAATCTTCTATTTCTTACAAAGTCTGGTGTTGTTACACTACGTTTTCAGCTAAAAAATCTCTTACGAACTCGAAAAAAGTTTGTTTTCAATTCGACGAGAGAACGAATAAGCTAGATTAAGCGGAGTGTTGGGCAAAGCCAACTTGAAAAGCCGGAGGATACACTAAGAAAATTTTATTTTGTTCTATCAAGAACTTTTTTGTTTCTATGGTTGTCGTCTTACCCTCACTCCTTAGGGAGAAACGTGCAACTAAAAAAAGACGTTCCTCGATTTGACCGACAGATCGAACACATAGGTCGAAATAGGAAGAAGACTACAGGTTTTGAATGATTTAGCTTAAACGTGTAACAGCATTGTGCCTTGAGATTTCACCTGTTATCATTTTTAACCCCTGATGCAAAACGAGGAGTATCAGTGGCATGTTAGCCTCCAAACGAATGAACCAATTTAGGTCTATTTTAATAGGTCTTATATTTTCTTAAGTTATTTAACTTAAAAAAAACTTTTTGTGTAGGTACTTACACTTGTGGTTAATTCTGAAGGCACCAGTAAACTAATTAAAATTCATAAACTCTCTGAATTAAAAAAAAAAGAACCAACAATTCAATGGGAATTTCATTGGTTTTTTTTTATTTTAATTTTGGTATTGCAAATATTTAATCTGTTTAGTGGTAGCCTTAAAAATTTCTCTTACTCATGTACAAAATTAAAAATATAAACATATGTCAGTAGATCAGAACCAACTTTCACTCGAATTTTGTCTTACAAATAAATCCAAATCCCAGACACACTGACCCAATAACGCTTTCTAAATTCCCTTGACGCTTAAGAAAAATATCGGTGCGGTAATAAATAATATCCCTTGACTGGCAGTAGTGGATGCGTGTATGCGGCGAGTGGCAGCCAGCTGGTGTCTCCCTGTTTACCCTCACAAAGTAAATGTCAATAAAGTACAAGAGCACCCTCTGGGGAGAAAAGTGTTCGCGTATTGAGAATCCGTTGTTTTAGCTTCGGAATAATCTAGTAGCGACGGTAGCCGGCTTTCCGTTGACGCGTCGACGTAGAGAGAAAATGTAGTGGGGGGGGGAGTCTTTATTTATTTACTATGTAAATAGTAAATTTTCCGTAGACAACAGGTACGGAATAGAGTATATAAATGTGTAAAAACTTGAAATAAGCATTAATCACGCTTACAGTATATACTAATAGTAGCTGTGCCCTGCAGTTTCACCCGCATAGTGATGAAAACGATAGTAATGTTGAACGGCGATGATGATAAAGCATAGTCTATGTATCGGGTTTCTCAGATATCTCTATGCCGAATTTCATAACAATTAGTTCAGCCGTTTGGTCGTAAAAAGGTAAGAAAGGGACAGGAATACAGAGTTGCTTTCATATTCTTTATATAATAGTTATTAGTTAAGTTAAGATCAAAATTCTATCAAATGCAGTCCATTCCTGCCATATCATTTCTTGCAGTAATGTTGATACAATTATACTTCGTGCAATTTTTGTATGTAAAACGTTTCTCTAAATATTCTGTTTAATTAACCAGTAACCGGGTTACAGGGATCTCTGGCAGTGGACTGATTACAGCGGTAGGTAACTTGTTAAATACACTGTTTACCGTAAACAGAATCCTTTGACGCTGCCGTATAACTTCATTATGAAACCTTTGAGGAGTTTAAATGCTATTTACGCTTATTTTTGTGATTTATGTTAATTTTAAAAAGTTTTCAAAGGTTGTAAGAAACTTTGGTTTCGGAGGCGATAGAAGGGGTTGTAAGGCTGGCATTTAAAAATGTAACAAACGAAGAAATAAATTAATTGTAATTTTTTTAACTAGCTTTCACAAAAATACTCACCAAGACAACAAAATGACTCGATGGGATTATCTTGTCTTAAGAAATTTCGATGGCCGTCTTCCAGCTCCATCATCAGAACAGCTCCATTGTACAATATTATTGTATTGTCACCGAAGATATATACACAAAATTCGAACCGAATTGTTCGATTGGGCATTGGACATCGGGAAGTGGTCCTCATTTAGGTTCCAAGATTTGTGCCAATAAAAGATAAAAAATAAAAATAATGCCCACTTTTTTAAACAAAAGCTTGTAAAAACATTGCAAGTTAAATAAAAGCTTTTAAAAAGTGGTGACTTTGAGGGCTTTTAAGATGATTATCATACCTACAAATCGATAGGTCGCTTGTTCTATTATAATTGATCACCTTTGATCAACAGTCATCGAAAGCCATTTTGATCGTGGATCGATAATTAGTCGATCGTTTGATCAATCGAGATTCGTCGATCAGCAAAAGCAAATTAACCAATCGACGTTGATTAGTCAATCGGTTGGTATGACATCTTGTAACAACTTTGTGTACGAAGCTTCCACTAGTCTCATATCTATGAGATTTGTTATTTCTACGTGTGTAACTTAACTTGAGACAATACGGCTATATTACTGCCACGGAGTTAATTTAATGGTGGAGTATAAAATCTAAATCTAAATAAGACTATCATTTGATTCACTGACCCTCAAATTCACACAATAAAGGCAGTACCGCTGGCTTTGAAGCAAGAAATTTGGATAATGCCTTCTTTGTAAAGTGTCAGCATAAACTAAGAAAGTATTTTTCACCTACGGATTATTAAGAGGTCTTATAGTTTATCTATTACAAATCATCATCATCTCATCTCTCAGCCATAAGAAGTCCACTGCTGGACATAGGCCTCCCCCATGAATTTCCAAAAAGACCGATTGGAAGCGGCTTGCATCCAGCGTCTTCCCGCCACTTGTATGAGGTCATCTGTCCATCTCGTGGCTGGTCTTTCTACGCTGCGCTTGCCGGTACGTGGTCTCCACTCGAGAACCTTATTACAAATAATGATTTCAAATTATTTTGAATAGTTACATATATTATATGAATTTATGAATTACAAAATTGATTGCTCGAAACTGTTTTATTTCTCCTAAGTACAGTGAAAATGTCCTAAAAGCGTAGATAATGTTTTAAAAGCAATAATAATGAAGGTAAAAGTTTATTATGGGTGGATTATGACCCAGTGGATGCGTTAAGGGTTAATAATGCCAACAGGACGGTCGTAAAATATTATGGCTGCTTCTACTTCGTTAATGTCGTCCACAATACGACACTGAATGAGGTATAAAGTCTACTTAAATCTATGTAAAAAGAAAAGTTCGTAACTAAGTACTTGTTGTTAAATTTATTGCGTCCCGTGCTTATAGCTGTTACTTGTCTTAACAGATAAATTTAAATAAATAATTATTGATGGACATTTCACACAACACCATCTACTCCAAACTAAGCAAAACTTGTACTATGGAAACTTGATGGCTGATAGAATACAAATATACTTTATTTCTGTAAATACATACTTATGATACATAGAAACACCCAGACACAGAACATCACTAAGCTCATCACACAAATATATGCCGTGGGTGGGGATCGAACCCACGACCTACAGCTCAGAACGCAGTCGTACTACCACTGAGCTAATTTATCATTCTGCACCATACAAAAAAACTGACAATCCAGAGTAAAGTTATATGATAAAGAGAAAAAACCCTTTTACATTCATATATTTAACAGATGTTAAAGTTGAAATTGAATGCAGACACCTAAAGACTGAGTTTAATCTTAAATTTACACCGTTGAAAAAAGTGAAAAAAACATACCATAAAGATTTATTTTTTGGTTAATTTTTCCCTGTCGGGAAAGGCAAAAGGTGTCAAGCCCATACAGCCATCGTCTGATACCATAAAGAATGCTAAAAAAGGAAAAATACCTACTTGATTTACGTACTCAATTAGGTTAGGCGATACTTCTCACCCGGACACCTGCTCCATTTGTATCAGACACAGGTATGTTCGTGGGTGGAGTACTGCTGCCACCTTTTTGATGAAGCTGCCAAGTACCACCTGCAAGTCGTCGTGGGACGTACGTACGTATGAGGTTAAACGGTGACGATAAAGTGATTGCCAAGATTGCTACCTAGTCTCGAACACCGATGTTAAGTAGCATGTCAGTCTATATTCCATACTTTATTTATTCCAACCTCAACCATTCCACTACAGGACTAAGAGAATGTTGGCACATTACCACTCATTTCTCAGCGAAATACCAACCAAAAATCCGTAGATACCCAACGATTTCGGTTCACGTTCTTGATGCCTACCGCATAAGAATGGTTTTTTTACCTTCTCTGTTTCCTAAGGGTTATATACAATCTTGGAATTTACAAGGCTAGAGTGAATGATCTTCTAGATCAACGAGCTCCATCCTCGGCCACACTAGGCGAGTTGGTGATCAATCGTAAATCTATTTATAAATAATGTAATGTAATGTTCGAAGACAATGCAATAATATGGTACCATGAAGCTGACCTTATAATGGAGTGTACGCAAGTTGCGACTAGAACTTCCTGAAGGCACTTCACATTCGGTGCTAGTGACGGTAAAGTACTAGAGGGAGCCAAAAAACATAAAACGGGGCTCAAATTATTTTTTTAGTCATTATGAGCACATTTTGTTCGATATTATAAAAGCACTTATGATAATGATTTTAAAAAATAATTATGCGATAAATCCTTTAAAAGTTGCTAAATATCAATGTGTTTAATTATTTTTTTTGTATCGGATCGTTTTATTTAGATATTAAGAGCATCGTATACAAAGAAAACAAAATAAATAACGCTCTGCTGTAATTGAAGTTATGAACAACGGAAACGCTCTCCTATATTTATTTTATGAATGTTCTATATTCATGATTATGGCGTAGCAAAACGAAGAAATAAAAAGTAATCACCTAACTTGAGTAGGACAGACACAGGAATAGTACAATTTAGTACAGAACATTAGTCGAGAAGAATGTCTTTCTTATACCCGGCGACCATTCTACTTGACCTCACCTGACTTGTGATTAATTAATTGTGGTGTAGATAGGCGGGGTCAGGGTAAACTGGTCAATGGGATAGGATAGTTAAATGGCCTGGAAGACAATCTGGAGTGCAGATGGTTAGAGTGAAATAATGTGATTGGTGCGTGATCTCTCTGTATAGAATGTCTTCTTTAACACGCAAGGCATCTGTGAATGATTTACAAATATACCCATTATACCTATATACTACCTTCTACTGTCTACATTAAAATTAAAATAAAACCTCTAAATCTGTCTTTATTATAGCTTAGCGATTTTCTTTTCAGTGGACGACATCGTTATGAACTATGCCTAATTTTTGTGAATTACGCCCGCTCAAGATAAAATGTTTTAGGACTATGAATATATTAATAATATTGATATTGTTTTTACTGTAATCACGGACATATAACCAATATTTTTTTGGATATTAAAATCTACCTATATTATAAAATACTTATTTATTTCCGGTTGATTAAATAATATAAATGAATACTCACTGTTTAATACAGTTTAAAATACTTTTTTCGGTTTTTATTTTATTTTTTCATATGGTCAGATGCGTAAATGTATGGTAAAAAGTAGTGATATAAAGTAGTGTATAAAATAATTATTTTCGTGTAGATAGTAATTGTTCATTGTTCTGAGGAATTAAATCGGATTAGCTGCAAAAATCTTTGTCAAATCGTAACCGATTACTTTCTTCATGGGTCTCGTGAAAACGACCATTTATCAATGAAGGTCAGATTTCAAACTCAGGTGGATCTTTTTGTGCCGCAAAAGACACCGTATCGTGCTAATCTGTTACTTATCTCCCATATAATATGGTATTAATAAATAAATAATTCAATCTTTTTATTAATTCCGTTTTTTTTTGTTACATTTTTTTTATTCAAAATATTTTTATTTCAGGTTAATTGTACCCATTAATAAATATATTCCGATATTACTGACAGAGTTGAAGTTCACAAATTAATAAATATTAACCTAATGAGGTGTAATACTAAAGCGTGTCATAGAAAGAATAAGCGAAACTAATTAAGTACTAAATTTATCCTAGGTTTAATTTCCTTTTCAACCCATACGTAATTAGCTATTATGATAATTTTTCAACTTCTATGCCAAAGAACATTTTAGTGTTCCATTTTCTTTTGTCTGTGTGGAAGACAGAATATGAACGCACTTCAGTAATGATCTTTGGATAAAGAAATTTGTAATTCAAAATGTCTCCAATTGTACTAGAATTTAACTAGAAGTTATACCTAGAAAACTGATTTAATTATGAAGTACAACTACGCCGATCTTTCCCCAAAAGTTTCACAACAATATATTTTTTTATGACTTTTATGATGGATTTCTCTGTAAGTAGTTACATAGTTACAATTTACTTACAATTCAAGTACAAACAAAAAAGCGCAATTTTATCCCCGCTAGATATCGCTGTGACATCAAAATCTGCGTCGAAATACTCGAGTAAACACGGTAAGGCGTCTCGCTAAGGACAGCGAAGTCACTCACCCCCTTTTTATTACCTACGTCAACATCTCGGCTACCCGAAATCAAAACACAGTAAACCATATTTAGATGAATTCCTAATAAAGAAATAAAATCATAAGCTATTCAGTACGAGTATGTGTGTCCGTTACCAATATTATTAGATAATATATAATAATAATATTTATTTATTTATTTGATGATAGGCAAGCAGCAGAAGCTGATGAGCCTATATCCTGCAGCCTATATCCTGGGCTTGACCCGTGTAAAAGTTTGAATAAATAATGTATAATATATTTATTTTATTTTATTTAGGTACAAAAGCAATTAACAAACCAAAACTATTAACTTAAAAAACGAATCCTTATAAAAACACTATAAATTTGTTAATCTAAATATTGTACACAGCTTTTTATAGATAATATACCAATATTATGAACAATAACAATAGAGACCGTTTATTCCACTTTTTTGAAAAAGATGAATTCCGTAGGTAAAGTTTCATATTTTATTAATTTTACTAAATTGGTGCTATTAGTGGCGTAGGGTGTATTTATCCCTCGGAGCCACACAAAACTTTGTCACCTTTCACGCAAAAAATAAAAGGGAAACAGTGGGAGGAAAGATTAAAAAAAAAACTTTAAAACACAACAAATAAAACGCAAAAAGCAAGTATACTGGTAACATACACTTACCAGTGATAACATACGGCACTGAAACGTGGTCAGTAGTGGTCACTCTCTATGGGCCTTATAAAGAAACTCAAGATCACGCGACGAGCTATGGAGAGGGCTATGCTCGGAGTCTTTCTGCGAGATTGCAGATTAAGGACTTTTTTAATGGTATCAAAATTAACTGAAGAAGGATATTATTTCAAATTTATCTAACATATATGTTATCTTTTATTTAGATCAACGACAAACAAAAGTAAAGATAAGTGCCTACCTTAGATAAGTAAGTACAATTTTTATAGATTTTTTCTAATTGTAACTTTATACATATTTCAGTTTCTAATAGATGTAAAGATATATGGATAAGACCGTCTTACTAGAGCGTAACAATTTTGCCAAAAACGTGTCTTACTGCATTTCGATGTAGAGTAACCGAAATCAGATGAACGAAGACATTCGATTCCCCTGTTTGTATAATATTTTTATCGAATATTGGATTCACCTTTGTTCTCGATTCGACACGACTTCTGAATGATACCCGTTTTACAGTAAACAAGTTTCGAATAATTCGAATACTGACTTGATGAATTTAAAATCCATTCGTATAGGAGTTTAATTTTTAACCGACGAAAAAACGGAGGAGGTTCTTAAGTCGACGCGTATATTTTTTTTTTTTATGTATTATCACGCATAACTTTTTACAAAGTAGTCCGATTTTGATAATTTTTTTTATTATTGAAATTTATATGGATCCAAATTTGGTGTATACCCTTCGTATACACCAAATTTGGATCCATATAAATTTGGAAAAAAAAACCAACCCTAAGGGTAGGAAAACCGGGGATGATTGATTGTTCACTCACTGATTGTAATGTATGACCACGCATAACTTTTTACAGAGCAGTCCGATTTTGGTAATTATTTTTTAATGGATACCCACCAACTTCGAGGTATATATACCCACGAAGGATATATACCCACGAGGTATATATACCCTCGAAATTGATCCCATATAAATTTGAAAATAGAAATCCTACCCTAAAGGTGGCAAAATAGGTGTGATTTATTGTTCACTCGCAGATTTTAGCGCTGAGTTGTGTATTATAAGGTAGGTAGCTATTTTAAAAGTAATCAAAAATTAAGCATATAGTAATTAATAGACTAAAGCCACAAAAAATTATAAAATAAAACTTTTCACAAAAAAAAATTTACCTCCGAAAAAACATTGACATTCCAAAAAATGTGCTCTCCGCACGACCACTCGCAACGCAACGCATCACGCTTTAAGTAATTAATTAGGTAATTTGATTGTTTGGCGCCGACTCAAAATTACTTAGGTATACTTACATTACTTTAAGGAATTAGTTATTAAAGTTAAATAAAAAAGGTCCATTATTATATGCTTTTTAGTTTTTTCGGAGGTTCATTTTTTTTGTGAAAAGTTTTTATATGTTATTAGGAGCCATAGTAGTTTTATTTTGTTATAATCATTTTGATTCCATAAATTTTGCTTCCCATATAATCAGTAACATGAGTAGGTATGCTTAAGGCAGAGGCTCTCAAACTGAGCGCCGTAAAGAACAACGACGAAGGACGCTTGTGCGAGGTGCTTTTTTTTTTTTTTTTCAGAAACTAAAGTTGCGCTCACTCGCTGATTTCGCTTTCCACACACTTTCGCTTGGAAATTGACAAACCCGCTCTTGTATTTTAATTATTGTGCCTATCTATCTAGCATCATTTGATTATCAGGCTATTCAACCAGCTACGGCGCAGAAACAAAATAGTAAACCTATATAAGTGCGTCGCCAGCTGAGAAAGTTTGGGAACCCTTTTCTTAAAGAATGCTCATAAATCAAATTTCATCCCGTATCGACGAAGACTCACTGTGTTATGTTTGAGGTTATTAATTGAACCAAAGCGTTCTGATTTTTCTGAATAAAATCATGCTAATTCAATGCACGCTTACCGAAATGTTTTCAATAAGAAACCGATAGACCACCAACTTGGCGTCGGTATTCTAGACCTAGATCTTTCTTGACCTTAGAATTTGGTAGTAGGTACCACCTACCTACCTAGTACCTACCTAAAAGCTCTTATGTGTAAAACGTATTAACGTCAAAATAATGTTACAGTGATACCTTACCGTACGACAGAAGGCAGCTCTATGATTGCATTTATAAATCACAGCGAGACGCACCTGCTGGAGACGGGTGAAAAATACAGAAATGTTCAATTTCATATCAACAAGTTCTTTCAAGTTCGGATGCGAGAACTAATAGCCTGAGCTTTGGATGGTACCTACGGCGTACCTGTTCAATTGCTTATATGACTGACTAGTTGTTACCTAAGACTTCGAAAAAAGGAAAAAACTATTGAATCCAAATTAATAGTAAATTAATAAAATTTGCTTAGATACAAAACATGTAATATATGTTTTGTATCTAAGCAAAGTTTATTAATTTTGAATTATAATTCACGGAAAACTAAAACTCCAGCACATTCTGTCTCAACACGACGCGAGCGGAGGAGGAAGATGGAGCTGGAGTGGAAAATGGTGAGGAAGCGGGAACGGGAGCAGAAGTGGAAATAGGAGAGAGAGCAGGAGCGAAATGGGAACAGGAGAGGGAGCGGAAGTGGCAGCAGAAGTGGAAAGGGAAGAGAGATCCGGATCGAGAGCGGAGGCGGAACAGCGATTGAAGTCTGATGAAAAAGTGTACCAATGAACATTATACACACGTACGTCTTTCTTGAAACTAGCTAACTACACGTATATATTTATTATCTATTAGATCGTATAAGTGCAAGTCTTCATAAGAAACTTAGCGTCATATTACCGTAAAGTGCGTCGTGCAAATGGTACAGTAATCCACATTTTCTCTCCACCAGTGCTATACAGTAGGACTTTTATACGTTGCATTAAAGGCTATTATCGTAAAACTGCAGATCACATGAAACCTTATACCACAACGCTACAACGTACGAGACCTTGTTGAAAGAAAAATGGATAAGCCAATTTTATAGAAACTATTTAGTATTATCTGATATTGTAATTACAATTGAGCCAAACTCTTAAAACGTAATCTTCAATATCACATTAGTTCTCTATCCGAACAGACTCTACAAACAAAATTTATAAAAAAAAAATACCTGTGATTATAGCAAGTAGTTTTAATTTTTTTAATATTGTGATCATTAAAAACTTTAACCTTATCTTGGCACTGCAAAATTTTGATGAAATAAATATAAAGTTCATATTATTACTAGCATATTTAGTCACAAACAAAATATACATATTTTGTCATTATCTCGATAGGATGCGCATGCGCAAATGTTTTTAGTAATTTCAAATTCAAAAGTGTTTTCCTCGCCATTTGATCATGACATGATCAAAAGGCGAGGAATACATTGTATGAGCAAGATTTCTAATATAAGTTATTTACACGGTAGTTAATATATATTATATTTCTGCTTTTAACATCCACGGCACGATACTAAGAAGCCTTGTTCACGCGACAAATCCCCTATACGCCTCCTTCTGAGTGTCTAGACGTGGTTCTAAGAGACAGATTTATTGTAAATCTTTATCATGAAATGTACAGGTTTCTCCACAGGGTTTCGCTCATATTTTCTAAGCTGGTTGAGATAAAAATAGCTAAAATTTTTCATAATACCTCCATGGATTTTCTTAGTTATTTCTTATTAGAATATGGCAGGTCATATTGAATAACAGTAGTTCCATTTTCGAAATTGATGGAAATAGGAACGAAAGTTCTAAGTTTGTCTTTTTTTTTTAAATAACTGACTACTAAATAATGTCAATATAACATCAGTCTCAAGTCTGAGAAAGCTTTTTTGTCATTTCCTGTTTTAAAAAGAAAACTTACCTAAGTGCACTTTTCACAATTTATAAGGATCGAATAAACCGATATAACGTAAGTTGAGTTCATAAATCATCCCAGATCCCACTAACATAACCAATAAGTGATCATCATTATAAACTATAAAAGCTAATTCCTTACGGTGGTCCCAACCCAATCACTATTAAAATAAACACAAGTTTCACTAGCACACCGTAATATTATGCATGTAACAATACACGAACGCTAACACCAGGGATAAATACTCAAAAAATGTGCTTTATATCTTAGAATATTTGTAACTTCACATATTTTCGAAAGTAGTAATTAGCTTGAAATGCTAGCTAGATAGGCAAATACTTATTTGAAACGCCTATCTAGCATTTCAGGCTATTACTACCTAAGTGATACAGACCTATTTTTTTATCCAAAGAGATTTTAATACATACTACCGTTTACTCTATTTTAAGTTTATGTCACATGACTATAACTGTCATTGAAACTTCAACTGTAATTTTTTGTGGAATCAACTATGAGGTTTTATCACGCCCAATAATTTCGCATTTTTTCATCAAATCTCTTGACCAGTAGGTATTTGTAAATTTACATAAAAGTAAACCCTTCAATCTTGCCAATTTTGAAACTTGTATTTAAAATAAATACAGCTGCTTAAGTGTAGAACTTATATATACGAGAGAGCGATTCATTCGTTTAATATATTAAATAGCTTGCATGATCCATGTTTTTTGAAACGGTAGGCTGACATAAGATTCGACCGAATATAGAGATTCGTTAATCTGTCCACTAATCCAGAGTCATAGAGATCTTAACAAAAGTTGACAGATTAATTTTCCGCGTAACTTCACTTTAATGTAAAGTTCCTTCATATAAATTAAAACAAATAAACCCCATCTCTTAATTAAGCCCCGACATCGGTTAGCAAACGGTAGAAGCTATCACTTAATCTGTGACACGGCGCCGGCGTCCAAAGTCAAAGCTGATGAACACAAGCGGGGCTCTGTCAAGATGTTAATTCGTTATCTAATTAGACGAGTAGATGCGCGGACTGCCAACTCCATGTACCTACTGACGTACGGTACCTGATCTTCTGTAGAAAAATCTTTACTTCTTGGTCATCATCACACAAGGAATCCTACTGCGATGACTAGCGACTTGAATGACAGAAAAATCATTTATTTTTTTATTTGTCTGAACTGAAATTTCACGTGTATAATTTTGACAATATCCCAAAAACTTGTCTTAAGTAATTATTTTATTTGCAGAGACTTTATAAATACTATACTATATAGGTACTACAATAGGTACTACAATACTCTAAAATCTGTGTTTATTTGTATCAAAATAAATAAATTTATTATTATTATTATCAACATCTCAGCGGCAAGAAGCCCACTGCCGAAGTGCTGAACCTATGTCCAAGTCTATACCTCTATAGGTAGTAGGTATATCAGTAGGTACCTACGCACCAAGAACGTGGATCACAGTCATTGAGTACGGATTTTTGGCATTTCAACAACGAAATTAACGGGGTAATGTGCCGACTTTCTGCTAGTCCTGTAGTGAAATGGGAAGGGTCAAATAAGGTCGTTAAGCTCTTGCGCACACTCAGCGAAATGAACCCTGTAGAATACAGACAGACATGCTACTTTACGTCACTGCTCAAGACTTAGAAGCTTCTTTGATAGCATGATTGAGATCTTTCTTGTGGATTTGTTACCACAAATCAAAAACACTCTAGGTTTACATTTCAGGCAAGCGTGACTGAGATAAGCTAGCTTTATTGACATTTAACTTTAATTATTTATATTGCTAGTTAAATCTCAAATTCAGTACTGATAGTGACACTAGAATAATGCGCGCATTCCTCGCCGTGTGAAACTGCTCTAATGAAGCAATTAAACTCACAATTTAAATAGATTCAGTTTCTTGCCTGTTTGGCTAGTGTCAACAAGGACGAGAAACTCGTGAAATTAATTAACTGGCAACTCTACACAGACAATCCTCCAAACAGAGTATTTAATAAACTTAAAAATGTAGATATAACCTCCAAACTCCATAATTTGCCATTTTTGAATTTCATTCTTTGACTTCATTTCGGAAACATAATGCTTATAATATTGAAACGAACTCTCCTTCGACGATCAATGGAGATGATCTCATGATGGAGCCGGGAAAGTGGCATTGGTACTTCCAGATGACAAATGGAGCACTTTTCAGAAACATGTGATGACTAGATTCGGATGCGAGAAATAAATATAAACATGATTTTTTCTATGTTGAAACTTGAACCTTCTTCTTCTTTTTTGTATTGGACCCTCATTAAAGCATTTGCCAGGTCAAGTATTAGGATTTTTTCAAGTTTCTTGAATAAAACAAGTTGTAAATGTTCTAGTCACAATCTAAGTCACGTATACAGTCAATTTAAAGGTAGGGTCCTGCTTCAGTAAAGTGGTGGCGACTTTACTAGAAGCTTCTATGGAGTTTTGCCGACAACAAAAAATCACACGTTTTACTGCTTTATTTCACTTGCCCACACTTATGCACTTTATCGAACACTTAATGAATAAAACACCACTATTTTTATAGCATTAATGTTCAAAATAAGTTTAGGAAAATAAAACAAAGCAACAACATGTTACTATGACGTTCCCGCCAAAACTCAAACTTGAACCTATCCAGTTTGAGCTTATTTTTTTTAAAGCACGAAGCATTTTGATAGAACTAAAAACTCCCTGTATTATCCACAAAAAAAAACAATTCACAAACTACATAATTAATGTCTACCTAAATTACTTCACAAAAAAGCAATCAGATAATCAGACAGTTCCTACACTAATTGAGATCTAAAAATATACTCCAAATGCTCGAGTCCACACCAGTTAAAGGCGTGTCCAGTATGTTAGCAGTATATTGGCAAGTTGAATGGTAAATGCTCATCCGTTGTGCAAGATGCCCTCGTCAGCATTTTGTATTACCTACTACAAGTAACTTGTATATAATATGGCTTATAGTATTGTTAAGAATTTGTAGTTTTTTTTGAATTAGTAAACCACTAAGTATATACTATTTCTTGTAATAAACAAGCATAAAAGCTCGGAGTTTAAAATTGCTTTGCTCAGGAAATCCATTGGGCGGAAATGGCGTTAGGCGCAGTGTGGGAACGAAAGGAAATCATGTCTGAACCACGTTACGGAGCTAATTTCCCGACAACAACTGTTATTTGTGATTGTATTGCTTTTTACCAATAAAAAATTACGAAAACGTTGCTATACCTAATCCTTTATTATAGGTTACTAATTAATCTGTTAATAAAATAGTTATTAATCATACATTTTTTTTAGTTCTCTACTTACATAAATAATTATTTTATTTATGTAAGTACTTACAGAACTAAAAAACTACACTCTCACAAGATATAGAAGATAATGTCAAAATTGGGCAAATCAGGTTTTCCAGATTTTGATACTTTTTCTTAATTGGTCATGGGAGCGAAGATACATCTGGCCACAACAAATTTTCCAGTTTCCAACAGTCAACAAGCGAGCGCATGGTGCGGGTGAGGAACCAAAGATTGACAGGGGGCGAAAAGTGAATTTTTTTGGATATTTTTGCAAATATTGTTGTTTTCAGGTAAATAAAATAAAATGTCACAAAGGACTAAATACTTGAACATTCCTATTTAAAGGCATCTAAAATCATACCATGCTGAGAATTTCTTAATAAGATGTAGGCAATAGTTAAGGTCCCATGTGTTTCTAACATCAGAGAGATTCCAGAGGAACGGTGCCCTTTGCGTCCCTTACTACGACATTGAACTACTCTTTGATATCGGATTTTGTGTAATGTGGGATAAATATTTCGAGTTCCGCCAATAGAACATTCTAGGTGACAGAGCACACAAATATCAGCCGTGGAATTTCTCAATCGCTTACAATACGAGGTCGTATTGTAAGCGATTTTACTGCACAAATTAAATAAACGAGCTACATGTTTACTAGAGAAAGTTTTGGTTAATCTAAGTAAATACGTATTTCATTATGTGTTAATGTTAAAAAAAAACATTAAGTATAAATAAAGTAAATACCTATTTATTTATTTTATAGCTATTGGCGCTTTATTTGAGTATTTAGGTACTTTGGTCTGTTAGAAAAAAATATTTTATTCATTATAGGATAATGTAACGTTTTCATGTTACTATGATGGCACTTAAGCTTCAATTTTTAGAGATAATCACATACGAACTGAAGAGACTTTCGAACTATACCATCAATAGAATTTTTAATTGACATAATTCAAATAAATTATACGTAATTAGAGACTTTTTGGCGTCGTTGGAAAAACAGTTATACGAGTATTTTGCACGCGATTTAAAATGTACCTAATTAACACCGATAAAATTGGTGAGATTTTTTTTATGCAAATGGGTGACAAGAAAAGTAAGTCAGCTTCGGGCTTGCTCACGACATCTCGTAAAGTTGGTTCGACAATGAGTTATATTAACATTATTTAACTGTTTTCAATCGACACAAGAGAAGAGTAACACAAGTTTCTATGTCTGTTTGTCTGGCTTGTAACAATTTGGACGCAATCTCTCAGAAGTTCTGAAGTGCCATTGGAGCTGGAAAGTTGTTTAGTCGAGATCACGCATCGGCAAGCGCAGCATAGGAATACCAGCCACAAGAAAAGACGACCTCATACAAGTGGCATGAAGACACTGGATGTAAGCCGTTTCCATCAGGTCTTTTTAAATTCATGGGGGAGACCTACGCCCAGCAGTGGGCTTCTTGTGACTGAGGTGAAGATGATGATGATAAAGTTTGAAGTTCTGGTTTGCATACTTTCTCACAAAAAACGTACACTCAACAGCATATCCAGCGTAACGATATAAGTTAGACTGCAAAAACTGTTATGTTACAGTTATGGTTTAACATAGATAGTTGTTGTGTGCCCTAATTTATTGCAGGTTTACATACTTACTATGGCCGAGCGGCTCCTTATAACTGATTACTTAGCACTATTTTCTTAACACACATTATTATACCTACATTATTTACACCAGTAACACATACGAAGGAACAAGGATTACTATCTAATTTAAACCTGTTGTCCAAATTAAAACGAGTATCAATTTCACAATTTATACGCTTGAAAACATCCCAGGTAACTGAAAATACTTTTTCCAGTCGCGCACTTTGCATGAATAGGCACTAACGATGCCCGAATCACGGGGGAAATTACATAAACTAGGCAGACTGGGCACACGACGAACTAGGACCTGAAGGATGGAAGGCACAACTTGTAATGCAAGCGATATAGCAAACACTATTATACCTGTAGGGTAGGTACATTTTTTAACCGACTTCCAAAAAGATGTTTGTTCAGTACTTTGGTTTTTATAACTTAATAACTGGAAAAATGACCAAGTAAACGAAATTGCGTATTTTGAATTCGGGGTTTTCAGTTTTTTCTACTATAATGATTTTAATGGGCAAGTGCACAGTACATACCTAGTAGATTACGCATGTGACTTCATTTATATGAAAACCTTGCGTGTCACATTTTTGGTATCAACTGTGACGTCACACAAACGATTTAGTGATGGAATATTCCATCCGCGCGAAATCGATTCAACTCAATGCATCCGCGTGCGCGTTGACAAAATATAGAATCGAAAGTACATATATATCACCTGAAATTATAAAATCTTAGAACGTCAACTGCGTGTTTTTATCTTACTGTTGACACGCTAGGTACATACACTTGGGAGTATCTATAGAAGTCTATGGGCAAGTGCCTGTATTAATTACAACAAAACAATATAAAGACTACACATACTTAAATAATTACTGGACAAAAAGCAAATCGATTACCCCAGACCGATAAAGGATTCCTTAATTTTATAAATAATGTCAATGACGTTACATGGAAGCAAAGTCTAAAACAAAATTCAGGCAAAAAGTGACCCATGTGAATCCAATTTAGAACTATTATTTCATATTGTATCTAGGCGTCTTTTGCAAAAGTTTTTTAGTTTTTTTTATTGTTTTTTTTTAGTAATGTAAACAATGAATATGGAAAACAACTCCTAGAAAGCTTAAGCTTTCTAGGAGTTGCTTACTAGTCTGGTCGAGACTGACGATGGCCTGTATCTTGCTTAAAAAAATCAATGTATTACAAGTGTACAAATAATATTTTATTTGTAAAATACAAAATATGATAGCTGCAACGACTTTTTCATTTCATTATGTACTTATTTCTGATACATACTGAGTTATTCTTCTTTTCTTGCCAAATGAAACGTATAAGGTATCTAGTTCTACTACAGAACAGAATACAGCTAAGTTAGTACGTTAATAGTTAGGTATAGGTATCTTATCAAACTTTATGTAAATACAACCATGTTTAGGAAGCTAGTAGTGGCTGTTACAGAAGTTCTCAGAGTTAGTGAACAGGTGACTGAATATGAAATACTTCAGCAAAACAATCTAGACTTAGAAACTATTTCGGGGCTTACCTTAAAGTAGGAGGCGGACCGTCATACCTTCTCTGAAGAGAGGATAAATACTTTCAGATATACCTATCGATGTACATTGTACATGTAAAAATAAGACAGATACAGTCCAAATACATTTTTTTTTCATAATTTGGCGATAACTTCGTAACCTTTATCACAACCAACTAAAAAGTGCAAGACGATTAGAAAGTAAATTCTCTGTCCTGCTTACTTGTATCAACATTTTTAAAATCAAAATTTCTGAATTGATCTACCAATCTGTCACGCAAAAAATTAGATCAATATTCTGTGCCAATTCGAAACTAAATGGCTGAAATAGACATTATATTTAGTATAAGTATAGTTAACTGAGAGATTGGGATCTTTTATCATCATATATTTTTATTTCTTAGCATACTACAAGTTTTATCACATTTTCATTCATCGTTTTCGTCACTATACGAGTGAAACAGCGGGGAACAAATAGTTGTGAATATTTTTCTCACTGCCTTTTTTGTAGGCATCTTGCAAATCGATATACAATTATACAGAGCTGGTACATACATGTAGTTAACCTCTGTAGAAACAAATAACGCGTGGAAAGACGCACGAATAATGCCAGCCCAGTGAATTTAGATACCTTATAAAATATTTATGAAACAGCAAGACTGTTGAAGTTTATTTAATGTAGAAATGAATAAATGAATACGATCTAGATACTAATATTTATATTTGACAACAGAATCAACTTAAAACAATGCCTTAAAATTGTGGATAGGACTAGGTATGACACGACACGAATTCTACTGGGATATCTTTCTAAATCAAGCGCGACATTAACGAGTCGCGTAATTGTTCTCGGAACTTCGCACGTGAATATATCATAAAGTAATGTCGCTTGGCTTTGTGCCCTAATGAACATACCTTTATGCTCGGTATGCCTTGATCAACTAAAATTAATCTAACTCAAAGGTGTTCTCGATACCGTGAATTCAGTCGTTCGGTTATTTTCTGTCATCGAGCATATTATTCCGAGAAAGGAACAGCCGCCGAACTGCAAGTATAAACTCTTACGATACTATGAATGTTCTACTTCTCGATAAGTCGATACTTATCTAACCGGGAGCATCCTTACTGCATGCATAAATCGGTATAGCGTTCCTATCAGCTTATCTTCAGAGTCCAGACTCGCATATCTGGTCCGCCTGAACCCGCAAGTAAATTACAATTTTGCACTCATAAGTTGTGTAGTCAATTTGACAAGTGTATGCCGCCGCGTAAATGCAACTAGAACGCCGCTAGAAATTTGATGTGTATACTTATCAAATTTTTTGTGGCGTTTTAGTTGCCCCCAATGATGTATTATAGGTAGATAGGCTTTCCCCAGCAGCTCTACATGGCTAGCCTCAAGTAAGGTAATCGCCCGAGTCCTCTTGAGTCACGACACGTCGGGCAACGCTGTGAGTGCAGAAAGTCGGCGAATTACCACCCATTTCTCGTTGAAATGCCAAAAATCCGTACTCAGCGATATCGATCCACATTCTTGTTGCGTATCTACTGCACAGGAATCGCCGCCATTCTTTGCCGCCATTTCTGTTCGGCTCGGTCATACCGTCTCTTAATATCAGGCGAGTTGGTGGTCAATCGTAGATCTATCTTGCATAAAAAAACCGGACAAGTGCGAGTCAGACTCGCCCACCGAGGGTTCCGTACAAACTAAATAAAAGGGGGAAATCATATATTTTTTTATATGTTCCTTCATAAACCGAAAAACATACATCGTAAAAATATTTAAAAATCTGTTTTAGCTTAGGCTAATGAAGCTCTTTCATATGATACCCCACATGATACGGTTAATTCACTAATTTTGGCCCTCATTCCTTGGATAAAGACACTATTTTTTGTGATTAAATTAAAAATGTCCAGTTTTCGGGTTTTTTCCTATACGTGTACTCTAACACAATGCTTCTTACCAAATTTAATAGTTCTAGGTCAACGGGAAGTGCCCCATAGGTTTTGATTCCCTTGTGAGTGTCGAAATGTGCGTTTTTTACGACATATTCGGCTGTAACTTTTTTTTTTACGAAAACAGATATTTTATTTTTCTTTCTGCAGCAAGACACTATGGATCTGCGTATATGGTTTTAATTTCAACTCGATACCTTCACACGTTCCCGAGATAAAGGTCTTGACACCCGGACAGACGGACAGACGGACAACAAAGTGATCCTATAAGGGTCCGTTTTTTCCTTTTGAGGTACGGAACCCTAAAAATAACACTTGTCAGAATTTAATTGGTTCGCTACGCGGTATACTTGCTCGAAAGTTTCCATGTAGACTGAACGTCTCGCATGCTTAAGTCTTGCGTGAAGGTACACAGGTGCGACACGACGTAATTTTCGTGTCGTACGAACGCGTTACGAAATAGTCTATCCATACTTTTAAATCAATGACTAGCCGGTTAAATCTATTAGAATATCCAGCATAATACAGCATGACTTTTTTATTCATGTCACATATCCGTTTCTATATGCTAAACGTCCGAACACACAGACAGAACGTATTTTGCAAAAATGTATGGAATTCATGAAATGCTGCATCCTCTCGAGGATCGGAAACAAATGTCGTCTGTCACGTTCTCCAGCTAACTCTGGATATAGAGCACCTCTGAGCATTTGAAACACGAGTTACTTGACACATGACAGCTACTTTACACTTGTGAACAAAGTGTACGGTACAGTGTGTATAAGGGGAATTGATGCTTTCAGTGCAATACTGTACAAGTGTACACATACCTTTACATATACTCTTGCACATTATTTACAGTTAAATTTTATTTTGAGAAATCGACTTATAAATACTTAAAAGTTTTCCAACGGCCTGACCATTGAAAACAAAAACAATCATTCAGTGAGGAAATGCGATCAGCAGTTTGGGCACTTTGCCTAAAACTGGTGATTGTTTAAACTATCTATTGGCTTTTGATGGCTATGGATATTTTAAATAATCTCCAATGACTCAGTTTTACAAATATTTATAATTAATTTATTAGTTTTAGTATAATTTATACGGTAGTAATGTTATAAGTAGATATGTCGATGATAATATAATATCATGCCTAGTTTCAAATCGGTTCCAACCAAGTTAAACAATAAACCAGATATTATTTTAGAAATATTTTTGCCACCAATACAAATTTAATATTTATTTATTTCATAAAAAAATAAATTAGTTGACCGAGTGAGCGAAGCGAACAAAGATCAACTATACCAACTTGCAAAATTTTCTTACTTCTTTCCGGATTTTTGTTGGTAGTCGCTTACAGGTCGTATGTTTCAACCAATCTACGAAACTTCACATTTCACTTTTTTACAGCTTAAACAATTATATGGATTTTGATTTTGTCGTCGCGAACTTTTGATTAAGTGGGTATTTCCGCCAAAAAAAGGGGTAGATTTCTGTTGATCTATTTATCAATTAATTTATATAATAGGTACTTGATAGAAACGTTTCTTATAAAAGCAGTAGACCTCACGAGAACAAACTTTTTGTAACAAGTGTTGTTATTTTATTGAATTATCCGGAAAAAAACACGATATTATACAGTCAAAAGAGCTATCTTCCGGTTTACAAGTATTGTTGCAAAAAAGTCTGTGCTCGTGAGGTCTACTATTCGTAGAAGTACTAATTAATTAGACCTAAATAATCTTATCCGCTAGGCCGCTTCCAACCGGTCTTTTTGGAAATCTATGGGGGAGGCCTATGTCCAGCAGTGGACTTCTTGTGGCTAAGATGATGATGATCATGAATCTTATCTATTAAACCATTGTACGATTACGTGGTTACGCGTATCTAAATAAAGTACCACACGTCGTTTATTACCTAACTCGCAACCAAAACCCACGGAATTAATTGCGTAAGTCAGACGAATGAACAATCAAAGCGGTCCCATATGTCTCTATTTGGGGCACCGAGACAGCCCGAGGCGTTGTTTTATGGTCGGGGTCAAGGTATAAATCTCGGACCTCAAGAAGGCCCTGACGTGTAGGGCCCTTGGATCTACGAAACACCCCGCTGTGGAGATGGATGCGATGGTGACCTTAGGGTCTTTGGATTATTTATTGACGTACTTCCTAATTATTTTATAATAATATCTTTAGTTATTTAGGTCATTTATCGAAATAAATGTTATTTATTTATATTGTCATAAAGTCACTTAATATTATTTTATGGTAAGTGCGTGGCGTGCCACGCGCAATGTAGGGTTCCGTAGTTACATAACATAATTTATGTCAGCTTAAAACAGGGTATCTTCTTTGATAGTACGAATGTATGAGTTAACTTATGTTGATTTAAATGAAATATTCGTTTTTGAGTTGTTTAAGTAATTGTTTTAAGTTGATCGACTATAACTCGATAACTTGTAAAGCCTACTTAGCCGTGATAGTTTTCCTTTTAATTTCATCATATATCGTATGACAAACGCATGAAAAACGCGTAAATTTACTAGCAAAAGTTTTGATAAAAAACAATTTTGATAAAACATAGCTAAACACTCTCAATCAAGTCATCTTTCAAAAAAAATTAACAAGATTAAAATCGGTCATCCGTTTCAGAGGTACGATGCCACAGACTGACACATAAATACACATATTTTATACACATGTACACCTTATAAAACCACTCTTTTTGGATTAGAAGTTATACCGAACATCTAAACCAAACACAAAATAGGGTAAAAAGAAATTTTAGGTATTCATTTCATGGTTTTAATAAAAATTTGAAGTACTTAGGTATTACCAGTTCTATAAAACTAACTATAATATTTGACTGGCCTTGTGGCTCAGTTGGTAGTATGTCTACCCGCTAAGCTATAGGTCGTGGGTTCGATCCCCACCCAGGGCAAACATTTGTGTGATGATCATGGATGTGTGTTCTGTGTCTGGGTGTTTCTATGTATCATATGTATATATTTACAACAAAAAAAGTATATATTTATTCTATCAGGCATCTAGTTCCATAGTACAAGCTAAGCTTAGTCTGGGCTAGATGGTGTTGTGTGAAATGTTCACAAATATTTATTTATTTATTTTTGTTATTAATAAAGATTTTATTTAAATCTTGTCTTTGTAATATTGATTAGTCTTATTAATAAGACTGATACAGTCTTATTAAAATATCGCACATCCTTTTTGACTAATTATCCCCATTTAGTTTGCACGTTCGATTTAACTTAAGTAACAAACAGTTCAATTCAAAGTAATTAGGTATCAATTCGTCTGTGCGGCCGATTCGCCCTTTCACCCCTATAGTTACCCTGACCGTCCGACAACAAGCCATAAGTTCTGTCATGGCCACGGGCAGGGGCAGGCATCCGAACTTACAATTAGGCATGTACTTCCAAATGGACCCATCCATCTCTGTAAACTTTGTAGTGAATGGGTTGCTGTGAACATTATAGAGTTTTCTGGAAGTGCTCTGTTACAGCCGTCGTCAACATCTCAGCTACAAGAAGTCTTCTGTAGAGGACGTATACCTCCCCTGTGGATTTCTAAAACGACTTGCATCCAGTATCTTCCTGTTACTTGTATGAGGTCGTCTGTCCGACTGGTCTTCCGACGCTGTGCTTGCTGGTGCGTGGTCTCCACTCGATAACTTTTCGACCCCATTGGCCATCAGTTCTACGTAATATGTGCCCTGCCAATTGCTACTTCAAATTGCTAATTTACTGTGCTATGTCAGTGACTTTCGTACGTCTACCAAATTAATAACTTAATCTATAATAAGGCTTTACATGTTCAACAAGTCGTTAGACACTTTCGTTGTTACAAAGTGATAACATAACAAAACCATAACAAAATAATTTTCATTCATTTTATTATTTAAGAGTATGGTTCTTGTCGGTGGAGTAACTTCTATGCTCCACTGTCTTTCGCCTGTGTTTTACCTTCATGTACGACTTGAGATTTACCTTCTCTTTTATTTGCTCCACGAATGTTTAATTCGGTCATTCGGTCTTCGGTCATTCGGTCATCATTTCCACGAATATTTATTCGGTCATTTTCATCCCCTCTACCTTAACCTTCTCTATGGTGGTTTTCATGGGCTAGTTATGTCGTGTAAGGTGGCCCAACGACGAATTTTCAACAGACTTCAAAAAAGGAGGAGGTTGTCAATTCGACTGTATTTTTTTATATTTGTTACCTCATAACTTTCGACTGGGTGAACCGATTTTGATAATTCTTTTTTATTTGAAAGCTGGTGCTTTCCGTATGGTCCCATTTCAATTTGGTCTAGTTCTGACAATGGCTTCCATGAGAAGTTGCTTGCTTCAGTTTTTTTAACTATAATTATATATGATTAAAAATATCCCTTAAATTGAATTAAGTTAAAGTATTGAACTAGCCATCTACTGTATAGTGGACATTTCATATATCTCTAGGTCGAGGTGGTAGGGCGGTAACATTTGATTGCGGTCCACCGCTGGCTGCCCCGCTCGTAAACCAAACTTTCAAGCTAACGACGCGACGCAGTTTCACCATTTTCTTACATTTGATCGCATTACTTTGTGCAATTTAGCGCAAACATCCTTCCACGCAAACACTTCTCTAATAAAACAAGTGACGACCACCTCTCTCTTCCCTTTGTTTTATGTTTTGGGTTGCAAGTTTCGTTGTTTTTAAGACCCAATTTGGCGTACGAGTTTGAGATAAAATAATAAACCCAGTTCACTCATTAGAATGTAAGTACCTACAACTGCACATTCTATTGACTCATCTGGGTTTCACGAGAGAATTAATTTACAATAGCTAATCCAATTGCATTATGTATTGAAATTCTGTTACATTATAGGATAGGTATCTACTAAGATAAAATAACATAATTTGTTGTATATTTACAAAATCTAAATTTATGAATCACTTAATTGCAATTTAAGTATATTCTAGAAAACTTCTAAGGCCTAATCTCTTTAAATATATATATATATATATATATATATAAATCAATTGCTGTTCGTTTGTCTCGCTAAAACTCGAGAACGGCTGGGACGATTTAGCTGATTTTGATTTTGAAATGTTTGTCGTAGTCCAGGGAAGGTTTAAACGTTGAGAAAATATCGAGTCCACTCATTGATAGGTGATACGAAGCGGCGGTCATCTAGTAAATAATAAATATTAGTGGACATTTCCCACAACATCATTTAGCCCAAACTAAGCAAAGCTTGTACTATGGAAACTAGATGGTATGATAGAATACATACTTATATACTTTTTGTAAATACATACTTATGATACATAGAAACACCCAGACAAAGAACGAGCGTCCATGCTCATCATAGAAATGTTTTGCCGTGGGGGGGGGTCGAACCCACGACCTAAAGCTGAGGAGGCAGTCGTACTACCATTGAGCCATGAGGCCTGTCATCTATCATATATCATAAATGTGCCTTGAAGCTAAAATAAGAAGAGTATAGGTAATTATATTAGAGATCTGAACAAGCCAGACGTAGACAAATATATATTTACTAATAATAGGACTGCAAAACATAGATAACGAATGCTACAGCACTGCAGTCTGTCACGGGCCCCCTCACCGCGCGCCGACTACGCATTTATTATTGAAGATTTGCAAATATCATAGCCAACAAGCGGTAGAGTTCATTTGGACCCCTCTCTAGAGTCTGTTCCACACTGCATCGAGCTAACAAGCCACACTGTACGTACTGGCGTCTCCGAAATAACCGCAGGCATAAAGTATCTGCCACGCCGTAACTTGGTGCGACATTATTGCACGCCGCCAGTGTGTTCTTGCCTTATTGCCTGCGCACAACCCTCGGGTGAAGTGCAACCACAAATAACCCCAACGTAGGGACGCATAATGTTTTATTACACCCATTTTATAACCGCGAGAAGAATGTAATCTCCTTTATTTACTGAAGAGCGGAAGTAATACGGATCGCTTCGGTATAAGCGAAAATATTAATAAAGAGCTTTCGGGACGTAAACCGAATTACGATCGCGAATATTTTGTCATGTTCCGTGGCATTTGAGCGATGAAGCGTGTCGGTGAAAATGTGAGAAAAATTTAACGAAATATTTCCAAGTTTTTTTTTTCATTAAAACTCATTCGTACGAGCATCATTCATTTAGAATTGAATTAAAAGGGCAGCTCGCTAGACTAGATGTCCTGGTCGAATAAGCTCTTTGTAAAATTCCCAGTTTTTTCAGTTTATTATGCAGTGAAAGCGCTGTGTTTATGCTAAAGATATGAGGCTGAATAAAACTGAAAAGGAACGTTCAGACGGCGCGCTCGCCGTCCCACCGATTCATTTATACCTCGTCTAATTTTCTGCAGCTTTTTAAAAGAGCACTTAACCCTATACGGCGTAGACTTCACGTCTCCTGCAGTCGGCAGCTGCCGTCTGTCAAAAGGTCATTGTTACCTGCCTGACGTTTGTGACAAACGTTCTCGAAACAAAAAAGCAACGCAAAAAGTGCAAGAACTTGACTTCAATCTTTTCTCATTTATTTCACCTCTGGCATTTGCGATTTTATTTGCCCGCTAAGTTAGTATTAGCACTTATCACATGTCAACACAAGAGGCATTGACCTCAAATTAATATATACAAAAAAAAACATACACCTCATTATAATTACTTTTTTTTATCAATTTATTTAAAAAATTGTTTGATAATTTGAAGAATTTAACAGCAATTGATCTACTCCTCAGATCTAGACAAGTAGCGTATAATAGGCTAGTTGCCTAAATTTGAAAACTTGGTTAATTATATACTGTTTTATCCCAAAAACCTATATTTTAAAGAAAATTTAATATTTAGATTACGTATTTTGTATTAAAAAAAAAAACAATTTAGATTTCCCTTGAAAACGATGAATAGTGTCATGGCGTCTTGAATGACGTCACAGTTTGCGAAATCAAACTGTTTACATCTATGTCAAGTGTCAAAACAATACGGAGTAACCATAGTAACCTGCTCTTTTGTAGGAAAACGCCAACAAAAAATTGCGTGACGTGACGTAACACTTTCTGATTGGTGTTCGCAGTCACGTGACTTAATGCCTATTTTTTCTAATTTATTTTCCAAAAATATTAATAATCTTTAACTTTTATGAGAAATGGACTGTTTTTTTCTTATCTACGTCTCTTCATTTATAATTAGAAACTATAAACCAAGCAATTTGTTATTAGTGGAAACAAGCCTATTGCATTGTTTCGGCAGTACATATAGAAGCCTATTGCAATTAAGACCAGTAGATAAAAAAGAAAACTTACAATAGAAATGTCATCTGACTAAGGGAATTCTGTCACGCTTTGCCCACGCTGTAATCAAATACAACCTACTAAGAATTATTATATTATGTTCTGTGCTACCGATACTACTTTTAAAACCAGCATAATAAAATTATATACCTAACGAAAACTCGTCACACACAACGTTAGCGTTTTTAAAAATATTAACCCTAGAAATCGCTAGCCACTTATGTAATTTTGACAACATTACAGTTACAGGTAAAACAACTGTTACCAGACTGTAACAGGCAAGCAAGAAGGCCATTCAACACGAGATGTATACAGGAGTGTTTCGGAATTACGAGCCACAGTTTATGGTGTATGAAAACGGGATGATATTAAAATTGCGCACGTAAATAACGAAGGTGTGGGCGCATCGACGCCCAATATTAGAAGCTTAAAATTGGCCTCATGAAATCCAATAACGTGTATTGTTTATGAAATAAACGTACTTAAAGTCGTTTTGTGTTAATATTGTGATAGCACTTTAATTAACAACATAAATCGTGAGTCGCTTATGAGCTAGTCTTTTGATATGGTTAATTAAGAGAAACGTTTACCGCGCACTCGTTTGTATAAAAGGTGAAAAAAAATTCTAGTAAAATATTATTTGATCGCGATGATAATTTTTATCTAGTGGAAATCATAAATAGCTAGGTTAGTATATTTTGCATTTTTTAAATTTTATCGTAACTTCGAATTTAAATGTAAAAAATAAATAAATAAAGTATACAATCTTAGCTGATGAGCCGACCATTTGATCGGCTCATTCTCATCACTACATATATCTGATGATGAGGAATGATGAAGGTGAAATAAGGTGGAACATTTTTTACATAGATCGCTTTAATATTATTTTTAATTATACCTACTATTAAATTATTTACAATTAATTATATTCTAATAGACAATTAACACACTTTCATGTTGTATGTATATTCTTACTTGACATGTATCTACGGAGTAATGAATAAATATTTATATTTATATCTCTAAGAGTGAAAAAGAAAAATTAAACGTATCCTTTGTACATAAAAAGTAACCTAATTTTCATTTTCACTAAACAATAGACCACGGAAAACCCAAACAAATTCTTGACGTATCTCGACAAACGACTTTTCCCTAAAAAAAAATGTATAAAAACTTGCGCACGTAAATAACGAAGGTGTGGGCGCATCGACGCCCAATATTAGAAGCTTAAAATTGGCCTCATGAAATCCAATAACGTGTATTGTTTATGAAATAAACGTACTTAAAGTCGTTTTGTGTTAATATTGTGATAGCACTTTAATTAACAACATAAATCGTGAGTCGCTTATGAGCTAGTCTTTTGATATGGTTAATTAAGAGAAACGTTTACCGCGCACTCGTTTGTATAAAAGATGAAAAAAAATTCTAGTAAAATACTATTTGATCGCGATGATAATTTTTATCTGGTGGAAATCATAAATAGCTAGGTTAGTATATTTTGCATTTTTTAAATTTTATCGTAACTTCGAATTTAAAAGTAAAAAATAAATAAATAAAGTATACAATCTTAGCTGATGAGCCGACCATTTGATCGGCTCATTCTCATCACTACATATATCTGATGATGAGGAATGATGAAGGTGAAATAAGGTGGAACGTTTTTTACATAGATCGCTTTAATATTATTTTTAATTATACCTACTATTAAATTATTTACAATTAATTATATTCTAATAGACAATTAACACACTTTCATGTTGTATGTATATTCTTACTTGACATGTATCTACGGAGTAATGAATAAATATTTATATTTATATCTCTAAGAGTGAAAAAGAAAAATTAAACGTATCCTTTGTACATAAAAAGTAACCTAATTTTCATTTTCACTAAACAATAGACCACGGAAAACCCAAACAAATTCTTGACGTATCTCGACAAACGACTTTTCCCTAAAAAAAATGTATAAAAACAGTAGTGCATCAAAAGTAAAGTAATTTGCATTCTCACTTAACTATAGATCACGAAAAATCCCAAACATTCTTGACGCGTCTCAATAAACGACTATTCCATAAAGCTAAAAAACAGTTGTACATCAAAAGTAACCTAATTTGTATTCTCACTAAGAAATAGACCACGGAAAACCTCAAACAAATTCTTGGCGTGTCTCGACAAGCGACTATGCCCTAAATAAAGCTAAAAAACAGTATTTCCCAAACAAAATTCGAAAAACGTCCATCGCAGTTGATACGGTGCGCGTTTTTTGCGAATGTCGACCGTAGTAGGCAATATGTCGCCCGCGTACGGCGTACGAGTAGCTACCCACAGCTGGTGCCAAACTGTAAAATTTATATTTTGAAAGCTTCAGTGGAATATAATTGAAGATAAGTTAGTTTTTGCAAAATTCGAGCATCGCAGTTTAGCTAACAACTAAAAACAAACTCGAGGTACACTTAACCTATCCCAAGGAATTATTATTATGCTTTGCGTTTATTGTTTAAGTAAATCTTCTAATATAATAAGGTATAGAATACATATATACTTTTTTTTGTTGTAAATATATACATATGATACATAGAAACACCCAGACACAGAACAAACATCCATGCTCATCACACAAATGTTTGCCCTGGGTGGGGATTGAACCCACGACCTTTCAGTTCAGCAGGTAGACGTAAACACACTACAAACTGAGCCACAAGGCCAGCCAATATGCTAGTCTTGGTTGGGGCTCTAAAGATATCGAACCCACAACCTACAGCTTAGTAGCATATACCTACTACCGACTGAGCTGTTGGTAGTACGTCTAGGCCATTCTAAACCACTGAAGCACGGAACCACAAAAAATAATCTGTCGTCAAAATATACCCAACAATATGTTCCAACAGCTTTTTACGGCAACTGGTAGTACCTAAATTTAATCTAAGTAAGTACCTATATGAAGACTCTTTACGAACAACACCATGTAATTACCGAAAATAACCCAGATCCACTTACTTTTTTGGTCCCAAACATTTCTAAAAATACTCGCACAATAGCTTATTTTCAATATTCACTCTATCCAGTACATCAACCCACATTGTGGAACTCCGCAACGTATCTTTCCATTTAATTCCTCGTGTTGGATCTGAGCTATAAATATGCGCATAAAAGGATCCGAATTTGATTTCATTAACATTCCTACTTACGAATCTGTAGGGATCTAACTTAGCATAATTTAAAAGTTATGTAGGAACATTTTGTCCATAGCTCCGATGGGACATGGCAACGTTTTAATACACATTCTCTTTTCAATGGAATGGAGAGATACAAAAATGTTTTTAAATAGTCACTATATATTCCATTTGCCTTCCCCATTTTTTCCGTAGCTTCCATTGCATGCTCTGTACAAGCCATAGCTTTATATCACCCAGTTTTCACGCAGAATTAGGGAGCCAGCGTGAAGGCTAGCTCGGGTACGAAATATTTAACAAAAGAAACCGCCGTTTGTGTTCATACTCGTAGTGATGTACTTGTAGCGGGCGCGTTATAAAATAGGAGCAAAAGCTAGAACAAAAACATGCAGAATTTATTTTCTTCTTTTTAGGATTCCGCAGTAAACAAGAAACCCTTGTGGTTTCGCATATCCGCTTGTCTGATTGTCAGTCTGTCCGCGGTACGGCTTTGCTCAAAGAATATTTGTACTAGGATGCTGTAATTTGGCATGCACACACATATTAATCTCGTTGAATTTGGAGATATGAAAAAAACATGCTAGTAGATAGATAGATAACTCTTTATTAAAAGACCACAGTATACACGGAAAAAGATACATAAAAAATAAGATTATGGCTAGGCTTTTAATTGGCGGCCTTATCGCTTAGTAGAATATATATAGGAAAATTATCACGGCTAAGTAAATGTAAGTAGAGAAGTAAGAAACTAACATTTTGTGTAATTTATTTAAACTAACATAAGTTAACTCGTATGTACATAGTAACAAATAGAAGGAAAGACCCTGTTTAAGTTTACATAACTTATGATTTGCAAATACTTTGAAAACCTTTGAAACTCTACTTAGAGCGTGGCAGGAGACGCACTTGGTTTAGTAATTTATTTTATTTTCAATTTAATTGAAAGAGTTTCATAGATTTTTAAACAAGTGTTCCTTGTTTTTGCTGTAAATGAAGAATAAACAAGTTCAAAATTTAACGTTAAAACTTAATCCGTTTACGGAAACCGAATATCAAAACAAAAGCTTTTCCACCATAGAAATCAATTTACCTCATCCAATTTTCGAGTTTCTGAAGTGTCCACAATATTATATCTCGACCGATATCACGAAGAAAAGTTAATCCTAAGGCCTCGTCCATAGTAAAGGTGAAGACGACAGCGAGTATTTACTGCTATAATTATTACAGTTTTAAAAAACTTAAAAAAAACGACTTCTAATTTCGCAATACAATACATATGTACGCGACTTGGTGTTCATTTTTCTACAGGCACTTGGATGATATTTTACCAGTTATTTTGTTATAAAAACCAAAGTACTGCATCGATTTTGATAACAAAATTTAAGGAACCACCTCTGAAGTATAACCTACCAAATACAAAAATAATCATCAAAATCAATGAATGCACAAGTGGCTGAGTAATCGGTGAACAAACATGCAAAAAAAAACATACAGACTGAATTGATAACCTCTTTTATTTTTGGGAGTCGGTTAAAAATGTGAAATACACTTCCCGAGTGATTTTTCTCCGAGATATCAATGAAATATTCCAGCCAATTTACATTTGTACCGGGTGATTCCGAGAACCCTAAAATTGACTAATCTCTGCAGTTGATTACTACTAAAACAAGATCAACATGGTAGTGCAAGTGCGACAGAGACGACATTATGCGGCGGTGATTTCGCTCGTATCAGTCTTAGGACTTATGGTCTAATCAGATTCACAAGAACAACAAATAAATTTTAAACAGAACACCAATCCTTCCATAAATTAAAAGAGTCCCATCTGAATATGATAAATCTAGTTAGTTAATATATAACGCTCAAGACGCTCTTTTGCCGTATTCGTGCTTATAACAAACACCGCGCGTGCACTCTGATCGAAGTCTTAGTTGTGAGCCGCAATCAACCCTCATGTAGTTGAATGAGGAGCGCTTCTATCGCTTTTTTCTACAAAATATTATAGCTTCATATAGAAAACTTTTATTTTCGTCATTTCGCAACGTCTACAATAACTTGGCTGTTGTTTTGGTACTTTTCACCCTACAAATACTGTTTCGATGAGTGTTGCAAGTTTTGAAGGATCTCAGAAAGTATCTGGTTTCAATTTTCTCTCAATTAACTTCAGGTTGCGTTCGATTCAATAAGTGGCACTTGGATCTAATGGGATGGTGCCACAGAAGAATTTTGTTGTGTTTTTTACTAGCTTTTGTTTATATGTGATATTTTTAAGGGCGGGGTCTGAGGCGGTGTCGATACTTTTATAGCATAGGCACAATTTTTTTTCTGTTCGTTTTTAATCAATTCCGCGTCGAAAAGTGCGGTCGGTTCTATGATGTCTAAGTGCAAGAGAGTGGAGTTCATGTGGAGTTTAAGAATGGCTACACAGTCCCACAAAACCGAGAGGATCTAAGTAACATGAGCCTTTGCTTACTTTAGATAGAGCAATACCGAATATACAAAAAACAATAAGTGCGAAGAGGCAGAGACGTGTCAAGCGTGTCAGGCTCGAGACAACTTCATTCATTTTTTATAAACATCATTCTCGCGTATAACAGACCAATAAATATACTCTTTCGTCCAAGATAGTATATTCATATAAGCCAGCTATGTATTCAGAGAATACATAGCTGGCTTTTACTACAGAGAATCAATTTTCTGTTAACCTTTTGAAACCCATATCGCCATTTTCCAGGAAATTCAAATAGTGATAAAATATTAAGTAATTACCTACCGCATTATTAATTTGGGTTAGATATTTATTTATCTTGTACCTACTTTCAGATTTTTTTAATTATTGTGTTTAATTAATCCACGTTGCATTCGCTTAAAACTTAAAATTTAAACTAGTAATATACAATGAAATCCTTGAATTCTATTGTTCTGTTTCTGCGACAATCTTTGATAAGCGACAATCGACGACAATCTATACATATAATAACTCTGTAACGGATAAAAATCTGTACATTAAATATTTCTGAAAAAAATAATTGGAGGATACAATACTATCGATACAGAAACCAAAACAGCAGTTTTCAAAATTGTTGTCTGTCTATCTGTACGGTGTGTCCGATGAACGCCGAAACTACTGGACGGATTTGAACTAAATTTGGCAGGATTATTACTTATAATAGGTAGAAAGATCTGGCGTACTTTTTATGCCGAAAAAAAATTCTGTTCCTGTGGGATACACTGAACATTAACAACATAATCAATCACCACGCGGGTAAAACCGCGGGGCGCAGCTAGTAATAAAAAAACGTGTGCGTCTCGGGACGCCCGACAGAAGTGATAACTTAAACTAATCTAGCCAGACAGACTGGCGCCGTAACGCGTTACGTAACGAAGCGGTTTACCCTCCCTTATGAAGTTATCACTACAATAATGATAATACACTTAAACTATTCTCACTGGTTAGTACTGTGGCTGAAAGTAGGGGGAGGTTTCCGAAGGGCTCCCATTGTTTACTGAATACGGAAAGGGTTCTGTCCTGTTGTGTCGACTCACTTTCCTAATAGAGTTACTTCCGAATGTAAACTCAAGTATTTGATGACTGTGTTTACCTTCACCGAAGAACACAATGGTACGGGGTTCTTTATCAATCCGAAATCCTTTTCTTGCTGTACTTTGTTAGATGAGTTAACTTTGATTAAGCAAAGTCAAAAGATGTGGAAACCAATATTTTATTTTTTAACCGACTTCATAAAGGAGGAGGTGGTCAATCCGGTCGTGCTTATTATATTTGTTACCTCATAACTCTGTCATTTATAAACCGATTTGTATTTTTTAAAGATATACTTTTAGATTGGTTTTATACTTTAGATTTCTAATTTTATTGAATTCGGTTCATTAGTTCGATATTTAAAACAAAACTGCTTATCACTCACTAAACGCGTATTAAGTATCCCCAACCCATCCTACTAAATAACACCATAACATGCAACTTGTTTATTTACTACTTATATCACAATGGGCCTGTTCACACAATTTGGATTGATCTCTTATTTTTTCGTTACGAATTCGTTTCGTGTGTAACTAACCAAAACAAAATATATTTTCGTTTACCCCAACAACAAAAGTTAATAAATGAGGTATATCGCCCTCGCCGTACGTGTCGAAACATCGATCATAGTTCTTAAACGTATCAGAAACTGGGGTGGTACCCTACGGCATTTAGGAAGGTGTATATGTGTAGATATAGATACAATTCACACGTCAATGCATCTACATTGGAGTGTAGTTCGTAGTGAAATGGCTTCTGGATTTTTTTAACACTACCCTCAATATCTGTTGAGAAATTTATTAACACGCTTTTATTAGCTTCATACGTATGTTAGTATGTAATGGAAACTTTGAACATGATTTTGATCCACTTCAAACAGTCAGATTTCATTCAAACTTTTTAGACTTATCGAGGACCTTTTAGACTTATCGAGGATTATGACAATAAGATAATTTGATAACATTGAGCGTGTTTTTTTAGTTTTTTTAAACTATTATATTTTATTTTCACTACGATATAATTATCTCATACATTAAATTGCAGATAAGACGTAATTACATTCGTTTCTAATAGTATTTTAACTAAATCATATAATACGAATAAAAAAAATATCGTCTACGGCAAATGCTTACTGGGCGTCTACGTATCTTTATTAATTTAACCTATATTTTAGTTTTTTTTCTGAATATCACCAATACGGGTGTAAAAACTTACATATTATACTAACTCATTCATATGTATTTACCAAAACAGTAGTAATAATGTCAAAACTGCATATTTTCTGTGTACACAAATACAAGTCAAAATAACACTAAGACACTTTACTTATACACATTGCCAAGCTAGAACTCTTAATATCTTTAATTACAAGTTAATACCACACAACACCAGAGCTTTAGAGCTTTTGGAGTGCGGCCAGTGCTTTTATACGACTGGGGGATATACATAATATAAATATTTACAAGTACAAGATCTTGAATTGTGTAGTCAGATATGTTACATAAAAACTGACTTAAAACTTTGTAATGCATGTACCCTTATCTAACAACATTTTGGCGTGCATAAATAATCTCTTTTTTATGAAATAAACTAAAAAAAAAACTTTTTATACTCTAAATCTACCATAGTAAAGCGCTTTAGACAAATCTTGTTGGTCTGTCCAAAATTTAACTTGAGAGTCCGTGTCACCATTTAGGTCTTACAGACGCGGCGCTTTAATCGCATTCCGACCATAGATACTATTAAATTATTCTGTGTTCCAGCGAGCAATGACAGGCCTGTCAAGTTTAGTTCGAAAATTTTACCATCGGACTTCATTGGTAGCGTGGAGTCTACATTTATGTGCAAAATTTTGATGCCTATGCTACTAGCCGTTGAGAAGTCCTCTCATGAGAAGACAATCTTGGCTGCAGCATCAGCAGCAGCAAATTTCTATCATTTTATGGTATTGTTACCTGAAATTGACAAGCTCGCAAAATTTCAGATTCGTAATCTTAAAAGAAGATAGTTCAAAGTCAGACAATATGTGTATCAAACATACAAGTGGAGTTAATATGTATAAAAATTACCGGCTTTTTTTTTATCAGCCCTGTTTGTACAAACTGTCCCACTGCTGGGAACGGGCCATCTTCTCGTTGTGAGAAGGATTAGGCCATAGTCTGCCACGCTGGCCAAGTGCGGGTTGGCAGACTTCACACATCTTCAAGATCATTGAGAACTCTCAGACATGTAGGTTTCCTCACGATGTACCGGTTACCGGTTTATTTATCACTAAAATTAAATATTTTTAACGCATATATCCCGTCTATTTTACATAATTGTATGATCTACACGTTTTTTATCATTAAATATTTTAATCTTATTATCATTTATTTAAGAATCTTCTTTTCTTGGGTTATTGCAAAAAAAAGGAAAAACATTGGTTTTTTAAATCTTTATTGCGGTTACATTCAGAATTTATTCAGCACTAGCCTTATTCAAGAATTAGTTAACTTATCATCCCTCGTAGTATGTTTCCGCTTTATTTTTATCTCTTTTGTATTCTAAAGCAGCATAGACGGCATAATAATACCGTGAGGAAAACACGCATTTCTTTATTTTGTAAACATTTGCACGTTCCGGGAAAGTGAGCCGATGTGTAACGAACCTAAGATTCTCTAATATTTCTACTTCCCTACTTACTTACTTACTGCCCAGAAAACATACCTGTTCCAAACAGTATAAACGGCTTGTCGTTACCTAAATTTTTCATTTCCAAATGCTAAAACTCTGTACTCAATGATATCGGTCCACGTTGTTGATGCGAACTGCACAGGAGTGGAATTCTTTGCCGCCACCTCTATTTCCTGAGAACTGTAATCTTAGAATTTGCAAGACTAGCTACCCAGCAGCCTATAATATATTGCACAGGTTGGGCCTATGTCGGCAAAGTTGCTGACTGAAATACTGAGACAACCGACTTGAATACGCAATTTGGTTTACTTCGACGACATAAATATTTTCAAATTATTTTGTTTTAAGACCCAAAGTAAAAGTAAAAAGTAGTGAACCGATTTTTTTAAAATTATATAGGCAAGAGTGAAAAGAGATCTTTTAGATCGACAAGCTCCATCCTCGGCCACAACGTCGTCGCTTAACATTAGACGAATTAGACAGTCGTAGTAGATCTATCACAGCGACGTTCGGCGGGAAGACGCTGGATGCAAGCCGCTTCCAATCGGTCTATATGTCCAGCAGTGGACTTCTTATGACTGCGATGATGATGATGATGAGTGATCTATCTAACACAGAAAAAAATATTCACCGCAAACTCATTTTATATTCATCTTACCTTCTAACAACAGTCAAATGTGGTGTCAAACGGCCGCATGGTCTTAGATGCTCTGCCTACCTCGTAAGAGAAATAGGCGTGATTTATGATTCAATTTCAATATAAGCAAGCTAGATGCACTTAGCAGATACTTTATACTTTGACAGGCCTCATGGCTCAGTGGTAATACGACTTTCTCCTGAGCTGTAGGTCGTGGGTTCGATCCCCACCCAGGGCAAACATTTGTGTGATGAGCATGGGTGTTTGTTTTATGTCTGGGTGTTTCTATGTATCATGGGTATATATTTACAAAAAAAAAGTATACTTATATAATTATGTATTATATCAACCGTCTAGTTTCCATAGTACAAGCTTTGCTTAGTTAGTGCTAGCTAGGTAGCGTTGTGTAAATGTCCACCAATTTTTTTTTTTTTTTTTTTTATTTATGGTAGATATAATAATTATCAAACCATACTGCTATTTTCTAAACTTTTCCTCATTACATTATAAAATCTTCCTTAGCAAACACACTCGCAATGAAAGTATTGTTTTATTCCAAGAATTTCATAATATCCTAATCGGTGTCACCGTCATCAAAATCATTTAATAAACATTCCAACGTTACATGCCATTAAGTAGTAGTAAAAACCAACAGATTTCCTGCATTGACGAACAATTAAAACCAATTAGGTAGGCATTCGATACCTATTAAAAGATACCTAATGACGATAGTCTTTGTTCACCCACTTATCAGAGTTCTGGTTCTGTCACTAAGGTAGTTGTGTATTACAAAACTAGACATAGCGGGAACAACTATTCATTTACTAAGATTGTGTTGAAGTGAAACGTAAGCTATGAAGTATCTCTACATTTGGTTTGCAGTAGTGACGGTTATTTCGGCGGCGGTTCCCCAAGGTATGATAACACTTGATACTTGAGTTTTCTCATTGATTGAGTAACAAACAGATTTAAGCACATCATCCACGTGATACATTAAACACATGCAAAATTCAGCCCTCAAAATGTCCAAATGCGGACTAATATGTAGTAAATTTTCTTCTACTTTCGAATAGACTGTGTATCGGGGAATTTTTACTGTTCGGAAGGCTTTAAACATTGTCGCTTTGATTTATTGCCGGGACCACCGGGACCTACAATTTCATTAGCATTTGTCAGTGATATGTTATAAATTCTATTATTTTGTTTCGCTGTACTAGATCCAACATCCATGTAGGTATACGTAAATTTATGAACTTCCTTATCATTTTACGGGTGTATAAAGATTGAATATTCATTAGCTAAAACTCCTCTTGTCGTTTACAACCGTGACTAACTTGTCCAATTATACGATCAGTTCACATGAGACAGAAAGACATGATTTAAACCTCCTTTAGTTCAAAATACTATAATCTTATAATCTATATAATCTATAAAACTTTAATCTTTAAAACGGGCAAGTGTTTTATTTTATTTACTAACTTAACTACTTAACGTACGTTACACGTACGTACCTAGATGTAGGTATAGTTTTGATACAGGCAGATTAATTGGTAACCTACTTCAGTGCCTAACAGACTGCACTGTTTTCCTTAGGAAGGCACCGGTGCCGCCCTAGCACGATACGGGAACCCTCACAGGGATCGCTATAAAAATATATTTCCTTCCCCTACAATGACGCAAGCCATTCCATACCAATAACTTGGTTGAAATGTTTACCTACAACACATTATGAAATCAGTTGACGAAAACAGTGATCACATAACATTGGGTTTGTGTTCTCACCAGATCTCTGCGAGACATGCGTGCCGTCATATGACTGCCCTCTATTTGAGAACCTAAATGTTACTGAACAACTAAGATGGATGGAGAAGTTCCCGTGTGGCTCTCGAAAAGACGATAACTTTTCAGTCCCTGGAGGATTTGCTGCTGCAGCTAAAGGAGATTACGTAAATGTGTTTACTTTTAAATACCATGCTTTTACCAACTCCCTTGATATTATCGCCAAGTCTTAACGGTGGGTTTGGTAGTATCACTTGGTAATTTATTTGCATCCCAGACCAGGTGTTCCTTGGCATCATGAATCACATAATTATTTAACGTTTGGTGTGTGTTCGGTGAAATATCAAACTTATCAATACACAATATGGTAGTGTTTGTAAAAAATTTGTTTCCCAATACCAATATTAAGTTTACTTTGTAAACTAATGTATGTGTCAATTAATAATACCCAACTCAAACTGCAATTAAAATTTTAGTTGGCATCATTATCTGGTTCCATTAATTCACGTCAATAACACACGCATTATTAAAATAAAATGCGTCATTTAAAATAATTTCTTAATAGAGATTCGTAACCTAGAAAAAAAATGATATCATTACAACTGCTCTCAGTAGCGCGACAATCCTGAAAGGGAGTATCTTTATCGCAATTTTATATCTTTCAGGTGTGCTGTTCGAATAATATATGGGGAGTTGAAAACCCAAATAATTTTGGACCCCGTATAGGCTACCAATCGGGAAGCAACTCACAACCTAGTGATAATATTGTTTCAAAAAGTAAAAATAATAATCTTAAAGATAGTTCCAGCAACAAACTTGATTATGAGGACATGAACAGTACAACACCAATCGTCTCAAATAATGACTATTATAACAACCGTTCAAGGGGGGCTGTGAATGTAAATGATAATATCATTTCTCCAAATCTTAATGTAGATAATTATAATACAAACGCAAACAACGACAATGTGTTTAAAAAATATTATAATGGTAGTACTGTATGGTTCCCAGACCGAAGTCCAAATTATGATAATACAGACTACTGGCTCAATCACATTCCAGACAATAATGAAGATAATAATGATATGATACTCTGGAATAATCCGCCAGATCGTGAAGATCCAGGAGTTGAAGCAAGACCTCCAATCCTATCCGATACCCCAGACAACGGAGCTGATTCCCTCGTTACAAATTACCCACCTCCAAACATTGTGAGACCACCTATTCAATATGACCCTCCCGGAAAGATGGGTAGACCTCCTTATCACGACGATCCCCCGGAGAATGAACCTAATTTTCCCATTACAAATTACCCACCACCAAACACAAGACCACCTATTCAGTATGATCGGCCTGGAAATGAACCCAGACCACCTAACCAATTTGATCAGCCTGGTATGGAAATAAAACAACCACTTGTATATAATACCCCAGAAAACACTTTATCCAATTATCCATTTCAAAATAACCCATCGCCAAATGTTATAAATCCTCCTAGTCAAAATTTCCCCTCTGGAAATGAAGCTAGACCACCCATTTTATCTGATATTCCAGAGAACGGTATTGATTTTCCCGTTACAAATTACCCACCTCCAAACATTGTAAGACCACCTATTCAATATGACTCTTCTGGAAACATGGCTACTTCTCCGTATCACTATGATCATCCGGGGATATATCCAGGGGAATCACAGTCAGGAACACCTATTCAAAATATGCCTCCTGGATATGATGACACGATGAGACCACGCGATCAATACTATACTCCAGGAAATTTTAGACCACCTAATGAAAACTATCCATCAGGAAATTTCAGACCACCTACTGAAAACTATCCTTCAGAAAATATTAGACCACCTAATGAAAACTATCCTTCAGGAAATTTCAGACCACCTACTCAAAATTATTCCCCAGGAAATTTCGGACCACGCAATGAAAATTATTACCCAGGTAATTTCGGATCATATAATCAACATTATCCTCCGAGAAATTTCAGACCACCTAATCAATATTACCCTCCGGAAAATTCTATACCACCTAATCAAAATTATTTCCCAGGAAATTTCGGGCCACGCAATGAAAATTATTACCCAGATAATTCCGGAACACCAAATCAATATTATCCTCCGGGAAATTCTATGCCACCTAATGGAAATTATCCCCCTGGAAATTCCGGACCACGCAATGAAAATTATTACCCAGGTAATTTTGGACCACCAAATCAATATTATCCTCCGGGAAAATCCATACCACCTAACCAATATTTCCCTTCTGAAAATATCAGAAATCCACCTTCATATTATTCACCAAACGATTATAATTTTACACCCGGATCTTCTAACGCAAATAATTTTCCTTGCAATAATGACCAGAGAAACAGAAGAAATGATAACTTCGGCTATAATAGGAATAACCCGTACTATCCCGGATCCCCATACAATTTATATAACCAGGAAATAAACCCGGGTAAGTTCATTAGGATTTTGAACATAAAATTATTACATTATTTTTGAATCAGAACATATTCGTTTAAAAATAATTACATAAATTATAATGTACAATGTATATATAAACAGACAAAAAACTTCGCTAGAATTATACTTCGACAGTAAATTAAAAACACTTGCCGGTTAAGAAATTGAGGATTTATAAAAATAAAAAAAACATGTATATGTTTAGAAAACTCAAAAACCACTGAACCGGTTTTGATGAAATATAGCTAAGAACATTCCCGATGAAATCCTCTTTCAAACAAAAAAATTTGATCAACATTATTCTTCTAAAAAATTTACATAATATTCATCCGTTAGAGAGTTATGATGACATAAACAGAAACAGATACATACGTCAAACTTAAAACACCCCTCTTTTTGGATCGGGGGTTAAATTTTAATAGATTTATCATAATTATATATATCTCGTGACCTAGCGTTAACAAACTTTACAGTGTTTATGATTCCGATCATCGTCGTTTTAAACACTGTCTTTGAATTAAGTGCATAGTGAACGTCTGAAACTGCTGTTCTTCAAAATATGTAAAATAATAAACATATCTTTTATAAAACATACACAAATCTTATATATATCGGGACTGATAGTTTATAAGTTATTTCTTCAATATTACAATTATATTATTACAAAGGACAATGTCAAAAAGATATTATGTCAAAAGCTAACTGTTTAATTTCATTAAATAAAAATATCAAAAATGTAAAAAACTCTCATTACTGACAATTAGATAAAAATGCCAAACAACAACAAAATTCTTTTCTCTTACACAATAATATTTATATTTAGGCGAAATGTTCAACGGAACAAAATTTTAAAGAGTAACTACTGTTTTGTTTGTATTGCGTTAATTTATAGTATAAACAACAACTTCGCAGGTAACTTTGGGGGTGGTCAATGCAGTGTAACAAGCTTTCCCCCAGACCCCCAGGGCGGTTGCTGCGGCCGGCAGCTGGCTGACGATGACAGGATTATGGGTAAGCCTCGACCTTCTTTCACCTTAGACACCACAAAGCAAACTGCTAAGTCAGCCTGCCCGGATATTAAAACCTTTGAAGCACATTTTATTTTTCTTTTCTTATGCGGTGGTATGGAAACGCGATTTTACTAACATTGTTGTTGATGTAGTTTTTTTTAATAACCATATCATATTCTGACCAAAATATGTGGAAATTAAACTAACTCATGTAGGTATATAATGCCAAAGGAAAATAGAAATGTAACTAAATGAAAGTTGTCTAAATTTGTACTTTAGCTAAAACTTAAAAAAAAACGAAAATGAAACACCTATAATAATTTTGCATTTAAAAAGTAAGAAGATATCATTTGGTATGTTTGTTTTTCCATTGATTATGATGATTATTTTTGTATTTGGTAGATCATACTTTAGAAGTGCTCCCATATAAATTTTATCAAAATCGATGCAGTACTTTGGTTTTTACAACAAAATAACAGGTAAAATATATGTCTGCCTGTAGAAAAGTGAACCAAATCACGTATGAATGCGTTATACTTATTGCGTAATCTGAAGTCGTTTTTTTTGTATGTATGTCTGTTAGTAGTCGTAGAATATAATTATTTAAAAATCGTTTAAGGTACCTCCATTACACGTAAAGAAGATGCATTATTTTTATTCTTATCTCCCTATCGCTCGGGGAATCGTTAGATTGGAAATCAAAAAACATTGGGGGTGTGCGAAAACCATTTATCAAGTTAGAGATCCGTTTGCGAAATATTAAGCTTTGAAGTGATAATTGTATTAGAGTGAAGTACTACAACTATCTACTGAAATATATTGCTTACTATATTATTATAATTCAACAGTATATAGTACGTTGAGCCGTAATTACAATACTATATATTATAGTACGCTTGGCAACCCTAGTTTGAGCATATATAACGTTAAAGTTTAAATCTTAATGTCAATTTCTTCCGCTTTGCAGTTAATGGAAATAGAGAATAAAGCTTCTGATTCCTCGAATACATGACACGTTTCCACACATTTACTGGTCGCAAAAATAAGTTTTCTCTTGTCTCTCTAACTCTCTCAAAAATAAATATTGGTTGTCTGTAAAGTCGGCTTACGGACGATAGTTTAACGTGACAACGTCATAACAAAACATTGATGAAATGATGATGCATCGGGACAATGAGCGTAACGGGACAATGAGCGTAACGTAACGGGACAATGAGTTATACTTTTTCGTGCGTGCAGCCGGCGTTCATCGATTTATTAGACGTTGTCACGTCAAAACATTTTTGCTTGCGTCTGCTCCACTAATATTATTTTACACGCTTATTTCTTTATGCACAGGCTGGAATAATAACCCCGCTTATAATAATAATTGGGGATCACGACCCCAACCAGACTCGAAATGGAGATATACACGATCTGTACCTGAAAACGAAACAGAAGTGACAGTTGAGAATAGAATATCAGGTAAGAAATATGGTTAACTAACAGTGCTCCAGGGTTCTTCCTGCGTGGTGATGATAAAATATAGCCTATGGTCTTTTCAGGAGTTTCAGCTATGTTTGTACCATATTTCATGATGATCCGTTTCAGACGTTCAGCCGCAGTTGTGATAAAGTAACAAAATATAGACAGATACATAAATAAATAAATATAAATATTTGTGGACATTTCACACAACACCATCTAGCCCAAACTAAGCAAAGCTTGTACTATGGAACTAGATGGCTGATAGAATACATATATACTTTTGTTGTTGTAAATATATACTTAAGATACATAGAAACACCCAGACACAGAACAAACATCCATGCTCATCACACAAATGTTTGCCCTGGGTGGGGATTGAACCCACAACCTTTCAGTTCAGCAGGTAGACGTAAACACACTACCAACTGAGCCACAAGGCCAGTCAAACAGGGGTTCTGTCACGTTTATTTTAAGACATTAGTTAGCATCGCCATTAAATAAATCCTAATCCTTAAGGATTACCCAAAACCGTTACTCAAATTTGGTCAATGCTCAACATATTTTGTCAACTCCTTATTGACACGTAATGACGGTTGCGAAAACAAATTAGAAAATTTGAGACGTTGGTCAAAGTTGCGTAGAGTTTTTGGTAAGGCCGACAGACTAGAACAGAGTAGGTACTTATACTCATGCATCATACTCTTATCTCCGCGGTAAGATTCCTGTATCGGAAATACCCAATATTCAAGTATTTGATCCATTTAAATGTAGGTAGGTAGTATTAGTGAGATTAATGTACTTGTACGTACATGCACGTTGCGTTGGTACCCACATACATCTTGAAATCGTGACATTCACCAATTACAATACACTAAAGTCCGTCTCACATTATTTTAGTAATTTAGTGAACCCGGCGTTGGCATGGTGTCGCGTAAACGTTAGATAACTATTCTATTTCAATTCTTGCTTAGCGCACTCAATAAAAGTGTTCTTTGCAAGGCAGGGTTACGCGCTAATCTACAAAATTACTAGCACTATGTGTACTGGGCTTCAAAGTCATGGACTACATTTACTTATAATCTGTGTCTTAATTGGCCTTCTCGTTATATGTATTTCATAGAAACTTCAACACAGGAAAATCTTACCAGAGCGATGTGTTCGAAAAAATCCCCGTCCCTAGTTTTAGACGCGGAAATAACATTTACTCTCGGTGAATAGGTTGGCTTAGTTAACGTTATTTACTCCGTTACTACCCTAAATTCGATTGGCCTCACCTCGGAGTGGCCGTGTAAACCACAAACTCATTTTCTTTTCACAGTATCACCTGCTTAGTTTGTGTGTTTACGTTTTCCGTCTTAAGATTGAGTCTCTTTTTTCTGAATTTAAATGATAGATAAATACCTAAAAAGAGAGAGAGAGTCATACATTTATAATACCACTAACTATCAAAAAGCTACAAAACTTTTGTTTATATTCGACGAACTAAGCATTTCAATACAGCCAACATTATGATATTATAATGCCAGGTGGTAAAATTACATATGTATTACAAGGACAGGAATTGAATGTCAAAAATTAGGGTGCCAAAATACAATATCTATGTCTTGTCAAAAGTTCAAAGCACACAATTACGTAAGTATCTACAAATTTGTAGACCGTTCAATAATTTCATATCTGACGGGACTTAAGCCCGCATATTGCAATTTTTATTTGGGAGTCTTTACCAGTTTATCCACAGGTGTATCACGTGAGATGGTGAGATAAAGAACGGAATATGCGGGTTCAAGTCCCGTCGGATGTGAAATTTTAGAATAATCTAAAAAAAAAATACTTAAGTGCGGAAAATACTTCAAAAACATCGAACAACAGGTATTTGCTGTTAATAGACAAGAATATAAAGAATTGTATGAGAGCAAAATCATTTTTATTTTTTAATAAAAACTAAAAAAAAAAAAAAAGATCTTTAATTATAATAATTATGAAGAATTGTTGATTGACTGATTCTTGATTTTTTTTAACGTATCTCTACGGTCATTTAACTCTAAAATAAGTATGTTATAATTACATTTTTTTTTTTGTTATTATACGATCCATGTTACGATCAGTATCAGTATAAATAAGCACTTACCATTTATTATTTTTTCATTAAAAAATCAATATCTGATTCTCTTTGTGTTCATCCAGGAGGTCATGCCACCGAGCTCTACCAATACCCGTGGACAGTGCTCCTTCTGACGACCTTCAACTACGGACAACGAGAGGCGGAGTTCAACTGCGGGGGTGGTCTGATCAGTGCTAAATATGTGCTCACTGCTGGACACTGCGTCAACGAGAAAGGAGCATCTATCCAGAGGTACAGTCCAATCTTTATACTGAACTAGAAATTAACTTCACGCTGTTTTGTTTTACTTGTTTCTTAAGGCAGGTTTTCCCAAACTGTGCGCCGCGGTTCCCTGGTGCACCATAAAGAGTAAAGAGAGGCGCCTGGCGCGTGAGGTGAACGCCTTGTGATGCGTACTTTCCTAGCACAAGCTTCACCTAAATTAACTTAAGGGGTCTTATTGAACTCTATCTAATTAAAGTTCAGTTCGAAGACTCTAAAAATTATCATTTTATTTTCAACCGGTTTTTTGCCAGGTTACGTTTCATTGTTCATCAATAACGTGAATCATTTAGTAACTAACCGGTTTCTAGCTTGTCTTAGCTATTTGCTGTCAAACATTGATTTGGAGCAAGAATTAAGGGAGTATAGAAGTGTCAGCCCTTACCAATATTTAAAAAAAAAAAGTTGGCATTTTACGTTTTAGATGTTATGCGTCAAAACTAATTTTAATACATGTAAAATAAATAAATTATTCTCCAACCCGCTTTGCCTTCGTTTTACAAACATAATCAAAAGAAAGAAATGTATCAATTTATAAGCTACGCTTTGCTACATATATTATATAGGCATATTTTGTGATGGTTAGCTGGAGCAGTACTTTGCCAGTTATTACGAGATTTAACTGATTTAACATGTATTATCGGAAAGTGTCGAGTGCAGCCGCTTGCCACTCAGAGTCTTAAACTTGAAGTCCCAAAGTTGTCACGTAGTCACGTAGCAGTACACCTCGCGCCATCTAGTGAACAAGCAAATCAGTTTTTTTTTATATTTTCAGTGTCAAAGTGCACCTAGCAGAATACGACAAGAGTACTTTCCCAAAAGACTGCAAACAGACAGGGAGAGGACAACAATGTATTGAAAACGTAGTGATGTATGCTGAGGAGGTAATCACACACCCGCAGTATGAGAATGAGAACCTGGTGAACGACATAGCGCTGTTGAGACTTCGGGGCTCCGTGTCTTACACGGGTGAGCAATTTAACCCTCTTTCTCTTTCTAACTTTAAAGCAACGAACAGGGTGACGCCGCTGTCTCGCTCGCACGCTCCACTTTTTGTAGATATGATATTATTGAAATTACTCTTGATAAATATTTGTGTATAGCTTCATGAGAACATTGTTACAATGTATTAACGACAATATTCGTTATTTTTATTTGGTTATTTTGACCGTAATGAATATCCAAATATGGATTTTTTTACGTATGGGCGTTTATTTTGATGAAAATAACAGATATAAAAATATCAACTACTATTAATACATTGTAATAGTGTTTTCATGATCTTTTCCCAAACTTAAGTAACCTTTGACTACGAATAAAACTGGAGCGAATAACATTACCAAGGTATCTACTAGATAAGTCATCCACTAATAATAGTCGCGACTCCCTATAAAAACTCTCGATATAGTTTGACGATTCTACATTAGACACACAATCACACAACTACAATTTCAAGTCATCCGAACCACGAAGCACTCTGTTGATATTACACATCACTATTACTCATTAAAATTCACAAAATTCGGCTTTAAGATCCACAAACTGGAACTCAGCTATCTTCTTTATTTCCTGAAGACTTGAAATCTCAAAGGCTAGAATGCATAGATATATTTTAGACCGACCTGCTCCATCCTTGCCGTACTATCGCTTACCATTAGGTGAGCTGATGGTCAAATGTAGAATGTAATGTAAATGTATAATTAAAAAAATGCTGCTCGTGATCTTTGATGACCGTATAAATTCTAACCATCTCGCCTCGGTCAATTATGTTATTTATATATGAGCTTATGAATGATCGCTATCAAGTACACATATTTATTACAAAAAGTATTAATTAAGTCTAAGTCTGTGAACTAAGTATACTTACCTTCCAAATCCTCAGACCAAACCCAACAACATAATTTTGTTCAGAAATGAAATATTTTATTCGTGTTTTTGGAATATCGACCATGAATCGATGACGCCTTTTTTGACGTGACAGCGTCTAGTAAATCGATGAAAAAGTATGACTCATTTCCCGTTACATCATCATCATCATGTTAAACTATCGTCCGTAAACCGACTTTACAGATAACCAATTTTTTTGTGCTGTCCTATATTAGTAAAACAGGCTAGTCTAGTAAAACATGCTAATAACTTTGTTTATTACTTATTTCAGCATACATCAGACCCATATGCCTGCCCTCATTCAACATCGACAACCCTCAGTACTCCAAAATCCAGTTCGAAGTCGCGGGCTGGGGCCGTGTGGGTCCATACAGCTCCAACATCAAACAGTCGACTGTTTTGTACTTGGTGAATCAAAACCAATGTAGGGCGCACTACCCCCAACTAACTAATAAACATCTCTGTGCAGCGGGGAAAAACGGGAAAGATACGTGCAAAGGAGATTCAGGCGGTCCTCTAATGTTGCAGCAAAGTGGGAGGTATTATGTGGTCGGAATTGTGAGCGGGAAAAGGTCTGACTCGCCGTGCGGTACTGAGGTTCCGTCGCTATATACCAACGTCTATAATTACGTTGCCTGGATTCGAAGTATTATAAGGAACTAAGACAATGAAGATTTTTTCAATTCGTTTTTGGTGTTTTCTTTTCTATTAAAGTTTGATAGTAAAAAGTTACGTTGAAAAGTACTAAAATGTTTAATTTGGTGCCTATGTCATGTAAATATTAGTACCTTCTTACTTAAACTTGTTCTTTAACGTATATATTGTTAGGTTGTAAATTAATAACATTATCGACATGTCGTATGATCTTGCATATTATGCAAGCAATAGTTAGCGAAATGGTAGGGAAAATGTATATGTCCTAGAATATGGAAACCCATCATAAATAAATTATTTTTCCTTATTAGAGTTCTCATTTTGTATATTTTGTATTATAACCTTTCTATAACAATGAGACCTAATTAATGACGACACAACTTAGAAGTCACTTCGGAAAACCCGGATCCCGCTAGGCGTGAATTTCTAGACTCAATAGCGAAGCGTAAGCGACGTGAAAACTATTGCTTAATTATTCTATCGAATACATCAATGTAACTTGTAAGCTATGTCATACTGTATCTCAATATAACTACAGAGCTCTATTGTACTGTGTTTCTATAGTCATATTATATTAGCTATGTATATGTGTTGATTGACATAGCTGTTTTAGTAAAAGAAAATTGATGGAGATAAACTATATGACTCCGTCTACTTTTAAAAACATTTTTCATCGGTTTTATTTTGTTATCCAACTGTGTATTTAGTTCACTATAGACGTAAAGACTTAATAGAAGACACTATTTATCTTAGTAACACTAGGCCAGATACACTCAGTATTTTACTTATACAAATTATAACGCCACAAGTATATATATATATAATATACGACCTGTCGCCTCTATCGTACTCGCGCCAGAACAGAAGAGAGTTGCATGATAGAATAAGATGCACTCTTAAGCATGAAATTAAGGCAATTAGCGAATATGCAAGTTCATTTGTGATTTATTGCGTCATAGAAGTCTAAGAGTCGCTATTTATGTACCTAAATGTGTTTGAGGATTACCGATATGTCTTTTGTATCTACACTACTTATTTGTGAATACTGAGTTTTTATTATGTAGAATCCACATTATAAAAATTCAGTAGTAGATTTAACAAAAACAAAGAGTTTAGTATCACATATCAACAACACACGCAAAAACATGCAATATTGCCGGCGCAGCAAAAAAATTAAAATGCTCACTGAAAAATTGAACTGTTTTTTATTACCTACGCTTGACGCAGTACCTTCGAACGCAATTCACTCCTTTTTACCACCGAATAGTTAGTAAGTGAAATAAAGCGTCATGTTGCTCCCACAGGGATCCGTATGAGCACTTGAATTCAGTAGATTTTGCATGCCGCTGAGCGGAAATAAACTTATGAATTGAAAAATACAGCGCCACATATTCGGGTTGCGAAAATCCTGCAGTGCTGTGTGCTATTGACAGAACCATATTGTGCTACAGCTAGTACAGCTATTGAGAATTGGGAATAATAGCAATTTACGGATAGGTGGAGATTTGACACACGTCGATGGTTTTGTAGAGTATTTAGTTATAAATACCTATTTACTTTTGATATCTTCTTATACTTACACTTACTAATAGTGGATTTGAATAAGATTTTCTGTGAATTAATACTTTATGTGAAAAAAATTGCATGTTTTAAATTTTAAACGTAAACAATTAATATGGATAATAATTTTATTTATAATAGTCTTGCGCTTGACCACCATGAGTCCACGTCTCTTTTTCGGTTTCAGTTTTTGGTGTTTAGTCGGAATAGTTGTATATCATGGTGACTATGCCCCTAAGGGGCATAGTCACCATGATATGATCCATAATATGGATTGAAATTTATGAAGCAACGATTGTTTTACGAATTTCAGTCCCAGTTATTAACAGACCTCCAAAAAAAGAGGAAGTTAAAATTTGTGTTTTTTTTTTCACAATAAGATAGAAACAGATTGCCATTAAGACCTGTTGGAAACGGCTTGCATCCAACATCTTCCTGCCACTTGTATGAGATCACCTATTTACCTTATGGCGTTTTCCTACGCTGCGCTTGCCAGTCCGTTTTCCACTCGATAACTTTTCTACCGCATCACACATCAGTTCTACTTGCCATACAATGAAAACATTTACTGCCTTACCGAAAAACGTTACTTAACTTTAAGCAATGCTTAACATATTTTGTCAACTTCTCGCTGACACGTAATTACACTTGCGGAAATAAGACAGAAAATTTAAGACGATGGTTAAAGTTAAGTAACGTTTTTCGGTAAGGCCGTTTATCATTTATTTCATTCATCAGCACGGTCGACTGACAGATAACTCCAATTCAAATTAACGTAGATTAGCTTCTAACAAGACTCAAGTTCTATTTACAAACTGGAACCATAGAATGACAAATAGTACCCAAACGTTACAGCTCATCTCTCCAGTCTAGAGTAACAAGATCTAAATTGCCGAAATCAATTTACGCCAAGATGATAGGAAAACACTTAGAACTTAATTACTATTAGAGTGTGAATTTAGCCGAAATTGCGTGCAGACGCTTTGACGAATGATGATGGATCGTGGGAAAGCGGGCGGGCGGACCTCTACGGCTGAAATTATATTAACATCTCGTTAGGAGCGAGCGCTAATGGTGTATGCATAGACGTACTATATTTAATGAGCAATGTTACTTGGGTAGCCTAATTTCTGAATGTGAATGGATTGCTCATTGTTGATGATTGAGAAATTGATTGAATTTTAACAAGTATCTATGTTAAAAGAAAAACAAAATATCCGACTGCAGAAAATCAGTTTTTTCAGAGTAACTTACAATTTCGTTACGCTTGTTACGCTGTTGAGTGTACGTTTTTGTGAGAAAGTAAAGTATATTACGGTTAAAAATACAGCCGTTTAAGTATGGGACAGACTGACAGACACCGTAGCCCTATGAAAGGGCTATTCGTGAGGCTACGGTCATCCTTAGTATGGAAGCCTAAAAAGTATCAATAAATAACTTTTCTGTCAACCCCTATTGCTGCGGTTGTCCATAGACGACGTTTAAAAGGCAGACCATTCGTCTGAGTGCTGCTCTTTTTCATAAAAATTATGTCAATGTACGCTGATTAAATAATAAGTATTTAAGTATGACTGGCCTCGCTGCTCAGATGGTAATAACCTGCCTTTTTAACGATAGGTTGTGGGCTCGAGTTCCAACACACAAGATTTATATGGACGTTATTTCCGTCTGGGCGTTTCTATGTATCATTAATTAGTATGTATTTGCAAAAAAAAACCCCGGACAAGTGCGAGTCAGGCTCGCCCACCGAGGGTTCCGTACAAACTAGTAGATACAAGGGGGAAATCATATTTTTTTTATATTTTCCTTCTTATACCGAAAAATATACATCGTAAAAATATTTCAAAACCAGTTTTCGGATTTTTTCCTATATCAATGCTTCTTGCCAAATTTCATAGTACCCCATAGGTTTTGATTCCCTTGTGAGTGTTGAAATGTGCGTTTTTTACGACATATTCGGCTGTAACTTTTTTTTACGAAAACTGAGAAATTTTATTTCTCTTTCTGCAGCGAGATACTATAGATCTGCGTATATGGTTAATTTCAATAAGATACCTTTACGCGTTCCCGAGATAAAGGTCATGACACCCGGACGGACGGACAGACAGACAGACAGACGGACAACAAAGTGATCCTATAAGGGTTTCGTTTTTTCTTTTGAGGTACGGAACCCTAAAAATATACAAGTATTCTATGAATTACCTAGTCCCCATAGTATTTACAAGCTTTGCTTAGTTTGAGTATGGCGTGGTATGAAGATATCGTCCACCAATATTAATTGTCTACCAATATTTGTATCTATGCAAAGTGGAGTAAGACGACGTAGACCTATCTCATAAATGCTTTAGTAACACGGCTGTTGGATCCAGATCCCCCATTATCGTCGTCACACAATCCCCTGGAAGAACACTCAAATGAGCAAACACTATTACGGGGAGGGTCCAAGATTTCCCAAGGGGACGATTCTCTTTAAAAGTGCCCGTCGAATGACCGCTATTCTTTGCAACGGACCTGATCGGATTTTTCCTCAAAAAGATCCGATGATACGGAAGAAACCTAAATTTATGTTGCAATGATTTTTAGGATCTCCCACGTATTTACGTGTAATTTATCATTGACCGAGTGAGCGAAGAGAACAAAGATCTCTGCATCAACTGGCGAAATTTTCTTTCTTCTGTCCGGATGTTTGCCTACTCGCGTATAGGTCGTATTTTTCAATTAACCTTGACGAAACTTGGCATAGAATTTTGATCAAAACATTACTGAATTCTGAACAAGAATTTGAATCACGAGATATATTAATATCTTTAAGTCCAACTTTACCTACAGCATTTTGCAATCGTGTTTTTACTTATATTAGTGTGGTCATGAATTTACTTACTCTTTACTCTATAGTAAAGTACCTAGTGAATTCATGACTACAATAATATAATTAAAAACACATACACATCGTTACATAAAATTTATTATGTTAACCAAATATATATTATATTGTTATATATATTATTGTAATATATATTATTGTAATATATATTATATTGCTGTTACTGGATACAACAAAATCCACTCAAAACATTCGTATTTATACTAGTTTCGAGATAGCAGCTTGGACTTTTTATAATATTTTAACAGTATTCAACAGTATTTCACCAGCATTCATTTTACATAAATTTTGTGATCGGGACAAATAGCGGCGTAGATCGTGGATATACTCCAGTATTGGAAACCAGGGATCACCGACGAAAGCTGATAAATTGGTGGGCCCTTTTTTGCAATGGCGACGGTTTAAGCCGGGAAGGTGGATAAGTTAGATTGATTTGTTTGGATTCCAGATAATTAAGTCACAATGCTAACATTTGTGATGATAAGTGTTGTTTTACTAAGTAAATAGATTTATTTTATTTAGGTCAGTGAATAATATTTTTTCCACTTTTTTTTTACTACTCAACAAGTACCGTTAGCATGTTCGTAATCATGAACTTATCTCAAGAAGCAGTTGCGCTGCTACTAATTTCATTAAACCATATCAAGCAAAAGTATAAAGACAAATAACGAACAGAAATCCATCTGAATTACTGAAATATTTAATTAATAAAAAATGTGAATACATACAATCACGCCTATTTTTCCTTACGGGGTGGTAGGCAGAGCATCAAAGAACTTGAGATCGTTTGACGCCACATTTGACCGTGATAGTGGGTTAGAGAGAATGAAAGGGGAAAGATCTTATCTGCCAATAAACTATTTTATAGTTTGGCAGAAACTGATTGTATGTTAAAAATATATATTTTCTCGAATAAGGAAAAGCTTCATTTATCAATTCCCTACCTGTACCGATGGACCGAATTGGCCAATAACGTTCCTAATAATCTATAAATCAAATGAAATAAATTTGGACCATTCAGGCGAAAAATCAAGGCCAGAAGTGGAAGTGGCTGATAGCTAAACCTTCATGACTGCGTGACTCTAGTTTAGCATAATAAAAAGTTTCTATATAAATAATTACAGTTTCAAAAACTAAAAATCACGCTTCATATTATTTTATTGTCATCGGTCCTCGATAAGTCTACAAAGTTTGAATGAAATCTGACCGTTTGAAGTGGATCAAAATCAAGTCCAAAGGTTACAAATAAACAAACATGCATACAGGTAAAGCTAATAAAAGCGTCTTAAAAATATTTTAGGTACTTACTCTAATCTCTTCACATTTCAAAAATAGTACATTCGTGTTCTCAAAATTTTCATATCAGCATTTAAATACTCGTATTCAAGTCTAATTTATCTATCTAAATAAGATTATTTATCTATCTAAATAAATTATATCTATCTAAATAAGATTGGTAAAATCGAAAATCCGAGTTAATTCATCTAAAACCTACTCGTAGAACTAGAGGTTCATGAAAACGTCAAAGTATTCGACAAAGAGAGAACAATAAAAGAGAATTGTTTCAGCACGAATACCCATCTGAGAGATTATACCTATTGGACGGAAACAATCTTGTATTTCTGCTTGACTTGCTATACGATCGGATTTACCTAAACTGTTTAGGGTGATAGGTATTTAATTATTTCACTTTATCATCATCATCATCATCATCTCAGCCATAAGAAGTCCACTGCTGGACATAGGCCTCCCCGATGGATTTCCAAAAAGACCGATTGGAAGCGGCTTGCATCCAGCGTCTTCCCGCCACTTGTATGAGGTCATCTGTCCATCTCGTGGCTGGTCTTCCTACGCTGCGCTTCAAGGAAAGTGGTCTCCACTCGAGAACCTTTCACTTTTTGAATGGAATTAAACATACTCGTTTTTTGTAATTTTTCATTTTTAGGGTTCCGTACCTCAAAATGAAAAAACGGAACCCTTATAGGATCACTTTGTGTGTATGCAACTCATAAATTTACCGATTTTATATTTTTTTATGGTTGCCAAATTAAGCAGATTAATTATAATTAACAGATCACCTAATAATATAGATAATGGTCCTAGATTCTTAAAAACTCTAAATTTTATGATAACAATAGTATTTATATTGTATTTGAATCCTGTAAAATTAATTTGTTTAATCAAACATTTCAGTCTCCGTAACAATAACAATCAGTCAATATTTTATTCGGAACACGTAGACACGTCCAGTAATTTCTTGGTTTGTTATTGAAACTTTGTTTTCAATTTATAATTTAAAAGTGGCCAAGACCGTGTCGAGATACGCCTAAGATAATACCACTCTATGACTTAAGTGTTTATTAATTTACAACAGATAAAGAGAATACTTTTTGTAGAATCATCGTCATTTTTCATAAAAAAAATTGAATAGGTAGGTACTGTTTTAAACTAAATTACGATTGTACGTACGGAACACATAATTTATACTGCACTATGACATACACTGTGATACTGTGTATATACTGTGCACAATAAATATACCTACATTAGATTGCATTGGGAAAAAATCCACTTGGGTAAGTTCAGTACTTTTTTTCTGTCAATTTCTAACAACACAGCTCAGAAAGGTATATATGTAAGGGAACTAATTTTTTGAGCTGTTATTTAAATATTCGAGATGTTATTATGATCAGTTCAAAAACATATTGAGCAGTTATTTAATTTAATGGCGGTTGATTAATTATTGCGATAGTAAAACATGGACAGTAATAAAAAATCAATCAATCGGTTATTTTATCATACAATGTCAATTCTAAAAATAATTGAGCAGTCCAATAACTGAATTTTCGGTAAAAATGATGGAAAGTTGTCTATGTGTATAGGTATAAGCAATAATTTCTTCAGAGATTAGGTTATGTTTTTTTTTTATATACAAATTTATAGATAATAATTTTTACCGCTCATTTAATTATTTTCCTGCTCAATTATATATTCACTGATCCATTTCATTATTTTTTATTACTCATTATTGTTTACTTTACTGCTTAGTTTTAACTGCTGAACTAGTTATTAAACGTGCCATTTATAATTTTTAACTTACCAAAACTGCTATTTACAACTGCCTCTTTAAATCAGTGCCTACAAGTAATAGCAGTAATAGCACTCTCAATCAAGTAATCTTACAAAAATAATGTTCATCTATACGAAAGACGATATAAGAATGTGACAGACTGAGATACAGCATCTTACATCTGTTATCTTTAAGCACTCTCTGTTATCTTCTATTTTGCGTCGAAAGTAAAAAAAAAACGGCCAAGCGACTCGGACTCGCGCACAAAGAGTTCCGTACCATTATCTATAAAAATGGCATAAAAATAACGTTTGTAAATATTAATTTTATTTCAATTTAATTATTTATTTTTAATTGATTACTTTTTTACATGCTTTTAAAATTGTTTGTTACATTAATCTTAATATGATTATTAATTCATTATTTTTAATTGAATAATATAACTCAATATTATGAATATAAAGAAATATGAATATTTCAAGCGTCTACCTGTTACTGTTATCAATATCGAGCAAAAAATCACGTTTGTTGTATGGATCCCATACAACAAACGTGATTTTTTGCCCTTAAATATTTATTTTATTCTGTTTTTTACATCATCTGTGAAAATTTCAACTGTCTAACTATCACGGTACGGTTCATGAGATACAGCCTGGTGACAGACGGACGGACAGACAGACAGACAGACAGCGGAGTCATAGTATTAGGGTTTCGTTTTACCCTTTGGATACGGAACCCTAAAAAAAGAAACTGTTTACCTATACAGTATAAGACAGTCTGCAGCGATTCCCATGCAACAAGATTATGCGGAATCCGAGAGATAGCTAAGTAAGCAAGTTGTTTTTACTGCCAGTCCAGCCCTAGTAAATATGCAATGAAATCCGAACCCATTTCATATGCAACAAGTCCCGTGAAGAGTCCCGACGTCAGTGGCTGCTTGTCTGCGTATTTGCGCTAACGTTTTTATACTTTCAACGATTCAAAGCAGTTCTGAAGAGTGTTTTTAGCAGTTTTTATTTTGTTTTGAATGGGTAGAGTTCTAGCTCAAGCTAAAAGATCAAACGACGCCGTCAGCGAGTGAATATTTGACTTTATAGTGAGTTTTATTACGTCTCTAATTTTATATTGATAGCTGTTATTTCAATGTTTTTCTAACTGATAGTGATTTAATATCTATGTATTTCAGACGGAATTAGATTTAAATTTTTGATATCAACTTCCTATGAGAATGCTAAGCTTTTTTTAGCCATTTAATTGTATGAAACCAATAGGGAACTTTCTATGAAACATTCTATCTTTTTTTTATAGTGTCATTTTTTTTGTTAGATTTTTTATAACCAACGTGCGGCCTGAAGTCCTCGCATCGGATTTGACGGTATAACAAAAAGTGTAACTAAGATCAAGTCAGAGTTCCAAATATGGAGTAGTTATATTATAGCATTATATTTATAGCACAAATAGTTGTGCATTGTAGCATAACACAGTTAGATATATAATTATGATAGTATCTGAAAGCGAATCGGCTTATAGAATAAAGTCACATAAACCATTTTTAGAATATTGCGTTTTGAAACTGCTAATTGATTTTTGATCGTGACGTAATAAAACTTTTGCAGTAATTATAACCAGAAATGTCCGTAACAAGAGTGGTTGCGATCACTGGCTGTGACAGTGGCTTGGGTTGGGCCATCGCGGCGCGCTCAGCTCGAGAAGGGCTTGTCACCGTGGCAGGCATGTACCAAGGCATTGACACTGAAGCAGCTAAAGCCTTGAAGAAGCTTCGAGTACATCCGTACAAGCTGGACGTTACCAATGCTGAAAGTGTTGGTGACTTTCGGAACTACGTGAATGGTCTTTTGGAAGACAATCCTAATTACAGTGAGACTTATTTTTATTTTACCTGACTGTTATTTGAAATAAATAAATCGCTTGATCATCGCAGCGACGCGACGCGTGACCATAATGCATTTGCTAATCTGATCAAACCTATGTATAGAGGTAAGTATATAAAGTTTTAGGTATTTATTTTATTTTTATTTGCAACTTTGAACTATTTTATGGAACTAAATGTTGTAATTGATGAACAAATTTTTGCGTTCTGAACTTGAGCGTAGCGAAAAAAAAAATGACTGTTCAACCGACTTCAAAAAAGGAGGAGGTTCTCAAGTCGGTTGTATGTTGGTTTAAAAAACCGGACAAGTGCGAGTCAGAAATGTGCCTTTTTACGACATATTCAGCTGTAACTTTTTTTTTACGAAAACTGAGAAATGTTAATTTTCTTTCTGTGGCAAGAGACTATGGATTTGCGTATACGATTTTAATTTCACATTTTCAACTCGATACCTTCACGCGTCCCCGAGATACAGGTCTTGACACCCGGACGGATGGACAGACACACAGACAGACAGACGGAGAACAAAGTGATCCTTTAAGGGTTCCGGTTTTTTCCTTTTGAGTTACGGAACCCTAAAAAGCGACATTGGATTAATGCGGTGGCAAATGGTTTTATGTGGATTACAACGGGATCATAAAAAAGACAGACTAAAATTCGTTATTTACTAACACACAAGTCCTTCCCGGAAAAGGATGATGAAAATTCGCGCAGGTGGTAGTGAAGACAAGGGCGTCGCCAGCCCATGCCCTAGAGGGGGGCAAGTTAATATATTATGAAGGATGAGAAAAATATGAATTGTAGGTACAGGTACAATTGCACGGCCTTAGGACTTTGGTTACATTTTTTAAATCTGTAGATTCATTATTAGATATCTGTAAATTCATTTTTCAACCCTGCCCCCCTTGACGACGCCCTTAATTGAAGACACGTTTTCGTTTCGACACTCGCTTGTCTATTTTTGTTCCTAGCTGAGACACTATTTGTCCGTTTAAATGGTGGTGACAAAACGCTTTAGCTCCACTTTTATTTTAGGTACCGTCAAAATGTAGAGTACGGTACCTACTCGACTTGGTCCTAATAGATTCTGGGTGTCTTCAACAATCGACTGAATATGGTTCTCCTAGGCAAGCGCACTCCATTAAAAACTACAATATCGGGCGAGGTAGCGGTCATGTGCATTTTTTAGGTTGGCGCCAATCTAGCACTTAATCCGGTTACAGCTTAAGAACTGGCACCAACCTGAAAAAAGTTAGTGTTTACTACTTAGATAGCCAGTGCTGATTTAAATATTATTTTCCCCTTTTCAGTTATTTGGATTGTTGAGGTATCGGTTTAGTTTTTTAAATTACGTTTTCTACGTATTACAGAACTCCATGCAGTGGTAAACAACGCAGGAGTGATGACTATTGGAAACTTCGAGTGGCAGACGCCAGACATGGTTCAAAATATGATCAATGTGAACCTTCTAGGAGCAATGAGGGTCACCTCCGCCTTCCTGCCCTCCCTTCGGAAGGCTGCTACAGAGGTTACTAAACATTTAAAAATTTCTTTTATTGAAGTTCACATTAATGATATACAGTCAAAATGACGTGATAATAATTATTGATAATGACAGGGTTTCCTCATGGACCTTTTGATTTAGCACAACTAGTGATTTTAGGACAACTTCAACTGCTCCGATCATCTCCAATTTGATATAGGTAAGTGCAGACATACATAACATAAATGATAAGAAGTCCATGACAATAGATTTGTCAAGGTGAGGTTTTGGAGGGAACCATCATTGAATCCACCTCCACTAAGCGTTCGGGAATCGCAGAATGTTTTTCTCGTCCAATACACGTGTTACTATTGACGACACTAGCACTGCAACGTGTACTACTTTGCGCATCAAACCAAAACTCTGTCACGTTACGAGCTCAGAGGACAGCTATGACAATATCGAATCGGAATAAAGAAATCCGTTGACGAACGAACGTCAACTACATAGAACAGCGGATTAGCAAATTGAAGTGGCAGTAGTTAAAGCACATAGCACGCAGAATGATGGCTCGAAAATCTAGAAAGGTTGTATTCTGAAAAAATCAAGTAGAGTAAAACGATCATCCACAAAGTATAATAATGATCTCATACAAGTGATAACAACTAATATTCTTGAAAATCAATGGGGAACGTCCATGAGTGAAAAAGCCGGAAAAAAGGCCAAATTCCTAAATGTCAAAAAATGGTAGACACTTCGAGTTTTTTTTTAGTAATTATGGCTTGAAAACTTTTAACTAAAAAGTTTTTAAGGTTGTAAACATCATCATCATATCAGCTATAAGAAGTCCACTGCTGGACATAGGCTTCCCTCATGGATTTCCAAAAATACCAATTGGAAGCGGCTTGCATCAAGCGTCTTTCTGCCACTTTAATGAGGTCATCTGTGTATTTTGTGGCCGGTCTACCCACACTGCGCTTGTCAGTGCGTGGTCTCCACTCTAGAACTTTTCGGCCCCATCCCCATCGGCCAGTTCTACATGCTATGTCATGTCACTACCACTTCAACTTACTAATCGGTGACTTTCGTAAGTCTATAGATCTCATTGTCATTGTATATATAATTATAGGTAACTAGGTACTTTAGTAACTATATTTATTTTTCACAATCTTACGCAATTAAAATCATATGACTACAGATTAAAGATTATGAAGTACAAAAGAGTATCAAATCAATATTTTCCTAACTTGAACGATAAAAGTTCCTATGGTAACAGATCTAATCGGGGACTATATCCAATATCCATGTTATCTTGTTTCACCAATATTAAAGATCTCTCGAAGCAATCAAATTGTCCATTCTGGCGTAAACATTAAAATTAAACTCTTCCTAGAAAATGATTTTAAGGAAAATATTGTCGTGAAAAACGGGAAGTGCGCAATTATTGAGATTACGTTTTATTTACACAGAAAATTATGATGAAGGTTTAAAAAACTGAAAAAAAACCGGAATAAACAACAAAAATAAATTTGTTTCCAGAAAACAAATTTGCTGCGCTGCCTTCTATCTACAAAGGAGATAAAAAAAATATCTATGTACATTTAAAAAAAAAACATACTTAACAGTTTCGATTTTTTTTTGTTCTTTCGTCTCTGTACGAAACAAATTCTTATTCCGTGATCTTATAAGGATTCTGGATTCCTACGAAAAATTAATAAAGCGAATGGTATGTTTAGCCGTATTAGGACATATGTAATTTTTTATGTGAAACATCTATCTAATCAATTGTATCATGCAATTGATACGATCATTGTTAGAAATACATACAATTTGTATGTATTTCTAACAATAACTTTTGTTTCACATTCTGCGTGCGGGAGCGTCCCGCACGCAGTTTGGTAGAAAACAAGTTGGCGACGGCCAACTTGTTTTCTACCAACCTTAAAAAAATAAGGAGGTAAACAATTCGGCTGTTATTTTTATGTTTGTTACCCCATAACTCCGTCATGTATAAACCAATTTCAAAATGTTTTTTTTTTGGTTGATAGAATAGATATACTTTTAGATTGCTCCCATAGAAATTTCATCAAACTCGGTTCAGTAATTTGGGTTTTAAAACAAAATTGCACGATTTGAAGTTAGTTTTTCAGTTTTTATACTATAATTAATTCTAAGTACACCCATTGGTGTACTTAGAATTAATTGTAGTATAAGAAGGTTCTGGACGCCACACAAAAAAACGCGTACACCGCAGCGTTCAGGGCCTGTACCACAAGCGTTCAAGCAGTCTTATTTCAATATTATTATTCAATATTATTCGCTCTTTCTACAGTTGAGAGAGCAAGACAAATGTCAAAGTAATATTGAAATAAGATCTACCTTCAACTTGCAGGATTGTGCAACAAAACCCCGTATAATCAACGTAGCGAGCCACTGCGGACTGCAACCACTGCCAGGCTTTGGGGCTTACAGTGCAAGCAAGGCGGGCCTCATCATGTGGACGCGAGCTTTACGCCTCGAGCACCGAGACCACGGCGTTGCGGCACTCGCTTTTGTTCCCGGTGAATAACTAGCTTTATGTGTATGCTGTAATGCCTAATGAATAACTAAGTAACTTTACGTACCTAGGTATGTATTTAAATGTAATGTATTTAAAAGGGCCTGCTTTGCCCTGAATTTTCTTTCATACGAACTAGATATAAATATACTACTCGCTCGGTTATATAATCGGCTAGGATGGCGCCGTGCCGCTGTCTCGCTCGCACGCGGCACTTTTGACACTGTTAAATTAAGATTAACACTGTTAAATTAATATTTTTGTTTCTGCGAGAGCTTGTAGACACTTACGGCCTTAATGAAAAACGTTACTTAACTTTAACCATCGTGTTAAATTCTCTGTCTTTTTTATTTTCTGCAAGTGTCATTACGTACGTAGGTACGTGTCAGCGAGTTGACAAAATACGTTAGGCAATGCTTAAAGTTAAGTAACGTTTTTCGGTAAGGCCGTTAATGTTTTCTAAGGTTTTCGCAAATGTTACTTATTAAAAGCTAAGAAATTAATGAATTTATTGTTGAGCTTGAATCTAAGTGTGGATTAGGTATCATACAATTGGGCAGACAAAGAGAAGCATCGGGACTCAGGTGAAGGAGCATATTGCGTATATGAAAAATAGACGCTATAACAGGTCTACAGTGTGTGAGCATGAACTAGATAACCTAACCTTTACATCCGTTTTGATAACCCTCAAATCTTGGCTAGAGACTATGCGTTATATACCTAACAAGATTGTTACGCAAGGCTATTGAAATTAAAAAATACCCGAACTTTAATAGAGAAGATGGTTGGCCAGTACCTGCTGGCCTAGAATGGAAGGTAGATAAATAGATTTTATACATTCCACGTTGTAATATCAGTTGTCAATGTCAGTACATACTTTATTTTATCTGAATGGTGGATAAAACGGTGGAAAGACTATTGTCTACATTCCATGCCACGCTACTACATCCTAACCACGCTGCATGGAACCCAGTCATCAAATTAATTAAATCTCAGCCTCAACTTAAGCACAGATCTACAATTTCTGCGTGCATAGGGAACATTTTGCGTATAATAACAGGAGGTAGCAATTAATATTTCCATAACAAAAAAGACAACTGTCATCTAGTCTCATCTGTGATCACGGATGCTGCAAAGTGTTCGAAACGTCGCGTCGTCATAAAATTATGTAAAACATACGCGATGAAACCGTTAAAATTTCTAAAAACTTATCGCATTTTTTTTCATTACAGGTGGTTTTGTAAGCTCCAGCAATATAATCGAAAATCAGATGTCTTTCGGAAAAGCAATGATCGAAAACCTCAACGAGGAACAAAAAACATTCTACGAGAAGCAAATAATCACTTTAACCAACTATTTAGGCTCCGCAAATACAAAAGAATCACGATATGATTCGCTGAAGGATGAAAACATCATAGAAACTTTTATGAAAGCTCTAACGGATGATGACCCGCAAGAACTCTACAAAGTGGAATCGTGGAGATACATGTTTTATTATAACCTCATGAAACTTCCTTTCCCGGAAACAGTCCACCGATGGTTTATAAAAAAGTTTCTGAGTTTTCCTGAAGTTGAATAAAAACTTTTTTCTCAATAACATTTTCTTTCCATAAAATATTACTTACCTACTTAATATACCTACTTACTAAGGTACGGAACCCAAAAAAAAAAATAGGGTGGTGTGTTAGGCTTTTTAGTTCACATTACGGTCAAATTGACCAATAAGGGCTTAATAACAATTGATAAATGTTTAAGAATTGCATAGACGTCTCAAGTAGTTAGTTAGGTAGATAGGTAATGACAACAGAGCACATAAGAAACGTACAGTTTAACATTTTAAGCTTAGTACCTATCCATATCAACAATTATACGCAATATAATATGACGCTCAACAAGATCGGCAACGTTTGTAGATACAACAACGGGCGATGTTGCTAGCAGCAAGCTGGCGTGCAACATGACGCGTGGCTTGTTGATTGTTTCCGTGCCACATGCAATTGAGCATCAAATGTAGTCAAGTGGAGGCGTGACGCGCAATGCGAAATCAACACTAGTTCCTCTGGCAACATGTTGCCGACGAGTCCGACGACTGGTCATGTGTGGACAAACAGTGTTGATAAAGTTCCGAGTTGCCGCGCGACATGTTGCATACATTTTTTGCGTAACATGTCGCTCGGCAACTATGTTATGCAACATGCCGCGCGTCAAATGTTGCCTGTGGTACAAGGCTTTACCTTTAGGTAATAAGTACTTGAAATATTCAAAGCACCAACTAGCTGCAGCAGTTCATCGACTTCTACGGTGGTATAGTACATTTTACACATCGGTCTCTGCCAAAATTTCGAAATATACTTCTCTTGCACCCTACACTTCATCAGCTAATTACCATATACTCAGAACCAAGATAAGCACAGGTCCGATCGTGTATGGAGTACTGCTGCCACCTTTTTGATGGATCAGCCAAGTATTTGAAGCTTTGGAATCAGTGGACCGGCGAGCTGAAATCGGTGACGATAAACTAGCTGCCAAGAAGCTACTTAGTCTCGAACACCGCCGTAAAGTAGCATGTCTGTCTATTTTCTACAGGATTCATTTCGGGGAGTGTGCGCAAGAGCTTCACGACCTAATTCCACCATCCCCATTTCACTACAGGCATTCATTCGTTTTCATTTCAAAGTCGGCGAATTACCACCCATTTCTCGTTCAAATGCCTAAAATCCGTACTCAGCGAAATCGATCCACATTCTTGTTGCGTAGTGCACAAGAATGGAATTCTTTGCCGCCATCTCTGTTTCCTGAGACCTACAATCTTGGAATTTTCAAGGCTAGAATGAATAGATATCTTCTAGATCGACGAGCTCCATCCTCGGCCACACCGTCGCTTAACATCAGGCAAGTTGGTGGTCAATCGTAGATCTATCTTCTATAAAAAAATAAAAAAGACCCAGGTGTTACGTTCAATCAATACGCTTGAGTTCTCTGAATGCACAACTCGAAAACTTCCGCTATGGTAACAGCGTCAGGGTCGACACTTTTCTCCCTCTACGACTCATTCTACAGTGGTCAGGATGAAAATGAAATCAATGTAGTTTTGGCGGGAATGTCTTTGAGACATGATGTTGCTTTGTTTTTTTTTTCCTTCTTGTGTTATTTCGAATATTAATGCGATAAAAATGATGGTGTTTTATTTATTAAGTGTTCGATCAAGTGCGTGAGTGTGGGCAAGTGAAATAAAGCAGTGAAACGTGTCTTTTCACGTTGTCGGTAAAACTCCATACAAGGTTTCAGTAAACTCATCACTAGTCGTCACTACTTTACTGAAGCACGACTCGAATTTAAAAATGACTGTTTAAGTGACTTTAATTGTGACTAGAACATTTATAACTTGTTTTATTCAAGAAACTTAAAGAAATGTTATACTTGACACTAGCAAATGCTCTAAACGGGTCCAAATCCAAAAAAAAAAAAAACAATGTCAATTTCATCTTGTAATCAATTGTCAATGTCACCCATTTCTTCGTGCAACGAATTTCGATTTGTTTTTTGAAAAATGAAAATACCTCTCTCACTTCGACGGCAATATCTATCAGACAGATTCTTCTTTAAAATGGCTCAACATAGTAAACATCTTCTTTTCCTAAAAATAGAGCAACATTTACTATCGGCTCTGTATCATCCTCACCGGTTATCAGATGACGATATTCCTTGTCTACTTCGTAGTTTTTTACATTCACACGTCTTCCTAACCCACTCTTTCAAACCTCCATGTTACCACTATATTCTACGCCATAGAAAGAAGCGTTGATCTTCCAGCCCAACATCATCCTGGATTTTGGAATAGACAAAAACACTGTGGAAGCTAACAAAACATTTTGTCATAAAATGCACACCGAATACCCAAAACCCAAATTGGTACTAAAATACAGATGCTTCTAAATCTTCCTTTAGTCCGATTGGTGCTGCGGTTTGGATTCCCTCAACAAGCATAATTCTTAGTTACCTATAAATGTCCTTCCGTCACATCTGTTTTTACAGGTGCGGCAATTGCTATTCTAGAATCCGTGCTATTTGTAAAGTCCCATCATCTTAGTAATACCATAATTCTATCAGACTCTAAGAGCTGCCTCCAAGCTATTCTAGCCAATCCATTTCGAACTAAAACCATGTTCCCAACAATCTTCAAAATTAAAGAAGCATTATTAGAGTGTCACAAGTTGAACATTAATATTATTCTTGCCTGGATACCTTCATGCAGGAATCCTGTGCAATGAATGTGCTGACTCGTGTGCTAAAACTGCTTCAGAAACAGGCTCTCTAGAATATTCTCAAATTTATTCTCACGATATGTGTACAATCATAAAACCTATTCTATATAAATGTTGGTCCCAAAAATGGCAGGAATCGCGAAACGTGAAAGGTAAAGTAAAGTGTGTAAGTACAGAATACTAACACCATAAACTGATGCTTTAGCTTGGGTTGTTTTCTCACTAGGGAACTCCACAACGGCTTGTACCTAACATAGGCATGAAATTTTGGATGGATTTCGATATCCACAGATGTTTTCATTATGTTAGTTTTAATTATTTTGGGCACTTTTTAATGTAATATTAATAATAGCTTATGAGTACGTAAAAAAGTAGAGGCTGTGAATCTTCTCTTACTTTGAGACAAGTGAAAAGTCATAACAATTTAACATAATTAATAGAATAATTCCTTTTAATACTTTTTCCTAAAATATTTGTGTATATTTTATTTCCGTATAGGAATATTGAAAACTTAAATGAAATGGTAAAGTGTATAATATTTTTTATCCGTCCCATAGACCTCCATAAAATTGTCGGGTAAACTCATCACCGCTTTCCTAAGGCATGATTAAGTTATTCTTGACAAAGGCAATATGGCCAAACTCCATTAGCCTGCCCGTAACGCGAATAAAATCAATCAAATTGACAATGAATTGAATTAGGAATTCGACCTAATCTCCATACATTTTGACTCAAATCAAAATTTGAAATATTTTCATAGTTTTTTTTATCTATGGAAGTGCCGCCTCTTAAGTAAGTTATATTAGCTTGATTATGGCAAATGCACAAGATGTGCGAAAAGCCAAAGAAAAAAAAAAAAAGTACGTTATATTCTCTTTGGTACCAATTGTACTAACTACGTGACATTGGCGGAGTCGTTAATACGAAGAGCCACAAAATAAGAGTTGAAGTTGAAAAAAATCAAAAAAATTGATTTTAGAGGAGTTTTATGTGAAGTGATTTTAGTATTTCTTAAGTTTATTGTTTTGTGTGGTTTATTAATCATGGAGGTCCAGTTCGGACCAAATTCTATTGACGAACCGGTTAGCTTTTAATTTTGTCTTAGTTCCATTCAAAAAAATATCAATTCGTTTGTTTAATACGTATTAGGCATTATGCTTGTGTTGATTACTATAATATAATAATAGCACCTTATTGTAATAACTGTCCATGCACACTTTGGTTATGTATAAAGATCTTTATATATATCTATCTTTCCTCAGAGTTTGCTTTACAAGCTACAGCGTAAAATTAAAGTCTTCAACGTAAATGACTCGCTCCCCAACCGTGGATATAACTTAGTAGCCAGCAGCAGTAAATATGGCTTAGTCTTTGTTGCTGTTCCTGATGGTACTCTGTCTGGTAAGCATTATTTGATGTTGTTGTAAAACTTTGCTTAGAAGTGAAAAAGGACATTCAAAGATATCATGTAAGTAGGTAATCTGTCTGGAGAACATATTTGGATCTAATTCATAAAGCAGTATCTTGATAGATTGATCTAGTTTGTGGATGTAGGCCACATCATTTAGGTTTTAAATTGTTTGAGATAGTATTGAATACCTGAAGTGTTTTAGCTTCGCTATCACTAGCTTGCCTGAAGAGATCACTTTTAGCTATAAGGCCGACTGTTGTTTCACTAGCACTGACTAGCACATAAATATTTTTCCTATTGATTAGTGTTATAGCTAATGTGTAAACAAGAGTTTTATCTATCTATCTACACTCTAAGGTTTGTTATAAAAAAAACTATTTTTAAGTCTTATACTAAGGTATGTTACTCTAAGTAGATTCAATAAAACATTTCAAATTTAATTATTCAGTGTAAATTAAATTCTTTTGTGTGGAGAGAATTACACAGAAAAAAAGTGGCTGACATACTATACACTCTGAGTATACACTGTGACACCTCAGCAAACAATTTTGAAAGTTTGCTCCATATTCACTCTGAAATGATCCAATTGTGTATTAGAAAGACAGAAACATTTATTTTAGTACTTAGTTCTTTTAGGGGTAAAGAAATTCAAACATTTTTATCCACATATGGCTTCTTTATCAGGACTAGCTAGTTAGTAAGTGATATATGCTAAATCAAGGCTTACTTGTTTCAACAACTTGCTACACATAGTGTCTACATAAAAGCTCCTTACATCTTAATTGCATACTAACAATAAAATACATTGATATAAACTAGACATTGACAATGTCTGGCAGTAAAATGGGGGATATAATCACTCTGAGTTATTTCTTCCAGGCCACTTTTTTGTATGACTAGATTAAGAGAAATAAATATCATGCTCAGTGGTGCACTTACATAAAATCTATATATGTATATAATTATATATCCTAGTCATTGTGTGTGCATACACACTAGGAAACTTATGTACGCTCTGAACATTGCCTAAGACTAGCAATTTATATTCCAGTGTATCAATTAAATCAATTGATTGACAAAGAATGTGAGCCACAACATCTGTCAGTACAGCTTCAGGAGAAACCAACACATATTGCAGTCAACTGTGATTATGAGCTGCTTGCTGTCGCTGGTTGCCGATTTCTTACTGTGTATAAAGTGGTTGATTTCCAGACTCAAGTAAGTTGCTTCCTAATTTTCCAAAAACTGTTCATATGGAACTTAGTATTGAATTTCTGTATTTCAAATTGAAATTATTGGAATAAAAATATTCTAATCCATACTGTTATGTGTCAAAGGGCGTCGCCAAGGGCGGGCAGAGGGGGCAGCTGCCCCCCCCCTCCTAGAGATTAAAAAAATGTAGTCAACTGCAAAGCAACCAAAGTCCTAAGGCCATGCAATTGTACCTGTACCTACAATTCATATTTATCTCATCCTCCATAATATTAACTTGCCCTCCCCCTGGGCCATAGGCTGGCGACGCCCTTGTTATGTGTCGAAAACTGCTTTTCTACCTGTAAACATAAATTATCTAAGTTTGAAGATTTTTTAAATTGTATAGAAACACTGTTAAAAAAATCTTCAAAATTAGATAATGTTTACATGTAGGCTAGCTTCAAAGCTTTGTTTGTTTTGTGTTGAAAAACTGTTAGCGGATATCCTAAAATCATCAAGATTTTATTTGTGTTTAAAAAAGTGTTTGTATCTTTAAGTTAAATAAATTGAGAATTAGAAAAAAAAAGTTATTTCTGTTTTTCTACCAAATCATGGTTCTCTAAACATACAAAAAAAATTACAGTATTGGATGACATTTAGTGGTTATGATTTTCGAGCATTGTGTAGTAGTATTGTGTATAGTAAAAATCATGTTGTTGTGGCATAATATAAGTGCTTCATGGTCCTCTTAATTGTTATCTTCACAATTTATAACTTAATTTTAAAATTATTATCCTCAGCCATTTGAACTGAAATTTTACAGAAACATTGATTTGGATGACACCCATGCATTGTCATCCAAATCAATGTTTCTGTAAAATTTCAGTTAGTTAAATTTTTTAATCCAATATGGTCTAAACCCAAAGATGGCGAACAAATCTTTATTGTTCATCCCCAATTAAATGTTTATTGAATAAGTGTTTTCAGAGCAGAATAATGAAAAAGCTTATTTTTTCTATCTATTTGTTACAAATAATATTGTCTCATTTCCAGAATGTGTCACCATCGTTTTCAATCCAAACTAACACCGTTCCAACAAACAACCCACCTTATGTATCTGCATTGCAATGGAACCCCTGTATTTCGGACTCTATTGCAATTGCATACTCTGATGGCTCCCTGCTGGCTTGCCTTGCCAACAGTGGACAGGTTAAGAAGGCTGAAGGCAGAGCTAGGTAAGTGATTAATAATAAAATTATTAACAAAACTCCAGTAGATCTGGGTACCATGTAATTAGTTTTTGTACATAATTTAGTTGATATTAATTATTAATATTAAATACCATGAGACTTGTAACATGCACGTCTCTTTGTGGTTGAAAAGGATAACCACTTGGTGCAATATTTATTTGGATAATTTTTTCAAAATTATCAATGACATTTGGGTTCCACTGATTTAGCAGTTCATAAAAAAGTCTACCTTTAGAATTTCATTCATGTAAGACACTTAATATTAACTACAGACAGACATGAAAAATTTATGTATAACAGTTCCTTGTACATAAGAAGTACAGAAAACATGTACAAGCAGCAAAAGTATCTGTTAACTGTCCATAACAAAAAAAGTTATGTAAAGAGATACACCATCTAAGATATCAGAGTGTATCTGCTTTGCCACATTTGCCTCTTAATTAGCTGTTGTAGTCTAATTTTTTTGTTATCTTTAAAAATTACAGGTAAGTATGACACTTAACGTCTGTTTTAAGCTGAAATATCTGACTATAGTTTAAAAATGTATGACACTTAACATTAAGGCCTTTTTGTTATCGTAGAGAGGCTTGCTTGCGCTTGACCATTAACTCTGTGTTGATTAGTAACCATCACAATCTATAAAAGAGTGCACTTGCCAAGAAGATTAACAGATTCACTCAGAATTTTAAAATATCCAGATAATAAAAACAAAACAATTGTTCCTTACAGATGCATCTGTTGGAGTCCCAAAGGCAAACAGCTAGTCACAGGCAACAGTGATGGAACTCTGGTCCAATACAAACCTGAGCTCACAGCTACTAAGCTGGTACACGCACCAAATCTATTTGAAGGTGCACCTGTAGAAGCCATGGCCATTTACTGGATATCCACATTCCAGTTTGCTGTTGTGTACAGGAATGCAGCTGATAACAGTCGCCCAGGTAACTAGAATATTGTTAAGTATAATGTGGACCTTACTTTATGACCAATAAGGATGGGATTCCATTGCAACATATGCATGCTACATATTATATTATGTACTTAGCTTTGCCAGGTCAGAAACACTGCAGTTTAGGTATAATTCTACAAGTACTACTACTACCTAATGCTAATAGGTTCCTTCTAGGCAAGCGCGCTCCATTGCAGACAGCAACTGCCTCTTAACACCAGGCTAATTGGTGATCAAGCGCAAGCTTAAGTTAGTTAAAAAAATAAAGCATGTGCAGGCTGACTTGTGTTTTATTGAGTCGTACCAAGAATTGCTATTTAATTAGACGTGTCTGCAGAGTGAGTCAGTCATCTATACCTATACTATTAAATATTCTGTGGATTCGCTATGTAAATGTATGTGAAACAATTTACTGGGATCGGCTTAATAACGTCATCCACACACGAGTAGCCTGCTTGAAAGCATTGTCCAGGATTTCAGCGCGATACGTGCTATACATGTCGCTCACAGCGACAGCAGTACAGGGCGGTGCAGATAGCAGCCCGTCCATGTGTATGGCTCAATATCCGTGCGCCGCATGTGTTGCGGTGAAAATATAAACAAATAAACCCATGCGGCTGCCATGCCTAGCCTTTGCGTGCACATTTTTAAGCTATATCATAGCTTCTATCGCGGGCCTTGAGCGTGGAGACCGAATCCAGAAATTCCGTAACGAAAATAACCTAACACACCGCGCGTAAAGCTTTACCGCGGCAGTCTCAGAGTGCCACACGTCTTTTTTTTTTTAAACCACCTAATGAGGGTTTCTAGCAGCCTCAGTTGAGAGTGAGTTTCTATTCTAGTTATGTGTACCATTGTAACTGTTATTATTTGTTATTCACAAAACTGAGACTGTCTTGTTCTAAATATTGTTATTTTCTACATATTTTAATAGTTATTTTATATATATTGTTATCAAAAGATTGTTATTTTCAGCTGTAACTATCGTAAACACACCAAAGACGGGCCAACGCACATGTATCTCTTATGAGGACATTTGCTACAGTATGGGATCCAACAGACCTTGGTATTATTATTTGCAAGGTTTACCTCAATGGTAAGTTGCAAAATTAATGTACTGTATGCTCCATCAAATGGTGACCTCATACAAGTGGTGGGTAGACGCTGGATGCAAGCCGCTTCCAATAGGTCTTTTTGGAAATCTATGGGGAGGCCTATATCCAGCAGTGGACTTCTTATGGCTGAGATGATGGACAGATGATGATAATGCTCCAACAAAGACCACGTAGCGCGACCGCTCTCAGCGTTGTACAGATCGCGCGTGTTTATTTTTATCCCCCGACACAAACGAGGGGTGTTATTTGTAGCTACCAAACGAATAAACCGATTTTAATCAAGTTGTTTTTTTTTAAGTTTGAAAGAGGAATCGAGAATGTTCATTCTAACAGAATTTATTCAGGCGTTTTTTATATCGGAGCTTTTTAAAGTCCCACACCCCTTAAAAAGTCCAATAAACAACCAAGATGTCCATCATCAAGATAGAATGCTTGATTTCAGAGGTGAAAGGATCACCCAATGTTGCATGACCCACATACACAACTATGCCAGTCAAGCAGCTTGGATAAATTTAGTACTCCCAGGATAAAATTAGTACGCAGTTTAAAAAATTTGTACATTTCAGGAACATCATAATGACGTCATCTTCAAATAGTATGGAATTAGGAACACTCGGATCAACTGATGGAGAAAATTGGCTGCAATGGAATCAGGTTAAATTTTATACTAAAATAACCAAAAGAAGCATAAGTGTTTGGAAACGGAACTAATAATGTGACAATGAGGACGCTTCTGTTTTATTATTTTGTTCGACTAACAACACAATCAAAACTTAAGTTTCCATTTTTACCCGACTGCTAAGGAAGGGTTATATTTTTTGTGCGTATCTTGTATGTTTGTAAATTTTTAAATACCTCGTATATTCTAAACAGCTAACTAGATGGATTTCGATCGTTAGATTCGTGTCAAGTGTCTTTATATGGATGTTTATAAATATAGATGATAAATGGATGTTTTAAAAATATGAAAACGACGGATTTTCGGCCCTAAGTTGCAAGTCATTAGCAACATTTTTTTACTAAACCTATCTAGTAGGGTATCAAAATAAAGGTCTAATATATTTTCAATCAAACTTGAGATTGTTGATTATTTGGTGATTTTCATGTTTTTTTTAGAACGATGAAGCGAGGCCAGAACTGCCACTGACTGATAAGAAAATAGAGAACTATCCCGTTGGGCTTAGTGTCGATACTTGTGCCATACATCAATTGCCTTGGGGTAAGTTTAACAAAGATACTAAATTAATCTATTATATTTAAAGAAGCAATTCTTGTAATATATATATATGTATATATTATGTATATTACGTATTCAGTTGTATTCGGAATATAGTTCTGATTTACGAAATTACCAGCTGTCTGTCTGTTGGTCGCCAGTCCTTTCTTTGTTCATTATATTAAGACAGCAATTGGCTTTCATACATGCAGGTGAAAACTGTTTTCTATCCCTAAAAATTATCTGAATTAGATAATATATCATATATTCAGGTGAAAATGAAACCTTGCCGCACATGCCACTCCTTCATGTGATATCGCAAAACGGTCTCCTTACGACATTCAACATAATCAACCTGAAGAAAGAAGCGACGCAGGTGTGCACCCCACCACAACTGTTGGCGCTGCCGGCTCAGGCCATGACGAGGTGGGTTCAAGTTTATTACCTTTCTGAAAAACGTTTAGTATTTATCTCTTCGTTTTTCTCTGTGTTCGATTATATTAATTGAAATATAATTTTTTTTCTTAAATCTTGGCATTATGCATTCAGTCTAAATATTTTTTACAGCGCCATCCCTGGTGAATTGGCTGCTGCGCCTCCACCCGCAACGATTGCCGCTCCTATCATACCAAAACCAGAGGTATATACATATATAATTTTCATTGAAAAATATAAAGAAAGTGTGCTTTCTGTATGTAATACTATTAATATTTTCTGTGATGTAGCTGCAGTTCCTGTTGCCGGATGCCGGATTAGCCTAATCAAAGCTATACTGTCCACTTTTTAAAGTCCAAACTGGTATTTCTTTCTATTTAACAAGCCGTAGCTTGTCTTGAAATGGCAAACAAACAGACATATCAATGTACACTGTACAGTGCATATGCATATGCCCGTTTAATTGTATCGTTTTTCTTCACAGCCTGCAGCACCGGTTCAACAGGCACAGCCCGCGAGTGTGGTGCAGCCAGCCCCGCCCAGTGTCAACACAGTTACCGCCACGATCAAGATACCTAACTTCATACCACAAACCAGCCAAGTGGCATTTGCAGGTACCTAGAGAAACAAGTAGACATTAGTTAGCTAAAAAAAAACTTCCAAATAATATTAATTTTACATTTCCAGTAAACTAGATATCTGTAATACAATAACGGTAATATTTGTAAATGCGCGAGGCTTGCGCTGGACCGCCAACCCGCCTGATGTTGCTTGACCGTTGTGGTTTACAAAACATATCGTGTCTTTTTACTTTTAGTAGTGTCATAATTTTAATACATTATTTCAGCTACAACTGGTCAGCAACTAGAGCAAAAGCAGAGTGCAGAATCCCTACCGGTGACAATAACTGCGGTAAGATCCTTAAGCTGAGTTCATATTTACTAAAGAAATTTATTCTTTCCTGTTTCGATAAAACATGCCAGAATAAAAATCGCTTTTTTAATATTTACTGTTTCCGTAACTGTAAAAATCGTGAAAGCTATAAACATGGACCTAGCTAAGAAAGACAACATTGTAGCTAAAAACAACTTCGTTAAACGCATACCTGTGTATCTTAGGCGTAGAAAACAAGTGTTAAAACAGCTAGGAATAAGGAATAAGTCTTGCCTGCAAAATGCACATTTATGTTTTTCAGACACTGCCTAAGCCTCAACCACAGCATCAACCACAGCTTCAACCACAGCCTCAATCACAGGCTCAACCACAGCCGCAACCTCCATCCGCCAAGCCACAAACGCAAGAAAATGCTGCCCTCAAAGCAGAACAAGAGAAAGCAAGCAAGGCGAAGGCGAACCAAGAATTGAAGGACATGCTAGTCAAGGAAGTTAACGATTTTCAAACGGAGCTTTACAATTTCATGGTGAAGACACGAGAGACCCAAGCACGGGTGAGTTATTTAATACAGTTATGAGTCTATGTGTAATTTGAATTAAGGACGATAAGTGCTGCACCGACGTTGCGCTTGGCATATGTTCGATGTTGTTCGATTCCCCCGCCAGCCTACTCAAACCAATTTAGCTCCAGAAAATAAAGATGCACGGCCTTAAATCTGGCATAGCTGTTCCACCTTTACAGATATGAGTATACGCGCATACGTTTTCTTCATCATCGTCATCTCAGCCACAAGAATGTCACAGCGTCAACTGCGTGACGTAGATCTAAAAATAAATGAATAATTATACGTGTTTCTAAAAATAAATAAATAAATAGATCTCCCCTGTGGAATTCCAAAAAACCGGTTTTGCGCGGCCTGCAACCGGTGTCTTCCTGCTACATGTATTAGTTAGTTTGTCCACCTTGTGGCTGATTGCCATACGTTGCGTTTATCAGCGCGTGGTCTCTACTCATCCGTTCTGCATGTTATGTGACCTGCTCACTGCCCCATGCTGGAATCATTCTGATTTTTTTCACATTGCTATGTACTAATTACAGTTACAACGTGACATAGACTCCATAAGCACCAACTTCAACGGGATGTCGCTAGACACTGAAGAACTTAAGAAGGAATGCTCCATGGAAGAACTTCGAGGCGCCATAGTTCAATTAAAACTGGAACTGGTGCGAGCGTGTGCCGTGGTCGCTGAAGCCAGGACCCATGCGGAGTAAGTGCTACGCTTACATTTTTGACAGGTTTTTTTTGCCGTTGTGTTATTGCTTAAAACTTGTTTCTTGTTTCTTAGAATTTTGGTGTACACATGTACACATGTACATTCTTGTTTTATTCAGAGTTATTAAATTTCCCACAATAGTTGACCGATATCAATACTTTTTTATTCTTTTTCGCTTTCATAGAATACACTGTTTAACAGAACTATAAATAACGAATATTATCCATATTTAGAACGGGACCACTCCCGAAATCGCGAAAAAACCCGGCTCTACTAAAAAATTATTGACCTTCAACAAAACATGGAGTTTTGTTGAAGTTCAATAAAAATTTTTTATGGAATAAGTGACTTTTTGCGATTTCAGAATTCGCCCCATAGTGTGGTGTCCCATACCTTTTCACAACTAAATGGACTTTTTCTCTGTCTAGAGAAACGAGAGTTACTTTCGCTATCATATTAGTTAGGATTACAAACTTTTACTGCGTGGCAAATTCGCAACAGCAAAAAAGTCACTTGTTCCATACAATTTTTTCATTGACATTGTCTGAGCCAATAGTTTTGCAATTTGGTGAAGAGATAGCTGTGAACCATAGCCACTTTTCATCATTATCATCATCATCTTTTTCATCACTACACGGGTGAAACCGCGGGGCGCAGCTAGTATATAATAAATCTCCTTGTTACAGTGCCAAAGACCTCCACCAGTGGTCGCAAGCGGACCCTTTGACGACGAAACGCGTCGCATCAGTGAAAAAGCTTGCGTACTACGTTCAAACTCAGCTGGCTCAGGCGCATGCGGCGTTGGATTACAAGTGGAACGAGATGGCTTCACGAGACGCTGATAATAACAAGTAATATGCTGTAGTTTACTTTTTATTATTTAATTTTTATCTTTACAGACACCAGGGTCCGTGACCTTTGTCATAATTACAAACTATTCTTTACTAATTATCGTTACGCGAAAATTAAAATTATTTTATTTTATTTTACTTTGAAGTCTTTTATTTTGTAGTAAAACAAATGTAAACTTTGATTTAACAATGTAAACTTTGATTTTTCCGACCCACACTCATATAACCTAACATTGTAAAAGCGATGGTAACTCTGTTTCTCTCGTCTGTTTGTACCTTTTTGGATGGATGGTTGAATCTGGTTGGCTATATTTTATCACGATAATCAACATTATTTTTCATCACTACGCAGGTAAAACCGCGTGCCGTAACTAGGCATCTATAATTACATTCTCAATACATAAAAATATGACAATTGAAAAAAGGAAATGATATTACTGTTTGAACACTAGCAATATTGTTTCAGGGTGTTCAGTATTCGATTCTCGTGGTTAATATTTGACCTAATTATTTTATTTTGAGCAAACACAAAAAATACGGACACTCAAACTTCGCGTGCCGAAAGTACATGCAGGTCGAGCGATAGATATACTTTTTAGAAATATTATGATAGCTCACAACAAAAAGAAATTTTTTCTAAACAATTATAATCGTATACTATCCTTCTCTGATTTATTTTCTATATAGTACAAGTTAACCTTGTCTCCAGGCCAGGTACACGCATGATCCGTCCAATACTAGACGACGTTTACCAACCGTTAGTGAAGCAACAAGAGATACTGTGCAGGCAGCAAGCAGTGCTGCGTACCCTTAAGAGTACGCTGGTGGAATGCGACGTCGGACCCGTCTTTAAATCTACTTCACTGTTGAGAAGTACTCCGTTTAAGAACAATAAGTAAGTGTAATATATATATATATATAGATGTCTATGCTAGATTCATCATCCTCATCATCTCAGTCACGTAAAATCCACTGCTGTACAATGGTCTCCTCCATGGATTTTAAACCGGTTGGAAGCGACTTGCATTCAGCGACTTCCTGCTTTTTATATGAGGTTGTCTGTCCACCTTGTGGCTGGTCTTGCTAAGCTGCCCTTGCCGGTCCGTGGTCTCCGATCGAGAACATTTCGGCATCATCGGCCATCAGTTATATTTGTGACTTAAAATTTAAAAAAAAAAATAGAATACCTGCATAATTGCTCACTTCTTGAATAAATGATATAAATAAGTGGTCAAGCGCATATAGTAGGGTTCCGTAGCTAATACTCTAATCTAAAAGAAGACTACTAGGCAAGTTGTGCTTGTTTGGACTACTTTGCAAAAAAATCTCAATTCAATTCAATTCTCTGTACTGATAATTAATGATGATAATGACTTACGTGTTTTATCTATTCCTCGCTCGAAAAGTTGTTATCACAAAGTGTTCCAAACAATTTTCTTTGAAAGTATTTAATATGGTCTACTACTATGGTTTATCATGAATTTCTAGGTCTTATAGTTTAGAAATGCAGGGGAGGGGAGTACAATTTTTGTCACCTTTGGCGGGTTATGTCTGGCACACATCACATCTGAAAAAAAAATAGAACCTTAATCTTATTTTAAGAGAGCTATTCAAAGATATCCTACTGCTTTTTCACGTAAGTTTCTATTATTTTCACACTAACTTATTTTATACAGCACGCGTGTTATAAACACTTAGAAGTAAAACTATACATTATAGACTTATACACATAGGAATCGCACTAGTTACAATATCGCCCGGTAATCACAAAGAGTAACCCTGACTTGGCAAGATCCCGACGATTTCTTTTTATTGGACCTGAAGCTTGCCAGAAAAGCCCATAGAAATATTTTTGATTTTAGGGTGAAAAGTAGTTAGTACCTGGGCGACCGAGCTCCACTCGGATTTTTTATGACTGATAATCCGAGCAAACTCGGGTTCACTAAAAATTACACCTAGGAAGTAATTTTTTTTTATTTTTTTTTTATCAGCCCTGTTTGTACAAACTGTCCCACTGCTGGGAATGGGCCATCTTCTCATTGTGAGAAGGGTTAGGCCATAGTCTGCCACGCTGGCCAAGTGCGGGTTGGCAGACTTCACACATCTTCAAGATCATTGAGAACTCTCAGACATGTAGGTTTCCTCACGATGTTTTCCTTCACCGTTTGAAGTTGGCGGCAATCAACAATACGCACATAACTTCGAAAATACAGAGGTGCGTGCCGTGGGATTCGAACTCAAGACCTGCGGATCGCAAGTCAGACGGTCTCACCACTAAGCTGCCGGGAACTTCAAGTTCCCGTTAAATTTATTGTCCCCTAATCTTCCTACAAATCAAATTTCATTAAAATCGTTGGAGCCGTTTCCAAGATTCAATTTATATATATATATACATACATATATACAAGAATTACAGGTATTAGATAGATAGACTAACCCACATGAGGGCGTGGGGTTTGAAAAAAATTGTTCATCCCTTGTTTATAAGTATGAAGTGCCATACTTATTCTTCATATTATTTTTTTAATTTTATTATTGCATTTTGGAGCGGTTCACGGAACACATCCGTGCTAAATTTCGTTTATGTAGAGCTAATAGTCTCTGAGTAAAATGACTGTGACATATGGACAGACAGATAGACGAACATGGCGAAATTAAAAGGGTTCCTTGCACTTACTATGGAACCCTAAAAACTGCACTGCACCAATAAAATTAATTCTCCTCTTCCAGAGATCCTCTATCAAAGCTCACGAAAAACATACTAAACATGAGTTTGGAACCGGAGACCAAGCCGAAACGACAACTTCTCACTCCATCCAAACTGGATGCTCTGAGGGATGTGCTTTCAAACCACAAGACTGTCAAAATTAAGCCAGTGAATGTTGAACTCAGGCAGCATTTGGAAACTCTGAAGAAGAGTTATGAAAAGAGTGTCAAAGAAAAGGCGGAAAAGGTTCAATCTGGTAAGTGCTGGCTGCTAGAATTATTATTGCTCAGAACCAGTCACACTGAATTGTTTAGACTTATTATTGGTTAATACCAATAATTTATTTTTATTTGATTGCATAAGAAGGAGGGTTAATAATGTTTGTAATGCAATGCCTCACTTATAAAGTTCTGATCTGAATATCTCAATTTTTTTTAAATTTTGGCTTATCACGATTTACATATTCAATGTACAAAATGTTTGTACCATAAACTACATATAAACTAACCAATGTTAATGTGTACTTATGTTACATTTTTATCATAGACCGGCCAGGTCCTTTGACCTCCCTCTGACTGGCTTGACGATTGCTATTTGAGAATAAACAACCGGGACTTACAGTTTGACGTGTCATCCGACCCACGGTAGCGCTCAGAAAGAAATGCCACTCACGGTCAACCATCTGAAGACTGACCGGTCCGTCCGTTGTTTAACATTGATGATCGTTAGAGAACATCAAGATAAGCTACTTGTAAATAGTTTTCGAATAAAATACAAAAAAATCTAAAGTTATTTAAGAGAAAAAAAACTTATTTTTGCTTCTATGTACATTACGTACATCATCATCATCATGCACAGCCCTTTTTATCCCACTGCTGGGTATAGGCCACTCACACACTACTATGGCATACTTTACGTACAATCATAAATTGAATTAAGTTGTAAGATATTAAAGTATAAATCTTTAAAATACAGAAATGTAGTAGCTTGACTTGATTGGGGCCACTGCCGTGCCCTCAAATTCAATGTCCATAATTCTATAATACAATTAATATTATATTTCAGTGCCTCCGTCAACGAAAATGGTGAAAATTACCATGAAACCAGAGCCGGCAAGTCAACCAGCGGCTACCTTCACGCCAGTCGTCAACGTGAAACCTGCGCCTGCGCCTACTAGCGTCATCAGAACTCTATTCACTGATGGTAAACTATATTCATCAAGTGCGTAAATTAGCAATTTTATTTTTTGATTGTACCGACGCATATGTTGTCAGGTCATGTGACGGTACGATCAAAGAAATTAAAAATAGAAAGTTAGGCGGTTGACCCTGTTAACAGCTCAACCTGGCAAACACACACCATCGCTTACCATCAGGCCAGTCGGTGATCAAACGTAGATCTAGTTACTACAAAATATGTATAATATTATTTAATTTTTATATTACTTAGTTTTGGGAGCATTCTCTCCCTAAATATTATCCGATTTCGATAATTCTTTATTTAATCTGTACTCAGTGATATCGGTCCACGTTTTTGATGCGAAATGCACAGGAATGGAATTCTTTGCCGCCGTCTCTTTCCTGAGAACTACAATCTTGGAATTTTCAAGGTTAGAGTGAATAGATACCTTTTATATCGACGATCTCCATCCTCGGCTACTCCGTCGCTTAACATCAGGACAGTTTATGGTCAATCGTAGATCTATCTTGAATAAAAAAAAAAACGATCCATTATCAGCGGCTATGTCTCTGCAGTTTGATTTTTTCAAAATTTAACTTTTAATGTTTAAATTTGGAGTTATAACGAGATTTGGAAGAAGCAACTGTACATCTGTATAAGATAACATAACTAAAGAAACCTCTTCATTTACAGCACCAAAACCAGAGACTACTGTCCCCCAAACAGTAACTCCTCGACCCGTCTCAAAACCGTTGGAACCTCCGTCCACTGTAGAAGCAGCGGTCCCTAATACGAAGAGTGTGCTCAAAGACGTACTGACTAACAGACAGGCCAATCTGGATGCGAAAAATAATAGTAACACTTTCATGGGACAGAAGATTTGCTCTCCTGCTGCTTTTTCACGTAAGTTTCTATTATTTTCACACTAATTAATTTTATACAGCACGCGTGTTACATACACTTAGAAGTAAAACTATACATTATAGACTTAAAATTTAAGTATATATTCAGATACACATAGGAATCGCACTAGTTACAATATCGCTTTAAAATCGCCTCAAAGAGTAAACCTGACTTGGCAAAAGAAATAGTCGGGCTATTTCTTTTTATTGGACCTGAAGCGTGCCAGAAAAGCCCATAGAAATATTTTTTTATTTAGGGTGAAAAGTAGTTATTAATGCTAGAAGTAATTCCATTTCAAATTTATTTAAAACGGTGTGCAAGTGATTCTCATACTTTGCCCGATTTATTAAAAGCATGTGTATATATTTTCAGAACCTTCCGCGCCTACACCATCCTCAGCACCTTCCGCAGTTTTCACATCAAAACCGATTGCAGACATAAACACCAAGTTCAACAAATTCCAACCCCAGCCATTCGTACTGGAAACAAAATCAACATCAAATACTAGACAGACCGACCAAACAACACTAAGTATATCCAAAATAAAATCCAGCGAAACTGGTGAACCCGATGATTCACCGAAACCAAAACCAATGACAAATCTATTTGGAATGAAGCCACCTTTAGCTGCAAGTACCCCTCAAGTTGGTGCCGCAAAAACTTCCGAACCAAAACCTGCAGCACCGAAACCGCTAGAGAAAGCAACGGAAAAGGCTAAAGAGAATGTTCCAAAACCAGCGCCAAAAGTAGTCGAAAAGAAAGAAACGAAACCATTGACTTCGCAAGCCAGTAAAGGCTTCGTGTTTGGTGCGTCGCAATCGAATGAAGCTGGTTCTTCCATTGCAAGTAAGCTGCAATTTTATAATAACTGACATTGTAATCACAATTATTATTACTGGTGTTATGCAGGTTTATTATTTAACTTGGAAGTACCGACTTTACCGGTGACCAGTGGTCATCAAGATGATCATGCGCGCGGTCGTACTTCGCGAGTTTTCTTTGTACGCTTAAAATTGAGTAACACCCGTGACTGGTTATCTACACTAATATTATATTATTATTAATTTAATATTATATTATTATTGAAAGATTAACCATAGTAATATTGTCTTTTTAATGTGTTTGTCAATCACAATCAATGTCAATCTTGAGGGAGGTCAATCGTCGTATCCAACTCGGCTGGGCAGCGTTCGGGAAACTTAAAAGCGTCTTCTCGTCCAATATTCCCCAGTCCCTCAAGTCGAAAGTTTACAACCAGTGTGTGTTACCAGTGATGACATACGGCACTGAAACGTGGTCCCTAACTATGGGCCTTATAAGGAAACTCAAGGTCACGCAACGAGCTATGGAGAGGGCTATGCTCGGAGTCTCTCTACGAGATCGAATCAGAAATGAAGAGATACGTAGACGTACAAAAGTCACCGATATAGCACAGCGGATTAGCAAGTTGAAGTGGCAGTGGGCAGGACACATAGCACGTAGAACTGATGGCCGATGGGGCCGAAAGGTTCTCGAGTGGAGACCACGTACCGGCAAGCGCAGCGTAGGAAGACCAGCCACGAGATGGACAGATGATCTCATACAAGTGGCGGGAAGACGCTGGATGCAAGCCGCTTCCAATCGGTCTTTTTGGAAATCCATGGAGGAGGCCTATGTCCAGCAGTGGACTTCTTATGGCTGAGATGATGATGATGATGATGAATGTGTTTGTACAATGTGGTCTTTTAATAAAGAGTTATCTATCTATCTATTATAAATGTGAAAATTTGTGTATTTGTAACTCTTTCGCACTCTAACAGCTGAACATGAAATCTGATATGGAGATTGTTTATACCCTGGAATAACACATAAATTATTTCTTATTCTGAAAAAATCAGGATTCCTGTGGGATACAATAATAATAGTAGTATATAATAAGCAACAATCATATTTAATATAACGGATTAAGGAACCCTTGACGTTTAAAGTGAACCGTATATTATCGTCACTTGTATGTTTAGTGCACTGAAATACTGAAAATAATTGCCTACAAAACAACATAGACGTAAATTCTATAGTATTCATAAGGTTAATATTATTTACAAAATTTTCATCTCAATCCAGTTGTACATATTGACTAAGCGTGTATATAGTTTCGAGTTAAATGTTGAGTAATGGCAGGTATTTATTTACATAATTCTTTTCTTTTCAATTCTTATCTTTTAAGGTTCAAAGCCAGCCGTAACTACCGATCCTCAACAAGGACCCGAAAAATCTAACGCTGCTGGTGCTAGCCCGTCATCTATATTCGCATCGGCCAATGCTTCCATAACAAGTAAGTCAAATTATAAGTTGTTGGTTTGATTTGGATTCCAGTCAACTTCATATACATACAAAAGAATGACTGCAAAACTAAAACTAAACTAACTAAAAACTGAAAAACCTCATAGGTTAAGCCCAATGACCATTACCGGTCAATCAGAGTAGCGTAGTAGAGTAGACTAATGAGTGGGTAAGTACTAATCTGGTTGGAATAAATTAGTAGGCCAGTAGGCTGCCGCCTGATAATCGACCGTTAATGGGTATCGGGTTTTAAAGTAGTTACAGTTCGTCAGGCGAGCTGGCGGTCAAGCGTAAGCCTATCAATAAACAAAAGATAGGTTTATATTTGAACATTTACAATTCATATGATGAAAATCTAAATGATGTTTATTTTAGTCGTCGAGCGTAGCTAGTAATTGTGTACGTTTTGTTTTCAGCTTCAAAACAATCGGCGTTCACAACGCCATCTACAGCCAATAAGACTGAACCCGGAACGCCTACCAACTCTTCGTCAACGTCTGAACCTTCGTCAACGTCATCATCGGCATCTTCAATATTCGGTGGTGCAGTCGCGTCTCCGCCCAAAACAACAACCTCAATATTTTCATCGCCTACAACCGTATTAAGTTCTATACCGTCAACAGTTGTTTTTGGATCTACTTCAACTGCTTTAGAATCGACATCAGCTACTCAGGCTCTACCTGTGCCTAATAAAACGGCGATTACTTCTGCTGACTCAACTTTCGAGCCTGTATCTACGTCTCAAACTACATTTAGCAGCACTGCATCAGTACAATCAATTACAACTGCACATCCTCAACCTATGAAGCCACAAACTGCAGCAAATTCTGTTGGATCCATTTTCAAGCCAGTTTCACAATCGTCGAGCGAAACTACTGTTTCGGAGGCAACGACAACTGCATCTTTTGGTTCAAGTTCGGTTACTGTCAAATCTGTTTTCGGATCAGGCACGTCAGCGTTCGGAGCGGCAACTTCGACAACTGCATCTATATTCGGCTCTGCAGCCCCGAGCATCCCCGCAACAGTTACAACTGCAAGCATTTTTGGATCAATATCGCCAAGTGTAACAACAACTACAAGTGTTTTTGGTTCGGCATCTCCCAGCGTGGCAACTACTACTGTTGCAAGTGTATTTGGCGCGACATCACCTGACGTAGCAATTACAACTACTGCGTCCGTTTTTGGCTCATCGACTCCAAGTGTGGTATCGGTATTTGGCGCGACGACTACATCTTCGTCACCTGTAATATTTGGTTCAACTCAATCGTCGGGTGCGTTCACTCCGACTACATCTTTATTTGGAGGAACTACGCAAGCGTCATCTGTATTCGCTCAAGCGACACAATCTGTGTTTGGAACAACTACTCAAGCTTCGATTTTTGGTGCTGGGACGCCATCTTCAATCTTCTCATCCACTTCACAGCCCAGCGTATTTGGAAGTTCACCAACTACGCAAGCTTCTGTTTTTGGATCTCCAACACAGACGAATCAAACCTCTATATTTGGGACATCGACCGCAACAACACAAGCATCAGTTTTCGGAGCATCCACGCAAGCGAGTTCAGTGTTTGGGTCACCCACACAGACGTCTCAAGTGTCTGTATTCGGGACACCTACACAGACAACACAAGCATCTGTTTTCGGAACACCAACACAAACAACTCCGGCATCTGTTTTCGGCACACCCACACAGACGACTCAAGCATCGGTTTTCGGCACACCCACACAGACGACTCCATCATCTGTTTTCGGGACACCCACACAGACGACTCAGGTATCTGTTTTCGGGACACCCACACAGACAACTCAAGCATCAATTTTCGGGACACCCACTCAGACAACACAGGCATCCATATTTGGTACACCAACACAGACGACCCAAGCCTCTGTATTCGGCACGCCCACGACCCAGGCATCTATATTTGGGCAACCAGCAGCCAATGTACAAAACAGCGGCTCTTTATTTGGAGGCGGAGAAGCTAATTTATTTGCTGCTGCCAGTATTTCTACTACTAACGCTTCAGCGCCAGGCAGTGGAGGAAATATATTCGGAAGGTAAGATTTTTAGAAATTGCTGAATAATTTTATGTATTGATTTTTTTTTTCCTTAAAATCTTACCATAATAACGAATGCATGCCATTTTCGTGCCATTGTGACTGCCTGGCTTGCTTCCATCAATTTTGTCAAACTGTTTTCAGTTCATCTGGCTCAGTTTTCGGCGGCAGCCCTAACGTATTTGGCGGTAAAGGAACCTTCGGCCAGTCAAACCCGACCGCTGCGAGCATATTTGGGGGCGGTGCTGCATTCGGACAAAAGCCTGCAACCAATATTTGGGGGAGTGGAAGCACATCCAACAGTGGATTCGGGTCTGGCGGATTTGGTATGGAACTGTTTTTAATTTTTGTCGCTTGAAAGAAACAGTTTTTTACCGACTTCAAAAAGGAAGAGGTTAACAATTCGGCTGTTTTTTTTTTTGCTACCGCATAATTCCGTCATTTATAAACAGAATTGAAAAATTATTTTTGCTTTAAAGGATATACTTTCAGTTTGGTCCCATAGAAATTTCATCAAAATCAATTCAGTAGTTTGGTTTTAAAACGGAATTGCGTATTTTGAATTCGGTTTTATAGTTTTTGAAACTATTTTCAAACCATAACCAAGAAGTCCCTCGCTTGTCAAATACGCTTCATTTGCTAAATTCGTGTTTTTTATTCTATCTTGCGTGCGAATAAAAATGAGCTTTAGTTAACACAAAACCGAGTTAAATGGCGTCATGAATGATTCAGTACCTAGTAGTAGGTATAACAGAAGGTTGTGGATGATGATAATGGTGTGATTATTTGCAAGCAGGTCAGTCGGCGACAACCCAAGCGTCGTCGATATTTGGCGGGTCCACTGGCGGCAGCTTCAGCCAGCCCTCGGCAGGAGCCTTTGGAAGTTCACCGCAACAAAGCGCGTTTGGATCACCCACTCAACAAGGTAAAATAAATTAAATTGGAGTATTGAATAGCTAGGCTTATTTTTTTTTTTTTATTATAACAGTTTTAGAGAACAACTTTTTTAGAGAAAATTCTGTAATGCATTATTAAAATTGTTTATGAACAGCCTTTTGTTGCACTAGTCTATTTAAGTTCTTTGTTATTACTTTTAAGGTGTGTACAATAAAGAGTTCATCTATCTATCTATCTATTTTATAGTTTTTGCTGAAATAGAGTTAACTTATCAACTCTCATTATTTTTTCAGCGCCTGCTTTCGGGGGAGGGTCTGTGTTTGCAGCTAAACCACAATTTGGACAACCTGCTGGGTAATGTACAGCTTGTTTAATTTGGCCTTGTGCAACCTGTAACTCCGCACAAAATACTATAATATTTTCATTGTTCTCGTTGCAATAGTCATTAAATATGGATGGTTTTAGTAATTAATTTGGAATTGAAATGGATTGAAATTGTAATAAAATATTTTAGATAAAAATACAAAACAAACAATAGACAATGTTTTTATTGTGACTAAAAACTTTCAATTATTTACATGATAAATTGAAGTACTTAAACTAAGTTTTTTTTAATTATTTTTTTACAGTTTATTCTCGTCTAGTTTGGGACATATCTCCGTTATTAGTCGCATGTAGTTTTAACTACATGCGACGGTCTTTTTCAAAGAAGCAACGCACGTGACATAAGTAGGATAAAATAAATAAATTAATACGTATATTTTTACACAACGTCTATTCACTCCAGTGGCTTAGGGCAGACTACTTTAAATAACATGAGACCTTAAGAGCTAATCTTTTGTATAATAACTACTACTTATTCTATGGTGCAGAGCGTTGTAATAAAGACTATAACTAATTCTGTGGCGCATGGCGCTGTCACACGCGTCATTATTGGACGTGAATGGCCTGTGTAACTTTTTTATGCAGTATAAATCTAATACTGTTTCAAAAAACCTAAGAAATTAATCTTCCAACACCTAGGTGTCGAGTAGCCAAAATGGCAGGACAACATCTAGCGAGCTCGGCCAGTTTTACTCAATAATTGTATACGTTTGTTAGGTTTGGCTCCCCGGGCGGCAGTGGTTTCGGCTCGCCCGCTGCTTTTGGCGGATTCAACAAAAGTCCCGGGGGCAGCGCATTCGGATCGCCGGCCTTCGGAGGCGGTTCCACTTTCGGTGGGGGCTCGCCTGGAGGTAAACTATTCGTATATTTATAAATCTCAAATAAGAGACTCCACTTTCCTAATTGGAACAGTGTAGAGGTGTGGAATGCGCTCCGGGCGTCTTTCTTTCACACAGAATGCAAACTGGGATATGGTATATGGATTGTTCAAGAAAAGCGTGAATACCACATCGTCGCTTACCAATGGTTGGCAAGTTGGTGATCAAACGTGAATTTATTCGCGCGAAAAGTAATCTACAAAAAATATATTAGTGGCTTTTTTTATTTTAGTAACCATCACAGTAAAGTCTATTTTTAACCTCCGACCTCAAAAAGAGGGATGTTATAAGTTTGATGTGTGTCTGTGGCATCGTAGCTCTCAAACAGTATTTATTTATATCAGCCTTGTCTGTACAAACTGTCCCACTAGGCGCGGGCCATTGTCTCATTGTTAGAAGGGATGGACCAATTTTAATCTAGTTTTTTTTTTTGTTTGTTTTAATTCATTTTATATTATTACTATAGAAGATTTCATCTAATTTGTTCATAGCTATGTCTCATCAAAATCGGTTCAGCCGTCTTTTCTTTAAGTCGTGATTTTTGAGTTTTCCAAACTTATACTTGCTCGTGTGTCGAATTAATTTTCATGAATTTTTCATTCAGAACTGAAGAATTGATTTCTTCTAATAGAAATGGGTTCCTTTCGAATTTACATCCATGAGGGAGTTAGCAGTGAAATACAAGCCTGTTATTAGTTGAAAAACAATATTCATATAGCTCTACGTTTGACCAAATAGGTATTACATTGCCGAGCGGTTCCCATTAGCAAGGTGGAAGCGAACCGCTTGCAAGCCGATGGAATGCCTATGAAGGGTTTATCCAGATGTATTGTTGCATTTTCCGGCTTATCTTGTAGAAAGGGGAAGCATTAGGTCGCACACTCACCGAAATGCAACCTGTAAAAAAAATGCCAGACACGCCACCTTACGTTGCGGTCGTCGTAATTTTCCAGGGTTCAGTGCACCGACCCAGTCTAACGCAACGTTCGAGAGCTTAGCGACACAAAACACCCTTACATTCGGAAATCTCGCTCACCAGTCTGGCTCGCCGCCTCCCGCCGCGCCGAGCTTGAACACGTGAGTATATTGTACTTAACTACTAAGAAATTAACTTAATACATTTTTTTTTTATAAATATTTGTGGACATTTCACACAACACCATCTAACCCAAACTAAGCAATGCTTGTACTATGGAACTAGATGGTTGATAGAATACATATATACTTTTTGTTTTGTAAATATGTATATACATATGATACGATACATAGAAACACCCAGACACAGAACAAACAGTCATGCTCATCACACAAATGTTTGTCCTGGGTGGAAATCGAACCCACGACCTACAGCACAGCAGGCAGACATTACTACCAACTGAGCCACAAATCCAGTCAAAATGTTGTTGTTGTTGTCATATCATCAAAACGGTGCAGACATGTCTCGCGCTCGTTTTTATCTTGTTTTTCTGCAATGAAGAGAGTGATACTTAAGTTGAAGTTTAAAAATATCATGGTTCAAAGTTGTCTCAATTCAAATTTTGTTTCACTGTTTTCATGAGGGGGTTTAAAAATTCCTTTTTAGTTGTTCACTAGGTGGCGCTTGGATCATTTCAGTTGTCAAATCGAACAACTTGTGTTGGCGGCGTTCAAAAACGACTATTCCAATACATTGTAAAATGAATAAATCGAACGTATTATGATAATATAAATAAACATCAGAATATTTTTAAGGGTAGTTAACTTTGCAATAGCAAATTTTTATCATGTATATATTATAGAAAAAAATGCATTTTATAAATATACCTAATGTAACATTTGGAACGCACCTTTCATATGGAGTTTTATACTAGTGCCATCTGTCGGCAATTAAAATTCAAAATTAATCCTTGTTTGAAAGCCGAAAAGAAAAAGCAAGGTAAAAACGGGCGCATGCCAGATTTGAACCGCTGTTGAGAGTAAGCTTCCTGTATAAGAGCTAAAAATCTTTAATTAATTATTATTAATCAATTAATTATTAATTATTTTCAACTTAGAAATAAAATTGTATTTATTATGTTGCAGATCCCCGTCGTTCACTGGGTGGCGCGGCTGATGACTGCACTACAAGGAGCGCAACCGCAAGAAGCAGTGCCATTGAAAGACACTTCACCTGGGCAGTTATTACTTACTAGTGTCATGCATGTCATAGTAATATTGTTATTCGCCTGTTTATCATTATTTAGCCTGCGTTATTGTTTTTTTTTTATTAACAATTACAAAAAATAATCATAGACAAACCATTTATTCGCTGAATGTATCTACGCATAAACAACGTCGGAACAAAGAACTAATAATAATTTGTTCCACACAATTTTACTGCCAAAAAAAGGATTAGTATCAGTAGTGCGGTTATTAGGCCGCATCACCGGACTAATGATAATTTTGAGTCCCAGAAGTCCGATTCAAATCCGGGCAAGATGCACTTGCCCGGATTTGAGCCGCCTCTACTGTCAGAAGTTCGGTGATGGGATACTAACCCAAAATAATTATAGGTTAAAAAACTAAAACAACCGTCTTCAAAATACGTTACGACCAAACGTTAAAAACCAAAGCACTGAACATTTTGATAAAATTTGTATGGTACCACCTCTGAAGTATGACCCAACAAATAAAAAAAGAATCATCAAAGTCAATTCATGATTGGCGAAGTAATCGCGTAACAAACATTGAAAAAAACATACAGTCGAATTGAGAACCTCCTCCTTCTTGAAAGTCGGTGAAAAAGCACACATACTTTGTTACTCTGAGAAAAAAATGTGTTAGATGGGAATCTCAGCATTTTGTTTCGACTTGCGCGATACGCTTTCTGTTATACGTAAATATAGTGTTTTAATAGGTATATAAAACGCTATAATTTCTCCCACACGGGAAATGTGGCCTGCGTAAACATAGTGATTAGCGAATTTTCGTCAAAGTTTGTCATGAATGGATGACTGATTGTTTATAGATTGTTTATTATACATCGGCCATTCAGTTAATTTTGTAACAAATTTGTAAGACATCCGAGGAATATAAAAAATAATCGTTTATCGTACACTCTTCCATACAAATTAGAGAAAACTGTTTTCTACCGCTAAACATTATCCAATTTAAATGTTTTTTTTTATTGTTTCTTACTATAGGTAATCATAAATTGTTATGCATCTATGTTTTTTTTTTTTCAAATTACGTTAGAACTCCGAATTCGTTAAAGTTAAAATTTTGATTAAAAAAACTAGAGGCATAGCCATTAACGGTTCCGGCCTTATAAAAAATATTGAAATATGATAGTATTTAGGAGTAGAAAACAGTTTTCTACTTTTATATGATAAACGCAAATTTAATGACAAAAGTTGCTGCAACAACTACGTAGATGTAGATACGGTAAAAGCCGGAAAAAATACTATATTTTTTTTGCCTACGATTTCCATTTAAACTATGATAATATCCAAGAATTGAAATTATAGGATATTACTGTCAAACAATCGCTGCACTAGAAAGCAACATCACAATTTTTCAAAAAAAAAAACATTTTAATGTTGATAATTTCTACATTTTTTTTGGATCAAATTGAAATTTTGACTAGCTGCTTTCTAGTGCACTAAATGACGATTTTTTTAAGTTCATTCCGTCATTTTAGATCTTCAAAACTAGTAATAGTATGCGCGAGCGAGACGGACGATGTTCGAACTACAGACTCTTAGTGGTTTTTATTTGTTTGTGCTCTTAGAATATAGAAAAATACAGAAACCGTGAACATGCTTAGAACTGAAGCGACAGAAACTACTCATATATAGAGTAGTTTGAAGCGCGCGCGATCAGTTGCTCTATGAACGTCAAGACGAGTGGCAAGCTTTGTTGGTGTTAAATTTAATTCAAATATGCCGTCATGTGTCGTTCCTACGTGTAAAAACACTGCTGGGGTGAAAAAAAAACACGATGGGATAACATTTCACGTGTAAGTAGCACAATTGACATTATCTTACGTATTTATTTAATAAATTGTTCGGTCTTTGATCATCGTAGAGAAAGAATCGTCCATTTTGTTGGTGTTGCCAATATCAACGTTTTGATTTTCCTTACTTTTACTTGCTACCGATTTTTTTAGTTAGTAGTTTGTAAATTAAATGAGTAGGTATTTAAATATATTTTTATCCGATTAAAAATTAATTGGCCAAGTGCATGTCGAGTAGCGTTCAGGGTAGCGTTTCATAATTGCAGTTCACCCTATATGGACTTAGAATAGAACTACTTGTTTGATATTGATTGATTTTGCGATTTAAATGGATTTAGTGCGAAATTTTTCCTCAGATATTTTGTATTTTTTTTTGTGGTGGTAGTCTATAACCGTTAACTTATAAAGCCTACCAGGGCCGTAGCCAGGAATTCATTTTAGGGGGGGGTTCAGCAATGGACTTGGGCATAGCTTATGGTTTTTTCGCGAAAATTGTATGTAGTGTGTAGTAGTGTAGTGTTTTTATAGTAATATACTATAAAAACACTACTACAATTTTCACGCTCGTTATGCTTTGTTTTTCGTATTAGTGAACCCAAAAAAATTTGGTTAGTGGCTATTTTTAGTTAATTATTTGCTCGTATTAGAAAGTTCACAGCACTTTAATGATCAATATAAATATAGATCAATATGAAACAATCATGCGCGAGCGAATCGAGCGCGAAACTTTTTTTTTATAAAATGATTGAAGCCTGGAAGGATTTTTGATAATGGCCAGGATTTCGGGGGGTTGGGTGGTAGAACCCCCCAAACCTACTTAGCTGTGACAGGTTAAAATAATGCCTAACCTTTTAAGCTAACGTAATAAGATACAAACACAAAATAATTTATTTGACCGATTAATCCGAATAGTAAGTTAAGAGAACAGTTATAAAAATAATGAAATCCGTTTAAGAAAGTAAATATTTTATTTTAATATATTTTTATCTCCCCGATTTACCACAGCAACCGGTAAATAATGCCTACACTAGCAACATTATGCGGGTGAGAGGTGAGAAGGGTGCGGGACGATTCTTTTGTTTTTGGACACAGCACGGATTTTGTAACTGCATCTGGACGCGCCTTCTGTATTTTTCTATATTCTAAGTTTGTGCTAAAGTTTTTTTGGAACCAGAATACTTTTATCACTCATTTTTGTAATGTAACGTGAATGTTACCGATTTCCTCTTTCTACGTTTCCGATATTTGTCGAAGCCCAATCTTTATCTGGAAGTATTGTATAACCATTGGTAAAATCAATATAATATTGCATAGTACAATAGCAGTAAGTACCTTCTTTATAATATCATATTTGAATGAATGGTTGAAATCTTTATAAATAAAAATGTAATCCTGCAATTTATTAATTACACAATTCAATGATAATAAAAAAATATTTCAACTTCTATACTGTTTTTTTTATTGATGAATATCATATTTTTAATACTTATTATTACGAGGTGGACAGATGACCTCATACAAGTGGCGGGAAGACACTGGATGCAAGCCGCTTCCAATCGGTCTTTTTGGAAATCCATGGGGGAGGCGTATGTCCAACAGTGGACTTCTTATGGCTGAGATGATGATGATGATGAATACTTATTATCCTAATCCGGACGAAGACAAACACAAAAATTATAAAAATTGGTCCAGCCGTTCTTGAGTTATAAATAGTGTAACTAACCAGTTTTGGCGGGAACGTCTTAGTAACGTGTTGTTGCTTTGTTTTATTTTCCTAAACTTGTGTTATTTTGAACATGAATGCTATAAAAATGGTGGTGTTTTATTCATTAAGTGTTCGATAATGTGCGTGAGTGTGGGCAAGTGAAATAAAGCAGTAAAACGTGTGATTTTACGTTGTCGGCAAAACTGCATAGAAGCTTCTAGTAAAGTCGCCACCACTTTACTGAAGCAGGACTCGACTTATAAATTGACTGTACACATGACTTAGATTGTGACTAGAACATTTACAACTTTTTTTATTCAAGAAACTTGAAAACATCCTAATACTTGACACTGGCAAATGCTTTAATGCGGGTCCAATACAAAAAAGAAGAAGAAGTGTAACTAACACGACTTTTTATATATATATATATATATATATAGATTTAGATATAGATATAGATAGGGTTACGCGAGAAGCGCAATCGTAAACAGACGTATTTTAGTTCGTATCTCGAAATCTCAAATTATTTATTATTATATAGTCCTTGCTAATAAAACAGTTTATACCATTCTCTTGCTCGCAGTGTTGACTACATAATAGTGCAAACAGTATTTGGATACGCGCTCGGGTTCAAAAGATTTGACCAAAATATTTTTTCTTCAAATTATAAAACAGCTGGTAGTGATCCACAGTAACTTGACACGTAGTAAGGAACCGGTAACAGTGTCGCGCGCTGAGTCCAAAGTCCAAGCGCTGCCGCTGTCGCCGCCACCGCACCGCCCGCACGTCCCTTTCACTGCCGCTGCTGCCCTGCCGCACTTACCTGCCGTCAGCTGTGAAAACTTTGTTTTCATCGTTCTAACAAGATGGCAAACCCGTGCGCAGCTTGCAAAAAAGTAATTAGAACCGCGCAGCAAATGCAATGCGCTAAATGCACTGAATACTATCATGCAACATGCGTCAACGTGACTGATCTGCGGGCCTTTACGGAGGAGGCAAAGCTAGCCTGGATTTGTCCACTATGTAAGAGCAGCCTACCCAAAACCGACAATTCCAACACACCAGCGCGTGCGGGCACATCCGGCAGTGGGGGATTGGTAGTGCCTCCTGCAAACGTGATGAACAGCCGCAAATTAAATGTGCCTACCCCCTCGCACACTCCCTCGCCTGCTGTCACTCCCGAGCCGGACCCGCTGGAAACTTTGATTATAGAGATAAAGTTGATGCGTGAAGACATGAGCGATATGAAAACCCAGATGAAACTTCTTTCGGACCACATGGCAACAAGATTAGACGAGTTTGGCTCCAGATGCAGGGATCTCGAGGAGCGAGAGATCGCACGCGAAGCCGAACTTTGCTCATTGCGAATGACGGTGACTGACCTACGCCACCAATTAAACTATATGGAGCAGGCCGGGCTAAAAAACGAATTGGAAATCTCGGGAATCACCGAAACAAGGGAGGAGAGCCTAATCCACATAGTCCGCGTCACAGCTCAAAAAATCGGCGTAGATATGAGTGATACCGACTTAGATAGTGTGATACGTGTGGGCCCTCGCCGACGGGATGACGATGATTCTACTAAATTACCCCGACCTGTTGTTATGCGTTTTGTTCGAAGGCAAAAACGTGAAGAGTTTTTAAAAGCAGCCAAGAGTCGTCGTTCACTAACTAGTACCGATATTGGAGTGGAAGGACCAATTAGAAGGCTATATTTTAACGATCGCCTCACGCAACAAAACAGGTATTTATTTCGGTCGACGAGACTGCGTGCTAAAGACGCCGAATACAAGTACTGCTGGGTCCGTAACGGGATTGTACACATCCGAAGGCAGGAGGGTACTCCGGCTATTGCCATCAAATCCCAGGAAGACTTGGAGCGCCATTTGGGCTCCCACACCAGCCAACTGTCAACTGAGTCAGACTGAATTTCTTGCATTTTATGCTAGCATTACCTATAGGCTTAATCATATTCCCAGCATTTATTTTTATACTACCTCGCCACAGTCACAGAAATGCTTCACATATCCAGTAATATTACTATTTACAATGTGCTATTTAACGTTCCCTCTCAAACCATTGCAATTGATTGCACTCATTACTGCCACTAAAATAAACTACATGTTCTTTTCTGTTTTGATTTCAGATAAATATTTGACAAATATGACAAACTCGGTTCACTCACAGAATCTCACAAAATTATTTCATTACTGTGATGGCTTCACTTAATATAACTGATGATATAGACGAAACAATTGCGATTGATTGTCATAATCACGTGTCAATTGAATCTGGCGCTTCTTTTCTAAACTCAAACACAGACCTCAATTTCAAAATTATTTGTATCAACATTAGAAGCTACAACTGTAATTTCGACGATTTCATAGTTTCTCTGAGTCGGTTCAATACAATTTTCGATGCAATAATACTTACGGAGTGTTGGCTAACGGAAAACACGAAGTTGCGTCCCCTCCCCGGTTTTAACTATTACCGAACACATAGGCAACTCAACAAAAACGGAGGAGTAGTTATTTACATCAAAGATATATATCAGTCTGTTGCTCATGAGCCGAACATTGTAGACGCTGATTCGTTAGCAATTCAAGTTGATGATAAGACTACTCTGTTAGGAATATACCGCTCGCCTTCGATTAGTAATTTAGAGCCATTCTTGATTTCTCTTGAATCTGTTTTGAATGAACTCAAAACTAAATCACTCCTTGTGACTGCAGGCGACATTAATGTTAATTTATGCGATACCACTGACAAACAAGTTTCCCAATATCTCTGCTTAATGGCATCCCACGGACTAATTCCTGCAATAACCAAAGCCACCCGGATTCGATCCTGCCTAGATCATATCTTCATTAAATGTGCCGCTAGGGCTACCGGTTTAATCTGTGAGTCAACTGTTACCGATCACTCAATTGTCATAGCAGGCATCTCTCGTAGGTTTAAAAAACTCAATACACATCCTAGGTACCGCCTTAAAACTAATTTTGATGAGGTAGCCGCAGACCTAAATAGCACAGACTGGTCCATAGTTGTTAACAGCTCTTGCGTCAATTCTGCTGCTTCTACTCTTAATGATGTAATCGTAAATGTCTTGGCTAAACACACAACAAAGATAAAAGCAGGCAGAAAAATCACGACTTTGAAACCTTGGATCACTCCTGGCTTGGTCAAGTGTATGCGACACAGAGACAAGCTTCACTTGGACTGTAAAGCCCACCCCAATGACACTCTACGGAATTTTATTTACATAAGATACAGAAATTTTTGTACTAAGCTTTTGCGAAACGTTAAAACTAATTATAACAGCCAGCTTTTAGAACAAAGTAAGGACAACCCCAAACAACTTTGGAAGACAATTAAAAATATTTGTTACACGTCTAGGCAATCTAACGCTTCTTCTGAGTTGTTAAATAGTGGAAACGGCAACCCGTTAAACCATTGTAATCAGTACTTTGCCTCAGTGGGCAAAAACCTTGCAAACTCTATTTTAAATAAGCTCAATATAACTGAAAAATCTCTAATTGAATCTCATAGGACCAATTCATCAAATGCATACTCCCTGTTTCTTTCTCCCACAGACCCACATGAAATTGCCAAAGTAGTAGGAAGTCTAAAGAATGATAGCGCCCCTGGACCTGACTCTATTACTACCAAAGTCATAAAAAATTCGATTCATTCTCTGCTTGTCCCTCTAACGCATATATTTAACCTAAGCTTGGAAACCGGTACCTTTCCTGAGTGCTGGAAAACTGCTGCCGTGTCCCCTATTTACAAAAATGGTCTAAAATCTTCTCCTAATAATTATCGACCAATCGCGCTCCTCTGCGTGGTCTCTAAAATTCTGGAGAAGCTTGTTAATATTAGGCTTATTAAATACCTGGAAAAGCACGAATTAATTTCAGACAGACAGTTTGGTTTTCGACGAGGCAGATCAACCGAGGATGCCGCGACGTTGCTGGTTAATTTAGTATCATCATATGTCGATAAAGGTGACAGATGCATTGGTGTCTTTCTAGACTTGGCGAAAGCCTTCGACTCGATCTCGGTTGGTCTGCTTCTGAAAAAGCTGGACGCATGCGGTGTGAGGGGTGTGGCTTTGCAGTGGTTTAGTAGCTATTTATCCGATCGGAGACAGTACGTGAAAGCTTGTGACCAATGCAGCGATCAATTACCAATAAATTATGGCGTCCCACAGGGAAGCATACTCGGTCCAACACTATTTCTTCTCTATATTAATCATATAATTAATAGTAGCATTCCTCAAGCAGAAATCATCGCATATGCCGATGACACAGCGGTTATATTCCATGGGGAATCTTGGAACCGAGTATTTAACCTAGCAGAAAACGGCCTCTCAATTTTAGCCGAAATATTTGACAAGAGTTTGCTCACATTGAATACCAGTAAAACAAAGTACATAGCTTTTACTAAGACTCGTGCCTCACGGCCACCCGATCACCTACGCCTCAAAATACATTACTGCTCCTCAGATGCCCGTACACGTACTCCGGGCTGTGTATGTAATTCTATTGATAGCACCAATAATTATAGGTATCTTGGCGTTACTTTGGATGCAAACCTCTCATTTAGGCAACACATATCTGAGGTATCTTCTCGAATACGCAAGCTGATTCACATTATGAAAGCTCTCCGAGATTGTGCAGCGTTGCCTCTTTTAAAGCAAATTTATATAGCGTTGTGCCAGCCAGTAATTACATATTGCATAACAATTTGGGGCAGCGCTGGAAAATCTATTTTCTTGGCTGCAGAAAGAGCACAAAGAAGTCTTATCAAAGTTATGCTACGCAAGCCGTTTCGCTATTCTACAGATTCACTCTATACCGAATTTAAAGTGTTGAGAGTGCGACAACTCTTTGTATACTCGGCTATACTAAAAACTCACTGTAGCTTAAAAACCCGCCTAGATTACGTTCCTCTAACGTCTAAACGAGCAAACAGAGCCTATATGTTGCCTCTTCCCCGCGCTCGATCCCTACTAGCTAAACGTAGTCCGGCTTTTTCACTTCCCTGTACGTACAATAATTCACGAAAGCAGCTGAGTGGTTGTGATGACCTAAGAAAATTCGCTCTGAAAAATAAAGTAAAAGACTGGCTTCTACAACTCTCCTATGGTGAGACTGAAATCCTTATCAGTAGTATCTATAAGGAGTAGCTTGAGGTGTCGGCTTGCGCAATCTGAAATATTCAGTTTAGTTTGTGGGTGGCACTACTGATTGTAATAGTTGCTTTGTTGATGAGTTGGTATTACATTTTCGTAACATATTTTTAGTACTATGATATTATTTTACTTATTTATACACGAGATAATGTATTCAAGAGTAACTCCGGATTCGGGCCCCAAGATACAAGCTTTATGCTTAGTTTGGGGCCCACCGTTAAAATCAGATTGATCGATCCCAGTTCCTGTCAATTGATTTTTGATTTTTAACTATTTTGTTTTAAGCCTAACTAGTTCTAAACATATATTGTCTTTATATAAGATCTTTTTACTCTTTTTTGGTAAATAAACATTATTATTATTATTATTATTATTATTATAGATTTATTGTATTAGGTAATCCTGTAAAGATAGATGTAAAATGAATTTAGTAAATAAATGTTTTGAACAAAAGCAATGTGTTCCAAGAGACAAAAAAAGACCGTCATTATATATGTGAGAGCTTCAAAATGGTAATCTGAAAAATAACAAGTAATACGAAAAAGTTCGTTGGCGGCTACAAAAAAATGCATTTTTTTTATTTTTGGGAGAGATTTATTTACCTATTACAAATATAGCCTATGACACTCATGGAGTGAAACTAACGACACCTCGCATATCCAAATCGGTCAAGCCGTTTAGGCTTAGGCAATAATATAGAAACAATACAAATATACAATCGAAACACATTATCTTTGCACAGTCGGGTAATTAATCCACAAATTATTTACGAGTGCGCGACTTCAATAAAACCAGCTAGATTTTTTTTTTAGATCAAATGCAGACATTACACACTACTACATACTAGAACAATCGCCAATTAGGATGAGGGTTGTGCAGACAAATTGGAGGGTTGTTAAAAATGCGGAATAGTTGAGGGCACTCGAATACTCTTCAATAAATTTGAGAGTCGGCCATGTGATGCGAGTTTTATTAAATTAACAAGGTTTGTAGGTACCTTCATAAAAAGGTTTGATTTATTTTAATACCTCTGTTAGTTTTTCACACAGGTTTTTCACGATTGAACAACTGTTGAGCTAATCATTGTAAAAGATAGATGTCGACTTTGTGATGGTTATAGAGAGAGATTTTCATCACTGTCAACACAGTTTTTCATTATTACGCACAGGTGAAACCGCGAGGCAGTTAAGTTAATTAATATATTAGTTCTAGTACAAAACCCAAGATAGTTAGATTTATGTTTACTCTAGTCTTCAACTTCAACTTCCTTAAGTCAACTTCAACTTCAACTTCAACTTCCAACATTTTGCCAAAAATTGAGGATGGTCGCTTTCTGCTTTACGACGTTCAATTATAAAACCGTATCAACTCTCTCTGTTTGATGGTTGTACTACGTGACATTGGCGGAGTCGTTAATACGAAGAGCCACAAAATAAGGAAGTTAAGTCTTCAACTTCCTTGGACAATTTGGACATATTACTTTATAATTTGTGTTCAACTTTTATTTTGTGGCTCTTCGTATTAACGACTCCGCCAATGTCACGTAGTACAACCATCAAACAGAGAGAGTTGATACGGTTTTATAATTGAACGGCCTTCGGCCGCAGAATGTTGCAGAGGTGCACGTAGAGCGAGAGGGCGTGCTTCCGCTGATTGCACAACTTACTATTTTTGTTCCTTTTGTTCATGATTGTATAGAGTGAATAGATGTGTGGAGAACGGTAGTTGGGTGAGACACCAGTCACATAGTCTAGTGTACAAACACGAGATGACATCACACTATAAGGAGGCTAGTTTGAAGACTGCGGGGACGCCCGTACCCAAGCCTCCCACCGGAGTTTTGCTGCCTGATTTGCACCACTCAGGGGCCGCGTGTAGGGAATCAGTGTTAATGGGTATTCTCCTACGGACGCGGGCAGCTCAGCCCCCAAGTAATAATAATTATGTTGCATAGGTTGAAGTGTTTTACTCATATTATTAATGTTTCACAATATAATTTATGATGATTATGATGGTTTTTGTTTTGTATCTATCTTTTGTTTGTAAGTCACGATAAAAATAAAACGAAACAATAGCAATTTAGGCATATTTATTGAGATCACAATGAAAAACTAATTAATGAATCACTGAAAATGATGAAAATTACTGAAACTCATATAAAATATCTAAACAATAATTGGAATAATCAAAACAAACTTCAGAAAAAGGTTAAATACGGTTACGATAAAAGTTGTCACCTGCGCCGCCCAGCAATGCTTAGCATAAAACACGCTAAAGATGTTCTGTTACACTTTTTTGACTACTACCTTTTATGGGGATGGTCGCTTTCTGATAAACAAAGAATTACAGATATTTATGTCAAATATCGTATCGCAATACTAGACCATCCCCGTGTGAACAATGGTCGCATTCTGTAAATGTACAGTTATTCGCTATAACACATTTTGCAGAACGAGACCATTTGCGATGGTCTGTTTCTGCATATTAATAAAATGTACTTTTTCACTAAAATCTCCCAGCCCATCGCGATGGTCGCATTCTGCTTAATGCATTTTCATGGTTTTTAGGGATTTTGCACAGCCATCGCCTCCAATGGTCGCTTTTTACACAATAAAATGAGCGATTATGGCAGATGGTCGCATTTGACATTTTAATATCTCGGCTTCTGAATATGATGTCAAGTTAACTGTCTTTGGATAATCTTTTAGCTAATACTAAACCCTAAGCCTAGAGCACTAAAACTCATTTTGCCAAAAATTGAGGATGGTCGCTTTCTGCTTTACGACGTTCAATTATAAAACCGTACCAACTCTCTCTGTTTGATGGTTGTACTACGTGACATTGGCGGAGTCGTTAATACGAAGAGCCACAAAATAAAAGTTGAAGGCTAGAGTAAACATAAATCTAACTATCTTGGGTTTTGTACTAGAACTACGACGAAAACACCATGTTTTAGTTTCTAAATAAACGTTTGTTATCTATTCCTTCATCTTTACATAGTGTGACACCACCGCCAATCGTCTCTAGTGCTATGGATTGCTATCCAGTGCAATTTTGCCTATTGTTTTTGTTCGCATTAGTCAGAGCATCAGATGATGCTAAACCTGAGAAAACACTAAATTACACAGTGGATTGTAGCACATTACGACTGGGACAATACATTTGCCCAGACCCAAACGCTACAATCGATCACATTGATCCTGATACTCAACAATTTTGGGGCTGTACCAAAGGAAAGGATATACCATCTGAGGGGGAAGCTGAAGGTAAAACCAACATGCGATCTCAGCTAGAGAGAATATTTAAACGATTGTGAATAGACAATTTATTAATTTTAATAAAATATATTTTTACAGTACGATGTGTAGCAGCACTTGGCATTATTTGTAATGAAACTAATAATTCAACTTTTACGAAGAAATTACCTTGTAAATGGACGTAAGTTAAACTATTATTGTTTACATTTAGTCACTGTTGGTGCAGACTACAGTAGGGCCATGATAATCCAAACCCAAGCTAATCCGAATGCCTCTATAATCTGAACGACCCCCTGCCCCCGCGCGTCTGCCGTTTCTAAGTAACTCGCTATGCCACACTCGTATTTTAGTGCCGAATTAAACTTCTAAGACGCTACACATATTAATTATATTGTAATATTTTCTAATGATTAAAACAGTTTCCATAATGAATTGTTTGTTGTTTTTCCTAAAATGTCTGCATACTATAATCCAAACGCTGTGTACATCTGAACAGGGTATAAATTTTGGGCGTTCGGATTATCAAGGCCCTACTGTATTTCGATATAAATTGTCTTTGATGTTGGTGTCGGAGTTTTAGCGGGAACGTCTTAGTAACGTGTTGTTGCTTTGTTTTATTTTCCTAAACTTGAACATTAATGCTATAAAAATGGTGGTGTTTTATTCATTAAGTGTTCGATAAAGTGCGTGAGTGTGGGCAAGTGAAATGAAGCAGTAAAACGTGTGGTTTTACATTGTCGGCAAAACTCCATAGAAGCTTCTAGTAAAGATGCCACCACTTTACTGAAGCAGGATTCGACTTATAAATTTACTGTATTGCGTATGACTGTAGTACGTGACTTAGATTGTGACTAGAACATTTACAACTTGTTTTATTTAAGAAACTTGAAAAAATCCTAATACTTGACACTGGCAAATGCTTTAATGCGCGTCAAATACAAAAAAGAAGATGTTGGTGTCAAATAGATGAATCCACCAATTTGCCAAATGGCAAATTGGTGGTATTGGTGGTGGCAAAGTACATACAATTTTTTATGTAACTGTAAGGGTACCTATTTATTTTATGTAAAGGCTAATGTGTAGATCTCTTTTTGAACATTGCATACAAGACTTGCTTAATGATCTGCCTCTTAGCCCTTAGTCAACAGTTGGATTCATGTATTCAGCTTTATAATCAAACTGTCATAATTTTATATTTTGTAAGATCTTGTTTAAAAATCATTTTAAACATGCATAAGCCTCTGTATTTAACACAATAACTGCTGAGGTATTTTTTTAATGTTGCGTGTTTTTTCCCATTGTTGTGAGGAAACTTGGGCAAACACACCTGGCGTGTATAGCCACACCTGCATGGGAGTAGAAAAAACACAAGGTGTATGTTATTGTGTTAAAGGTTAAATAATATTTTGTTTTCAGAAATGGCTACTCTTTAGAAGTTGCGTTATTGCTGTCTGTGTTCCTAGGAATGTTTGGATTAGACAGGTTCTACCTCGGTTATCCAGGCTTAGGACTAGTGAAACTCTGCACTCTTGGATTTATGTTCTTGGGACAACTACTAGATATAATACTAATTGCTGCTCAGGTACCTGTTAATTTTATGTTCATATAATTCAATCATACACATATATTTATACCATAATTTATTGAGCTTTAGCATTCCAAAAATTTTGGCATAGTTGCATGATTTTCAGACATAATGGCAACTAATTGCATAAGTCTAAAAAATTACAAATCTGTTTATGAGCATTCATTCAAATGAAATTGTACAATAAGAATTTTTCTTATGTAACTTCCACTAATAAACAGTAATGATTTTCACTGTTTAGGTTTCTGAACAATTTCTTGATGTTAAATTTTAGATATTACATAAATACAATGGATGGTGTGTCTGACAGATTTTTCAGTATTGACCAGGTCCTGGCAAATATAGTAGGCAGACTCATAACATGATATTGACCACAGTAATTTGCTGAGTGTGGGAGACAGATGTTATGGAGGCCTATGCAAACTATTTTGATTGGCTTTATCTCTGGAGTATCATAAGCTATATCTTGAAGTTGAGAGATTTTTAATAATATTACTTTTGTAATTATTCCAGGTAGTAGGACCATCAGATGGTTCAGCTTACGTCATCCCATACTATGGTGCTGGTGTGACAGTGATACGAAGCGATAACGAAACATACCTGCTGCCTCAACCAGACTGGCATAACATCACCTGACAGTGGGGTACAATATCTTTCCAGGAAGAGGAGGATTATGAATGGACATAATTCTGTTTGTGGGGACTTTATATAGCAATATCCAAAGTGATTATATTAAGTTTAATTTATAGAGACTATTGTATCTAATGTAATTGGCCTATGTCCAACAGTGGACTTCTTTTGGCTGAGATGATGATGATGATTGTATCTAATAAGACTTGGTTCAATAAAAAAAATGAGTCAAATTTTGGCTCTTAATTTTATAAATAAATACCCAACTCCATTATTCAAACAATATTCAGGAGGTAAAATGAAATTTATAGATACAAAGAAAATAAATATTCTTTTGTAAAAACACTGTGAATTATATGGCAGATGTTATAAAGTTGAGGTAATCATTATTATATGTAATATGTACACCTGAAAAATATTGACCAAAAATAAGGGCAATCAGGTATAATTTCAGCACCTCCCTCCATCCATTATATAAAACGTCAATTATTAAGGTAGATATTCTGAAAAATATATCCATAATAATAAAATACAATAATTGTATACTTACAAAAATATTATTTCTATGTAGCAATATGTCAAATATTTTTAGTTCCATAACAAAATTTGATAAATACCCAGATACACCTACATGACAAGTTGTTTACATCCAGCAAGTAGTATTGAAATGAAAATACCTATAACAAAATTAATCCAAAAGTAAAATCGGTGTAGATAGTAGGAATGCGTCATACCAAATATGACGCACTCCTACTGTCTACACCGATTTTACTTTACCCACAGCTGTAATGAATAAATCCTTAGGTCTGTCTGAACATGTCTTTTATGTAGGTATTGGTCAGATCATTTGCTATGATGTACAGACTTGTATTTAACTGTTACTGTACACCCATTAGCATGTTGGTGTGTGTTTTATGCAGCATGGTTTCCAAGTTATCCACATTGACATAGAGAATGACTTGATACCACTATTAGGTGAAAGACTAATAATAAAGAAGTCCAAAATAAAATTTAACAATTTGTTTTATCAACATAAACTAAACATATTAAACATTTTAAACTATAACAACTTATTAAATACATTGACTATGTTTGAGGCTGCACATTTTTACCATCCCCTTCTAGCACAGGCTGGGATTCTGGAACAGATATGTCTGAAGGTGGTGCGGAGAGGGTGAATATCACAGGTATTCTTGAGAGTATAGGATTATCATGTTTCTCAAGAAGCCTTATCCATGATAGTAGTGAGTCTCTTGATGAGGAACCTGGTAAAGAAAAACTTACAAGTATGTACAATTTGTTACTTGTTAAGAGTGAACATGAAATCAATTTTGATTTTGTAGTTTGAATATTTTTCTTGCTTATGCTCAATGATCTAGCTGAAAAAGTTCACAATGAACTTATAAATCCACAGTATTTGGTAAATTTATTTTAGATAACATAAAATCATAATTTACCTGTAGCACACACAGCAACTATTGTGCCATCATCCTGTTCATGTACTGTACATTTGAGTGCGGGTAGTGTAGTCCTTCCAATGAAACCGGGAATGGCAGCTGGCTTTTCTATGTTGGATACGTCTGTAGAACAGAAGTGAAAAATATTTAAATAAACTTACTGTGTAAAGGATACGATGTTAATTGAGTCATAATCATAATGGTGATCTTCCATTTCAATAAAAGCTAAGCTGACTAGCTGCTTCCCAAGGTTTCACCGGCGTCGTGATAAAAAACGATAGTGATAATAGAAAGTATATAATATATATTTTCTATATTTTGTGCGCTCCATCGTAGACCATAACTGTCGTAACACCAGGTGAGTTGATGGCCAAGTGCAAGCCTATTTTCTAATTTAAAAAAACGTACAAGTATTAAGTATAGAAAGCATAGTATATATATTTCCATCTCTAAGTTCACAGCTAACAATTCATTGCAAATTTCACAATAATTAAGCCGTTTAATAGTGAAGAGGTAAAAAACAGACAGTTTTGCTTTTATAATATTACTTAGAATAAATTGGTTACCATCTAAGTCTGAGTCATCTTTGTGTTCTGGCCTGGTCTTCCCATATAGAATGAAGTAAGTGACAATATGCTCTCTCAAATATACTTCGAATGGCCCTCTAATGACCAGAGGTTCTTCTGGTGGCTGTTCTGACAGCAGGATCTTCTGAGCTTGACTTTGAGCACTCACTATCCAGGTTTTATCTAGGGATGCTTCTATCTCTTCTGTCTGACAGAAAAAAATATTACAATGCAGGAAAATCCACATATATAAATGAAATGTAAGGTAATCTCAAAATGATAAACACTCCAGGGTTCCATATGAAAGAAAAAAATATATCTCCAAGGCAAGTGTGCAGTCTTTACATCACTATTACCTTCCAGGCATGATTATGGCCTAAATGGTGAAAAACAATCATAAGTTCCATATCCACTATCATGATACTGTCAAACTCTTGTTAGCAAGTATTGGATTATTTAAAACAAACTAAATGAGCTCAAATTTGAGGGTTTATTAATAACCATTAAAAAGTTCCACATCTGTTTACAATATCAGATCACATTGATGGATCTAAATTAATATATTGGCATCAATATTATAATTACAAATAATTGCAAAGTTTCAAATTATTATGACAATTAAAAGATGGTTAAAGACTTCCAAGATTTGTTTTGCACAGTGAAAGGTGAAGCAATAAAATGATGTTAAAAGTGAGAACAATATCAAACCTGCCAAACATTTATTTTCATTTCAGCATCTACTGATGTAATCCTTTGTATTGCCATTTTCGCCAATTCTAGGGTATCAGTCGGTAACTCATCAGGTAGATACCAAGGGCTCAAGTTCTTAAACTTAGGCATCCAGTACATCATGCGCCAAAACTTTCGTAGTGGAATCCCACGAGTACCAAACACATTTAGCAGCATTTGTTCCATCTCGGAATCAGGGATTACTTCTGTGGATTTAGAGAAAATTTATGAGAAGACCAAAACCAATGAAATAATAGAAGCAAAATTAACTAAATGTAAATAAAGATAAAGCAATACTCACTATTATCCTCCATTTGTTCTAACAAATCAACAGCACACTGCTGCTGCTTGGGATAATGCATGAATTCAGATTGAAATATGTTGCTAGGTATGAATTTTCCCTTAGGGAGTACCTCCACTAATGCCTTGTATGACTCCAGATCTTTATGCACTCCGAACTCTTTCATTCTTGCTAATGCAGCGTAAATAAACTCTACGTGACCCCTTCTTCTGGTATCTCGGGTTTCAAACACCTTAACTGCCTCTATATAAGTTTTCTTATCCTTCTTTGGAGCAAGTACGAAAGGGTCGTATATAGTCACTCGTTTCTCAGAGCTTTTCCACCGCCTAAGTAAAATATTTGATGGCCTAATTCGAAAAATGTTGTTCAGGATCGATGTACTCATTTTAGGTTATGTTCTATAAATTATATTTCTTTTCACTTAGCTGGAAGGGTCTAAAATCATGTTGTTCTGATTTTACATATAAACTGATATGCACGACTATAAATAAATTAATGTTTTCAATAGCCTAATAAACAAAATTTTTATGTCAGATAACCAAAGTTTTTTTTTTTTGGTTAATTTTTCCCTTTTAACCAAAGATATTCTTTCTTTGACACACGGACTAGTGCTGAGCGTTTTTTACAATAACGGTTTTAAAAACTAGTTACTCTATGAAAAACGAACAAACGCTTATGCCGCTAGCCGCTAGGACACAACAAGTTACAAAAAAACGAACGAAACGATTTCGCGTCACGCGACTGCTGAGTGCAGCAGTGATAACGAAACGAAAACGTATCGAATTTGTATATCAAACAAAATGTAAGTAGGTATTATGCTTATGAAAAAAAAAAAAAAAAAAAAAAAAAAAAAAATAAGCATAAAAATCCGCTTCGACCGCGTACGTAACTATAGAAACGATTGGAGAAGTTTTTTCCGTATTCGTAATCACGGTTTCGTAGCAGGAAAAATACATTTGCAAAGTACACAGTTTCGAGACCGGAATTTATTTTCTTTGTACGTAACTTTACAACGAAGTTGATTCACGTTGTTTGTTTCAGCGTAGCGAAAAATTCTTATGAGAACTGTGGTCGCGTTTTTAAGCTTCCGTAGTAAATAAGGAACCTTTATAGTTTTGCCATGTTTGACAGTCTGTCTGTCCGTTTGTTTGTCCGTCTGTCTGTCTGTCCATGGGTTTGCTCAAAGACTATTAAGTAAGTAGTATGCTGTAATTGGGCATGGATAATGGATATGCATAATAGTAATGCTGAAAAAGTCGTAGAATAAAACCTTGAAAAAAATGTATATCGGGTAATACCTTCCTTACACGTAAAATATTTTTTCTTATCTACCCAATCGTTGGATATGTAATAAGTTGACGTTGAAGATCTATCACTTTTGTGAAGAAAGTACTAGTCTAGAGTCAATAGTTTCTGAGATATAGACGTTTCAAATTTGACAGCTGTCATTAGAAATGAAGTTCTCGGCGATATCTATCACTTTTGTGAGGTAAGTACTAGTCTAGGATTAATAGTTACCGAGATATGGCCCGTCAAGTTTGACAAATGTCAAACTGACAGCTTGACAGCTGTCAATCTGTCAAGCCTTCAGTCAATTAGTTAATGAGAAGTTGATCAGATGATAGCTGTCACTTTGACATCTGTCGCGAACTTTTTATTGCAAGGACGTAAAAATAGTTTTATAAACTGTAAAAAATTTGTATTTGGTTTTGGTTGTAGATTTTTGTATATGTACTAGTGAAGCAAAGAAGTTACAAATACAGAAGGACACATATTTTTTGGTTAAATTCAATATTATTTTTTTGCATTAGCATAATACCTACTTACATTTTGTTTAATATACAAATTCGTCATATTTTGTTGTTTTAGTTTTACGGGCAATTTTTTATTGCTGTTCTAACAACTTTCAATTATAGTAGTATGAAGGGTAAGTCAATTACCGGTGTTACTACTAGTAGTAAGATTGGTAGTAGCACGGGCATCAAACCATTTGGCTAGGAATAGGAGCTACGAATTATTTTGCTGCTATAATCCGACTGATAGCCTAGATTAATTTACAAAATGTGGTTATATCAGCCAGTAAAAGAAGAGACGAAATTTATTAACACAGAATTATTTTGTTTGTGGGACTTGAAATAAAAATAAAGTTTTTCTAGTGGGGTTATAGCTTAGAATAAGACATTTTAAAATAGAGACAATAGACAATGTTTTTACTACTTGGACTTGGTTTGTGGTGTTTTTAATTTTATTATCTGTGAATCACTGCGCAGTTCGTTCTTTATTCTTTCATTCTTTGTTCATTCATATCATACCACTTCTCCCGCCATCCGAGACCATGTCATTCATTTTATCAATCTTTTCAACCAGTTGATGACAAAATTTCAATGTGAAGTGTTGTCGCTTATTTTCGAAACTTGCGTTACGTATTCAAACACGTTGTAATAATACATTAAAATAAATTTGGACTTTATTACACAATTTGAATATTTTAAATAATATTATTTAAAAGTGGAAATTATCAATATATATAATAATCGTTATATTTGGTGTTAATTTACTATATTTATTATAAATTTAATGGTTCAGCATGGCAAAGGAATTCATATGCAGTTTATTCGTCTTTTTCGTGCTAAGTTTTACTGGTGAGTAAGTACTCTATTTAGGTACTCTATTTTCTTGTCCAGACTACTTTCAATTATCATGTTATTTTGTATCAAACCAAGGTTGATTGTAAGCGTGCAAAGCATGTATGACGTAAATAAATAATTTAATTTATTTGCGCTGCTATTACAATATGTGTAAGCATTATTATTCACCGATAATATGATAAAATGATCCAAATAAATTGTTCGATTGTAGTATCTTTCTATAATTCAATAGCTGTAGGTAGGTGAGACTTGTTTGGATGAGCTCCAATTTTGCAGCCCACTTGATTGACACTCATTAACATTAAATAAATTGTACTTCATAAAAAATAATGTTCCTGTTATCACTACATTTTTATGTTATAACTGTTTAAAAAAATATGTTTTGAATATCAATAGAAAGTGTCGGACGGCATAACATTTATAATGATTGATTTTCTAAAAAAAAAATAAGTTTTTGTTTTGGACTTGGTGGTTTCGCAAAATTTTATGAATGTAGTTATTTATGTACCTAATAAGTAATAATATTTATAAAATCTGTAGTTTTTTTATTGTCTCCTTAATGTGTGTTTTTTTCTTCTAATAAGTGTAATATAATTAAAAAAAGATACCCAAACTTTTCGTCGAGTGACTAAAAGTAGAATTTAACGCAATGTGCTGTCAATTGTTTTTTTTCTAAAGTTGTTTTTAACTCCGAGGCGTGACGCCGGGCGCCGGTCCAAACGCCCACAACTTGCGATGAGCGTGACGCATGGCTAGTTATATTCCCATTGACTTATGAAGACAGCATTGACCCTGTCGGTGGAACTTTTCATACACTAACTCTAGAAAAACGTTCTTATGGTGAATGTTCTATAAAACCCTGAATAAAGCATATCAAATACAAGCTTTTATTTAGTTTCATCCGTCCCGGCGTTTTTCTGTCTGTACTTTTGTAGTGAAATTTTGCAAGATAGATAGGTATATACCTAAGCACTTACCTAAATATAATCTTTGTTGTACCTACACACGAAAAAAATTATAATCAAGAGAGAAAAAAAAAAAAAAACTAGTGTAACAAGCGCAAACTGCAAGTATTTCAGCCTCTTTGCGGTTTCCAATTGAGCTGAAGTTTTTAATGCATATGTTTATATTATATCGAATGATACTTCAATATAATTATATTCGAGTAAATTATGTTTGAGGTGAACTAATGTTAGAACCGGGATGTAGGGACTGCAACTTCCTTATGGAAAGTACTAAGATAAGATTTGATATGATAGTCGAGTTTGGTCTCGTTAGCTGTTTTGTAAATAATAACAAAAGTCTGAAGATGGAGCAAGGAGTTTGCCACTGGAACGTTCTGACGGAAAGTGTTAAAATAGCGAGTTTATGCTCATTTTTAATTACCTTTATTATGTGTGTCTAAAATTATTATTTTTTGGTTAAGTATATTATATTTCACTTTTATTATTTTATATTTACTCCACTGCAGTGGAATGTGGTATCCATCTAACCGATCGACTTTAAAAACTAGCGCAAACATTTCTACGGGCTTAAAAAGCCTTGATAATACCACTACAATGTTGCAGTCGTATACCTATATTACTGTAGGTACATAGACGCGGGTATCGCCTATCATGAGGCGGACCTTATAATATAACTTCTGTTTGCGTACATACCTACATAGATTTCATTTAGGGTATAGTATTGTTAAAACATTTTATTTATAAAAAAAAAAAACTGTAATACTCAACAGTTGTCAGTAACAACACATAGGCTCAAGCCCTGCATATTTAATAGTAGGGGTATTAAATAAGGCTAGCTAAGCTGACAAATAAAAAAAAAAACAGATATTCAGAAAGATTTCCTTATAAAACTAATTTTGGTCAAAATAGTATAGTTTTGAGCCGATTTCCAAAAAGAAAGAGGTTCTTAATTCGGCTGTATGTTTTTTTTGTTTGTTTAGCGATTACTCCGCTAATTATGAATTGTTTTTTGATTGGTAGGTAATATCTCAAGGTGATCCCATATAATTTTATCAAAATCGATTCAGTACATTGATTTTTATAACAAAATAACTGAAAAAATGCCATCCTAGCAAACGAAATGTAAATTTAATTGATATTTTTGGTATTAATCTCAACTTTTTTCTTCAACAATTGTGATTTACCGCCAATAAAAACCAAGATGTTAAAGCTAACCACAATTAATTAACTGTAAAATTTCAAATATTCTTTTCGACCATAATTGGTAACATTACTTTTGTATGGAAATTGTACTAGGTACATTAAATTAGATTCTGCATCTCAAAACCAAATCTGAAAGTTCACCATATAAAAATATATAGATCATTAGGTACATACTTAAAAATGACAGCCCTAATTATTTAGCTCGTGTCCAGCCACTTTGGGTATAGGCCTCCTCTCGTTCACACCATTATTACAGTACCGTGCGAGCCTTATTCATTGCTTATCCATATCCGAAATGCTTCGTAGTTTCATTTATCCAACGGACCAGTTATCCAGCCAGTTACCATTCGGTGGCTGTCTTGGTCCACCTATTGCCGTCCTGTCTAGCCAAGTATCCTGCTCATCTTTTCTGTAGCTTAGGAACGTGTATTTGACTGGCCTTGTGGCTCAGTTGGTAGTGTGTTTACGTCTACCTGCTGAACTGTAAGGTCGTGGGTTCAATCCCCACCCAGGGCAAACATTTGTGTGATGAGCATGGATGTTTGTTCTGTGTCTGGGTGTTTCTATGTATCTTAAGTATATATTTCATCATCATCATCATCATCATCTCAGCCATAAGAAGTCCACTGCTGGACATAGGCCTCCCCTATGGATTTCCAAAAAGACCGATTGGAAGCGGCTTGCATCCAGCGTCTTTCTGCCACTTGTATGAGGTCATCTGCCCATCTCGTGGCTGGTCTTCCTACGCTGCGCTTGCCGGTGCGTGGTCTCCACTCGAGAACCTTTCGGCCCCATCGGCCATCAGTTCTACGTGCTATGTGGCCTGCCCACTGCCACTTCAACTTGCTAATCCGTTGAACGTGAATTGTTGAATTGTTAAACGTTGAGAAAATATCGGGTCCACTCATTGATAGGTGATACGAAGTACGCCGGGTCATCTAGTTTGATATAAAACTATCACAATACGCTTAGGTTAAAACATGTAGCCATGAATTAAAACCGGCTACTTTTTATCCCGATAAAATGACAGTTCCTGTGGGATTTCCTGTGGGATCGAGGGAGAATGCCAATTTTTAGCAAAGTATAAGTAAGAATTCCTCAAACTGCGGGATTCTGTTGATATATCACTCTGTAACAACACTCTGATTCTGTTGATGATATACCAGTCTATAATGAGGCTTGTCACACAACATATCATTTCCTATACATTTGTTAGCAATCATATCCCATTTACAGATATTTATAATTTTCCGTAATTATTATGTCCGCATTAGCGTGCAAATTGTGCCCCATTCCATTCAATAGCCTGGCGATGAATATCGATGATGAATTTGAATAGTTGCATTTGCCAGCCACGCACCGATAATATCGGTAGCCTAGTGTAATTAACTGTAAATGCTTTCATGTTGGTGCTATTTAATGGCACAGCAAAAGTGTATGTTTTATGAGTATTAGGCTAAGGCTAGGCGAGCGTAAATTTTTGAGTTGCGAGTCTTTTAAAATGAGTCACTCAATTTCGGGCTGACCGAAATTTTGCCGGGGCGCTAGACGGACGTAATTTTTTAAATTTAATATTACAAATCTTCTATCTTCTGTATATTATTCATAAATGCACAATGCATTTACAGAGAACATTCAGAAGATAATGTCTAAAAAATAAGCTGGGTCAATTCACTCAATAGTTAAAGTATCGCTTCCTTCACTCTCCTCTCTTAGTCCGAACGTAATTTGGTCGATATAATGAGCGTAAGCCTGCAGACAACTCATTTTCGTCGTTGTGTGACACAAACAGAACTTTGATATAAAACCGAATGCAGCATAAATCGCGCCACTCATTTTACGCGACTCACAACTCTCACAAGTCAAAAGATTGCGCTCGTTTGGCCTCAGCCTTAATAAATAATCGTTATGCGGATGTTAATATCTCAACAATTTCCACTATTCAGAGACTGATTATGTTGCAATAATTTTAATTGAAATAAAACAAATTTTAACGGATTTATCGCTTAAAATATATACGTATAATATATACTTATATTTATATATATTATATTACATCATGTTAAAACCTGATATTTCAAACGTGGTCACAGTGGTGAAAATTATGTTGCAATAATTTTAATTGAAATAAAACAAATTTTAACGGATTTATCGCTTAAAATATATACGTATAATATATATACTTATATTTATATATATTATATTACATCATGTTAAAACCTGATATTTCAAACATGGTCACAGTGGTGAGATTAGATCATGATCTCGGCGACAAAAGGTCCACTGTTGTCCATAGGCTTCCCTCATAGATTTTTAAAAAGACCTGATGGAAGCCGCTAGCATTCAGCGTGTCTTCTATACATCTTTAGTCTTCCTACGCTGCGCTTGCCGGTGTGTGGTCTCCACTCGAGAACTTTTCGGTCCAATATGTAGTACTATACCGTGACTTTCGTAGGTCTACGGGTCTCTTAATTTCTGATTTGATCTTGCAGAGAGATCCCGAGTAGCTTTTACATTAGCAGTTTGGAATTGGAGACATGTTGATGTGCGTTATATAATTGTGATGTGCTATTAATTATATCTATTCCCTTGATACTATGTTAGTATTTAAATAGATTGTTGCTACTGTAGTTAATTTACATTGGACATACTATGTTAACAACCGATAATTATATGTAATTAAAAGGCTGGAAAAGCGAGCTAATTTGGAATAATTTAGATGGTCTGTGTAAATCTAATATATAGATAAATTATTAGGTATATACCACCTTTGATAAGCATGTCATTGTATACCACAATTATACCTATTTTAAATTACAGTCCAATCCACACACAAGAAAATTTTTCGCTTACATCTAAAGTCTTTGGTCGAACCAAGCTTAGAAACTCGGACAAAAATAATCTTTGCCTGGGCTTAGAAAGGATTTGACAGCTGTGTGACAAAACAAGCAAGTGTATTTCTAGATGCGGGTGTTCAGTCTATAGCAATCTAATCAGATCAGATCTTTGTAAGTATTTCAACGGTTCAAATCCCTGTATCAGCAATGCACTGTGCACTCAGAAATTAGTAGTTCAATATTGTTATTTTACTATAGGCCTTATGTACTGAGCTTCAGTTATGCAACGAGCTTAGCTGACCTATGTTGTAAGTTAAGTTTCCGCATGTACCGCATTTATATTACCTATATTTGCCTCGATTAAAGTTACGATAACACAAGTTCCCACTGTACCCATTTTCATAATGTTTGGTTCGGTTTTTTGATTGTGTAAAGGTAACAAACAGACACACAGACACTTTCGCTTTTGTAATATTAGTTTTCAGAAACATGTCCCTGTGACGCAAGCTAAATAAGCAAAGGCAATTTATTACAATAAAGAAGGAGGGATTTGCTTCACGAACAAGCGTTTCTTGTGCAAACTATTGTTAGATTGACGAACCAAACGTATTTAATAAGTAGGTACGTTGAAACGAATATCGGAAAGCTTTACAACTTCTGGTAGGTACTTTCGTTCGTTTTTATTCAGATATCATTTATATTGACGACGGAGGAAACGGAATATTTTCTAACTCCACAGCCAAATAAAAAATCCGAAGATTTTTTTTTCAAAACATTTTTCCTATCTAATTAAACAAATCTGTCTTTAACTTTTCTAATATCCTCAGTCTGTGATTTTATATCTTTGAAAATGTTGTGATGCGCAAGAGAGATAGCTGCGCGCTTTGATCATACGGTAAGTTTCGTTCATCAGATGTAGTTGAAAGCAGTGACGTTTCTCTTACGTATTTTTGAAAGAACTGGAACGTATTAATTTAAATTGAATTGTACGTAATTGCTACATTTATTAGATGTATCCTCGCTACGTCTTAGTTATAGTCACGTATATGTGATACAGCGAAGACGTTTATTTTGCGAAAATACATACGTCGTATGATCGCCAAACATTATAAGCATGAGCTAAAACACAAATAAAAAGTGAATGATGGATCGAACTATGTATCAACCTGCAGATATAGGTAATTATTTTTTAACCGGTTGACTAGAAGAGACAAGTTTAGGAGTCATTCAGTCTAAATAATTTTGTTTTTCATCAAGAAATTACAATTTCGCTTACATGAGTACGGAAACTTATACAATAGAAAATAATATTTGTTTAAAATGTTTTTTATTACATATTCAATTTAAATCATTTGAAAGATTTTACTTTGGGAGATGATGTTAGATTTTGAGCATTCCAAACAAGTGTGGACTGCTTTTTAGGGTTCCGTATCTCAATAGGAAAAAACGGAACCCTTATAGGATCACTTTGTTGTCCGTCTGTCCGTCTGTCCGGGTGTCAAGACCTTTATCTCGGGAACGCGTGAAGGTATCGAGTTGAAATTAAAACCATATACGCAGATCCATAGTATCTTGCTGCAGAAAGAAAAATAAAATTTCTCAGTTTTCATAAAAAAAAGTTACAGCCGAATATGTCGTAAAAACGCACATTTCGATACTCACAGAGGTATCAAAACCTATGGGGTACTTCCCGTTGATCTAGAACTCTGAAATTTGGCAAGAAGCATTGTATTATAGTACACATATAGGAAAAAAACCGAAAACCGGTCACTTTGAATTTAATCACAAAAAAATAGTGTCGTTATACAAGGAATGAGGGTCGAAATTTTAAAGTGAATTAACCGTATCATGTGGGGTATCATATGAAAGAGCTTAATTAGTATTAGTTAAAACAGATTTTTAAATATTTTTACGATGTATATTTTTCGGTATAAGAACGAAAAAAAAATGATTTCTCCCTATTATTTACTAGTTTGTACGGAACCCTTGGTGGGCGAGTCTGACTCACACTTGTCCGGTTTTATTTTTTATAGCATACTAGGCCTGCTTCTGGCTACAATCTCAACTCGCAGTTCAAAACCGGTATTAATTATCATGAATGGTAAAGAAACTGTAAAACAAACGACCTCAAAATACACAATTTCTTTTATTTGGATTACACATTTTTCCTATAAGTTTGTTTTAAAAACTAAACTATTGAATTGATTTTGATGAAATTTCTGTGAGATTAATCTGCATGATATTTTCTGAAACCTGTTTATAAATGACGGAGGTAATAAATATTAAACCTATAACCGAATTGATTCTCAAACCGAACGCAATCTCCTCCTGTTTTAAGTATGGTTAAGAAGTGACATTGAGGTCGAAGATGCAGCATGCTTGCAAAAAATACTTTATTTCATCACTGACTTGATACGCTATATAAGTACAAAAATCTATAGATTCATCCTATCTATATTTTATAAGAAATAAATACAGTTAAAAAAACTGATAAAACCGACTTCAAAAAAAACAATTCGTTTACTCGGATAACATTTTTTCAGTTATTTGTTATAAAAACCAAAGTACTGAACCGATTTCTCAATCGGAAAAAAAATATTCTAAAAAAATTATGGGACCACCTCTAAGGTACTACCTACCACACAAAATAGAATCATCGAAAACAATTCAAAATTGGCAGAGTAATCGCAAACTTCCATACATTTTATCAAAGGTCAATAAACCTTTTGTAAGGAACAGCTGTTTTTCGCAATTTCAGGGTTAGTCCCATAATAAAATTTATTCGTGCTTCGTAAAATGACCTCGTAAAATAGCAAGTCATTCTCAGTCACACTGAGAAATGTATCATCATCATTTCCTTGCCCTTATCCGAATTCGATTTGATTTTCGATTTGAAGTGGCAAAGGAAACATGCTGTGCCGACCTTTTCCTTTTGCCACTTCACTCAATCAGCTGCCATTTCTACATTCACACCCCTTTACACACTCACTTCACTCACTCGTTCATCCACACTTTTTTAGGTCGCCCTCTCCTGGCCCTATCGCTTACCATAATATTTAAGGCCCTCTTGCATACATGGCTATCCTCCCCCCCCCCCCTCCCCTCCCTCCCTTCGCATGACATGTCACTGTGAAATGTATCTACGTATCAAACACAAGTAATATTATTATTCATACGTAAATCACACTGAGCACCTAAATAAACTGATTACATCACAGTCATCCTATTGACACAAGACACACAAAGCTGAAATATTTTTCAGCACATTGTCATTCGATTTTAAAGCTTGTCTCTATGTCTATAACGTTCAATATTCGGTTCTATTAGAAAAGACGTAGACAGATTTTATTATGAAAAATTAAGAGCGGACTAAAAATCAAGGCCGTACCTACTTGGGATGGAAATACGCAAATTAAATCGTGTATAAAATCACATAGGTAAGTTACAAGATGTCTCTTAAATATTGTATTTTAGACAGCTGTAAAATAGGAGGAAGAGCTTAGCTCGTCGTTTTGTTGAAGCAACACGTGAGTAAAATATCAATTCAATGTGGTAATACGGCCAGCACTTAGGGCACGATGCTGTATACAATACCAGTAGGTATTGTTTTATATTTATTTTAGGTTAGTATTTTTAGTACCTACCTAGTTTAGATTTCATTCATATTTTAACTTTTATTTCTTAGCTAGTCTTATTGTTTTTATAAAAAATTACATTAAAAGTTGATTCATTCCTTGACCTGTTCAATATTTTTTAAATAGAAAGCATTCTGGGCTCAAAAATACCAAAACCATTGAAAATTATTTGGGATAACGGGCAAAATAGAGAAGCGTAGCTAGTTAGTAATATCTTCGAAATTGACGGATAATCTGTTGATTCATTATTTCACCGGAACTAATCGGGACTTACGAGGTAAACCGCATAGTTTGTAGTAGCTAATTATGTATTCATACAATAAAACAGTTCAGTTTTATTGATGAATAAAACTAGTTTTTGTAGTGAAATAATTCCACCTAAACTTAAAGTATCATAAAAATAAGCTTGCACCCAACCAAGATAAAATATTACACTTACCTTCCCGGTATTCATACAGGGAAACGAATCCTGAAATTGGCAACATAGATTCCGCGGCTCTCGACATCCGATATTCGTGTACAGATATTATTGGCGGATAATCTATTGATTCATTCTTTCACCCGGAGCTAATCGGGATTTACGAGGTAAGCCGCATAGTTTGGGGTGCGATTCCAGTCAGATGAAATTGTTTTATCCAAATTTATGGCCCGCGGGGGCCGACCGGCTTCAACATCCTCCCCGAAATCTGATCTGTATACAATATTATATGAAATGGGCCGTATACTTGCTGTATTTCGTACATTTTACGGTGGAAAATTAAAATCATCTAAATAATGTGGAAAATTAAATTTGGGATTATTACAATATTTACCTATTGTTTGTTGTGGGTTCGTTGAAGTTCTATAAGCTTATGCGCATACATTTTGTAATGCAAGGTTACGTATTGTGTAGGTAAGGTAAAGTTGTTTTTGTTGTTAGAAATACCTATGAAGTTTTCAGTTTTTTTTAAATTAAATAAACGCGTTAGCGACGACGGTTGCACTACGATAGCCCGATGTCCGAGGTACCCATAGCACACGCCGCGCGCTACTTTGTGTTTTTTTAATAATTTAATTTCTATGTATCAATTAAAATTTATAAAAAAATACATGCCTAACTTTTAATAAAACTCCCAATCACATAAAAAAAATTATCTCTGTCTGAAATCAGATAATATTCAGAAATATAAATTAATTTTATCCTTATCAATGGAAAAATAACCAACAATTCCTAAAAAGCGCTGCAAAATAAATCGAACGTTAGTATATAATCGCTCCATTTATTTAACAGCATCGACGCAAGATGTAGAAAGAAAAATGACGTCTCACTTCCCATAGGACTCCTCAAATTGCTTACAAATGCGTCGATTAGCGTTAACAGTGGGCCACATTAGTGTCAGCCACGATAACACTGCGCGATTTCCTTACAAAGGCTGCGATGAAGTGAGACTGCCCGAACAAAAAGTTAGCCCATCTGAGCGATGACAAATGAACGAGCGGAGTCGGAGAAGCGATTTGCTTCACGATCAGTCGACGCTTTGTTACTCTGCGAATCTGCGATTCCTTAGGGAAGCCAGTTCATTGAGGGAGCTTTCAGACTAGCCAATGTTAATAATATTGGGCTTTAGTAGAAGGTACGTTTCGTTTCACGCAAAATTCCAAGATATATTACAACCTATAACGAAAGTGTCCAAAAGCATAATACATAATAGGTAATAATAGTAAGTAGGTATATATGTACGTAAAACTCATTTGTAAATACATTAAATGAATAGGGAATTTTGATTATGACACACAGAAGCGCAAGTCAGTATAGGCCTACTGTCACATTCATCTATATCTATAAAGAAACTTACAAGAGTGCATTTTCAATTTAAAAAAACCGGACAAGTGCGAGTCAGACTCGCCCACCGAGGGTTACGTACAAACTAGTAGATAAAAGGGGGAAATCATATATTTTTTATATTTTCCTTCATAAACCGAAAAATATACATCGTAAAAATATTTGAAAACCTGTTTTAGCTTATGCTAATGAAGTTCTTTCATATGATACCCCAAATGATACGGTTAAAGAACTTTAAAATTTGGACCCTCATTCCTTGCATAAAGACACTATTTTTTTGTGATTAAATTAAAAATGTCCAGTTTTCGGATTTTTTCCTATATGTGTACTCTAACACAATGCTTCTTGCCAAATTTCATAGTTCTAGGTCAACGGGAAGTACCCCATAGGTTTTGATTCCTCTGTGAGTGTCGTAATCTGTGTTTTTTACGACATATTCGGCTGTAACTTTTTTTTTACGAAAACTAAGAAATTTTATTTTTATTTCTGCAGCAAGATACTATGGATTTGCTTATATGGTTATAATTTCAACTCGATACCTTCGCGCATTCCCGAGATAAAGGTCTTGACACCCGGACAGACGGACAACAAAGTGATCCTATAAGGGTTCCGTTTTTTTCCTTTTGAGGTACGGAACCCTGAAAAAACCTTTTTGGCAACTTGTTGAGAAATTCTGAAAGCGATTTATTATATAAGCGCGACAAATGTGGTATTATTATACGCGCTGGTATTATCTTTGACTTTTGGCGTATAACTTTTGTAATCACTTCAATGGCTTGCATCAGGTAACCAATAATCATATTGAACATTCCTCCTGAACTCATCGGTCGAAGCTAGAGATCATTATGTAGTGTAATACCATATACCGGTTATAACAGCATGGGTATAGTTATGTTAAAATGGAACACAGCTTATTGCAGCATTATTATGGTTATATTACTATGGAGTATGTTTATGGCAGCACGGGTATGGTTATGTTAGCACGGATTATGCTTATGGCAGCACGGGTATGATTATGTTAGCACGGATTATGCTTATGGCAGCACGGGTATGGTTATGATAGTACGGGGTAAATTTTTGGTGGCTCAAGGTATGATTAGATGTCACATTATACTGGAATCTGAAAGTTCCAAGTCATTTAAGCGGATCAATGGACTCCTATTTTTTTGCTGTCTTCGGAAACATGGGCCATCAACGTTCGATCAATTTCTAGTAGATTACCCGAGGGTTTCAGTAACTCGTTGGCAAGGGTTGATGTAGTTTTCATATTGACGAGGGCGATAGGGGATTTTATTTATGGGTTCATAAGCGAAGTTTTCGGTAACTTTGATCAACAGACTCATATTCTCGCGTTGGTTAGAATATTTTATCTTGGCTGCTTTTAAAAAAAAGTGTCAAACGTGAAATATTTGGGATGAATAAAGACAGGTATTTTTTTGTTGGACATCGTGATTGTTTTACAGAGCTTACCTCGTTTGTATTGAAAGGAAATGTATTCATCCTACATTTCGGAGTCATTAAGAGATTTAACAACTAGATAACTAACTAGATTCGGACGAATTGAGAACATCCTCCTTTTTGGAAGTTGGTCAAAATGAGTTCAGTGCGTTACCTTACCAGTTACCATTACGCACTCAAAATGTTCAATTAGGAAAACGTTCCGCTTAATGTCATTTAAGAACACAGTGGGTAGATTACAATTTTTTTATTATTTCATACTCGTATAAAATAGTAAACAAGTTTCGAAAACTCAAAAACCTCTGACAAAAAAATGACTGAACCGATTTTGATGAACCATAGCTAATAACACTTCCGACTAATTCACCTTTCAAATAAAAAAAAACAAAAGCAAAATCGGTTCATCCGTTCGGAAGCTACGATGCCACAGACAGACACGTCGTCGGCGTCGCGGGTTAAAAACACGGTTGAATGAATTACGTGGTCTCCAGCATATTTTTTTCCGCGATCAATAAATAAAAAAGTCACGTTAAGTACCTAATAGCTAAAATAGAAAGGCGTGTCTTTGATTAATCGGGCTTATCAGTCCTCCAACCAAATAAAAAACACTTCGCGAAAATACTGATAACGATAACGAGCATGTAGGGACGGAGATCCTACAGTGGCGTAATAAGAGCCCCGGGCTATAGCCCGGGGCTATATTCATTCTATCCTCTTTATCCCCTATTTTCACAATCCGTATATCTATCCGTAGGCATCTACATATATATATATATATACATATATATATATATATATATATATATATATATATATATATATATATATATATATATATATATATATATATATATATATATTATATTTTATTTTATTACAGGTAAAAAGCAGGGCCAACAACAATAAATAGCAGTCTTTATATTTTAAATCTTACAGATATATAATTAGGTACTTTAGCGTAATTAAAGTAACAGCGACTCTATTAGCGTTTAATACTTTTTACCCGACTGCGTAAGACGGAGGGTTATGTTTTTCGAGTATATATCTGTCTGTATGTATGTATGTGGGTATGTGAGTTTCTATATGACAACCTACAGCCTAAACGGCTCGATCGATTTTAATGTTCGAGGTGTCACTAGATTCGTCTTTGCTTCCACAGTGTCATAGATATTTTTTATAATAATACATCTCTTGCAAAAAAAAAAAGCGTTTTTCGTAACATACAACGAACTATTTAGTAATAAACAAGTGATTTTACTAGAATTATTCTAAAGTGTGTGCATTTGTAATCTTTTACAGCGATTTTACGCATACTTTATCACAAAAATAAACGTACACTCAACAGCGTCTCAAGCGTAACGAAATCATAAGTTAGACTGCGAAAACTGCTTTTCTGGAGTCGGGTATTTTGTTTTTCATTTAATATACATACCTGCTTGTCTATATGTGATGTTTAACTTACTATCTGGCAAATCGTATACCTGTTGGCTGTTTTTAATGGAAAAAAATAATCATACTAATTTTAATTCAACAATATGTGAGAAGTAATATAATTTTTATTTTATCTTGTTATAAATACCTATTGACTAAATAGTCGTCAAGGATTTTGTTCTTTTACTCAACCGCTCCTATTATAATAATACAGCTTTATTTACAAAATAAAAATTCTGATTTCTTATCAGCCCTGTTTGTACAAACTGTCCCACTGCTGGGAACGGGCCATCTTCTCATTGTGAGAAGGGTTAGGCCATAGTCTGCCACGCTGGCCAAGTGCGGGTTGGCAGACTTCACACATCTTCAAGATCATTGAGAAATCTCAGACATGTAGGTTTCCTCACGATGTTTTCCTTCACCGTTTGAAGTTGGCGGCAATCAACAATACGCACATAACTTCGAAAAGACAGAGGTGCGTGCCGTGGGATTCGAACTCAGGACCTGCGGATCGCAAGTCAGACGGATTTCTGATTTAATTCCTTACAAATTTACAATAGATTTTTACAAGTTGCGTGTAGTTAAATGAGTTGAATATTATTTTATTTAAAAATAAATAAAATAATGTTAAAAAAAAATTGTTCTTATTCAATATTTGTAGAAAGAATGTAAGGACCCTTTTCGGGTAAAAGCCTCCTCCAAGGACCTCCACTCATCTCTGTTACTTGCGAGAATTAGCCATGTTTTGCCCGCCGTTGCAGCCAATTCGTCTGCCCACCTAGCACGTTCGCACTTGTTCCTCGTGGTCCTTTCCACTTGACTGTTCTCAATGTCCATCTGTTTTCTTTGACCTGCCCATCTCCATTTTCTTTGGAGTGAGAAAGTTAAGGCTTCAGCTATCTTTGGTTTTGGTTGCGAATGACAGACTCAAAGAAAGATGGAAAGAACTCTTTTAGGAATGAAATTAAGAGATAGGGTAAAGAACATAAACCGCTTCTTTTACTAAAGCATAAAATAAATATGATACTTAATGTCAGGCAATTCTAAAGTAAATCTACATACCTACTATGAATCTACTTTTGTTGCTAAAAAGCAAAGTGGTTGTGTGTGTATCTGTCTATCTTTTATACACAAAAATCATTTTGTGGTGACAATATTAATCACATAATAACTATATATAAGTTAATAAGTAATAATAGTTAGTAAGTAATAATAATAGTTTTTTTAGCTGACAATAGTGGTGCTGAGTTTCGTATGATAAAATGCTAACGGCCCCAAAAGTCCACCTAGGGGCATGCCCCCCTGTAAGCCTCCCTCGCCGGGTCTCTGGAGGCAGATAAATATCTGATGTCAGTAGATAAGGCTGTCGTATGTCTACATATATCGTGCGAAGATTATCTGCATCGTATGATACCGAGTAATTTTCCTTGACAAATTAATATTATCACAATAATTGCGATTTAGGAATTTGCGGATTTGTTTATCGAGGCTTTGTTATCTTGATCGTGTCTCAATGTCGTCACTTCAATTACAAAACAGAGTTCGTAGGTACTCACCTTGTAATATTTTTTAGAGGCTATATAAAAATAGGAGCATTATACAGTTTTATTTGCAGTCCTGTATCGATTACTTTTTTAGGGTTCTGCAGTCAACAAGAAACCCATATAGTTTCGCCATGTCTGTTCTAGTCCGCAGCTTAGATCAAAGATTAGCTTCCTAGTACTAATTAGTACTAGGCTATTAAAATCTAGTACTAATTAGTTCAAGAAAGCTAATAATATAATAGTAATTTGGTATAAGTATATATATTTTTTCACAATAATTTTTTTAGAGCACATCTTCTACACGTAAAGTGAGGATAAGTTTTTTAAGACTTCAGAATGTAATCTTTAGGTATTAAAGCCTAACTTTTATCTGAAATATAGATAAAAAAGATTTTTCTATAGAAACACTAGCGAAAAACCCTGCGTTGCGAAATGCGATAAATAGCTATTATTAAATTTATACTTGTTAGTACTAGGCTATTAAAATCTAGTACTAATTAGTTCAAGAAAGCTAATAATATAATAGTAATTTGGTACAAGTATATATATTTTTTCATAATTATTTTTTTAGGGCACATCTTCTACACGTAAAGTGAGGATAAGTTTTTTTTAAGACTTCAGAATGTAATCTTTAGATATTAAAGCCTAACTTTTATCTGAAATATAGATAAAAAATATATTTTTATAGCAACACTTTAACGAAAAACCCTGCGTTGCGAAATGCGATAAATAGCTATTATTAAATTTATACTTGTTAACATAATTTAGCAATTAGTAAAAGCTATTTATATTATACAATGAGCTCGTCTAGTCTGAATTCCTGTAGTTTCTTAGGTATATTCTAGTATGTGTTCAGTTGGGTTAATTGTTTCCTATGTTTTAGTTAATTGGAACTTGCAAGCGCCAGCTTCTGCCTGCTATTGTAGCCTTTATAGATAAGTACCTATTATCCCAGGCAGTTCGTACTATATGACATTATAATGATTCATAGCCTTAGTGATGTACATTAACATATCTAATTGATCGACAAGGGTCAATCGCACGTATAATATATTCGATGGCTGACAAATATGTTCTAAGATAGAAAGATAGATAAACTCTTAAATAATAATAATAAATAAATAATTTAATTAATAATTTTTCGAAGATAATTGACATGATTTGAAATTATTTTTAAACTTTTAGAAAAATAAATTGTTAGGCCCATTTTCTCCCCTATTATGAAAGTGTACCCCTAAACAGTATTCGATTTCGATGTTTTTAACACGCTTTTATTAGGTCGACCTGTATGTAACTAACTATGTAATGAAATCTAAGGTAACTAATTTAAACATTTTCCAAGGATCGTAGCGTGATGAAAATTAGCAGCTGTATGTAGTTCTGATGACAATACAATAATATGGTACTATCGAACTGATCTGATGATGGAGCCGGAAGATATGAACTAGAACTTCATGATGGAACGTCGTATCATAGCTGTGTTTGGATTTGTTAGAAAAGTCTTGTCTAGTTTTTTAAACTGTAATTTATTTTATATGATTAGAATCATAAATGGTTCTGCCTCTATGGTTTGACATTTTCAAATTTCGTTATAACTCCAAAGAAAAAGTAAAAAAAACAAACAAGCATTGACAATTAGACATTAATGGTTTCAACCTTAGAGTAATAACACTTTTTCCAGTGTCTACGATAAGTAATAGTGGTGTGGTGTTTTTATACAAAATTGATCTAAGTACTTATCAATTAAATTGCTTGATAGTAAGGACTGTGTGGCTGAGGATGAAGCATGACGATCTAGAAAGAATCTATTCACTTTAGTCTTGAAAATTCCAAGATTGTAGTTTTCAGGAATATGATAAGCATGAGCTATCTGTGTATGTATTTTGTCATATTATATATATCGACTGGCCTTGTGGCTCAGTTGGCAGTATGTTTACCTGCTAAGCTGTAGGTCGTGGGTTCGATCCCCACCCGGGGCAAACATTTGTGTGATGAGCATGGATGTTTGTTCTGTGTCTGGGTGTTTCTATGTATCATATGTATATATTTACAAAAAAAAGTATATATGTATTCTATCAGCCATCTAGTTCCATAATACAAGCTTTGCTTAGTGTGGGCTAGAGGGTGTTGTGTTCCCCAAATATTTATTTATTATATTATTTATTTTGAACATTGTTTCTACATATTATTTGAACAATTGTATGTCAAGTAATTTATCGGATTTACTAAAGGTATTTAAACACCTAATAACAACTGATACACTCTTAACCTATAATAATATTTAATAACATGTTGTTCGGGAAACTTAAAAGCGAAGTCGAAGAAGAAACTCAAGTCGAAAGTTTACAACCAGTGTGTGTTACCAGTGATGACATACGGCACTGAAACGTGGTCCCTAACTATGGGCCTTATATGGAAGCTCAAGGTCACGCCAAGGAGCTATGGAGAGGGCTATGCTCGGTGTCACTCTACGAGATCGAATAAGAAATGAATAGATACGTAGACGAACAAAAGTCACCGATATAGCACAGCGGATTAGCAAGTTGAAGTGGCAGTGGGCAGGGCACATAGCACGTAGTACTTATGGCCGATGGGCCCGAAAGGTTCTCGAGTGGAGACCACGCACCGGCAAGCGCAGCGTAGGAAGACCAGCCACGAGATGGACAGATGACCTCATACAAGTGGCAGGAAGACGCTGGATGCAAGCCGCTTCCAATCGGTCTTTTTGGAAATCCATGGGGGAGGCCTATGTCCAGCAGTGGACTTCTTATGGCTGAGATGATGATGATGAACATGTTATTATGTAATAAACAATAATAACATACAAACCATCACCTTTGTTAAGTAACATTATGTTCATATGTGATAACTTAACAGCTGCAAAAATAAGCATCGTACGATGTGGCGATAAGTCTGCCACTGGTAGTAAGAATGATCATAATGACCCTGTGACATGACCTCAGGATTCCGAGATACACTTTTATTATTTAGTATATTCTGTATATACCTACTCTTTTTACCCAGGTGCGCAAGAAAGAGGGTTATGTTTTTCGATTACTTATATGTATGTATGTTTCTATATTATCTCCTTCAGCCTAAACGACTTTACCGATCACTCAGCGAGTGAAGACGATTATAATAATAATGAACCTCGCGAAAATTTAAAATTGCACTTTTCGTAAACTTAAAAAATAATCTTAAAAAATAAACTATATATTTAACGAACTATTATAAGAACATTGAAATTCTATATTTAACTAACAATTTTAAAAGCATGTAAAAAGTAATTAATTTTGTTTTTGCTGTATAATAATAAAATTTCAAATTCTATCCCTAATGTAAATAGTAAATAATAATAAAATAAAAAAACGAAATATTTCGTAATAAATAAGTGATCTTGCCAGAATTATTCTAATGAATGCGCATTTATAATCTTTTAATTCAGCGATTATGCACAAAGTTTCAGACAAAAAACATACACTAAATAGCGAATCAAGAGTAAAATAAATCAAAGTAATCAAATCGTAAGTTAGACTGCAAAAATTTCTCTTCTGCAGTTGGGTATGATGTTTTTCTATGAATATAGATACTTGTTGATATAAGGTGTGTCCATTTCTAATTTCTATCTATGTATTTTTTTACCGATTCCGCTTCAACCATTTCTGTATAAACTGTCGCAATGCTGTGTGCATCCCTTTTTTACTGACATAAAAAAGAAGGAGGGTAATTATTTTTTTCGGTTGTTTTTGTTTAATTCGATTGTATTATTTTTTTATGTTTGTTACTTGTTAACAACGTCATTTATAAACCGATTTGTGTTTATTTTTTAATTTGAAAGGATATACACTTGTTAACAACGTCATTTATAAACCGATTTGTATTTATTTTTCCATTTGAAAGGATATACGTATTTCAAAATTGGTCCCATAGTGATTTCGTCAAAATCGGTTCAGTATAGTTAGCATGTAATTAGACAAAATAGTAAATCAACGAAACTATAATTACAGTAAAAGGGTCCAATTCTAGGGCACCCGATGTCACTCTTATAATGACATGTCTTACACGTGACACATCGACCTAGATAACGACGAGTACTTTCATCAGAATAGGACGCCTGCAAGATTTAATTAAGAAGTAGACTAGATTGAGTTTCAGCATACCTATATTTGGTGACGGAGGAATATCTTTCTTGCAAATTCTACGCTAGTATCATGAGGAAGAGTTCTTTATACTGTGCTAGTACTATTTACGAATTTTATTCTACGTGTAATTTCTATATCGTTATTTAAATAAAAGTTTAAATGATAGTACTACTCCAGACGAGCTCTAATGTATTTTTATGGTTTTAGGCTTTGATAAAGTATCAACGGTATGTAGCGCAAAACCGTCCGAACTCAATGAGGTCTAATTAGACCCCTTACACGATTAAAATAATTTCGATTTTCAAAATAATTCGAAGCGGCAAAATAGACTTCTCTAAATTTCTCAATCTAAATTAGGCTTTAGCGCGGCGACACAGTCTTTATATCAAAATCTTTAAGTTCGTCATTGTTGGTATATGAGTATCGGTCAACTCGGGACACTTTGTCGTGAATTTTGTTGTTGACTGCTTTGCATACAATACAACGAAACGGAACACAAACCATGCTGTTCAGCAAGACTACATAATAAAAGGCTAAATAGATTTTAAGTGTAGCGTTGAAGCCTCAAATGTAAACAAAAGCCAGAGACGAGGGAACAGTTCTAATCAAAACAAATGGTAGGCATTAGAGCTGTCATTGTGTCAAGGCAAGCGTTCTTAAGGCATCGGACAGTTCAATCAGTCAATTGGCGGCATCACGTACTCCGTACTCGAACATGAACTTCTTAAATTGATGCTCGATTATACCTCGATTGAACAAGAGTGTACGTAATGTTCACACAGACGCACACATTCGAAAAATATCGTACGATGTCTGCCAGCCAATGGCATTCGCTCGCGCGGTGGGCTCGGCTCCCCACCACAGCATTGGTATGCATGCTTCTTAGAACGGCACTGTTAAAAATAACTACCTGTTTGACGGGACACACACGATATGGCGAATACTTTCGAGGCCAGTGCCAACACGGGAATCATGCATAGTTTTATGTCAAATGTTTTAATAACGTCATAAGCATTCCATGCCTATCGACGTTAGTGCAAATGATCCTATCAACGACATCGTTGTGTAAATACATGTTATATGAGTGATAGCTATAATAGTGAGAATATATTATAGAGATCCCTACTTAAAACCTAGCCTAACCTAATCAGACTAGTAGCCAACTAAAACTAAAGCACGTTTCGTACGTGTGGTCAGTAGCAGTACTAGTTAGATTTGTCTTGTGTAGTATCGGTACATTTCCAATAGCATGTGTATCAACAGCTGTTTGCGCGTGCTGTCCACGTGAAACTCGATCGCGCTATAGTGATGTTCTTACGTGATAACGATTATTGTATTCTATGAAACTGTCTGTATCGATTCTCATCTCTATTTCCTTGACATACGGTTACCATTTTAGCTCGTGCTAGAAATACCCGATTAGAATACGTATTCGATTATTGAAATTTTATTATGCATAAATGCATGAAGCTTGCAGTTGAGTATGTTTCATCGAGACTGCCTGGACGGATCCGTTGCTTTTATTTAAATTCTGCGCAATTCGATGTTCAAATTTTAATTTAGATTCAGAACGGTTTGGGGTGTGTCTCGCTTGGCACGATCTCTTAATGAGTTCAAATTGAAATGAACTGAACAAAAATGTCACTACTTTAAGATTGGGGCTTTGCCAAAAATATGTCCCTAACCTACATTTTTAGAACCACACGAGAAGTGTAAAAACCGAAGGTAACGTATTGACTCAAGTATTGTTTTGTTCTTAACTGGGTCGACAAAGACAATCTAATCAATCTTAAGAGCCTATACACATGTTCTGTCGATGTTTTTCTTAACAAGCTCGGCCTTTTCCGCTGGAGTGCGGAAACCATACTTTACTCTTGCATTGATCTCGTGTCGTCAAAGGAAACCTACCAAGATTTCCTGAACTTGAACAGCCTTCCCTCGAGTGAAACTTCAAAGCGAGCTAAGAGCTGCCATTATAATTTAAAGTTCGCACCGAAACTTCAAAAATAAGGGAGGTGTAGGCTTCGAAATTAATTGCCTATTAGACCTTGTTTTGTTAAGTTGGTACGAGGAAATGAACGTTTACACGCCGTTGATGAGCCTTCAAATTAGTTTTTATGGAAAATAAAATATTCTCGCTCGAGGTCTTGTCTTGCTTGTGGATTATTTGGTTCAATACGTTCGGCTACACCAGGAAAAAATTACAAATTTATCGTTTTAAATAATATTTGTTTAAATGAAATAAAATAAAAAACTGATTAAAATCTAATATTATTCGAATCCGAAACAATAAAATACTAGGTTAGAAAGTTATACATTAAATAAAAATTAAAAAAAAAAAAAAAAGTGGTATCTTAACCTAACCTTTCACGATCGTCTAATAGATTGCGCCTAGCGGCTTACTTCAAACTAATCTTATTTAATTAATGTTAGTAAATTTTATCTGAAACAATTTACAACTTAACCTATCCGGGCATATAATTGACTTCTCTGAATTATAACTTAACTTGTGTATGAAGTACTTCCAGAGCTCTCTAAAATACTTTTTAACTTAACCTAAATTTTCTTTTTGTCAACAGATGCCCTAAAAGAGCACTGCAGCCGAGATGAGGATCTTCTCCAGAGGTGTTCCATGGCGCTCCCAGTTCTAAGCTCACCAGATATTTCGTTCGCTCTCACTCGAGAGGAACTAGACAAGAGCTGCATGTGAGTATGGCATTTTATGACTGGTTTCAAGGGGTACTTCGGCGTTTCGCACCGCAAGTGGTTCGAACCGCGGTGCGAATCACCCAAGAGCTCTTTTTGAATAGGTCATTTCGCACCGCGGTGCGAATCGAACAATATAATTTTGGAATAGGTCGATTCGGACCGCAGTGAGGAATAAAACAGTTCTCTTTTTGGGTGAGTGGGTTCGAGCAGAGAAGATTATGTATTGTAGTTTGATTACATACGTAATACCTTACAGTACAACCTAACAACAAAATAACAGGAAAAACAAAATAATTAAAATTATTGTTTTTTACTTAAGTTTTAAAAAATATTGATTATGTAAAAAGATATTAAATAGATGCAAAATTTAATTAATTAGTATATTATAATGTACCAGCCTAGCGATATTCCATAGAAACTAACAAAATGTATGAAATAAAGAAATAACAAGGAAAAAAAACTGGGCGTCTACCTAAGTAGGTACGTAAAGCAACTATTTTTGAGGTCGGTGTCTATGGAGGCCTTAGTTGATGATAGATATTTAATTTGAAATATCTTCATATATCTTATTTTCTATGAAAAATCCCACTCTTAAATACAGTTATATTCCCTTTATAATGTACCTACATCATAACCTGTGATTAGCAAGAGTTATTGTTAAAGTTATAAAGTGATTATGCCACGTTTAAATTGTAAATAAAATGTATAACGTATTAAGGAAACATGATTATTACGTATAATATAGAATTTTTTTTCACTAACCACTTTTCCACTCATCTATACAAATAAATAATTGAAATCCTTAAGTTTTTGATATGAGTTCAAATCGGACCTACGAAAAGAGCATCGGGGCGTTTCTTTATGGTCCGAATCGACCTATTCCAAAATATGTCTTCGGCCATTCGCACCGCACCAACCACTGCGGTGCGAATCGGCCCATTCAGAAACAGTACATGGGCGATTCGCACCGCGGTTCGAATCACATGCGGTGCGAAACGCCGAAGTACCCGTTTCAAGTCGCAAATAGAGACGTGAAAATGTGCTGGATATGGGCTTGGAAACTTTCCAGCGGAACCAATAAAGTTCACAATATATTCGAAATTTATTTTCTTTATAAAATAAAATAGGTTTTAATAATTAAATAATGTCCTGCCTAATTTACTACATCAGGCTACTTACGTCTGTGAATATGTACAAGTACGACTCAAGATGCTGGGAATTTAAAATCTCGTAAAAAGTAATATTTTGCGATAATAAAATAAAGCTAATGATATTTTTGATCATATTTTCGTCAATTTAAAAATACTTAGTAATTCTCGATCTGGATCGACTAGTTCGCAGCTTGTAAACTAAGTCACTGTTTTAATTCATCAGCTCCTGTCTCTTATCAGAGACGTTATATACTTATTAGTAAATAATATAATGATTGGTGTAATAAAATGTACTCCTTATTTTAGAGAATGAGTAGTGCATATTATATGCAGTAAATCACCGATAGTAGAGATTTATTTTATTAAGTAATTTATTTATCTATCTAGGAAGTACTTCATTCTAGGTGATTCATGAACTACACAATACTTGCATGAACTGTATAAAAAAAAATACTAGTTTAAAAAACTGAAGCAACCGACTTCAAAATACGCAATTTCGTTATTTGGATGACATTTTAGTAGTTATTTTGTTATAAAAACCAAAGTACCGAAACGGTTTTGATAAAATTTATATGGGAGCAACTCTGAACAACTCTGAACTCTATTACCTACCAAACAAAAAAGATTCATCAAAATCAAGTCATAATTAGCGGAGTAATACCGTAACAAAAATTTAAAGAAAACATCAGTCGAATTGAGACCTCCTTCTTTTTGGAAGTCGGTTAATGAATCAAAATTTTATTAATAAAAGTAACACTTTAACAACATTATTCTGATAAAACCAATGTCTCAGGGTTTTCTTTATCCTATAAATACCTTTAAACGAGCAATTATATAATTTTAATCTCGGAAACGGCTCCAACGATTTTAATGAAATTTGGTTTGTAGGTAGATTTGGAGACGATAAATCGATTTTTCTAGGTTTAATTTAGAGTGCTCGTATTTTCAGTTATAAAAAAAGCGAATGGAGCTCGGTCGCTCAGGTACTTTTACATAATAAGTACATCGTATAATACATAACTAGTTTATTTTCAACTATTGCACGATCAAAGTTTTCTGAAAGTCAAAATTTATCTGTGCGTCCCTTTGAATAGGCAAGAAAGCTGAAGTTTGTTGTTTGATTTAACTTCCACAGTCCTAGTTGGGCAGATTGCCCAAACTCAAACCGCATTACCGCATTGTATGGAAGTGCCGGAAGGCAATGCGGTTTGAGTAGTGGTCATGGGCAAAGAGGCCTTCAAAGGCCAGATCAAAAAGTCAATAAGATTAGAAACATCTAGAATCGGACCCATAGAACTATGTATAAGTGCCATTGAATTATATTGTGTTAAAATTAGCGTGGTTATAGTAATAATTAACTCTGATGTACAACATTATTAATCATGTTAAAAACTGGTTAAAATCTCTAAAATAATATCTTTGAAAGCCTACCATTTCACCTTAGCAAACATATTTGGAGATGCCGTTGTAGGCATGAAAATCTCTTTTGCCAGCCCTGGGCCTTTATTCCGTATGACAATCGGCCGTATAACGTGAATTTGACGTTGTGCGTCTACAATGAAAATTAGACTTTGGCTTCTTAAACTTAAAGGCAAAGTTTCATTGTGAATGATTTCATTTCATTTAATTTTATTGATATGGATTTACATCTGAAACAAATAATTTTTCATTTCATTAATGCACGCACGTCACTCACATTTGGTCATATGGAATAAGGGCCGTGTCAGCGGGAACTTATAAGGGTAAACAAAAGCCTCAATGTTGGAGTACTTTCCTGGTTTTATTGATATTATTTGCAATTTCCTGTAGTCTCGTCAATTGTCACCCCAGAATAATATCAGATTCCGAGTTTTTTTTTGTATGGTTGGTATCATGAATGGCTCTAGAGTTTGATTTTATCAAAATTTACACTTTTTTTTAAATCGGTGTTATAAACGAAATTAGAAAAAAAAAATGTAGAGGTCCATTCATAATTCCAAAAAAAAAAAAAAAGAATTATCGAAATCGTATAACGCTTAGAGGTAGAAAACAATTTTCTATCTTTTATTTCTATTTATTTTTATTAGTTTCTAGTTTCTTAGTTTTTGTGTGAAAGACCCCGCGATAACGTTTCTGTTATGCTAACGACAAAATGGGAATGATAATTTGAAATAGTAAAATAATTGTTATTTACATGTAGTATAAAGTTTGGAAAAAAAAGACAAATTTTCCTAGCTCTTGTGCTACGGACTACTTGTATAGTTCTGATTTAAAAAAATCACAAAATTTTAATAGATCACATTCATTCATTAAAAGCTTGGTTCTTGTCTGTAATTTTCATATATTTTAGACCTTTTTTAACACGCTTTTATTAGGTCGACCTGTATGTAACTAACTATGTAATGAAATCTAAGGTAACTAATTTAACCATCTTCCAAGGATCGTAGCGTCATGAAAATTGGCAGCTGCATGAAGTTCTGATGACAATACAATAATATGGTACTGTCGAACTGATCTGATGATGGAGCCGGTTGATATGAACTAGAACTTCATGATGGAACATCGTATCATAGCTGTGTTTGGATTTGTTAGAAAAGTCTTGTAATGAACTTTGACCACAATAATTTGTAGCGTGTTTTTTAGTTTTTTAAACTGTAATTTATTATTTTACCTTCTACACTACATGATATTTCTTTTCTTTTCCGTCTTCGCGGTCTCTTTTTTCTTAACCTTACCCTCTATAAAGGTTTTAATGAATTTGTCATGTCGAACACGGTGGCCAAACATCTACCCTCTTCTAATCCATATACTCTCAATAATAATTTTATTATGACTCATATTGTACATACAACCAAACATAATAGCCCGAATATCTATGGCGAAACCAGCTTTTAACAACAAAAAGAATATTATTAAATCCAAAACTTCAAAGAGCCTAAGAAAACATCTAAAAAGTAAGTAATTTTGTATAGACTGAGTAGCCAGCTCTAGTGTTAGAGTTACTAAGCCGCCGCCGCCGGTAGGCCTCAGACCTGGCTTGACGATTGCTGCTTTTGAGAACAAACAATCGGGACCTACAATTTAACGTCTGATTAAAATCATATATCTCCATACATGTATGGCAGCGAGACCTGAACCAAACAAAAGAGACAGAGAAAGGCTTGAGGCGTTTAAAATGAGGTGTTGGAGACGTATGGAAGGAATACGCTGGACAGAAAAGAAAACCAACCAGGAAGCTGTAGACATAGTAAAAGAGAAAATAAAACTTATTGAGAGTATATAGGTACAATAGATCGCATATGTGGATGTAATAGCAAATTGATATAATTTCTTTCCTGATAAATCTATTTTCTTTGCTACGTGCTTAAATATTAAATGTTAACGAACGGAAATATTTTAATGGGTTACCTTTGATCCACCAGGAAATGATAACAAAATATGTGGTTAAATAATGATCATGGTCTGCATACCGCCTTTGTTTGGATAAGCTTATTATATTCTACAAAATAAGGTGAAATAAACATTTTCCTACTTTTGATTTCTTTCTGTCTTTATTATTGATATGAATTTATTTAAGTCATTTACCTATTTTTTTTTTTTTATCAGCCTTGTTTGTACAAACTGTCCCACTGCTGGGAACGGGCCATCTTCTCATTGTGAGAAGGGTTAGGCCATAGTCTGCCACGCTGGCCAAGTGCGGGTTGGCAGACTTCACACATCTTCAAGATCATTGAGAACTCTCAGACATGTAGGTTTCCTCACGATGTTTTCCTTCACCGTTTGAAGTTGGCGGCAATCAACAATACGCACATAACTTCGAAAAGACAGAGGTGCGTGCCATGGGATTCGAACCCAGGACTTGCGGATCGCAAGTCAGACGGTCTCACCACTAAGCTGCCTATATGCTAACAGATTTATCGGTATCAATTAAAAACACAGACAGCTAACTTGTGTTTTCAAGCGTTGATACCTTATTGATATTATGGCAATGCTGTTTTATGTTACAATGAGAATACTTCAATGGCGGTCTTATTTCTACTTCAATGACTGTTACTAACTGCGTCTCAGGTTTTTTTCCGCTGTACTTTAAGAACCTTATTAAATAAAAACTACGGGTCTGTTTTAAGCCGAAAAATCCGATTTCATTTAAAATGTGTGAAAAGCACGTTAGTTTCCATAGTTTAAGAACCTTTTAATATTTCAGTGTACAATATAGGCCATTGTGTTAATCCAAACTATAAACTACCTCCATATTGAGTTTTGTTCAAATCCGTTCAGTCATTTGCGTTGAGGTGAGTAACAAACATTTACATATACGCACATAAAGTTTAGAATTTTTAGTATTAGGACTAAGGATAAGGTATAAGCGTATTTAACGTACGAAAGTTTAAAAGATGTACACTCAACATCATGTCAAGCCTAATGCTATTTAAGGTATTTTGTTTTTCTTTTAATATAGGCACTTGTTCGTCGGTATATGATGGCAAGGACATGCAGATGAGGAAACCGAGATTTGGGAATACCCAAATGGCAAAAAATGAATCTGTCGAGTTTCAGCAGTATTTTTAGTCTTTGTGAATACATTGTTTGTATATTTATCTTGTGGATTACAAATTATTTTCTTTTATATAACAAAAAAAATTTTTATGTGCACGCTTTATATTGGTCTGCGGTAACACTAAGAAGCCGGCTTACCAGTTCTGCAACCATTACTTATACATCAACGTCACTGACGAAAGTGAATGACAAAAATGATGAATATTGATAAAGCGAAAGGGCGCGTAAGAATGTGGAGTACCGTTACTTTACTTATGATAATGGCAGGACTTGATACACATTTTGCTATTCAGCGATGCCAAAACAGAAAGTTGCAAGGCCACTCAGAATGAAGTGCCAATCCATCAACTCACAAAAAAACAGATTTTCCGATGATATTATCATAATAATACCGCTAGATATTACCATAACAATAGCCTGTCTTTGATGATTTTTTTTATGCCTGCTATAATATCGATATGTCTTATTTGTCCTGTTATTTTATGTTTTATAGGTATGTGATTGTTGTATTCTACAGATTGGTTTTTGTCGTCTAGACTAGACGATAAAGATACTGTAGTTGTTTCAAAGTTGTTTCCGTAATAAATACATTGCGGTATTTTTAGTTTTGAATTCATTGTTTTGTACGTGTTAATGACGAGAAAAATAATGGCTGACTATTGATTGACAAAATTTATACTTGTTTACAACTTTTAGAGTATCTGGCAAGGAGTGTAGTTTTGGAGTATGGGCGTCGCCAGCCCATGGCCCAGGGGGGGGGGGGGGGGGGGGCAAGTTAATATTATGGAGGATGAGAAAAATATGAATTGTAGGTACAGGTACAATTGCACGGCCTTAGGACTTTGGCTGTTTTGCAGTTGGGCAGCTGCCCTCCTTGCCCCCCCTGGGCGACGCCCTTGGTATCTGGGAACCAACGGATAAGAGAATAAAAGTGGCAGGAATAAAAAACAGGGCTTTAAACAGGCAGGGCAGGGGTTCTTACGATTATGTACAATATTCAAACACGACAAATCCGTTAGAATTTGTATAATTTCAATTAGTAAGTTTTTTTTATCAGCACCGTTTGTACAAACTGTCCCACTGCTGGGCACGGGCCATCTTCTCATTGTGAGAAGGCTAAGGCCATTAGTCTACCACGTTGGCCAAGTGCGGGTTGGTAGAATTCACACATCTTCGAGATCATTAAAATCTCCTCAAATATGTAGGTTTCCTCACGATGTTTTCCTTCACCGTTTGAAATTGGCGACAACCAACAATACGCACATAACTTCGAAAAGACAGAGGTACGCACCTCGGGCCTCGCCGCGGGATTCGAACCCAGGATCTGCGGATCGCAAGTCAGATGGTCTCCCGACTAGGCTGCCCAAACTTCTGGAAACAGTTGCGAAAACCTTATTTCTGAAGCACTGGTTCGCTTGTATGCAGCTACATGTATAAGTACCTAATGCTGTATGTAGGTATAGTACGTGCCGAACAACAACCTACAGAGTTGCATAATGTGCATATTCGTAGATCTGTATGACGCCGTGAGAATTATTTATCTGTAGGAATTACATGAATCAGCTTTTACGTGTGGCTGCGCGGTGGCATTGTTTAGCTGTTGAATTCACGACAGCGTGTATGATTCCATTTCGTTGTATAACTATGTACTAAAGTTTTTGTTAGTATCTTAGGTATATGTTTTGATCAATGTTGCATCTTATTCAACTACTTGTATAGCCAGAATCAAAGACGAGATAGTGGCCAAAAAATACAATCTGGGTGTTTTTTTTAAATCACAAGTAGGCAAATAAACTGATTTATTTACCTACTAGTCCATTCCATCCGTCATCGTGGAACGCGGTTACCTAAAGAAACCGATTCTTATTCAACTAAGAGTAAGTATAGACAAAATCAAAGAAGAAGATCATGCCCGATAAAAACCTACAATCTGTGTATCTTCTAGGTACACAAGTGCGTTCCACGATAGAAAGGACGATGGAATGGGCGATGGATGGACAGGACCAGTAGGTAAATCAGTTTCTTTAACTACTCATGATTTAAAGGCATCCAGATTGTATTTATCGGGAACAATCTACTCAGTATATATAATAATTTGCTGTTTATGGGCAGAGTCGTAACCTAGAGCGTGACAAAATTAGACTATAAAATTCTCAATATCTTGTTATTCATACTACAAACCCATCACAAAAAAATTATGCATAAAATTGCTGAAGATTTTTAAGTTTAAGATTTTCTTTATATAGTGAAACGTTGATATTTTGCCAGAGAATAGATTAATATGCAGATATCTACAACATATCTTACAATTTTATTGATAAAAGTGCATTTTCGGACTGTAAACGCCGTGTGTACATCGTGTATACACAGCTTAAACATTATTTTGTCAAAGTTTTGAAATTACCATTTTTCTTTTTTATATTTTCCTTACTCAAGTTTTTGTTTCACGATACAAATTGTAAATCCACAAATAAACCCCGCTTCCGAGATTCCAACTTTAGTCCAACTCAGAACCCTTTACACAACCACCAAAAACATCAAGATCTTAATTTCGCTCACCGCACTTTCGTACTTCGATGATAAATTACCGTATTACGGCATAATTTATGTGTTAAAATTTCGGGAGCGCTATTGTTAAAATAAATTTAATGTTAATAACATTCAAGTGGCCTCCCTCATCGTTACCTCTCGTAGCATTTTCAAGGCGCTCAACTCGTTGAAGAATTTTAAATCTATCTCAAGATCGTCGGATACATTAATTGAAAACCAATTGATTTGTATAGGGTATTTTGTAGACTAATTAAATTATCGTTTGCGAGAAAATTGCGGTGTTTTCTAAGCAATAAGACAGTCTACGTTGTCTCTCTTCTGTTTAAACTTTTTTTAAATGGCTTTGCTTGTAAAAACGAAAAATTATGTACACATTAGAATAATTATCATAGTATAATAATAATACGGCCGAGTTCAAAATGTGCAATTTTAAAAACCAAACTACTGGACTGATTTTGATGAAATTCTATGGGAGCAATCTGAAAGTATATCCTTTTAAACTTAAAAATAATTTCCAAATTGGTTTAAAAAAGGAAAGAGTTATGCGGTCACAAATATAAAAATAATACAACCAAATTGAGAACCTTTTCCTCTTGAGGTCGGTTAAAAATAAATGAACAGAACTCGGTAGTCTGCGAGTTTGACATCTCAGCTTTGTCTCCTGATCCGCAAAAACACAGGTTAGATGTTTTTTTTTAACTTTTTCGATTTTACAATAGGCCCTTGTGCGGCTTGTGCCTAACGGCGTAGGTTTCAATCACAGCAATAAACTTGAGCTTGAGACGAAGGAAAAAATCTTAATCTATAGCCTAGAGTGTACTTTATAGTGTCTAGCTGGTCAATTAAAAAATCCTACTTGTTACATTTTCAAAGAAACGGTTACGTTGAAAATCTGTTGACAAGAACGTAATAGTGTGGCCGCGAAGCTTTAAAATTACAGCCATTGAAAGCCAGTCTTCATAGTACATTAGGTGTTCTTCACATTTTACATCACGCTCTTACTTAAATCAGGTCAGCTGTTGTCAAATGCCTAAAAATAATAATAAAGTTTGATAAATGCCAATATTAATTATGCAGCAGTCATAACAAGTAGGTACGTGTATGGTGTATGATGAAACACATCAGCTAGTAACTTTTACCGCTAAAGGCTCGAAGAGGAAGTTTTCGTAGTTGAGTAATCGACGCAACTCGCTCATCTTAATTTAGTGCTCTTGTTTGCGGTAAATAGCAATTTGAAACTAGTTGTCCGACTGAGTAACTTCCCTCAGCAGTTTATAGCGTTGAATAGCCAATGAGCCACTTTACTGAGGACTACAGGGTTGCTACCCTAAAGCCTTAATTTTGGGAAACTCAGATTATATTTACACTGATGCGTACGCGCATCATTTTAGTCACAAGAAGTGCACTGCTGGACACAGGTATCCTCCATGGATTTCGAAAAAGACGTGATGAAAGTGGCTTGCAACAGGCGTCTTGGCCTCTTCATAGAGGTCACAGAGAGACACCGAGCATAGCGCTCTCCATAGCTCGATGTGTTCAATCTCCTGATAAGGCGGTATTTATGACTTAATCAAGGTTGTAAGAATCAATTTGTAGCAAATTAGTCGTCAATGAATGCTTTTGAAGAAGCCTGTTTTCAACAGTGGGTCTGTCGGCTGTTCAAGAAAAATATATTACTTACTTGTATAGGGAACATAGTGGAAAGATTACGCGTTTGTACGAAAGTATTTTATATTATGTGGGTTTAAATTTAATTATGCTACCACTGAGCTACGAGTAGCTTGTTATCTGAGTTAGTTTAAATAAAATTATTCTGAAGGAAATTGTAGTTTATTTTTTATTAATATATTATTTTCGTGAGAACCCTAATAGCTGCATTCACAGAAATTAGGTATATTGATAGTTATCAATATCTGCACTGTAGAGTGTAGACAGATTAAAACTGGAATTCAGTGTTCAATAGAAATCTGGATTTGGCTGCCATCCAAATGTCAATTACTACGTAGTAAACAAATAGATGACGTCATCTTTAAAGACGCGCTGGCTATTCTGGTAATAGATCAAATATGAATAACAGTTATGCCCTTGGAAATCCGAAAACTCTGTTTTATTTGTGGTCGACAGGCTAGGTATTTGACCTCAGATTTCCAGATGTTAAGTAACGACGTAAACGAAGATAAAAGATAGCATAGCTAGTATAACGGGAATAGCGCTTATTCTATGAAAAAATGCAATAAACTGACGCAAAATATACACATATAATACTTTGACTGTTTCTTACAGTATCTTCTGGAACTTCTAATGTAATAAAAAATTCATTCAAATTAGAAAAAGTTAAAAAAGGGCGTTAAACGTCAGAAAATAATCAAACCATTAAACAAGCTCATTAATAACAAAGTCAACTCCTTAACTGGGCTGTTCCAAGTCATTATCTCCAGAATTTCATTTCAGCATTTCAGAAATAAAAGTTGAAATTGCTCATTACTCTTACTTTGTTTGCAGTGAACTCCGAGCTGGCATAAAATGCATAGAAAACTACACCAACGTATGTATGGAGAAGCACGAACAAGTGGTTTTCAGAAGGATATACGCGGGGATCATCGATGTCGTCCAGGATCTGTGCACTAGAGGAGAGTACCAAGACGAGTACTTAGAACACGCGGATTGTGTGAAGAACGTGAGGTCTGATTATGAGACTTGTAGTAGGAAGTATGAGGTGACTCTCACTGAACTGAGTAAGCACCAAGATAGAGACCAGTACCAGACTGATCAGTCCAATCGCGTGATCAACCACGAAGAGTATTTGAAGACGGTTTGTTGGTGAGTTTTATATTTTTTTTATAATTGTTTAAAAAAGTTATAGGTATATCTTGTGTGAAAAAAGTTAAGTAATAATTAAGTAGTAATAAAAATAAAATTAAAAAGATTAACTACTTCATAACTAAGTTTATAACCGTAAATGACTTTATTTTCGCATAAAATAGAATTAACATTATTATTTATAAAAATCTAATATTTATTCTTCACAAAATGAAAACGACGCGAAATATTAAATGTAAATTTGGTCGGTACTTGTACCTTGACGGTATTTGTACTTGGGTATACTTTAAATTCTATTTTCCTAAGTGGCCAGTTTGTTTCGATCCTGGGATTCGTGCTCAGAATAACAGCTTACCTGACTCTCGTATGCAATGAGCTCCAAATAGCGAGTCAGTTCAAGCTTTTAATTTTTTTTGCTAAAATATAAAACCATTTAGGTATATGTATACTTATTTAATACATCAAATAAAACTATTACTCTAGAATAATACGCTTCAAATTATTGTATTGTCATCGGGCCTCGATAAGTCTACAAAGTTTGAATGAAATTTGACCGTTTGAAGTGGGTCAAAATCAAGTCCAAAGGTTACAAACAAACATGCATACAGGTGAAGCTAATAAACGCGTGTTAAAAAGGCCTTAAATAGGCTTTATAACCTGTTGCATGCTTGATTGGTTTCGAAAAGGTGTCGCGAGATTCATGCGAAATGTAATGGGAACTAAATTTACAAAACGAATAGTACCTTTAAATGCCTTTAATATAGTTTTAGATCCGGTTAAACAAATCTTATTGTTATGTAACTATCATAACCTTACTTTATGTTCACTATTCCTATTTGTTTATATTTCTTACAATATGTATTAAATAGTTTACAAATAGCTTTTGGTGTAAGCAGTATAGCGGATATATAATTAATACTTAGATAAACTTTATAGTAAATAGTATAAAATTATAAGCAAATACATGTATATGATTTATTTTAAAAGTGTAACGGGGCCTCATCGCTAATATCGATCTCTTTCAGACAACTTTCAAATGGAGAGGACAGAAAATAATGAATTATAACACAGCGTGCATTGCTTCCATCTATCTAAAATTTTTAGAACGAATAGAAAAGTAGACACGTGTAGTTTAGTAGTAGGTAGTTGGAGTAAACACGTCTCGGGTCTTGTTTACGTCTGTTGCCGCCATTCGCTCTCAAACGACCGCGAATCGTGCTTTTGGCAACAACAATGGTACTAACAAAAAAATGAAGATTATCAGCGTAGTTCATAAATTAAATAGAACGCGTTAAGGTGGAGAGGTTATTAGTTTCGGAGAGGTGTCTGTTTTTTATTACCGATGTGACAATTTAAAGTTTGAATGGTAAAATCTGACTGTCTATGCACTACATGTTTACGTGTATATGTTTAATGATTACATCTATTTCCTTGTCAAGATAAGTAAGTAAGTAAGTTCGTATAGACTGAGTGGCCAGCCCTATTGTCAGAGTTATTAAGCTGCCGAAAGGCCTTGTCAAGATAATATAAGTACTTACGATATTTATGCACATAAGAAATGTGTCAAATAAATTAAGCCCTACTTACCAGATTATTATAGGATACATTTCTATGAATAATACCTACCTAATAATTGAGATCTAGCATAAAACAATAAATATACTGTCAGTCAGTGTTCAGTCTGATATTTTTTTTTATTACATAAACTTGCTAAATCAAATAATTCCTAAAGCTACCTATCGTAGATGAGGTTTATAAGTTAAGACCCTTAAACTTGGATAGTAACTTGAATAATTATAATTAATAGATAGTTATTCATAAGTTAAGCTCGTCCTACTTATTATAAGTTCTTGCAATGTGACAGTAGTGAAAGTTAAAGCTTTTATTGTCACTGTCACATGTCAGAAAGTAGCTATACAACTTATGTGGATCTACTATGATTAAATGCAAATAGTACTTAGAAATAATTAGAAAGTAGTCAGGAAATTACATTAATTAAACATCAGACATATGAACCTACTTGTTAACTTGCATAAGCTATATATAAATAATTAAGTGTTATAGACTTATTTTCTTTATCGACAGAGATTTTTACACTACCGTTGTATGTCATATTTGATACAATATAACAATACAATACAATCCCCATACAATTGTCAACGAAACGTTCACCTGTCATTTTCGTTTTTTTTCTGGAATCAATAACGAGGTTGCATCATTCACAATAATTTCAAATTCTTGGAAAATTATTAACGCAAGCTTGTCTTGCTCTTGACCAGTTTTTAGTATTTGTTGATTTATATCATAGTGAACCGTTAAAGAGATTCGGCCGTTTAAATGTAGGACAGACAGATACCGGTGTGAGCCTACATGAATAGTCTCCCACGCCCTTAGCACGGAAGGCAAAAAAATAATTTAATGAATGGCACTGCCCGAACCGAGATCCCCTCAATATAAAAACTCCTTCATAACAAGACTTCTAAATTAAAGTCAAGTACGCGTACTTTAATAAGCCCTCGTAACGAAGCAATATCTCAAATTTTACAACTTTTGTACACGTAAATAGAAATCTTTATTTAATTAACATGCTGGCAAAGTTTATTAGCATCGGAACGGCGCACCCTCAAGATCTTACGTTAATTACTTTGGCCACAGTAATCCTGTTACTCAGAATTTACTTAATTCAGCATTGCTTTCACTGAACTTTACTGGTGAATGTGATATTAAAATTGGATTCATTAAAATGCCTCGTAAAAACAACCTTGGCGTCGAGGTTTGACATCTTGAGGTTAGATATTGGCGCCAGTTTTACTTCTACAGACTTTCCTGACAAATGGCAAGCAAATAACTCTTATTTCTTACAAAACCTCGTAGCCCGTTTCTAAGTTTGATTTACGAGTATGTGTTTTATAGGCGGGGTCCAGCAGTGGGCCCCGCGCCCACTGCGGGGTCCGGAATCTATTCATTGTGAGAAGGGTAAAGCCATAGTCTACCACGCTGGCCAAGTGCGGGTTGGCAGACTTCACACATCTTTCAAGATCATTGAGAACTCTCAGACATGTAGGTTTCCTCACGAAGTTTTCCTTCACCGTTTGAAGTTGGCGGCAAGGCTTTATAAGTTTACATATTTTTAAAGTGTGATAAAATTATAATAAATAACAATTAGGATAATAAATCTTCACAAAGAGAAATGTGAAGCGCGTATTTCTGAACACAAGAATATTTTTTACCCCTACACGTGATCTACATATCATAATGGATGTTTAATTAACCTAAACAAATTTTGCTCTTGTTACAATATGGAAGGCTGAGTGGTTCGTTTCCAATAAATACATAATTTGAGTGTGTTTAAATCATACATGACTCGGAATATTTGTGCTTATCGTAGACCATAAAATGTGTAAATGTCTTTTCATTTTCCAAAGAAATAGACATAAATAAAAGGCACAACACAATTAACGGATCACGATTAAAGAAACGTTTTAGGTATAGAAAACGTTTATCCAGTTGCACGACAGTCATCAAGTTGTACGAAAAAACTGTACGTTGAATTTTTATACAACAACAACGAAAAAGAAAGGGCTCAGTAAGATACAGAAAAAATAACAACAAGTATAATTTTAGAAAACCCAAAAACCATCGACAAAATAAAATGGTTTAGCCGTTGCAATTAATGTAGCAATAAAAATTATTACCCAGATGATTCCGGAACACCAAATCAATATTATCCTAAAATTCAAATTCAAATCAATATTTCCCTTGTGAAAATATCGGAAATCCACCTTCATATTATACACCAAAGATAACGCAATTAATTTTCCTTACAACAATGATCAGAGAAACAGAAGAAATGATAACTTCGGCTATAACAGGAATAACCCGCATTATCCTGGATCCCCATACAACTTATATAACCAGAAAAAAACCGGATAAGCTTATTAGGATTTTGGATATAAAATTATTAGATACATTATTTTCGAACCAGAACATATTTAAAAAAAAATTATAATGTAAGTACAATGTATAAATAAACAGACAAAAAACTTCGCTATAATTATACTTCGAAAGTAAATTAAAAACACTTGCCTCTTAAAAAATTTAGGATATATTTAAAAAAATAGAAAACTCAAAACCCCTCTACAAAAGAAACGGCTGAACCGGTTTTGATGAAACAACTAAGAACACTTTCGATAAAATTCTCTTTCAAACAAAAAATAACTAGATCAAAATATGCTACAGACAGACACACAGATACACACATCAAACTTATAAGACCTCTGTTTTTGGGTCGGGGGTTAAGAAGATAAATAAAGATATACTTAGTAATATTACTTTTTATAATATAAGGAAATATTTAGTTCGCCAGTCAATAATTTCTTAGCTTCCCACGATAACAGATCAAGATCTAGGTATTTAATTAAAATCGTCGAGTTCATCTCGAAATGCCAAAGCAGAACGAGTTTCATTCGGAACTGAACGACTGAGCGACGCTAGAACTTGGAACTACCACCTCACTTCAAAGAAAAGTAGATGGCTACTCGTGAATATTGAATAGGTAGCCTCGTTAGTAAAATATTCAAGAAATCGAACGGCCTCCCTAATTACACAAAGATAGGTAAACCTCTAAGTCGCTGAGCCGTGAATTTAGCTGATATTAATACTTGTCACAAACACCAAAATTTGCATGTAAATTGGTCGTAGCGTCTTTAGTTTGAGAGTTTTGGATCGTTATTTATGTAAGCGAAGATTTGCTTGAAATCTGTGACGTTATTGTTTGCTTAGATTTTTAACCGAGGTTGAATGGCCCCCCATTCATTTATTACGTAAGACGATCACAAAAATGCGCAAAGTTAAAATTATACTTTGAAAAAGCGCGGCAACCGCGCGAGTGCCGAAGTGCTCTCTGATGTGTATAAAAGTACATGTCACAAGTCAAAAACTAGCAAAAATACTCTTACGTAATAAATGAATGGCCCCAATATGTATAAACCACACCCTGCCTCCAGGGTTAGCATGGGACGTAGACAGTCTTTCCCCCGTTTTATCCACCTTTCAGAGGAAATAAATTATGTACTTGACTTGGTTTAATTTGATATTTTAATTATAATTTGACATTGTATTATAATTGAAATTATAACTTCATATTTTTGACTTTTTTAAAATCTGTAATAATATATTTTGTTTTTTGGAATGTCATTTTTAAATCACTCTGTGAACCCACTTCCAGTATTGCATGCCTGCTGGAGAGGCAAGTTTGTATAGGGAAAATCTAGAATTGTTATAAATCCATATTTTAAGATACTTATTGTACCTACAAACTGCAATAAAATGATTTGAATTTTACTGACATTGACAACTGACATAACAACGTGGATAAAAATATTTAATCTACCTTCCGTGCTAGGCCAGCTGATATTAAGAATTAGCGTGGTATTTACTTACTTTAAGTTATGTTCAACTTCCAACTTGCCTGGCGGTAAACGAAGTTTTTCTTCTTTATTCACTGTCACTAATGACATTCCCATTACGTTCTTTATCAAAAACTGTCATTGTGTGTAATTTACTATCACTTTTAATAGTTGTGGTCGTCATTCATATATTCGCTAATGTTCCAGTGGTCGATTGCCTGAATTACTTTAGGAGGACATTTACTTCTTTATGTTTTGATAGATGTCTGTATTATATACTCCAGAGATTTTCATATTACATTTATTTCATTGTGATATTTTTTTAAGAAATACCCAACATTTGTTAGGGAATTCCAGAGTACGGCCGTGCGTCAATCACATTTGATTATTTATATCAATTTCCTTGCTGATATAACATACAGATTATAAATTATACTAAAACTAATAAATAAATAATAATAAATATTTCCTTGCTTAATTTCCGTGTAATTAAAGAAAATCTAGATAGCAATTACCCAATACAAACTGATATTGCCAATCAAATCCATTCCCATCGCCATCCCCCCGTCATTAAAGGCTGATTAAGATTCGGGCCGGATTAAGTGACGCACTTAACGCTCTCTCGGTGTGTTAATGACTTCTTTATCAGCCCTTTACAGCTATAATCTGAAAACATTTATTTTTGCGAGCCACTTAGGGGTTCTTTAAGCATTTAGCGCGCCGCTCGACGATCGGATTACTTTATGAAGTGAACAGAAGGCGATTTGTAAATCGGAGATTTTCTTATCGAGTACGATGCTTTTCTTTGTCTTTAATATAACAATTATTAATAAATATATTCGTACAAAACTGACCATTTTAGTACAGGTAAATAGCAGATTCTATAATAAAGGAATAAAATTGTATTTTGTGACTGGGCCGTTTGTTTTAATTCAGATCGTAGCAAAGGATCTAGGTTATACTTACTTCAAAGGTATATTGATTTTATCACAATCGGTTCAGTACTTTGGTTTTTATAAACAAAATAACTGGAAAATGTTATCAAATCAAAAGTCAGTTGTTTCAAACATTTTTTTTCTGTATGACAAATATATTCCAAGGACACATCGAGAAACTAAGAAAGCTAACACTTCAAATACGCACGTAAATATTAATTTCAATTCGTCGTATAAACTAACCATGCCTGGACCCTGCCCCGGGACATTTTCTAAGTTGCTTAGTAATATTAGTTGTAATATTACTTAGTTATTTTAGATTTTTAAACGATTACTTGTTATAAAAATAGATCTGCGCTTAACCTCCTTCAAAACATGGATAAAAAGGAGGGATACTGTTATTGTTATATATCTAGACCCTTTAAATTCTCAACTCCAGCTTATACGTAAGAAATTCGAAGCCATTCACGTTAAATTCTTGTAAATTTACGAAAGGAATTTAAATGCATTGCAGTGAATAAAGCTAAGTACTTTGAACTCGGTGCGGATAAAATTCCAGGCACTCAACGTCAAAAAGGCAAAAAAGTCTAACGTGTACAAAATTACATTTTCATTGTAAAAGCTAGCTAGCTGCCGGTCACTTTTTCTAGTTTAAATATTCTGCGCTATCACAGGATTCATACATCGTTGGTCACGCAGTGTCACAATGGAACGATGAACAAAAACATCGCAATCCTGCAAAAAAAAAAAAAACTAGCGAAAATCCGAGGCGACAGTGTTCGTATTAAACTCGGTACCGCGGGCACGATATGAAAATGAGTTAAAATGGTATGCATTATTTTTTTTTTTTTTTTTTTAGTTTTATACTCGACTTTGTTAAAAATGCCATGCGTCGTTATTATTTCTTTTGATAATGTTTGTGTTTGAACATTATCATTTTCCCGCAATAAAAGGACTAAAATAAAGTGGAAAGACTAATTTTCTTTCTAAGTAACAAAATTAAATTATGTTAATTGTTGGTGTCGTTTTTAGGGTTGCGTAGTAACTCTTTTAATTTCACCATGTCCGTTCGTCTGTCTGTCCGTCAGAGGCTTTGGTCAACGACTTTTAGTATTAGAAATAATTTGGTAAAGTATACGTGAAATGGTAATTTAAACTATATTTCTCTATGGTTTCTTGAGAAAAAATGTCTTGATAGATAGACGGACAGGCAAACGGACAATGAAGTGATCGAAAGTGAAGGAAGAAACGAAAGAAGGTTGCGATTTTCTAAACGCTATTTTTATTTATTTATTTATTTTGTGTGGAGCCCGCAAGTTTTCTTAACAAACCACTCATTAAAAATTAAAATAAAACCATCCACAATCAGCTGTCTTCGCAGTCTTTATCTCCCAACCCAGTATAATTGGAGGAAAGAGTTAACTTTTCCTTACAGACCATCGCCTCTACGTAATAAAGTCTGATAAAATCATTTTGAGTTTTTAAAGTTTTAATAAGCCTTCCAATCGGATCTACTGAAGCTCCGCTAACTTTTACAAACGAGAATACTTCTCAAGTCGTTATTAGTTCGCGCTGGACCTCGGAAACCTAAATGAATAGGGAGCGCTGTAATGAACTGAATGTTCCAGAAAAGATTCTATCTCTAATAGTCTCATTCCTAATAGAGATATACGTGAGTGTTATTTTGAGTCATTTCCGTTCTCTATGTGAACATTATGATACTTTTTTTTATAGGTTTGAGAAGTCAGGATCATACACAACAAATAAACATCTTTTCACTCCTCTTGCCCAAAAAGTCCGTCATTGTAGCGTACTAAAGCGGGGGAAATTTAAGCTCTAGGAGATAAAGTATTTGTTTTTTAATTTTTATCTGTTACCAGAGAGCCTACATACACGAAACAGTCTTTATTCAAAAGTGGAATAATCTCTTTGGAATATATTTACATTCTCTTTGCAAACATCTCGTTAAATATCCAGAATTGGGTATGTAAAGAAAAATGTAACATATGCTGATTCCAAAACCATTTCGAGATTATATGTCTATAAACCATATTTTTTTATTTAGGGCACATAAAATGATGAGATCGCGCAAATTTTTGCGAAAATATAAAAAATATTTGACCTTCAGTCGACCTCTAAAATGTAAAATGAAATGTAGTTTAGTTAGTAAAAAAGATGAAACTGACAGCATTGGCATTGACAAGAGAGACAATATCTCTATGACAACTGTCATACCAAAATAAATAAACAAAGAAAATAATTATTTTGTGTGTTTGGTGCTCTGCTACTCTATTCATTTGTATTAAATTAATTCTGTTCCTTATCTTTACGACGACTTTGCTTTCCTACCGTTTTGATTGATACTGCATTTACGTTGACCACTGCTTTGTTATAAGGAACTGTTTGCCTACTGATTGGATAAATTATGGATAATTTTGTACGTGCCGACTCTGCTAACTTACTTAAGGTTGAGAATCTTATCATTCTGGAGTTCATCTCAACTAGCGACAAGAACAATATCGCAAAAATCCGAGGAGCTAAAGAGCTAAAACTTATGAACAATGCCAGGATATGAAATAAAAGTGATTGACAGTACATAACTTCTTTTTTGAAATGATTTTATTGTGTTTAATTATATACCAATTTCATTGTAATTATATAAGGGATTATTTTATTTACATTTATACATTATTTATTTTATTCTGGTTCCTTTTTCTGGTTCATTGTACTGCAGCATCAATGCTTCGCCCAGGAACATATTCTACGTTAACTTGTTCACACCAGTCTTTTAAAAGTTTCCTTTACTTGAAAAAAACAGTTTATTAGGATTTTTGGCACGAAAGTCGAAACATTTCACAGTTGTAGTTTCTGAATAATATTGTGAATTTGTTTCATTTCAATGCGCAAACACAATCGCGAAGACCTTAGAAAACATTAATTAATTACAACGAGCTCAATATTAATTATTCTTTTTTTCATTCTTTATGTTTACACAACGTATTTGTTTTTTCAAAACACAACAAAAACCGATGATCTCTTGTATCAGTCAGAGACAAAGACGAATATAGGTACATGTCACTGTCAAGTTGACGTATATGTATTTTTTAGTTCATGTTGGCTATCACATCTTATTCAGTAGGTACGATGACGTCATCCTTCCTACTGACGATTTTATCTTTAAAAAAATATTAAAAAATAAGTACTGAACAGAATAAAAAAATATTGAAATTTGTTTTTCTAAATGATCCATTCTATCATATAAAAATATAAAAAAAATACCAAAAAAAACTTTACATACCCAATTGTACAAATTGTACATATCATTTTTAATCAAATAAATTTTGAATTATTGTATTGGATTATTTTCTTTTCTTGCAATCGTAGTGAAAAGTAGAGAGTAACACACGGCGCTAAACCCCATTGTAACTCGGTTTCTATTTACTCTCTACTTTCTAGTAAAAATCTACCTCGTTACAATGGGTCATTTTAGCACCATGTATAACAATCTACTATTTCACACCACCTGCCCAATAATGTTCCTTTTTACATCATGTATAGAGGGTCCAAAGTACTACATTTACATCCTAGGGCGTAATGTTAATGCTAATGCGTAGTAATGTTGTATGAGATTTCATTATATCACACTGTGATATAACGTGAATTGAATTTAGAATCTAAGCCTACTAGATTGTCAGAGTCCAATCAGAGATGAATACTTCTACCATACCGGCCCATAACAAAAATAATTCACTCGAAAATCGAACTGGCAACCGAGAATAGAAGATAAAAAAACCGGACAAGTGCGAGTCAGACTCGCCCACCGATGGTTCCGTACAAACTAAATAAAAGGGGGAAATCATTATTTTTTTATATTTTCCTTCATAAACCGAAAAATATACATCGTAAAAATATTTCACGACCCACTCGGATCCGAGTGGGGCGGGGCTATAGTAGCAGCGCCTCCCACTCGGATCCGAGCGAGCGTCCCGTTTATTTTGTAGTAGTTAGTAAAACGGCGTTGGAGGCAGTCAACGTTTCTTTGCGCGGCCACTCTGTACTTAATCAAAATTCGCCTACAAAGTTTTAGTTCCCAGCTGAAGTGAAGGGTCTGCAAGGGGCGAAGAATGTGTTAAAACCTGTTTTAGCTTATGCTAATGAGGCTCCTTCATATGATACCCCACATGATACGGTTAATTCACTTTAAAATTTGGGCCCTCATTCCTTGCATAGAGACACTATTTTTTTGGGATTAAATAAAAAATGACCAGTTTTCGGAAATTTTTCCTATATGTGTACTCTAACACAATGCTTCTTGCCAAATTTCATAGTTCTAGGTCAACGGGAAGTACCCCATAGGTTTTGATTCCCTTGTGAGTGTCGAAATGTGCGTTTTTACGACATATTCGGCTATAACTTTTTTTTACGAAAACTGAGAAATTTTATTTTTCTTTCTGCAGCAAGATACTATGGATTTGCATATATGGTTTTAATTTCAACTCGACACCTTGACGTGTTCCCGATATAAAGGTCTTGACACCCGGACAGACGGACAATAAAGTGATCCTATAAGTTCCGTTTTTTTCTTTTGAGGTACGGAACCCTAAAAAGAAATAAAACAGGCACGAATACTGCAACCAAAGAGAATTAAATATGCTACAACTGAAACATCTGTTGATTTTTTGATATTGTACTACGGTTGTTTTTTATATTTTTATTATGAAAATTTTAGCTTGATCACCGATCCCGCTTGTTTTGAACGACGTTTACGGTCTACGATGGAACGGACTTGTCTAGAAAAACTCTATTTTACTTGCGATTGTGACGTCCTGATATATAATGTAGGCTTAGAATGTAGGTTTAATAATGTCAATCAAAGAAAATCCATTCAGGTAGCGTATGCAGCAAGTTTTAAGTTCGTATGTTAAAAATAACAAAGCGCTCTGTTTTGTTAAATAAAATGTAGATTCAAAACCATTTCATTCTATTACCACGCAGTAGGTGTGAAAAGTAGAGTAGGTATGTACCACGGGCATAAAGGTGTTTTTGGCTTGGGCGACCTTGAATCCCTCGTTACACTTCGGATTCTAGTCTTAAATCCCTCGCTACGCTCGGGTGCTAAGCTAACCCTAGAATCCTACGTTACACTCGGGATTCAATATGTCGCCCGTGACATAAAACACTACTTTATCCCCTTGGTGCATAATCTACTATTATATCATTCTACACATAGCAATCAGGACCAATATATATGTAAGTTCTATTTTCCTATTTACATTATACGTCCTGCGTTTTTTTATCTTACGGTCTCATTCAGAAACGTCTGATAAGACCAATCCTGCTAAAATATTCTTTGTCAACTATTCCGGAGGGAACAGTCGCGCGCGAAAACGGAACAAAACAGTTTTAACTAAAATTCGCGTATTATTAGTTTATGACTGTTACTTTTTTAAACCGTATTTTAATGGGACTTCATTTTATATTTTTTTTTAAGCTATTGCATAGCTTTTATCGCGGGCCTTGAGCGTGGAGACCGAATCCAGAAATTCCGTAACGAAAATAACCTAACGCAGTAACGCCGATACAACCAATGCCACCTAGAGGCGATTTGCAGAACTAAAGAGACAAGCGTGATATTTCGAAAAGTCATTAAAAGTTCTGCTATTCATCGATAGATGGCAAAACTAAAAACTAAAAAGTATCACCGCTGTGCCGGTCGGAGTGGGGGGTGTTAGGAATACTGCATAAATAAAATAAATAATTATAATTACATAAGTTGATAAAAAATGCTATGCAATAGCTTTACCGCGGCAGTATATATATATATATATAAGTGGATTTCGGGTATAACGACAATGAAGGGACCACTCTATTTTCGTCGTTATATCCGGAAGTCGTTACAGGCAAAGGTAAAGAGATACAGACACGTACACATGTGTAGTTTATATTCATTTATTATTGAAAATATTTGCAAACATAGTTATTCACCGGTTCATTTAAAAAAATGTGTAATATTAGTTTGCTTCAATTTATTTTTTTGTGCTAGTGTACGCTGTAGGGTGTATTCTATTTTCATTACTTCTTCAATATCTATAATATCCTTTCCATCACCAAATAAACAGTATCTTTTAAGCTTTGTTACAACACCTAACACATCTTTAGTTGTAGGAATCTCACCTTCCTTGCAATCTTCTTCTTCCTCCTCATTTTCCTCATCTTGCGTCGTATGTGATGGAACAACAGTTTCAACAATTTCACTATCGGACAAATCGCTAGTAGTGATAAGTTGACTGTCAATATCAACATATGTTGCCCAGTCCGCAACATTTGTTCCGCTTGATGATACTGTAGTCAGTTGTGCCAATGGTAAGTCCAATTCATCATCGGAGTCGTCGTCAATTGTTGTGATAGCCGAAGATTTACGGAACCCAGCGTGTAGAAAACACTTTTTGATCGTATCTGGAGTCACCCGAGCCCATGCCGTAGTTACCATTTCAATGGCATCTAAAATATTAACGGAAAACGGGCCTGCCGAGTTTTCAATGTCGTTCATCATTTTCTGTACTAAAATCTTCCTATATGACTTTTGAGGGTTTTAATTATCCCTTGATCAATCGGTTGAATCACTGATGTAGTGTTTGGTGGTAAAAATGCCAGTTTTATGTTGGTCAAATTCTCTATTTTAGGATGAGCTGGGCAATTGTCAATAAATAAAATGATCTTCTTTTTGTTATTTCTTAACTGGGAGTCCCATTTGCGTAGAACTTTTTCGAAAATCTCTGAAGTCATCCAGGCCTTTTTGTTTGCTTCGTAATCAACTGGCAAAGATTTAACATTTTTGAAACATCTGGGTTTTTTTGCCTTGCCTATGACCAATAATTTTCTTTTTTCCCCTGCCATACTTGATGCAACAAGCACGGTGATTCTATCTTTTGATAATTTTCCACCAACGCACTTTTCCCCTTTAAATTTCAAGGTTTTGTCAGGAGTTAACTTAAAAAATAAACCTGTCTCGTCAGCGTTCCATATTTGGCTATCAGTATAACCTTCAGTCAATTTTGGGAAAACTGTTTTTAGCCAGTTGTCACAGTCACTTTGCGATACACTAGCGGCTTCTCCACAAACTTTGCCTACTACAATATCGTGTCGTTGACGAAATCGGTATATCCAGCTTTCCGAACACTCAAAATCCATTTTTCCAAACAGTCTGCCAAATTGATTAGCCTTTTCTTGCAGCAGACGACCGCTCAAAGGTACGTTTTGGCTTCTTTGGGCTTTGAACCACATTAGAAGGGCATTTTCGATATCTTGATGCGTCGGTTTGCGGTTTTTCTTAATTTTTAAGGATTTGGATTCAAAGCATTCTAATATTTTATCACGGTTTTTCCACATCGTAGATACTGTTGAATGGGAAACTTTGTACTCTTTGCACAAATCAGCATTGTTTTCACCGTTTTTCAATTTTGAAATGATTTCCGCCTTTTCTTTAACAGTGAATGTGCGTCTAGCAGCCATACTTATTCAAAAGTTTACTAAACCCAGTTGCTACTCAGAATATCACTTTGTAACTGAACCATAAAAGCTCCGAAACGTACACGCTTCCCCTACCTACTTAGTTGATATCTATAAACAAAAGGTAAAGGTCTCCACACTTGCTGACCATCTGTGTGCAATGGATGTAAACAAAAGATAAGAAATGTTTGTGAAAGAAAAAAATCTTTGTGTCTTTGGCGGCCGACTCCGGTCACAATATCTGCATGGGATTTCTAGGAATTTGTTACAAATGATTCATTAAAAACAGTCGCTACACCCGAACTCGGCGTTACATCCAAAGTCGCTATAGCCACATGAATTTTGTACTAAAGTATGCTTTAAATTCAAGGGACTTAGATTTAACGTCGCTATAGGTAAATGGTCGCTACAACCAAGGTCGTAATAAATGAAATCCACTGTATATTATAATTAGATGTTTTATATGTACTTTTAAAAGTACATCTTAGAAAAATCATATTCATAACGATAAAAGTAGTGATGAGACGTTGGTACATAGATATAGAAGAGCGGAGAGGCTTACATTTTGTAATAATGTTTTAGTCAATGATCGGTATGCAAATAATAAAACAATTAGATATTCAAATCCTTACTGTTACTATGCATTGCGAAGAACCTGCAGATACCGTTTATGAATTTGTTATGCCGTAAATCGGGATGCTAAATCCGGTGTGAATTAGAATGAAAAGCTGCGTTTGGCAAGTTTGGAGTATTAAGTTAAATTTAAATCTAGCCCGGCCATGCGTCGTTTACGGTTAATTCACACTAATATACACTATGCTACAGAATTCTACTAAAGATACGAGTGCAAAAGTTTGCAACGGTTGTGTGCTCTATCCTCGACCACACCGTCGCTTGTTTGAGTTTTGTTTTGATAGAACTCTTACTCAGATATTTACCAACTTTAGACAGTTAGTTACTCGTCCGTCAAGCAGAAATGTAAATATACACTCAATCAGTTTAAAAAGAAAAAAATTAGGATGACATTTAGAAAATTCATCCCAATTTACGTGTATAAAAAGCTTAAAAATAGTAGGTTAAATCTGAATAAATAAGTGTCTTAATTAATTGTCATTTTTGTATATGATATATTCCAGACGTATTTCGATAAAATCGTAATCGAGCAAAGTACAATGTTTCGCGTTTCAAATCACGAAAATAACAAAAACAAGATGTATCCGTAATATATTATTTTTTAGTTTTTTTTTTCAAGTGTATAAAATTGATTGAAAAGAGACAATTCTGGGATACCATGTCAACCAAGCAATCATCAACTTCTTGCGTTAACTTTAGCGGTAATACCTAAAACTTGTATAATATTAATAGGTAGCAAATAATAAGTAGTTTAGATAGAAATTTCCACTTTCAAGAAAACTTGAAATATAAAACAATGAATTATATCACAGAACTATTCTATGAACTGAATAAGTCAATTGAATGAATCTTTTTAGCACAATACTATTTTTATTTCACAAAAAACGGCAACATTCGTTCTATCATTTTGGTGTTTATAATAAATTCGGTTATCATTCTCATCATCATTCATTCTTTCGGTTTAGTTGACAGTCTAGTGTGTCCTTACCCTAAGTGCTTACAAACGGAATGTTGCAAGTATTTCTGTCCACTCTGTATAATCCCCTGAGGGTCGCTAGCGCCGATCGGTGTTCCCAGTACTACCTGCCGCTTGCTCCCGCTTTGTACGCAAAAATTTAACAAAAAATGCTTACATTGCTACTGTGAAGCCTTTTTACGTAACTGAGTAAATGACAAAGTCGCGGGGTCGCTTGCTTATACACAGGGTTAGTTATTAATATCTAGCAACCTTTTAATTCAGGCTCGCTTCTGTACACTATGAAAAACCACTTATTTTTTTAATGAAAATTCATGGTTTTGAAATCAGCTGTTCATAATATATTTTGTTAACAGTCAATGAACTTTTTGCATGGAATATTTTTACTTTTATTTAAAAATCATAATCTTGAAATCGACATCACAAAATGTTCGACAAAAATTCATTTGATCTTGAAAAATGTTGGGGGTTGAGATATAGTCTTCAAAATTACTACGTACTAACAATAAACTCTGTATAATTGTAATGTAGTTCAATTTCTTACAGAACTTCATCATTCTGCTTGATAATGCACTAACATCTTGCGACGCGACTCCGATATTTTTATGCGAAACACATTGCTTCAAGGGTTAAATAATATGTAAAGGAAGTACCTACCTGTTATAATTTAGGTTTGTTTTATCACCCTCGAGAGAAATGGCTTAGGGAATAATCCTTGAAATAATCCCTTCTGGCCGGCTTTTCCCTATCGACCTTCTCAATAGTAACCCACTGTTCCTGCCATTAACCTCCTTACCTGTTACCACTTTACAAATAATCTCTTTCTGTATCTACTTTTGAGAGGGTGGGAGGCATCGGAGCTACTTGAATGCGATGAATTCATTACGATGATATAGTTATTGAATCATAATAACCAGTAGTTCTACGAACAGTAGACCTCGTGAGAGAGATTATTTGCCGGTCACTTTGGGTCATCTGTACATAATACCTACATAAAGTTGGCTTAGGAGGCCGTATATAAAATGTTGGCCGATTTCGCAATTTTAAACTTTCGTTCTACAAAAGTATTAAACACAATAAAATCTACGAAAATTCCACAATGCCACGCCGCTACGCTACGCCACTATCTCTTTTTGAGAAGACACAATAACTGCTTTTCTGGTTTAAAATTAATACAAATAAAAGCGGATAAGTGCGAGTGAAACTCGCTCATCGAGGGTTCCGTACAAACTAGTAGATAAAAGGGAGAAATTATATTTTCTTTCATAAGCTGCAAATTTCACATCGTAAAAATAATTAAAAACCTGTTTTAGCTTGTGCTAATGAAGCTCTTTCATATGATACCCCACATGATACGGTTAAAGAATTTTGGACCCTCATTCCTTGCATAAAGACACGATGCATAAATTAAAAATGACCAGTTTTCGGAGTTTTTCCTATATGTGTACTCTAACACGATGCTTCTTGCCAAATTTCATAGTTCTAGGTCAATGGGAAGTACCCCATAGGTTTTGATTCCTTTGTGAGTGTCGAAATGTGCGTTTTTTACGACATATTCGGCTGTAACTTTTTTTTACGAAAACTGAGATATTTTATTTTTCTTTCGGCAACAAGATACTATGGATCTGCGTATATGGTTTAAATTTCAACACGATACCTTCACGCGTTCCCGAGATACAAGGTCTTGACACCCGGACGGACGGACGGACCAGTTTATACATAGACGCTTCGCTCGCTGTGCTCGCTTGGTCAATTAGTTATCCTAAAATATTGAGACAACGGAAAGTGAAATAGTTAATACTTACGTAAAATATTATTTGATCAGTTTATCTCACTAGGAAAGCAAAGTTTTTGTTTGTATCAGCTACATTACTTATTGCCAGAAAAAAATATGGCTGTATACGTTTAGCTGTCTAAAACCGAAAAACAAAAAATTGTGTACAAATAAAATAGGTAGATAATAATGACGATTAAATCAGAGTTAGTCGTTCTAACCTTAGCTGTAGCAAATTTTCATATCGTTTAATTGATGGATTTGCAGAATAGTGTATAAAACAGTGCTTAAATAGCTAAATATTTACTAAGTAACAAAAAACCCACACGTACTTATTAACTTTATCTAATAGATAACGAGCGCAATGCAATACCGCGCAGTATAATTACTTCTGGTCAAGTTAATGGAATAATTAGTTAATAACGTGTATTTTTATTCGCAGTTCATTCCAGGAGTACCTGATGTGCTCAGAGCAGACAGTGCAGAGATCTTGTGGAGATAAAGCTGCCCTGTTCACTAGCGCTTTCCTGAAGCGCATGGCCTCTAATATTATAAAGGTGAGTTTATACATTTTATATTAATTTTTCTGTCATTTACTTCAAATTATAATATACACGTAAGCTTAGAAAACTATACACCTCCGATATACGAAACCAATTTTGATGTAACATATTCTCTATCAAACAAATAAAAACTAGATTAAAATAGGTCCATCATCGTGAGGTAAAAACATGATTGACTCTAAGAGCAAGATAGAGTGTCAACCCTATTGTACCAAGATCGAAAGCTTATGAGTGAGAGAAAGAAGACGTTTAGTGAAGTACGAAGAAACTTTTTGAAGTCCTGTGTGTGATTATTTGGTCTTGAATAATGTAGCTTAGCCTAGTATGATGGAAACGCACCCTAATAGTCCGTGGAGTCTTGACTAGGAGGCTTTTCAATATGTATTTATATTATACCGTATTTTTTTGTATTTGAATGAACGTAATTTGAAAAAAAGGTAGAGAAAACTATAAAAAATAAAAATACATAATACCAAGCACTAAAATGGTCATTAAAAGTTTTAGTAAGATATAAAAGGGTCTCAATGCCATTAACCATTACCATTAGCAATTTTAGTACCTAACGATCCTAAGTGCGTGTTTCACTAATACCTGAAACATTAATGCGGTGTGTAAATTACAGTGAGCACCACTCCTTTACTAAATACGTGCAATATATAATGTTACATTAAATTTTTACACCACGTACATAATTTAAACTTTAAAAAAATCTAATCTTTATAATAACCTTTAAGCACAAAACATAACTTTGTCTTAACACTTAACCCATACTGAGTAAATCAGTGATATTAAAAACTTAATTCTCTTCATACTGGGTTATTTAAATATTAACCTAAAAGTAGCTTATGCCTAATTATAAAAGCGAAAATAACTATATCTTTGTTGTTTTTTTACGATCAAAATGATGGACCGATAACTATAAATAATTATTTAATGTAGGTATAATAAACTAATTGTGCTCCGCAATCTATTTCTGTACCCCATTGGATAATAAATACGATTATTTATTATCAAATGGGGTACAGAAATAAATGCGCAATTTTGTTTTAAAAATCAAACTCTTGAATCTAACCGAACCAAGACAGGTAATTTTTTTAAATCGGTTCATAAATGAGTTATACGGTACCAAACATAAACAAGTATCTATGTTAAAAGAAAAACAAAATACCCGACTGCAGAAAAGCAGATTTTGCAGTCTAACGTTCGTTACGCTTGATATGCCGTTGAGTGTACGTTTTCTGTGAGAAAGTATGCGTAAAATCGCTCTCAAAGGTTGTTTATTGTATAAGTATATATAACCACTTGTTTATTACGAAAAAGTTTGTTGGAGGTTACGAAAAAACACATTTTTAATTTTTGCGAGAACTGTATTATTATTGTTACAAGAAAATATAGCCTATGACACTTTGAAAGTAAAGATAAATCTAACGACACCTCGCACATCAAAATCGGTCGAACCGTTTAGGCTGTAGGCGATCATATATAAATATACATACATACCCACATACATATATATACATACATACACTCGAAAAACAACTCTCCTTACGCAGTTGGGTAAAAATACAGCCATTGTCAACCTTCTACTTTTTAAATTCTGTAAAAATTTACATTTTTTTACTCCTCAGCTATGAATACCTATCATCATCAAAGTTTACTTCTTTTCCCATTTTTAAGCCAAGTTTGAAAGGAGGACGTACACGTTTCGAATAACAACAAGTGATATTTTTCACAGTCGCCAACTTTATTGTTTGTTTGATAAGATTACGCGCTTTTCGTGAACAAAACGGGAAAGTAAAACTCGGCCGCGACATCCGATTTGCTTCGTGACTGGAAGTGCCCTGAAGAGATTCCCTTTATTTACTTAAAGTAAAAGGCATATTAAATTGTGACCGGCCGAGTGTTACATGCACTTGTGCACTAGACAATGTAATATATGCTGTCATACTGTGATTTATAGTTATATATGACTATTAGCTGCGCCTTGCGCTATCGACCGCGTAATTATGAAAAACGGTGATGATGATGATTTTTAATTTGAACAAACGTGTTAGTCACGTCTAGTTTTGAGCCAATTTCTCCGACTATAGTTTCAACCGCAGACGGCGGTCTTTTTCAAAAGGAGCAGCGGAGCCGTCTCTCCCGAAGGACATCTCGTCTGGTCTCGTCTGGATGATGACGATGGTAAATAGTCTGTCTGTCTCCAGATGCACGGTTATGTCTGTAGTAAATTCCAAACGATAGGTTCAGTGGTTTGATATTGACAAGGTAACAAAATTCGCTTTTATGAAATGGTGGAATTAATTAGGATTCGGGTCTGCCTTTGGCAATTTTTTGTTTCTGATAGACTGTTAAAAATAATAGTAACATAATTGTCGTAACATCTATTGTTGTGCATTCAGACAATTTATATCTAAAAATGTGGAAAAGCTTGAGCGAGATACTGAGCCTTATAGACCTCGTAGCTCTTATAGAAAAGTCGCTCAGAATTTGTTGATAAATTCGGAAATTAATTTAATCGCAATCAGAGAATAGCTTTATCTTAAATGTTTGCAATATGTTCTTAATCTTGATCATTACATTTATCTAAAATACAGATCATTTCAATTTTACAAGTCCCTTCACAAATTGTTCAATGTGTCCTTGCGTTGAAAGGATAGCTCTTGGCATTCTTTCAAGTTGTTAGCATCGTTGGAAATTTGCTGGTATTCGTGAACAAGATAGCAAAAGCGGAAGGATTAATGAAAATCTTCAATTGCAACGATCTTGCTGAATTATTATAATGGTTACCGATATCTTGGGAAAGCTGAAAGCAAAAAAAGTGTTTGCTTGCAATACTTTTAAAATGCTTAAAGGTTTATCTTGGGAAAATAATGGAAATGTAATGCTGATTATATAAAAAGTTATATACATATAGAGATACAAGAAGTCAGTATTTTAGAGAAGATATTTTCTTTTCTAGATAGAAGTAGATAGGTATACTTATTTGGTGCTGTCACCTTAAAATGAATAAAAAGAACAATATTATGTTAGTGGTATATACCTACTCTTATTTGCGTACGTTATTCCCCAAAGTTGGAGGGTCGTGACTTGCTAGGGTGTTAATTTTTCTATTCCTTATACTCGTAAAAATTTCATCACCCGTTCCATAATCTATGCTCACACACAGCTTTGGCAATGTTAACATAGAAAGTGTTACGTATCTGAAAGAACTCTAATAAAGATTAAAGGTAACTTCTTTGAAGGAAACTCGCTTTGACTTTTGTCTCACTTTTTCTACGTTTGAAAGACTGAGATAAAAGTTACAGCGAGCCTGCTTTGGATTGCAATTAGAGCTATGAGCTCGCCTGTTATTCTTTTCAGTATTTACACTGAACTTCTTATTCTTGGTATTTTGAAATCAGAATTCCAGGAAATTTTATCGGTTAAGATAAATACAGAGGGTTCTTAAGTATACATACTATGCGATAACAAAGTCTATATATCAAATTATACAAAGTTTATACGTTCTTAAGCAACTGATTAGAGAACGAGATACTAAGAATTTACCGTCATCAAGCCTCTTCAAATGAAACCCAAAATAAATACCATTGTTAACCTTTTCCTGGAAGGTTCTCAAACTTTTTACTTTAACAAGGATAGTACATCAAATCTCACATGAGAGTAAAATTCATAATATCATTTTTTACAGACATTCAAAAAGAAGAAGGTTATCAATTCGACTGTATGTTTTTTAGGGTTCCGTACCCAAAGGGTAAAAACGGGACCCTATTACTAAGACTTCGCTGTCTGTCTGTCTGTCTGTCTGTCTGTCTGTCTGTCTGTCTGTCTGTCTGTCTGTCTGTCTGTCTGTCTGTCTCCAGGCTGTATCTCATAAACCGTGATAGCTAGAAAGCTGAAATTTTCACAAATGATGTATTTCCGTTGCCGCTATAACAACAAATACTAAAAATTTAAAAAAATAAAATATTAAGGGGGGTCCCCATACAATAAACGTGTTTTTTTCGTATTTTTTTGCTCAATATTAAAAACGGTAACAGGTAGACGCTTCAAATTTTCACAGAATATTTACTTGTATATTACCTTTCAAAATAAATAATTAAATAACAATAAAGTAAATATTAAAGGGGGGCTCCCATACAACAAACGTAATTTTTAAGCAATTTTTACTCGATCTCAATTAAGAGGTAGAAACTTGAATATTTGTAAGTAAATATTTAGAAATATATTAACTATAAAAATAAATACCTAATCTAATACATAAAAACTCACAAAATGAAAATAATCCGTGCATCTAAACGCGGTGCGAGCGCCGGTTTAGCGGGGTAGCGGGGGAGGTAACATCACGGAGCGAGCCATAGCCGCGCGTATTCGCGCGAGCGTCGTTATGCTGCCCGGATGTGTATCGAAAACCTACCTATAAGTTTGCAATTTACTACTTGGAATTTCGTTGATTTCTCGTTATTTTATAAACAGAACTAAACTTTGTAGTATTATAGATGATAGTACGGAACCCTTCGTGCGCGAGTCCGACTCGCACTTGGCCGATTTTTTTTGTATGTTTATTCATCGATAACTCAGCCAATTGTGCATTGATTTGGATGTTTCTTTTTTGTTTTAACTCAGAGGTCCCATATAAATTTATTCAAAATCTTTTTTGACGTGACAACGTCTAATAAATCAATGAACGCCGGCTGTACGCACGAAAAAGTATGACTCATTGTCCCGTTGCGCTCATTTAAACGTTTGCATTTCATCAATGTTTTGTTATGACGTTATCACGTTAAACAATCGTCCGTAAACCGACTTTACAGAAAACCAATTTTTTGTGTAGAAATAGGTTTGCGCTTGACCGCCAACTGGCCTGATGTTAAGCGACAGGTAAGTAATGTAAGCGATCGACTCAGTAGGTACTATACTAAAGTACTGAAAAAAACTAAAGTTGTTTATAATAAAAAACTGATAAAATATCATTCATGTAAACAAATTGCGTATTTTGAAGTTGTTTTTTTTCAGTTTTTTAAACTATAATTTTGTAAAATTTGTTTTGTATTTTCACAGAATTTCTGCCTCGAGTACCGGGAACAGGAATGCCGTTCAAACGACTCGAGCACACAGACGAAGCAAAGTTTGCTGCTGCTAACTGGTGTCAGTGTAATTCATTTAACTCTCAGAGCGTATCAAAACGACGTAACTGGAAGTTAATTGCAATTTTTTGCTGTTATTTTTAACTTAATTTTTAAATTTAGAAGTGGAAAACGCAGGTCTCTTGTCGTTTTCCGTTATCATAAGCGTGGTAACATAATCATCACAAATATGATAGTGAAAAGAGAACAATTAAATATTCATAAAAGTGTCTGTATGAAAAAAAAAATTTAGGGTTCATCCACAGGGGTAAAAAAAATTCGCTACGTCTACAGTCTTTGGGTTCAACAGTCATATTTTTTTTTTACTTCAGGAGACAAAAAGTACGTCGTTTTTACAGAAGGGTTATGGCTTAATCTAAACGTCATCTGATTTCGATGATTTTTTAAATAACAAATGTATTGAAAGTATGAAACGCTAGGCTATTTTATTTATTGCTATAAAAAAAATTATAACTTCAAATAAAAACAGTAAAAATATAAAAACTCAAACTCAAATTTCACTCCATTTGAATGGATAAATGCATGATGTAATAATAATAATCATTGTTATTATTAATTATAAACGATCGTCTTATTAACTAAATTGTCAAATTAAACTAATGTGTTAATTTGACAATTTAGTTAAGTGACAAAGAAAGTATGAAAACCTTTGTAACTTTATAATACTTATCTATGTTAGAGCTTTAAAATTTAAATCCAACTGAAGATTTATCTGTACTTCACTGGTGCCGCAGTGAAGTACGGGTGAACTTTGACACTAGGCGACTCTAAAATTCAGGCTGTAAAAATTGTTAGGACAGTTTAAACCACCTTCGTGGCTTTGTGTAAACGATACAGTGTTGCCGTGCGTTGTGAATTTGAAATTAGAACACTTGCGGTTGCCAGTGTCTGGCGTAGCGTATTTAACGTACGCAGTGAACTGTGAGGTAAATGCGGGTGAATGTTGCAGTTCCTTTTATGAAAAAAAAAACTTTATTTATTCTAGTTACGTTATAGCAATCTCATCGTGAATTTGATTATTGTTTTACGTCCAACGTATTTCTTTGTATCGCTTTGTTAGTTATGTTAAGTAGGTTTATTGTTAAAGTAATGTAGGTTTTTGAAAAACGTAAGAAAATTTATGTAAATTGATTTTATTGCATGACGGAAGTTTGTCAGTGTATCTGGTGTTTATAAGGTTAGTTGAAAAGGATATGATAAGTGACATGTTGTGATGCTCTTCATGTTAGCGTAACATTTCTGACTAACCTTGTAGAATTGCTCAATCAAAAGTGTCAGATAAAAAAATGTTACTATATTTTTGTGTTCATTTAAAGTTAATTTAAAATTTACATTCTTAAGATTATTTTGGTAGATCAAATTATAATTTTCTTATTTTGTGTATAATGATGAAAAAGTAACATTATTAGTTTGAGGGAAGCTCAGAACATTCTGTGATACAATCTTAGGGAATTACCCATCCTCGCGTCCATTTATCTCACTTCTTATCACAATTCAAAGTTAGCTCTCAAGTACTGCCTTGATACTACTAGCATTACAACAGTGCTACTGTGAAATGTTTGTGATTTAATGATGGTCTCACACTGCGTGTTTATTAGGTTCAAAAATAACGAATATAGGTATTCTTAAAGTTTTATTTTGAAACGTTTTGTATTTATTTAGTTATGTTATCAAAATTGTATAATAATAAATTGAACGTAAAAGGCGAGCGTGCCTTAGTTAGCCAGACCAATACTTACCGGTCAATTGGTAAGAAGAGTCTTACTTAGAAACGCTGAGCGCATATTTGTTTTGTTTCGTTTTCGCGCGTAACATTTCCCGTCTGACAGATAGTGACAAGTCCTTTTCAGCGAATAAAATTTAAACATGCGTTTATAAATAAGACGGTGAGAGTGAAAGAATTAACCAACTTACAAAAAAAAAAATTACCTGGTAAAGCGTGTCGTATAGTGATAGATTTTATAATTATGTTTATTCAAAATTGTTGCGCAAGTGTTATTACAACGGGTCCTAGAATATATTTTGAAACAATAAAAAAAAATCGACCTGTAAACCTTTATGATTAGTTTGGCCGCCTTCAATCATACATTTCCATATTGAGTAGATTAGTCGTTTCTTTTTTTCTAAAATTATGGGGCGGTAGATTTACAGCGGCATTTATATTCTGTAAAATCCAGCCTGACCGGCTTTATTGCTAATATGGTTGCGTGGTCATACAGTATGTCAATGTAATTGCAAGTAATGGGTAGTGAAATGGTAGGAACAGATTGTATTTTACAGAATATTGATATCTACCGTCTGTTCACCTGTATGTTAAGTTCTTAATTATTGTCATACAAAGTGTATTATTAAGTGTGACATTTTTTTTTTTCATTCAAATCATATTTCATGTTATATTCTTACATAATAATATATAGGTATAAAATATTAATGTTACTTAAAACAAATATTATTGTATCTCTGTTTTTTTTCATCGGCTGGTCCGATTAATGAACTAGGCGGTATTTGGCATCTACAAGGATGGACGTAGGATTATGAATCTTTCTTATGAATATTGCGGAAAAATTAGACAATCGTGGGCAAGACCGTGTGAGATATGCCGCTAGTATGATGTAAAAACATTAATATGAGTTACCTTATCTACTTTACGTATTAAAAATGTCTATACATCATTATATGATACTACATTTTTCAGTTTAATTATTGTAATATATACCAGTAGGTACTTATTATTAGTTGAAAGTGTATTTGATAGCTTGTTACGTAAATTATATGCCTAATCATTAATTTAATAACTGTAAATATGAATTTAGCGTAAGATTTGCATATCATGAAACTATAATTATATTTAATAAATTTAGTAAGCGATGCATAGCATGTTAGGCTGTAAAATTAATTACCAATGTGTAAAATTATACCTATTATACTATTAGGCGCGTCGCCCACACGAGCTGGAGTCGAGGCGGCGTCGAGGCACGGGCGCACAAGCGGCGCGCCGCTTCTACGTTTCCTTCAGGTTCAAATGGCAGTGCGCCCACACACCAGAGTCGCGTCGCAGGCGACGTGGAGTCGAGGCGCGGTCGCGGCGGCGTCACGGCAGGAGTGCAGTGCGCGACCGCGCTGCGACTCCACCGCCATTTTGTTATTTTGTTTCGTGCGTAGACGTGCTTACACTGTAATGTGTGAAGGAAGCATAGCCGCCCGCGCCTCGACTCTAACATAAACACCACGCCTCGACTGTGCCGCGACGCCGCCGCGACCGCGCCTCGACTTACCAGTGAGCGACGCGCCCTACAATCTAAGTCTATTTTACCTGCTAGTGATGTCATTTTATAGATACTTGCATTTGGTCGAACATTATTTTAACTTCCACCACTGAACTCAAAGAATTTTTCAATAGGATTAGACTGTTCCTTCCATACAAATAACAGATTTTTGACACGGCCTTTAATAAAATTGTGCATATGCACTTTTTATACACATTTCAAGTGGACGACAACCACTTGAAATGTGTATAAAAAGTGCATATGCTTAACACAGATGTTGACCCGCGGTTTCTATGGCACAAAATAACAAGTCACTAATTTTACGTCCATGGACAGTTGCATGTGTCTACAGAAGCGCGAGAAATGATGATAATCAATTAGGAATAATCATTATTTCATAGCCACAATGTCTCTTGAGAGTCCATGAAAAAAATGGCTTCCACGCAAGAGATTTTCTTTTTTTTTGCAAAAAGCGCGCAGCTTTTTTTATGACCGTATTCTGTATCCATTTTTTTCTAGTTTGGATAGGTCATATTGAATAAACTATAGCAAAAAATGAACGAACATAACTATCTATTTTAGCAAAATCTGAGTTGGTTCTATGATAACAAATCATAATATAAAAGCGACCTAGTGGTTCATGTAATGTAAATATGTAATATCCGACCAGTACCCTATTAGCACGCTAAGTGGACAGCAAGCTCAAAATCTTTAAAATTGACATCGATGTTAGTTGATTTTGTTATTAGTAAATCCGTATCCATTAGATAGATAATAAATTATGTAAAAGACATAGTCTGAGAGATTATTGGTTGAAAAATAAATTAATTGCGAAATAATGTTTTATGATTTTCATTATAACCTCGCTAGAATATGTTTGGACAGATAACTATAATCTCGATTGAACTTAATAATGAAATAAGGACAGCAGCGCATTTAATGCCACATTAGTTCTCTATTCAAATAGATTTTACGCATATGCATAATAATATTTTGCTTGACTAATTTTGTAGACTTTAATGACTATTAAATTTTCAATTATTAAATTTTCTAAATTTAAAGATAAAAAAAGATATTTTTATTTTTTAATTGATTCCTTTTGTTAAGTGAACGTACATTTGTATAGATATTTTTTTTCCTGTTGACATGTAACATTATCCGTTATGAATAAATTACTATGACTATGACTAAAAATGTCTTTTCAAATTATATCACGGACTATATTTTCCTACAATGGCATAGGAATCAGAGGAACATATATATATTAAACATACAGTACAATTTTTTATAATATAGAGCTGAGTTCTTTCATAATCAGTCTTTTATTTGTACTGTTTTGTTGCCTGATTTAAATGATTAACTAACTAAATATTATTCTATATAAATATTATTATATACATACTCAGTCCCGTTCATGTATTTATACTACGATTTGTATGGAATTAATGAGTACTGAGAATATAAGTAACGCCAAATGGCGTGGCTTAGAGAGAAGAGGCCATTTAACCAAAAATAATAGGCCTGCAAATAAAAATAAAAAACATATATATACACAGATACAACAACAGATTATGACAGGTATATACTTGGAGCTTCCTTAAAAGGCCTATAATAAGTGACCACTTTTCAGTAAGCTCAGGGTAAAACGACCAACCACAGTGGACAGAGCATCTCGTTAAAGTGGCAGGAAGATGCTGGTTGCTGATAGCTTCCAACCTGTCTTTTAGAAAATCGATTGGAGAGGCCTATGTCCAGTAGTGAACTTCTTGCTGAGATGGTGATGTAGATGGTAGTTATTTGCATATACAAGGATGATTATTAATTATTATAATACATACAGTTATAAGAATTGCAGCACTAGTACCTGAGCGACTGAGCTAAGCTGGGATTTTTTATAACTGAAACCTCGGGTTTATTTAGACTACAAATATAAATAGATGTACTATATATCGTTGCGGAATCTACATAACAAATTTCATCAAAATCGTTGAAGCCGTCTCCGAGATTTTTAATATTTATTTTTATATATACAAGAATTGCTCGTTTATATATATTACATAGATTATAAATCAGTCTAATGGTATAGTTTCGAAGGACCCGGTCAAACGACACGAAAGACCTTTGTGTATCGCAGTGAACGAGATACAAAAGCGATGTGCAATGCGCGTGCACAGTTTTTGCGTTGGCCACGGTTTTTGAAATGTCACCTAATGACTAATATAATAATTAATAACATAAAAATGCTGGTTGTATAAAATATAGATACATGGGCGTATATAAGGGGGGGGTCCAGGGGGTCCGGACCCCCCCCATGGCATTGGCCGAAAAAAAAATTAAGTGCTATCATAATGCCGGATTATCGCGGATGGCACGGATGTTACAAAATATACATAAACACCTGATGCGCGGTTGTCATAACGACAGTTTTGCTAGAGATGCGGTGTGACCTTAGTCCATCCTTCGCCCGCGCATACTACAAACGCGCAAACAAATCGAAACTATATATTTTTACTTGACTGCATAAGAAGGAGAGTAATGTTTTTCGAGTGTATGTACGAGTATGTTTGTATGATTCTATATGACAGCCTACAGCCTGAACGGCTTGTCCGATTTTGATGTGCGAGGTATCATTAGATTTGTCTTCGCTTCCTGAATGTCACAGGCTATAATTTTTGTAATAATAATAATATTACATCTCCTGCAAAAATTAAAAAAGATTTTTCGTAACCTCTAACGAATTATTTCGTAATAAACAAGTGTTTTTTTTTTAAATTATTCTACAGAATGCACATTTGTAATCTTTTACAGTGATTTTACGCATTTTTATTCTTACAAAAAACAGCTTACAACTTACAACTTACAAAATTTTGAAGCATTAATATGCTTCTAAATTTTTCGCAGCAAATTAAGTATGTTTTTGAAGCATTAATATGCTTCAAAATTTTTCGCGCTCGCTTCGCTCGCGCATGGACACATTTTCAAGATATGAAATTACTGAATAAACTCATTAAAAAATGTCCTTCGTAAAACTAGAAAATAACATCTTTAAACATCAGGCGAGTTAGCAATCAGTCGTAGATCTATCTTAAGTAAACAAAAACACAAATATTCCACAAAAATTTCAATTCGATCCAAGCCAATTTTATATAAAAAATATTTTTACGTAAATAAAATCGAACAACTTTTAACATGCTGTGCTAATACAAGCAAATACTTGACCAAAAAATAATCACTAACCAAAAATTAATTTAAAAACCTTAAAAAAATTCGCGCTCGCTTCGCTCGCGCATTATTACTATTTTACCATAGAAGTACTGTGCTCACTAATACGAGAAATAAATCATCTTAGTTACTATAAAAACACTACAACAATTTTCGCGCTCGCTTCGCTCGCGCATACTTATTACCTATGATTTGTTTACTTGAGTCATGCAAATGTTGAGCGCTCTTTAAATCGAATTAAATTTCACCCGTAATCATATCTAGTATAATATGAATTAATAATGTTCCGACATTACTTATACACTTTATTTACAGTTATACGTTTGTCCGTAGCTTAATTTTTGTGTATTTTAATGTTTTTAAACTAAGATTGACATTTAGAAACCAGTACTCGTCTGCGTATAGTCTGCGCAAATAAAGAGGCAAATAGTAGTAAACTTTTGTACCCGTGGACCCCCCCCCATGAGAAATTTATAGCTACGCCCATGTATAGATACAATTACACGTAAATACGAACGTGAACGGTTACTTTTTCTAATGTAAAAGACTTCAACGCGTATTTCGATTGCGTGTTAAAATGCCTCAGGCGTTTATAGGTCGGTTAATTATGTAAATAGACTTTAATAACTTAAACTAAATTAAAAACAAAGACGAAATTGTATTACGTGCTGGATAAAAGTGATAGAATACAATATGCTGTTTATAATGGAATCATCTAGAAAGAAAGAATGAAAAATATATTGAAATCTTTAACATTTAGTGGTCTAGCAAAATATTGTAAATCCAAAGATAACGGAAGTTAAAGACAGCGCTGTTTTTCAACATCTTCAAAAAGGAGGAGGTTCTTAATTTGGTTGAATTTTTATGTTTGTTACCGTACCACATAACTCCTTCATATATGAACCTACTCGTACATATTTGCATTTTTTTAAAGATATGCTTTCAGATTGGTCCTATAGATTACATCAAAATCTATTTTGCATTTTGGTGTTTAAAACAAAATTATTATGCGAAATTACGTATTTTGAAGGAGAAGTTTGGTTTTTTAGTGTTTCAATCTTTGATAATTAAACTTTTACTGTGTGGGGCGCGGATCATTTTGAGAAGCAAAACGCCATAGTTAATCAAGTGGTGAAATGCAGATTTTCAGATGTTTTCTATTTCCGTACAGCGTTCAAAGCTAGCAGTAAACATATAACCCCGAAAAGATTGTGCTGTTATTTGGATATAAATCTCAACAACCAGACAAATCTTATACATGCTTATTAATTGTAACATTTTATCATAATACTCTCACTCAACGCTTTTAAATTTATTACCTTTGCCTTTGACTGGCCTTGTGGCTCAGTTGATAGTATGTCTGCTTGCTGTGCTGTAGGTCGTGGGTTCAATCGCCACCCAGGGCAAACATTTGTGTGGTGAGCACGGATGTTTGTTCTGTGTCTGGGTGTTTCTATGTATCATATGTATATATTTACAAACAAAAAAAGTATATATGTATTCTATCAGCCATCTAGTTCCATAGTACAAGCTTTGCTTAGTTTGGGTTAGATGGTGTTGTGTGAAATGTCCACAAATATTTATTTTTATTTATTAACGTAGTTTGGAAACAAGAATCGGAAAATCCACTCAATGGCTTTCCTCCAACAGACTGAGATTAATAGATTCTCTTACCTCTAAAGCACTACTGTGGTGGCAAAGCTTGTAAAGCTTATTTCCGACGATATGTTAACGTCAATCTGAACAGAAGGCGTTAGCACATCTTTCATCGGGAATTTAATTTGTCGTGATCGTCTGAGTAAAGGTCATATTGGGATATGAAGTGGGCCGGCGCTCGGTCTATCGAGCAAGCCGATTGCGTCCGAGTATAGCGTGTGATTGTGATATTGTGTTTGGTATATAGGGGCGCCATACCAATTGCATCGTCAGTCTTCCAGACCCCGGTCCTTCCCCATATGTGTAGAGACTAATATTAGTATAAGGTATGAGTAGTATAATTCTCATAAGAGCGGTAAGTTGCATAACATATGATTAGGTCTCGGGGGACTGGTACATAATGGCGGCACAAGTGATATCTGTCAACAACTAGCCAATCTGTCAACCTCCGGAGAGCCTAACATCCCTCGCAATCCCCGATTGGGGCAGAACGAAAGGAGTGTGCCGAGCACATCTTTGGCGATAATTACCACCTGCCTTAGCGTGCGAACGCTTTACCGGGCTACCCACAGCCCTCATAATTATATTGCACCCTGGGTTTTTGAAATAATATAGGCAAAGTACCCTTCTCACAATGAGAAGATGGCCCGTTCCCAGCAGTGGGACAGTTTGAACAAACAGGGCTGATAAAAAAAAAAAAAAAAAAAAATAGGCAAAGTTGATGGCCACCAACAGCGGCAGGTGGCCGCCATAGGGCGTACGCTTTGCGTCGCAGGGAGGACGTGTTTGGGTGGAGGCCAGGGCTACTGCTGTGACAGTCCCGGGGTACGCATAGGCGTACAAATATGGTGTGACTCAAGGACCTGGCGCTAATAGGACTTTGCGTCGGCCCATACACATCCTATATTTATGAACCAAAATAATTATAAAATGAGTTCTAATAAGTTGTTCAATTAATCCTTTAGTATAATAGAACTAAGTCATTTAGGTTGTGCGTATGAGAGGTAACTTGAGAAATAGAAGTGCAAATCATTATCGACTACGTTTCTGCGGGCGTATACGCTGTCATTACGTGTATGAACGTAATGTTTACATACGTACAAACAAACAACAAACAAACCTGACAAACATACATACTTATGTAGTCGGACATACCGACCCGGGATACTCTGTTTAATAAAAGATTCGAAGCATAATATATATACCTTCATAATTGTACTTAGGTACTATTGTAGCTTACACGAAATGTGTAAGCATGTAACACACATACATACGGTCGTGAGCCTTGTAGACATACATACATGTGTGCTCGTTATGAGATTGATCGAATCATCATTATAACAAGGCTTATATTTATGGTCACTGTCTCAACCTCAGGCTATAAGCCTCCTATTGAACACATCAGGCAAATCTGGCCTTAGATTAGCGAAATAAATTCAGCTAGATAAATAATTAGGGTCAGGTCGTCTTATGAGGCTAGGTCAGGTTTAGCCAGTCGCATCCTTATTGACATATAGATCTAGCTATACTAGATCAGCGATTTCCCAACAATTTCTTAGTAAATTAACAAATAATAATAAATAAGTAACTCTGTGACCCGAGTAAATACTAGTAGTACGTTTAGCTCTATTTGATTTTGGGAATTCGCTTCTCTATACTTTAGTGCAAGAAAGGTAAATAATAACCCAGTAAATTAAACAAAGAAATTAAGGCGATAAAATGTTTATTCGTTCAATTCATGATATTATTGACTCGCGTTTAGGGTCATTGATTTTATCTTCGAATGACTTTATCATACTTTGCAAATTGTGATGAAAATTGCAAAGAAGGATCGATTGACTCCTACAGGTAATACAGACAGAAAGCAACCGATCTAACGAAAACTGTCTGCCCTGATATACATATGTGTAGTTTTAATATACCACACGCACGCGATCGCCAGTCATAGAAATGAATTTATTTACAATCCCAAGTTTTGTCTCTCCACTCCGAGTAATTAATTGTATTGGCCGCGATTAAATATATTTTATTGGTTGTACATTTAAATTAATAAACTTTAACCATAGTTCAGGCCATTGTACATTGTTACTTCGTACGGCAAGTTTATTATTGTAAATCTTTGGATAAAACGTACATTAATTGTATGGTTTCAATTAGATTGAGCAGTATAGCCCGTTCCAAATGATGTTCATGATTTAACTTGTTTCAACAATAACATAATTGACCATGTCGTTACATGTTTTCGGCCTTACTTAACTTCATTAATATGTCAATTAAGCCAGTCACTAGTTTATCATAGTGACATAGAGGTAAACTCTTGGTATGTAAGAATATAACAACACAAGCGGCTTCTAAATATAATAAGAGGCGTAGGTGTAATTAATTATTTTAAATTTATATTATTTTCGCGCTCGAGAGAGGAGAAGTTTTATATCATAATATTTTATATATTTACACTCAACCATAAATTGCTAATACAAATACACATGTAAAATAATACATTTAAAGCTACAAATTACAAATAATACATATAAAGCTGTAAATTACTGTTTATTTGCAGTTGGTTTGTAATATGATAGGTTAAGATTCATCTACAGATTTAGGTTTGACAACAGTGCTTAGTTGTTTTTATGCGACTATTTATGTTGCTATAAATGTAACGTAGCGTAACGATTGACACCTACAATATTATAGACAAGAAATTATTGTAATAATAAGAAAACTGACTTACATCAGGATATAAAGATAATCGGTGTTATTAGGTCGATAAACAACACTAACTTGTTCCCAATTATCGCCAGACAGACATGTCGCGTATGTAATATATTTTATACGCCATAAACAAGTACATGTTTTAAGGATACAATCAACTAAACCCAATCGGCAATTGTACATGGCCAGGTAAGGAGCAGGTATTTATATCTAAATGTATTATATTATAATATTATCAAATGGATTATACGATCCAACTTTTATACTGTAAGTACTGGCGTAATCTAGGTACAAGTAGGTATCTCAGTGGGTTTTACGTTACCAACACTCCCTCACTCGTGATCTGGAACCACTGAATTTATATATGTATATGTTACAACACTGACTATATGTATAACAGTTAAAATTATGTTTCAAAATCATATCACTGAGCAGAAACGTGTAACCACTTGCATGACTAAAATCGAAGTGCCCCTTCATCTCCCTACTTTCGGTTGAACCTTAGGCGAGTCCCATAAATTGCCTTTTTACGACTTTAAACAAACTATCCTTGTCTAACATTCGGAAATGTAGCTATCTCTCAAATTGCATATTCCCTGCAGTGTCTGAGCAATTGTCTCTTGACTCGAACTTAATTATGTTTCGTGGAACTGGGGAAAAAAATAAAGCGGGGTGAGGCAAAAAATTATCAGTATTGTATACTAGTACACTACGACCAAATGAAACTACACTCGAAGTAAAAAAAACAAGTAGAAGGCAAAATGTGCATCCAATGTTGCGAGAAACTGAAAGTCGGCCATTCTGTCCAAAAAGTTTCAGCTGTGGCCGAGACAGTTCAGCAAAAAATCCATGTAGAGATAGTACGCCCAAGCTTTGTTAGCTGACCTTTTGTTGAGCGCCTTTTCAATTTTCGACTTCGGTTCCGTAAAGTTTGTGAAAACTTAGTTTTGAGAGGTACTAGTCAGAAATACAATGTGTATTAGTCTTTTTTACCTAGGCACTACATTGTATTCTAGAAAATATGTCTAAAAAGTAAAACAAGCGACTTCAAAATACGAAATTAAGATTTTTTGACATATTTTTTAGTTATTTATTTTTAAAACCCAATCAACTAAACCGATTTTGATGGAATTTATGATATCTATGAATATCGTTGTATTTATGTGACCAATCTGAGAATGTATATCCTTTCAAATTGGTTTATAAATGGCAGAGTTATCAGGTTTATTATCCGATAACTCTGTCATTTATAAACATAAAAATATATAACCAATTAATAACCACCTCTTTTTTTGCTTCGGTAAAAAAAAGAGTTGCCGTAAAAAGGTAACAAACAACCTTTTCCAGATTGAACTATACATGAAAAATGGCAGAAATGTTCTGCATACAACCACTAAAATTCCAACCCCTTACAATCCCTCCTACATCCCATACTAGATTACCTATGCTGACGTCTGATATCTTGACCTTACTGAAAAATTGCTGAATAAACTTGAGCGCCTTCAAAATTATTGTTTATGGTTCATATTTGGCTTGCGAAAATATGACCACGTCTCACGAACTAGGCTGGCTTGGGTAGATGCTGGCGGGGAGAAATTCACAATACTCCCCAAGCGGGACGTCAGTGCAGGACTTATCGCCCCCATCTCGAATAAGAATAAGAATAAGAATGACCACGTCTCACAATTTCGCACTAAGCTATTGGTTACCTAATCGCCGTCGCCGGGATGCGCATATTCTCTCCCTTCTTTACAGTGTTCTGTTTAATCCTTCTTTCCCACGCTATCTTCAGGAACGTTTTAATTTCCGCCATTCCTTTCTTACCCGGGTTTTGAAATCATCAGAGAATTTGACACTCAATATTCCTCGCCATAGAACCAATTACTATGTGTCCTCTTTCACAATAACGGCTGTCAAGCTTGTGGAACGAGTTGCCACTGGCAATTATGAGTGTAAAAAACAAGTAAAAACACACTATCTGAAATTATAGCTACTGTATATATTATTACGTAGCTACATAATATGTATGTATTACTATATACATATAAATATTTTAACTATTTATATAATTATAATTAAATCTAATCTAATACCTTTAAACGAGCAATTCTTGTATATATGTGCATATATAATCTGAAGATCGATTTATGGTCCCCTAATCTACTTACAAACCAAAATTCATTAAAATCGTTGGAGCCGTTTCCGAGATTCAGGGCTACAACATCATCACTAATCGTCACAATCCCATAATCATTCTATCTTCATGTCATCTCTACGCCCAATGAATATTTATTAGATTCTATGTAGTATTAGGTATACTTACATGTTGTTATTATGTATATATATAGAGTAGATATGATGTAGTTGCTCTATTATGTATCTACCGCGAGACAAGTCAATGGGTTAATTAATCCTGAATTATAGAGTAGTAGCTAATGTATAGTTGTGCATGCGGTCACGGTCATAGGTATCTACACACATACACATATATCCTCGTATTTTAAATGTCGCTTTTAAGTTTAAGCGTCGTTAAATTTATCTTTTTGTTAGAAATAATATCATGTATAGTTTAAAGTAAATAGATGTTTTTTTATTATATAAAAAAGTATTAATATTGTTAATGTGTATATAAGTAAATAATTATTTATTAAGATTAAGATTGTTTTTTATCGCGTTTAAAACCATGAGTATACGACTAATCTATAAATAAAACATATAACTTTCAGATGAATTCCATACATTTATATAAAATCAATTCAGTAGTTTGGTTGTTAAAACAAAATTGCGCATTTTGAAATTGGTTTTTCAGTTATATATTTTCAGAAAAGTTGCCATGCGTGATCTAGACGAGTGAGTTACGCGCCGCTCCTTAAAAACCAATATCATTCAAGTCCCAAAGTTTATCTCGATGGGTTTTATTTTCAACTTGTTGCTAAAATTCAATGTTTTCCTCACAGGCGTTCTCCTAAAACGGGGGGAAATCCTTGATCTCACACAATAAAAATTCGTTCGGAAAAGCGAAAAGGTAAAACTTTTCCAATGAAGCAGAAAACTCGACACCATTGCAAAAAGTAAATGATCCAAGGACAAAAGTAATATAATCAAGGATTTCATTTCCATGTGCGAAATGTTGTGGATACATTCGTACGTCCATATATATCCGAATAAGGTACATCGCTTCGAGGCATATGGATTTACATATTCAGTGAATGAGTAATCCAGGGTCCAATGGATAGATAGAAATGTAGAAACATGGCTAACAACAAGGGCGTCGCCACCCCATGGCCCAGAGTGGGGGCAAGTTAATATTATGGAGGAGAAAAATATGAATTGTAGGTACAGGTACAATTGCACGCCCTTGGCTACCAATAAACACGGATACATAGGATTAGCATTGGAGAATATTGGTGATTTATTAAATAATACTGTTATATGTGTACCTATTATTTAAATGCTTACCCACAAAGTATTTACAAATTCTCTGTGCTTACCATAATACTTTAAATTTAATATAACGACTGTAAAACTAAGTAAAAAATTAAACAAATTAACTCCATGTAAACTATACATCCATCATATACCGAGGAACCTAAAGAAAAACTTTTTAAGTTAGAAAATATATATAGGAATAATCATATTATTAGCATAAACATATTAACATAATTTTTTTTCCGGCAGCCTAGTCGGGGGACCGTCTGACTTGCGATCCGCAGGTCCTGGGTTCGAATCCTCTGTCTTATCGAAGTTATGTGCGTGTTGCTGATTGCCGCTAACTTCAAAACGGTGAAGAGGTTTTCCTTCACCGTATATATACTTATTCACCATATCTGACAGTTCTTTACATTCAATGAATTTCCATCACGTGGACGTAAAGTCTAAGACAAAATTCACGAATATAGTGTCCTGGGTTGACCAATACTCATATACCAACATATCGCTGCACTAAAGCATAATTTAGATTGAAAAGTCCGGAGAAGCTTCGAATTATTTTCAAAATCCAAATTATTTTAATCGTGTATCTAATTAGATCTCATTGAGCTCGGACGTTTTTGAGGACTGACGCTACATTCCGTTGATACTTTATCAAAGTTTACATTCTTAAATTTGTGTGAAGCACAACGTGTTATGTCAAACGAAAAAGTGTAGTTTTTAATGTATGCGAGTATTCTGTTATTATCTCGTATTAATTTACTTTCTTAGTTATTTTACAATAAATATATAAAAACAGAGATTAGATTTAAAAAAACTAAGAAACTAGGGATCGCTGGAAGCGACGCAGAGCTCATGGTGCCGGTGGTAAGGGCTACAGACTTAGGAATCTTCTGACATTACGTGCCGTGTTCAGGACTAATGTTTTCTGTATTTTACCCAACCATTAAAGAAAGCGAGAGCCTTTTAAGGCACAACCAACCATAACATACTTTAAAAAACCGGACAAGTGCGAGTCGCCCACCAAGGGTTCCGTACAAACTAGTAGATAAAAGGGGGAAATTATACATTTTTTATATTTCCTTCATAAATCGAGAAATATATATCTTAAAAATATTTAAAAACCTGTTTTAGTTTATGCCAATAAAGCTCTTTCATATGATCCGCGCATGATACTGCTAAAGCACTTTAAAATTTGGACCCTCCTTCCTTGCATAAAGTCCCTATTTTTTTTATACATTATAGATGTACGATTGACCACCAACTCACCTGATGTTAAGCGACGGTGTGGCCGAGGATGGAGCTCGTCGATCTAGAAGATATCTATTCACTCTAGCCTTGAAAATTCCAAGATTGTAGGTCTCAGGAAACAGAGATGGCAGCAACGAATTCCATTCTTGTGCAGTACGCAACAGGAATGTGGATCGATATTGCTGAGTACGGATTTTTAGCATTTCCACGAGAAATGGGTGGTATGCGAGTGTCGAAATGTGCGTTTTTTGCGACATATTCGGCTGTAACTTTTTTTTATGAAAACTGAGAAAATTGATTTTTTCACGGCTCCAAGGAACAGTAGATTTAAGTATTTGATATGAGTTTCAGCTTGATACCTCCACGCATTCCTGAAAAAAGGGTCTTGACAGACAGATGGACAACAAAGTGATCCTATAAGGGTTCCGTTTTTTCCTCTTGAGGTACGGAACCCTAAAAATAAGGTCCATACTCGGACAGAGAAAATATTATAGCATCAAAGAATTTTTAGAAGACAATGGTAGAAGTGGGGTAGGCCTAAGTCCAGCAGTGGACTTCTTATGGCTGAGATGAAAATGAAGTGGTAGTTTCTAAATTTAACTGAATTTAATCTTACACCCTACATTTAATAATAGATAATACAAAGTTATGTATAGGTACATTCATTTTCGGCGCCCTAACAGGGTCTTTTACTTAGTTTGTAAGCTATGTATAAGTGTAATAAATAAATAAATCATCCCATCCTGTTTTGCCGGCCGTAGAAAACATCAGCTGAGCTAAAAAGTTACAAAAGTGTGTGTTGATCCCTATTTAACAATGTAAGTATAAATATAAAATCAGTAAGCGTCCGTAACAAGGTAGAGGCATTAGAGTAATGAATGGCGACAGGCGCAGGTAGGCCCGCCCCAGATTGCCAATAACCACGGCATTGTTAATGGCGTGCACCGGCAGCCACACCTAATCAATTGCTCCGCCCGGAGATTCTATCTTCAACACCGCAAACAGGATATATCTAGTTAAATGTAGGTAATGTATTGTACGTAAGTATAAGTAAATTTTTTCTCTTATGTCGTTTGCGGCGGGGCATAAAAGTGTATAAGTCTAATTGTACCAGGGCTAAATTGCTTCTAAGTCAAAATTTTGGCTTATATACTTAGCAAGCTTATGTTTTAATCGAATATAATATGTTATCTTCATTCTAGTTTTCATTTAAATCCGTTGAGCTGTTTTATCTGGCCTTGTGGCATAGTTGGTCTACTTGCTAAGCTGTAGGTCGATGGTTCAATCCCCACCCAGGGCAAATATTTGTGTGATGAGCATGGATGTTTTTTCTGTGTCTGGGTGTTTCTATGTATCATATGTATATTTTTTTTTATACATTATAGATCTACGATTGACCACCAACTCGCATGGTGTTAAGCAACGGTGTGGTCGAGGATGGAGCTCGTCGATCTAGAAGATATCTATTCACTCTAGCCTTGAAAATTCCAAGATTGTGTTGTATATGTATTCTATCAGCCATCCAGTTCCATAGTACAAACTTTGCTTAGTTTGGGCTAGATGGTGTTGTGTGAAAATGTCCTCCAATATTTATTTATTTATATTTTCAAAAATGTGGTGAACTAGAGAGCAAATTCTATTCGTATAGGCCTTAAAGTTGTGTTACATTGAGTAAGTATAGGTACCTAAATGCATCTAATTGTTTCCGTAAAGTCACCTGCTATATTCTCACTACTCAACCCTCGTACAGTCTACAAGACTTACATACTAGGTAGACGTAATTGTACTAAAATTAATTACAATACAAGTAGAATTTATAAGCAAATATAACTATTCTCTATTGCTACTTACCTATTCCGCTCAGTTCAATAGTCAGAATGTGAAATTAGCTTATACTGCTATTAACTTCTGTCTGATCCTGACTATTTACTTAGGCTCAATTCAATTTGCCGCCTTAGGCAACCTCTCAACCTTGAGTCTGCACTGTCTAACCTCGGATCTACACTCAGGAGCCAGGACGAGAGTGTGGACAGTGGCCTTGCTTTCTCTAGTCTAGCCTTGCATAGTCTCGAATGTCTTCTTGGTTTTGGATTTTTGACTTGAGTCTTCTCAGGGATTTTGTACTGGAGTCGAAGAACGCGAGGCGGGAGGCGGAAGGCGCAAGGCGAGCGAGGAGGGTTATTTTTCTCAAATGGTACTATAGCATCTGCAAATCTTAAGTGGTTTAACTCGTTTTCACGAACGAAATTCTATTGGTTGTTTAGGAAACATCTCATCTTCTTTCCGCTTAGATTAGGAGTTTTAGAGGATTCAGGAGTTATTACAAATACGTCAGTCATGCAGTAAGTTAAACAAGCAACTGACTGCCTTGAGAGTATACTCTTGCTTTGACACGAGATCTGCTCACGAGTGTGGATCCGGGTTAAAAACTGTTTGCTTATTAGATCGGTAATTTGCAAAGACCCTCTTATATCTCTTAATTATGTTAAAACTTTCTGTTTGGGCTACCTGAAACTTTCCCAGTGTAAAGAAATGGATCTTCCTTTGTGAAAGTCTTTATAACTCGATTAATAGTGATGAGTGTAACTGCAAAAGGATAAATTTGTTAAAAATAGGTTTGATAAATATGAAGAAGTATGAGTGTGTTGTGTGGTGTAGGTGAGGAGAGATTGTCATTATTACAAGTTTGTTGATATTTTAGATAAAGTTTTATTTTAAAGTTTAATGTTGTTTTTTTTTTTTTTTAGCAACTTTACCTACTCTGCGACTCTCTTTAGCAACGTTGCGACAATGTTACGAACTTTTGGGTGAAGCTTTCATATTCTAGAATACGCAAGAGTTCCTCTGTCTCTTGATAGGTTAATTCAGTTAAATAACTAGTTAGCATGCTTTTACACTTCGAATTTGGAAGCTCTGTTATATTTATCTTCTGACTAATTCTATTATAAAGCAATGGGCCCAAAAAGCAGTTATGACGTTTTGCTAAATAAGACGAGTAGGTTTTTAATTGGACAGGTCTCTCTTTCCTGCGTTTATTTTGCTATAAACATTTATTTATACAATAGGTGTTGTGGATATATAATATTGATTTTAATATGAACATTTGTCGAACATTTAATATTTTTAGTTCTTTATATAATTTATCTGTAGGATAACGGTAGGGCTTATTTAGCATTACCCTAAGAACTGCCCTTTGTGCCCGCTCAACTTTGAGCAGGTAAGATTTGTGTGTGCCTCTCCAGACCAATGCACAATAAGCCAACAAGGACTGACAAAGCGCATAATAGACATTTTTAATTAATGTGTTATCAGCGACATTTCTCAGTCGTTTGAAGATTGTCATTAGTTTCCGGGTTCTTGCAGTCAATAAATGTATATGGTTATGCCAGGATAGTATAGTACAGGATAGTAGTCGTAGACTACGCACAAGTATTTTATGGAAGATACTCTCTCAAGCTGCACACAGGAACAAGTTTCTCCAACTATTTGAGTTCGGCAGACATGAGCACGAATATCTGTCACGTCAGGTTGTCCTATCAATGATTTAGAAAAAGTAAGGAATTTAGTTTTATCTACATTGAGTGTTAAGCGGTTATCTTTGAGCCATGATACAACCTGCCTAAAACCATTATCTGCCATAGTTTTAGTTTCATCCCAAGATTGTGCTGAGAAAATAAGTGCAGTATCGTCAGCGTAGGCTACTACTTTGCCATTTTCTAGCACAATATTACATAAATCGTTGACAAAGATTAAGAAGAGGGTAGGACCCAAGACACTTCCTTGAGGGACTCCATATGTTACGTTTGCAACATTACTAATCGTATCTCCTACCTTGACACGTTGTGTCCTATTTGTAAGGTAATTAGTCAGCAAATTCCTCTAATTCCCACCCTCTCCAATTTCTTAATAAGGATAGGGATTGAGACAGCGTCAAATGCTTTCAAATATATATGTATAATATACAATATAAATAAAATAAATATAAATAACAGTTACTTATTTGATAAGTAACTGTTACTGACCTATTTTATTTATCTAAAGAGATCTAAACACTACCGTTTACTCTATTTTAAATTTATGCCACATGACACCAATTGTCAAATAAACGTTCACTTGTCATGTTTCGTTTCTTATTTTGGGGAATCAACAAGGTTTTATCTCGCACAATAACTTCCCATTTTTTTTTCAAAAATTATTTACATAAGCTTGTCTTGGTCTTGACCAGTTTTAGTATTTTTAGATTTACATCAAAGTAATCTCTAAAATCTTGCCAATTTTGAGACTTGTATCTATTATCGTTCAAAAGATCCAGCCAATTAAATATAGGACAGACAGACAGACAGACATCGTAGCCTCACGAATTGCCTTACGCACCCTTAGTACGGAATCCTAAAGACTAACTTTGCGGCTTAACACGCTTTATAAATTAGTTTTAACAAAGGACTCGTTGCCAATGAGCTTCATGGCACGTCATACTCAATGGATTCCAGCACCGCTGGCACTTGGCCGATCTATCTCAAAGGTTCTCGTTAAATAAACTTCTATTAGTCTATGGCACTGGCTATGGAAACTTTAACATAAGCGTCTCTTGACACGTTCTAAGCCAATTATTTATTTTTAACCGACATCCGAAAAGAAGAAGTTTCTCAATTCGACTACGTGTTATTTTATATGTTTGTTCAGCAATTAGGTACTCCGCCAATTATGCGTTGTTTTTGATGATTTTTTTTGTTTGGTAATTAGGTAAATACCAGAGGCGGTCCCTTAATTTTTTTGTGAAAGTCAGTTCAGTACTTCGGGTTTTATAACAAAATAACTGAAAAAAAGAAGTTGAAGTTGAAGTTTGAAGTTGTTTTTTTCAGTTTTTTAAGCATGTAACAACCCTGCCTAACCTAAGATACTAACCAATATTGGAATGAAATAAGAATCTTAATCTAAGGATTTAAAATTATAAACAAATAGAAAACTGAAACTTTATAATCTTTTAATGTAATAAACTAACTAAACATGAAAATAATATTAAAATATGGCTCGTGATTCGTCTAGTATGGACCTTCGTTGTGTTCGCAGAAACCGTAGAATAATACAATTTTTCAGCTTTATTAAATTAATCTAAGGAATTCTAATTGCATACCAAAATAACAGCTAATTTACTCCGAAATCATTAGATTCTTGAATTAAATAAAATATTAGTTTTCCCGCAAAGAGTCGACGCCTCTCTCTCTCTCTCTCTCTTAAAATACACGTCCAGTTGCTCAGTGTAGTTGAACATGAAAAGAAAAGAAAAATATTAGAATATATTAATTTCTATCGCTCTATAGTATGTTTAGTGTTAGTGAATGTGTGATTGCTTGTAGAGTATCTGATAAAGAATTCAAAATTGAGGAATAATATAGTTCAACGATTTCTATGAGTTGAATTCAGATTCTGTCTCTAAAATAGATTGATCAATCCCATGACTTTTAGATATGAAGTTACTTTACTTATAGGAGATTCAACTCTTCTCTGTTTTCAAAAACCTACAAAACAGAGAGTGTAGTGGCTATGGATCACCACGCCGCCTCGTGGAAGTCAGTAGGGATTCAACCTCTGTGGGATACCCTCCCTCCACTGAAACTCCTTGGGGAAATTGTGTAAGTATTGTTTGTCAGTAATTTGAGCCTACCTATCAGAATGTATACACGCCCATGTACACATTTAGCTAGGGATAAGAGGGCATTATATTCTTACTTTTGTCTGTAACTCAGTTCTGTTTTTCGTTAGCTCAGCCTTTAAGTTTCTTGCGGGAAAATAACCAACCTTTATGAGCAGGATGGGAATTTACCCTAATGGCCCAAAAATCTATGGAGTCTAGTTACGATTACAGGGAAGGAAATATTTAAACTCTTCTACTTTAAGTTATTATTATTTTTACCCACTTAATTTCTGATATTATTATTTTAAACTCCCTCCCTTAGTTAGGAAAGAGACAAATATTCCCAATCTAGCTTTTATTATAAATTATAACTTTATACTGTTACCCGCCCAGCTGTCGAAAACACAAAATAAAATATATGTGAATTGTAATCAGTTCTATAAATCTAGTCAAATCTATACAAAGACTAGATACAAAGACTATATGTATGTAGTAAATTTAGTAATATGTAATATATTTGTCTAGTCATCTCCTACTCAAAGAGCTCGATGTCATTGTTATAATGTATATTCGTATGATCAGAAATCAATGGTTTCCAGAACGAAGCTATTTATTTATTCATAAAAGACTTTCTACAACAGAAAAAGATTATCTTCATTTTGTAAGACTCATCCTTTCAGCTCTGTTTAGTTTTGCTGATTATAAACCCCAGGAACTAAGCATCTTTTAACCTTATTTCAATTTAGAAAGAAACAGTCATGCCTTTTTTTACAAACTATAATGAATCATAATTGAAGATGTTTCTAGAGATTTTCTACAATAGAAAGGGTTTGTCCTCTTTTAGTTACGACGCATCCTCTCGGCACAGCTATGCTTGGCCAATTATAGAAAACCCAAAAAACCAAGACGTCTTTTGACCTTTTATTAATACGGAGATGTAAACAAAAACATGACTATCCTTAGTATTACTTTAATACTCATACCTTTTAAATATATCTCTTCCAAAGAACATTTAACACTAACATTTACACCCTTTACCGGACCCTTCTTCCGCAAGCTTCCAGAACCCAGTCCCAACTGCTGATCTCTTTTATTATTTTCTGACAACGTTCCAAATTAACTTCGATATATTTTTTTAATATTTGAAAAAAGCAATTTTCACTAAAAAGTTTTCTCATATACAATAAAAGAAACAAAGGTTTTAATAGAAAATTTGTGAATTCAACGTTTCAAGGTACAACCGGAACCGTTACAAGCATTACCTAATTATTAATTAGGGTCATATTAGGGTCGGCCTTTTCTTATATAGGGAGATGAGGGGGTCAAAACTAGCAAAAATTGTCTTACGTATTATATATATATATAGTTAATTACTCGTCGCGCTCCTCTATGCTACTCTAAACTGATAATTATTTATTATTCTATTTAATTATACTCTAATTACATCGTGTCGCTCTTCCTCTCTTTCGGCCGCACCGGGCGCGCCCCTCTCCGCACCGCTCCATTCCTCAGCGATCTTCCCTGTACGATTTCGCCTCGCTCTGCGCGATTAGTTGGGGATCTCGGGCTCTGTACAATTTTTTAGGGGTAAGGCCGCCAAAGTTGTCAATTATATCACAAAAGTAACACAACATATTTTGTGTTACCATTACACAAATGTAACCCAAAAGTAACTCATCATTTGGGTAAAGGTGGTTTCAAAATGGTTAAATAAATAACCTAAAATAATACAAGATAAAAAAAAAAAATTGGACGGACTAATGAAATACGATTTTATAGGAGTAATGAAATACGATTTTTAAACGATGTACTTGCGTACCTTTAATAATGAAATTAAAAAAAAAACACACTTAACACAAATCTGTCATAAAACATGAGTTAAAAAAATAAAAAAGAATCCCGAGTTCTCTAGGGGTAAAAAAAATGTACAGGATGAAATTTTAATCACCGTTTTCCTCTTAAGCGGTCGTTGTACTCGTCATTATGAACAACTTTTACTATGGGACCAAGCATGAAATCGTGAAAAAAAATATCAGCTGTTCCCTACATTTTGACGAGATAAGCGAACATTGTAGGGAACAGCTGATTTATTTTCTCGATTTCAGGTTTGTTCCCATAGTAAAAGTTGTTCATAAAGACGAGTACAATTACCTCTTAAGAGGTTGTTGGTGTTTTTCCTATAACCCTGTTTATGCACATGAATAGATTATATTTCAATAGAAGAAAAACATACTCAATTAGTTCGGTGCTAAAGAGCCTTTCGTGCAAGTTTAACTTGCACTTGGCAGGCTTTCACTATTAAAAAGTAGGTATGTAAGTACTGAGTTTGTCATACCTACAAAATCACACTCAGATACATTACTTTCAAAAATCAGTACAAATACCACTAAGCATGCGGCTTTATAGATCTACTGTGTTACGTAACACATACTTTTGTGTTACAATAACAACAAATGTAACACAGGTGTAATACAAATGCAACACAAAAGCTAAATTTTTACAACAGTTTTTTGCTTATATTTCGGTTATTTATTAAAATTAGGCACTAATCGGCGGTTCTAAGTATACTTTTAACCTCATCGCCAACAAATATAATACAATAACATTAAAATATCTGTTTCTTGCCTCAGAAATCGCATTAAATAATATTTTTTTCACAAACAAACAATAACGTGACGCGCACTTTAAGGTCCTTCACTGGCGAAACAATATAGCTGCCTTGTTTTTTTTAAATTTTTCGATTACGGTGTTGCCATATTAATACTGCGTTTTGCACTTAGGCTCTATAAATAGTAGCTTTGGGGATAAAAATTCGTCACATAAATAAATCGTAACACAAAAGTAAGCCATTTTTTAATTTTAAACTATCAATAAAACAACTCAGTTCAAGGATTTTCGTAACAATATTATTATCATAGCAGGGGTCTATCATCTAATTCTTCCACGGTATACATATAATTCAGATATTCCCTACAAATTATTAAATATTTTAACCAAAAGATACTGCAAAAAAAAAACGCCAGAAATGTCACACAAAAAAATTGACAATTTTGGCGGCCTTACCCTTAGGCGATTTCTGTTTACAAGTATAATATATCACACAGCAACCAATAAAAAAACATACTGGCAGCAATACACAGCAGTGCTTTTATATTTTTTGATATATGTCCAGACGTTACGTGATTAAAAGTCGCAGGAAAAGGTGTAGTTGTTAGTATTCGTTGTTCGAAGTTGAGTTCCTCAGGTTCAGTGCTTAATGTAGTAGGAGGTACGGCGTCCATTGTAGTTGGAGGTACGGAGTCCAATGTAGTAGGAGTTACGGAGTCCACTGTAATAGTAGGCATCACTTCATATTTCGAAAGGGCAGGCTGTTCGGATGGTGTACGTTGTGTGGGGTCTAGTCCTGTTTTTAGGATTGTCGAAGGAGTTATATCTCGCATCCCAGGTAGCAAATTGACGTCATAATCGCCATTATGACGTCAACGCCTCCAATTCTGCTCATTTTCAGACGTCATGACGTTATTATTTATATAATGACGTCACATACAGTTGGCGTTGGTGTACGTACTAAGGTACGTACACCAACGCCCATTTTTGAGGTCGGTGTCAGGCCCTAAACTATCATCAACTAGGTCTTATACAGATCGAATTGATAACCTCTTTTTTTGAAGTCGGTTAAAAAAGCATTATTTATTTTTGGGAGAGATGTATTATTATTATTATTACAAAAACATAGCCTATGACACTCAGAAAGTGAAGACGAATCTAACAACACTTTGCACATCAAAATCGATCAAGCCGTTTAGTCTGTAAACGATTATAATATAGAAACATACATACATACATACATACATTTATACATACAAACATACTTATACTAGGAAAACATAACCTTCCTTACGCAGTCGGGTAAAAATATGGGTGCACGAGCGAGACGGACGATGGTCGAACTACGGACTGCGGACTCTTAAGACGTCTTCCAAAGGACTACATACATATGTCGTCATAGTAACATAAATTATTTAACGAGCTGAGGACATCTTTAAAAGGAAAATGTTCTCTACGACTACGAGGCCTGGGGGCCAATTCAGTTAATCAAAACCGATCCGTAACTGAACATTGTGCGAAGCATTTCCTGTCGGCTGCTATCTTATTTTGATTTAGTAACGAGTGAAGGACGTGTCACGTTTCATTGAATGTGTCAATTGTATGACTTAAAAGTGACCGAATGAAAAATAAAACCGGACAAGTGCGAGTCAGACTCGCCCATCGAGGGTTCCGTACAAACTAGTAGATAAGAGGGAGAAATCATATATTTTTTTATATTTTCCTTCATAGACCGTTTATGATTTCATGATACGGTTAAAGAACTTTAAAATTTGGAACCTCATTCCTTACATGAAGACATATTTTTTTGTGATCAAATAAAAAAAACCAGTTTTCGGATTTTTTCCTATATGTGTACTCTACACACAATACACAATGCTTCTTGCCAAATTTCATAGTTCTAGGTCAACGGGAAGTACCCCATAGGTTTTGATTCCCTTATGAGTGTCAAATGTGCGTTTTTTACGACATATTCGGCTGTAACTTTTTTTACAAAAACTGAGACATTTTATTTTTCTTTAATATATATTATTATTGCTTATTTTATAAACTTAAAAATAAACAATAATATAATTAACAGTAGTACAAGGGGCGGCCTTATCGCCTTAAGCGATTTCTTCCAGGCAACCTTTGGATGGACAGAAACTAACAGTAATATAAAGGACGGTGGTATATATACTTATATTACATATACCTAAATAAGTAAAATGTACAAACTAATACAATACTTAAATACAATAATATATATATAATTGTATTATATATATATATGAACAGAATAAAAAAGTTTTGTAAACGCTCAAGTTTCTTTCTGCAGCAAGAGACTATGGATCTGCGTATATGGTTTTAATTTCAACTCGATACCTACACGCGTTCCCGAGATAAAGGTCTTGATACCCGGACGGACGGACAGACGGACAACAAAGTGATCCTATAAGGGTTCCGTTTTTTCATTTTGAGGTACGGAACTCTAAAAAATGGCCGCCGACGGGAAACGGTTCACGTATGGTTCAGTTACGAAGCGGTCTTGATTAACTGAATTGCCCCTTTGTTGTTCGAAAGTGAAGCATTACACACGCCGTGTCTTTACAAAACTAGGGGGGTAAAGTAACTTATAAACGGATAACGTAGTATGAAAAGGATGATATATGTCGTCATAATTATTTACATTATAATAATATGACGAGTTCAGCCCCCGTATTCTGAACCCATTCGGTTTCGGAATCGATTCGATTTGTATTATCTCCGTCTCTGTCATTTCCATTGGGTTCAGAATACGGGGGCAGGACGTCTTCGAAAATGACTGAAAATTACGTTAATATGACGTACGTTTATGTCGGAGATAGTACCGACCCTAAAATGGCCTTATATAATAAAGTCTTTTTCCGTCATTGACGTCAGTTTGTTACCTGGGATGTTAGCTAGTGGCTGGAAACGTCGAACTCTTTTCAATAAATCTGAAAGGAAACGGCCATCGTTATCAAATGTAACTAAAAGTATAAAATATGCGTATCGAAAATATTTAAACTTCTACTTCTTCTAAATATATGCCAATAAATTTATAAACTAGCTGTATATCTGTGCCCCGCTGTTGCACCTGCGTTGTAATTTTTTAATATAACCGGCCAAATGAATGTCGGGCCATGCGCAGTGGAGGGTTGCAAATACTAGTTAAATTTTGTTTGTTTAAGGTGATATTTTTGAATTTTGATACGTCGATACGTATGCAGCGGGAAATTCAAAGGAGAGGTCAATAAATGTATGGAAGCTGGTACTATAATAATTGAAAAATATATGCAAAATAATTCTTTGAAGTGAAGAAACAGCATATTATTCTAAACATAGAGGACGAGCAATCAGTTAATTAAAACCGGTCGGTAACTGAACCTTGTGTGAAGCATTTCCCGTCAGCCGCTATCTTTTTTGATTAAGTAACGAGTGAAGGTCGTGTCGCGTTTCATGAAATCACACTTGAAAGTGTGACATAAAAGTACTAAAGTGCGTGAAAAAAATATGATGGCCACCGCTTTACATAAGGTTCAGTTACGAAGCGGTCTTGATACTGATACCCCAGGTATATGTAAAAGCACTGAACAACATGCCTCCATTTTAAGGGTTCCTTACCTCAAAAGGAAAAAACGGAACCCTAGAATCACTTTGTTGTCCGTCTTTCAAGACCTTCGAATCGGGTTAAAATTAAAATCATATACGCATATCCGTAGTCCCTTGCAATTGTGTAAAAATCAAACAACTATTGCTGTAAAAAAAAGTTACAGCCGTAAATGTCGCAAAAAACGCATATTTCGACACTCACAAAGGAATTAAAACCTATAGGATATTTCTCGTTAATCTAGAACAGTAAAATTTAGCAAGAAGTATTGTCATAAAGTACACATGAAGTAAAAATCCGAAAACTGTACATTTCTAATTTTATCACAAAAAATTAGGATCTTTAAGCAAATAATGAGGCTCCAAATTTTAAAATGAGTTAACGGTATCATGAAAATGAAAAAAATATATAATTATATGTATGTAGGATGATTTAATAATGTGAATTTCCGCAAACATTCTAGGGATATCGCGAAAACACGGATTATCAGACAATGGATATGACATTTCTCAATCTCACTGAAAAAATTATAGTTTTTTCAAAAACACGAGTTGCTTTCTTATCATTACTGTGGATAAAAATGTCTCAAGTAGGTATTACGGTTCTTACCGAAAAACATACCTATATCTAATGTCTTAAATTCTATGTCTTCTTTCCACAAGTGCCATACCTATTACGTGTCAGCGAGAAGTTGACAAAATACGTTATGCATTGCTTAAAAAGTCCGATTATTTAAATATTATTTGCTAGAAATGTTTGGTTTTTAATTTTAAACAAGAATTTTAAATATGTGCAAAATTGGCTAAGTGGTTATGTCAAGATAAAAGGTTGTAATATAATGTCAATTAAAAATGGAAAGTTTACTACGAAGCAATTTTGTCGGCCGATGTTGATAACATTTGACTGAAACATGTAATTATCTATTGAGAACGAATACGATTTTCGAAAATGAACAGTAGACCTCGCAAGCACAGGCTTTTTGTGAAACAAATTTTGCAAATATTTGAGCTCGCGATGTCTACTGTTCATAAAACTAGGTACTATGTACTTTTACTATGCCCAAGTTAAATCCCTATATTCTAAATAAGAATATTATTTGTAGTTGCGTCATAATTGATACTTTTTAGGTATCTAGGTATATTATATTTACCTACCTAGGTACTTACTCATTTATAAATAATATTAAACCAGGAAGAATCCTGCCGGCTAGCGGCTATGTGAACACACTTAGATAAAGTTTAAATGAATGTAGGTAATACTTACTTTGTGTGGGATATGAAACAACAAATAACACAACAAAAATTCGAACCCAAAACATGACTATTAAACTTTAGTAAAAAAAAATATTTAAGTAGTGTGCTCCGACAACTGCCACATACAAACAAATAACGCGTGCGCGAGTTGACAGCAAAACAACACACCACTGGACACCACTGTAATACACTCACTGGCAGTCTGGCACATAGATTCTGCTTTGATAAAGTACTGGTATGATCTCCGGGTTGTTTACTAAGAAGCTAGGAGTTTGAAGTTTGTTGGTTTTATTATTTATTAAATCAATATAATTGTGGCTTTGCGAGCAGTAGACCTCGTAATGTTATTTATTACTAAAATAAAAATCTTTAAGTAGGTAATCTATAGTTCTATGCTTTTATTCTTTAATATTTAAACTTATTCTGTAGTTCGATTAATTCCATAAGACTTCAAAATCGAATTTATGAAACTACCAAGTAAGTTAAGGAAAAATTTATAAATACAGACATAAAAAAACTGTACCAATTTTGATGAAACATAACTAAGAAAACCATCGGTAAAATTCTTCAAATTTCAGATAAAAATTTGATGAAAATTGCTCCATACGTTTGAGAGCTACGATACCACAGACACAAATCCAAAAATTCACCAATACACAAGTCAAACGTATGTATAATACTCCCAGTTTTGCGTTGGGTGTTAAAAAACAAAACAAAACAAGTTGCTACTAAAACAAGTTACAAGTCTATGTTACTAAATTAGGCAGATTCGATGAATTAGAATGATCGATACATATAGTTTCTAACAGTATTTTGTTCTACTTTAATTATATTTTTTGACCTAAATAATATAAGTGATTAAAAACTCAAATCTAACTTAAATGTCTAGTGTGTTTCCGCTCGAAGCGGACACATACTAGATATCAAAGTTAGATTTAAGTTTTTGAAAATGAATTTCCGCAAAGTAATGCCTGATTCAATAAATTATATATATATGTGGATCACAAATTTAAAATATCCCAACCAATTAAACTCAGCAGATTCTCTCCACAATTCCGTATTGAAGATGCTCGACCATTGCTTCCATTCAGCGATGTTCAGGAGTTCTTCAAGTTAAGCCGGTGCTTTTTCCCGGAGAAGTTGCATCCTTCACCATTCTATCGAATCGAATAAATCGCCTTCATTAAAGCGGGCCCGTGTCGCCTAGAAACGTTCTTAACCCCCAACTTATGTGTAAAGTTGAACGGACTGAAATCGTATTTTCTGAATCAATTGCTTCCTTATGTGCAATGCTGCCTTTTCTGAATCAAACTGATAGTTTCCTTATGTTCAATATTATAAAGGATACATTCATATCACAGATAGTTCAAAATAATATTTATTGAAAGTTTTTGACATAATTTACTAACTATGGTTTATCATACATTTTTAGGTGTGATAGTTTAGAAATGAAGAGAAGTAACTCTTAAAGGCGAACTCCATTTTAGAGCTCCATCTTCAGCCCCACCGTTCCTTACATCAGGCATCAGAGTTGGTGGTCAATCCTAGATCTTTCTTGTGTAAAAAAAGATATATGTACCACAAGTTTGTAAATCATTGTCAAAACACAAGCATTTAACCAGCTTTATACAACTCAACACATTCGTACGTATCTGAATGAATTTAAACCTTAGGGAGAGATCGAATGGCTTACAGGGTTTAAACCGGCTTATCAGTATCGCCTTGTAAGCCAAGGCTTGAACGTTTGGATGGTGTAGCGTTCGGTCTGATACGAGTAGCTCAATTGCCTTAGCTTGCTTGCTGTGGGGTGAGCTCGATGAGCAAAGATTAAGTAGTTTATTGAGTAGTCTAGCAGTAGGTAAGCACAGTTATTGCTGTTAATGTTGAATATTTAATTAACAATTTGTTGTATACAAATTAGTCTTGTGTAAGTATATTTTTTAGTCTGCCAACCCGCACTTGGCCAGCGTAGCAGACTATGGCCTAACCCTTCTCACAATGAGAAGATGGCCCGTTCCCAGCAGTGGGACAGTTTGTACAAACAGGGCTAATAAAAAAAAGTATATTTTTTACATGAAATAGAATCACCAATACGCCTGAAGGTAAGTGACGGTGTGGCCAAGGATAGAGCTCGTCGGTCTAGAAAATTTGAAAATTACAGTTTAGATCAATTTCAGCAATATACACTTAAGAGAATGGCACAAAGGGCGATCTTATCACTAACAGCGATTTCTTTCTTCTAGACAACCTGAGGAGGTATGTAATTGTGAGATAATAGATAGGTGGTGGTTTTTGTAACCATATTACGCTAAGAATCTCATTACACTAAGAATCTTGACATCCAAATCATTGGACTTCAACTGAACTAATTTTAGTTGTTAAAATTCGTTAAACCTAGAAATTTCGACCCAAAATATGTATAAGTAAAGCAGCAAATGTAACTGAAACAATCCGCAAGAATTGACTTACGGCCTCGTGCCGCGGACGAACAAAAAAGTTGCCACTTTCTAGCTAAATTAGCCGCGTTCCCGCGAAAGTTAGCTCATTTCCTTGAAAAACTCCTTTTGTTGCGTGCGGCCCGCTCTCACGTCCCGCATTTTCCGGTAACTTCCAGAATATTACGTACATTTCCGTTCTGTAATTAGGTTTGCAAATATTTTTGTTTGTCCCGTATTAATATATCTCTCACGGTTGTCTTGTTTACCCGTGTTGTTCTGTTGACATTGATACCTATTTGTTGTTAAACAGCTAAATACATTATGGTTAATATTTAAAATGTAGGTGGAGAGGTGAACGTTTATTGACGGATTATTAACGTTGTATTTTTAGGTTTATCATCATCATCATCATCCACAGCCTTCCCTGTCTCACTGCTAGGTATAGGCATTTCTCTTGTTTTGCTTCTTCCTCGGTCCTATGCCAATCGAGTCCAGGTTCGACCCGCGATTCTTACTATATCGTCGACCCATCTTGCAGCTAGACGTCCCACACTCTTCTTACCTTGCCTCCGTCAAAACCTTACTCCATCTGTCATCACATCGCCTAGCAACATGTCCTGTCCAATTCCGGTTTAATTATCGTAATGTTAACGAAAATATACAGATGCAGCTCTTTGCACTGCTGCATTTCCAGAAACAATCTCGTCGGCGTGTTGTTTTATTCGATAAACATCACTTAGCACGACACATTTATGAAAATAAACTTTCAAAATGGCGTGTTGCACTGTTCAACTGAGCATTTCTAGTGAATTTATAGCATTTCCCATTTTATAACTGCATATAAAGCCGGCCAAGGTACAGTCGAATGAAGTGTGTGGCTTGGAATTTTATAGTTTTAATTTTCAATTCCCGCCAACTGTAAACCGAATAATGAATAATTTACTTAGTATAAAATAATAAGTGGCTATGACATTTTTGAGACATGCATTAATGCTAGGGTTCCGTGGTTAACATAAATTAAAAACAAAGTGTTGAACTCTCATACAATCTAACTGAAATGTAATTTTATAAAATTCATTTTAAAATGATAGCTTTGTTTATAGATATATAACAAACAAAAATAATTAAACCGTAATATTGCTAACGTAGTTATAAAACTGTATTATAATTTAAATTATAATGTTTCGAATCGTTTGGGAATCAAATTGATTACCATCACTTTTATCCGACTGGAGAATGCGCACGAAGGAATCCTCTAGCCGCAGTTGTTGCGAATGTAGAATGTTTGTTTCTTTAAGTATATACTCTTACAGCCTAAATAGTTTGACCAATTTTGATGTACGAGATGTCATTAGTTCATCTTTATTTCCCGAATGTAATACTACTACATATATAGGTATATTTTTTTATTACTTTAGTTAAAAAAAAACACTGCGCATCACAAAACGACATAATATATCTCAAAAATATTGAAATAAGTTTTTTAAAATAGTTTAAACTGTCGAATAAAATATTAACTTATTAAAATATTAGCTTAAAATTTACACTTACATATCAAAATTAAATTTCCGATTGGCCTTTTGACGATTCCCATACGTTACTTGATGATAAAAATCTGCTAATCCATCCTGAAACTGGATTTGGGACTCTGCAACGGTTAGAAGTAAAAGTGAATTTATGCTTATTTTGTTTGTTGGTCCAATACATATATTGTACTTGGTGACGAAAGTCCTTTTTTAAATGTTTGGTGTATGTTTTTTACTTTTTAAGCTACATATAATTTATTTAAGCAACATAACTCAAAACTAAACCGAGATAAACTGCCATACTGCCGCTCCGCGGCGACGGGCGGTCGCCGCTAGAACGGTTTTAACAACGCAAGAGGGAATTCCTTCAATAAAGATTTTTAAATAGAAAAGTTAGAAGTCTTACTTAATAATACACGAGGCTTGCCAACTGCTTGCCTTTGGGTGAGTAAGAGAACGTTAATAATTCGTGTCGTCACGGTCTTTTACCATTTAACCCCTGAGTTGCAATTAATTAACTTTTTATATCATCATCATCATCTCAGCCATAAGAAGTCCACATAGGCCTCCCCCATGGATTTCCAAAAAGACCGATTGGAAGCGGCTTGCATCCAGCGTCTTCCCGCCACTTGTATGAGGTCGTCTGTCCATCTCGTGGCTGGTCTTCCTACGCTGCGCTTGCCGGTACGTGGTCTCCACTCGAGAACCTTTCGGCCCCATCGGCCATCAGTTCTGCGTGCTATGTGCCCTGCCCACTGCCACTTCAACTTGCTAATCCGCTGTGCTATATCGAAGACTTTTGTACGTCTACGTATCTCTTCATTTCTGATTCGATCTCGTAGAGAGACTCCGAGCATAGCCCTCTCCATAGCTCGTTGCGTGACCTTGAGCTTCCTTATAAGGCCCATAGTTAGGGACCACGTTTCAGTGCCGTATGTCATCACTGGTAACACACACTGGTTGTAAACTTTCGACTTGAGGGACTGGGGATTATTGGACGAGAAGACGCTTTTAAGTTTCCCGAACGCTGCCCAGCCGAGTTGGATACGACGATTGACCTCCCTCGTAAAGTTGGACCTGCCTAATCGGACCGTCTGTCCTAAGTAGACGTATTCGTCAACAACTTCAAGAGTGAAGTTCCCCACAGATATTGGGGTGGGCACTACATGGGCGTTCGACATAACCTTCGTTTTGTCAACTTTTTATATGATTTCTTGCATTCAGCGCAATGTTGGTACAAAACTACAGCTATTCAGAAGACTTTTGAATGAACCGTTGGATTGAAAAGTAGCTATTAATTAATTTTATATTAATTTTAATTATTACTACTTACAAAATAGTGACTGTGTAGGTATACCTATATATATAGTGTAGTGTAATACTTTGCCAGCTGTTCAACCACCAAGCTTTAACGTGCTAGTATTAATTTGTTCAGGAATGAAGGGCACTGTTTATAGCGACATAGTTTAATGTCAAATATATTATTATGAGGGTGATGAGAGCAGTCCATTGCCACAGGGATCTTTGAATGGTTAAAGTGCAAAGATCTGGGTAGTATTGGACTTTCATACGCAAACATGAAACTTATACCTAAATTTAGATCAGCGCGTAACTGAGCAAGTTGTACGCCTGATATTATAAATCTCGTCATTCAGATGCATTTTTTTTTTTATAGATTAGGGCCATAATATTTACTGAGCAAAATGTCTAGTGAACCAAAATCACAAGTCCCAGATAATCCAATGGGCCAAAACATATAGTCTTCCAAATGGCCCGGGGCTACAACGTCGTGTCCGATTAATCTGTGTTAGTTTTCTGTCCATTGAACTAGATTAACTAGAAAATAAAACCGGACAAGTGCGAGTCAGGCTCGCCCACCGAGGGTTCCGTACAAACTAGTAGATAAAAGGGGGAAACCATATATTTTTTTATATTTTCCTTCTTATACCGAAAAATATACATCGTAAAAATGTTTAAAAACCTGTTTAAACTTATGCCAATTAATCTCTTTCATATGATAACCCACATGATACGGTTAATTCACTTTAAAATTTGGACCTCCATTCCATGCATAAAGACCCTATTCTTTTGTGATTAAATTAAAAATGACCAGTTTTCGGATATTTTCTTATATGTGTACTCTAACACAATGCTTCTTGCCAAATTTCATAGTTCTAGGTCAACGGGAAGTACCCCATAGGTTTTGATTCCCTTGTGAGTTTCGAAATTTGCGTTTTTTACCACATATTCGGCTATAACTTTTTTTACGAAAGCTGCAGCAAGATACTATGGATCTGCGTATATGGTTTTAATTTCAAGTCGATACCTTCACGCGTTCCCGAGATACAGGTCTTAACACTCGGACAGACGGACAGACAGACAGACAGACGGACAACAAAGTGATCCTATAAGAGTTCCGTTTTTTTCTTTTGAGGTACGGAACCCTAAAAAGAAAGCTAATAATATAAATGTCCCATGAAATAGAATAGATGCCAATGTGACTGTTTTATATCATTTAGGTATCTCAGTGAGATCTTAGTATTGGATGAAAGCTGTCAAACTCGACATATTCATATCACAGAAACTGCATTAAAATTAATCCTGGCATTAGATTGGCTGCACGCATAATTGACACTGACAGGTCAAGTATGTATTTCTTTAAATAAGAGTAACGCTGACCGGTCAGCACTGACGAGCGCTGGCCCCGTTGAGCATTCAGCGTTAAACGGCGAGCATTAGCTTTCGTCTCGAGATGAATATAGCGTCAACAGCGAATACATTGGTGTACATCGATGATCAGCGCGACACTAAGAGCGGTCGGTGCTGATGAACTACGCGCCGACCACCAGTAGCGACGACCAGTGATAAAGGAAAACGTCTTACAAAAACAAACAAAAGCAAAGAAAACAAACGGCCCAAAGAGCAGGCAAAATTTCACAAACCTCATAAAACGTCAGCAAGTATCACACAAAAAAGCCGACAAAATCGACATCGAATCGCGCCTCCGCGGATTTCGCCTCCTTCACGTCTTGTAAAATGCTCGATTGCCCAATGCTCGATTTGCTCCCCTCAATCTGGAAAAGATGCTCACTCCGCTTCGATTAAATCTTTTCCCTTTGCATTTCATTCGTAAAATTGGAATTGGAACACGGACGTCATAATTGATTGGATTATACCTTCCATCGGGCTGGCTCGCTACGTGATCCCAGTACATGATTGCCGAATTTATTTACTAACTGTGACAATAAAATGCGTTATCTACGTCATACAAATTCATTGGCTCGAACAGTGGACGCAACATGAATAAAATATTTTTAGCTTAAAGTTTTCGCTTTATATCAGCGTCGAGTTGTGAATCAAATGCATCGATTATTCATCGAATCAGCAGTTTGCAGTGTCGTTGGTGATTATGATTAATTTATTGGTTACTTAGACCTATTTTAATTCTCTAGTGATGTGAAAGCAAATTTACATTATGATTATCTATGTTTGCTCAATGTGCTGCTATTATTTTCTTTTTGGCCAAGTAAATGTAGACGATATTTGTAATTTTGATAGTGTTACTTGTTATTTAATATGTAAGTATTGTATAGGTATGTGTGGGAATGGAATATATATTATTTTACTATGGAAACTAACGTGGTTTTCACGTGCAAGGTGCGTCACCGACCGAGAGTGACTTTTGCGTTGCTCCTTTGAAAAAGACCGCCGAATGCGGTTGAAACTATAGTTGGATTTTTCGGCTCAAAACAGACGTGAGTGACCCGTAGTTTTTATTTAGAATAGATAGATAGATAGATAGATAGATAGATAACACTTTATTAAAAACCACATGATAACAAAAAACAAAGATAACATTAAGTACTTAGGGCTAGGTTTTTAATTGGCGGCCTTATCGCTTAGAGCGATCTCTTCCAGGCAACCATGCAAGGACAGGAATTGTATGTTAAAAAACAGTGGCCTATAAAGAAAAAAGATCAACTAAATAAGAATATATATTATTTATAATATTTATTTTACCGCTTACACAACAAAACAATTTCTGCTAAACTACAATGTAGTTTGTAGGTAGATTTTGTACTATCATGTATAATATTATGCATTATAATGATTTTAATTTCTTATTATTAATTTAATTATTAAATGTAATTTTATTATTAATTGAGTATTATATTCGTTGTAACGCTACTTAATGTAAATGGCTACGTTAAATAGTTTAATAAATCATCAATATAATTAATAACAAAACTAATATCATGAATTTAGAAAATTGTAATTTGTGCATGCATGTTGCATTTTCAGAAACATTGGCTAAAGAATTAAAACTTATCTGTTGTGTATAAAAAAATAACCGAACCAACCATTTTTTTACAGTCTTAAAAAAATATCATATTCTATTGATGTACTATTAATTTAACTGTAATTCAGCCCATTACCCAGAGTAAAAAAAAAAAAATGGCAGAGAATCCAAGCGGCTTATTTTGCGACTTTGATTACAAAATAATAATAACAAGATACTATGGATCTGCGTATATGGTTTTAATTTCAACTCGATACCTTGGCGCGTTCCCGAGATAAAGGTCTTGACACCCGGACGGACGGACAGACGGACAAACGGACAACAAAGTGATCCTATAAGGGTTCCGTTTTTTCCTATTGAGGTACGGAACCCTAAAAAATATATATTTAATATCGCAATATATATATATTTAAATCTAAATAAAACAATCAATCAAACACTGGGAGTTGTGGTGAGTGAGTGTTTTACTACTAACTACTAACTAAGAAACTAAACGACTAACTTAAAGAACTAAAAACTACTAACTAAGAGCCTAATATAAATATATCTACTAAACTGGTATCGCGAATGATAAATATACTTAACAATTACATATAAAAATATCAGGTAAGTATATATTAAATTTTTCATCAAATCTAACCCTTGCCTATAGAAAAAAAAAGAATAGAAAGTAACCTTTTTGGTCAATCACACAAAAATACCTTAACTACCCTCAACTTGGTACCCTTACATTAGCACTTACGCTTAGTAAAATATTTATAGAAAAGTATTGACGCGGCCCATTTTCGCACTTTAGAAATATCCTGACCCAAGCTTTCTTGTGGGCAAAAAGGTAAATGAAAGGATAAAGGCCTGCTATGGAGGAAGGAGGAAAAAGTGTAGAATAAACTGAGTAAGTTTTTTATTTTTCTAACCGACTTCCGAAAAGAAGGAGGTTATCAATTCGGTCTGTTTTTTTTTTGTATGTTTGTTCACCGATTACTCAGCCAATTGTGCATTGATTTTGATAATTCTTCTTTTAATTGGTAGACCATACTTCAGAGGTCCCATATAAATTTTATCAAAATAGATTGGTGATTTGGTTTTTATAACAAAATAACTGGTAAAATATCATCTAAGCACCTGTAGAAAAGTGCGTATGTACGCACATACGCGACTTGCTATTCACTTTCTACAGGCGCTAAACATATTGCGTATTTTGTAGTCGGTTTTTTTCAGTTTCTTAAACTATAATTATTTATACTTCGTGCTGTTTTTCGTATTATTAGTGCGGGGGTATTTGCAGATGAATATGTTTCAGGATGTTAAAATAATACTTTTGTACAATATTTGGTGTTACATTTTAATCTATTAGGGGAAAGTGTGGCGGTTATGAATAATAAATGGCCAAGTGCGTGTCGTGCCACGCACAATGTAGGGTTCAATTGTTATACATCGTAATTTATGTGAAATTAAAACAGCGTCTTTTATTTGATACTTTCAACATACGAGTTAGCTTATGTTAGTTTAAATGAAAAATCTATTTTTAAATTGATTCACTATTAATGGTCAACTTATAAAGCCTACTTAGCCGTGATAGTTTTCTTTTTAATTTCATCGTATATGCTACTAGCATGAATTTATATCTCCAAAGTAAACCATTTGAATGACAGGACCAATTTACTTTCAATGCAGGGTCGTTATTCCGTTTTTGGCCTCCGGGCCATAGAAGTATAAGTCTTTGGTATTATAGTATTAGACGCCAGTGTAGCCAGACTAAATATAACTAAGACTTTTATTTTAGAGTGTAGTTATTATACTTGTTATTGTTAATAGTACATTCAATGATATAGACCGTAATGTGGCCAGAGGGCCAGATGTTAATCTGATTCTTGCAATACAGGCTCCTACGAGACCTAGTGCAGGGCTCAGATGTATCATTAGGTACTTACATTACTACTTAAATTAAACATCTTTATGTATGAAGTTTATGTACCAGCTGCATCTTTTGTATGAACAAATAAAGTTTTTATTATTATCTCATTTATTTATTTACAATCTTAATTCTAAATTTTTTACAACATAAATATAAACTTATAAAAAATAAACATAAATATTGTAAAAAACTTAAAACTAGGGTGCCGCCGGCAGCGGGGCGGGGCTCAAGCTGCCGGTGGTAGGGGCTACAGAGAGAGGAACCTCCTGACAATACGTGCCGTGTCCAGGATGACTGCCTTCTGTATATTATTATTATTATTTAGCCAGTAGAGTGGGAGAACAATTGGCTCTAGTAAAAATATCACTTCAAAGCTTAATAATTCACAAACGGATCCCTGAATTGAAAAATGTTTTATAAACATCCATTTTTTTATTACCTATTCAACTATACCCCATACGACGGGGTAGTTGAGAAGAAAATTATTCATCCACACTACATGTATGGGAGTTACCCCAAAAAAATATCGTCAAGATTTTATTCTACGACTGTTTTGGCGTAATTAACTTGCCACATTTCAACTCTCTAGTACTAATAGTCTTTGATCAAAGCCGCAGACAGAAATACAGATATGGCGAAACTATAAGGGTTCCTTGTTATCTACAGAACTCTAAAAAGCAAAGGGGCTTGAAAAAAATACTTCAGCATGTGAATTTTTTTTTTTTCAGCTAACAACTTTGCTGTTTTCTGACTGTACTTTTCATTTTCAATGTAATGAAAAATAAAGTCCCAAGAGAGTTAAGCTCAGCATTTTTTAAAACAAAACTTAGTTTAGTTTTGTTACCCCCAATTTGACCTAGGAACTAGAAAATTTGTAAATATGCTACTTATTAACATATTTAGTTAAAAAGTTACTCAAGCTCTAATACAATAAAGCGCAAGTCAGCTTTCAGAGATGCTAAGTGTAGTAACCTATAGAAAATTAGAGTACATAGATCTAGGCGCCACGTCGTATGTACTTGTAGCAGTACCACAGAATACATTAATACTAGTACCTGAACCGCAAAATGAATATGTGATGAGAACGTTATTGCTTGCCTGGTTTTGTTCGGTTACCAACTGACTACGATAAGTCAGTTTATCTTTTTTTAACTATAATAATGTTATGTCATATTAATGTTTTGTCAGTTCACTGACAAATAAAAGAATTTCCCACATCACGTACAGAGAATAGTCGCGATGTTATTGTTGTTGAAATGAAAATCACGAAATGGACTCCCAGCATGGTGCGGCCACTCAGCAGGCCCCGTAAGAGGTGGCGTGGCGAGCTTGACACCTTCGACAAAAACTGGTCCACCAACGCACAAAACCGCCAGCAATGGAAAAATCGAGGCCTTTGTCCAGCAGTGGGACACTTCACTTCAGGCTAAAAACAAAACAAAACAAAATGCAAAAAGGTCTTATAATATTTTCGTAGCTTGACTAGATAGGTGATCCTCATTTATAACACATAAAATTGTATTTTTAAAATATACGTTATCTACTAGTTCTTCTTTTCATCGCATTTCTTCCAACATTCAAGCTTCCATAGCGCCTTATTCTTATCCCAGCTGCACAGAAGCAATGAAAGCTACAATGAAAGCTTTCATCGGGGCAGCACGTGAGACCGTCTAGAGACGTTGTTACAGGCGATAACTCCGCACCGCTGCTCGTTATATTTAATAACAAGCTCAGACGAGAGCGGGATTATTCTGCAAAAATAACCTAATAACGCTTTAAACGTAGCGCACTTGTTTAGAAAGGTTAAAACGATGTGGGTGGAAAGGTTAACAAGGTTGCAGATGAAATCACTATTCAAACTATATATTTATCAACAATGTATTGGCATTAAATGTTATACAGGGTTATCGTTTTTTTAAAAATGACAAGTGCCCTTATTAACTTCAACAAAACAATATACAAACTACATATATACTTCAAAAATATAATATCTATGTTATAATATATATATATATATATATATATATTATAACATAGATATTATATTTTTGAAGTATATATATATATATATATATATATATATATATATATATATATATATATATATATATATATATATATATATATATATATATATATATATATATATATATATATATATATATATATATATATATTTATCCCCACAGACACCAGGGTCCACGACCATTGTCATACAAAGTATAGTTTACTATTTATCGTTACGGGAAAATTATTTTGATTTAATTTAAGTACTTATTACAGAAATACTAGTATTTCAGTAGTTAGAAATAAGAGTTGTGTGCACACCTTGAGCATTCATGCTCACCATCGAAGGTTCTTTCTTGCGGCGGCGTCGTGTGGTGGGTCGCTCTCTTCCCTAACATATGGTTGAGCAGGGCGATGGCTGGTACATGTGTCATACTCGTGATCGGGTGCTGCTTGTGGGTCGCTGGTTGGCTCGTGGTATGCACGCAACATAGTAATAAGTAATATGAATATAATATATATATTGTAACGATGATGATGATGATGGTGATATTTCTAGAAGGAAATGCTCCTCGACTATTTAAATAAAGAATCTCGTCAACATTCTAGAAAGTTCGAAACAAATGATAAAAACAAAAGACGATCGAAATTGAACATTCTGGAACGAAACAAATGACGAACGAAATGACTATCGAAATAAAAGCTTCTAGAAGGTTCTGCGGGGTATATAAGGAGCTTCAGTCGCGGACAGAGGGCAGTTCAGATACGAGTAGCATACAGGAAAGAAGAAAAGTTACAAGTGAAAGTGAAGTGTTGAAGTGAACAGTATAGTGAAGAGACGTTATAGTAGTAGTGTGTTGGTCGGAACACATACTCTGTGTGTTTGTAGCGCGTCGATTCGGTAACTATTGTCGGTGTTTGTGTTATAGACTGTGAGTGCTCTGTGGAAGGCACCACGTGTCAACGAATTATACGGGCTTGAATAACATCGTTGTTTCCTTCCAATCCCTATACCCACTTCCCGTAACATTTGGTGTCAGAAGTGGGATTGGAAGGAAGGATGCCTATCATGCCTAGAGATGGCCCAAACACCCGCTCAAGGGGAGCCGCTCAGCAACAAAGCGGCGGAGACCAGGAAGCCGCTAGTACGGGAAATCCTCGGACACGTGAGGAAGCCGGTGGGGGGACTTCCGGCGGTGACACTGTGAGTACTCCGGTTTCTCCAATGAACCCTCATGAAGGAACCTCTGCCAGTGCCACTGTAAGTGCTCCAGTTTCTCCAGTGGACCTTGGTGTGCTATTACAACAAATGCGTGCCATGCAAGAGGAGCAGGCACGTCGCCAAGAGGAACAACTGCGCGCTATGCAAGAGGAGCAGCTGCGTGTTAATCGAGAGGAGCAATGCGCTATGCAAGACCGTATTCTTACGGCCATCTCCGAAGGGGCAGTGAAAGTCGCGGAAATACGGAAGAATGTGGAGCTGCTTGAAGATCGAGTAAACGAGCACGAAGCCCGTTTCGAATCATCGGAAGAGCGTCTTCGGAGGCTTGAAGTAGGCGGTGGTCCAACTCCAGCAACTGCAGTCACAGCTGCTTTGGGTGGCAGTTTCAAAATTCCCACATTTGATGGGACCTCTTCATGGGCTGCATATAAGCGACAGCTTTTGGCTGTTGTGGAACTAAACAACTGGAGCGAGGAAAAAGCAAAGACAGCTCTCACTTTGGCATTGCGTGAACAAGCCACGTCGGTACTTGAGGCTGTAGAACCTAATACCTCGTACCAGGAGTTGGTGGATGCTTTGGAGTCCCGGTATGGCGACTCGCATCTAGAACATGCCTACCGGGCCCAGCTTCGTGATCGATCCCAGAAATCCAACGAAAATCTGCAACAGTGGTCTCTAGAAGTGGAGAAACTGGTGAGAAAGGCATATCAATCTTCACCAGCGAACCTAGTCGACAGTATGCTGTTGCAGACGTTTGTCGATGGAATTAATGACAAAGAAGTGAGGGCAACGGTACGCTTGGCGCACCATGAAAACATCAAAGAAGCGGTGGCACACGCTCTCGAGGTGGAGGCAGTACGTCGGGATTCCAAGAGTGGCTCTGTACGTAAAGTTGTTTCGACGGAAGAGCGGGAAATACCACGGAGGACCTTTGCTCCGCGTTGTTACCAGTGTGGAGAGCGTGGGCATATGAGATATGGTTGCCCCAATCGTAGCTCGGTAAAGCGAACCGACGCTGGTACACAAGCGTCGGAGAATCCGGAAAACTAATACAGGCCAGAGCTGCGGGGTGGGCGTTGGCCAGTAATCAGGGAGCCCCAAATTTTATGATCTATCAAAGCTCAGACGGGAACAGCTTAACCGTCGATGGAAGAATAAATGGAACTGCATGCCAACTGACTTTGGACACAGGAGCTTCGCGTACGGTAGTGGGGGTGCAGATGACACGGAATAGTAGAAAATTATATTCCTGCAGAGAGACTGTGCAGTTGAAAACGGCTACCGGCCAGCACATACCTGTAAGAGGGGAGCAGAAGGTGGCGATTAAGGTTGGTGACAAGCTTTACTGGCATTGGGCGGTGATAGCTGAAATTGTGGATGACTGCATCATCGGTTTGGATTTTCTGAAAGAACATCAGTGCAAACTTGATATTGAATCCGGAATCCTTAAGTGTGGATCGATTGAGGTTCCAATGAAGGGAGCCAGGGGAGGTAAAGTCTACTGCCTTAAGGACACTAAGCTACCACCACGAACTCAGACTTTGGTACCGATAAAGTTAGCCGAAAATTTAAGCACTGACCGAAAACATTGTTTAGTTATAGAGAGAGTCAAAGGAGAAAACGCATGGTTACCGGCTAGAACGGTTGTTGGAACGACACAAAAGATGGCGGTACCGGTCTTGAATTTGAGTGATGATCCTCAAATACTGAAGAAGGGGTGTCTGATCGGTGAGAGCGAAGAAATAGTCTGGCTTCGAAATTGCGACGAAGTGAAGAAAACTCACTCAAATGCGGTTGATTTTAGTAACGTCCTAGATAACTGCAAGGGGGATTTAAGCACAGTGGAGCTGACAAAAGCGAAAAATTTACTGCGACACTTCGGCGACATTTTCTCCAGAGGGGACGCGGACATTGGAAGAACAGGGCTATTTCGACATCGGATCAACACCGGGAACGAGCAACCAATCCGCCAACGGCCTCGGCGGATACCGTTCGCTAGAGAAAAGGAAGTTGAGGACATGCTAAAAGAGATGGAAGGTAATGGAGTCATTGAACCATCTTCTAGCCCTTGGTGTTCTCCAGTTGTCCTAGTTAAGAAGAAAGACGGGTCTACCAGGTTCTGCATCGATTATCGGCGATTAAATAATGTGACAAAGAAAGATAGCTATCCACTACCAAGGATAGACGACACGCTGGACACTTTAAATGACATGAGATGGTTCTCCACGCTTGATCTCAAAAGTGGCTACTGGCAGGTGGAAATGGATACCAGTGACAAGGAAAAGACGGCATTCTCCACAGGGAAAGGACTTTGGCAGTTCAAGGTGATGCCATTTGGATTATGTAATGCTCCAGCCACTTTTGAGAGATTAATGGAGCGTATACTAGCCGGTCTGTTAGGGGAAGCTTGTCTGGTGTACCTCGATGACATAATAATAATCGGACGGAACTTCGACGACCATCTGAAGAAGTTGGAGAGCGTGTTCAACAAAATAAGAGGAGCAGGCTTGAAATTAAACTTAAAGAAGTGCTCTTTCTTCAAACGCCAAGTTGAATATCTGGGGCATGTTATATCTGAAGAGGGCGTGGAAACTGATCCAGCAAAGATTTCCGCAGTGAAAGATTGGCCTACTCCAACCGATAAAACTCAAGTAAGAGCATTTATGGGACTATGCTCGTATTATCGTCGTTTCGTAAAGAATTTTTCCGATATTGCCAAACCACTGCATAGACTCACAGAAGAAAAACGGCCTTTTGTTTGGGACCAAGAATGTGAGGCAGCTTTTAATGAACTGAAAGGGCGGCTATGTGAAACTCCAATTCTCGGATATCCTGATGCAAATGGTGATTTTATAGTTGACACCGATGCGAGCAATGTAGGCATCGGAGGAACATTGTCACAGGAGACACAGGACGGGGAAGTGGTCATAGCCTACTTCAGTAAATCGTTGTCCAAACCTGAAAGAAACTATTGTGTGACGAGAAGAGAACTACTAGCTGTAGTCAAAACGTTGCAACACTTCAAGAAGTATTTGCTGGGGCGGAAGTTTCACGTCAGAACAGACCACGCGGCGTTGAAGTGGTTACTGCAGTTCAAAAATCCGGAAGGCCAGGTTGCACGTTGGATTGAGCAACTACAAGAATTCGATTTTGTGGTAGAGCATCGAAGTGGAAGTTCCCATAGAAACGCTGATGCTTTGTCAAGACGGCCCTGTTCTGAGAATTGTAAGCATTGTGGAAGACAGGAAGCAAGAGATGAAGTTACAGTCCGACTGATAAGAACAGATGCCCTTGATGATGACTTTAGCAACGATGCTATGCGTAGAGCTCAAAATGAGGATGAAAATTTGAAACCAATTCTAGACTGGATGACAAGTGGAACTCCTCGTCCCGGGTGGAGTGAGATATCTGGTATGAGCGCAATCACTAAAAGTTATTGGGCACAGTGGAATAGTTTGGTTCTCTGTGATGGGGTTTTGCATCGAAAATGGGAAAATGTGTCTGGAAACGACACCCATCTACAAACTATTGTACCGAAAACAAAAATTTTGGAAGTTCTAAGAGTTTACCATGACGGAACATCGGGTGGGCATCTCGGAGTAAAAAGGACACTTATGAAAATACGGCAACGTTATTATTGGTTACATTGCAAGGAAGATATCGAGGACTGGTGCAGGAAATGTGAACGATGTTCTTCGGTTAACGGACCACATACACGGAGTCGAGGAGCGTTACGGTTGTATAACGTCGGAGCTCCTTGGGAACGGATAGCAATAGATGTTGCCGGTCCATTTCCCTTGTCCAATAATGGAAATCGTTATATTCTCGTGGTTATGGACTATTTCACGAAATGGCCTGAAGCGTTTGCGTTACCTAATCAGGAAGCTGTTACTGTAGCGAGAAAATTGGTGAACGAGGTCTTCTGTCGATTTGGGCTACCACTTGAAATTCATAGTGACCAGGGAAGAAATTTCGAATCGCATGTGTTCCAGGAAATCTGTAAGTTAATGGGGATACATAAAACGCGAACTACACCATATCACCCACAATCCGACGGAATGGTGGAGCGTTTTAATCGAACTTTGGAGCAGCATCTGGCAAAAGTGGTTGATTCACATCAGAGAAATTGGGACGAGTATATTCCTCTGTTTCTTTTGTCATATAGAACGGCTGTTCATGAAAGTACTTGTACTACGCCAGCTCGAGCGAACTTTGGCAGAGAGCTTCGACTTCCAGCAACGCTTTTGGCAGGGTGTCCTCCGGATGCACCAAGATATGTCACAGAATATGCAGATGAACTAAGAAAGCGTATGGAAGACGTACATCAACACATGAGGGAAGCCAATTTGCGTGCCAGCGATCGGATGAAAACGCGATATGACAGAAATGTTAACTCAAGAGGATTTGAAGAAGGTTCTTTAGTTTGGCTACACAACCCTGTGCGAAAGCTAGGTAAATCACCGAAGTTACAGCCAAGCTGGGAGGGACCGTATCAAGTTATTACAAAGCTCAACGACGTAACTTACAGAATTCGGAAAACGTCACGAAGTCCTGCGAAAGTTGTGCATGTGGATAGGTTAGCACAATACTACGGCTCTAATGATGCTCGAGACGAGCATGTCTAAGGAGGGGGTAGTGTAACGATGATGATGATGATGGTGATATTTCTAGAAGGAAATGCTCCTCGACTATTTAAATAAAGAATCTCGTCAACATTCTAGAAAGTTCGAAACAAATGATAAAAACAAAAGACGATCGAAATTGAACATTCTGGAACGAAACAAATGACGAACGAAATGACTATCGAAATAAAAGCTTCTAGAAGGTTCTGCGGGGTATATAAGGAGCTTCAGTCGCGGACAGAGGGCAGTTCAGATACGAGTAGCATACAGGAAAGAAGAAAAGTTACAAGTGAAAGTGAAGTGTTGAAGTGAACAGTATAGTGAAGAGACGTTATAGTAGTAGTGTGTTGGTCGGAACACATACTCTGTGTGTTTGTAGCGCGTCGATTCGGTAACTATTGTCGGTGTTTGTGTTATAGACTGTGAGTGCTCTGTGGAAGGCACCACGTGTCAACGAATTATACGGGCTTGAATAACATCGTTGTTTCCTTCCAATCCCTATACCCACTTCCCGTAACAATATGTATATATGCATTAAAATAATCTGATTCTGATTGACATTGAATGTGATTCAAAAGCAACAACAAAAAACAATATTTTGATTTATATAAAATTGATTCAGAGGTTTTTAATGACGGGGGTTTTTAAGTTTCCTATACTTGCTTACTTGTGAAAATATTATCTAAAACAATTTGTACTTACTGAATATACTATTTTATATATTACCTACTTGTTAAAATGTCTAAGTACTAACTACTTAACAGATATTGGAGAATTTAATCTTTTATGTCGTGGAAAAGGTCTATAGTTTTGAGACATAAATAAATTAAACCGTTGATAGAAAAGCTACTCTTATTCATACTGTTCCGAGAAAAGACATATTTATCAGAAAAACCTTTTTGCTTAAAACGAAAGCTTAAAACACATTATTATGTATGTATCAAACTCCATTACGGCTGCACCTTTTTGCTTTACCAAACCTATTTTCCCTCCAAAAATAAAGAGAAAACTTTTTAAAACATTTACACAAACTGCCTTAATCCATCTCATCAGTACCAGTGCCATCCTTTTGAATACAGAACATCAGAAAATATTAGAAAAGCCGTTTTGTGCTACAATGCTGCCAAAAGTATGAGCAAACCACAGAATTAGAGGCCCTTTTATTACCCGACTACGTAAGAAGGGAAGGAAGAAGTTTTTCGAGTGTATGTATGTATCTATATGATCATCTACAGCCAAAACGGCTTGACCGATTTTCATGTGCAAGGTGTTGTTAGTTTTGTCTTTACTACTTAAATGTCATAGGCTATATTTTTTGTAATAATAATAATAATAATGGGGATGTTTCCCTGGGGCTAAATGAGACCCCTGACCTCCAGCTTGCCTTAACCGGCCGGCTGGATGGTGGAAACTGCAAGAGCTAAGAACCTAAGCTCCAGGGAGGAAGTGTTAAAGGGCATAACACCGCTAGTAGCGTTTAGTGAACGCGCAGCACACCTCTCGACACCATTAGCCACCCACACTGATGTTGCTTCTCCGGCGCCAATATGCGGTGCCACTATGGGGGGCCCATCTAGTGGGTGGCGAGTCATCACCTGCCTAGGTATTTTTGTATGGTGAGACGGAATTGCACGGAATTGAAACGGCAGGTGCCGTTTTCTCATCCTGGTGCTATATAGGCTGATGCTCTCACACAGCAGGTAAGATGAAGTACCTCTGTGTGAGAGCATCAGCCTATAGCCTAGTTTATTTAAGTCACTAACATTCCATCACAATAGCCAAAATCTGTCAAATTCCATATTGTACAATAATCCATTCATAGTCCATCCATATACCCAATCTGTATTTTTAATTATACATTGTAAAAGGGCCTCTCAGTGTTGGTTCCGGCCCCACTGATGCCTTTCAAAGGTCCGGGCTTAGACCCGTGTATACATTTGAATAAAGAGATAATAATAATAATAGGACTCTCACAAAATTAAAAAAAATGAAACTTTTGCACTTAAACTTTTTCGTAATAAATAAGTGTAATAGAATTAGAATTATTATTATACTTTCTAACAAAAAACTTGCATTCAACATCGTATCAAACGTAACAAAATTCATATTCATATTCATATTCATATTATCTTTATTTGCGTATATGGGTATGATACATTGATGGAATACATAATATTATAGTTAAGAACGCCATATCCCGCCTTACGACATGCAAAAATTTGTCAAATAACAATTAGAATTTTAACTACCTTTGTCAAATAATCGTAAGTTCAAAAAATCGTAAGTTAAACTGCGAAAACCGCTTTTCTGCAGTCAGGTTTTTTTTTCTTTTAACACAGAGACTGTAACCATTAGGAACATATTTCGTGACATTAAGATTTTTGCTTCTTTTACTTTATATTTGTTAGTTCAAATAGTTTTATTAAAATTAATTAAGACACAATTTGGATGTCTTCAAATTTTACAAGGGCCTTTAAAGAAAATTCACGAGAAAAAAATAGCTTTTCCAAGCATTTTGTCTATACTTATATATAATACATATATTGAAGAATGAATTGAAGAAAAAAAATCACAAACACCGTTTGGATCCCCAAAGCACAGATTTCGAGGTCATATTAATTCATAAGGGAAAAATGTGAAAGCGCTCTGCAATACTGGCAGAGTTTTGACATTTGAAGCTAGCTTTTCCAAGTTCTAGTGATGTTCTATGATGTCATCCTTTGAAGGGTGGCGGGAGGTAGAAGGGCGTGAAGTAAGCTAATGAAGTATTTGAACATCCCCCTTCTCGTTGAGCACACTCGTGATTGGTGATGGAATACTCAGTGACTAGGGTTGGACGATAAGCCTTTTTGCCGGGGAATAAACTTTCCGGATAGACACTACACGAATTATTCCACATACACGCCAAAACAATTGTCCCCCCGTTTGTCTTTTCTATATCCTGTCAAAAGCCTCTGTCAAATAGTAATAAAAAAAAACATGCACATTACCCACGCGTGAGCAAATGGATTGTTGTTCTTATAATTTCTACGCTAAAGTATGATTTCACGAGTTATTTCTGTTTTATTGACCGAGCGAGCGAAGCGAGCGAAGCGTCTCTGCATCAACTGGCCAAATTTTCTTTCGTCTGTCAGTTTGTTTGTTTGTGAGTTTGTGATTTGTTTGTATGTTCGTACTCGCGTACAGGGCGTAATTTTGAACCAATTTTGATGAAACTTGGTGAATAGGTTCTATAGATTATTTAAAAAAAAAATGTCGTCGGTGATTTTTGATTAGAGGGGTGGTTCCCATAAAAAGGGGGAAGTTTATTGCGGCATTAATTACCAACCAATTTTAATGATATTTGGTAGGTAGGTAAAATACAGTTATTACAACTTGTGGTAAAAATGAACAGAATTAGTCAAGTGGTTGTCGAGATATGACAACAAACTCCAGATTGCGTGTAACAGTGAGGGCGCGTGGATGTGCTTGATGCATTTTAGCGCTGAATAATTTTCTTGATTTTACGTTTTCTCTATTTATAAAATTATTATTTCTTTTTATAAGAATATAAATTGTTTTTTTAATTAAGGGCATCTAAACATATCTTATTTTTTGTATTAATTGTGTATTAAAATTTAATTGATCTTTGAAGGTGATTAAGCTTATGGAAAAAATGTTTTTTTACCGTGAAATAATGTCTGTAAAATTACTTAAAATTGAGGCATCAGCCAAAATTGTATATACGGCCTCCTAAGCCAACTTTACGTAGGTATTATATACAGATGATCCAAAGTGAACTGAAAATAATCTCTCTCGCGAGGACTACTGTTCGTAGAACTACTAGTATTATAGTATTTTTTAATAAGAAATATATATAGGTATATGCGTTTGACTACAATTTTGCTTGATCACTAATTTTCTCGGGAGTGTTGCATCCGGAAAATAGGTAAAGAGACATCGGTGTGGTCTTAGGTAAAACCCGGGGGTTGCCAGCGAGATAGTGGATACTCTATTCCCACATAACCTACTGTGCATCACAGCTGCAGCTGGATATCGGGGTATCTTATAAAGATCCCCCCACTCGCTCCTTCAACAAAAAAAGAAACGAAAATGCTTCTTAGCAAAAACTGTTTATAAATCTTAAAGTCTCTCATAGCCGATTGCGAAACTTGACATTTATTTATAACAATTAGATAAGATTTATTGTACTTAATTAACACACACATGTACAATGCTGTGTTTCCTCTGTAATTCGCTTTGACAATTGGCTAGCGAGTTCTATAATTTCGTAGTATAATTTCTATATTAAAATTTGATTCTTATCAAACTTACTTATTCAGTTTCATATGGCTTATTATTACGTATTTTTGTGGCTATTTATGACTTAAATTGTTTAGTAAAGGATCGAGCACATTAGGCCGGGCCGCAGCGGGGCGGAGCGGGCCGCAGCGCAGCGCAAAATGCTTACCTAGCACATTAGTGACGGGCCGGGTCGCAGCGCATTGACGGATTTTGAGTACAGTGTACTGCCAGAATTTGCGTGCAACTGTACGTTATGGATAGCTCTGACGAAAAACTTTAATTTTTTGCCTGCTGTTAGAAGAATAAGTTAATGAACAGCATAGACAAGAAGTTCGTCAAAAAAGAAAACGTAAAATATGGACGGGGCGCAGCGGGGCGGGACGGGCCGCATCGCACGGACGCAAATCAAAAAAAGCAAAAAAAATAAAATAATGCGAGCCGCTGCGGCCCGACACAGTGTGCGATATTTCATACAAATTGTATTCAAGCGATTTGAGCGGATTTTTGCGCTCCGCCCCGACACGCTGCGGCCCGGCATAATGTGCTCGAACCTTAAAGCAGCACTTGTCCATTAAGACATGACCACACTTCTCAAGACATTAAATTAAATGGGTGATCATTCTGAGTCAGCATCCAATCACATCGGCCGCTTTAAGTTTATTTGCAAAACTTTCGACACGTGATCTAAATGGACACGGAATAAGTATAGTTTAAAGAAATGAATAACCTGACTTCAATATACGCAATTTGTTTACTGTGTTACATCTTTCTTTAGAGGTGTCAATCAAACTCCAAATCCTTGTAATTACTTGTATTGTTCAAAATTATAAAATATTACATTGATGTGTTTGGTAACACGGTTGAATCGCAAGTGTTGAATTTATATAATATAAAGCGCGCCTACACACTCGTAACTAGCTAACGGTGATAAGTATGTACAATTGGATGATATTTTACCAGTTATTTTGTTATAAAAACCAAAGTACTGAACTGATTTCGATAAAATTTATAAGGGACCACCTCTGAAGTATAGCCTACCAAATAAATTTTTAGGGTTCCGTACCTCAAAAGGAAAAAACGGAACCCTTATAGGATCACTTTGTTGTCCGTCTGTCCGTCTGTCTGTCTGTCTGTCCGTCTGTCCAGGTGTTTCGTTCTGTCAGTCCTGATCGTTGTGTCAGAAGACCTCAATGCGCCTGTACTGAGACATTTCATGCGAACAATGTTTCCGCCCGAAATGCCTCGCAAGACTCGCTGAAATTTTTAATATTTTTTTTTGTAAATGTAATTAGGATAAGTACTAACCGTAGCTTTTAAGCCCTTATATTTTGTTACTAATACTTTGGACCAAAAAGTCTTTAAATAAAATATTTTGAATTTGAATTTGAAGTTACAGCCTACGAATGAGCGCTACGCTTTCATTTCGCTTTCAGTTCAGTTCGTATCCCTTTTAGGACAAACACGAAACTTACGTTTATCCGGCGAAAACTTTACTTTTCCCGCCCTATACTTGTTGGCGGATACCTCTGTAATTCTTGATGATTATTTCCTTGTTCGGAACAGATTTTTTTATAAAGGTTCATTAGAATACCCATTCAAATAAGTATGTTATTTTATTTGTTGCTTTATGACATACATTCAACACAGTACACACATACGAGTATATTGTTTCGGGGCAGTGCCACTCGGTTTTAAATCAATAGAGTTTGTTTGGAAAAAGAACTATCGTGGCCATTTTACTGACGTCTAGATTCTGTTGCTAGTCGAACAGAATAATGAAATAAGGACAGCAGCGCCTTCAATGCCATATAGTTATCTTTCTGAATAGTCTATAAACTGTCCTACTGCAGATGGACATACTGTCATAGTTCGTCACTCTGGCCAAGTGCATATTGGCCCATCTTCAAGAACGTTAAGAACACTCAAGATATGCAGGTTTCCTTAAATGTCATTTAGTTATCTTTCTGAATAGTCTATAAACTGCCCCACTGCAGATAGACATACTGTCATAGTTCGTCATTCTGGCCAAGTGCGTGTTGGCACATCTTCAAGAACGTTAAGAACACTCAAGATATGCAGGTTTCCTTAGCGGCAACTAACAATACGCATATAACTTCGCAAAGACTGAGTATTTTGAAGTTTGAGCCCATGACTTGGTTGAGAACTAGGCTGCGCTAGCTAGGCTAGCTAGGCTAGGTTGGAAACTAGTGGGATGTCCCAATCGTTACCGCATTTCCTCCTATTTTTCGATCGGGTCAAAATCTTGAAATTGGTGTTGTGGTTCATATACGTCGCATACTTTCTTTTATCAGCAGGTGATAAAATAAAAATATATTTAGAGCTGTCAAAAAATTTACGAATCAGAGCTGTTGCAATTCTTTGGGACGCATGGGATATAATAATTATAGTTTAAAAAAGTGAAACAACCGTCTTCAAATAAAGTATAAGTTTAGAAAACTCAAAAACTCCCAACGAAAAAAAACCGCAAAAACCCATTTTGATGAAATATATATAGCTAAGAACGCTCTTCAACAATAGAGCTGCCTACATTATGCATGCAAGAGACTGTTTTCTTTTAATTTTAATAAAATAAATTATTTTCATGTTCAAGTTAACTTGTATCGAATTGGAGCTTACCTACTTACCTTTTGATTTGAACTGGCAAGTACTTTTATAACTACAATAAAACAAAATACGAACCACATACTTAATTAACTTTAGTAGTACATAAAAAGCAAATAAATTGCCCCAGATCAGCGAAGGTCTCACTAAATTTAATGTAATTGCTTAAGTCCACTATCAGTTGTCAAAGTATTAACATTGGCACGTTGAAAATAAATTGTTGAATTGAGTTTAGTTGAATTAAAGTTCATTATGGTTATTGGCTCATTATGGATATTAGTTCATCACAAAATTTGGTACAGCGATAGCTGATATTGCAGACGGATAAAGGCTACATTTAATCATCACCGTCATCGTCAGCAGCACCATTTTTCAATACCAACCGGGTGAAATTAACATATATTGAGCATCGTGTGAATATACCTTTAACTTCAATATCTAAACTAGAGAATAAAAATGTTTTTATTATTTCATCTGAATTCTATGAATTACACATAAATTGTGCTCGTTTACTAACTAAGATATTACTCGAGGAAAATATGTACATAGCTTTAATGCTTATTTAGGGAAAATTGTTTTTCTATATAAATTTGAATATTTTCCTTTTCACTAGCTTTTATTTTCAACTGACTTCAAAAAAGGAGAAGGTTCTCAATTCGACTGTTTTTTTTAAATTGTTTGTTACCTCTGAACTTTGGACTGGGTGTACCGATTTTGATGAATATTTTTTTTATTTGAAAGCTGGTGCTTCCCGTGTGTTCCCAATTTTAATTTGATCCAGTTCTGGCAATGGCATCCATGAGAAGTCAGTTGCTCCAGTTTTTTAAACTATAATTATGTTTCACCTGTCCTGGTCCTGACTGTAATCAAATCTTAGCAAAGCAAGTTATATTTAATCAAGTTTCTAGTCCTAGTTTGTGCTGAAATTTTGTTTGTAGGTTGAAAATTGCAAGAACTTATCAGGAAACAGAGAAGGCTGCAAATAAATGTAAACTGGATGATAATGGAATATCATCGTAACGAGAAGCTGATCTGATTATGGAATCACTATGTAGGGACTCGAACTTCCTGATAGAACGTACTAAAGTCATTTTGGATACACAAATGTCGTGGCAAGAAATAAGAACTAACGTCTCAATTTAACAAAATAATGGCGCATCACAACCTTTATAAACATATAAAATCATTGAGTAGGGATATTAGAAAAGTTAGAGCTAAATTTGTTTATTTAGAGAGGAGAAACATTTAAAAAAGTTTTAATCAGATATGATTTGTACTGGCGACGGAATAAAAAAAAAAAACTTATATTTTTTTTATTCCTCAGCCAATTTTAAAGACATCGAAGAAAAACTTGTTTTTAAATGTTACTCCTATAAACAAATTCAGCTCTCACTTTTCTAATATCCCTATTCAATGATTTTATATGTTTAAAAAGGTTGTGATGCGCGAGGGAGATAGCTGCGCGCGTCGAGCGAATCCTTAATTTAGAGGTTCGTACAATAACATTTAAACTAAAGTTATTCGTTCGTTCGGTTCTGCGACGACGCACACATTCTTTTATGAAATATATTCACTAGCACATTATCTTGTAGCAGCATTCCAAACTTATATGGTACTAGCTCATTTTCCCCTATTGGAAATGTTCCAATGTTTTTGCTTCATGTTCGCATAAAACAATATTCTGTTCTCGCTTTATGGAGAAGTTAACATGTTTTCATGATTTTCATAAGCCTGCGGAATAAAAGTCGGCTTCTTTCGTAAAGTTACGCGGTAAATCAGCATTCACGCTTATTACGACGCGTGTTACATGCGGCCACTTAAATATTAAGGGGGGTGGTTATAAGCTGTTGTGTAAGGTTGTAACTCATGAATATTTTGTGAATATGTTTTTGGCAAAGTACGTCAGAATCGCCTTTTATGGGTTTAATGCGAACAGCATATAAGGGGTAAGTATTTATTTGTAAGTTATGGGGTTAATTTCCATGGGTTTTATGAGTCATAAGTAAGAAAATATTATATTCACAAAAACAAATGTGCTTATATACAATACGATCTGTATTTTTAGTATTACATTTTTCATATCAGCAAAGCTAAAGTGGCGTTAATTGAAGCGCAGTGATAGCTGACATTACGTTAGAGGCATCAAATTTTATCTGTATTACATAATAAGTCAATGGTTAGAGTTAAGTAGTCGTTATTCACAACTTTATTTAACTTAACAAGAATTGAAGAGATTTGCTAACGTACGAAAGTCATCGACATAGCACAGCTGATTTACAAGTTGACGTGGCAATGGGCGGGGCACATTGCATGTAAAACTGATGCCTGATGGGGCCCAAAAGTCGAGTAGAGACCATTCACACGCACTAGAAAGCGCAGTGTTGGAAGACCAATCACAAGGTGGACAGAAGACGTCATAAAACTGGCAGGAAGGCGCTAGATACAAGCCGCTTCCAACCGGTATGTTTGGAAATCCATGAGAGATACCTATGCCCGGCTATGAAATTCTTGCGGCTGCGGTGATGATGATGCATTCACAACTTAAAAATATATAGGTATCTTCCTTATCTAAGATGTATGCTATTTAAAAAAAACGGATTGCACTCCGGGAGTGCCGGCAGAAGTGAAAACTAAAATATAAAATAGCAAAAAGACTGATAAAAATGTACAAACAATAATGAACTTTAAGTGCAGAACGTTAGAATAGGTGACTAAAATAATCCCCCCGTCTTACGAATTTTGTTTTCGTCTTACGAATTCGATCTGACGCGAGTTTAACATTTTTTACCAATCCAAAAATTGCACAATGCCGCTAAAGAAGTTTTCACTTCAAATAAACCATGTAACATTATTTAAAATTCACCTGTATTTCCTGATATCCGCTCATATTAAAAACAAGCAAAACTCGGCGGAATTCCGAAAATAATTGAGATCAGGAGAGCTCTCATTTGAATGAATATAACGAACACTTCATTTTCATTATTCAACACGTTATGTTTCGTTAGCTGTCTAGTGAATTCAGACTCGAGTTTATCAAAACAGAATTATATATACAATTGTATAGGATCACAACAGAGAGAAATGGATAAGTAGCAACTCATAGCTGTCTTTATCATCCGACACAGACATTTATACCTGACTGCGTAAGGAGGGTTACATTTTTCGAGTGTATGTATGTTTGTATTGTTTGTATGTATGTATTATTATCTCTCTCAAAGGACAATATCGGCCAAATACAAAATCGAATATACATAAACTATGAAAAATAGACAAACTATAAACATATATATATTAAAAGAATAACGAAATACCCGTCTGAATAATAGTAACTTTTTTTTCATACTGCAACTTACGCTTGCTAGTGTAGTAAACGTTTTTTCGAGGAAGTATGCGCAAAGCTACCGTATGATTTATTTAAATGAACACTTTAAAATAGTTTTTGTAAAATCACTCATTTGTAACGAAAACGTTCATTGGAGGTTACGGTAAAGCGCATTTTTTGCAAGTTGTATTATTATTCTTATGACATAAATATAGCCTAAGACACTCGGGGAGTGAAGATAAATCCAACGACATCTCGCACATTAAAATTTGTCAAGCCGTTTAGGATGTAGGAGGCTGTGTAATTAAAAAAAAATACATTCATACAAACACTTGAATAACATAACCCTCCTTTTTGAGCAGTCGGGTAAAAATTTAAAAACAACAACTATAAAGAGTCAAACAAAAAATGTCATGCAAATGCATCGAAGTACCTACACGATTTAAAATACGTTGTTTAGTGAATTTATCGTTGTTAGTGCAAACGCGCTTCTAGCGTGTTAAGCCTGGCAACAGGGCTATAAATATCGGCACGCCGTGAGTTATAGCTTTAGTTGAACACACACAGATTTGCAACGTCTGTTTCTGTTGCAAAACATATATTTCAGTAGCACTGGAGGGACATTGGATTGCTTTGTACTGATGAGTATCCGCCAATGGGCTTAGACATTTTCTGTATATTGATAAAGAAAAATAATGCGCTATAAAGGCTCAGAGCAATTAAGTAGTTTGTCAGAGTATAGAGGCAAAAAGCTGAATTTTATTGAAATAGTATATGGTCGTTTTTACTGGATTCTTGGTACAGTAAATATCTGAACAACTTTATACTGTACATTGCCATTGCTTGTACTACGAATGCAATGCAAAATCATATTGCGCACACGTTTGAATGAACTCCTTGGAACTACCAAAGACACCATTTCTCAAAGCTGGAACTTATATTTGCACCCCTATTGGGTATTCTATGCATGAGAGCCAAAGTTGAAAAATGCATCGAAAAGGTATCGAATTTTATTTTTAACCAACCAATGAAAAGTTACATACTTACATTGAACCATATAGTTGTATTTTTTAACCAACTGCGCAAGAAAGAGACAATGTTGTTTGAATATAAATAAAATAATAGATATATAAATAATAAGTATGCATAAAATAATAGATTGAATAAATACTTAATATAATTTTTTAAGACAAAACTATTGTATAATATTAATTTTATTCGTGTAATATTTTTATTTACAAGTCATCATAACCTAATATAAAAATCTGAGGTAGATAGATACCTTAGTATCTACCTACAGTAAATAAAATTATTACTGAAAACAATAATTAAGTTGATAATAACACAAATAGGGTTTCTTAACACAAAACAATTATATCATTGCAATATGAAATCGAAAGAAAAAATAGTAAGTGTTAAAAAAATTATTAATATACCTAAATTAAACAAACCTTGCCTATAGTGATTTATTCCAAGTATGCGTATTTTCCTACACTGTAGCACAGCACATATAATAATACTATACTGTCGGTAAGATGTAATTGTTTTAATTAAAAATTATTATTAGTCAATAAAACGCGTCAAAAGCAAAAAAATTTATCATAAAATATTGCTTCATCCATTGACGTTCTCATCGCGCCATCTTTTATTTTTCGTCAATTAAAACTGCGTCGATTGCCAAAAGCTGAAACCAAATTACGTTCCCAGTTAATTTATTATTCAAGATCGTCTGATCCAAATTATCCAGACTCGACGAGTTCAGAAATAGATGTGTCGTCGTATAAGTGCTCTTAAGCTCTAAACTTACTTTGTCATTTCAGCTTAGCTTAAAATTTACTGGCTCGATGTTGCAGAGAGCTACTTTAGGCCGCGTACACACAGCGATTTATTTAGTGATTTAGTTGATATGCAGTAGTAATTTAGCTGTGAATTCTTGACGTTTACACATTAGTGCTACTTTATGCAGTCATAAAACCTTGATGTGATTGCGATACAATACTGGCTGTCTATCTGCTGTGATTTAATTGTAAGCGAGCGAATCTGCATCATCGTTGTAAGTGAAGTACGATTCATGCTCTTGATGGATGTAGGCTTAGAGCAGTGGTGACCAACTTGATTAGACCCAAGAGCTACTTACTGCTTGCTAACTAAATCCTGTGCGAGCTACCAATGACATATTTCGTGAAATTTTAAATGAAACAATATACAATATACAATTTTGTTATATTTTTACCCAACTGCGTAACGAAGGTTATATTTTTCTAGAGTATTTATGTATGTATGAACTGCCTGGAAGAGAGGATAAATAACGTGACAGAATGGCGATTAAGAAATGATACAAGATGATGCGCGCAGCAGTTAGTGATTGCGTTGCGCAGTCTGTTTTATGTATTTATAGTATTTACCTTGCCACGATCGACTGGACTAATAGCCGCGACCGACCAGTTGGCCACCCCTGGCTTAGAGTAATAACACTTAGAGTGATAGTTTCATTCGAAACTCCGTTCATAGGCGAAGTCGAAAATTTATTAAAATATGTCCAGACCATCACATAACTAGTGTCTGTGACATTCTCATGAGCGTTCGAATGATAGACCAGATGAATAAACGTATTTGTCCCAGAGTTAAGAAGTGAATTTGTGCAAAATTTTGCTTATCTGTTGTGTATAGCGTGGGACAAAGTGTTGTATCAAACCGTAAAAGACTTGATATAAAATGCTTAACTAAGCTAAAGGTGCCTCGTAATTTAAGCCTATTACTTCCTTGGACGTGGTCTGCTCCATGGCCATCTCCCAGTTTTAAAAATACCGGTTAGAAGCGGCCTTCTATTTTATCTTCCTGATGCCTGTGTAAGAGAGCGGATTGGTATAATAAATTACTTAATGTATTTATGGAAAACTAATTCAATATGTTTATTTCGGATAAATTAAATTGAACGTGCTTGTAAGAAAAAACTATACTAAGAATTATGATTATACCTCTACTATATGTACACTTTAAGGCTACATAAAAAAATAATTTTAAAAGCATGTAAAAAAGTAAAAAATAAAATAATACGGAAAACTAGAAAATAACGTTAAAAACCTCCAGTAAACATTTCATTTTAACATATAAATTCGAATATGGAATTGATAATAAGAAGTAGAAGAATTATTTTTTTGGTCAAAAACTTAATTATTATTTGACTTATATGAATCAAAATGAAATTTTGGATAAACATTATTTTTTGCCTAGCCTCATCCATAGTAGCTTTTTGTAATATAATTGAGCGATTTAATCGCTTCAAAAATATTGCTATGCGCAAGCCAGACCGAAAAGTCCACCGCACCTGGAGATACCATGCCTCATGTCTTAATTGTTAGTGCCGCGATACTGTTGCGCCCTTGACAAACACACGTTTGTCAATCGCGACTCCAATGGTTGCAATGTGTAAGCGGCCTTAGTGAGTAGTGATGCTCATATTTAAATGAAAGCGTTAGATTAAGTATATCTCGCCGTTGGGTAGATGAAACCGCAGTTGGATGACTAGGCAGAGAGACACCTAGACAGAACATATGACAAACGTTGAAAGTAACATATAGCGAAGGCTAACCTCCATGTAGCTGTGAAGTTTTTTTGTTAATGAAATAAATAGAGAGGGGGCACGAGACTGTAACTAAAATTATCACTTCAAAACTTATATTATAAAACTAACTAAATTGAAAAATTGTTTCAACATCCCCAATGGTTTTTCAACGATATAGTTTAGTTTTGAGCAAAGCCGCGGACGGACAGAAAGACAGACATACGGACGGAACTGTAAACAAGGAATTGTTCACCACGGAACCAAAAAAAAAAAAAAAAAAATGACAACGAAACGTTTACTACGTTTCGTTGACAGTTGGTATTATGTGACATAAACTTAAAACAGAGTAAACGGTAGTGTTGAGATCTCTTTGGATAAAGATATCATATTGTGTATGGAAGCCTCGGTGTGGACTTCACCAAATTTATTTTTGATGTAAAAAATCTAATGTAGCAGGTCAGACCTATGCTGTTGGTGTGGCGACATAATCTTATCTTAATAGGGGTCCGATACTCGGAAGCACTTCGAGCCATTGGGCCCTTTTGAACTTTTATTTTTATTTATTTATTTATTTACATACACAGGAAAAACGATCTTAAGTAACATTTGCATAACAGTCCTCACTAGGATACCCCGTGTCGAGGACTGCTACAGTCCGCTCCCCACTACAAGCTTTGGCGACATAAACCAGCGTGGCACGGCAGAATTCATAAAACAAAGAAGAAAAAAGTACTCTACAAGATAATATCAAAGGTATGGCAGATAAGATTTTTAAAACAGAGAAAGATTTCTACAAGAACAAGAGAGAAATATGCTTTAATAGATTAGATAATCTATTAAAGTATAAGAAGTGAATGAAAGGATTTTTATGCACTATTTTAATTTTTTAATATTTTAATTTGCACTCCCCTTAATTTTATTTTTTTAATTAATGATATAACGACACATACAAGTGGCGGGAAGACCTTAGACGCAAGCCGCTTCCAAGCGATCTTGAAAATCCGTGGTCCCCCACGGATTTCCAAAAGTCCACAAAGTCCACTATCTTTAATTTCCAAAGTCCACAGCTGGACATAGACCTCCCGGTCTATGTCCAGCTGTGGACTTCTTATGACAGAGATGATTATGATGACGATGATGATATAACAAAATTATTTTAAAACGCAGAAAAAAATAAAATAAAAAAAAAACGCTTACAAATCACGTCAGTTTGGAACTGGATTTCTACAATACAACTACAAGCTGATACCATGCCAACAAATGTATAGCACATTCAGTTATGTCAAACGTATTCGAGCTGCAGAATTAACAAGGTAGTATTATAACGTATACAGGGTAGCGATAAAGGTTTTTCCCTGATGAAATGTGAGCTTAGCAATATATTTAGAGATAATTTAGAAATCTTATAAGTTTTTAGTGTGTATCTATGTGGCCGTCTGTTACATCGTAGCTCCTAAACTAATGAATCGAATTTATCTAGTTTCATTTTGTCTGAGAGGTGACTTAGTCGAGAGTGTCCTTTAATTATGATTCAAATATATATGTTATGTATTTTTTTGCGTAACGTTTTTTTTTATTATACGACATAATTTAGAATTTAAAAAAAACTGGCACCTGTTGATGTCTTAGGCTACATTAGAGTCATTGCGCGAGCATAGCAATCTCTATAATCATAGGACAGTTGCAAATCAACACATTGTATTTCTACGCCTAATCATAGCCAGTGTTAGTCTGCCATCCACAATTAGGCGTGTACATATCAGCGACCGCAGAAATGTTGTATAATTCCTAGGCATCCTATCTCGTGCATCCGAAGCCGCATTTAGTATGCGGCTTACCGCTGACAACGAACCATTTGTTTCCCGCCTAAATTTGGCATCCTAAATATGGTACTACAAAGATAAAATCTATTTTATCAAGTTAAGATATTATTTACAGTTTCAAAAACTAAAAATTGAAGTCGGTTCAAAATATGCAAATTCGTTTACTTTGACGACATATTTATCCAGTTATTTTGATTTAAAAACCAAAGTACTAAACAGATTGTGATAAAAATTATATGGGACCTATCTAACAAAAAAAAAACTTAAGTAATGAGAAGCTCCTCCCTTTTGGAAGTCGGTTAAGAAGAAAAGATCATAGCAAGACCGGATTTATATGAATGCACATGGATTTTGTTTAATTAAATTTTTTGTGTTTACATAAATACCTATAAACGAAACGAAACAGAATACAACTTTATTGTAAATCGGTAAAATAATAATTACTTAAAATTAAATAATAGACGTTACGGCAAAAATAAACATTTTATACTAGCTTTCTAATAGAGCCTAACTTAACCTGTTTAAAGTGATTGAAATTAATAGCGTAAAAGAAAAACATTTAGGGGTTTAGAATTTTGGCACTGTCGGACTTAGGTATCTGTGCTTGTATTGCTTCGGTCCACACGCCGTGTTTGTGTATTAAAACCAAAGACTTTGAAAAACTTTTATGTCTGTGATCAAAACTTATTATATCGGTTGCTGCAATGATTATAAACTTTAAGCGCGTCGCTTGAGTGGTGTCCTGCAGGAATACTTAAAATATCAATTATTTGTAAACCATAATCCGATAAAGTAATTAAGTCAAATAAATGTTTCAAACTTCTCCAAGACAAACAGTTAATAACAAATTTCCATTCCCTTTGTCATCACATGGGGTACAGCTGCTACGAGGTTTCGTAGCTCTGGCTAATTTGCACGCGGTCGTAGCACATATACCGTAGCATCGTAGACGTCTACAAAGCACTTTACACGTAATAATTTCAGCAATTAAATACACTGTGAAATATTGTGAAACATGTTCCTACACAGCTACACATCTCTAATTCTACAGTAAGCAGAGTTTTGATTAATGCTAGTTGTAAAATTAACACAAAATTAAATGATATTATTGTAGTTTGAATGTTAAAAAGTAATTCATATCATAGATATACAACTGAAAAATCCACTTCAATCTATGTGTGATCGATCAAAATATTCTTACAATAGGCCACTTGCCTAAATTTGAAAACTTGGTTAATTATATATACTTTAATATCTATTTTATCCCAAAAAACCTATATTTTAAAGAAAAAGTAATATTTACATTACGTATTTTTGTATAAAATTTAGATTTAGATTTCCCTTGAAAACGATCAATAGTGTCATGGCGTCTTGAATGACGTTACAGTCTGCGAAATCAAACTGTTTACATCTGTGTCAAGTGTCAAAACAACACTTTCTGATTGGTGTTCGCTATCATGTGACCTAATATTTTTGCTATTGCCTATTTTTTTACGAATTTATTTTCTAAAAATATAATAAACTTTAACTTTTATGAGAAATAGACTGTTTTTGTTTCTTATCTACGTCTCTTCATTTATAATTAGAAACTATAAACCAAGCAATTTGTTATTAGTGGCAACAATTCTGTTGGAGTTGGTTAAAATTAACCTAAAACTAAATCTTGAAAGTTAATACGAATTTTAATAATTTCTACTAATAAAATATTATCGAAATTGATTCACAGCCGGCGAAGATATCACGAAACACAAACAACAAAAACCGAGTTAATACTTACAATAAAAATAAAAAACGGTGAAACAGGTAGGTATAAATACAAACTTTGTCCTATATTATAAAAAAATAAGCAACAACAACCAAAAGTAATAGTAAAAAGTAATTTATGTTTATGAATACAGGACGAAGTTTTGCAACAATTTTGTTATTTTATTTGTACATATAGATAAACTTTAACGCAAAATACGTTGTTTGTAATAGATGTATAAAACAAAAGTGCTTATTAATTACTGGCTAACAATAAGATACTTTGTCGCATTTACTATTAACGTGGCCTATATTTTAAAATGGACAATTTGTATAACGACAAGGTACTATGCAGTTTACATTGTTTAACCAACTGCAGTAACCAACCTAATTATTTGTAAGTGGGCAATTTATGAAACTATAAATGTTAAACAGATAGTGGTCAATTTTGTTTAGAAATGCGACAACAGCGCCCTCAAGTAGTCCTACTTTCATAGGTTTGTCGTATTTGTACACCAACTTACATTTGTTTTACCGCCCACATGTAGTTTACAATAGTTCCTCGAACAATGCTCAAATAAATAGCAGTTTCGCTTTGTTTGCTTGTAGAATATGTAACAGTACTTTTTGTGAAAGTGTTTATGTGCTTACCCTCTGATTTTGTGACAACTTTTGTTAGGTGTCTTATTATTGTAGTTTAGGCATTGGAATGTCTAGAATTTCCTATAGGAATAGCCACTGTGACTGAACAAGACAGGTTTTTCCATTTAAGATGAAGGTAAAGTGCAAGACTATCAACAAATTAAAAAACAATCAGGAAAAACGGGGAAACCTGAAGAGTTTTCATAGATATCTGTGGATCAATGGAGAGCATTCTGATCAAGTCGACAAGCGCAGTGTAGGAAGATTCTGGATGCAGGCCGGTTACAATTGATCGTTTTGGAAATCAATCGGAGAGGCGGAATTGGTCTTCTTGCCAGTGAAATGTTTTTTTTCTTTATTTGATTTAACAGGGCCTTTTTACATGGGCGGCATGTAAAAAGGCCCTGTTGTAACGCAAGTGAAATGCTTAATATTTTGCACTACACGATTACTTAACATTAGGTAAGCTATGCCTAATGTTGATATAAAAAATACCCATTTAGGGTGGTTCCACATCACCGACGTGATGTTTCGTAATTGATTATTTCCTGTTTAGCTCCTGCTCCGAAATTCAATAACAAAGCACACAAAAACAATTTGGACACCGTCATTGATTGGAAATAAGGGTTGAAATAAATAATCGGCGATATTTCACGTTTCCGAGCGCTGCGTGCCTTTGCGTAGATTATTAACTTCCACAAATGCCGTGAATCCGTTGTATCGGTGAAATTAGATACATTTTATATTTAATTCTTTAATATCTAACATTGCAAGCATGATGCCAACATCAAACAAAAAAAACAATAACGACGGCGACGATGACGAGAGTAGCGCATTACCACATTGTTATTAAATGTTGTCGTCCAAAATTATTTATTGCATTGACGTGTTATGAGCAAGCAAACTTAACATCAGGCGAGCGTCTTTCTCGTCATGTCACTTATTTTTATAAAAATCATCATCATCGTCATCATCTCAGCCATAAGAAGTCCACTGCTGGACATAGATAAAAAAACATAAACATAAACATAAAAAAGAGAACAAACTAACTTACATTAACTACTAACTAACTTAACTTACATTTATAAAAATGCATCCACATTAAAAATTCGAGCGCTTCCTTCGCTTACAACAATTATACCTATTTATAAAAGTGTAAAATGATATCACCACAAAACAGGTCTACTTGAATCCAAAACAATATACAAACTTAAGATATTAAAGCCCTCCACAGACTACAATTGTCCTGTCTTAATGCTAGGCCGTCTCTAATGGTTTCAGCTAATTCCAACCGGGGCCCGTTTACGGCAAGTTTATTGTGTGCCTAAGAGCCACCATCCACTACTCCTAGTTAGTTATCAGGTAATTGTCTTTGGTTTAAAATAACTGGGATTAACTGGAACCTCCTCCTTTTGAAAGTCGGTTAAAAAAGAACCATTCCTAATTTTTTATATATTGATTTAAAAATCTGATGATGATCACCATAACGTTTCTGATAATTTTATGGTGAATACTGAATTGAATCATTGAAAAGTAAAAAATAATATTATCTAAAAACAAAAACAAGATCAAATTGTGATAAATAAATAACAAAACTTGAAATAGCTAATCACTTTTTTCCGTACGTGTATCGATAAATATAAAGGTAAGTACTTCACTAAGTAGTACCTATTTTGATTCTATGTAGGGACACCTGTAGATATAAAATTCATAAATATTTAGCGATAAAATCGCATATAAGATTTCTTAATATTTTAGAACGTACTGCCGGGAAAAAGCATGATGATTATCCAGAAAAACATGTAAGTATATCAAACTAGGCAGACGCCACAATGCCTGTTTGTTTGTTAATGACAGTTAAAAACATTGGGGCGGAGCTGCCTTAAGCAGGCCCAACAACAAACAATAGCTCCGTAAATGCAACGGGCTAATTCCGTCCATTTCTCGTTTATGGGGCAAGTAGTTCTAACAGCGCCAAGTTGCGCCCCTAAAGGCTGTCTCAGCCATTGGTGCCAATAAGGACGCGGGGCTTACCCCTTTACAAGTTTCATGCCAAAACGCGGGCCCCGAGATCATAAGTTTCTATTGCGTAAGTTGGCTGACGGTTACACCGAATTACTTTGGTAATTTAATACAGTACAAAGTCGAAATTCGATTGTAATTACTTGAGTTAATTAGGCGCGGCGCAGACGAAGGATCGGACAGAACCAGACACTTTGTCCGCGAGAATAGAACGGATCTCTAATCTATACGTTAACGCGTCTGAAAAACAAAACTGTCTGCGGGACACAAAACAGGTGGAGTGGCGGACATCGAGATAGACGACAGATAGATTGTCTGCTGCGCTAATTACAGCATCTCGTTAGAGCTGAAAGTCTGACCACCTAAGATTGAGCTCGGGCGATACTGAGTGACCGCGGCAACAACGGACAGAAACCTATTATGTATACGTAGATAGATTTTTCCCGGTTCTGCGTGGTAAGCCTCAAGTAAGGCAATCGCCCGACTCGTCTTCAGTCGCGACATTTCGTGCAAGGCTCTTAGACGCGTGTCGTGACTTGTGAAAAGTGGCAATGCCATCATGTGTGTTTATAAAGTGGAAAGTTTGTAGGTTGGAAAGTTTATAAGTTGTTGTCGGTATAAGACCTCATCGTTAATCCTTAATTCTTAATTTATTCCGTCTTATGCCAAGAACTGAAATAGGCCATGCTTTTAATTTATATTCAATGAGTAGATAAAAATAGATAGATAAAAACTTAATGTGCAAAAACGGCCCCTTCGGGCCGAAGGACAAGAAGTCCATCGTCTGCACATTGCATTAACTTATTTCATGCACTTCATAAACTTTAGTTATCTAATTTTATGACCTGACGTTTCGAACACTTTACCTCGCCCGTGGTCACAGGTGAGATGAGACTGGATGACAGTTGTCTTTTTTGTTATGAAAATATTAATTACTACCGCCTTTTCAATGAGTAATAATCGCGAAAACTTTACTTTACTTTACTTTTTTTTTTTTTTTTTTTTAAATCGCGAAAACCTTAGAAAACCTAATTTAGTTAAGTGCTAAATGTTCGTACAATGTTATGATTGTACGCTATCTTATACGCTATCGTATCTTACATTAAATACATTTAATACATAAAATTTTTTAGACATAATAATCCCTGTGGTCGTCCAAGCGTTAATTTATAAATTTATCATCCCCTTCTTTTATGAGTGTAAGAGCATTATTTTACTAAATGATAACTTAAACCCAAATGATAAGAGTGAAACTTGACAGTAACACGTTGACTATATTATATTTGTCGGTCCCTTAGCCGACTCGAGCCGACTTTACTCGAACATGCGTTACACAACTGAGCATGACGTCTCATAACTGAGCAGTCTCATTCAATACCAACTAAATAAAGTGCTCGGCGCGGCCAAAGATGTTTTTACTTCAAAACCAACCCAAATACCAATGTTTTTGTAACCATCTCTATATCTTAGTAATTATTGTAATTTATCAAGTTAATTGAGTTCGCAAACGGTGTGAGCGTCGTCCACAAAGTTCTAAATAGACGTTAGTTGGCCCACTAGTGCTCGGCAGTCCATTGTTATAGGGTTTACACATAATTTCACCCGCAATAGGCCTTCGACCTTCTCGCCAAGACTTGGAGAATTAAATATGAGATAAGATTTTAGGGACAACAAACTTCTGCCAATAATTGGAGCAAAGGTTGGAGTGGCGTCTTTGTTTTGTTTATTTTGTTCAACTAACAATGATGATATTTTTATACACGAATTGCTTATAATAGGCTTGTACTGGTATAATAAGCATACACTGATATATGGCATATATTCAATAGCAAAAAGTGTAAAACATACTTATCTAGGATTAGCAGATTTGATTATATTAAAATATTTTTTACCCAAAACAACAAAGTAAAAATCTCAAAATAGGCAAGATTTTAGGTTTTCTTTGATGTAAATCAACAAATACTAAAAACTGGTCAAGTGCAAGACTTAAATATTTTTGGAAAACCAAAAAATGGGAAATTTTTGTGCAAAAACTGTGAGATAAAACCTTCTCGTTGATTCCACAAAAAGAAACGAAAAATAACAGGTGAATGTTTCCTTGACAATTGGTGTCACGTGACATAAAGTTAAAAAAGAGTAAAAGATAGTGTTGAAATCTCTCTGAATAAAGAAAATAGGTCTGTAACACTTATTTATTGGAACTTGATATTGTATGTGAAGCTACATATTCTTAGATATACAACACATTTTGTTGAGTAATTGGCTTTGGTCTCAGTGTTCATGTTCATGTATTGTGTCGTACATGGCATGGCATGTCGGAGTACGAAAGCCTCAGTGTGGGGGTGAAACTCGTACTTTGTACTTCGTACCTGATTTATTTTTAATAAGTATTTTGACAGTTATCGTATAATTTTCCAGCCGAGTAGTTATTGGAAATATAATTAGACCAAACAGAAGGTTGTAAATTTAAATATTCGTTTGAGGTAAACTACTAGTCATAAACAAACTAACTAGTAATTCTGCTAGCAATAGACCTCTCTCACCAAATCTCGATCAAGTTCTGATATCCCGTAGTTTGGATTTTTTTCTACATCTTTGCAATATAACTGACAAAAGACCCATGAATATAAACGAAAAGTAACGCTTTTTAATTATAATCAGCTTTTTTTATCCCTAATAGGCTTACGCTTGACCGTCAACTCACCAGATGTTAAGTAAACAGAAAAAAACCGATTCGTTCGAGTACGTTATATATAGCTTCTTTCTCAAATTTGTCAATTACTCTATGTAAATCTACCTTTTTAGGGTTCCGTACCCAAAGGGTAAAAACGGGACCCTATTACTGAGACTCCACTGTCTGTCCGTCCGTCCGTCCGTCTGTCACCAGGCTGTATCTCATGAACCGTGATAGTTAGACAGTTGAAATTTAAACAGATGATTTATTTATTTATTTATTTATTTAATTAACTAAAACGGTATTCACCAATTACATTAGTTAATATACATACATACATATAATAATAATAGTCGGCAGCGGAGGACGTCCTCGATGTCCTCCTAAATGATGTATTTTTGTTGCCGCTATAACAAAAAATACTAAAAAATAGATTGAAATAAATATTTAAGGGGCTCCCATACAACAAACGTGATTTTTTGCCGTTTTTATAGATAATGGTACGGAACCCTTCGTGCGCGAGTCCGACTCGCACTTGGCCGGTTTTTATTATGATATTACTGGCATGGCGTTAGCATTCTCACTACTCCACGTGATAAATTAACCCAAATTGAGATAGCGTGCGGCGCCCACTGTCCAGGTGACATAATTCAATTAGATTGCGGACCATTTGTTACCGTTCCGGGCGGTGCAGTGAGTGCGCATAACTCACCCTAGCTAGTGAATGCGTCACTGGTAGAATATACCAGACATACTGTGGCGCCGGATTGATGACTTTTGAACCAGAGGTTTGTAGTACGATTTGTTAATCTGCTTGTTTTCAGAGCTTAGATAATTCGTGCGAAGAATGATGATTGTAGACTATTTGTTATCGTTTCGGGCGCTGCATTGAGTTCTATGGGCAACCCAGCTAGTGGCCACTGGTAGACGTACTGTGATGCCGGATTGATGACTAAGTATTGAACCAGAGGTTAATAGTAGAATTTGTTAATCATTATCAGGACTTATGTGGTTTGTTTGAAGAATGAAGAATTGATGATTGCAGACCATTTGTTACCATTCCGGACGGATGCACAGTTATGCGCACTCGGCTATTGAATGCGTCACTAGTAGACGTACCGCGGTGCCGGATTGATTGTAAAATATCATATATTCGTAAATCGGATAAATGATCTTATTTGAAATTCTACTTTAATTAGCTCGCATCAAATAATAAGTTCTCAATTTGACTTATATAAACTTATATGTCATAGATAATATTAATTGATAACCCTTTGTTTTATTAACCGACTTCGTAAAAGGAGGAGATCATCAATTCGTACCGTATTTTTTTTTTATGAATGCACACGAATTACTCCGTCATTCGTGAACCAATTTTTATGTTTCTTAAATTGATGTATAGAGAAAGCTCCCAAGTTGGTCTCAAATATTTAATACAATTTATTACATTTAATAATTAATTAATACAATATAATTATTTTAGAAACATCGCTTTATTACTTTTAATAATCTCTAAAAGTAAAAATATTTACAGTAGTTCCACTGACACGTTTTTCTTTGCAAAAGTGTCAAATGTTGAGAATTTTTTCGTATAAACATCTGCACATTTTCTAATCTACGCCGACGAAGCATTTGGCATTCAGTGACAAATGTCATTCTTGAAAAAAAAACGAGCGGGTGAAGAGGTCTTTTAAAAAGTTTACAATCGTGAGAGATTTATTGAGCTTGAAAAGTAAAACCTACTTACTCCTCATCCAATGTGTATAAGGAGAAAATAGAGTTACTTCAACGCTTGAGCACCTTGTTTAATTATTATCCTTACATATATGTATTACAAGTAAACGAAATAACGTACTTTGAAGTCGGTTGTTTCAGTTTTTTGAACTTTAAAATTATTAAAAACAGAAACGTAGTCTTGATATTATGCCACAAAAATTGAATGTTGTTTGGCTCTAGTATTCTTTTGAATAACTCTACTTTTTAATATAAATTACAATTTAATAAAAGTAATTATTATTCCACTTTTAAAATTTGCACATAATACTCGTATAATAAATAATATGTGCTATTTTTAAAAGTAGCAGAGCTCAGGATTAGATGCATGAAGTAAAGGCGTAAGGTTTCATAAAATTCAACTTCAAAAATATCAATAAATTCTACCTAGCCCAGCACCATACTTCACGCGCACTTAAGTAATTTGTTTCGGCTGTCTATATCATCTTTATCGAATGAATAAATTCGTACAGACGAAATAATTTCATGGTATATTATTTGTTTTTCCCTATGATTATTCACCACTCGTACTGCGGAATGCCCGAAATTATTTCAATGAATAAATAACTGATTATAACAGATTAAAGTTATTCAATCTGATTTACGGTAAATTAGGTTGTTCATAAATCAATGTGACTCATTCCAAAATTGTGTTAATGGAAATTAATAAAAATTTATGTGGAATATTATTATTTTTTATTTATAATACACAACATGTCTGTTAAATACTTGTTAAAAACTTGAACCTTGGTGGTTCATTCCTCCACGTTAGTAATTAAATAGGAATAGTACTTTAAGTGGTACATCCAGGCTTTACGATACTTATACCTACTCGTATAGGTAGACATTGACGTCAGGGCTTGGCTCGGCAAAACAAATACTACTGGGTGTGTTTTGGAGTATTTTTTAATGCAAGATAAATCTACGATTGACCACCAACTCGCCTGATGCTAAGCGACGGTGTGGCCGAGGATGGAGCTCGTCGATCTAGAAGATATCTATTCACTCTAGCCTTGAAAATTCCAAGATTGTAGGTCTCGGGAAACAGAGATGGCGGTAAAGAATTCCATTCCTGTGTACGCATCAAGAACGTGGACCGATATCGTTGAGTACGGATTTTTGGCATTTCAACGAGAAATGGGTGGTAGTTCGCAGACTTTCTGCTAGTCCTGTAGTGAAATATCATTAGTTGGGTCATTTTTGTGAGATATTTTTTTAAATAATGAATATTATTTTTAGTGTAATCTTATTATTACTTATACTAAGCCTTTCGGCGGCTTAATAACTCTGCCACTAGGGCTGGCCACTTTGTCTATACGAAGTTACGGTATAAATTAACTTTACAATAAAAAAAAAATCTTACCTAAATAAGAGTAGAAACAAATAAGCAAAAATTTGGCGCTGAGCGAAAACGCAAAGCTTTTTGCGTGAAAAACTTGCGCCGGAATACTTAATTTAGATAAAATATAAAAACACTTTCTAACTTTTAGAAGAAGCTCTGAACAATAGCGTTGATTGTAGTTTTCAAAAGAAACTCCAGTCAAGTTTTCCGTGAATGGAAAACATTTCTCTGCATAAAATCCTGCGAAAGCAAAAAATATGATAATATTCAGTGAGCTCTGAGCATACTTGACTCTTCACAATAGGAGAAAAACCGATAAATGATGGAATCGCCAGGTCGCGATTCGATTTCAAGGCTTTGCATTTGAATCAGAATCGTGGCTGTTGCATTTTCAATATTTTTCGGGGAAATTCCGCGCCGTTATCCGAACGAAAATATTCGCATGATTTTGATTAACATTTTACACAGTTACTGCATTAACGTTTTTATCGGTTGATTGATATTTTGTAGATAAAATGGATTACTTATTTGAGAATTGTGATTGCTACGGATTTTCACGGATCAAATGTGAAAATTGCGCGATTGGGTCCATGCTTCTATCTTCTATACATATAGATTTTACCAGATTTTAAGCTGTTACAGTCGTAGGACTGTAACAGGTTAAAATCTGTGCGTTAAATGTTATTGAAAAAAAAATATTTAAAGAAGTTTTAGTATCGATACAGAACTATACAAACAATACGACTGTAACAGGTTAAAATACGTGCGTTTAATGTAATTGAAAAAATAATAATTGAAAGATGTATTAGTATCGATATGAAAGCCAAAGCACATTTTTAAATTTTTGTCTCTTTTTTTGTTTAAATCGCGAGTGAATTGGTTTCTTCTAGGTAAGCGCGCTCCATCGTAGACCGCAACGTCGCTTAACATCAGGCAAGTTGGCGGTCAAGCGCAAACCTTAGTTACTTCATAAAAATATATCTGTCTGTCTGTTCGATGTAGGTAGTCGATGGACGCCGAAATTACTGGACAGATTTGGATGAAATTAATTGCTAGTCTATTATAGTCTACAAACTATAATAGACTACCATTTTTTTAAATAGTCGCTAAATCGTATCAGCGAGTGATAGTTCAAATAGCAGCCTTGCGGCTCTGGTTACGGTGAATTCATACCCTAAGTATATAAGCACTATCTTCTTTTTTGTATTGGACCCGCATTAAAGCATTTGCCAGTGTCAAGTATTAGGATTTTTTCAAATTTCTTGAATAAAACAAGTTGTAAATGTTCTAGTCACAATCTAAGTCACGTATACAGTCAAAGTCAAGTTAGTTTATAAGTCGAGTCCTGCTTCAGTAAAGTGGTGGCGACTTTACTAGAAGCTTCTATGGAGTTTTGCCGACAAAGTAAAATCACACGTTTTACTGCTTTATTTCACTTGCCCACACTCACGCACTTTATCGAACACTTAATGAATAAAACACCACCATTTTTATAGCATTAATGTTCAAAATAACACAAGTTTAGTAAAATAAAACAAAGCAACAACACGTTACTAAGACGTTCCCGCCAAAACCTCAAGCACTATGTTAAATTAGAGGAAAATAAAGTACTCAGAACATAAGCTTCAAATACGTCAGAGTTATTTAAATAAAATTCACATAATACGCTTCCTGACGCACGAAATAAAAAGTAATTATGCTCAAAACAAATTTAATTTTCCCACAAATATTTGTGTAGCTAATTGTTTGTTGGTATTTCATAATTGCTAATTTATTTTACTTTATTTTTGTATTTTGTTAATATAGAATTATTTAAAAATTATGTGTTGAAATCAACGATTTATACATATATGTATATGCTCACATCTTTAGTTGAAATATTCTAAGGAAGTGATCAGCGTATTTGTAATTGAATTATTTTATTATACATGATGATGATTAAATACATGAGTAGATTATACTTTTTAATACTTAGAATGTGAAGTGATTTGGAATCGATTGCTAATAGAAATACAAAATGTAAAGACTAGATTAGATTAGATTGTTTTAAATATTTTATTAAGTTTAGTCTATATACAGCAAAATGTAGCTTACGGCACTCGAATAATTCCGAACTTAAGCTACTTTTTTTTTGTATCAATTAATTCGTTTCTATTAAGAAATGAATTACTTAATTGATGCCTCTCACAAAGACATCAATGGAGTGGCTTGCTGATGCCAAAATTATGAGATGAGATTTTCCCCCAAATTTGGGGGATTTGAGAGTAATGGAGGGAAATTTGAAGGGAAAACATCTTGGATAGATTTGAAATTTGAAAGAATTTTGAGAGAACGGTTTGAATTTTATGACTATAGGCAAAATTTTCTTGAATCTTTCGGGGGCGCAGGTTTTTTTTTTTTTTACAATCAACTCTAGTTTTGTAAGTGGAGTTTTTTCGTCTAAACCTGGATTTTAGAGGCTTTCTGGTTCCGAGGCAAAATGTAAAAACAAAAAATAGTAGAAAGGAGAGGAGGAGAAAGGAGAAAAATAGTAGGGAGGAAATAATGTAAAAACGAACATACAAACCCAAAAATCCTAGTTTTTAAGACAGTCGAGCAAAAACTATATTTTGAACAAGTTTGGTAAACTCGAACAGAACACTCTCATGACAATACCTCGGATCTAAGAGAAATTTCACAACTTACAACCATTACGAACTTTCCTCGATAAATGATTGAAGACTTGAACATGAAACGACGTTATTTTGGTGAAGTAATGGCGTAGTTAATAGCAAAAGTGGATGTTGTTGATGGCTGCTTCAAACATCACACCTGGGCGCGCTGAAAAGTGGTCCGCATTAACTTGGGAGACTGTGGCATTACTCGTTCTAAGGAAAATGGGGAAGAACTAATGGGAGTTACCGAATATTTATCGAATAAAACAGTAAGGTGTCTGTCACAGCAAACTGTCAAAGCCAGATATTTTACTTTTCAACGTTTCATACACTAAAAAGAGAAATAATACTGTTTTCGAAGCTGGTTTCGAAACACCAGCTTCGAAAGTGGCCGGATGGTGATTTTAGCATTTCTCTAGGTTTTCACGAATTTTTGAAAGTATAAGATAAGTTACAATGTACATTACAGCTTCAGCATCCGATCCCTAATCGCATAATCGATCAAAAAACGCGTTGTATAGTATGTAAGTAGGTAGGCACAAGTACCTACCGCGTACCTACCTCATACCTACTTAAGTACATGATCTTGTTTAGTTAGGTGTACAATTTCACTCTTCTCGTTCCCAAACTGAATTCTTCCTAAAAAATAAAAGTAGCCAATAAAAGCGAGGGTTTGATTCGAATTCAAATTAGCAGGTACCCGATATTGGAATTTTCATTTCACGTTTTCGTGAGGGCTATGTTTTTCCGATTGAAAATTTTGTGTTGTCCGTTATGTGGCTTCATTAAATAGGTATTAGTTGAAAGCATTGAATATAGATAAATAAAGGTTGTATCTTATAAGTCTTAAACGAATTTAATATACTATGATAATATGCCGTGGGGCTTAGAATAGTAGCTCCCGAGAATAAAACGAGCTAGGCAAAACAAATGAAACCTATAAACTAGCGATTTTGTGGCGATATTCCAAGCTTGCGGCTTTATTTTGAATAAACGAATTGTTACCTATAAGTTTCTTGGCACGTTTCTCAATGGACTCCAATGCCTGAAACATATACTTAGCTGAGCCATCCCAGGGGTCCCATTACAGGGTCAGGTAGGCATAGCATAGTGCTATAGCTAATACCCGATTGGCTAGCTATTATCACGTTCATAGGTGTTCGTGGCTTTCAAGATATAAATCTATCCCGTCATCAAGAACTGGTTTAAACTATATTGCCATAGTGTAGATGCTGCAAGTGTTTTGCTAGTTGCTCGTTTGCTACATGTTTTTAGGGTTCCGTAGTAACTACGAGGAACCCTTATAATTTTACTATGTCCGCCTGTCTGTCTGTATGTCACAGTCATTATACTCAGAGACTATCAGCCCTACGTAAACGAAATTTGTGTGTGCGAGGTAAAGCTCGCCAAAGGTGAAAAAATTATCTCCCCCTGCATTTCTAAACTATTAGACCTAGATAAAGATAAAGATAAAAGATAAAGATAATTTATTTGCATACAACACGAGAATTTTATACAACAAGTGCATAAAAGATGTTACACTAAATTTAGTCGCTTAAAATCATGTTGTGCCGAAATAAATGATTAACCGTAATAGTAGATCATATTAAATATTTTCAATGATAATTGTTTTGAACACTCTGTGATTACAATTTATCGAGATATGTATAGGGTTAAATATATAAAACACTTAAATCATTATAGTACTGTGGTCATTGAATTTTCGCAAAGTAGTCTAAACAAAAATCTTACCAAGAAGTTTCCTTTTCAATTACAGCATTAGCTACGGAACCCGTGTACGATACACGTGTTTCGATACGGTATTGGCCACTTATTTATAGAAAAAAATAATTGAATGCGAATTATTTTCATGAATATTCAAATTTTTGCCTCTTGAAAATTCGATTAAAATATTCAGAACCATTTTTATTTTGATAACCTTGAGATGAGTATATAAAGGAACATGAATATTTTACTTTTATACGTTTATTTTAGTTTAAATAACACACCCCAAAACAAATATTGTAACAGTATTATGTTCACATATTTATAATAAATAAAAGAGATCTGTAAATGTACTAAAGTCACGCGGATATAGCATATAGCACAGCGGATTAACAACATAGCGAGTAGTATAATAATTGACAGTTGATGGGTCTGAAAAGTTATCTAGTGGAGACCAACCACCGACAGGATGGCACAGCGCAGCGTAGGAAGTTTTGCCACAAGGTGGACACTGGATAGACGACCTCAAGAAGACGCTGCATGCAAGCCGCTTCTACTACGTTTTGACTAGCGATTTGTCACAATTGTCGCTAAATAGTATCAGTGAGTGGTGAACGAGTGACAGTTCAAAGGTCTATTTGGAAATGGGGCATGCCTATATCCAGGCGTGGGCTTCTTGTGGCTAAGACAATGATGAATCACTTCAACTTTAAACAAATCAAATAAATACTTACTCAAAAAGTCCACTGGTAGTGGGAAAAGTGGCCAGAATACTGGCAGAATTGCCACGTTGGATGGCAATGCTGCTTCAACTTTTGTATCACAGTTCAAAGTAGATTCGCTTTAACTTTTGTCTCGCTCTCTTAACAGCAGAAATAGCAAGACAAAAAAGAGCGCCAGCAGAAATTTTAAGAGTAAATAAGAGGTCATAGTTAAGTCCCGGAGGACATATACATACGTGTCGGTGCTATTCATAAAAAGCAACGAACTGCTGCACTTCGAATTTCACTTTATTCTTGAATCATTTGTCTATAAGCGTGGACTACGGTCTTCTATACCGACTAAGCTACTCTTTGTTGTTTTTATAGAGAAGATACGGCTCAGATAGGGCGATCCTTTCCATTAGTACAAATGTCCTCTATGTTTTAAATAAGCGTATTTGTGTAATAGGATTAGACCCTATTGGTGCAGTGGGAAAAGGAAAGTAAACTGTGTCTAATAATAGTACAGGATAATCAAATATATTATAGATCTAGGTTTGACCATACACCCGTCTGATGGTAAGGGACGGTTAAATCATCAATGGATCACACCAATCTAAAAGATAATCTCGTAAAAAAAAATTTGCCTCGAAAATACCAAGATTGTAGTTCTCGAGAAATAGATTAAAAATAAATTCGATCGATGGAAATAGATGAAAAGGGGTCCATGTTTAGGTACAAAGTAAAATCTACTAGCTATGGTACGGTGTTTCACCCATGTACCTAGTAACAAAAATGACGATTAAATGTAACCTTCGTTAATATCCAACTTTTTAGCTATCTCCTTCGTATAACGTTACTGATGCTTATGAAATTAGGTACAGAGATAGATTCAGACGTTATATTTATTTTTACACGACTGCGTAAGAAAGAAGGTTATTTTTTCGTGTGTATGTATGTTTGTATACATGTATGTTTATATGTGAGCACCATCTGCCTAAACAGCTTGAACGATTTTGATGTGCGATGCGAGGCGTTGTTAGATTCTTCTTCACTTCCTGAGTGTCATATTCTATACTTTTTGTAATAATAATAATAATACATCTCTCGTAAAAATTAAAAAATAATGCAATTTTAGATTGCAAATAATGCAGTCGGGTATTTTATTTTTCTTTTAATATAGATACATAGAAAAAGGTAAATTGTAACAATTAGACAAAGAAACGAAGAGACAATGTCACTTTTTTTACACAAACATTACATAAATGGCTTGAATCCTAACATTGGCGTTCGCCCACTACTTTTATTTGACTGTGATATCGGTATCATCCCTTCGCCAAAACAAAAGGGATATAACGAAGGGATTAAATTTTTCATTGAATATGTAACGTCGCATTGTTTTCGTCTACGGGCGCGCAGTGATTTGAAAGTATTCTTAAATTGGCTTAGATTTAGCTTACAATCGGAAATCTTTTTAGGTAGGTATTGGTTTTGTTGGTTCGGGAAAAAAAGTATTTTCATGATATTATTAAGGTTCAAGGTTAAGGTTTAAGGTTAAGGTTTATTACGGTTTTATTAAGGGGGTTCTTTTCCGTATTGATCATTAGTAGGAACAAGCCGGAAATATACGGGAAAAAATATTACATCTTTAATATCTTTAGGTACATTTTTTTTTTACTTCAATTAAATGAATTTACTGGAAATCTGCCGCTACTCATGAAGAACGGTGATGACGATGAAATAATATAAAGTCTATATCCATCTCCAGGTTCTCACAATCAGTTCAGCCGTTTCTGCGTGAAATGGTAACAAACAAACAAAGAGACAGACAGAGTTACTTTCGCTTTTAAGGCCTATTCAGACCTGAGCGTTATTCGCTACCGCTGTGGGTAGAGGACAATACCGCGCGGATATCGCTTGGGTTTCGTTACCGCGCGCGATAGCGATATCCGTGTATTTGGTGTAAACAGTGAAATTAACGCATACCCACTCGGATTCGCTACCGCTCGCGGTAGCGAATAACGCTCAAGTCTGAATAGGCCCTATAATGTTAGTTAGGATTTCGTTTAAATGTGACGATTGAATTCGGATTCCATTTTTTGAATAAGTAAACATTTATTTTTATATTAAACGGTTTTATGGAAACAATGATGTAGATAATGTACTAAAAGATAAAAAAATATTATTTTTTTGGCTGCCATATTGGATATGCATTTTTTATACTGAACTCTGTTATAATAGTCAAGCCCTTTCATTTGACACCCATATTGAGGGGATTGTAAAAATAAATATGTAATCCGCCATTTTGTGGCCATCATGGATTTACAATGATACAGAATATACTAAATTATATTGTCATCAGGACTAAAGGTGTATACCAAATTTCAGATCGATCCGTCAACTGCAAGAGGGTAAAATTTCAATTACTAAATTTGACCCAAATAAACAGGTCAAGCTAAATAAAACCGTTTAAAAACGGCTCGCGATTGGCCCTCTATGTTGCGGTCTACGGTGAAGCGCGTTTACGTAGAAGAAATCGATTTACTAACATTATTTCAGAAAAGTCCAGACGAAAAGTTTTTCACCTTTACTTAGAGCTTTATCTGCTGCAGATATACCTAATCCGTTTTCCTTGTAGCTTAGCTTAATATATTTTCTTGCGCCTGTAGCGCCATCTAGCGTCACTCAAAATAAAACGGCTACTTATCGTAAAATTCTCTGAAATAGTGCACCCCGTACGGGAAATGACTCTAAAAGGTTTAACTTACGTCCGTCTCTACGAGGAAGATTGAAAGTCTTGGCTCTTTTCATATTACGCTTTAAGACGATATTCAATTAACAAGTACCTACTATATTCGATATTATTACGTTTTAAGACGATATTCAGTTAACAAGTATCTATATTCGAAATTTTTGAGTGTTTTTACACTCTAAAGTATCTACAAATTTATGTAAGTAAATATATTTATATAATATAGGTTCAAGTCCCGTCGGATGTGTGTAATTTTTGAACTGTCTATAAATTTGAACAAGTATCTATGTTAATTGATAATCAAAATACTTACCTGATTGTATAAGAGTAGGTATTTTCGGCCATAATTGCTAAAAATACTTTTGTATGCAAATCAAGCTACCTTAATAAAAAGTTAGGTCAATAGCATGACCAAATCTATGTAAACAAACATGTGTTATATCTGAAAAACATGAATAACTTTTTATAACAGAAATGAACAACATAATACGTAACAATACTCTTCTTCTTGCGCAGTTGGGTAAAAATAGGATAATTCATAATTCACAGCAATTTTGTTATAGTTCGAAGGAAAGGCACGAAACCTAATACAATATTAATGGCGCGGTCTGAAGATGTCATCATGAATAAAGTTTAAAATATTCAGAGGAGCATGTTTGGACATTTACACTCACTAACTTGTACAGTGAGCACAAAGTGTCTGGAACGAAAGTTTTAGAATATTATATAAGGAAGTAGGTAACTGTGTACTCCTGCAATAACAATGTACAAAATTTTCCTATTTTTAAGCATGGCATAGGTATACAGGATGTAATAGTGAACTACGGACGTACTTTAAGGGATCATTGTACTCTCCATGACGAGCAACTTAGATTAAGCGATCGACCCATACATACCATGACATGAATCAGCTGTTTCATACATGGAATCAAAGGTCAGTGAACTTTTTTTACGGAACAGCCGTTTTTTTTTCGGTTGGTTTCAGGGCAAAAGTTGTTCATTATGATGAGTTATTATTGTTGTTATTATTCTTAAATTATCTCAGTCCTATAGATCTTTTACACTCCGAGATATTATGTCTGTGAGAATTCTTGGATAACTTGGATTTATAAAATGTTACATGCTTATATTATTTATTATGTCTTTATTATTATGTATTTATTATTCACATTTATTTATTTCGATTATTAATTTTAAATTTTTTACAATACAAATATAAACATATAAAAATAACTTATGTATTTATTATTATTATGTCATGAAAAGTGTTCTTTATAAATAAATAGTATATGCTTGTGCGCCAGTCTTCCGCGGAGTGATATCGAATAGAAATAGATATTATTACGAATTTTGGATGCGAATGTAATTTGTGGCTTAATAGTTATAGTTTAAAAAAATTAAAACAACCGACTTCAATATGCGCAATTTTATTTTAAAAAAATAAACGATTTTGATGAAATTTCTATGAGACCAATGCAAAATAAATAAAAAAGAATTTTCTAAATTGGTTCATAAATTACGAAATATGAGGTTTCTTCAAAATCAGTTCAGTATTTTTGTTTTTAATCAAAATGAAGCATATGAAGTCTGTTGATACGATACATACGCGATAAATCCGATAAAAGTTGTTTTATTTCATTCATTGTGCATTCAGTTTATTCGTCGAAGTTTTCCAAAATAAGAATTCGGAAAATGCAATTCTTTTTCAATAGCCACGGAAGCTGGCGTTCGATGCATTTCAAATCGAAGCTCGCAGGTTTCTCTTTAATCCCAACTCACCGACGACCTTTGAATCAAGCCCGGATTGAGATAACGTTTGTACTTTTCCTCGGTTATTCGCTATGACCATGGGGGTAGTGAAACGCGTAAAAATCGACATTGAAAATTTGATTTAAAGTCTGATTTTCGATGAACATCTTGCACGATACATAACAAAATGGTCATAAATTATATTTTCTATGCCTATCGTCTATAAAACGCGCAAACATATATGTACCTGCATTGAAAATTAGACTTCAAATTTGAAAGCTGAATGTGTAATTTTCAATGTCATTTCTAAAGCGTTACGTGCCTAATTCAAATTCAAATCAGTTTATTTCAGGTTATTATTATACCTTCATAGACAGAAACTAATTACAAGAAAAATTACAACTACAATCAGCCAGATTCGGCATAGTAATGGTCTTAGGAAATAATTCTATCACGTATAAATAAAGGTTATGCCAGGTGTCAGTTTTACGAGTAAGGTATGTTGTTATTTGGGATCCGATATAATTTAGTTGTGTAAAGTATTAACGCATCGGACACTCGTATATTATTGGGGATTTCAGGTTGCTCATATTTGTATATGTAATATTGCTTTACTATTTATGACAAAGTTTAGTATTATAGTACTTTGTTCGATAGTATCACTACATTTACAGCTATACGCCATGGTAGATTACATAAATTCATCAATTGCGACCTAACCGTGTTACCGAACACATCAATGTAATATTAATTTTCAACAATACAAGCAATTACTAGAATTTGGAGTTTGATTGACACCTCTAAAGATGTAACTCCAACTAAACAAATTGCGTATTTTGTAGTAGTTTTTTTTTTCAGTTTTTTAAACTATAATTATGATCAAACAATACCGCAAGAAAATAAATGATAGCTTGTCAAATAAAATTGAAGGTACTTACCTACATTGTAAAAGCAATAACTAGTAAAACTACTTTGCTTTTTATGTAGTAGTTTGTATCTAGTAGGTATAACTGTTTTAAACTACAGCAAAATACTTAACGCTGTTCTTTTAATAGTTATTGCGTTCCGAAACTCCTTAGTAACACATGTCAGAACATTGTTGGGCAGCATTTTTCCCTTGGGAGCGTTTGCACCGAATTCGCGTAAAGTTTGGTATCGTAGTTTAATTTAGGTATTCGCTTACCGCACGGGCGTGTTCTGACCAAAGTTCGTAATAAATGTACCATGTTTTTACCACAGATGTCGATGCTGAGCTCGCGCACCTGTGCTTGTGGATGTACTACGCACAGTATGGACTCCTTAGTCATTTTGGATATGCGACGAACTAAAACAACTAGGACCACCAAAAAAAAAATACTAACTGACGAGTTAGCCAGTGTTTTTTGACATCCACAGTATTTCTGCTAAGATATAAAATTGTAATTTAACATAGGGTACTATTATATATACTACTTCTGATTGCCGCTCGCTCTTGATCGAACGCTTCAAGCTCGCCATGCTTGTCTAGACTGACAACCGCGTCGCCAAGCTCTGCACTCTGGCCACAGAATATTATTATAATAACTCTGGGAAAAACAGGGGGAGCGCGGGGAGCGGGTGAGGAACTTGAAATTGGCGGGAAGCGGAGATTGCCCGTTCTATATGTAATACTATTGTCGTAGCTGTGCTTAAGTTTGACTTTGTCTCATTAGAGTGCAGACAACCTTCCGCACACTATTCAAATGCGACTCCAGCTTGAGACGCATTCGCGACTGCCATATATTTCATACATTCTATCATTTCGACCCGTTTCGCACCGTGTGCGAACAAAGAAATTCTATGGTGGCAATTCTAGTATTTAATACTCATACATAAAACTATAGACTAGCGTTAGAAACCTGCAGAGCTTCATGCTGACCTTTATCTTCTACTATATCGGCCCATAACGAAAATAATTCACTCGAAAATCAAACTGGCAACCGAGAATAGAACATAAAAAAGAAATAAAACCGCAACCAAAGAGAATAAATTAATATGCCGTTTTTTTTTGGCGGGAACGTCTTAGTAACATGTTACTTCTTTGTTTTATTTTCCTAAACTTGTGTTATTTTGGACATTTATGCTATAAAAATGGTGGTGTTTTATTCATTAAGTGTTTGATCAAGTGCGTGAGTGTGGGCAAGTGAAATAAAGCAGTAAAACGTGTGATTTTAAACGTTGTCGGCAAAACTCCATAGAAGCTTCTAGTAAAGTCGCCACCACTTTATATACTATACTATACGTGACTTAGACTGTGACTAGAACATTTACAACTTGTTTTAATCAAGAAACTTGAAATAATCCTAATATTTGACACTGGCAAATGCTTTAATGCGGGTCCAATACAAGAAAGAAGAAGAAAATTAATATGCTACAACTGAAACATCTGTTGATTTTCGGATATTGTAGGTTGTTTTTTATATTTTTACTATTGGAAACTATAGCTTGACGACCGATCCTACTAGTTTTGAATGACGTTTACGGTCTACGATGGAGCGCGCTTGTCTAGAAAAAATATATTTTACATGCGATTGTGACGTCCTGATACATAATGTAGGTATAATAATGTCAATCAAAGAAAATCTTTTCAGGTAGGTCTATCTAGGTATGCTGCAATTTTTTGAAGTTCGTACGTTATGAATAACAACATAGCGCTCTGTTTTGTCAAATAATGTAGATTCAAAACCATTTCTTTCTACTATCACGCAGTAGGTGTGAAAAGTGGAGTATGTACCTCTGGGATACAGGTGTTTTTGTCTTGGGTGACCTCGAATCCCTCGTTACACTTCGGATAATAGTCTTAAATCTAAAGATTTGATTCGTTAACACCCTCGCTACGCTAGGGTGTTAACCCTAGAATCCTACGTTACACGCGGGATTCAAAATGTCGCCCGTGACATAAAACACTACTTTATCCCCTTGGTGCATAATCTACTACTGTTAGGTTTTGTAGGTTATTTCAATACTTGTACCTACCTATTTATATTTCCAAATGCTTTCTATGTGTGAACGAGACAGAAGAGTTACTACTGTCAGCACCTTAAGAGCTAAAGAGCTTGATATGCTTATCAAACTAGAGTCCTTTTCCAGACTCCCGTGTGCAGAATACTAAAGGTGAAACGCTTCAGCCCAGCATGCTTCATTCTTGTGGGACTTGTCGAGTGATACGAAAAAAAAACTCAAGGTGGTTAATACAAAATGACAACCTAACCGAGTAGTCCAGTAACTTTATACAACATAGCATGTGTCAAATCCGGTTGTTCTGATTTTTTTGCAGACTTGTTTATGATGTTGGCCTAATGAATAATCCAAGTTTGTGACCTTGAGCGCCGAACGCAACTTTGTCAAAAATCGAAAAAACGCAAAAAATCGTTACTTTTTTCAAATTTTGGTGATTACAACCCTAAAGGACGCTGTCGCTTAACACCAGGTGAGTTGACGGTCAAGCGCAAGCCTATCGAAGAATAAAAAAAAAAGGACTAGTTTTTGAAAAAACTTTGTTAGGATGTTTTTAAAATAGACTAAATTTGCTACAATATGATACTAAAACTTTCTCTATAGACCCAATAGTTTCCGAGATTATTTTTTGCCGTTTTTTCGATTATTGACAAAGTTGCGTTCGGTGCTCGAGGTCACAAATTTGGATTATGCATTAGGCCAACATCATAAACAAGTCTGCAAAAAATCAGAGCTACCGGATTTAACGCATACTACCCCATACTTTCAGGCGGTAAAGTTACTGGATTAGAGATTAGGAATACATAATTTACTTGATATCTGAATCTTCTTTAGAAATTGGTTTCGAATCATCATCATTAACAATCCTACATGAATACCAGCTTTGAAGTCTCACTGATGAAGCATGTGCTTCAGTTGTATTGAAATATCGTTACACCTTACTTTGTTGCGATAATTTTCTGGCCTTTTAGCTAGAAATCAGTTTATCTTATATTTTACATAGTTTGTCCATACTGCTAAATCCTATATAGTAGATGCCTTATCATCCGTCGGTATGAATAAATCAGAGTAAACTCGAGTGGACTTGCTGTAGTGGATATAGGTAAAACAAAGGTTTGCGGGCTCAACTGGAGGTTGCTTTTAGAGATCCGCTTTCTGAATAAAATATTGCATACGTTTGAAGGTTTCATGGTAGTTTTGGATCGCGAAAAATTTTATGCTGTTCTTTGATAAATTATTAAAGGGATGTAGTGTCAGTTATCAAAAACGTCAGAGTTCAATGAGGTCTAATTAGTCTAGTTAAGTCTTACACGATTGAAATAATTACGATTTTCAAAATAATTCAAAACGGCAAAATAGACGTGTCTAGACTTCTCAATCTAAATTAGGCTTAAGCGCGGCGACATAGAATCTTTATATCAAAATCTCATTGTTGTTATATGAGTATCGGTAAGCCCAGGACCCTATATTCGTGAATTTTGTTTTAGACTTTACGTCCACGTGATGGAAAGTCATTGATGCTGGTAAATAACTTTTGTAAATATTATTGTGTTAGTTCCTTTCTTTTATTTTTAACCGACTTCAAAAAAGATGTTATCGGTTTGATTGCTTTTTTATGTATGATATCTTATAACTCCGTCATTTATAACTCAATTTGGAGTTTTATATACTTTCAGATTGATCACACAGAAATTTCTTCTAAATCGGTACTGTAGTTTTTTACTGTTGGATATTTTATAATTATATTATTTTAATTAATAATTTTAAACTACTTGTTTTCCTTTAGATGACACATGAGAGAACCACCAAACTTAAAGCGTGCTCATTCCTCACAATTAGTTAAGTATGCCTTTTTATTTGTGTGTAGTTACTTAAGATTAAGAGTCTTTTATGCCTCTCATAGACAGTTGTTACAAGACTAGTGTTGATACACATACTTGTTATTACTATAAATTCTGTCCTGTCAAGATAATAATAGTGAAAGTAACCGCTAATCATTGCATTAAAATTTATGAATATAAAACAAAAATCATCATAATAATGACTGACAAAAATAAACATCATATATGATAACTGTATATTATATCGATTGCTACACACTTCGAATTCAAATTATATGACTCCTGTAGAATACTTAAACAGAAAATATTGTAGAGTTGCCTGAATGCATACAATTTGGAACACTTTAAGAGTAAAATGCAAAAAGCACACAAGTGGTATTAGGAGCGTTTTGTAGTTCCTGTGCACTGACTCAACAGTAATTAGCCAAATCACGATATGCCTAGCTATGATTTTATGTCCAACGAGAACCCTATACCCCATATACCTAAAAAGAAGCCTAGTCTGTCTTTTTAACATATTTTTCGATATCTGTATTATATGTTTTGCAATGTAATAGATAACCAGTTTAAATATCCGATATTTTTCAAGTGTTTTGCCACATTTAAGTATCTACAAATCGAAAATCGTATGGAAATATAGAAGCCTCGTGTCTCTTACACGAGGCTTTTAAATAAAACTTTTTTGAACGCTTTTATTAATGAAATACAAAGTTATCTAATAAAATGCCTATAAGTAAGCATAAGTTACACAACGATGTTCTTTGGCTCTTCGACTAACACTGAAAATTATATTTATATTCTGTAATATATATTAATCTTGCTAATTGTTTAACCGCTCCTACAAGATCTATACCTAAGACCTAAGAGACTGTTCGTACAACTAATTTTACTAATGAATATGAAATCGTTTCTAGAATTGTAAAAAAAATCACAAAATAATCGAACAGATCACGACAAGACTAATTCCACGGTCGATCTACGACATATGCATTTAACATGTACGATAGCGCAATGCAGAATGAAATTACGAAGCGTACCGCGTTTGGACTCTACAGATACGTCCCAAAGGCTGCCTCTTCAGAATAAGTTCAAAGTCTTCAAGTTATAAACTTTCAAAAAGACAGCTTTCCAAGTGCTGCAATATTAAGTAACTGCCAAACTCGTCTGAAGAGTCGCATGACGCAGAGTCTTGCGTAGAGGTCACTAGATAAGGGTTGAAACTCAACAGAGCTATAACTCAATTTTGTAGTTACCTGCAAATGTCAAGATTTTACCTGCACGCCAAAATAAAAGATAAAACAACCCTAAAATAAAAATAAAATTTATATTGCAACTTAGAACAGAACTCTCGATATTTTTGTTGCGCATTCTGGATTCGGATCGTAGCAGTGTTGTAACATGCTTAGTTTTCTCATGAGCTTACAAAACATAGTATTAGGAATTCGAACTACATCTACTATTGCCTTCCTAGGAAATTAAACTTTACAATTTTGAATTCTAGGTCAGCCAGTTAGAATCAAGTCACAAAAGTTTTAACAGGAGTAATATCACATCTCCCGATTGCACCCTCATAAAGTCGAGATCTTTAGATTTTGCGCCGGTTGCCACATTAAAAAAAAACTTAAGTGGAGCTTGAGCCTAAGTCGCGATGAAAATTTAACTTGTTCAAGAGTCCACGACCCGCGTTATAAGGGGCTTTTTGCTCGCGAAATTATTTAATTACCGTCGACCTCCCGAGCTCTGGTGTGGACTAACAAAGCCCTTTGACCCTGAGGGTATTTAAACTTAATTCTTCATGTTCCCACTGTAATTCTGATGTATTGTTTGAAGTTTATTCGTGCATTTAATTTGAGGTGGCTCCGTTGTTTGTCTCTTTATATTCTTTTGCGAGAAATATGGCGCGGCTTAGTTTAGGCTGAGGGTTGGTTGTATGATAAACTACAGAGCGACAGTTTTATACCAGCCGCGGTTTTGGCATAAGTTGAGTTTTCATTTCATGCTACTTGAAGTATAATAATTAAACTGTAACACTTATTCCATCTACCTACAAACCAACATTTTTTTAATAGGTATATTATTATTTATTTTAGTTTCTAAAATATCAGACTATTTTTTCTTTAAGCATCCATATAAGATAGATACGCCTGTTGATCAAGTGTTAGAAGCGAGAGAGAGTATATTAAGGTCTAGTAGTAGTAGTTTCTTTGAACCGATAAAGGTTTTTTCTTTGATTCGTGGATGTTTAATGGAAGATAAAATATTGGTGGACATTTTCACACAACAAGTTACTATCCAAGCTAAGCTATAAGATAAATGATAGAATACCATTGATAATAGCTGATTTTAATCAACTTTTAAAACGGAGGAGATTTTCAATTCGTCTATATGCTTTTTTATGTTTGTTCAGCGATTACTTCGCCGAGTATTCGTTTTAGCGGTGATGTCATAATTTTTTTTATCAAAATCGGCTTAGTACTTTGGTTTTTATAACAAAATAGTTGGAAAATATGTCATCCAAATAAACGAACTGCGTATTTTGAAGTTTGTTTTTTCAGTGTTTTTTTTAACTATTTTGTAATTCTATTTTGTAAATAAATAGGTACTTACCTAATCACACAAATGTTTCTCCAAGGTGGGGGTCGAACTCATAACCTACAGCTTAGAAGGCAGACTTATTATCAACTGAGTTGCGAGGTCAGTCAAGTAAGTCTAGAGGCCATACATTGTATTTAATATGAACGTAACTTATATTTTTTACTCTTACGAGTATTAGTGAACGTAGTGTATAACTTACAGAGTTACTAATTTAAACACAGATTAACTTGTTTATCTGGGGGCACGGCAGTGGCCCCGGCCTAGTCGAGCAGCAAGGCCACGCCGCACCATCCTTTTCTCGAAGCCATTCAGTATCTATTATCTCTTGGGTCTAACACTTTGTGGATATTGGCCTCTCTATTTAGTTATGTCTTGCCTCCCTTTGCGATGATGTTATCTTTCCTATCCTTCTGAGGTCATACTCAGAATGTAAAGGTACTATTATTAATTATAAAATACTCAGAACATCACTTTTTACGTTTATTGGTTCGCATAATAAAAGTAACATAAAAATGTTCTTGTTCTAGCTTTTATAAATAAAATAAATAAATAAATTGATAATAATTTTAGAATGTTAACCAAAATATATACGAGTACTTATATCATTTTGTCGAGCTCCTGGCGTTTCGATAGAATAAAGGCAATACCTTAGCTAATAAGATATGTTATAGCCTGACTCTCAGCCTATATTGAGGTACCCAGCTGAAGATTAACCTCAAGAAGGCTCTAGTCTGTTTTAAAGTCTAATGAAACTTTTCGCAGTTTACGACTCTCGTACCTTAATTTACTTATATATTCTGAGCAGAATAAAGTTAGGAATATGCTAATAAAGTGTTTTAGCTATTTTAGTATTTTGGTCAAATAATGTGATCAAGTATTTAGCATATTATGAGATCTAAATCTTCTAGTTATAGTATAATTTTAAATAAATAATAACTAATCCAGCTATTTCCATTTGCCTTTTTTACCTGACAGAGTAAGAAGGAGAGTTATGCGTGGTGTTCGGGAGAGTGTAAGTAGGTATGTACTATGTTTATATATTACCTACTTACCTAAGAGCATTGCTTTTCTACGTAATATGTTTATATATTACGTCCTACAACCTAAACGGCTTAAACGATTTTGATGTGCTAAGTGTAAGATTGGTTTCTACTTCATATATCTAATCGCAATCGAATGAAATAACTTTGACATTGCATTGAAATTGATTGATAAATGAAAAAAAATATAAGTATTAGAGGTCATTTTTATGTAGCGTCATGGAGCCCCAAACAAAGCGAAGCTTTTACTAAAGAATCAGATAGCTGATAGAATATTTACGCTATTTATAATATTTATAATACATAGAAGCATAACGAACATCAATGTGGAAATATTTATAATACATAGAAACACATAACGAACTTCAATGTGGAAATATTTATAATACATAGAAACACATAATGACATTTATGGTCATCATCGCCGTTGTTCTTTCAATTACGTTTATTATCTATCTATGGATGTACAATAAAGTTATTCTATTCTATTCATGTTTGTCCTGTGTGAGAATCAAACCCACAACCAACAGGTTAGAAGCGAGGCACACTACCAACTCAGTTGTGAGACCAGTTAAACAATGTTTATGATAAGTGAACAAACATAATACGTCTACGGATTTATTTCTGACTCCAACATTAGATTAAGTCTATGATAAGTACATATATAGATATAATACATATACAAATCTTTTAAAAAGTATCCCTTCCAAATTGTAGGTCATGAGTATTCTTTGGGATGAATCTTTTTTAATCACTTTTATTTGTTACAGGAGACTGCAAAAAGTTCATACTTCATTTTTACAAACATTACGATTATTATTATTACAAAAATGTAGCTTTTGATACTTTGAAAGCAAAGAGAAATTTAACCACACCTCATACATCAAAATCGGTAAAGCCAATATGATATTACAGAAGCATATATATACTACATACAGCCAAACATACATACACATCACACAGTCACAAACAATTACCTTCTTTCTTACGCAGCCGGGTAAAAATATAAATTTTCAGATTGTTAAATAATAAAAAAACTACAAAATGATAACGTCCTCTTTTTTGAAGTCGGTTAAAATGTTGTAGGTTACTTTCCTACACATATCGCATTTCTATATTATTATAATACAAATATATAAACAAACATTTGTATTAATATATACATAAACACTATACATAACTATTTACAACAATATTTACACTCTAAATACTTATTAACACTTATCTAAATATTTATCAGTTGGTCGCTTTCGATAATTACACCGCGCATCGACCCTTACCCCGTCACTATATTTTGCACGCCTATTGTGAGTGCTGTCGGGCGAGCGCGGCGGATGGAATGTCAACTAGTCAGATTCGAACTTCCATGCCTCGCACGCGCATTGTATTGTTTACGTTCCCAACTAATGTAATATTTAACGTCATGATTGAATATAGACAAGTTTACATCAATTCAGTGTATCACTCCCATCACCACAACCCAATCACCATAATGTTAAGTACACATTTTCTTTCTAATGGATGCTAATACATTCCATGCAAAACAGCCGCAAGCTGATAAGTTCTTCCCGACGCGATTTCAAATCAAGGGAAAATGTATCCACCTTATACATATTATTTAAGAAATTTTCATTCGAAATCTTCAGTGTGCTCCGGTACGACTATTACCATGTTAATTAAGTTTCTTTTTACCCACGGTTCATGCTTGCATTTTTAATTCCAAGGGATTCGTTAGCATAATCGTGTTGGTTAGTTCAAAATGGGACATTTTAATGGCATGGTATCCAGGTAATTTCAGACGTTTATTTATTTTGTGAATGGAATTAATTCCTTCACCATTAATTTTCTGTGTAGGTATTATTTTGTTGGGAATTATAAGAGTATGCAATAAAGTGTCAGGTTTTATGTAGCAATATAAGACAGGTTTCTCACGATGAATAATAAAGTACCTATTCACGCTTAAGTTTTCATCACGTCTAGACCGCCACCTCTGAAGTATAAACCTACCAAATAAAATAAAAAGAATCATCAAAAAAGTTATAATTAGAAGAGTAATAGTGAGTTATGCTATTACTAATTCAAATTATAACTTTTTTGATGTTTCTGTATATATGTACCTAGTCTTGCCATAAATATTGTCACGAAGAAAAAAAATATTTTTTTATTGCAAATAATATTTAATACTTTTACAGTGTGTTAGTTTAATACATAAATATAAAACAATTTAAAATATAAAAGCTTATTCGAAGTGGTCTCCATTGGCTGCAATACAGTTCTTTAAACGTTGAGGCCAGTTATCAATAGAAGCACGCACTCTTTCCATGGGAAAATTCTTCACTGCCAATCGTATGGATTGTTTTAGGGACTCCAAATTATCATGGCGTTTAGAGCAAGCCATACTCTCTAAAACTGACCATAAATCATAATCCAGCGGATTAAGATCAGGACTAGACGACGGCCAGTCTTCAGCTCTGATGAAGTCCGAAACGTTCACTTCCAACCAAGACTGCGTGGACCGAGCTTTATGACCTGGCGCCGAGTCTTGTTGGAAGGACCATACTTGGTTATTGAACATGGTGTTGTTAAGGGGCTTAACTACCTTCTCAAGAATGGTATTTTGATACACTTGTGCCGATGTTTTGATACCTTTTTCACAAAAATATGGCTCAGTCACTCCTTCATAGCTAACACCCCACCAAACCATCACTGAAGTCGGATAATGCCCACGTTGCACTCTGTCGACTAATTGGGAAGCTTCCTTAGAGCTTTGAGCATAAATACGGTCATTTTGTTTGTTAAAATGTTGCTCAATTGTAAAGATTTTCTCATCCGTAAACAAAATTTTTCTGTGACCTCCCTTTGCGTACCGCTTCAGTAGTTGTTTCGATTTTACCACCCTATTCTTATTTAAATTATCAGTTAAAAAATGACCAGTGCGTCTCTTATAGGCTGCAAGTCCTAAGTCATCTTTTAAAATACGCGACATGGTTCTGGGTGCTATCTTCATCTCCCGAGATAAAATCTTTTGCTTTCGGACAGGATTTCTTCGAATTCTTTCCCTTACTACTTTGACCACCTTTTTCGTACGAACATTACGTGGACGGCCAGATCTTTTTCTGTCACAAATAGAGGAGGTCTCATTGTACCTATTAATAGCCCGGTACACAAACATTTGACTAATACCAAGCGTATGGAGAGTTTTAAAAATTGCATTTGGCTCCATACCAACTTTGTGTAATGCAATCACAGCGATTCGGTTCTCTTTATCACCCCACTCCATTTTAATATCGCAAAATATTGTACAATGTATTGGCGCCAAAATTAGAAAACTCAATGAACAATCGTATAAAAATGACAGATTCCAAATTCAAATGTAATATCTTTCTTATTTTTAACTGTAACAGTATTTATGGCCAGACTAAGTATAATAGGTATATAGGTAGAGCGCGCTAGCATAGTTTTTTTTTTAATACACTATAGATCTACGATTGACCACCAACTCGCCTGATGTTAAGCGACGGTGTGGCCGAGGATGGAGCTCGTCGATCTAGAAGATATCTATTCACTCTAGCCTTGAAAATTCCAAGATTGTAGGTCTCAGGAAACAGAGATGGCGGCAACGAATTCCATACTTGTGCAGTACGCAACAGGAATGTGGATCGATATCGCTGAGTACGGATTTTTGGCATTTCAACGAGAAATGGGTGGTAATTCGCCGATTTTCTGCTAGTCCTGTAGTGAAATGGGGAGGGTGGAATTAGGTCGTGAAGCTCTTGCGCACATTCCCCGAAAGGAATCCTGTAGAAAAAAGACAGACATGCTACTTTACGGCGGTGTTCGAGACTAAGTAGCTTCTTGGAAGCTAGTTTATCGTCACCGATTAACCTCACAGCTCGCCGGTCCACTGATTCCAAAGCTTCCAGCTGATACTTGGCTGATCCATCAAAAAGGTGGCAGCAGTACTCCATACACGTTCGGACCTGTGCTTGATACAGATGAAGCATTTGTCCCGATGAGAAGTATCGCCTAACCTTATTAATGATGCCAAGCTTTTTACTAGCCAGTTTAGCCTAGTTTAGTATATCAATAAGGGAGGGTGAAAAAGAAAATACCTGGTGAAGAATTTATTAGTAATGTCTTTGAACGAGTCAAGGTTATTATGAGCATAATTAAAGCCATGAATAGTAATTACAAACTTTAGAGAACATACCTAAGTACTTATACTATCTATACTTAACTGTTATTTTATTTGGGCTAAATATTAACTAAACAAACATGTAAACAATCAATTTGTTAATAAGATGTACTTAAGTTAAATTTCGTGTGCACTTTATGATATAAAATATTATACTAGCCTATAATTTTTAGTTAAGTGAAGGCGCCGTCTACTTGGACGGGGCCTTGTTTTGATGTATTTATACATGAACTTATTAAAACTTCGACGCAACAAATTGCTCGAATGTGTTATTTTATAATTTTATGAATTATCTTACATGCTAGACAGGACGAAAAACAAAAAATATACAATGTCCCAGGTGCTTCTTTTTCCGAGCGTATTAAAAAGTCGTTAAAGCAGCGTATCCACTAGGCAACATTTGGCGCGCAACACGTGCTGCTCAACATGTTCGGCAACGTTGCACAACAACGCGCGACGTTGCCAGATGGCGCGCAACATGACGCGCGGCTTGTTGTTTGTTTAAAGAGTATCGTTAGTTGAGCATCAATTGCTGTCGAGTGGAGTGGAGTGGAGTGGACTACTTGCAACATGTTGCGCACCATGTCGCGCGCCAAATGTTGCCTAGTGGATACGAGGCTTAAGAGTCTGTAGTTCGCCCATCGTCCGGCTCGCTCGCGCATACCCACATTTTTGAAGATATAAATTGACTGAGTTAACTTATAAATAATTATAGTTTAATAATCGGCCAAGTGCGAGTCGGACTCGCGCACGAAGGGTTCCGTACTATCATCTATAATACTACAAAGTTTAGTTCTGTTTATAAAATAACGAGAAATCAACGAAATTCCAAGTAGTAAATTGCAAACTTATAGGTAGGTTTTCGATACACATCCGGGCAGAATGACGACGCTCGCGCGAATACGCGCGGCTATGGCTCGCTCCGTGATGTTACCTCCCCCGCTACCCGCGCGTTCGCGCCACCACCACACCGCGGCGCGGCGCTCGCACCGCGTTTAGATGCACGGATTATTTTCATTTTGAGAGTTTTTATGTATTAGATTAGGTATTTATTTTTATAGTTAATATATTTCTAAATATTTACTTACAAATATTCAAGTTTCTACCTGTTAATTAAGATCGAGTAAAAATTGCTTAAAAATTACGTTTGTTGTATGGGAGCCCCCCTTTAATATTTACTTTATTGTTATTTAATTATTTATTTTGAAAGGTAATATACAAGTAAGTATTCTGTGAAAATTTGAAGCGTCTACCTGTTACCTTTTTTAATATTGAGCAAAAAAATACGAAAAAAACACGTTTATTGTATGGGGACCCCCCTTAATTTTTTTTTTTTTTAATTTTTAGTATTTGTTGTTATAGCGGCAACGGAAATACATCATTTGTGAAAATTTCAGCTTTCTAGCTATCACGGTTTATGAGATACAGCCTGGAGACAGACAGACAGACAGACAGACAGACAGACAGACAGACAGCGAAGTCTTAGTAATAGGGTCCCGTTTTTACCCTTTGGGTACGGAACCCTAAAAAACAGAAGCAGAAAACAGAACTTCTCATGGATGCCATTGTCAGAACTGGACCAAATTGAAATGCGAAAAAAGAATCATCAAAAGCGGTTCACCCGAAACAGTCGAAAGTTATGAGGTAACAAACATAGAAAAATGATAATTGATAACTTCCTCCTTTTTGGAAGTCGGTTGAAAAATCGTTGTTTTGGAAACTTTTACAAATTTTGACAATTTGATCCAAGTTAATTTTCATTACATTTTACATTTTGTTTCGTAAATAGAATTCGCGAAAACCATTACGATAAAAACACAGACCGAAAATTAGTTACAAATCTGAATCGCGAGCTGGATTGTTTGATAGCAATTCATTGAATCAACTTCTAATAAAAATTATACAAACAAGAATAATTTACAAAGCTACAGACGGCCGCCATGACACTCGCGTTAAATTGACTCGGGGAAAATATGCCTCGATTTTTGTAGACTCACTTTATTAGAAAGTTCATTATATATCACGACGTAATAAACAAAATACCAAGAAGCTGTAGAATATTAGCTTTTCAAATATCAAGAGACTCAGAATATCAAATCAAAATTGTAAAACCGTGAAGGCAATTTGATTGTTGTGCTTTAATTACGAGTACCTAGGTACCCACTACCTAATTATTTTATAGATTTTTTATTTTATTTACCATATTAAAAAAAAACAGTATAAAGGCTGACGGCTCGCCTGATGGTAAATGATAACCGTCTCGTATGGATCGCTGTTCCTTTGCAAGGTGATGTTTGTATAGTCTGCCCTTTTTAAAACGTTCTTTCTTTAAGCTCGGTATCTAGATTTACGTAACGTAAGCAATGTGTTGAATTATTGATAGTTAGGTTGGCGTGATAATATAACAATCTTATACTTAATCGCAATTATTATAATAACTTTAACCACTTACATGTACGAATATGCTCTAAATATGGTAAGCGGTAGGGCCGGAAGAGAACGACCTAAGAAAGAATGAATGAACTGTGTGAAAGGTGCTATGTGATAAAGATTTGAATGTAAGTAGAGATGACGGCTGATAGAGTCGCTACGAAAGGAAAGATGCTGTGCTGACCCCACCAAGTGGAAAAAGGGCTAGGAAAAGATGGCTTACAATAGTTTTCTTAGCTAGCTACGAGAACAAACAAAAACTGTTTGAAATTTGTTTTGTTTTTTTCATGGACCTTGCATTTAAATCTAGCTTAAGCTCTTTATGAAAACATTTTGGGAGTAATGACCAAACCAAAAACCCAATGACCAAACGTAGGTACCATCAATTTACATCATTCAAATGTTTTTTTACGTTTATAAAGACCTTTTCAACGTTCAAAAGACGTATATTTTTATTCGTAAATGAAAATATTTCATTAATACACAACTTCCATTCGAGTAAGAGTTATTGTGTGGACGCGCAGCAAGACCGAGCAAACTTTACCAATAATAGCGGGGCGTAAATCTCATACTTTCATAGAAAATTGTTTGTTAGAGTCAGTTTCTCGTAGTTTTTTAACAAGATAGGAAGCTTGTTTTGTCGGGTTATGAATACAGTTCAGATAATGGATGCTGGTTATAAGGAAAGTTAATGAAGAAGACAGGTTTTTAACGGACGAGCCTTATTAGCTAAATCTAAAAAAATAAATAGAATATTAAGTATATTAATAGAATATTATACCTTTTAATTTTCTTTTTTAATATACTACATAATAAAACCGGCCAAATGTGTGTCGGGCCATGCGATAATAGGACTTACAACAGATCCTCTTGTTATTTACTATGAATGTAGGTACGAGTTAACTTATGTTAGTTTAACCACAGGTTTAACCGTCATTTGCACGTTTTCGTTTTTAATTTTCTAATTATATTTATAGAATTGATCGACACTACACCTTCTTAGCTGTGATAGTTCTCCTCTTTGATAAAGTGATGGGAATGACATTGGTTCTCCTTTTCAATTTGTTATAAGAGTACGCCTACGAAAAGTACGCTACTACCTACGTGTTGAATAGTTTTAGCTATTGAGAGGGCTATGCTCGGGTCTCTCTGCGAGATCGTATCAGAAACGACGAGATCCGCAGACGTACAAAAACTGACATAGCACGTAGAACTGATGGCCGATGAGGTCAAAAGATCTCGAGTGGTGACCACGCACCGGCAAGCCCAGCATACGAAGATCAGCCGCAAGGTAGACAGACAGAATACATAATAAAAGTAGCAGGAAGACGCTGGATGCAGGCCGCTTCCAACCGGTCTTTTTGGGAATCCGTGGGGGAGGCTTATGTCTAGCAGTGGACTCCTTGTGGCTGAGATGATGATGATGATGAATAGTTAGCTTAAAATGTTTGACGATAATAAATAGTAAATTTACTGGCGAATAGTCACTGGCTGGATAAATCAAAATTAAATACCTTCAAATAAAAATAAAAAAACAACGGTTGCACTCCGGGAGTGCCGGCAGAAGTGAAAACTAAAAAATTAAATAGCAAAAAGACTGCCTCGTGAAGGATTTGAACTTCCGCCCTCCGATTGACAAATTGAAATTTATATCGGAGCTCTAAACTATTGAGCTAACGAGTCTTACGTACTTGTGACGAAAATAAGCATTCGGCGCAACGAAATGACGTCATGCTAGAAGGACAAACATGTACATACAATAATGAACTTTAAATGCAGAACGTTAAAATAGGTTTCTGACTGAAACAATGACGTCATGCTAGAAGGACAAACTTGTACATACAATAATGAACTTTAAATGCAGAACGTTAGAATAGGTTTCTGACTGTGCGTCTTACGATCTGACGATCTGACGCGAGTTTAACATTTTTTACCCATCCCAAAAATTCACAACGCTGCTAAAGAAGTTTTCACTTCAAAAATAACACAACAGCCAGGGTTGCAGTGATTATTTTTTAAAAGCGGTTTACCCCGTATATCTCCTAAATTGGTCTTCAACGGAGTTTTCTGAAGCCTTGTTATGCGAGGTCAAAGTTCAACTCAATCGTAAACAAAGGGCTGGCCAATAATCTTGTTATCGGCTGGCCATCGATCCATCGGATACCGGATAAACATATACATTATACTAGAGATGAGATTAAACTAGTTGGACGGAATCATCTTTTAATAGTCTTTTAATTCGAGATCTACTATTTCTTCCGTGCCTTATTTGCCATATTATTTGGGGTCGGTCCTCCGAGTCTTAGTATGTCATTCTGGGCGTAGCTGCGTCATACATGGGTGGGTATTTTAATTAGAGATACCATTTTTAATCAATTTTTATTTAAATAAACGAAAGGAAAAATAACATTTACAGGGGGCACGCGGTTATAAAATCATTTTTAAACATTATACAAATCTTAAATTAAATCCACGGGTCATGATCGTGACGAAGATAGCTTCCGTAACTCTCTACTTGAATATAGCGTAAAAAAAAGACGTGTGGCACTCGGAGACTGCCGCGGTAAAGCTATTGCATAATAGCTTTACGCGCGGCGTGTTAGGTTATTTTCGTTACGGAATTTCTGGATTCGGTCTCCACGCTCAAGGCCCGCGATAGAAGCTATGCAATAGCTTAATAATTATAAATTGGGGTTTTAGATTAATGCATAAAAATAAAACGAATAGTAATAGCTACAATGACTAATGATCTAGTAATTTTATTTGTTTATTACATAATAGCAAAATACATATCAACAAAAACACCACTAAGCCCGGCTGAAGCTTGTCTTGGTATTTATCCGCGTCCTCGAGCAGTTCTTCCAGTAATTGAAATTTTTTTAATCACTGTGTAAGAAATAGATAGATAGATAGATAGATAAACTCTTTATTGACACACCATTTTAAAATTAACAAAAGCAAGTACAAAAAAGAAATAATTTTACAAAAGTGTAACAATGGGCGGCCTTATCGCTAAAAGCGATCTCTTCCAGGCAACCAAGGAATGGAGTGAAATTCGGAAAGAAATTAGACGGGGCGTGCAAAAGATGAGAAAGTAATAATAATACTCAAAACTATAGATATGGTTAACAAACAAACAACAACAACAACAAACAAATACTTCATACTAATACATAAATTACAGGAAGAATAATAAACTAATACATATTAATATTATAATTACATAATTTAATCTCTCTCTCTTCCTAGCTATTCATCCCATATGGTAGTGGGGTCAGCTTTCCTGCTTTTGTTTCTCCACTTCGCTCGATCTTCGACGTCATCGTTGGTCAACTCGCATTCTCTCATGTCCTTTAGCACTACAGCTTTCCAAGTAGTTTTGGGCCTGCCTCTAGATCTTTGACCGGGGTTGGAAAGTTGTAGTGCTAAATTTCCTACGTATTCGGGTGGTCTTCTCTTTACGTGGCCATACCATCGCAGCCTACTCTCCTGCATCTTATCGGCGATGTCGCGCACACCCAGGCTACCTCGCACGTACTCGTTGCGGATTTTGTCGAGCCTGGTTACGCCACACATCCACCTCAGCATTTTCATTTCGGCAACTCGGATGGCATGCACATTCTTTTGAGTTACAGCCCACGTCTCACTGCCGTACATAAGGACTGGCCTTATTATGGTCTTATAAATCAAATTACATAATTTAATATAGTAAATAATATACAATAATACTAAAGCAACAATTTAGACAAGCAAAGTACATAATTAAGTTTGTGACAGAGATAGATAATGCGACTTAACCAGTTCTTTGAAAGTATCGAGCGAAGGAGCTGCTCTAATTGCCACAGGCAGTGCATTCCATAACTGAACCGCCTGGAACGCAAATGACTTCCCATAGAATGTAGCACAACGCGAAAGAGGAGTTTTAAGAGAGAGGGTGTCTTTAGATCAGAAATCAGTCGTCTTTTAACAAATATCCGGTAAAATAAATCAAATAAGCCGGAATCTAGGTGTATTTCTAATCGACGCTGAATCAACTTTCAGCTCACATCACAGCTCTTTTAGAACAATTTGATTTGTTAGCCCCTTTTAGGGATGTTTTAGTATTAGACTCCTATAATTTTGTCGACATAGGTATCTTTCATTACCGACATTTGTATTGCGTAAGATCCACTAGGTCGTCTTTTCACACAGACAAAATTATTTTTAGAGTTGGATAAAAGACACTTCTAATATTTACCAGCATTTGTTTTAGTAACCGCGGATGTCAATATTCTGTCAAATACAGTTAAAATCGCATCCTACTATTTGTTGTGAAAACATATACTTATTTCTATATATATATGTATATATATAAATCAATTGCTGTTCGTTTGTCTCGCTAAAACTCGAGAACGGCTGGGCCGATTTAGCTGATTTTGATTTTGAAATTTTTGTCGTAGTCCAGGGAAGGTTTAAACGTTGAGAAAATATCGGGTCCACTCATTGATAGGTGATACGAAGTACGCCGGGTCAGCTAGTATCAAATAAAACGTAACAATTGCGTAACGAAAATCGCTCTTATTTTGCATTTATTTCTATATAGAAGCACAGAAGACTTTAATTGTACCCACTTGGTGGAAATAATTATTATTTTAGTCCCCAAGTGTGACCGAGATGGATGTACGGGATGGACGAACGGACATTTTTGATAAATATGATTAAACTAGTGACCCAAAAAGAAGGTTGTTATAAATTTGACGTGTGTATCTGTTATTTGTGTGTCTGTCTGTGGCATCGTAGCTCTCAAACTGATGGATGATTTTGATTGATTTCTCTTTTTTTTTCAAAAACGAATTGACTGAGATTGCTTCACAGATTTGGTCACATTTCTTGTAAAATTATAAAAGAGTTTCTTTTTCGCGACGATAATACCTACTTTCTTTTCTTACGGCCGCTCAAAAGTAATAATGATAGGAAAAAATGGATTTTATAAAACATTGAAACTAAAAAATCCAAAATCAATTGATCTATCTAGCTTATCAGTACAACCCGGCTAGATTTATTAATAAATACTTAGTTTGAAAAGGTAATTTCTAGTCAATTCTTCTAGTACAATTATTCAGTACTACCATTAACTCACATTTGATCAAAACCTTTCTGAGAAAAACATACAAAACCACACTTTGAAATTAGTTTCGGGTACTTTGTAACGCTGATAGCGATTCCGAGTATTGTATCTTATTGTAAGTAACAAACGCTTGGAACCCATTTATATATAGGTAACCTAAGCAAAGTTGAAGCTATATTCTGTATAGAACCACGTGTACAAAGAGTTTACTCACCGTAATAACGTTAAGAACATGTTTCCTTAGTTACCCAGTCCAGGGATCGGACTATCCCAGACTGTAAATTCGTGTTGCTTTCGCGAGATATACAACACTTTTTAACAAAGAAGTAAAGTATTATGAAGAGTTATACCACATAATATATACATTATGATAATATTATTATACCTACATAACACTGATTATGAAAAAATGTTACTGTATTTTTTGGTCCATTCCTCTCATAGTCTACATGTACAAATTTTCTTATATACGCCAGTCTTTTTGAAATATTTTTCAATTTTATCATCATTATCATCATCATCAAGAAGTCCACTGCTGGACATGGGCCTCCCCCATAGATTTCCAGAAAGACCGGTTTGAATCGGCCTGCATCCAGCGTCTTCCTGCCACTTGTATGATATCTTCTGTCCACCTTGTGGCTGGTGTTCCTACGCTGCGTTTGCCGGTTCGTGGTCTTCATGCGAGAACTTTTCGGCCCCATCGGCTGTCAGTTAATTTTGTTAATTTTAATTAATTTTAATTTTGTTATTTTGTTAATTTTATATTAAAATTTCAATTATTATATGCTATTGGTATACTATTGCTTCTAAAAATAAACCGCTATTCAAGAAACAGTAGTGTCTTAGGTATCTCTAGAAAGTTTGATCACTGACATCCGAAACACTTATGATCTAATGAAATCTATTCATAGACTTCTATAGATACCCCAAGTGTATGTACCTAGCGTGTCAAAACGAGCGTGTCAAGTACGATAAAAAATCGCAGTTGACGACCAAGATTTATTTAATTTCAGGTTTATACGAGTATACTTCCGATTCGATATTTTGTCAACTAGTTACTAGCGTAAAAGCGCGCGGATGCATTGGGTTGAATAGATTTCACGCGGATGAAACATTCCATCACAAAATCGTAATGTGACGTCACAGTCGGTACCAAAAATGTGGCACGCAAGGTTTTTATATAAATGAAGTCGGATGCTCCATCTACTATGTCTGTGGATCTATTACTTTTGTGACGAAACCACTAGTCAAGGCTCAATAATTTCTAAAATATGAGCATGTCGTGTTTGACACAGCTGTCATCCGAAATTAAAATCTCGATGGGTTCTATCGCTTTTTTTGCCAAAATCACTAGTTTAGGCTCCATAATTTCTAAGATATTAGCTTATCAAGTTTGACATCTGTCACTTTGTCGAGTGTCACACTTCTTTATGTTATTGAATTGGTGTAGATTCTGCAAATTCCAGACTTATCCGACTTTGACTTACAACTGAATTTCAGACTAGACCTTTTGGGATTTGTCATTTTGGCCCTCTGGATTTTTGACACTGAACCATTTGGGACATGTAATTTTAGGCCACTGGACCTGGTGAACCTGAATGCGATATATTTATTTATAGATTTTGGTTTTGAAATGTTTTTCGTAGTCCAGGGAAGATTTAAACGTTGAGAAAATATCGGGTCCACACATTGATAGGTGATACGAAGTACGCCGTTTCATCTAGTATAAGTATATATATATATTCTCCTTAAAAACAATTTAATTTATAAAAATACTACCAGTAATAGCTATTATAATATTAAAAGCCTAGCCATAATTATAACATTTTCTCTGTATTTATTTTTCTGTATTAGTGTTTTTTTTATAAGTCCACATTTTTTAAGCCCATATAGACTACCATATATATGTGAAAATTGTGTAATTCTAACAATGTTACATACATACATATCAAATTGATAATCTCCTTTTTTTATTTGAAGTCGATTAAAAATTGATTAGAATTGCCGTTTCATCTGTAAAAACAAAATTCACAACAAGATGCAAAACGAAACTGCAATTTGACCAAACTTCAAACAATTATATTACACCGAACGCGGTCTGTTCCAAATATTTCGATCTTTGTACCGAATTACCGCTACAGATCTGACTTGCTCGAGTGTAAGTAGATACACTCGGACATTTCTTTGGGTGCTCGCAAGATTTAGCTGCCTTGATCCCGGTGCCGGATCGACTACAACAGAAACGAGACGTGAATGGAATACCTCGTTCTTTTGTAGTAGAGGGGATAGGGACCCACAATAGAGGCAATATTATGTCGATTTAGAGACTAAAACTATCTTGCTTTTAACGCATCTATTACATTAATTTAGAGTATTTAAATAGTAAAGTTCCGCTAGATAGTGGAAAAAGACTACGGCTATTGTTCCAATCTGAATGTGTTAATTCAAAGTCTTTGAATAACTAATGTTTTCTATGGTTTTCGCGATTGTTAATGATTGAAATGAAACAAATTTTAACGGATTTATCGCGTACATTTTACATAATTTTTTGACCTATTTATTTTTTAGACCCCGACGCAATAACGACGGGGTGTTATATAAGTTTGACGTGTCTGTGTGTGTGTTTGTCTGTGGCATCGTAGCTCCCGAACGGATGAACTGATTTTGATGTTATTTTTTTCGTTGGAAGGTAAATTAGTTGGGAGTCTTCTTAGCTACGTTTCTTCAAAATCGGTTCAGCCGTTTTTGTTTGTCGGGGGCTTTTGAGTTTTCTAAACTTTATTTTTTTCTTTTTAGGTCATAAAATTATGTAAAATATTCAAAATTCAAAATATTTTTATTGTCATTATTTTTTTATTTATTTTAAATATTTTTATTTTTATTGTTATTTTATTTATATATTTTTATTTTTATTTTTAAATATTTTTTTTTTTATTGTTTTTTTTTTTTTTTTTTTTTAATATACACGATAAATGTGTTAAAATTTGTGTCATTTCTTTGAATATCTGTTTTTCTATTGTATTGCGTATTTCATTACAGATTACTTGACCTCGGTTACCTATTTATAATCCGTAATATGAATCGTCAAATACATTAATATTTCCCAAAAAAAAAAACAGATTTTATTTCAAAATTAGCTAGGTATCGCTTGACCGCCGTAAAGTCGACCTCCCTGATGGTATGCGGGACGTGAGGCAACGGGTGTGCACGGGTACACATGGCATTGTCACTGCAGCGAGATATCTCAAGAAAAAATTTCGTGTTTTTATTTAGGAGATATTATGATTACAGTTATATAAGTATAGAAAACAACGATAATACTATAAAAACTCACTTACATATCATAGAAAATGAAGTAAATAATAATCACCGGACGAAGACGCCAATTTCAGTTTGTTCCTTTGAAAATAATTCGGTTTATCTTTGCTTGACTTTTTAACTTTTTATTACGCAGACTTGGTAATTCCGTGTTTGTTGTTGGATGTGAAGTGAAATAATCTCGTGTATAGCGGGCACAAGGCTATAACCGCGCGAACTCTAACTGCCAAATGTCATCCGATGTCAGCACCAGATTGATTGGTCGAGCCCCCGCGTCCCGCATACCATCAGGTGGGTCGACTTTACGGTGGTCCAACTATAGTTGATCAAAATTCCAATGTTTTTAACAACTCGTCTAGTAACGCCTTTGAAAATAGTAAAAAATAACAAAAAACATAACAAACTAAACCAATAATTGTTGTTTGTTTGTTTATTTTTTTATTTATAATTTTAAGCAATGCTTAACATATTTTGTCAACTTCTCGCTGACACGTAATGACACTTGCGGAAAGAAGACAGAGAATTTAAGATGATGGTTAAAGTTAAGTAACGTTTTTCGGTAAGGCCGTAAAACTACGCCTACGCGCCGTGTGAAGACACGCGCGGCGCGGGCAGGTGCAAGCTGGAGCGAATTTTTTTCAGAATGCTTACAACTTCAGAAAAAAATAAAAAGTCAACATAAAAAAAAAAAACTTTTTATTTTTAAAACATTGTAAATATTAAAAAAAACCCTTGATAAAGCTATTACAATGCAAACATAAATAATTTATAATAACTATCTTTAAAATCACTCAGTCACAGGAGTTACGAAAAATTACAATGTTTATTTTTTGCGAGATTTGTATTATTATTTTATTATTGAATAAAAAAAATAACTTTTAACACTTGGGATGCAAATACAAATCTAAAGACGGGTGTCTTTGCAATATCGGTTAAGCCATTTAGGCCGTCGGATATAATTATACAAACATACATACTCGCATTTTAACATATACACCAGATAAAACCCGTTTTCTTGCACAGGCAGGTAATAATAATTATTGTGTACTATTGCTTTAGCTAAATAATTGGCGTTATCTACAATATGAGCGACTTCTATGAGGAAAACGCTTATTCGATACTAAAACAAGTAAACTAATTAAAGAATTATAAACCCAATGTAAATGCTAAAAATATGATATAATTATAGGTGTTAGGTACCTACTTAATAGTTTTTAGGCTTCTATACTAAGGGTACGGGACCCTATTTGTGAGACTACGGTGTCTGCCTGTCTGTCTGTCTTACACTTGTGTAAATGATTGTCCTACACTTAAAATCTTTGAACGGTACAAGTCTGAAAATTGGCAAGATTGCAGGGTGCTTTTTTAAGTCTACAAATACTAAAAACTAGTCAAGAGGTTGCGAAAATAATTTTGAAAAATGGGAAAATATTATGTGAGTTAAAACCTCCTTGTTGATTCCAGGAAAAAAGAAACGAAAAATGACAAGTGTACGTTTAGATGACAGTTGGTATCATGTGACATAAACTCAAAGATAATGTAGGTACATAAACTTAAAATACTCGATTGTGTTAAAATCTCTTTGGATAAGAAAATAAGTCTGTAACACTTACTTATATTGTATTGAACGCCTGAAATTTGAGTAATTAGCCCTGGTATCAGTGTTCTTAATTATGAATTACCTATGTCATGCAGGAGTACGGAAGCTTCGATGTGCAAGTGAAACTCGTACCTTGCCGGGTTTATTACTTTTTCTGAGGCTTATTTATTTGTTGATGCAGGTACCGTTTCACGCAAATCATTTTACCTTTGATAAATCTTTTCTCCCTGTCTTTTGAACATCCAAATAAAGAAGTTTCATACAACGAGATAGTATCCTTATTTTTCGGAGAAGGTAGGATAATATCATGATTAATTAATGGCAGTGTCGCGGTGAAATCAGACTTATTAAGTTTGCCGTGAGATGAGGACCGTGTAATGTCATGACTTGACATGAGATGACTTGCCAATTTCGGCTCGTTGTGGCTGGGCATGACCGCATAGAGACAACACAAGGCACAAATTGCAGTTGAAATTCGCCACAACTTCATCTGAAACGCATAATAACATATTTTAGAAAAATGTTAATGAATCAAAAGGAAAAAAAAAACAAATAACTTAAATAACAGTAGGTGTACATGTATATCTATACAAGCACCTAAGTTTAGAAAACAAACCCCCGACACTGACACGGCCGAAACGATTTCGAGTAAGGTATACCTACTACGTATACCTATTACAAATACACATACACTTATAATGAAAAAATATTAAAATATTACTCTTATTCTTGGGTAATTTGGTAAAAATAATTGAGAACATGATGTTTTCTAAGGTTTTTGCTATTGTTACTCATTGAAAATAAACAATTTTTTTTTCAATTCAATTCTTTATTTGTCCGTGAAACTAGGTATATGCACATTTTGGCGGATTTATCGTGCATATATAACATAATTTAAGAGCTCACATTTCGAACACTGCAACTGATCACGTCCGTGATCACAGGTAAAACAAGATGTCAGTTGTCTTTGTAACCACGGATGCTGCAAAGTATTCGAAACGTCGGATCATAAAATTATGTAAAATCGCGATAAATCCGTTAAAAAATATTTAATTTCAATAAGTTACTGTCAACGTGGGTAACTATGACTCATTTGATCAAGAGATTAGTAGTCAAATTACTTGATCAATTAATTTACAGTCGTTATGACTACTAATCTCTTGATAAAATAATCGAAAACCTTCTCAAAAGGTCACGTACAATGTTTGATGCAGAGTCAAAGTTACCCACGTTGACTGTAGTACATCTTCAATAAAACATAAAAAATCTATAAAATTGTCATACCTCTCCGTTGTTGTGATTTTAATCCTGTCTCGTCTCTAGTTTTTATAAACTGCGTTTTTTTAAATTATAAAGTAAACGACTAGTAAAACAGACGGGTTTATAAATAAGTATAGTGAACAAGTGACCACTGCCGCAGGAAGTTACTGAATATAGTTGATAAACTTAATAAATGTTATTTAATATTTCCTTAAAATTACAAAAGCATTTGTTCGTAATTTGTATATAATCAGGTACCTAATAAACAGTATAATTTTTATGTCTGCATTGTTAACAGGAAATCTCGTGTTAAATAAGATAAGCTGTTCACCTTACAAATATTATATATATACTAGAAATATATCTACGATCGACCACTAACTTGCCTGATGGTAAGCAATGGTCTGGTCAAGGATGGAGCTCGTTTATCTAAAATATAACTATGCATTAGTATTGAAAATTCTAAGATTGTAGCTCTCCCCCATCACTCCATGTAAATACCTAATTCTCTAAATATTAGAATTAGCTATAAACTTTAAATAGCAATTATATTAAATGTTCTGTTAACATTGTGATAAATGCGTAACTGAGTTCAAAGAGTCATTGATATTTGTGTACCCATGAAATAGTACTTATTATATTAGACTGTCGCAGTAGCTACGGAACCTACCATAACTTACACGTGTGAAACACGTGCGACATAAAACTCATAAAACAAAGAATATAGCAGCTGTATTTCTTTCCGGATATGTGGTAGGTAAATTTATGTTTTAGGCGATGGGCAGATCCCGTCACTAAGAGCCGCCAACATTCATAACCTCCGGAAACCTGTCAAATGTGGCATCAAACGTCGTGGTCTTTGATGCTTTGCCAACATATACCAAAAAGGGGAAACATGCGTAAGTTTATAAAATATGTATGAACAGGTATGTATGTCCTCATTCAAGTTAAATTAATATTTTTTCATCTCGCCGATTAGAAAGACGGATTTTGGATACATACCTAGTTAATTATGGCATAAAAGAAACGTTGCTTCAAGTATAACCTTCCAAATTCCAATTTACTTCAAAAATGCTCTTCGTGCTCGTAAAATGTTGTTACAAAATGCATTACCTTCATCACTTTTTCATAACATCCTAGCCATCCAATTTGGAACTGTAGTGAAGTGAAAATATGAAAAAATAATAATAAAGTGAATAGGAACACAAGAACACTCCGAATACAGGAAGAGCAGGTAACTATGTCATTTACAGGCAGGAAATTCAAAGCCTTTGCAATGTTCTGCAGCATAATTATTTCTTTTGCCTCATTTCGTGGTGGAATGAAATGAAAGCGGAAATTGTGAACTGAGAATATTTTTATGTAAATTTATAGATTTCGTGAATTTTCAACGTATGCATACAAAAACCTAATTTTAGAGCTGATAATTATAGATTAAAAAACTGAAGAAAAAAAACTGGACAAGTGATCGTTTATGTAGGGCTGATAGTTTCAGAGTAAAATGACTATGACATACGGACAGACAGACTGAAGGACATGGATAAGTTATGAGGGTTCCTCGTAGTTACTACGGAATCCTAAAAATAACAAATCAGTTTATAAATGACGGAGTTATCAGGTAAGAAACGTAAAACTACAACCGAATTGGAAAACAACGCTTCTTTTTTGAAGTTTTTTTTTTTTAACAAAACACTATACATTCCACTTTCATTGTATCTATGTTTCTCTAAAATGTAAAGGAATCGTCTCAGGACATTTTCTACGATAGATATAATTTTGAGTGTCTTTAATAGTACGATACGCAAGAACGCTCCGTTGAGTTGTAGAGCGAAACGAGCAGAGTTGACTCCTCGGTCAACAATATATAGTTTTCCTGAATGTAATTTTTTATTTATGAGACGTGATCAAGGAGCACAAATGAAAATATTGTATAAAAAAGATCTTACATTGAGAAAGGAGGATGACAACAAAAAAATCGGCAGTATCCAATCTCTTTGGGACGGTTATAAATGTTACGCGGGCATTTCGCCACTCGAACTCGGCTGTAATAAAGGTACTAATATGAACTATGGAATAAAAATCGAGTTTTAGCGGGAACGTCTTAGTAACGTGTTGTTGCTTTGTTTTATTCTCCTAAACTTGTGTTATTTTAAACATTAATGCTATAAAAATGGTGGTGTTTTATCCTTTATGTGTTCGATAAAGTGCATGAGTGTGGGCAAGTGTAATAAAGCAGTAAAAAGTGTGATTTTAAGTTGTCGGCAAAACTCCATAGAAACTTCTAGTAAAGTCGCCACCACTTTACTGAAGCAGGACTCGACCTACAAATTGACTGCGTAAATGACTTAAATTGTGACTAGAACATTTACAACTTGTTTTATTCAAGAAACTTGAGAAAATCCTAATACTTGACACTGGCAAATGCTTTAATGCGGGTGCAATACAAAAAAGAAGAAGAATATAAACTACTCGGCTGTGTTAAAAAAAACTAGGTATGATATTTCCTTGCTTTGCTCAGTTTGCTACTTTAGAATCTTTTCGTTGTACTGAATTTAAACACTGTGTCGCTCCCATGTTAAACAATCTACTATTTTTATACGTGGATAGGCTTGCATTTGTCCGTCAATTCAACGGAGCGTTCTTCCGTAATGTGATAATTAACGCAATATACACTGCGCTTATTTAACATTTCCATCGTCTCGAAATATGAAAATGACTTATACAAAGTATGATTTCATAACGAAAGGTTTGCACACCACCCCATCTGAGCTCGCTAGCGTTTAATTAAAGCGGACTTTCGGACATAAATCCTGGCATATGATAGGAGACTATGAAAATACAGGTTACGTTACAAAATTGTAGATTATTACTTTAGGAGTAGTACCTATAGAAAAGTATCTAAAACGCAGATGACTTCCTCTAAACTTTTAATTAGATCTATTATAATTAATCGGTGTTGAAATTATATTAATGGTCTCACGTTAAAATAAAAAAGGCGACTAGCTCTTCTAGCTCTTCTCATGGGTGATCAACTGGTCAGATTTTGGAGGTCAGGGTCAGTGCCGGATTAGCCCATAAGCAAATTACGCAATTGCTTGGGGCATTACGTCTTGAGGGGCACCAGACACAAACATCACAAAAAAAAAAATTCCTAGCACGTAGAAGATTGTTGTATAAAAGGCTGTTTGAAAATTCGTGCGTTGAAAAAAGAACGACGATGCTAAAGAAACGGCTCGATGTTTTATCAACATTATTATATAGACTCAGATATGCTAAAATACGCACACAGAAGATATCAGTCTGACTTTGAAAAGACTTATGTTGTATCAGGAAACCACGAAGCCGATGATTTGTAGACATTTTATCGTATACTTTATATATTACGAAGCTTTGCCCGATTTACAAAATTGATAGTTACACCGTTGTGCCTAAATGAGTCTTATGAAAATGTTTTCATGTACCTACAACAATTCAAACTTTCCAGTTCCCACAATAGTTTTGTTTCATTACATTACGTTACATTACATTACACATTAAAGTGGCGAGAAGTGACTGGTGTTACATGTGACAAGAGGATGCCTGTTAAGCTGAAGGGTTTGATTTATAAGACCATAATAAGGCCAGTCCTTATGTACGGCAGTGAGACGTGGGCTGTAACTCAAAAGAATGTGCATGCCATCCAAGTTGCCGAAATGAAAATGCTGAGGTGGATGTGTGGCGTAACCAGGCTCGACAAAATCCGCAACGAGTACGTGCGAGGTAGCCTGGGTGTGCGCGACATCGCCGATAAGATGCAGGAGAGTAGGCTGCGATGGTATGGCCACGTAAAGAGAAGACCACCCGAATACGTAGGAAATTTAGCACTACAACTTTCCAACCCCGGTCAAAGATCTAGAGGCAGGCCCAAAACTACTTGGAAAGCTGTAGTGCTAAAGGACATGAGAGAATGCGAGTTGACCAACGATGACGTCGAAGATCGAGCGAAGTGGAGAAACAAAAGCAGGAAAGCTGACCCCACTACCATATGGGATGAATAGCTAGGAAGAGAGAGACATTACTACGGCTGGAAGCTTACGTTTTACAGCCTCGGTCGCGACATGGTATCCGCTATGTTGTTTGTGCCTTTTTCTACTGTGCAGTTGGAAGTATTTACCGAAAGTTATTTTTATTGTGCAGTAAATTACGAGTGGTTAATTTTTTATGGTCGAGGTTGGACGGTAACAATATAAAATTGAAATAATAAAGCACCCTGAGGAAATTACGAGTATATAATTATATAGAGGATAGATTTTTTGTGTTGGGATAAAAATATTTTTTGAGACATGTTAAAAATATTAAGGTACCTACAAATTTAAGGTTTTAAAAAGCTTAACACGTGGTGTGTTTTGTGGCTTGCACATCCTAGGTATCCTAGATGGGAATAATCTTAAATAAAAACTAGGTGGAGTTTTGATATCGTAGAGGTCAAACCTTAGTCAATTTTTTTTGTTAAGTAAGTACATGTAGGTACCTAATTAAATGACTAGATTAGGATAAGGCAACCAAAAAATTAGCAATAATATAAAAAAATGTCTGCTATTATTTAAAAATGAATAGCACACTCGTAGGATTAAGACCCATTTTTTAGTCAACGTGAGCACTTCCAAACTTTTATTAAAACCGTGTATATAAAAAGATTCCTTAGATTAGATCTTTAACATACATAATGCATTGAAAATAAAACATCACCGTGCGTCCATCATATCTCCTTCGCTAAATATTCTATAACTTTACATGTATATTCCCAAATGTAAAGAAGGTAGTTAACAATTCATTATATTATATCTGGTAACAAAAATGTACAAATTGTCTAGTCCAGGTACCGTCATATCAAGCCCATTCAATTTAACTAGACAAATTGACTTAACCCCAACTTTGAGTTACGAGTGCTCTGTACATTTTATATCAGTTTGTTTAATTCTCGAGTCCTGAGTGACTCAAGTTTCGACTCTTTAGTCTCACGTGTGTGTTTTGATGTTAACGAGGAGTAGTGGATGTGCTGAATATACTTACACTATTAGTATTCCGCGGATTCACCCTCCATCAAGAAATATTTTTTTAGTTCTTTTAGATGCTAGTGCGATTCGATGCGAGTAGCTTATGCTATGTATTATCTACTAATTTATAGAACGTTCAAAAATTACACACATCCGACTTGAACCATTATATCCTGTTCTGTACTTGGGAGCCTTTACCATTTTGGCCACAGAAGTGTCACGTGGGGTGATCGAAACTTTCCAAGTCATTTTAGCTTAAACCAATAAAGCGTTGGTGGCGCCACCCGTACGTACACGCTTCAAGCGTGCAATTACTCAATTGGACCCCTTACAGATCCCATAGACCGGCGAAGGATGTCGTAAGACTGTAAATATTCGATATTTTAGCCCCATGTAACACTTCCGTGTCCAAATAGGCAAAGGCCCCTAATACAGGTGTGTGTAAGTTTTTAACTTTCTATAATTTTGTAGATATTTAAGTGTGTATAATACTCAAAAATATCGAATATGTATTGTATTATATGTATTGCCTGTTAGTGAGACACTCGAAAAACCTTTTATAGGTACCTATAAATAATGCAGGTAATATGGATGAATAATATGGATTTGCAGATACATGTAGCATGGGATCACAGCTACTACTACACTTAGTGTAATAGTTTTACTAAAAATTACGTTCAAAGTTGAAGCTAAACATCTATAAAACTGTGTTATCACATAATTTCACTCTAAGCGTGCGAATGTTGTTTCAAAAGGTAGACGTTTTTGGTAAACAATTAGGAAGTGACATTGTACCAAATTGTTTACCAGCCGTGTGTAGCAACGAACGGAGTAAAGTAGGTACACAGCTTTAAAATGCTTGCTAAAAGTTGCTTCACTGATCTGGAGGCAACTGGCATTTTATACCTATTAGGTACTTTTATGGCTTAAGATAGTATAGAAGGGAAATATTAATATACTTACGCACGTTTTTAAACTGTTAAAACATTTCTTTTAACACAACTTTTTTTTTACGCGACTGCATAAGAAAGAGGGTTATGTTTTTTGAGTGTATGTATGTATATTTCTATATGACAGCCTACAGCATAAACGGCTTAACCGATTTTGATGTGCGAGGTATAGTTAAATTCGTCTTCACTTCCTGAGTATCATAGGCTATATTTTTTTGTAATAATAATAATACATCTATCCCAAAAAAAAAAAAAACGTGTTTTTTCGTAACCTCCAACGAACTTATACGTTCGTACTTGTACGTTCTAAGTAACAAGTGATTATACTATAATTATTCTAATAATGCGCATTTATAATTTTTATAGCTGTTGTACGCATAATTTTTCACAAAAACACACTCAACAGCGTATCAAGCGTAACGAATTCGTAAGTTAGACTGCAAAAATTGCTTTTCTGCAGTCGGTTATTTTGTTTTTCTTTTAATATATATATACTTGTTACATGAAATAATCTACGATTGACCGACCACCATCTTTTAAGATGTTAAGCGACGGCCGAGGATGGAGCTCGTAAATCTATAAGATATCTATTTACTCAGGGTTTGAAAATTCCAAGACTGTAGTTCTAATGAAGTAAATATAATGTAAATGGTAACACAAGACAAATTTCGTTCGCAAAATTACTTTATAGTTAAAGTTAAACACTAGCAAAGACTTGGCTCCTTATATAAACTTCTTAACTATGAAATATGTTACCTGAGCGGGTTCTCAACGATATATATAGCTGCTCCATTGTTTACTGAAATGTCTCTCAATATCAGGCGGGTTGCCAGTCAAGGGCATGTCTACAAGGGCGTCCCCCCCCTAGAGATTTAAAAAATGTAGCCAACTGCAAAGCAACCAAAGTCCTAAGGCCGTGCAATTGTACCTGTACCTACAATTCATATTTTTCTCATCCTCCATAATATTAACTTGCCCTCCCTGGGCCATGGGCTGGCGACGCCCTTGCATGTCTATGATAAAATAACCAGTCAAGTGCGAGTCAGACTCGCCCACCGAGATTGTCATACAAACTAGTAGGTATGTATAAATAGTTCGGGATTGGAGTGTTGAAGTTTTTTTTTCGAGCTTTTCTTGTAATTCAGTTTCCATATAAATTATTTATAATATGTTATAAATTAAACTCGATACCGTACCATACCGTTGATTCCGTACCTCAGTACGAAATCCTAAAAAACCAGACAAGTATGAGTCGCACACGCCCAACGAGGGTTCCGTACAAACTAGATAAAAGAACTACCGGGTGAAGTTAGTCATTGATAAAAGGGGGATTTTTTAAAAGATTTTTTACATTTTAGGTCATAATCCAAAAATTACACATCGTAAAAAATTTAAAACCCGTTTCAGTTTGTGCTAATGAAGCTCTTTCATATGTTACTCCACATGGTACGGTTAGCTCACTTTTAACACAGTATTTACCCACCGGAACACTTTAATTATCGTCTTCGACGATAGATTTAACCATGATCGGTTACTTCTAAAATGCAAATACGACACGGTCCTTTGTAAACCGTAACCTTCAATCAAGCCAATGTACGTTATTATGTAATTAAATACTAATGAAAACAATGGCTTAGTAACATTTTACAGCTTAAAACCACAGCTTTAAATCGCTGTAGGGATTGTAAAAACCCTTTAACTATTTCACCAAACCGGCTATATGTACTACTCCATTATTAAAACAATATTTCCGCACTCCATCTCACAAAATTGCATAAGAGCCATGTTATGTTATGAACGTAAAATGAACGTTTCCACAGATATTAGAAAACTTTCCCAACGACCAAGCCCTCCACTAAAAACAATGTTTTCCCATAAAACAACTTAACTGAAAAGCTAATAACCCACACTAGAGCCTCAGGGACCTTCCATTGTTGGCTTTTATTATTGCCTTTATATTTCCTACTGTAAGTCCATCTTAAAATAGCCCCCTGTCCTGCTCGGTTCATTAAAATTAATGGCGAAATGCGCAGCAATGTCAGGACTTAAGAACGTTTTCTATATTCTCGCTGTCGCGATATCTGTTTCTGTTCTTTTGTTGCATCCAATGAGTTGCATCGGTTGAGAACAGTTGGGTCATTTATAGTAGCAGAGAAAAAGATTTTTATGGACTTGGTCATCTTTTTTTTTTCAGTATTAATAACTATCCAATAATCATTACTAATAAAATGGAGAACTGACAGCAGCTGATGATGGCAGCAGGTTGACAGCGCGAGTGGACGGCGCGAAGGTGCCTCTTCGACAGCATTTTTTAAAATATATATATATAATAAACCAGACAAGTGCGAGTCAGACTCGCCCACCGAGGGTTCCGTACAAACTAGTAGATAAAAGGGGGAATACATTTTTTTTATATTTTGCTTCTTATACCGAAAAATATACATCGTAATAATATTAAAAAACATGTTTAAAACACATTTAATTAAATTTAAAATATCCAGTTTTCGGATTTTTTCCTATATGTACACTCTAACACAATGCTTCTTGCCAAATTTCATAGTTCTAGGTCAACGGAAAGTACCCCATAGGTTTTGATTCCCTTGTGAGTCTCGAAATGTGCATTTTTTACGATATATTCGGCTGTAACTTTTTTTTATGAAAACTGAGAAATTTTATTTTTCTTTCTGCAGCAAGATACTATGTATTTGCGTATATGGTTTTAATATCAACGCGATACCTTCATGCGTTCCCGAGATAAAGGTCTTGACACCCGGACAGATGGACAGAATAAAGGTTCCGTTTTTTCCTATTAAGGTACGGAACCCAAAAAATTGCAGCAAAAAGGCAGACGGCTCGCGTGATTGGTAAGCGATAACCGTCGCCTATGGACAACTGCAATATCAGTGACAACTGTTGCTTTGCTAGCCCAGAAAGGTGCTTATAGATACCCTTTTTAAAACGCTCTTTGTTGAAACTCGGCGAGAAAACTTTCTGTGGAAGAACATTCCACATTTTGCTTGTTCATGAGAGGAAGGATAGGGATAACCTGACTGTATAGGAATTCCAGTTATGCAAAATGTGGGGGTGAGGTTTTTGACGGTTTCATGAAGTACGATGGAACTCCGAAGCAGGAATTAAGTCGGTACGCTGTACAGAGCATTCCCCTAAATTCCGGACCGTGAGTGGGCGGCGCATGAGCAATTCGTGGACAGTGCACGGTGCTGTACTTTTTCAGAGTGAGCTGGTCAAGTGCTTTTCTAGTGCGGAGTCAAAAAGTGGCTGTCAATGACTTTTACTCATGTCATATTATTACCTATATATTGTCATCAAAACTAACCAAGCATGCCAAATTTCTAAGTTGTACCGATTTTTAGTAATTTGATACAACGTAAGCCAGGTCTTCAGGTCAGGAAGTGAATCAAAAGCTTGATAGATTTGTACTAAACATACTTACAAGTGAAGTTATATAGTGAAGCTTGCAATAAAATAGTGTAAAGCGTGTTCCTTCTCTTATGTGTTTACTCACAAATAAAATGGTACAAAGTTAGTAAGTTAAATTTGCTGGCTCGACGACGCCTGCAGTAACTTGAGCCGGGAGATGCATCATTCTGCATCGGTGACGTCGTCAGTAAACAACTCGGAGTTTGTTGGAGTAAAACGTTTAGGATAGCTTTCGAGTTTTGTGTTATCTTAAACGATTTATGTTGAGTTATTGGAACTTATTATTCTGGATTTATAGTTTTATCGTAAATGTTAGAGGGTCAAACTGTACATGTAATTATTATACTTACTACTTACTGTTTTAGATTATTTTTTTAAGTTTAGACTGTGCTTAGAGTTTGACACAATTTATCTAAATGTAAGTTGACTGGCCTTGTGGCTCAGTTGGTAGTGTGTTTGCGTCTACCTTCTGAATTGAAAGGTTCAATCCCCACCCAGGGCAAACATTTGTGTGATGAGCATGGATGTTTGTTCTGTGTCTGGGTGTTTCTATGTATCATAAGTATATGTTTACAAAAAAAAAGTATATATGTATTCTATCAGCCATCTAGTTCCATAGTACAAGCTTTGCTTAGTTTGGGCTAGATGGTGTTGTGTGAAATGTCCACAAAAATTTAATATTTATTTATTATTTATTTATTTATGTGTGGGCTCGACATGGAAATCTAGAGCCCACACATCCGTATATAATTACCCCAATTTTTACATAAGAATTATCATATACCACGTATTTCACCATTATGATGTAGGTACCTAAATAGCAAAACTTATTATTTTGTATTAAATTGACTACATAATTAAAAACTAGTGTAACAATAATAAGCTTATCGCTAGAAACGACTTGTTCTAGATGATTCTTGTCTAAAATATCCAAAATTAGGTTACTATATTATGGTCACATAGTTAATAATATTATTATAACCTAGTTTAGTGAAAGTTCGGGAACAGTTTCTACTGCGAGGACGCCATTTACATAATTGTACGTAGGCAATGTTAGAATCTGGAGCGATACGTTAAATATAGATAGGTGTCATCTTGTCGGTCGGTAGATGCTTACTGCTGGGCATAGGTACAACTCACTCATAGGTACCCACAATTACTGGCGACCTACTTTGGCCACCCACATCTAGCGAATCCCAGCCATTTTCACCAGGATACCACACCCACCTGGAAGTCTGTCCACTTTGTGTCTGCAGAGTACTGAATATACTCGTACATTGTATTACGGCCGTGTACACATTAGGCCAAGGTGCTGGGCTAACATATCTGTCGACATTTATACAGATCAATATCGGTCAGCTTAGTTTACAGAGGTAAAAACATAAATACTAACACTGTGTAAACCAGAAAACTTTACATTGTAACGCTCCTAGCTGACCTACCTACAGTTACAGCTATGTAGGCAGATAAAGAAAACAGCTAAGAGGTTAACAAAATTATATTGGTAGATATAAACTCTAAACAAGACAAGGTAATATAAAATAAAATAGGAAAATTAACAAGTTGAGTGAATTTAAATGGAAAGAGAGGGTCGTGTTCGCTTAACAAACGTGTACCGAAATGCGTTATACAACCGTGACGACACACTGGCCTTGTATTTGGTGTGCAGCAGGTGGCAGTCTTGCGTCCCCAGGCGGCGTCAACGGATGTTGTCCAGAGTCACGGTGGTAACAGCGGAAGTGTCCGCGGCGACACGGAAGAGTTCAGCGCCGTTTCATCCCTGATATGACCGATGTCCACTTCGTCACACAAGTGACCGTTCCACTTCGTCACACCGGTGACCGTTCCACTTCGTCACGGAAGTGGCTGAAAGGTGTCGTTTGCAGAGTAGGTGAAGTAACTAGGTGGTAGCCGAGATAGTAGGTGGTAGTAGGTGGACCCTGGAATTTCATATTTGGGCGTCTTAGAACTTGCCGATTTTCGTTGTTTGACTGCTACACTCTTTTAAGTTGCATGAAGCGAAGAAAAGCAGTGATGTCGAATGCAATGAATAGAATCTGAGATGAGGCAGTCAAACATAAAGTGATACAATAGTGAACATAATAGTTTCGTTCATTTATAACAAAATATTAGAATAGAAGTGCCAAAGGTATGTACTTATACAAATCATACAAGCAGAAAGATAAAAATAGTAACGGCACTGATATTATTTAGTTGAACAAAACAAAAGAAAAGATTAATAACTAAAATTATCTTGGTACATCTAAATAAAATTCGTGAATGTGGGTAATCGAACGTAACTTTTTCATAGTGTTTATTATCACAAAATAATTAAAATTGCATGCATTAATCTAGGCATAATAGGCAAGGCAGTAACATGATTTATTATAAGAAAAGAATATATGATTTGATGATAGTGATGGTGAAACAAAATAGCGTATAAGCAATGAATATATTTAGATGTACTCACGTCATGGTACAAGCCACTCATATACAGTTGTAACACTCACCCAAGTAGGGGTAATACACTGAATTTAATAATTATTAGTTAAAAAAAATGAAAGTAAAAAGGAATTAGCTGGAGACGTAAAATATTCAAAGTAAACGATAAACGGTAAGCGTCCGCTCCTCGATACCGCTCGATGTCGCGTCCCGGTGCCTGGCACAGGGTAGTACGGTGCGTCAAGTTAACCACGCACTTCACACCACTCAAGGAGTCTTCCGTTATTGGGAATAACGCGCGGCCTTATGTTGCGTTCACGCATAGAAAAGTGAGTTCTGCGATCTTAGTATAATTTTAATGATATTAGTGGTATTGTAAAATTTAATTGGTAGAAACTGAATGAGTAGATAATTTTAGTTAAGTGAAGTATTGTATTTAATTTATAAAAAAAAATATAAAGAGACTGTAACAAAACCGTTACATAGCCCCCTTTTTAGGTTTGGATTTTTTCTGGTAAAAATCCGGTAACTACGTTAGTTTGAAGTCTTTGACATGCCACGTTCCTAAGTTTCGTCCAGACATATCTTCGAGATCGTAAACTAATTTCGATCTTTTTGCTATTATGCGACATTTTATGAACTTAGGAGCCAACTTTTTCGAAAACCTATTGTCCTTGTCACTTTGATAAAAAGTTCGTTTCCAAATTAGGTCCCCTACGTTAAAATCTACATTTTTGCGTCGCAAATTGTAATGTGCAGCATTCCGGGAGTGCGCCTTAAACAGAGAAAGTTGCACTCTGTCAAAAATCTTTTGTAATACGCCTAAGTTTTCTGCGTAACCATCGCGAGGAGTAAATATAATTTCATTTCCTAAATCAGTGTCAACGTAATGTGAGCCATCACTTGGTAGTTCACGCCCAAAAACAAGAAAAGAGGGAGTGAATCCAGTAACTTCGTTGACGGCACTATTTAAAGCGAATTGTATTTTTGGTATGTTTGTGTCCCAAGATCTATGGTCGTTTTCAATAAATGAAGACACGGCTACCATTATAGTTTTATTATATCGCTCAACAGTATTAATCTGTGGAGTATAAAGTGGAGTATAGAATACGTTAGGAATTTTGTAGTGGGAAAACAAATTGCGCATCATATTACTGGTTAGTTGTTTCCCGTTGTCCATAATGACTGTGCTTGGAATACCATGGACAAGAAAAATGCTTTCTTCCAAGATCTTACAAATAGCGTCTGAAGTTGCTCGTCTAATTGGGAAAAGTAAGCAATACTTAGAGAAACAGCAAGTTATCACGAGCAAAAACGTGTTCTGCTTTCTGGTTGCAGGTAAGGGTCCAACCAAATCGATACTTATCATTTGAAAAGGGCGGCAACAATCTTTAGGTCTACCCATTTCGCCTAGCGTCGTATGGTTAGGATACTTGTAGGAATGACAAGTTTCACAAGTAGTGACAAAATTTATTACGTCCTTGTATAGGCTAGGCCAAAAATAGTTTAAACTGATACGTTTACGCGTTTTGAAAATACCAAAATGACCTGACGTGGGTTCAGAGTGATTTTGAGCGATCACATCTTGTCGGTGTTCTAATGGAATGACTTCTTTCCATTCGAATTCCTTAGTTAAAGGATTTAGAGATTTAATATATCGGAATAGCTTTCCGTCTGTAACGCGATAGTTCAGAAAAGATGTTGGGGTAGTTTGGCATCCATTAAATATATTCAAGTACCATGCATCGTTAGTCTTACGTGAAGGCATGTTCTGTGTATTGTCAATAGCAGAAATAGGAACAGAACGGCTTAAGCTATCTGGTACAACATTTTCGGAGCCTTTTCTATGTTTTATCTCAAAGTTGTACGCAGATAGTCTCACCTTAACAAACGTGTACCGAAATGCGTTATACAACCGTGACGACACACTGGCCTTGTATTTGGTGTGCAGCAGGTGGCAGTCTTGCGTCCCCAGGCGGCGTCAACGGATGTTGTCCAGAGTCACGGTGGTAACAGCGGAAGTGTCCGCGGCGACACGGAAGAGTTCAGCGCCGTTTCGTCCCTGATATGACCGATGTCCACTTCGTCACACAAGTGACCGTTCCACTTCGTCACACCGGTGACCGTTCCACTTCGTCACGGAAGTGGCTGAAAGGTGTCGTTTGCAGAGTAGGTGAAGTAACTAGGTGGTAGTAGGTGGACCCTGGAATTTCATATTTGGGCGTCTTAGAACTTGCCGATTTTCGTTGTTTGACTGCTACACTCTTTTAAGTTGCATGAAGCGAAGAAAAGCAGTGATGTCGAATGCAATGAATAGAATCTGAGATGAGGCAGTCAAACATAAAGTGATACAATAGTGAACATAATAGTTTCGTTCATTTATAACAAAATATTAGAATAGAAGTGCCAAAGGTATGTACTTATACAAATCATACAAGCAGAAAGATAAAAATAGTAACGGCACTGATATTATTTAGTTGAACAAAACAAAAGAAAAGATTAATAACTAAAATTATCTTGGTACATCTAAATAAAATTCGTGAATGTGGGTAATCGAACGTAACTTTTTCATAGTGTTTATTATCACAAAATAATTAAAATTGCATGCATTAATCTAGGCATAATAGGCAAGGCAGTAACATGATTTATTATAAGAAAAGAATATATGATTTGATGATAGTGATGGTGAAACAAAATAGCGTATAAGCAATGAATATATTTAGATGTACTCACGTCATGGTACAAGCCACTCATATACAGTTGTAACACTCACCCAAGTAGGGGTAATACACTGAATTTAATAATTATTAGTTAAAAAAAATGAAATTATATTTACTCCTCGCGATGGTTACGCAGAAAACTTAGGCGTATTACAAAAGATTTTTGACAGAGTGCAACTTTCTCTGTTTAAGGCGCACTCCCGGAATGCTGCACATTACAATTTGCGACGCAAAAATGTAGATTTTAACGTAGGGGACCTAATTTGGAAACGAACTTTTTATCAAAGTGACAAGGACAATAGGTTTTCGAAAAAGTTGGCTCCTAAGTTCATAAAATGTCGCATAATAGCAAAAAGATCGAAATTAGTTTACGATCTCGAAGATATGTCTGGACGAAACTTAGGAACGTGGCATGTCAAAGACTTCAAACTAACGTAGTTACCGGATTTTTACCAGAAAAAATCCAAACCTAAAAAGGGGGCTATGTAACGGTTTTGTTACAGTCTCTTTATATTTTTTTTTATAAATTAAATACAATACTTCACTTAACTAAAATTATCTACTCATTCAGTTTCTACCAATTAAATTTTACAATACCACTAATATCATTAAAATTATACTAAGATCGCAGAACTCACTTTTCTATGCGTGAACGCAACATAAGGCCGCGCGTTATTCCCAATAACGGAAGACTCCTTGAGTGGTGTGAAGTGCGTGGTTAACTTGACGCACCGTACTACCCTGTGCCAGGCACCGGGACGCGACATCGAGCGGTATCGAGGAGCGGACGCTTACCGTTTATCGTTTACTTTGAATATTTTACGTCTCCAGCTAATTCCTTTTTACTTTCATTTTTTTTAACTAATAATTATTAAATTCAGTGTATTACCCCTACTTGGGTGAGTGTTACAACTGTATATGAGTGGCTTGTACCATGACGTGAGTACATCTAAATATATTCATTGCTTATACGCTATTTTGTTTCACCATCACTATCATCAAATCATATATTCTTTTCTTATAATAAATCATGTTACTGCCTTGCCTATTATGCCTAGATTAATGCATGCAATTTTAATTATTTTGTGATAATAAACACTATGAAAAAGTTACGTTCGATTACCCACATTCACGAATTTTATTTAGATGTACCAAGATAATTTTAGTTATTAATCTTTTCTTTTGTTTTGTTCAACTAAATAATATCAGTGCCGTTACTATTTTTATCTTTCTGCTTGTATGATTTGTATAAGTACATACCTTTGGCACTTCTATTCTAATATTTTGTTATAAATGAACGAAACTATTATGTTCACTATTGTATCACTTTATGTTTGACTGCCTCATCTCAGATTCTATTCATTGCATTCGACATCACTGCTTTTCTTCGCTTCATGCAACTTAAAAGAGTGTAGCAGTCAAACAACGAAAATCGGCAAGTTCTAAGACGCCCAAATATGAAATTCCAGGGTCCACCTACTACCACCTACTATCTCGGCTACCACCTAGTTACTTCACCTACTCTGCAAACGACACCTTTCAGCCACTTCCGTGACGAAGTGGAACGGTCACCGGTGTGACGAAGTGGAACGGTCACTTGTGTGACGAAGTGGACATCGGTCATATCAGGGACGAAACGGCGCTGAACTCTTCCGTGTCGCCGCGGACACTTCCGCTGTTACCACCGTGACTCTGGACAACATCCGTTGACGCCGCCTGGGGACGCAAGACTGCCACCTGCTGCACACCAAATACAAGGCCAGTGTGTCGTCACGGTTGTATAACGCATTTCGGTACACGTTTGTTAAGGTGAGACTATCTGCGTACAACTTTGAGATAAAACATAGAAAAGGCTCCGAAAATGTTGTACCAGATATCTTAAGCCGTTCTGTTCCTATTTCTGCTATTGACAATACACAGAACATGCCTTCACGTAAGACTAACGATGCATGGTACTTGAATATATTTAATGGATGCCAAACTACCCCAACATCTTTTCTGAACTATCGCGTTACAGACGGAAAGCTATTCCGATATATTAAATCTCTAAATCCTTTAACTAAGGAATTCGAATGGAAAGAAGTCATTCCATTAGAACACCGACAAGATGTGATCGCTCAAAATCACTCTGAACCCACGTCAGGTCATTTTGGTATTTTCAAAACGCGTAAACGTATCAGTTTAAACTATTTTTGGCCTAGCCTATACAAGGACGTAATAAATTTTGTCACTACTTGTGAAACTTGTCATTCCTACAAGTATCCTAACCATACGACGCTAGGCGAAATGGGTAGACCTAAAGATTGTTGCCGCCCTTTTCAAATGATAAGTATCGATTTGGTTGGACCCTTACCTGCAACCAGAAAGCAGAACACGTTTTTGCTCGTGATAACTTGCTGTTTCTCTAAGTATTGCTTACTTTTCCCAATTAGACGAGCAACTTCAGACGCTATTTGTAAGATCTTGGAAGAAAGCATTTTTCTTGTCCATGGTATTCCAAGCACAGTCATTATGGACAACGGGAAACAACTAACCAGTAATATGATGCGCAATTTGTTTTCCCACTACAAAATTCCTAACGTATTCTATACTCCACTTTATACTCCACAGATTAATACTGTTGAGCGATATAATAAAACTATAATGGTAGCCGTGTCTTCATTTATTGAAAACGACCATAGATCTTGGGACACAAACATACCAAAAATACAATTCGCTTTAAATAGTGCCGTCAACGAAGTTACTGGATTCACTCCCTCTTTTCTTGTTTTTGGGCGTGAACTACCAAGTGATGGCTCACATTACGTTGACACTGATTTAGGAAATGAAATTATATTTACTCCTCGCGATGGTTACGCAGAAAACTTAGGCGTATTACAAAAGATTTTTGACAGAGTGCAACTTTCTCTGTTTAAGGCGCACTCCCGGAATGCTGCACATTACAATTTGCGACGCAAAAATGTAGATTTTAACGTAGGGGACCTAATTTGGAAACGAACTTTTTATCAAAGTGACAAGGACAATAGGTTTTCGAAAAAGTTGGCTCCTAAGTTCATAAAATGTCGCATAATAGCAAAAAGATCGAAATTAGTTTACGATCTCGAAGATATGTCTGGACGAAACTTAGGAACGTGGCATGTCAAAGACTTCAAACTAACGTAGTTACCGGATTTTTACCAGAAAAAATCCAAACCTAAAAAGGGGGCTATGTAACGGTTTTGTTACAGTCTCTTTATATTTTTTTTTATAAATTAAATACAATACTTCACTTAACTAAAATTATCTACTCATTCAGTTTCTACCAATTAAATTTTACAATACCACTAATATCATTAAAATTATACTAAGATCGCAGAACTCACTTTTCTATGCGTGAACGCAACATAAGGCCGCGCGTTATTCCCAATAACGGAAGACTCCTTGAGTGGTGTGAAGTGCGTGGTTAACTTGACGCATCGTACTACCCTGTGCCAGCCACCGGGACGCGACATCTGGCGGTATCGAGGAGCGGACGCTTACCGTTTATCGTTTACTTTGAATATTTTACGTCTCCAGCTCATTCCTTTTTACTTTCATTTTTTTAACTAATAATTATTAAATTCAGTGTATTACCCCTACTTGGGTGAGTGTTACAACTGTATATGAGTGGCTTGTACCATGACGTGAGTACATCTAAATATATTCATTGCTTATGCGCTATTTTGTTTCACCATCACTATCATCAAATCATATATTCTTTTCTTATAATAAATCATGTTACTGCCTTGCCTATTATGCCTAGATTAATGCATGCAATTTTAATTATTTTGTGATAATAAATACTATGAAAAAGTTACGTTCGATTACCCACATTCACGAATTTTATTTAGATGTACCAAGATAATTTTAGTTATTAATCTTTTCTTTTGTTTTGTTCAACTAAATAATATCAGTGCCGTTACTATTTTTATCTTTCTGCTTGTATGATTTTTATAAGTACATACCTTTGGCACTTCTATTATAATATTTTGTTATAAATGAACGAAACTATTATGTTCACTATTGTATCACTTTATGTTTGACTGCCTCATCTCAGATTCTATTCATTGCATTCGACATCACTGCTTTTCTTCGCTTCATGCAACTTAAAAGAGTGTAGCAGTCAAACAACGAAAATCGGCAAGTTCTAAGACGCCCAAATATGAAATTCCAGGGTCCACCTACTACCACCTAGTTACTTCACCTACTCTGCAAACGACACCTTTCAGCCACTTCCGTGACGAAGTGGAACGGTCACCGGTGTGACGAAGTGGAACGGTCACTTGTGTGACGAATTGGACATCGGTCATATCAGGGACGAAACGGACGCTGAACTCTTCCGTGTCGCCGCGGACACTTCCGCTGTTACCACCGTGACTCTGGACAACATCTGTTGACGCCGCCTGGGGACGCAAGACTGCCACCTGCTGCACAGCAAATACAAGGCCAGTGTGTCGTCACGGTTGTATAACGCATTTCGGTACACGTTTGTTAAGCGAACACGACCCTCTCTTTCCATTTAAATTCACTCAACTTACTTGTTAATTTTCCTATTTTATTTTATATTACCTTGTCTTGTTTAGAGTTTATATCTACCAATATAATTTTGTTAACCTCTTAGCTGTTTTCTTTATCTGCCTACATAGCTGTAACTGTAGGTAGGTCAGCTAGGAGCGTTACAATGGCGCCCAACGTGGGGCGCCATTGTAACCATTGTAACCATAGGGGACCTAATTTGGAAACGAACTTTTTATCAAAGTGACAAGGACAATAGGTTTTCGAAAAAGTTGGCTCCTAAGTTCATAAAATGTCGCATAATAGCAAAAAGATCGAAATTAGTTTACGATCTCGAAGATATGTCTGGACGAAACTTAGGAACGTGGCATGTCAAAGACTTCAAACTAACGTAGTTACCGGATTTTTACCAGAAAAAATCCAAACCTAAAAAGGGGGGTATGTAACGGTTTTGTTACAGTCTCTTTATATTTTTTTTAAATAAATTAAATACAATACCACTAATATCATTAAAATTATACTAAGATCGCAGAACTCACTTTTCTATGCGTGAACGCAACATAAGGCCGCGCGTTATTCCCAATAACGGAAGACTCCTTGAGTGGTGTGAAGTGCGTGGTTAACTTGACGCATCGTACTACCCTGTGCCAGCCACCGGGACGCGACATCTGGCGGTATCGAGGAGCGGACGCTTACCGTTTATCGTTTACTTTGAATATTTTACGTCTCCAGCTCATTCCTTTTTACTTTCATTTTTTTAACTAATAATTATTAAATTCAGTGTATTACCCCTACTTGGGTGAGTGTTACAACTGTATATGAGTGGCTTGTACCATGACGTGAGTACATCTAAATATATTCATTGCTTATGCGCTATTTTGTTTCACCATCACTATCATCAAATCATATATTCTTTTCTTATAATAAATCATGTTACTGCCTTGCCTATTATGCCTAGATTAATGCATGCAATTTTAATTATTTTGTGATAATAAATACTATGAAAAAGTTACGTTCGATTACCCACATTCACGAATTTTATTTAGATGTACCAAGATAATTTTAGTTATTAATCTTTTCTTTTGTTTTGTTCAACTAAATAATATCAGTGCCGTTACTATTTTTATCTTTCTGCTTGTATGATTTTTATAAGTACATACCTTTGGCACTTCTATTCTAATATTTTGTTATAAATGAACGAAACTATTATGTTCACTATTGTATCACTTTATGTTTGACTGCCTCATCTCAGATTCTATTCATTGCATTCGACATCACTGCTTTTCTTCGCTTCATGCAACTTAAAAGAGTGTAGCAGTCAAACAACGAAAATCGGCAAGTTCTAAGACGCCCAAATATGAAATTCCAGGGTCCACCTACTACCACCTAGTTACTTCACCTACTCTGCAAACGACACCTTTCAGCCACTTCCGTGACGAAGTGGAACGGTCACCGGTGTGACGAAGTGGAACGGTCACTTGTGTGACGAAGTGGACATCGGTCATATCAGGGACGAAACGGACGCTGAACTCTTCCGTGTCGCCGCGGACACTTCCGCTGTTACCACCGTGACTCTGGACAACATCTGTTGACGCCGCCTGGGGACGCAAGACTGCCACCTGCTGCACAGCAAATACAAGGCCAGTGTGTCGTCACGGTTGTATAACGCATTTCGGTACACGTTTGTTAAGCGAACACGACCCTCTCTTTCCATTTAAATTCACTCAACTTACTTGTTAATTTTCCTATTTTATTTTATATTACCTTGTCTTGTTTAGAGTTTATATCTACCAATATAATTTTGTTAACCTCTTAGCTGTTTTCTTTATCTGCCTACATAGCTGTAACTGTAGGTAGGTCAGCTAGGAGCGTTACAGTGCGTATTGTTGATTGCCGCCATCTTCAAACGGTGAAGGAAAAACATAGTGAGGAAACCTACATGTCTGAAAGTTCTCAATGATCTTGAAGATGTGTGAAGTCTGCCACCCGCACTTGGCCAGCGTGGCAGACTATGACCTAACCCTTCTCACAATGAGAAGATGGCCCGTTCCCAGCAGTGGGACAGTTTGTACAAACAGCGCTGATAAAAAAATATCTTTATTTATTTTTGACTGATATAATTATAATAAATGGACGTTAAAATCTTTATAAGGAATGTTTTTAATAAAACCCAAATAAATTTTATTTAGGTATTTTATCATGCTAAGCCTATTTACATACACAGGCAAACGATATGAAGTAATTTTGCTGGTAGTGTTTAAGTTAAGTACCTACTTAAATACATGGAATTAATCACCAAAAACGTTGAATTTTTCGGGTTCGAGCATTTTATAAATCAATGGTTAACTATCAGCATAGCTGTCCAAATATGCGTTTTATTTCAAACAATTCAAAGGCTAAAAGGTTTTCCAAGCGGACAGTGTGACAATTTAGCAATTTTTAGAATACAAAATTCAGTTTTGTATTATTTCATGTGGTCGATATGTATTGAATAGCGTTTGGGAATTGTACTATTGTTAGGCAGTAATGGATTTATTTGATAGCATGAATGGCGTAGAGAAAATAGATTTATTTTGTTGTTTGGCATCGAATTTGGGTCATATGGACATAATACCTGTGATAAGTACACAGGTATTAATATAAGTACACGGAGTTTTGCTGAGATTTTTGCTAGAAATACGTTTTGATTTTATAAATAGTACAATGACTTCCTTCCGACTTAATCTATACTAAGCTTATTATACTAATAATTCTTCATAGAGTGATTACAGGGCTACTATGTAATAGCTAGTAAGCTACTAACATAGTAGCCCTGTAAGCAGTTTATGTACGTGTATGTATGAAATCGCTGCCATGTTTATAGTTATTATCCCATTTCCAAAATAACAGTCTGTTTGACTCGGACCGATAAAGCCACATCTCAACAAGGGAACTTCGATGTTCTTGTTTATGTCTTGTAACTGAGTTCGATCTAAGTTCAAATTAAGTTACAGTTGGATCAAGTTCGCTCAAAGCGATGCGATGAGCCGCGACCAAAAGAAGCGAAACGCGCAGCACGGGAAGGATAAAGAGGTTACTGCTTCTACTTTATATGGCTTTCGTATTGAGTAAGTTAAAATGTTGTACTTACCTTAAAATAATTTACAGACTTTTTTAAATAGAACTATAAAAAAGATATTTTATTGCCAGTACATATTTCATTTTCAACCGACTTCAAAAAAGGAGGAGGTTCTCAATTTGACTGTATTTAATTTTCTATGTTTGTTACCTCATAACTTTCGACTGGGTGAACCGATTTTGATGATTATTTTTTTATTTGAATGCTGGTGCTTTCCGTGTGGTCCCATTTCAATTTGGTCCAATAAGTAACAATCCAATAAGTTTTGACAATAGCATCTATTAGAATTCAGTTGATTCAGTTTTTAACTATAATAATTATCGTTTATACGTATGTAGATAGACTGTACAAATTATAGCATAGCTCATTTACAAAAAACGATGCATTACATGCCTTTTATAAACTAATATATTTTTATGTATTTTTACCTACTTACATTTTTTTAATTATGCAAGCCAAAGACTGAGGAGGATCTGATCGCTTGGAAATCTTTAAAAGTTATCCAAATGTAATAGTTTGACGAAATCACCGCAACGCGCAGCTAATATTAAATATTTACAAAATTAACATGATTTTATTAAAATAACTAAAATATGAAATACGTTAAAAAATACGTAGTATTTTTTATGCACCAATATGAAAGTACCTTCGAACACATGTGTACGGAATCAGCTTTGAAACTGCTAAGCTGGAACTCTTTTAATTATTCCCGGCTTCTAAAATTCCAGTAAAAGTTTAACTGAAACGTTAATGTACTGATAGCTAATGAGCTTTATGCAAACCTGTGAGGTAATTAAGCGGATCAGCGTGGAAGCGCTTAGCGCGCATTACACGGTGAAGCTGGGATTGAAAATATTACAAAACTGAGCAAATTCTTATAGAATCATTTTTTTCTCCATAGAGATATGCTTAATGTGACTTGTAAGGGTGATTAAAATAATGATGTACTTCTGATATCTATGCCGCCATGAGCCATCACCGCCATCATGAGAAGTGTAGATATATAATTATGTCGAATTCTTATAGAATCATTTTTTTCCCCATAGATATAGAATCATTTTTTTCTCCATAGAGATATGCTTAATGTGACTTGTAAGGGTGATTAAAATAATGATGTACTTCTGATATCTATGCCGCCATCAGCCATCACCGCCATCATGAGAAGTGTAGATATATAATTATGTAAATTTAAAGTTCATGTAAAATTTAAAGTGATAGTTCGATCATCGTCCTTCTCGCTCGCGCATATATATTAACTTTTAGTAGGTATAAAATGATTGAATAAAGTTATAATAATTATGGTTTAAAAAACTGAAACAACCGACTTCTCATGGATTCCATAGTCAAACCTGGACCAAATTAAAATGGGACCACATGAAAAACACCAGCTTACAAATAAAAAAAGAATCATTAAAATCGGTTCACTCAGTCAAAAGTTCTGATGAAACAAACATTTAAAAAAATACAGTCGAATCGAGAACCTCCTCCTTTTTTGAAGTTGGTTGAAAATGATTTAAGTATGTTGAAAATTAGCTTGAATAAAATGTTTTTTTTTGTCTAAATCTTGTGATGTTGCTATCAGTGCAGAGTTCTGTGGAAGGATTATTATTATTTATTTATTATTTTATTATTTATTATTATTATAACATTCAGTCATTTTATATCTACAAAAAAGTTTGTATGAGGAGTACGGAAGCCTCGGTGTGCGAGTGAAACTCTAACTAATTTGCAGGATTTATTTTTGTTAAGATAACTATTTTATATATCCATAAAAGCATAATTACAGTTTAAAAAAACCGGACAAGGGCGAGTCAGACTCGCCCACCGAGGGTTCCGTACAAACTTTAGCAACAGCACGTGAGTCGCTTAACAGCAGGCGAGTTGGTGGTTAATCTATCTTAAAAAAAAAAACAAAAAAAAATAGTAGATAATAGGGGGAAATCATATATGTTTTTATATTTTCCTTCATAAACCGAAAAATATACATCGTAAAAATATTTAAAAACCTGTTTTAGGTTTTCATGATACGGTTAATTCACTTTAAAATTTGGATCTCCATTCCTTGCATAAAGACACTATTTTTTTGTGATTGACTTAAAAATGTCCAGTTTTCGGTTTTTTCCTTATATATTGTGTACTCTAACAGAATGCTTCTTGCCAATTTTCATTCAACGGTCAACGGGAAGTACCCTATAGGTTTTGATTCCCTTGTGAGTGTCGAAATGTGCGTTTTTTACGATATATTCGGCTGTAACTTTTTTTACGAAAACTTAGAAACTTTATTTTTCTTTCTGCAGCAAGGTACTATGGATCTGCGTATATGGTTTTAATTTCAACTCGAATACTTTCACGCGTTCTCGAGATAAAGGTCTTGACACCCGACAGACAGACAGACGGACAACAAAGTGATCCTATAAGTGTTCCGTTTTTTCCTACTGAGGTACGGAACCCTAAAAACTGAATAAAAACTGACTTAAACATACGCAATTCGTTTACTTGGACGACATTTTATCAGTTATTTTGTTATAAAAACCAATGTACGGAATCGATTTTGATAAAATGTATATTTGACCACCTCTGAGCTACCTACCAAACAAAAAAGAATTATGAAAAATAATTCATAACTGGCTGAGTAATCACTGAACAAACGTTCAAAAGAAAAAAAACATACAGTCGAATTGAGAACCTTCTTCTTTTTAGAAGTCGGATAAAAACTAAAATATTTCAGAAATATCAATGATAAACATTTTAATTCTAGGCCAAATGAGAAGCGACGTCATAAAGAGATTTTCTAACTACCAAAAACTTGAAAAAATATCTCTCAGTAATTAATTGATCGGTTGAAATTATTTTTTAATATCTAATTTAGCTATATTTTTCGCTATTTATTATATTTATTATTATTTATTATATTTAATATATATAATAAACATACAATTAAATTGTCTTATTACTAATCTATTGGAAGTGCCCAAAGAACTTCCAATTTTTGTTATTACTTCGTATATATCGTCATAATCATTTCAAACACAAGAAATACACTACTAGGTATTGGCTTCCCTTATGTATTTACAAAGTACCTCTTGGAAGCGTCTTGCAACCGGTGTCTACTTACCACTTGTATGAGGCCATCTGTCCAAATTACTACTAGTACTAATCATATATTATAATTAATATTACTTACATTAAATACTTTGTTTTTTACTTACTTTGTTTTTTTTTTATCTATAAAACTAAGTAATTTTAAACAAGTATTTTGAATTCACTAAAGAAGCTACGTCGTTCCTGCTCCCGTAGACAGCGTGCTACGGGTGCTACGAGGCTCGAATGCTACGAGATTTATGCGCACGAAGATAAATTTCTCACGGTTGTTGGGCGCTTTCACCTTATATTTCTCCAAGATGGTTTAAATCCTTTAGAACGGATTGAATTAGTAGAACATTTATGTTGTTAGTAAGGGTACTTACGTATTTACAATAGTATTAAATGGTCTAACAATTATAGTAAAAAAACTGAAACTGGCTTCAAAATGCGCAATTTTGTTTTAAAAACCAAATTACTGAATCGATTTTGATGACCATTGATTCTATGGGATTTATTTGAAAGTATATGTATATATTCGATCTAAAAAATCCAAATCGGTTTAAGGACGTAGTTAAGCGATAAGAAACAGTAAAAAAAAACCGAGTTGGGAATCTCCTTTTTGAATTCAGTTAAAAAAAGCAGGCTGAATTGCATTTCTGACCCCCGGCCCAAAAAAAAGGAGTGTTATAAGTTTGACGAGTGTATCTGTGTGTTTGTGTGTGTGTCTATCTGTGGCATCGTAGCTCTCAAACGGATGTAATTTTTTTTTTGTTTGAAAGAAGATTCCGTCGAAAGTGTTTTACCCATGTTTCCTCAAAATGGGTTCAACCGTTTTTTTGTTGGGGGTTATTTAGTTTTCTAAACTTATCTTACTTGTGTGTATGTTACGTGATATGTATATTATGTTTTATAATGATTCATCATAATAAGACATCAGGGATGATCTCATTAGTTCAATAGTTTAGAACGGACAAAAATGTTATTATGAAACTATTTGTGATGGGTGCCTACTGATACAATTCGTGTTTTGAGTTATGAAGCTATAAATATCTTTAGTAACTCAAATAATAGCCATATAAAATGTACATTTAGGAGAGATATAACATATAACGACTGGAGAAATAAAGAGATCTGTATAAGACCAAAAGTATGCGACATAGCACAGCACATTAGCCAGTTGAAGTGGCTATGGGCAGAGCACAAAACACGCAGAACCGATGGCTGACAGGACCGAAAAGTACCAAAGTGGAGACCACGCACCGGTGAACACAGCATAAGATGACCAGCCACAAGGTAGACAGACAAGATGACCAGCCACAAGGTAGACAGACAAGATAACCAGCCACAAGGTAGAGAGACAAGATGACCAGCCACAAGTTAGACAGACAATATGACCAGCCACAAGGTAGACAGACAAGATGACCAGCCACAAGGTAGACAGACAAGATGACCAGCCACAAGGTAGACAGACAATCTCATACAAGTGACCAGAAGATAATGTATTGTAAGCCACTTCCATCAGGTATTTTTAGAAATCCATGGGGAACTCCTTGCTTCCCCCATTAACATGGCTAGGTCTGAACATAGTTCCAATAGTGAACAAATTATGACAGAGATGATAATAATGACGAATACCACCTTGAACTTTTGACTTCATAACCGCCGCGGTGTAATAAGTGTAATATTAATTATACATATTATTATTTATTTCAATGAATCAGAACAATGTTACCACCAAAACAATTACAACAGACTCCTAAACCTAAAGTACACTCTTCGTGCAACTGTTTATCAAAAGTATTTTTAATGATAGTAAATAAATAATATTTTTCAAAACCCATTTCCATAACTTGCGCCAAATCTCTGCCGTAGGTTAGTCGTACGTCAAGCTCAGCCGAGACCGTTTGCGGACAAGAACGTTTGTGTATTTATTCCCTTATTCATTCCCTATTTATTGCCCGCAACCGCCATAAAAATGTTGCCAACGCACATTAGCAAGACTAACTGGAGGCACGCGGGACGCATGCCGTGCCGACTGTGTGTTTCCGCCTTTATTTCATAATTTAAATATCAGACAGTGACGCAGGTATCTACAAAAGTAATAATTATAGTAAAATCGAGTTTTGGAAAAATACTAACGTTTGGTAATGAATTCATTACTTACACATAAATCGCTGTTATAATGAATACCTTTCCAAATATCTGTCAATTTCATAATTTTAATATTTCAATACCTTAATAGATAATTGTTACTGCTAGCCTGCAGAGACCTATTGCTGGACAAAGGCGTAGTGTAATATACTAGCTATTCTTAAAGGAAGGTAACTGTAAAGTTTGCAAAATATTTTATGTTATATGCGTTGATTAAGATTCTATTAAAACAAAGCTTTGTAACTGTATTAAACTACACGGTGTGTAGTTCATTCAGTTTCATTTATGTTCTGTTCAGTTATGTTTTATTCCTTGCTACTGCGTAAATATATCAAAAGTGGAAAATATAGTTCTCAGACACCGTTTGCGTTATTTTCATAGATCACGAAATGCTAAGGTGTAAATAAACCAAATGCCGCTCGACTTGGCGGGGCCACTGCCGTGCCCCCAGATACTAATACAAGTTTGATCACATTCTTTTTTATTTGTCCGACATTGTGAACAAATATGGCGTAGGTACCTATATCCTCCAAACTCTATCCGTAACTTCGAAAATAAGAACTTTAATATTAATGGTTTAACTTTAATGGTATAATTATAATATGTAATCTACCATTGTAAAGTAATTTTTAAGACATATGAGTTAAAATAGATTTTATATAATTTCTGTTAGAAAATGATATGTAAACCCATCAAAAGAGCATAAATTTAATTTTAACAATGGCCATTATAAGTTGGACCCTAGATCGATGGCCGGTAAGAAATAGAGATCATTATATTATACTTGTTTTTACATACGGAAATGTTTTTAGGGTTCCGTAGTTAACTAGAAACCCTTAAGGAGGTAGGTAAGTGCGCTGTATCGTAGACTGCAGTGTCGCCGAGTGGGCGATTATATTTTTTTTAACATCTCTAAAAAAAAAGTTTTTTGAATCTAAATATACGACTGTACTTAATACCAATAAAACTTTTATAAAAAATTAAAAAATCTTATGTATATTTAGCCTAAGTCTATTTCTGTCAAATATAAATAATACTAGCTGTAACCTGCGGCTTAGATCACGTAGCAAAGACTACTTACACAAAACCAATGACAATTATTAATATTATACCTACGTACGTATAACAAACCAATTTAAACAAAAACTAAATAATTATAGTTTAACAAAACTGAAAAATCTGACATCAAAATACGTTATTAGTTTACTTGAATAATCAGTCGAATTGAGAACCTCTTTCTTTTTGGAAGTTGGTTAAAAATCAGGAAAACTAATCGCATCTAAATGCATGTAAATTATCCCAATGTAAATTATACTTAATACGCGTAAACCTATTATTCCCGTTGTCCCCCACTTCCGTATCCCTCACTGGGGGACAACGGGAATACGCCGTAACGTCAGAGTGTAAGTCATAGTTGGATTTCGCGTGTAAGTGTCACTTAATTATATTTTCATTGCTATAGATGAACAAGAATGTATAATACTTATTCGTGATCACGAATAAGTATTTTGTCAACCGACTTCAAAAAAGGAGGACGGGTCTCAATTTGGTTGTACATATTTTTTTAAATAAATAAATATCGGTGGAAATCTCACACAACACCATCTAGTCCAAACTAAGCAAATCTTGTACTTATGGAACTAGGTGGCTAATAAAATACATACACATTTTTTTTGTAAATGTGTTTGAAAATTATGATACACAGAAACACCCAGACACAGAACAAACATCTATGCTCATTATACAACTGTTTTCTCTGGAACGGGATCGAACCCACAACCAACGGCATCAACGGATAACAAATGTTTGTTATCTCATAACTGCGTTAGATTAAAACCGATTTAGATTTTGTTTTTACTTCAATATATCCTATGTTAGTGAAATTTTTTCATAGAAATTTTATCTAAATCGGTTTAGTATAGTTTTGTTTTTAAAACAAAATATATTATGTCATTTGAAGTCGTACTTTTCAGTTTTTTAAGAATGGGCTCAACACGCGCATCTATCTCTCTCGCACATCACAACATTTTTAAATTAAAATCATCGGTTAGGGATGTGTGAAAAGTGAGAAATGAATTTGTTCATTTATATAGACATTAGACAATGTTTTTATTGTGACAAAAACTTAAATAATTACATAACTTAAAGACTTAAACTAAGGGTTTGCCACAAACCGGCTCCAGCTCAGCATGGTGCCGGGTGTTGCCAACCGGCGCTAGTTTTCCGCTTGATCCAGCAGGTGACGTCACGCACCGCATAGTGCGCGTTTGTGATATTTAGATAGGAGAGATATTTAATAAAAAATATCTTTGATATTGGCCAGTATAAGTGATATCTGTTTTTTTTATATATTTCTCATAACTAAACAAAATAATTCATATCTCACTTTTCTCATATTCCTAACCAATGATTTTATACGTTTAAAAATGTTGTGAGTACGAGAGAGATAGCTGCGCACGTTGAACTTCATCTTTATAATAATTATTTCCTCCGATGTTTACGCCTACAATATCTTTGTACTTACCAAATTTCACTTTTTATTTTTATAATTATATTAATTGTTACTAGTTACATACTAAATATACATATGGCTAAAAAACCTAAATAACATAATTATGGGAAATGCTTTTATAATTACGTATATTAAATATGCATAGAACGCATTACAAAATAAATGAATGTATAAAATAAATACGCATTTACGTAGATTCGCACAAATTGAAACAATAAAATTGAATTATAATAATAGTAAACTCAACAAAAAAATGTGGATGCTGATCTCAATTATAATTTAGAATAAATTGTGAATTTATTACCCCATTGCATAAGAAGGAGAGTTATGTTTTTATATTTATTTATGTCAACTTATTTTTTTACAATTAGATATCATTTATTAAATCATATCGTTATCGCGCTTGTAGGTACGCTAGTAACTAGTTGACAAAACATCGAATCGGAAGTATATATCATCTGAAATTAAATAAATCTTAGGTCGTAAACTGTGATCTTACTGTTGACACGATACCCCAAATGTATGTACATTTGGGGTATCTATAAAAGTCTATGATAATAATTCTACAAGATTTTCATTACATCTAATTTGTATCACCCGTCTCAAAGTACCGCCTTTAGGAGAAAACTTTGCGACTTTAACGCCAAAGTCGCATGCTTGCTCGGAGTGACGAAATTTCCCGACAAATTCATAAAATAAATAAAAAACTTTTTTAAGGGAAGTCGTAAAAACAACACGATAAGTATATTTGCTAAGCCTACGAGGAATGTTTTTGTGGGGAAGTAAGTATTGTTGTGTTTAGGGTAAATTTTATTAGTTTAGGTCGGGTTAGTAATAGTGCCCGAGTTAGTTTCAAAACTGTTCGTGTTTATTAATCGTTGATGGTAGATAACGTAGTAAAATGGTAGGTTTTACAAGTTTCATAGTAAGATTGTTTCTAGATAAAATACCAGAGTAAATTAATACATATGTACCTACATCTTTTCAATGCTACCTTCTACTTAGTTTATTAAATTTGTAATAACAAAACATTGATCATTTCATGATGTTGATGTCAAAAACAATCACCTATAAACGAAAGAATTGTTATTGTGGATGAGAGTGTATTATCTGCCTACAAACTGTTATTCATGATGTAATTGAAGAATAAAAAAATAAATAAAAAAAACAGACCATTATAAATAAGCAGGTTGGTATAATTAGCCTTATATCAGATGCAAACTTTACAGCATCATATTTTTTATTTATGTAAATTAACCATTATACATTTGTACGCAGATCGAGCAATCGGCAAAATTAAGATTTAAGTTTAGTTTTGAATTACCTATTCGGTAAATATGAATAAACCGGATAATTGTTAAATGAAAAAAACTTAACTGTACATTTTTAATTTAATCACAAAAAAATTGTGTCTTTATGCAATGAATGAGGGTCCAAATTTTAAAGTGAATTAACCGTATGATGTGGGGTATCATATGAAAAAGCTTTATTAGGTTAGGTTAGCTAAAACAGGTTTTTAAATATATTAACGATGTACATTTTTCGGTTTATGAAGGAAAATATAAAAAAAAATATGATATCTTCCTTTTATCTACTTATTAGTACGGAACCCTCGGTGGGCGAGTCTGACTCGCACTTGTCCGGTTTTAATTTGTGAGAATGTATGCTTAAAATGGCTGTAAATTCGCATTCTTTAGAATAATTCTAGTAAATACCTATCACTTGTTTATTACGAAACGAACGAACGGTTACGTTGGAGGTTACGAAAAAAAAGCATTTTTTAATTTTGCCGAGAGATGTATTTAGTTGTTAGATTCGGCTTCACTCCCAAAGTGTCATAAGGCTACATTTTTTGCCAAAATAATATAATAATAATACATCTCTGCAAAAATAAAATAATGTGTTTTTTTTCGTGACATGTAGGTAGGAGAATTTAAAAAGTCAACTCTTATTGTCAGCTGTGCTGAGCTGACAATAAGAGTTGACTTTTTAAATTCTCGTCAAAATTATAGTGAAAAATATTTGGTTCGTTTTTGAGCATATTCTAACGTTAACCAGTGTTTCTAAGTTCCCCTACATACTAATTTCATAAAAGCCCCTCGACGACTGTTTGGGTGTATTAACCACAGATAGCAATTGTCATAACTTTGATACTGATTTTAATTAAGCGGCTCCATTTCAAATATACAAACAAACATTGTTGCAATTATGTTTTCTAAGGTTTTCGCGATTACTTTGTTACTCAATGAAATAAAACAAATTTTACAGATTTATCGCGTATATTTTATATAGTCTGCAATGTTTGAGCATGCACTAGAGGTCACTAGACAAGCCTAACCACTAGATACATCCGTTTTGATAATCCTCAAATCTTGGCTAGGGAGACGCATTATGTACCAAGAATGTTATGCGAGGCTATTAAAATATAGCGGGCAGCAACGTGGCAATGGGGTCAGCATGCTGGGTACGCTGCCAACTGGTAGTGGGTTTGAGCATTTGTAGTAATTAATGTTTTCATAACAAAAAAGACGACTATCATCTAGTCACACCTGTGACTACGGACTTCAATTCTCGCAATGATTTTCCGTAAAATTGTGTATATGTCACCGGAATATAACAAGATCCGCAAGTTTATAAATTTCCTAAAATTTTCTAGGAAATTTATAAACTTTTGTAGGATTCTAAACGAGAGATAAATTGTATTATTTTACGCCCACATTTTCGAAAATTTATCAATTTGCGACATCTCGTGGTAAATTTTATGGTTAGGCTATGTTAGATTAGGTTAGGTTAGATTAGATTAGGTTAAAAAAAAAACCCTAACCTTTACTTAACCTAACCGTAAAATAATACAATTTATCTCTCGTTTAGAATCCTACGAAAGTATATAAATTTCCTAAAAATTTTAGGAAATTTATAAACTTGCGAATCTTGTTATTTTCCGGTGACATATATATGTCTCATAATCTTTGGTGTTATCAGTAAGTCACCTATTTATTAACTTATATACTTATCATATATTTTTTAATAAAGAATGTTTATTGTATTTGAATTATTTCTCATAATAATGTCGTCAAAGTTTACATAGTCAGTCAAACAGTCCACCCCTGACTGTACCCGACGCAAAGGTGCCCATGACACTCGCCGCATTACCTCGTTGAATTGCGATGGACAACCTTTGCATCAGGTAAAATCCGGAGCGGGGGTCGCCACAAGTCTCCCTTATCCGCTGCCCCAACTCCAAAACCAAGCTTTTGGCCTCAGCACCCCAGCTGCCCATGGTCTCCACGGCAATGGGTACAAAATGATATCGCGTCATTAGCGCCGCGTATTTCTCTCGCTTTTTACTTGCAGCATCTTCTGCAGCAGCTGCTGGCGACCGGATGGATCGACTCAAGTGACAGGTGGCGAAAGTGCTCACGCAAGTGGCGTCCCAAATTAAGCACTTGCCATTCTTCCACGGCACTAGAGTCAACCCATCCGGACGCTTGCCGTCCGACCTGCTCAGGCCTGGCGGCTCCAATACGCAGGGAATATTGGCCGAGACAAAGGCCCTACGGACTATGTCGTTGAGGGCATGGTGACGAGGAAACCTACCTGCGCAGCGACGACAACTCAAAGCGTGATGGCCATCGGCCTCCACCATGGAACCGCAGGTGCATACATGAGGTTCACACACCTTACAGCCCAAGCGGAGAGCCACCGCCACGCGAAGTGAGTCGTCGTCCAACAAAGTGCCCAGGTGAGGCGAAGGGAGAGCGTGCAACCATGCCCCCGACTCCGATTGCGACACAGCCCTTAGTCTGGCCAAATCCACTCCGACGGCAGCACTGAGAGACTGCGCATTGATTCCTTTAGCCCTAACGTCGTCCCAAGCTTGCTGAACGTGAGGATACTCGGGTACTACAGCTCCAGCATTGAGCGAACACCAGGCCGCCATAGCCTCCGACACAAAGGGTATGCTCACCTTGTCACCATTGGAGTTGAGTATATCAGTGACCAGGTTTGCAACCCCATGCGCCGACGCCAGGAAAGCCGGTAGCCCGACATCTCCAGCACACCGCACCCCAAGACCTCCGTATCGAACCGGCTGAACCGCCTGCCGCCACTGCAACTCATCCAAAGATACATTAACGATCGATTCGACAGACGATTTCAAAGTTTCATCGAAAGATGACACTTCTCTCGGACAGAGCCAGGTCGGTGCAGTACGAAGGAGATAAGTAACTTTTGGTACAGCAAAGCACATGCGCAGCATTACCAATGCAACATGTGCAGAAAGGTCTTTGAGCCGTTCTTGAGCGGTCAGTAAAAGTTTTTTTTAGAAAGAATAGCCTCAGGAACAGCCTCAAGGAAAATAGGTGATCCCAAGAGATAAAAAGAAGATGGTGACAGTTCTTTTAGACCAGGAAGAAGAGAATTAAATCGAGAAAAGTGTGTACGAGCTTCTGGGCAGCAGGGGAAGAACTCACACTTTGAGGGATTCACTTCCAAGCCCAGCTCCTTGGGAACTTGAGACGCGGAATAAGCACCTCCAAATCCCGGTATACCTCTTCCGGAGTCCCACCAATGGTGCCATCATCGAGGTACCACAAATTTAGGGGTGATTTTAGCTCGAGAATGGCCTTGTGAATAGCTAAGCTGAAAGCAAGTGGTCCAAGCGGGTCCCCCTGCTGCGCTCCCACTTGAGAAAGAATGAGATCGTTTTTTAGAAAAAGATTCGACGGAGCCTGATAAACCTGGTAGAGGAAAGGGTATAATGAAGGAGTATGATCCTTGACTTCGCTCAAGAGGGTGTCCCTCTCTAGTGAATTAAAGGCATTGGTAATGTCATATATTTTATAATTAACAACATATTAAGGTGAAGATTCTATTACGTCTCATAGCGACCTATTTCACTACACTTTTCTTCAAATATGGAAATTCTCTTCCCCTAAGTTCGAATCACTCTCAACTTTAGAAACTTTTAAGAGCGAACCCTTGCACATCACTTTTACCCCTTTTTGTTATACCTGACAATAGCCACAAATTTTCTCCAAAGTTATTTGAATGTGAGAAAATATGTGAAGTCATGCGGGTTCGTAAATCACACAGACTTTTTTACCCGACTGAGAAAGAAGGAGAAAAGTATTTTTCGGAAGTACCAAATTTACCGTTTATGATGTGGGAGGTGTTTTTAATTTCATCCTCACTATCTGAGTATCATAATAAATGACAAACAAATGGACAACCCAGGATTATTTTATATGATTCAAACTTTATTTTTATAAATTAAATACATTATACAGTGACTTGTATTTTATTTATGTGTGTACATAAATAAAATACAAGTTTAAATATTGGTACACAATTATTTTATACGCCTTAAATTATTTTAAATAAGTACGTACCTATGTATGTATGTACTTGATAAGTTTAAGTACATATAGCTATCCGGACGCTCTTCAAAGCTCCTCCAAAAACAGCAACTTAATACGGCCCATTCGCACGTAAATGGGCAAAGTTTCCCTCGACAGCACAAGCGTCCCAAGAACTTGGCCTGCGTTATAATACCTCCGGGCCTCGGGAGATTACCCTCGTTAGTGCGTTCATGGCCCACTTCTACTGTACTACAACAAAGGGTAATGCTAAACCGCAAGCAGGCATCTTTACATTGCAACAAAATTATCACTAAACGACCAAACGAGTGAACTAACTATTCTTATGAGTAGCAGTCAACTTCGCTTCAAACTTGCGATTGTAGCTCCATCGTCAAACATCGTAGATTATTTGGCAGTGCTATAAGCCTCAACTAAGCCCCGCACGGATACGTAAGACGGAATATGCAAAATTAAATTGGTTAAGGTTTTATGCGTAAGCTTACCAATCTAGGTAGCATAGGCATGCTTCTTTATCAATGGATTGTGAGTTTTATGTTAATTATACTTAGGATACAAAGTTGAAATAAATCAATAATGACCTTATATTTGACGCAAATATATTACACGCCGAATTTATGAGAGTCTAGCTCGAAAGCCATTTGAATTTAGATCTGGGGGCTGGGGGGCAATTCAGTTATTCAAAACCGATCCGTAACTGAACCTTGTGCGAAGCATTTCCTGTCGGCTGCTAACATTTATTGATTTAGTAACGAGCGAAGGACGTGTTACGTTTCATCAAATGTGTCAATTGTATGACATAAAAGTGACTGAATCAAAAAAAACTATGGCGGCCGACGGGAAACGCTCCACATATGGTTCGGCTATGGAGCGGTCTTGAATAACTGAATTGGGCCCCTGATCGCGTTATTTTGAACGTTTCAGCTGCGGTTCAGCTGCGCTTGTAGTAGAGTTACGGTTCAACTTTGGTAAAATTTGGTACCTATTGCGCTAAAGTTCAAACGCCAACCAAAGGTGGTTAGTCTTTGGAGGCCGTTTATAAGGCGAATATTCCACAAAAAAAAAAAATACAAAGCACAATGACCCAGTGCAACGGCTGACATTTTGTAACTTTTCTCAAATATTTTTTGACAGCGGTAACGTTCCAGCTGCGCACCAATTGCGTTTCAACTTATGGTTAAAACGTTAACGCGATACGAAACGTGCAAAAAGTAGCGGTTCGGTTAACGTTCAATTGCGCTTCAGCTGAAGTTTATTAGTGCGATCGCCCCCTGGATATAGAGGTTCGGTTCTGAAAGGCACGCATCTATTTTCGAAGGTAATATCTACCTAGGCACATCATCTTTAAACAGTAAGGGAAATTTAGTAAAAAAAACTTGCATAATATTTGTTTCCTCGTCCTCCTCGACTTCCTCCATCTGAAACACAGGGTCGGTCGTAGCTAATTCGGCGGAGCGACACAAGCGGCGCAAACCCCTTGGCATTGCATATAAATCGTATGCTCTACTTACTTACAAAAAAATCTGAACCCCTGGTCGATGTGACGTATAGCCAAAATACGATAATTTGCCCCAAACCTCAAGAATTTCAACACGGCAATTCTGTGTGTATTAGTATTACCCTATTTAGATCTAGGGTCAATGACGTTCTCATCACAATATCATTGCCTTTATTTTTCTTTTTATCAGCCCTGTTTGTACAAACTGTCCCACTGATCCATCTTCTCATTGTGAGAAGGGCTAGGCCATAGTCTGCCACGCTGGCCAAGTGCGGGTTGGCAGACTTCACACATCTTCAAGATCATTGAGTACTCTCAGAAATGTAGGTTTCCTCACGATGTTTTCCTTCACCGTTTGAAGTTGGCGGCAATCAACAATACGCATATAACTTCGAAAAGACAGAGGTGCGTGCCATGGGATTCGAACCCAGGACCTGCGGATCGCAAGTCAGACGGTCTCACCACTAGGCTGCCGGAAACTTCCTGGTCGTTACCATCGTTCCTGATTGTTACCTAGGGTAATCTAATTATTTTTTTGTAATAATTTAACATATTCAATGCCGAATAAACAGTGACGTGAGCTTAGTTCACAGTATTTTCTAGAAATCCATAATATGGATGTGGCCATTACAGATAAGACTTTTCAATATATTTTTTGGCTCTTCAGACGCATTTATATTCGGGACTGACATTGAATGTGTCGAACAGTTACATATTTATTTTGTTTCTATTTTCTTGTAAGGTAGTTTGTAGGTAATAAATTTAGATATTTTTTGTCTTAGAAGTGTAGAGCTGAATACAAAATTCTAATGTTTTCTTGGGACTAGAGGAGCCTTTTGATAGCTACTTTAGTGAGTCGAGCGTGTACTCAAATCTAATTCTGGAATCTCATTAGAGAAAATCGTTATCGTGTTTCGAGCGAAAGTTAAGTTTACGGGTCTGTTTTTTCGGATCAAAAACAAATTGAAAATTTAATTTTGGAGCCTATATTAACGTACTTACGTTAGATTTTCAAATCTGATTTACTTATCCGATTTGAAAAGAAAATACGCAAAGCTTTACTTATAAACGCTCGCGCATATTATAGATCAACCGCTTAACTAAGTCTGTTCCTGAGGTATGGGAGCGGCACGGGAGGGTTCACATGTAATAGCAATGCTGACGCCCGACTGACGTAATATAACCCCTCCCGTACCGCTCCCATACCCCAGGAACAGACTCAGTTAAGCGGTAGATCTATAGCTAAACAACGATAAGTTCCGTTTTTGTACATGACAGTACCCGTCATATAAAAGCCTTATAGCTTACATTTTAAATGATTACGTCGGTACACATAAAAAAATAAAAAAATGAAAAAAAAGTTAAAAAAATTGTTACTTTGACCCTTTTTGTTTCGGAGTTATAGTACATTTTCATGAGACTAAGGCGTTTTATCGGTACGATATCTTTGCTGTTGTTGATTAAGTTTTTAACATGCATTAATAAGTAACGCTGCAATTTGTTTGACATCAGCAATAAATTTAGTTACGTACACTGCATAAAATCTTGGGGTTATAAATTTAGATGTCTCCATGCTTAGGTAAAATAGGTAGGTAAAATAGCATGCGAAACCGCAGGGAACAGCTGGTACATAATAAGTATATTAAAATTAATTATGAATGTAGATATGATAAGTAATCTTATGCCCATTATAATATCTATTAATATCGAATATCCTTGTCGAGAAAGCTTTAAATTAATATTAGATTACTATAACTAAAACTATCTGTGGCTCGCAGTTCAGTCTGTTATCGTTCAAGAACCGTTAATACTTTTCTGGATAATGGAATAAGATAAGTATCTACTAGTCTAGTAAAAATAAATCCGTTTGCATGGAGCTGATCACAATAAATGCACTTGGAAGGATTTGAAATTATAATAAGAAAATATCTAAAAAAAAAAATATTTTTTAGATTCACAATAATCCCCGATTCTAGCTGCGTTCTGCGGTTTCATCCGCATAGTTACGAAAGCGGTGATGATTATGATGATGATTAGTAGCTTATGTATGTCTCCAGGTCCACAGCTATCTTTATACTAAATTGCATAACGATCGGTTCAGCCGTTTGAGTGCGTAAAGGAAACAAACTTCGATTTTATAATATCATTATGAAATTGTGTCAAATGTATTTCAAAACACCAGTACATTCATTTAAATAACAATATTCTTAGGTGTATTTTATGTTGTTAAAAGTCTTATTTTTACTGGACTAAAGTTTATACTAAGCTAGGCCATGAGACGGGGTGGTCAAATAAAGGATCGGCAACATACTTTATGAGGAAGTTGTTCATAATCATGATGATCAGTATAACATCACCAGTATAAATTTATTATTAGCATATTATTAGCATTAGTCTTATTCCCTCTTTAATCATGCGCGCTCTATCGTAGCCCGCAACGGTTAATTAACATCAGGAGAGCTAGCGGTCAACCCCAAGCCTTCTTCTTCTTCTTTGTATTGGACCCGCATTAAAGCATTTGCCAGTGTCAAGTATTAGGATTTTTTCAAGTTTCTTGAATAAAACAAGTTGTAAATGTTCTAGTCACAATCTAAGTCACGTATACAGTAAACAGTCAATTTATAAGTCGAGTCCTGCATCAGTAAAGTGGTGGCGACTTTACTAGAAGCTTCTATGGAGTTTTGCCGACAACGTAAACACACGTTTTACTGCTTTATTTCACTTGCCCACACTCACGCACTTGATCGAACACTTAATGAATAAAACACCACCATTTTTATCGGTTGTTCATTTTTTTTTTTTATATATTTAATAAAATAGGCTTGGGTTTGACCGCCAGTTCGCCTGATATTAATTGACCGTTGCGGTCTACGATAGAGCGCGCTTGATTAGATAGGGAATACGTTTCTTAGCCTATTCTCGCGCAATTTGAAGACATCTAGACATAATACCTACAACTTTTCTTACTTATTTGAATCGATAAAACTGAATCCCCCGACAAAAAGACTGAACTGATATTGATGCTATAGCTAACAAAATTTTCGATGAAATACACTTCAAATAAATAAATAAAACTAGATCAAAGTCGGTCCATTCGTTTGAGTGTTACAATGCCACAGACACACACAGATACCTACACACGTCAAACTTTTTGGATCGGGGTTAATAAAATAGTAAACATAGATAAACAATGATTAAGTATATACATGCTCCCGAACTTTCGCTTAAATAATATCATTGTGATCTATGGTGAGTGCTTACTTCTTCCGCTATGGCTCCCTGCTGTTAACAAATTGCAGCGGCTTACTCTACTGATATAGGTACGGTAACTTACACAGACATAGGAGATGGAGCATGCTACTTCATTTATATGAAAACCTTGTGTGCCACATTTTTGGTACCGACTGTGACGTCACACAAACGATTTTCATTTGGAATGTTCCATTCGCGCAAAATCTATTCAACCCAATGCATCCGCGTGCTTATTCGCTAGTAGGTAACTAGTTAACAAAATATCGAATCGGAAGTAGGTATATATCACCTATAATTAAATAAATCTTGGTCGCCAACTGCGATTTTTTTATCGTACTGGTTGACACGCTAGGTACCTACATACACTTGGAGTATCTATAGAAGTCTATGGTAACTTACCTACATCAATTTAACAGATCATCCAAGCGTGCCGGGAACAATTTAGTGGGTAGGTAGGTACTTCCCAGCTCAGTATATCCGGGCAACGTAATAGTTGTAAGCCGATTAGTGAAATTAGTTCGTAGTTCGTCGGGGTGACCTCTCAAATCGCCTGCTTTTCTGAACAACTACTTACTTACGCTTCAATTATTTGCAACACATAATGTGTGTGTGTGTACACACAAACACTTATTTTCAACTAACAGTTGCCCACTTCGAGTAGCAGACTTTTTCATGACGACAGACATTGACTGGCCTTATAGCTCAGTTAGTAGTATGTCTATCTGCTAAACTGTAGGTCATGGGTTCGATCCCCACCCAGGGCAAGCTTTTGTGTGATGAGCATGGACGTTTGTTCTGTGTCTGGGTGTTTCTATATATCTTAGTGGGTCTGGGTGTTATTTACGAGAAAAAAAAGCATATATGTATTATATCAGCCATCTAGTTCCATAGTACAAGCTTTGCTTAGTTTGGGCTAGATGGTGTTGTGTGAAAAGTCCCCAAATATTTATTTATTTAAATACATCCAAATTATATTTTAGTATTCTATTGTAATACAGGATTCATTTCGGGGAATGTGCGCAAGAGCTTCACGACCTAATTCCACCCTCCCCATTTCACTACAGGACTAGCAGAAAATCGGCGAATTACCACCCATTTCTCGTTGAAATGCCAAATATCCGTACTCAGCGATATCGATCCACATTCCTGTTGCGTACTGCACAAGAATGGAATTCGTTGCCGCCATCTCTGTTTCCTGAGACCTACAATCTTGGAATTTTCAAGGCTAGAGTGAATAGATATCTTCTAGATCGACGAGCTCCATCCTCGGCCACACCGTCGCTTAACATCAGGCGAGTTGGTGGTCAATCGTAGATCTATAGTGTATAAAATATATATATATATATACTCGTATTCTATCAACGACCGGTTATGAAATATTCAACATTCAACACATTCCCATGATCTCACCTGAGGTCTATCACGTTTCCTTATTTGCAACAAGTCTATTTAATTACCAACATATCGTCATGAATTCTTTCAAACTATCATCATCATCATCATTATCTCAGCCATAAAAAGTCCGCTGCTGGGCATAGACCCTGAGGACCATGGATTTCCAAAAATACCGATTAGAAGCGGCTTTTGATGTAATCTCGCAGAGAGACTCTGAGTATAGCCCACATAGCTCGTTGCGTGACTGAGCTTCCTTATAATGGCCCATGAAACGTGGTCACCCACGTTTCAGTACCGCATATCATCAACTATCCAACGTTGATAACACACTGGTCGTTTCATCGTGCAAACTGACAAATTGTGGTTTGTGGAAGCAAACAACGAGTTTGCTTCTAGAGTAGGTCTTTTCTTATAGGTACCTAATTATTATAATGTGTTTTTTTTAATTACGAGTGTATTCTTCTAGGTAGGTAGCTAAGCACCGCTCCATATCGAAGTGGAAAAACCGATTGCACTAACCATGTGCTTAGTATTTACAAAGTCTTGCAAAATGTGATATTATTATTTTCACTTCAGTAGCTTAAACATGTAGGTTTTGCTGCCTGAAATCAGTGAGCAAAATCGGATTTTGCTCACTGATTTCAGGCAGCAAAACCAAAGTGAGACAAAGTAACTTTTTAATTATTTTTTCAGAAAGCCGCGAACATCTTATTTAGCCTTTCGAAACATTCACACTCTATCTCTTTCCCGCCATCAGAAAGAGAGAGAGAGACAAAGACCAGCCCTTTCGAAGTTCCGATTTTGAATTCGACCTCAAAGACAAACACGTTCGGAATTTCGTACTAACTAAAGAAATTTTGCAAAAAGATAATTATGTCTATAAATGTAATTTATTGAATTTTTAACTTATTGTTGTATTTAAACGAAAATAAGTATTTACTGCGAATAAAACTGATATTTAACCTGTAAATATTTATTATCTCCTAAAGTGTTCTCGCTGCTGAAGTGAAAAGTTATGTGTGTTATACGAGAGCAAAGTTTTTGCATCTCGTGCCTTTGAATCCCTCGCCACACTCAGGATTCAAAATCAGTAGTCGAAGAAAAAAACGACTTTGCTCTCTTGTTGCACAAATAACTATTTTCAGTTAGTGATAATAATAACTAAGCTTGTTTCTAATCAAGCCTTGAATTGTCTTGCCTCAGTCGTCGCAAAGTAGAGCCGTCTAATTAACAATAGACAATAGACAATGTTTTTATTGTGACAAAAACTTAAATATTTACATGACTTAAACCTAAACACTGAAAACTAAGTTTTTGCCACAAGCCGGCTCCAGCTCAGCATGTTGCCGATTGTTGTTGTTGTTGTTTGTTGATTAGTAGCTATACTTACAGTCCCTTACAAGAAAGAAAGTAAGTAGTTGTCAACAAAGCGGCCAAGTGCGAGTCGGACTCGCCTATGAAGAGCAGCAAGTAACATAATATAAAATTAGCTCCATTTCAACGACGTCTGCCCTCACGCTTACCCGAGCGGGCAGACACGGACGGGAACCTGTCCCCCGCGCGCTCCGCACTCGCTACCGATCAAGACACGCCCCACGCGAATTATAATTATTATTTACTTATGGCACCTATTATAGATTTATTATTAGAAAATAATAGTTCACGGTTTATGCATAAGGTTTATGTTTATGAAATTAAATGTTTTCTTTTACTTACTTATATATTTTTTATATTTGAGTTGATTGAATGAAAGGTAAATTGCGGTTTACGATTTATGACGTAAAAACTACTTACTAGATCTCGTTCAAACCAATTTTCGGTGGAAGTTTGCATGGTAATGTACATCATATATTTTTTTTAGTTTTATCATTCTCATAATAGTAGAAGTTACAGGGGGACACACATTTTACCACTTTGGAACTGTCTCTCGCGTAAACTATTCAGTTAAGAAAAAAATGATATTAGAAACCTCAATATCATTTTTAAAGACCTATCCATAGATACCCCACACTTAAGGGTTTGCTGAAAAAAATTTTTGAGTTTCAGTTCTCTAAGTATGGGGAAACCCCAATTTTTTTTTTGTGAAAAATCTTAATGCGGTTCACAGAATACATCTACTTACCAAGTTTCAACAGTATAGTTCTTATAGTTTAGGAAAAAAGTGGCTGGGACATACGGATGGACAGACAGACAGACAGACAGACATGACGAATCTATTAGAGTTCCGTTTTTTGCCATTTGGCTACGGAACCCTAAAAATGACGTATTATACGGTTGTCAAGTATCTAGTTGTCAGTCATCAGGCTAGAGTTGATGATAATTGCTAAAGGTGATAAGCACATTTAGGCTGGAATTTTTATCCATCCGACAGAGGCTTTAATTTACGATTTGAATTGAATTTACTGCTGATTTAATCACTGTTTCGCATCTGGTTACATTGTCGCTTGCAAGAATGATCTAACTAGAACATGATGTAGGTACATTTCGAAATAGTAGGTAACATAAATTTTCCTAGATGTTCGGATATAATTACAAAATAATAGGGGGATAAATAATCCTGTGACTTATAAAGAACGGTATGTTCGTGTTTACGATCAAACCAACGCTATTTTTAACCGGCTTTCAAAAAGAAAGAGGTTATCAATTCGGTCTGTAATGTTTGTTCACCGATTACTCAGCCAATTGTGCATTGATTTTGATGATTATTTTTGTATTTGGTAGATCATACTTCAGAAGTGGTCTTATATAAATTTTATCGAAATCGATGTAGTACTTTGGTATTTATGACAAAATAACTGGTAAAATATCATCCAAGCGCCTGTAGAAAAGTGAACGGCAAGTCGCGTATATTGCATACTTTGAAGTCGGTTTTTTCAGTATGTTAAACCATTATTATGTGACGGGAACTGTATGATAGAATAGATTAGCAATAATAATTCGTTCGATAGAGTGTTTGGTTATGCCCCATCTATAATTGAGTTTTAGCGGGAACGTCATGAGAACATTTTATTCTATTTTCCTATAATGTTGAATAATAATGCTATAGAAATGGTGGTGTTTTATTCAATAAGTGTTTGATCAAGTGCGTGGGTGTGGGTAAGTGAAATAAAGCGGTGAAACTTGTCTTTTCACGTTGTCAACAAAACTTCATAGAAGCTTCCAGTAAAGTCACCACTTCTACTTTACTAAAGCACTACTAGAATTTGAAAATAACTGTATACGTGACTTAAATTGTGACTAGAACATTTAATATGATTAGGTACATAATTTGACTTTATTGACATTTCCATTCTAAATAATTTTGAATTCATTGTAATTAAGTATGGTTTTGACGTATTTACCATTAGTGTAATTCATATCAATGGTGCTTTGAATAAAAAAAATACTCAGAAACATAAAGTAATCTTAATACTTGATACTGGCAAATACTCTAAGCGGGTCCAAATTCAATTAAAAAAAAATGGTACGTCAATTGAATATTGATTGTCTTTGTCATTGTCATGTCAGTGTTGCTATTCATCTTTCATAGTTTTGATGTGTGGATTTTTATTATTTATGGTTGCTAGTAATTTGTAGGTAATTGTAGTTGGTTGTTATAATATTATAGGTAATGTATTTTGGGTTCAGAGGTGGTGGCAAAGCAAAAACTCTGCAGATCATCATCACCAACCAAAATTAAAAAACCGTACCAACTCTCTCTGTTTGATGGTTGTACTAAGTGACATTGGCGGAGTCGTTAATACGAAGAGTACAAAATAAGAGTTGAAGTTGTTGACTAATCGTGTTTGTGAAAAGAAAATGAAATCCATCTTATTTACTAGTTTCATGTTTGCGTTGTTGTAGTCGGCCAACACGATGTGTGATAGCGACGACCCGAGCGAGGGCCGGTCAGGCATGGACCTTACTGGGTTTTTATTTGGAAACATTGATGAAAGCGGTCAGCTTCTGGACGATGGTCTACTGGATGGGGAGTCAAAGCGTATGTTGTCTTCTCTTTCGAGACTTGGATTGGGCTCTATGCTTTCTGAAGTTCTCGAGGGAGAGGAGATTTCTAAAGAGGACCAAGAGAAAGGTAATTGATGATAGGATGATTTTTCTACTGGTATCACAATGTGGTAGTGTAGATAATCTTGGAGTAAGTACTGCTTACTACTTGTATTCACACTGTTAAAAGGAAATGTTGGCACAGATGCTAGCTAGGGTCATTAAATTATGCAATTTCTTATTGCATGGATGTAAGCGACATTTTTATTAGTAGTTCTACTAACAGTAAACGAGCACAAACTTTTGCAAAAAGTTTATGGTTGCGAGATCTACTAGGTACTATATTGGAAATTCGTGTTGAGAATTCAGTATTGAATGTTTTTGCCAAATGTTATCAAAATCGGTAGACTAATAATCTTATGTTAAATGCAAAACTTACTTAAAAGTAGCCAAAATCTATTCAGTCTATTGTACTTTTAATAAGTGCTCTGAAGATCTCATATAAATGGCATTATTACTTGTAGTTATTTCAATGATTTATTCAGTCTACCCTTGAAAATGAAAGAAGTAATTTATCTTATGCAATTGTTTTTTTTTGTTTCATGTTTGGCTAATTGTATTTACCTTTTACATTTACATTTGTGACCTAAACATGTATTTTTAGAAGATGTAGATGATTTATTTATTTAAGACCAACAAAACACACAGTTGAACAAAAGAAAAATAGAGTACTTATAGTTACTTAATAAATTAGCCAATAATAGGTCTTATCTATGGTATGTATTTGTGAAGAGAATATGAGTAGATGGAACAAGTTTGACAAGATATATTTATAAAACGAGTATGAATGAGCAAGTTGGTATGGATCAACATAGGGCAATCCTATCACATATGAAACTAGCTGTAACTTGTAACTTTGTATGCATAAGTAAAACTATCAAAAATATAAATCACTATCATTAACAATTATAGATAAAAAAGACATTGTAAATACTGAAAGAGGATATACAGAATCTACAATAATTTTTATAATGATCTGTTCAGCCATTAAAGGCCTTACCCAAAAACGTTACTTAACTAATCATTGTCTTAAATTCTCTGTCTTCTTTCTGCAAGTGTCATTACGTGTCAGAGAGAAGTTGGACAAAATTTGTTAAATACGGTAAGGCCATAAATCTTAAATGCTACAAACAGACAAAGAGCCAGAGTTCTCTTTGCTTTTATAATATCAGTTAGGATAACACCTGTAACTGAGTTGAAAGTGGTACGAGTCAGACATATTGTGTCAGGATTAAGGCCGTAGCTAGGAATTCATTTCGGGGGGGGGGGGGTTAGCCAATGGAATGGAATCATAATCATAGCAGGGGGATTTTTGATAATGGCCGGGATATTTTGGGGGGTTTGGGGGTTATAAACCCTCCCCTGCCTATGGTCTTGGTCAGGATCTTAACAAGTGGAAAGGTATATTCTCTGTCTACCTGGGAAAAGGCGTAATTGTTAATAGCTATCACTGTTTCATCAGTAACTGAGCAGCCAAATAAAATCAATATCAAATTAGTTCATAGCACTTGACATTGGCATAGCACTTGGTTTTGAGGTCATTGACTAATCAGTCTAATAATTCTCAACTAAAAGAGTTATAAAATGCATGATTGTGTTTCACATTGAAAATATTAGTGTTTTTTTCAGATTATAATCAAAAGAGTCCTTCTGCAGTAGATTTTTTTGACATTGACGATGCTGTAGAAGATGTAAAAGTAAGTTCATGATAAAGGTAATACTTGTTTTTTATACCAATATGATTCATTTCATATTTTCTACAAAATTAGAATTTAATAGAGAAATCAACATTAGAGCTTTGAATTTAATTTCTATTTATATTTTTCACTTTAGCTCTCTAACCAACTGCAACAAGAAGGTAATGTTTTTTGAGTGTAAAAACTTGTTTCTTTATCAACTCTTCCTCTTTTCCTGGGTATTTTAAAATTATTCATTCCTTCATTTTGAGACATAGATATGTACATAAAATTTACATCTTGTACCGTAGATTTTTTTTACTTGGCTTCCCGAGAGGTAGGGTGGGTCATGTTTTTTCTGTATGTTTCTATGTGTAAATAGGTATCTTTTAGATTTAACGAGATCCATCCTCAGCCACACCGTTGCTTAACATCAGGCGAGTTGTAGATCTATCTTGCATAAAAAAATATAAAAAAATTACTTCTTTTAGATCACATTTTTTCTAATTACCTATATTGACCAATTTTAATATGCAAAGTGATATTAGATATATAGTTTCCTCCTAAGTGCTAGGTTACATTTGGTGATGTTATTTTTTTATGAATAACTGTCTGTTGACCAATATATTGTCAATTTTATAACTGTCAGATATAGTTGTTTTTAGCAAATAAAGTTGTAAATAAATACATTTTTCATTTTCATAAGTAAAGCTTACACCTACTCCTATAATGGTAGATACCAATTATTGACCTATACATCCAAATATTGCTTGCAAAAACTATGAAACATAATCCATGCTAACAATGATTATTGAATTAAGAGTTTTTTTTAATACATATTGCTGGAAATTTCACACATCTTGCTGAAACTAAGCAAAGCTTTTACTATGGAAACTAGATGGCTGATAAAATACATATTATATACTTAAAAAAAACATACTCATGATACACATAGAAACACCCAGACACGGAACAAACATCCACTCTCACCACACAAATGTCAGTCCTGAGTGGGGATCGAACCCAAGACCTACAGCTTAGCAGGCAGACATACTACCAACTGAGCTACGAGACCAGTCAGTTTGATTGTCAGTGATTAACTGGATTTGACAGAATATTAAAATCTACCATTACCCAAAAGGATTGTAGAGAGTGCTTTTGTTCTAATCTCCTTTAATGTAGAAAAATGTGCATACAACATTCTAGAATCAGTATTTATATTTGAAACATAGGGTTTGGGTATAAAATATATGTGTACATGTGTTTCTTGTGTTCTTTTTAAAATTAATGATATCTTGTAATAAGAGTGATAATACTTACAACAAAAGACTGGTCACCAAAACTATATTATTACAAGACATGTAATGTAACAAACACGGGCTTTAGAATACAAATGACAGTGGCTGGTGGTTGTGTATTTTTTTTGTTTGTCAGTTATTTATAAGTAAGTACCTTATCATCAAATTATGTGTGTACGTTTTTTGTTGTAATGTTGATGTTATGTTTATAATGTAACATATGTTGTTGATTTTAAGGATTGGGGCTTATAGAAAAAAATCGGTAACAGTCAATTAGCAGTTTTTTTTGCTGTGGTTATTGTATTGTCTTTTGAATTATTTAAAATCAACAACAAAGGATGTAATGTCATTATTAATTCCATATTTGGTATAAGTTTGCACTTATTTTTTTTTTTTTTTTTTTTTATTTAATTTTATTCTCCACAGACACCAGGGTCCGTGACCTTTGTCATAATTACAAACTATTGTTTACTAATTATCGTTACGGGAAAATGATTTTATTTTAATTTAAGTACTTATTACTATGTTGCGTGCATACCACGAGCAAACCAGCGACCCGCAAGCAGCACCCGATCACGAGTATGACGCATGTGCCAGCCATCGCCCTCCTCAACCATATGTTAGGAAAGAGGGCGACCCGCCACACGACGCCGCCGCAAGAAGGAGCCTTCGATGGTGAGCATGAATGCTCAAGGTATGCACACAACTCTTATTTCTAACTACTGAAATACTAGTATTTCTGTGAATGCAGTCACTGGTAGAGCCCGGTTTTAGATGGGGTTTCCAGATTATCTATTTGCCCTCGGTTGATCGGACTCTATCAGCGACTGCACTCACATCGTCTAATTACATAAATCTGTCGCCTACTCTCGGCCCAGGGCCTCCATCACCGCCGCGTTCCGATCTTTAATGGCCATCTCTAAATTGTACTCTCTGATGGTCTGCGGTGAAGCAGCCGACGCACGCCGCACGAATCGACTGATTGCATCGTCTTCGGTATCATCAGCGTAATATGTGAAAGACCCGGTATGCCTCGATATCGCAACAACCGCGTGTGGGACACTCTCGTGCAGCTTAATTTTTGCCTTGGTCTTGATGGCTATAACCGACTCGTATGTTAGTCCCTGAGCTTCATGGATTGTAAGGGTACGTGACCCCACGCCTTCCCCATAGCCCTGGCTGATAAGGGTCTCCTTTTCTTCCTGTGTATGTACTAAGAAGAGGGTGTTGGGGAGGGCGCTGGGTATTTGCGCACCCTTATACTGTCTGTGCTCTAGAGATCTTACACGGGGAGTTGAGGAATATATACCGGAGTATATTTCCCTCAGCGCATACGCAACGTCCATTGGGTTCCGATGTGTGCAGAGCAACTCCTGGCTGATGGTTGTGACCAGGTTTGGGCGATGGTACCTCATTTCGAAGAGATTTTCTCTATCGATATAAGGCAGTTGATTGACATCTCCGATGAGGATGAGTTCGCCAGCACCAGACAGCCGTGAAGCCATTATTATAGCTCCAAAATGGTTCATAAGAATAATTTATTTATTTTAATAAATAACGAACTGTTTGTAGAAGTTCTTATCAAATAACTACTCTCTGGTTCCTATGAGCATATTTGTAAACAAGAGTAGAGAGTATAAATTTTCTTTGGTATTTCGGGATAAAGTATAAAGATAACTCTCAGTACTAATTTTCTTTGAAAGATAAAAGAAAAACAGAATGCGACAAGGTGTCATATCAAATATTAAAGACCACAAAAATACTCTACGGCCACAACACAGTTTGTTTCACATAGAAGTACTATTTATATGTATACATACTACTAGTCTGCTCCTTATACTTTGTTTCAATTCACTAGTATTGTACCTATTTGATAAAAATATTTTGGTTCAGTAGTTTATTAACATGTTTTTTTTTAACACAAATAAGTCCGCGTTTGATCACCAACTCGCCTATTTTAAATTTATTTTAATTATATTATTCTGGCGCCTGGTGATTGAAGTTTTTTCATAGAAAACTTTTCATTTTAAACAATTTCAATTTACTATTTATAAAATCTAACTTTACTCACAGGATTACTTAGAGTCAAAATCTCTTACTATAGTTTCAACTACATTCCGTTGTCATATTTAAAAGGAGCAACGTAGACATCACTCACGTTTGTCATCTCGATGCCGTGCGGAATTTTATTTTAAAAATGTTTAATTATTTGTTTAAAAAAAAATGTTTTGTTTCACAAATGTTTTTTTAGTTTTACTAAAAATAAGTGCTAACTTGATTGTAGTGCCGGGAGTATTTGTCCTCACATTCTGTGTTAACACTAGGAAATACATAACACTAACCAACACACTGGGGACACTGAAGCACCATATAAAAGCACATTGGTGATGGACATGGACACACGCATTAGAGAGACAGATCCATTGGCAGATTGTCCACAGACGGAAGGGCTGGAAAGTTGGTCCAGTAGGGAGAGCATTTTCCAACAGCTGGAGCCTCAGAGTGGGAATGAAGAAGGATATGAGGGGGATATGGAAGGGGATGGGGGTCTCATGCCGCCTCCGTCTACCATTCCGTGAGTATACCACTGAGATTTATTTTACTTATTCCTTATACATAACCATCTGTTGTACTGATGGTTCAGATTCTAGGTGGCATGGAGTTGTTATGAGTACATGTTTAATATCAGGCAAGGTATATCTTGTTTGAATGAGCCTTTCAGGTAGACACTATTAAGTATTCACCTTTTGGGGCACAACTTAAAATATAGTATACTGAAAAAAATGCAACAAGTAATATAACAAAATACCCAACTGCATAAGAGTGATTTCCGTATTATTACTTATGTTTGATATGTTGTTGAGAGTACAATTTTTGTGAAAACTATAATTACTCTGTATAATTTATTTAAATGATCATTCTTTAGAATATTGAAATGAAACAAATTTTAACGGATTTATCGCGTATATTTTACATAATTTAGTCTCACCTGTGACCACGGACGCTGCAAAATGTTCAGAACATCCGGTCATAAAATTAAAAAATACATCATAACTTTACTTGTATGGCCTTTTTGTATCTTATAATAATTATTTGACATTTTTATTTATTTATTATTTGTTCACACGTTGCAGTGGAAGACCATCAAGATCAGAAAAGCAGAATAACAGCGATAAAAGACTTGAAACCCCATTGGCTGCCATGCTGCCCTCAAAATACGCGAATGTTGATGTCACTGAGCTGTTTCCTGATTTCAGGCCTGATAAAGTAAGTGTTAATAACAAAGTTAAATAAAATAAAATAAAAAGGAATAGACACGCTAAACGATTATAAAATATTTAGCTGTACAAAGTTCTACATTTATAAATAAATGTAGAACTAATAAATAAATAATAAATTTATTATTTACATATTGTAAATAATAAATAAATTAATTAAATAATAAATAAATTTATTATTTACATATTGTACAAGTAATACATTTATTGCCTAGGCTACCAAATTAACGTAACACACTTCGAGTTTTTCAGAAAAAAAAGTAAATTGTATACCATTTATGACAATCTACTTCCTTCCCTGTTTTCTTAGAATTTAATCTTATAGGGTTGGCGTGAATAAATATCTAGATTTATTCTTTATGATCAAACAAGCTATTTCACATATAAAAAAATAATCTGATAAACGCAGCAATTATACTATTAAAACGTCACAGAGAGGTGTGTGTATAATTTTGTGTGTCTAAATTTATCACGTCATTGTCTCTTCCAGGTCTTACTGTTCTCCCGCCTTTTCGGGCCAGGCAAGCTGTCGAGTTTGCCTCAGATATGGCGTGGAGTAAAGAAGCGTAGGCGACGCAAACGTAGCGGCAGCACTAGCAGCGATACGCCACCTGTAGCGCCTGAAAACCAGGAGGTACAATATGCTAGCGATGATGAGGAGAAACTGTTGAAGTAAGTGATGATATACATATATAATTTTTTATGATATTATGTTTATATCTGATATAGTGCAAAATTATCAGTTGTAGAGGAAACAAGTGCAGCTGCAACTGTAGCCAACACATCAAATTATGAAAAACGTTTTTAGGGTTCCGTACCCAAAGGGTAAAAACGGGACCCTATTACTAAGACTTCGCTGTCTGTTCGTCCGTCCGTCCGTCTGTCACCAGGCTGTATCTCATGAACCGTGATAGTTAGACAGTTGAAATTTTCACGATGTATTTCTGTTGCCGCTATAACAACAAATACTAAAAAACAGAATAAAATAAATATTTAAGGGGGCTCTCATACAACAAACGTGTTTTTTGCTCGTTTTGATCAATATTGATAACGGCAACAGGTAGACGCATGAAATATTCACAGAATATTGAATTATATTATTCACTTTAAAGTAAATAATTAAATTAAAATAAAATTAATATTTCAGGGGGGCTCCCATACAACAAATGTGATTTTTTTGCTGTTTTTATAGATAATGGTACGGAACCCTTCGTGCGCGAGACCGAATCGCACTTGGCCGGTTTTTTTATTAATATTGTATGCATTGGATTCTGCTGTATACTGCACAATATAGGGGTCAATAGTTTTTACTGTCTACCCATAGTTAGCGAGCTTGTTGGACTATGTTATAATTATGTCATTGTCTTACAAGTATAAGTTTAGAAAACTCAAAAAATCCCGTTAAAAAATAATTAAGCTGAACTGATTTTGATGAAACATAGCTATGAATACTCTTGATGAAATCCTCTTTCATACAAAAAAAAAAAAAAAAACTAGATCAAGATCGGTCCATCCGTTTCACATACAGTCATACAGATACATGTTAAACTTATAACACCCCTCTTTTTGAGTCGGGGGTTAAAAATAACAGGCTCATGCACAGAAGTGGGAGTGTTCATAAGCATGGGCTGATTTAAGAAGCAGAATAATACCTATATTTCTTCTGCCATACATTATCTTCTTTGTTAAAAAATAAATAAATACCTGAATACTAATTACGAAATAATTACCCCCGCTCCGGATTTTGATGCATGCACCTGATGCAAAGGTTGTCCATTGCCATTCAACGAGGAAATGCGGCGAGTGTCATGGGCACCTTTGCGTCGGGTACAGTCAGGGGTGGGCTGTTTGACTGACTATGTAAACTTTTATTATATGTCAACTTTGACGACAATTACGAAATTACATGATGATAATTATTATGGACAATAACATTTCAATGAGTATCAAATATCTGGTTTTGTTTGAATTTTATTTAGATAAGAAAATTTGATATAAGTTTTAATTTAATTCCAGACCCATGGAAGAAAACCAGCAGTCATCTACAGATAACAATAACTCTAGCAGTGGCGACAAATCTCAGCGGCCTGCGCCCGCGCACTGGCGCTTTGGACCGGCACAAGTGTGGTACGACATGCTCAACGTGCCCGAATCTGGGGAAGGATTCGATTATGGATTCAAACTCAAGGTGAGAAGGTTTATTTTGGGAAAAGTTCATATTTTGGGGGGAGGGGGCAGCGAGCGGGGCTGCCACTTCTATAATACAACACAAACACAACCAAACGCTGCGCTATTTCGCAACGAATATACTCGTAGATGATATATTTGCCTATAGTGATTTAATTATATTGATTAGATAAAAAAAAACATTGACGTTAATTCATTAACTTTTAACTAGCTTAAATATAATTTTAATGTTTACCGCATGCTAGAAGAGCTTTGGGCCTGCTAATTGCAGTCGATTATTTAGTTTTGTAAACTTTATTTATCTTTGCCCAGGAACCATCTCCAGAACAAGAAAACAAGCCAAATGAAACGGAGGAAGTGCCAAATGAAGAGAACGTTGAAAAAGAGTCGTCAGAGAGCGCTGACAGCGGCTTCCCGGATGATTCCTTCCTTATGGTGTCGCAGTTACAGTGGGAGGATGACGTCATTTGGGACGGTAGCGAGATGAAACATAAGGTTTGATATTGTGTTTACATTTCAAAAAAGACGAGATCAGTACATAACCAGTACATCTATACATATAATATAACTGTAACAAATTTGTGAAATTTTTCTGCTTTGCTTTTGGACTATTTCTGTTTGCTATCACGTTGACTTCGGATTTTCTATTTTGGACATTGATTTAAACATTGTGATTTGGACTCGATTTTGGTGTTTGTTGTTATATCGTATAAACTCTGTTTCAACATGTCAAAAAGAGGACAATTTTGGCTCATCATCTGAAAAAAATGATTGACTGAAGATTCACTTTTTTTGTGATTGAGTGAAAGTTATTGTAACAAAAATATGAAATGAAAGAAAATTGACCTTTCGTAACATTGTATCATTTCAAAATACCTACATCATCAAAGTTTAAGTAACATTTTCTAATCAGAACTTTAATCCAATGCATAATACATATTCAAATCGATCAAATACTCATGCAAACTTGAATCGATTTATCGTGAGTATCGAGTACCGAGTCGTATGGTTACATCACTAGTTACGTTGCGAAGACAAATGTGAAAACGGGCCTTCTACTTTGTGATGACTAGCAGGGGACGGCTTAAAAAAATCCGGAATAATGGGATATTCAATGTATGTATCATGTTTGCAGGTGCTCGCTCGCCTGAACAGTAAAAGCAATGCTGCCGGATGGGTGCCCACGTCGGTCAGTCGGACGGCGCAACAGTTTTCACACCCGAGACCTCAGCCGCCGACGCCGCTCCAATCCAAGACTGCTACGTAAGTTGGATGGATGCTTGTTAAGCTGCCATGAGTCCCTTGCATCAGGTTACGTGTAATAGTGTCTTTCGGACCTACTAACAGTGGTCATTGTGTTCCCATTGTCCCTTCTCCTAAATATAGCTGATATCCTCCATACCAAATTTCATAATGATTGATATAGGCAGCTGTTTTACCTTGAAAAGGTAATAAAGAGTTTTCTTTTATAATATTACATATTATTTGTTGTTATCGTAATAAAATCCAATTACATTAGATTGAGGTTTCACCAACTTAGTTACTTTCGCTTGTATGATGTCTGTTAACATTAGATGCGTCCGTGGTTTCGACGGATTGGTGATAATAAGTTTTTACAATATTTATATAAAAAACAATAAAAACATTATAGGCGGTAATGGCTACAGACTCAGAAACCTCCTGACAATTCGTGCCGTGTCTAGGACGACCGCCTTCTGAATCCGACCCTTGATCCAACCATCAAGCGAGAGCCTCATAAGATGTTGGTCAAGGCTCTTCGCTATTAAACCGTTTTCACCTTTTATTATTATTATTATTATATCTATATCTATCATGTTTTGTAATGATCTATTCAACTGTTTAACTAAAATGGTAATAACAAAGAGCTCATTCTAGATACTTGCTCTTTCGTTGATAATATTAGATCCCTTGGATTTGATTTATTTCTTACATTTACACATTTCAGCAATTTCAAGAAGACATGAACAATCCAATATCAGTTGTCAAGGATTTGGCGAATTCATGGAATTGGGCAAATAAATGCAAATGTAAAATAAATTAAATTCTGTCTTCAGGCCAAATGCAGCAAACCAAGCTTCCAATTCCATTGATGGCGAAGACAACACTTGGTACAGCATATTTCCCGTGGAGAACGAAGAACTGGTCTACGGCACTTGGGAGGACGAAGTTATATGGGACGCCGAGAACATGACCAAAGTGCCTAAACCAAAGATATTGACGTTGGATCCCAACGATGAAAATATTATACTAGGGATACCAGATGATGTTGATCCCTCTAAGATAACTAGAGGTAGGAGTAACTTTTAATATTATAACTCCATAGAGGTTAAATAGTAAAGGGTAAAATTACAAACTCGACAAATGGCAAATGTGCAAGCATGATGCCAACATCATGCAAAAAAAAGGGTAAAATTTGATATGTACTACAATTTTTGATTTTTTGCTAGAGGAAATAGATTTCTTTTACATCAACCGTGCTTTATCCTTTTCTTTCATTGCTTACCGCTAGTCAGTGGGTGGTCAAACTGTCTTGAATCTAAGAATCTAATGAGTAATCTGTCTAACCATTTGGTTTCTGGCAAACTTTATAATTTGAGACAAATGTTTAGCTTAAGTGTCTACTTTCAACATAACAGTTAAATGCGAACGTAACAAATGCCTCCTCAATTTCTTTACAGAACGCGGACCAGCTCCAAAAGTAAAGATACCACATCCTCACGTAAAGAAATCAAAAATCCTTCTTGGTAAGGCGGGCGTTATCAACGTACTGCAGGAGGACGCGCCGCCACCGCCTCCCAAATCACCTGACAGGGATCCTTTCAACATTTCTAATGATGTGTGAGTACTGATTTCGTTTGTTTTGTCCATTTCATAAAAAAAGAAGGTAGACTATGATTTCTTAAAAATAGGTAAATAAACACATCTATGTCGTTGTTGCTAGCGTCCAATATAATATAGCAAGGTTTCGTTCAAAGTGAACGTACGGTATGTTGTAACGAATAGGCCTAATCAGTCGTGCATACGTTACTCGCTATCTATGACGCTCTATCCGTGAGGGTAGTATAAGATAGAGATAGCATAAGCGATAGAGAGGCACGATCGGCCTAAGCGTTCGGCTTGTGACGCATCTATCATGACGTCATCACGTAAAATTCGTCCGTAAACTGACTTTACAGACAACCATTTTTTTATACTAATTTAAATTGTGTTTTTTAGTGTACCGCACACGTTTTGGTTTTGTTTAGTGCTTTTTATAGTGCTTGTTTCTTTTGTATGATATTTCGCTCGACTTCCTCCATGCTTTTAGTCTACGCGCTAAGACTAACTCTAGATTAGCTCTATACTTATCTCTGTTTAACATACCATATGCCAATTTTTTTTTTCTTTTACAAAAATAATCGTTAATTACAGCTTTTACCAGGCGAAATCCCAAAACCCTCGTCTGAAAGTGGGCACGCAGCTCATACAACACAGCACTCCGGTGGTCGAGCTGCGAGCGCCGTTTATCCAGACTCACATGGGGCCGGCTCGCCTGCGCGCGTTCCACCGGCCCGCCATGAGGAAACTGTCGTACGGCCCACTCGCGGCGCCCGGACCGCATCCCGTGCAACCTTTGATCAAACATATCAAGAAAAAGGCTAAGGTAAGATATATGACCGCAGCATCACATCACATCAGACGAGATGTTGCGTCGCAGGCCTAGTTTTTTCCCCCGACTGGGTAAGAGGGAGGGTTATGTTTGTGAGTGTATGTATGTATTATAATTATATGTATGTATGTTTCTATATGATCGCCTACAGTCTTAAACGGCTCGACCGATTTTGATGTGCAAGTTGTCGTTAGATTCGTCTTCACTCCTTGAGTGTCATAGACTATATTTTTTTTTGTAATAACAATAATAATACAAATACCGCACGATTTTACGCATACTTAAAAATTAAAGTATACTCAACAGTGTAACAAAGTCATAAGTTAGACTGCAAAAACCGCTTTTATGTAGTCGGGTATTTTGTTTGTTTTTTTAAAAGATACTTGTTTTTCATTATTTTTGTTTAAAACGAATAAGTCCTCGTCTTTCAAATAACTCGTCTTTTGGAAAGCGTGGATGTGGTTGATGATGAAACACGCAGACTTAGAAAATACCTATTCACTCTGACCTTGAAAAGTAAAAAGACTGGTTTGAAAAAAACCCGAATAATTTGTTACCATTTTTAGTTCAGATTATTGAGTCGTGATGATAGTCTTCTAACTCGCTCTTTCCATCTAATATCCTTTTATTTAAGTGACAAAGTTATGCAACTATTTGGAATGAAACTAAAACCTATAAATTTTCACTAAAAGGATTGGAGCCCTTGCACACATATGATGCATCTGGCTTAATTATTCGATTGAATTTGATCTACGCTTGAGCATTGTACATAAATAAAAACATTATGCTTACAACACATATTTTAAACTGGTATTGCAAACTTTAAACCTGATATCATTTAGATGCAATCTTGGTCAAGGTGTATCATCTGGCGAATAGACGACCAACCATAAAATTATTAATTTTAAGACATGAAAAATCTATGTTAATTATTTAAAAATACTTGGTTTATTTGCAAAGCAACGCGAAGCTGAACGTCTCGCGTCAGGCGGCGGCGACGTATTCTTCATGAGAACACCTGAAGATCTGAGCGGTAGAGACGGCGAACTGGTCCTTGTGGAGTTCTGCGAGGAGCATCCCCCTCTCATCAGTCAAGTCGGCATGTGCACCAGGATCAAAACCTATTACAAACGGACCGCTACAAAGGTACTTATATATAGGTAACATACTAGCTAACGGTGAGCGAACACCTGGGTCCTTATTCCGTATGACCATCGGTTGTGACTAGACGTGGATGCGTTGACAATGAAAATTACACTTTAATTTTAAAAGTCTAGTCTAATTTTCATTGTCACACACCCACGTCAATTTCACGTAACGTGGCCGATGGTCATACGGAATCAGGGCCCTGGCAGACCTCCAACTCGATGGTCATACGGAATCAGGGCCCTGGCAGACCTCCAACTCGATGGTCATACGGAATCAGGGCCCTGGCAGATCTCCAACTCGATGGTCAGATTGGGGTGTCATTCAAGGTGTCTTGGGCGAGATAAGAGAAGATTATCATATTCTTTTTCGGTCTCAGTGCGAACTAGAAAGCGATATCAAGTACACGTACGTGTTTATCCGTTTATAATATATCCGTTACCATCGTCTGGGTCTTATTTTTTTCTTTGTTGATTTTTTAGTTTTAATAAAGTTATAATAGACAATTGCACAAATCACCAAGGCTGCTGCACAATCGTCCATAGCGGGTGGGAGCGAGAATATAAGTGAGTGTTGACAGTTTATTAAGTCTCGGTAGAAGTCTCGACGAGACTTCTCCCCGTGAGTCTGTAAGGGGCATAAAACTCTTAGTGCTATATATGTAGAAATCAAATATCTATCAATAAAGATCCTACGTTCATTCCTAGGACAACGGGCCAAAGCCGGCGAAATACGGCGAGATTGCGTACGCGCACACGTCTCCTTTCCTGGGCATCCTACCGCCGGGCGCGACGCAAGCAGTCATCGAGAACAACATGTACCGCGCGCCTATATACGAACACATCTTGCCGATCACTGACTTCCTCATCATTAGAACCAGGTGAGATAATATAAAAAATTAAAATCTGCCAATGATAAACTAGCTTCTACTGGATCGTATTTATTTTCGACATTACATTTTTATTGAATCTTAAGTTAAAGTGTCGTTAGAATGAGAAAGGAAACCTATTTCACTGAGGAAATTACGTAGCGTACATTTAAACTAAGAAAAAAATATGTTAACCGTTTATTATAATTACGTTTTGAGGAAAGGTTAGGTCAAAAGCACCCGAAACCGACAAGCATGTATGAAGACATTGATTTAACTGGAAGAAGCGAAATACTTGTGTCAGGATCGTAGCAAGTTATAGTCTCTGCCTAACCCAATGGGGAAAAAACGTGGTTGTATGTATTTTAATTACTTGATTAATTGGCCAAGAAGTAATGCTTTTTGAGTGTATGCATATACGCATACTTTGTTAGTCAAGCGGTTTAATTGATTTCGCTGTGTCACTAGATTAAATATGATTGGTATTAATAATTAGGGTTCCGTACCTCAAAAGGAAAAAAAACGGAACCCTTATAGGATCACTTTGTTGTCCGTCTGTCTGTCTGTCCGTCTGTCCGGGTGTCAAGACCTGTAATCTCGGGAACGCGTTAAGGTATCGAATTGAAATTAAAACCATATCGACGGTTAAAAGGTAATAGGGTATAAACGACATTTTAGTCAAAAATGAGTTATGAATACTAAATGACAAAGCGGAAAATGAAAGTAAGATAGCATTCATAACTTATTTTTGACTAAAATGTCGCTTATACCCTATTACCTTTTAACCGTCTATACGCAGATCCATAGTCTCTTGCTGCAGATAGAAAAATCAAATTTCTCAGTTTTCGTTAAAAAAAGTTACAGAGGAATATGTCGTAAAAAACGCATATTTCGACACTCACAAGGGAATCAAAACTTATGGGGTACTTCCCGTTGACCTAGAACTATGAAATTTGGCAAGAAGGATTGTGTTAGAGTACACTTATAGGAAAAAATCCGAAAACTGGACATTTTCAATTTAATCAATCACAAAAATTTGGGTCTTTATGCAAGGAAGGAGGGTCCAAATTTTAAATGGCTTATCCTTATCTTAGCTTATATTATAATTACCGTATCATGTGGGGTATCATATAAAAGAGCATAATTAGCACAAGCTAAAACAGGTTCTTAAATATTTTTGCGATGTATATTTCTCGATTTATGAAGGAAAAAATAAAAAAAATATATATTCTCCATTTTATCTACTAGTTTGTATGGAACCCTCGGTGGGCGAGTCTGACTCGATCTTGTCTGGTTTTATTTTAATTTTAATATTACTCTTGTTTCCAGACAAGCGTATTATATTCGCGAGGTGGACGCAATATTTGTCGCCGGTCAAGAATGTCCTTTGTACGAAGTGCCTGGACCTAACTCCAAGCGGGCGAATAATTTCGTGCGAGATTTCTTACAGGTAACGAAAACAAACATGTTTAAAATTGCTTATAGGGAAAAAATATGTTTTTTTTTTAAATGATAAATGGGCGTGCGATTTAGATATTACCTGATATTTACGACGGATCCCAAAGGTAATTTTTAGTTTGTAATACAATAACTTGACATAGGGTGATTTAGCGATCGAGTACAAGCCCGTTGTGTCCAAAGAAAAAAATTTACGTATTTATTGCGATAAGCACATTTTGCTATTTGACCATTGTTAGCTCTGAGAATTATGTTCTTTGGACGTAACAATTATTAATGTCATTTTGTTTTTAAGCTCCGTCCAAATAGGGGTTATAAGTTTGACGTGTGTATCTGCATATCTGTGTATCCGTGTGTCTGTCTGTGTCATCGTAGCTCTTAAACGGATGGACTGATGTTGATCTGAATTTTTTTTCTTTGTTTGAAAGAGGGTTTGATCGCGAGCGTTCTTAGCTTTTTCATCAAAATCGGTTCAGCTGTTCTTTTTTTATCGGCTTACTTTTACTTATTCAGTAGTTATTTTGCGTTTTTCATACATCCTAACTATTTACTAGTGTAGCTGCGGTATTATTAAATTTATTTAATGAAATAAAAACTTATTTTTAGTAAAAATACAAATATACAATTTATTGACTCAGGCGTCGCTTTTCTGAAGCTAATTTTCAAATAATACGCTATTGAATTACAAAAAAAGCGTTATATCGAGTGGTGGGCGGGCCCCACGTGTCGATTCGACACTTAAATTACAGTTCGCCGCGCCTCAATAATAAATAAACACTGGAAAGTCCTATCGACAAGAGCGCCGAAATGCATAGATACACAAAATATTCAAGTGAAATGACATTTAGAAAGGAAGCTTTTTTGCTTCGTTGTTATTTAAATGAATAAGAAAGCTCACCGGTCTTTTTGGAAATTCATGAAGGCCTATGTCCAGCAGTGGACTTCTTGTGGCTGAGATGATGATGATCTAAATTAATACAATGAATGCATGTCAGATATTATAGCGTTACTGTGATTTCAGGTGTACATATACCGTCTGTTCTGGCGGTCCCGCGACAAGCCGCGCCGCATCAAGATGGATGACATAAAGCGAGCCTTCCCCTCTCACTCGGAGAGCTCTATAAGAAAGAGACTAAAGCTGTGTGCAGACTTCAAACGAACTGGACTCGACTCTAATTGGTATGTTGTATTGGCATCTCATTATAGGTTGACAGGGATACCGTCAGGGTGGGTAGTCTGGGTTCACCATAGATTCTTAGTAAAATAAACAATTTTAAGAGGTAAAAAAGTACTTGACTGCACTGTTTTAGTGGTGCAACTGATAGGCTTATCATCTGCTTAAGTGTATAAATAAATGTAAATAAAGTTTTCCCAAAAAAGTGTGGTTGAAGACTCAGCTCGATTTATTTAAACGAGCTTTGGAATAATTCTTGTTTGTAACAGGTAGGCCACGAAATCTTTTTTTTTTTTTGGGAATTTGTATTACCTTATTAATACAAAAATATGTGGCCTATGACACTCTGGATGTAATGACGACACCTCGCTTATCAAAATCGGTGAAACTGTTTAAGTTATTGTAGGTAATATAGAAACATACATACCTACACGAAAAAACATTACTATCCATTATATACATTTTATGCTATAATAAATTCTGAGTAATCGGGTAAAAGGTTGATATAAACGAACCTTACAACACAAATTTTCATCAAACCATCTTTATTCCTCAGGTGGGTTATAAAGCCAGATTTCCGTCTACCCTCGGAGGAAGAGATCCGCTCCATGGTATCGCCCGAGCAATGCTGCGCGTACTTCAGTATGGCAGCGGCGGAACAGCGGCTTAAGGACGCGGGATACGGAGAGAAGTTCATCTTCACCCCGCAAGAAGACGATGATGAGGAGCTGCAGCTTAAGATGGACGACGAGGTAATATTCAACGCAGGCCTTTATATCCACGACGATTGCAAAATGTGATTAAATTGACATTGCAAATTAGACTTTAACTTTATATCTCTTATTGTTTAATGTTTTTTAAGGTTTTCGCGATATTATTATATTACTTATTGAAATGCAACAAATTTTAACGAATTTATCGCTTTTTTACGGTTTTTTTTCTTATTTAATTTTCAATGTGATTTTCAATGTCAACATTGCCCGCGTAACATATAGGGGATATGTTATGCGTGCAATGTTTGTGGTAAATGGCGTCGATAATTTTAACGTGACCCCTCACGTTAAAATTATCGACGTTAGATTCGTCTCATGAGTGTCTTGGGTTACTTTTTTAGTATAGCAATATATTCCTCGTAAAAAAAAACTAGTTTAGCGCAATCCTGTTACTGTTGTTACATTCTTTGATTTTTAAATATAACCACTCTTGTCCTCTGCATAGGTGAAAGTGGCCCCATGGAACACGACCCGCGCCTACATCCAAGCCATGCGCGGCAAATGTCTCCTCCAGCTAACTGGGCCGGCTGACCCCACCGGATGCGGTGAAGGGTTCTCCTACGTGAGAGTGCCGAACAAACCGACGCAGCAGCCGAACGAGGAACAACAGCCGAAACGGACGGTCACAGGAACTGATGCCGATCTGAGGAGGCTCAGCTTGAACAATGCTAAGGCGTTGTTAAGGAAATTTGGCGTGCCTGAGGAAGAGGTAAATACATAAATATCGATATAAACAAAATATCGATATAATAATAAAATATATATATATATATATAATAACTAAAAATATTAATAATATTAAATATTAATATTTAAATATCGATATAATATCGATATATGGATATTTCGGCTCAAAACAGACGTGAGTGACCCGTAGTTTTTATTTAAAAACATAAATATCGGTGGACATTTTCGTACAGCCAAGTTTGTACTATGTCAATCATATACAAAATACAAACATCTTTATTTGACTCAATTTACATACATTGTTGTGCAAGTCCCTGACCCCCTATACTAGGTTTATTGCCTGTATTATAGGAGCCAGTGCCTTCCAAGTGACACATTTTATAATGTATATATATATATATATATATATATTACATTAAAGTTTGATTACGATACAATTTATGAGATGTTTATGTGTGTATATGGTTCATATAATATACTTTTGTAATGTAACACCGCTAATGTTCAACACATTTTATGTTCTGGGCGGGTCGCGGGTTTACCAACTGATATCTATTCTGAGACGCGTTTCAGAATCGTCTATTTTGCGTTTGGGGTCGTCCGTGTGTGCTTGTTTTTATAATTTTATGAAAAGACATAAGTCATCATCAAAATTTAAATAAAAAATTTCATCAAAGGTTTCATCAAAATTAGATAAGTAATTTTGTCAAAAACGCCCACAAAACATTTTTTAAAATTTTTGAGTTTATAATATTGATAAAATTTACCAAATACTGCCTAAATTTATGTACTTTATTATATCGTCTACAGATTAAGAAACTGTCTCGATGGGAAGTCATTGACGTCGTCCGAACTTTATCTACGGAGAAGGCCAAAGCGGGCGAAGAAGGAATGACCAAGTTCTCCAGAGGGAATCGATTCTCCATTGCTGAACATCAAGAAAGGTTAAACTTTTACTATGTATAATTTACTGCCAAATTGAACTTGCTCTGCTCTGTATCTTATTTTTGTTTGAAAGAGGATATCATAGTGTTCTTAGCTATGTTTCATCAAAATCGGCTCAGCCGTTTTTATTTATCGGGGGTTTTTGAGTTTTCTAAATTTATACTTATTTTATTCTAAATTAGCTGAAAATAATTATGATTGCTGCTGAAAATCATAATTATCTTCATTCAAAATTGAATCTTATACCAACAGTTCAAGAATTTTCATTTCATTTTAGATACAAAGAAGAATGTCAGCGAATTTTCGAACTCCAAAACCGCGTGTTGCAAAGCACAGAAGTTCTAAGTACAGACGAGGCGGAAAGCTCTGTCAGTGAAGAGTCAGATCTAGAAGAGATGGGAAAGAATTTGGAAAACATGCTCGCTAATAAAAAGACTACGGAACAGCTGTCCTTGGAACGAGAAGAAGCTGAGAGGGCTGAATTGAGAAAGATGATTCTCGGACAGTCAGAGAAGAAACCGCAGATTAACCAGTCTGATAATACTCAAACATCAAGCCAAGGTAAGTTATTTTGCCAAAATTTGGTTTAAAAACAAATATTATTTTAATTTTGACGATGTTTTCAGTAAATACATTTTATATTCACAATACAATCCTCAGTACAATTTCTCTAATTGGTATTGTGGCATTGGTATATCGCTGAAATAAAATCAAAATATCTCATATTTATTAATTGATATTGTTTCTTGATAATTTCGTGAAATTTTAATATGATAATTTAATCAAAATTTTGTAATTTGGGTACGACATAAACATCCTACGCCACAAAGAGTTATAGACTCTTTGTGGCGTTCTATACCACAAGTCGGACAATCCATACAACGTCGCGCTAATCACTAACATACGCAAGCAGATGTCTATATTTATTTATATATATAATTAATTATATATGTGCTTATTACTATACTTACTGATTTGTGGCTAATATTCCAGCGGGTCGCGTACTCCGCATCGTCCGCACATTCCGCAACCCGTCGGGTCAGCGCTACACTCGAGTAGAACTCGTACGTAAAGCGGCGGTCATTGAAGCGTACATGAAGATACGTAACACTAAAGACGATGCCTTCATACGACAGTTCGCAACTATGGACGAGACGCAGAAGGAAGAAATGAAACGAGAAAAGAGGAGGATTCAGGTAAAAAACAATCTGTGAACGGTTATATAATAATAAATTGACTTATAAAAATAAATTATATAATACATTTTTCCATACGGATCGGCAACGTTTATACAAATTATACCATTGTTAGGTGAAAACCATTTTCTCATTGCGTGAACAGTAAGGCTATCTCCACGATGCAGGCCAAATGTGGGTTGGCAGACGTGAAACATTTACAGGAACATTAATAACTTTTAGACATTTCGTCGCTATGTTTTCCTTCTCCATTTGAAGTTGGCCGCACTGAAAGATATGTACAGAATATCATAAAGACAAAGGTGAGTGCCTTGGAGTTTGAAACTGGAAGCCTTTCTGCTAGTTTTCCAACTAGGCTGCTTGACTCAAGTCTCATTTATTTGACTGTCATAAAACAGGTGATATTTTTTTTTAGTTTGATTGACTAATCAATCATGGTAAACTAATAATAATAAGCCGTCAACGCTAGTGTAGTGTAGTCTAAACTACATTTGGTAGCCTTGACGGCTTGACCGATTTATATTATGCGAGATTTTAATGCTATTACTACAAATTTATATAATCTTACAAAAATTTGAGCTCACCTAGTTGTGATATTATAATAATAGAGTGATTTCTGTATTTGTAGGAACAATTAAGGCGTATTAAGAGAAACCAAGAAAGAGAAAGGCTTGCCGGAAACGTCAGCGCCGGCCCAGCACTATCTTTCCCTGGGGACAGTGAGTTTTTTGTACCGATTTAATTATAAGACATATATAGACAAACTTAATTATCTTTACTCGTTTTGTTCTCATTTTGTCACGATTCTTTGCTGCTGGGACCAATCACTATGTCTGATACCACTATTAGGATTTTCATCTGGTGTCTTGTACACACATTGTGTTTGAGTAAGTTATTTGGCATGCTTCAATTTGATATGTCTTGCTCATTGCTTACGGCTGCACTCTTTATGCATTTACATTTTTGAATGAATTCATTCAAAATAATCATAAATAAATGCATAGATTTCACAAAAATTCATTCACGGACAAGTTCCTGGCTTTAACGCAATTTGTTAGCTTTTATCATTGTGCTGCATCAAAGTAATATGCTTGGTAAAATCGAGGCAAATGGTAACCTTTAATAAAACCAGTTAAGTAAATAAACCAGTTATTCGCTACCATTATAACATCGTACTTTTCCACAGATCTAATAAACATGTCCTCATCAGCCGACCTCGGGTCCCCCTCCTCGGGCATGATCCCTCTCGGTCAAATAAAGCAAGAGCCCGATCTAATGACTCCCTCCCGAAGACGTCACAAGCTGAAACCAGATCTGAAATTGAAGGTAAAGAGTGTAATGGTAAGCTGGTTCAAATTTTATTTGAACGATTTTTTAATTTTTATTGTGTTTGTTCCCCGGTTTTTTTTGACATGTGGCCATTTAAGATAGAATATTGACAAAGGAGTAAGTAAAATTGTCTATTTAGTGATAAGTAAGCATGCTATTGTAATGGCTGTGTTTTAACGTATTAATATGGCTTAGCTACGCTTTGAAGTTATGATTTGCCTATATTTGTTTCGCATATTGCAGGATTGTCAGGTTATTTCGACTCCATCAGTACACCAGCGTCTATCTACACAGCGTTCTGTCTAAAATGGTCACATCGATTTAAAATCTTCTGTTTCTTTTGTGTTGAATTCTCGCATATTCGAAGTAGCAGTATTTATGACCTCGCTATCTCGAAAATGTATTTAAAACTTGAGAAATATCTCGAAAGTTGTTAATTCTTCCAGTGCGGAGCTTGCGGCCAAGTAGGACACATGCGCACAAACAAAGCCTGCCCCTTGTACACTGGCTCGATGGGAGGTGGTAATTCATCTCCTCCAGAGAGTGAAGTGGAACCTCCGCCTATGGAACCTGATGAGGATGACCTTGGTTATGTCGATGGAACAAAGCTCATTTTGCCTCCTAAAGTTATGAAGGTATTTTAGTTCACTCTGAGATATTAAATGTTAAATCTATTAAGGCATTCTAATAGTTTGAATAAACTTTAAAAAAAGATGTCCGGTTGTCAAGAAATGCTTAGCAGTTTCGAAACAGATGGTAATATATTGTTAAGGTTCCACCAAAATTGTGTTCAGAACATTTGCTAATGCACATTTTGCGCAAAACTCCTGCAGTGCGCGAACCTGAGCTAAGTGTATTTATTATAGCGGTTTGTCCGATCGCACGCACATATTGTTAATGTTTTCCCTCTAGGGTCTACCAAGAAAACCATTTGTGCTTTACTATGTACGGTACAGTGCCGCACAATGGTGGACTCCTACCTTCAGAAAAACAAAATGCGCTAGTACAGTACAAGCGGTGAACTCGTCAAATATACTGTAGGTATAGGAATAGATAGGCATACGCAGTATGCAACTCACACATAGAAATAACAAAGTGTATATAATATACGGGCATGCACAAACGAAGTTTTATAGAGCGGTAACGTAGTGATAATATGACGGCAAGAAAGAGCGTCGTTCCGTTTTCCGTCACGGTATACAAGCTGAATTTACTGCCAAAGTCCGCCAATAGATGTTTCACATCAAAAATCTACTCCAGCAATCGGCGGAAGAGATGCGTCGTCGCGGCAGCGGGCGTCGCGGCTCCGAGTACCGCGCGATGGGCCGCAACAAGCGGCGCAGCACCGCCGAGCCGTGCGACTACCTCGTGAAACGACCTGCCGAGCGGCGCCGCACCGACCCGCTCGTCACGCTCTCTTCACTGCTGGAAGAAGTTTTGAACCATATGAGGCATCTGCCCGATGTGCAGCCTTTCCTCTTCCCTGTCAACCATAAGGTAAGTTTTAATCAACTCTGAAAAGATAATAAATATTGGAGGACATTTTCTCACAACGCCATCTAGCCTCAAACTAAGCATCGCTTGTACTATTGGAACGAGATGGCTGATAGAATGCATATTATACTTTTTAAGATATAGGCTACATTTCAACTTAACAATCGATTCAAAGTATAGGAAGTCCATGTTTAACGCCCAACGCAAAAAGAGTAATTGTTAAAAGTAGTTGTTTTTAGAGTATGAACAACTGCCAAATATTATGTATTTGGACTTTTTATGAGCCTAAAATACAGTTGAAAAGATGCATGATCTTTTATCGATTGTTATTGTGTTTTTCATTCTTGTTACTACTGTTGTTCAACAGTTGGTGGCGGATTATTACCGCATCGTTTCAAGGCCGATGGATCTTCAGACGATCCGGGATAATCTGCGACAGAAACACTACCAGAGCAGAGAGGAGTTCCTTGCAGATGTCAACCAGATCGTTGAGAACTCGTCTCTGTACAACGGTGAGATATATTTGTTTATTGGTAAACGACTGCCACACTTACAGCTATTATGCCAAAGCGCGTGTCAATCCAGCAGGGTTAGCATGGAAGGTAGATAAATAATCTTCGCACCGTTTTATCCTCCATTCAGAGGAAATAAAGTATACGTACTAATATTCCAACGTACATAAAAACTGTTTATCTACCTTCCATGCTAGGCCAGCAGCAGGACCATAGCAATATCTACCCCTTTAATATTTACCCCTATAGGGGGCATTGCACCTGGGCTATTTGCTTTTTTGGCAATTTTTTTATACATGTATATTATAATAAAATCTTGATCACAAAACCTAGTAAAATAAGTTTAGTCCAAGTACTTGTCACGCCGTAGTGTCGTGGTGATGACATCACTTGACGATTCTACGTTGTTAAGACAACAACGTCAAAGGACAATTTATTTCACTTGTTCACACCCTTGCACTTCATTGATATCTAAATGAATAAAATACCACCATTATTACATAACTAAATTTCGAAATAACAAGCTTAAGAAAATAAAATAGAGCGGTTATATGTTCTTCCCACGTTACCGCCAAAACTATTTACCTACCACATTCATTAGCGGAAAAGCACTCGTGGAAATATGTTAAACGTCCACTGTCCAGCAATAACAATAGCACAGAGATCGTAACTATTTGAGCTCTCATCTGTCTTATTGTGATTCTTATTATTATTTGTATATGAATAATCAGTGTTGATTAACTGACTGACACGACAATGCACAGCCTAAACCATTAAACATTCAATTCGCCTAAGAAAAATAAACCTTAACTGTAAACCCACGGAAAACAGTATTTTTAATATCTTACTGAAGTTTTCTAAACTATCCAGGTCCAACGAGCACACTCACATTGGCTGCTCAAAGAATGCTTCAGCGCTGTGTAGAAAAATTAGCCGAAAAGGAGGAACAACTCATGAAGTTGGAGAAACAAATCAATCCGTTGCTTGACGATAATGATCAGGTAATTATCAATTGTTTCTTCTGTGATAATAATTCATTGTCTGGAACATTACCTATAATGCCACCAATTTAATGGCCATGTTTGTTGTTCATCACTAAAGCTACTACAGTTCATCAAATTTGTTAAAAACGTTTAGTGCGTTTTCAACAAACAAACCTTACCACAAATCGAGCAATTTTTTTAAGGTGAAATCCAAAAATCTGTACACAACGATTTCGGTCCACATTTTTATGTGTACTGCACAGGAGCAATTCCCTGCCACCTTCTGTTTTCTAAAAACTATAATTTTAAATATCCAAAGCTAGATTGAATAGATATATTCTAGATCAACGCTCGATTTTACTCCATGCTCGGCCACACCACGCTTACCATCAGGCGAGTTGGTGGTCAAACGTAGATTTTTAGTCTAGAAAAAAGTGAACGATTCGTGGATCGTACGCATTTTTGAATCCATGTGCAAATATAGCAATTGCTGACATGCGATGACATGTTAGAAAATGCGCGTGGGGGAGGAGTTTGGACGATCACGCAGTATAGTGGCTCCTCCCCATTGAAATCCGCACCTTTTCTAGACCTGAAATATGCGTACTGCGCAACCACTTGCGCTAACCTCTGAGACCTCAAAACATTTGCGCATAGTACTTATTTGATCAGTATAAACTGTACTTTTTCCTGCCACAGGTCAAGATATGGCGTGTGTTCTGTAACTTACATTGTCTTTTATACCCATGTACGCAAATGAAAATATTATGGATTGCGAAATGTTTGTAATGATTTAACTTTTCCCTTCGTACACACAGGTCGCGCTATCGTTTATCCTAGAGAACTTGCTGACGACCAAGCTGAAGATAATGCCCGAAGCGTGGCCGTTCCTCAAGCCGGTCAATAAGAAACAGGTGAAGGACTACTACAGTGTCATCAAGCGACCTATCGACATGGAGAACATGGGCAAGAAGATTCAAGGTAAATTTATACTAATAATATAAGAAACTAAAATTTGTAATGTACGAAACTAGATTATGGCCTGCGATAACACCTTTACCCCGATTATTACTCGTTGAAATTAAACATGCATGTTAACATGGCTACTTTTATCCGATGAACATGTTGTTTCATGCAATGCAGCTTTAACTGCATTACACAACAATATTGCACTTAGCATTTAGTATTGTTATATTTTTTGAATTAAGTTAACAGATAGATAGATAGTTAACTTTTTTGTTTACAGTATTTATTTTTATCAATAGATAACTTAATTCACCGGCGTTGCGTTGTTAATGCGTAAAAGTAATGTTGAAAATAAATCAAATTTGAAAAAGGCTTGTTGTCCGATTGGCGAAAACTTTACACGTAATCAACTTTGAACGTGGGTCAGTCATACCTTACTTTATGTCCATAATCTTTAAAAAATCTGTAAAAATCGGTTGGAATATGACGGTCTATACTGTTTTCCGTAGTAAAGTTTTGATATATGAACTGTTAACTACGGTCAGATCATATCGTTTAGTCGTTTTAGTCTCAAAATGGCCACTTCTTTAACTACCCGTTTGCAACATTAACCGCTCTCATGATGACCAATGAACGTATGTTTTAGCTCACAAATACCACAGCCGCGCGGAGTTCCTACGCGACATACAGCTGTTAGTGGACAACTGTCGCGCGTACAACGGACCAAACTCGCAGTTCACTAGACAGGCTGAAACTATAATGAACGTTACTAAAGATGCGCTAGAACAGGTACGTAATGTCTTAAGTAATGTTTGGGCTGAGGCTGATTTCAATTAACTTATTTCGTATGTGGACTGTTCCAATAACATTTTAAAATAAATTCAACCAATGAAAATGGCAACACTGGAAAATTTGGGCGAAGTCTTTACTCAGCAGTGGGGCTAGAACAACAATATTGTAAATTATCAACGACTTTTTTAATGGTAAAAAGAGCACCACCAGAGGGCTCGCCTGATGGCTTACCATCAGGCCACGGTTACGGTTGTCGCTTACGATAACCGTAACTGCCTATGGAAAAATGCATCAGTGGCATCACTGTTGTTTTACTAGTCGGGAGAAAAAAATTTTTTTGTTGTAAAATCAATATTTTTATAATAATATCTGTCTAGTTCCACGACTTAAGATTCCGATTTACTAATGATATTTTTTGTCAGTTTGGAGAACATGTGAGCCAGCTGGAAGCTAACATCGCTAAAGTGCAACAAAAGATGCTGGAAGACGCCGACCATTCTGACGTGGAGATTGATGATCCGCCACCGCCGCCACCTGATGAGAAACGCGGTCGCGGTCGGCCCAGGAAGCACAAGCCTTCTACCTCTACTGCGATGGCTGACGGTAAATATATTTAGTCTTATTTTAATCAATAAATTGATGGATAGTGCTTATTATTGTACGTATGAATAACATAAATATACTTTTTTAAACTATCACGGTCATTCATTAAAACACTATTTTTATTAACGGGATATTTACCGTGGTTCGCGTTAATTTTGAGCTCCCGATATTGCGGCACAGTTACATGCACCATGTTCACGAGCGACTGAAAAATGCAGGTGGATGATATGGTTAAGAGCAGACAAATCTGTCTACCCCCTTTCTTTGTCGTTCTCTGTTTTTTTTTTGTTTTTATTAACGTAAACCACGGTAAATATCCCGTTAAAAATAATAGTGTTTTAACATAAATATAATTTCAAAAACTAGTGTAACAACAGCTGGCCTTATCGCTGTAAGCTATCTCTTCCAGACAACAGTAGCATGGAATAATATAAACAATGTGAGATGTGCAATAGCAAAGATAAAAAACAGTTTATAAAAATAATGGTGACGGCAAGCGTAAGTATTGCACTGACATCTGGCTTAAGGCGTTTTATGCATTTCTACCTACCAGCATCTACCTTAGAAAATTCAGCTCCTTACCGAAGGCTAATGTTTGGTGGTGCAACTGCTCAAGCAACTAAAGTGTAGATATTTTTATAGGTTTGCTTTGACCGATGTGTGGTGATAATGAGATTTTTACTAAAGTTTTATTTTAGTCTGAGTATATTTCGTCTGTCAGTAATATTTATAACGTATCCGACCTAGTATAAAGTTTTTTAGTTCAATGATTTATTGGAAGCTTACACAATAATTAATTAATGTATTTTGTTGTAGGAGCTACGCCAAGAAAACGGGGCAGGCCAAGGAAGGATCAAAATAGTTTGGCTGAAGGTAATAATTTCATCATACGCTCTCATTTTAGTGATGTAGGACCTCTAGTGTGTGTATTTTATAAATACAATAATCTCTATTTGTCTCAATTTACATACCTTATTGTGCAAGTCCCTGATCCCTATACTAGGTTATTTACCTGTATTATAGGAGCCAGTGCTTTCCAGTGCCTAGAACGATATAATTAATTATTGTTATATTCTGTTTAGATTTACAGTATTCGGATAGTGGCAGCAATTCAGACTTAGAAGAGGTGGAACAAAAGGACGCCGCGGAAGGCTTAGTGCAGTTGTCAGTTAGACCAGGTAAGATGGTTTTTAAGCTTTATTCATATTATACTTGCCCCCAAATAATATTAAAATGTGAGCCCGACATTGTGTTTTTTTTTTCTTTCTTATTTAACGCCACTTCATTTTGATTTAACGCCTCTAATTCAATCAAAACCATTTTTTTAGATTTGAACCGTTGAATCACCGTGATATTTAATTTGTCCTCTTTTTAGATGATGATAAGATGTGGTCGGGCGACTTTGAACCGGGCAAGTTCCCTATCAAGCGCGAAGTGCCGGATGAGCTGCCGCCAGTCGCAGATGACTTCGTGGATCTTGATCAACACACGGACTTCTCTTTCCCGCCCGTAGTTAAGGTATATATCTATCACTGTAAGATTACGATTGGCGATAGTTTAAGAGTTCATGAGCGCTTGATTGTTAAAAAAGCGAAAGTAAGTATGTCTTTTTGTCCCTATGCCTGTTTATTATCTTTTCCGGTGAGTCGATTTTTATCGAATTTGATACAGAGGTAGTCTAATAATCTGGAGAAAGACATAATTTAATCATCATCATCATCATCACTACGCGTTTAAAACCCCGGAGCGCAGCTGATGTTATAAAAGTGAAGCACTCTGTCTCTCTCTCATATATTTTAATGATCAAATGACTGAACTGGTAATTATATAATTTGGTACAGAAATAACTTAGGAGAAGACAGACAGACATTTCATCATTACCATTTTATTTGCATCAAAGTCAACGTTTTTCACAACTCGGGTGAAACCGTGGTGTACAGCAAGTAATTTGTATGATATTTGGTACAGCTGTAATCCTGTAGTGTAGACGGACATGGGCTACATTTCTTAATCGCCATTTTATGTCACTGCGTGCGTATACACGAGTGTAGCTAGTTTCGAATAGGGAATATGCATGAATTACATTTCATATGAAAATAGTTTTAATTGATAATATACTAAAATATAATACATATACTGAAAAAAAAAAACAATCGGTCAATAAACTTCCGAGATATAATTATTTAAAGTTTTAGGGGATGCTCTGTCCCTCTCTCGCTAAACAACAGTTTGTATTAAATTTGTACGGTGAACTTGAACCACGATGTCATCATTCACTATCGTGTGCTCTCTGTCTAACATGAAATTTTAAATGCTTGAAATTTTCTTATTTTTAAGGTATAATTCTAATTTTGTTTTTGTGGAATTGATATATTCATAGTTAGCTTTTATATAACATAATAAAAACAAATCATGCATATTCCCTATTCCATGTTTTGTAACCAGTGTAATTCTGTAGGAGGAGCCGATAGAGCCGGATATGAACATGGAGCCGCCGATGTTGATGAACATGGAGAGCGCTCCGCTCGATCCGCACACGCAGTTCAAAGAGGAACCGCAGGAGAACTGGCAGGTAATGACCACACGCCACCTTTGTAACCGAACTCAATAATTATCTATATTAAAAGAAAAACAAAATACCCGACTGCAGAAAAGCAGTTTTTGCAGTCTAACTTACGATTTCGTTGCGCTTAATACGCTGTTGAGTGTATGTTTTTTTTTGTTAGAAAGTATGCATGATATCGGTGTAAAAGATCATAAATGTGCATTATTTAATTTTAATAATATCACTTGTTTATTACGAAAAAACGCATTTTTTTATTTTTGCGAGAGATGTATTATTATTATTACAAAAAATTATAGCCTTGACACGCAAGGAGTGAAGCGGATTCTAACGACACCTCGTACATCAAAATCGGTCAAGCCGTTTAGGCTGTAGGCGATCATATAGAAACATACATACACTCGAATAACATAACCTTCCTTCTTACGCAGTCGGGTAAAAAAATAGGAAATTATCAATTCAGTTGTATTTTTTTAATATTTGTTACTTGAGAATTCCGTCATTTACAAATCGATTTGAAAGGTTATTCTTTCAGAATGGTCCCATGGAAATATTATCAAAATCGGTTGAGTAAGTTTGGTATTTAAAAATAATTATAAAAAATATGTCTTCCAAGTAGGTAATCGCAATTGCGTAGTTTGGTTTGAAGTCGGTTGTTTTAATTTTTTAAACTAATAACTATGTTAAACCATAAAAGTCTTTAATAGTACTACATAGTTAAAGTAATTCACAAATAATAGTCTTTTAACCAATTTAAATAAAGAGGAGGTTCTATGTTCGACTGTATGTATTTTTTATATGTATACTGATCTCCGTCAGTTGTGTACCGATTTTGAAAATTATTTTTGTTTTGCATTAAAGTTTTATAAATGGTCGTAATACAAGCAATGTTTCCAGCCGGACCCAGCTATACAAGACGACCTGCGAGTCAGTTCGGACAGCGAGGAAGAAGCGGAAGACGGCGGACTCTGGTTCTAAACTCGGACCAAACACTCGAAACTACAGAGTTAAATTACCTGCAAATCTTTGTGGGATCTCGGATGTGTGTGCGGGACGTGGATTGTGACGGAATTGTGGAGGACAGTATTTGTAATTTGAGAGAATCGCTAAATCGTAATTTACAATACACGTTTCTTAGACAATAGGACAAAACTGTTTTCAACCCCTGAGTTTTTCCTTCAGTTTTCTTCTTTTGTATAGAAGAGCGTGCGACATCGTTTCTCTTGGCATAAAAATCGTTAAAATATCGGTCTTTTCGTTAAAATTCAACCAATTCTTATTTTTTTCAAAGTTGTTAAGTTTTCGGCGTAAAAAAGTTGTAACTTATCACACTTATGATTATAGGTCCAATCCTATGTGAAATAGATTTACTATATTTTAATTAAATTGAATTGAATTATGAATATTATGGAATGCAATGGAAGTAGAAGTAAATTAATCTATAAAGATAATGAGGCAATAAATGCCGCCTATCTTATGTTTAAGGTGACTTGAGAATAAAACTAAGTTATCAAAAAATTGTGTATTTTATTTGATATTAGGATTCTTAGGGCCCGATTATAGGTTATTTCATGTTGGAGCTAATGCTCTTTCTCTGTCACTCTTTAACATTAGGTTGCTATATAATCCTTCTTTGAAAAGAGAGACAGAGATAATCTTCCCTAAGTCAATGCGACGGCTATAGTAGACTAGCCGTATTAAAGTAGGTTACTTATGCATGATAGGTAGCTTGTACGTACGCTTGAATAACTCTTTTTTGGGTGATCGAGTAAAAAGACGTGCCACTCACTTGATTATTCAAATAGGTAGATTCACAAAGTTAGCACCTACCACCTACGAGTAATTTGACCTAGCCCAAATAGTAGTTGAACACAGAAGCGACCGAAATAGAAACTAATATATTCCACAAGAAGCCTCATAGGAAAATGCTAATGTAGCGCCCATTGAACATTTGAAGTAGGTTGGTCGCACAGTATGTTGATTGATATTCAACGCAGCGCGCCGTTTTGATTGGCTCTCAATAAGCGGCTGATGATTGCAGTTTCAACGCTACGTGTAAAGCAAACTGTAGGCATTTTCAATAGATAATATGCCTGCATTTTGAATGGGTGAATACAAGGGTTTATTGAAGCCGAGTTTCAAATACGCTTAGTTTATGCTACTCTACGTACATTAACAGTTGACGTCTGGGCCTAGCTGCTCTCCACACGGCAGGATTTTATTCACCGAATAATTTTGAAAGTTCTCTCCGTACAGACCCGGTCGTATGTTACTACTTTTAAAGACTAGACAACTGGAATAATAATTATGTTATAATCAAACTGCATGGCATACGAAAATTCGTTAATCAGTTTAATATTGAAGGCTATATTTAAATAAAATAATTTCAATAGTGCCAATCGAATTTCAAACGTACGGTTGTGATATAAATCGAAATTAATAATTATTTTATGTAACTCTAATCCAAAGAAATTTTGCTACAATCCATAGATATCCATACCCTTACTATCTTATACAGAGTTACTTTTGTTTTTATGATAAATATTATAAAAACAAAAGTAACTCTGTCCGTCTGTCTGTCTCTTTGTTAGTTTTTCACTACTAAATGGCTAGTCCAATAGTTTTGAAATTTTGTTCAGATATAGCTGAAGACCAGAGTCCGTCTCCTGTAGCCTAAGCTACATCTTATGATCATCATCATCATAATCACAGTTTTTCATCACTGCGCAGGTGAAACAGAGAGCATAGGTACATAGTTAGCAAATAAATACGCCTTAGCGATTAGCTCATTTCATGTATATTATTTATTGTTAATAGTCGGCTTTTATAATTTTTTGTTTAACTATTTCTAACAGGTATCTATATTAAAAGAAAAACCAAATACCCGATTACGATTTCATTACGCTTGATATGCTGTTCAGTGTAAGTGTTTGTTAGAAAGTATGCGCAAACTAGCAAAAATAGTACGTGTAAGCGAGAAGTTGACAAAATATGTTAAGCATTGCTTCAAGTTCAGTAACGTTTTTTTCGGTAAGGCCGCATGTTGTTGTGTAAAGTATCAAACGAGAAGCCATTATTTAAGTACACATACTATGATGCGAAACTGTGGAACCCTACACTGCAAGGGCCCGACACGCACTTGGCCGGTTTTTATTTATAAGCAAACACGAATTTGTAGAGTCATGATGATTATCTTCAAAGTATTTTCTAAAGGGCGAAGGGCCCAAAACTTTTACCTAATATCACACAAGGCGTAAACAATATTTAGTTAAAAATAAAATCATACTCAATCACCCGTAAACCCGTGGGGGTAACGCTCATCTCTTAAGTGATTCAAAGTTAGCTCGCGCACGTTTTTATCTTGATTTTTTCTGCAATTATGTGTGTGAAACATAATTAAGTTTAAAAAAACTGAGAAAACTGATTTCAAAATATGCAATTCGTTTACTTGGATGATATATTTTCAGTTATTTTGCTATAAAAACCAAAATGCTAAACCGATTTTAATAGAATTTATGTGGGACTACCTCTGAGATATTAGGGGTGACCAGTATACAATAATCCCACTAAAGAAAAAACAATTATTTACAGCTTATGAAGATATTTTTATTCTGTGAATGCACAATGAAACTATATTAGTCTTTCTACTACAATTCTTTAAATTAAACTTTTGTGTATAGTTAATTATTCAAATATTTGTAAATTTTCTAGCAAAACAATGCAAAAGGATCATTTTATCCACATATGTGTTTAATATGATCCCACCCTATGGGGGAAAATTGATCCCCATTTTTGAATTAAAAACATCTGCGTTATTTTTATTATATTCACTAAAAATCAAATGAAAACAAAGTTATACAGTATGCAGTTATACAGTTACATTCATGCAAATTTCTTTTCATTTATTTATTCAAGTATAAAAGGTTCAGTACCATCCTCATCAACGCCAGCGCACTGGTCGTGACCTCATTTCTTACTTAAGGAACATTGAATCCATCCTTCCCCTCTTTATTATTTGAATATTTAGACGTACAATACATGCACTTCAACTTCGTCTTCGGAATCAATCATTCTTCTCTTTTTTCATTTATTTTTTGGTTTTATATTCTTGTTTTTTTTTTATTTGTACTTTTCTTCAGTTTACTCTTCAATTAGTTTAATTTTCTTAGTGGTTTTTTTTTTCTTCTCGCTGATTTAAAGCAAAAAAATAAATAATTATCAATAAAATTTACACACACAATAAGAATGTGTGCAAAATGATCCCGGGATCATTTTATACACACCGATTGGAATCATTTTACCCCAAACGGTCATTTTTTGAATTAAAACAAAACATGGCTTCACAATAAACCATGAAAACGAAAATAATATGAATTTTCATAACAAAATAACTGGTAAAATATCATCTAAGGGTCTGTAGAAAAGTGACCAGCAAGTCGCGTACATAATATGTATTGTATTGCGTATTTTGAAGTCGGTTTTCCAGTTTTTTAAGCTATAACTATTTGCTTCACTTACCATAAAATAGCTTTAGCATCGGCTGATTTTATACGGATTATATATTTTTGTATATAAATCGAGGATATGCAATATTTTTTACTGTAATTTTGTACAGAAACATAAGTACCTAAACATGAAAATTATTTTATTTTTGATGATTGTAGCTGTTCTCGCAGCATTCTTCAGACACGTCGGTAAGTTTTTTTTTTAATTTTATATTTTCAAATTTCGTTACTCCGAAATAAAATAAAATGTTGAAATTTTAATAAAACAATTCGTAGCTGCATTGCTGCATATCCATTAAAGGGTTACCGCAATATAAAAAAAAAATATATCGAAATCGGACAATATTTATAGGTAGAAACTGTTTACTCCTATTGTATGAAAAACAGCCTGCTTCTATTCCCGGGCATACCTACTGTAAAAGTCAGTTATGGGACTTGAGGGAAATTGGCATTAAATTTACGTAGGCGATGGGCTGACCCTCTGTCACTGCAAGCCAACATAATATCCTACCCTCTTATCCCCTCTAACCCCTTTTCCTCCATCTAACCCTCTAATCATGGTCAAATGTGGCGTCAAGCTGCTTTTATTGGTCTTTGATGCTCTGCTCTACTCTCTCTCTCTCTCTTATTCAGAAAGCTATTATTGTAAGGCTTGAAAGTATTTTTTATATAACTCATGTACCTATAAATAATCTCCTTTTTTTGAAGTCGATTAAAAAGACTCCATCCTTATAAATATTGTTTTTTTGAAGAAAAAAAACAGAGTATTAACCTTTTCTCCTGTGAAATGTTACCAATGGTAGATAGGCAACGATTTGTATTGTTTTCCAGGTGTGTTGGCCGTTGATTGTGCTGGAACTAGATGTGAGCCGCCCTGTGACTGTAGAGATGAAATCGTCTGCGCCTGCCCAATTTGACGGACTCTGGTGAATTAAACTACTTATGTTATAAAAAATATGTATTGAGAGTTTGTGAGATCACGTTTTATTGTACCTACTGGTTAATTAAGTTATGGTAAGTTGTTTCGATTTTTACCCGACTGCGTAAGAAGGAGGGTTATGTTTTTCGAATGTAGGTATGTATGTTTCTATGTGACAGCATACAGCCTACACGGCTTTACCGATTTTGTCTGTCACTTTGCTCAAAGACTATTTGTACCGTTATAGTAATAAAGCTATAATTTGGCATGGATATGCATATTAGTTATGCCGAGAAAGTCGTAAAATAAAATCTTGAATTATTTTTTTAGTACCTACTACCTGTACTCCCGACACGTAAAAAGACCGTCACGGTGTGTTCTTGGCTATGTTTCAGCGTATCGGTTCAGCCGTTTTTTTCGTCGGGGGTTTTTGAGTTTGCTAAACCTATACTTACTTGTAACAAAGATAGGTACTTGATTTTAAAATCAATAAGATATTGTGGAAGTTGAATACAGTATTACAGTTGAATAAATTGCCTAAGAAACAAATATACCTAAGTAGGTAGCAAAAATTATTTCAGGTAAAACTATTGAAACCTTTTTTAACTATCACGGTCATTCAATAAAGCACATTCTTCAGTCGCCCGTGAACATGGTGCATGTAATTGTGCCGAAAATATCGGGAGCCCAAAATTAACGCGAACCACGGTAAATACCTATCCCCATAATAATAATAGTGCTTTGAATCTATTGAACTAAAATATTTATCAGATTAAAAAAAAAACACTCTTGAGTGATTCCAAACTGATATTGTAAGAGCATAGTACAAGAACTTTAGGCTTTACGACGTTTTTATCGGTATAGCCGACATCTTGCAATCTCCGCGCCAAATGGTCACAGTTACCCCACTATGGCAGCTAAATGTGTTTCTGATTGAACCTTTTCGTACGAATTGGGTTATGGCATTTATATGGGGCTAGCCATGTGAAAGGTACGGTCTAATAGCTTTAGGGAACCCATCAGCCGGGACCCTAATCAGTCTTTACAAATTGAATTTAATGAGAAGCGTTGATGGGCGTTAAAAGCGCATGCCTGGGTCGCAAAAGGTAAAGTAGCTTAATTAATAAGGGTACAATTACTTTTTCACCTCACAAGCTCGGAAAGATTCTGTTTGTCATTAGAAATCTGAGTGGAAAAGTGCATTTTGTCCGCTAGCGTGGAAAGAGTTTTTAAAATTCGAACCTTTCTATTCCATACTTTTCTATACCGCAAGTCCACTGAAAATGCATTAAATACTTATTTCATGTCAGTGCGCTAACCTCATTTCTTTGAATAATCGCACTGACCAGCCACAGGTGGCAGCACTGGACTAGCGTTTTCCTCGCTGTAGTGAGGTGAAAAATTTTGTGTTTCACTCGGCAGCAAAGTTATTTTGCAATACAAGTACTCGCCCCAAAAACCAACTTTGCAGCCTTGCATAACAAATAACTATTAGTTATAAGAAAAATAATAATTGTTAAAGATGTTTAAAGTAACGTAGAGGAACATAAGACATTATAAAGTATGACGTGAAGGATATTTGTGCTATGTGGTGTCGAGTTTCCGTACCTTCATCATCATTATAATAATCATCATCGTCACCATCTCAGGCAGCACATGTATGAGGTCATCTGTCAATCACGTGGCCGGTCTCCCTATGCTGCGCTTGCTGGTGCGTGGTCTTCACTCGAGAACTTTTCGGTCCCATCGGCCTTCAGTTCTACGTGCTATGTGCTTTGCCCACTGTGGAAATTTATATTAGCCTTATATAGCATATTAGTATTATATTAATATACACACAGCAGATTAGCAAGTTGAAGTGACAGTTACTGTCACTTCAACTTGCTAATTTGCTGTCCTATGTTGGTGATTTTTTTACGTCTACGGATCTCTTCATTTCTGATTCGATCTCGCAGAGACTCCGAGTAGGTATAGACCTCTCCATAGCTCGTTGCCTGATCTTAGGCTTCCTTATAAGGCCCATAGTGAGTGAATACGTTTCAGTGCTGTATTGTCATCACTGGTAGGTAGTACACACTGATAGTAAACTTTCGACTTGAGGCACTGACGCATATTGGACGAAAAGACGTTTTTGAATTTCGCGAACGCTGCCCAGCCGAGTTGGGTTCGACACCTTCATCACTAGGGTAATTCGAATATTTTTATTCAATGTAGTTATATTTAAATATACTACTTAAATAACGAGAATTTATAAAGTATCCTTTACATTTTTGAAATCGTAGGATTTTTTGTATAACCTTATGATGACGCAAGAAAAACCTTATTTAAAGATAATATGCGGGTTATATCTTAAAATACCGCGGAGTTAGTGAAAAGGCAGGATTAATCCGGCCTCGACATAATTGACATCCACCGCAAATATGTTTAACCGCAGCCATAAAATATTTTGCGGTACTCGTTTTGAAACACCTCTGACTGACGTCAAAGTCTGAAGGTTTCTTCACCATGAGTATATAATATTATTAGTATATTATTATATACTCATCATGGCTTCCATGCCATCGGTTGACTTTTAACCACTTTCCTAAGAAATAATAATAAAATAGCCTTTTATTTCCTCAATCTTATAAAACATGAATTTAATAATTAATATAAATGCAACAAATTAATTATTTATTATTATTCTATTGTTTAATATAGATTTAAATTTATATTTATACGGTATTCCTATGTTAGTGGTGTTAGCAATCTTTTTGATTGAGGACTCCTCTTTGGGTGAAGGCCTCCTCCAGAGCTGCCCATTCATCTCTATTCTGTGCTGTCTTCTGCCATTCTTCCTGCAATATTCTTGATCTCGTCTGCCCATCTTTCTAGTGGTCTACCCACTGCTCGGGTGCCGTATGGACCTTCCCATAATGTGGAGATGTTCGTCCACCTTTTATCTGTAGAACGAGCCAGGTGTTCAGCCCAGTGCCACTTCAGTTTTTGACCTTGTTGTAACATGTCAATTACCTGTGATTCTTTTTTGTATTTCACTGTTTTTTACTTTATCTTTAAGTTTTATTATTAAGACACTTCTCACCATTGCTCTCTAACATTTCTCGATTTTATTTCTGGTATGTTCATTGAATAACCATGTCTAACATCCATATGTGAGGCAGGCCATTATGCAAGAGTCCAGTACTTGCTTTTTGAGGCTCATTGGTAGATTTGACTTTAGTACCTATTTCTTTCTAGCTCCAAAACTTTCTCCAGTTTGCTGTAAGTCTTCTTTGGATTTCATCAATATGCCTGGTTTTCTTGTAAGAGACTAGTTTTCCCAGGTATATATATTCCTGTACATATTCCAAATTTGTATTATTTGTTGCTTGAATTTTATTTAGATCTAAAAGATGGTCTATTACAAAGCATTAAATTGACATCTCTGTTAATATTCTCCAAATCAGCATATTTACCATATTTCCTCATTTCCATTTTCTTTAAATTATTTCAAAAAAAATACTTTTATGGTTTTTTATTTTTGCACATAGCGATATATAGTTACTTGTTTCAGATAATGTTGTATAATTTACTTTTTTATTTGTACTGTACATACATAACAATCTTTGTTTGTTACGAAAAATGTTTGATTGTATAAACCATTGGTACAATCAATATTCAAAGCGAAACGTCAATTTCATTCAATTCCATTTATTTCAGTATCGAATGTGTGAAATTACATTGGTTATGAATTATTTTGTGAATTAAACTAGCATTTAATCGATAAAATAATTTTACACGCTCTATGGCAGTTTTTTTTTAAATATCATATACTGTACCACTCTTGGACAAAGGTCTCCTCCATTTCTTTCCATAAATCGTGGCTCGTGGTATATTCTGTATAGTTCTGATGCTATCGATGATTCTAACACTCTTGTGGTTACAGATGCGACTCATTTAACATAACAATTGTTTAATTTCTACACCCTAAGTAATTTTATATAATTAAGGTTTAAAAACTGAAACCCCCGTTTATAAAATGCGAAATCTTGGTTTAAAAACCGATTTTGATTAAATTTCTTCTGCTTCTGTTTTTGATACCTTTTCAGGATAAAACGGCTCAACCCATAAATTATGAAACTTTCTGAAGATATGAGTTAGAGCCTGTAGACTAACATAGGCTACAATCTCATCATCATAATCACCGTTGAAACAACTTTAAGGGATTTATCTAGCACTCTAATACTATAAAACCTCTATATGGCCTCTGTACCCTCTTCTTCCCATCTTACCCTCTAGTAACGGTAAAATGTGGCATCATACGGCTTTATTCGCCATCGATGCTCTGCTGTTACACTATTAACAGGTGTTATTTTATGTAGATGTTATCGCTAAAATTTTACATATTTTTAAGACTCACCTGTACCCTTACCATGAGATGGTATCGACAAAAACCGCTCATGTGATTCACTTGACAGTGAATAAACGCGCCGCGAGTTACTTTACGTTAGAGCGGCACCATGAGACATGCAGACTCGCCAGTGAGAGCTCGCTAGCGTGTAACTCGAGTCGAGTGTTTTTGCTTCGATATGTTGGTACAAAAGCATATCGGTATCTAACTTCACACTATAACCCGGCTAATTTATGGCGTCACATAGCAATGCCTATTCTATAGTGCGTTTACAGAATTTAAATTGGTTGGTTATATTTATTCAAATACACCTATGTACCTAGAAGATAACTATAGCTTCTTCGAAAAATGGTGGACTTTGCTAATAACAGCTGATAGCTACCGTAAACATAAAACACAATATATATATAACTTGAATAGCCATACCCATCAATAAGGAATGCATTTATAGGAATTTCTATAATAATGTATGTAAGTTTAGGTACCATAACTACCTTTGATTCAAGTGAGACTGTTTGTGTAGATTTCAAGGGCGCGTACTAAGAAAGTAATACCAAGTCACACAAATCTTCGAAAACCCTCCTTACTGATTTTCTTTTATATAATTATTTTCACAAATATGTGCAAGTGTATCTGCAATTTGACTGGCCTTGTGGCTCAGTTGGTAGTGTGTTTACGTCTACCTGCTGAACTGAAAGGTCGTGGGTTCAATCCCCACCCAGGGCAAAACATTTGTGTGATGAGCATGGATGTTTGTTCTGTGTCTGGGTGTTTCTATGTATCATAAGTATATATTTACAAAAAAAAAGTATATATGTATTCTATCAGCCATCTAGTTCCATAGTACAAGCTTTGCTTAGTTTGGGCTAGATGGTGTTGTGTGAAATGTCCACAAATATTTATTTATTTATTTATTTATTTAATTCTCCTTCGCATACTAGTGACTACATGGAAATTTCCTTGTTCACATCGTTCGTCTTCATATGCAGCCGTCGCTAACATACCTATTCCATGCTAAATAACTCTTACCAGACATTATTTGTATTTATATTTCATAAATCACTACTAATTATTCAGTTTATTGTATTTCTTTAACAAAACAAATACACTTTCACAAGCATTCACCCTACAATATGCCGGTGAGTTACTTTACTACAATTGCGACCAATCGAGACGGTGTTTCTCGAGAGCACTTGTCAAATTAGTGTCTCATGGTACCGTTTAGTATGGTAACTGCTAAAAACGTTACACGCTAGTGGTTTCATTTCGATAGGTTTTTTACCTTAGTGACTCATGGTGCCGATTTTAGTTCTCTAGGTAACCGCTGGCAGCACGGTACTATTTTCCATGGAAGTTGTTCACGCCCTCGCTAACGAGTTGGATCGCTAAAAACTCATGGTAGAGGTACTGTAATCATGGACGCTGCAAAGTATTCGAAACGTCAGGTCTTAAAATTATGTAAAATATAGGTATGCGATAAATCCGTTAAAACTTGTTTAATTTCAATGAAAAACAATCGAGAAAATAAAATAAAAAACACATAATAATTTTTCAACATAACGCCGTGCAGTGCAAATGTGTTTTTATCACAATACAATATTTTAATTAACTATCAGGTATACAAATAAATAAACGCACAGGTGTTATTGTAAACCTAAGGACATAAGGAGTCGCCAATAAGGGGTCACCATTGTCACCAATATCGGGGAGAGTCGGGTAGTCGGGAGTCTCGCTCCACTCAACTCCTCTTTTAGGGTTCCGTAATAACAAACAGTATATGGAGTTGAAAATAGATTATCGTGCAAATATATCAATAATAGTGTTATCTTGGTATAAACATTCATGGAAATGTAATAAATTAATTAGAAAATAAAGTGATATAAAGTTGTTTACGTTCATCGGAAAAATTGATCTAAAGACTTCGAAAGTGCATTGATATATTTTTCAAACTATGTTACATAAATTACGATAAGTGTTAATAATGGGGGAACAGTGATATAAAATGAAAATAAAACTAGTTTTCATCCATAAATATTAATATCAAACCTAGTAATTTTTTTTATAAGCCACCCTCATTTTTTTAGTATATTAGTAGTGTACTGTAGCAGTGTATTAAAAATTGTTGTGTTCTAAATAAGTGGTAACTAAAATGAGAACTGTGAAATACTTAAACAATTCATCCATAAACATTAATAATTAATAAAACATTAATAAATACCAAAACAAGCAATATATTAAAAGCAACTATCAGTTTTTTTTTTTTGGATATTAAATAAGTTAATCAGTGAAGTGTGTCATGCAAATAGAGTGCTTAAAAAGGAATATAAGGCTTTTTATTAGTTTAATGAGCCCAACCGTACTACGATACGGTTATTCGTTATTATCGAAACAAGCGAATAATCCGGCTGCAGCCGTACGCCTGTATTAAGAGCGGTAGGTGTGGAGTTCGCGGCTTACCAAGTTATTCAGCGCTATTGAAACAAAAAAAATGGAGGGACAATTCAAATTACTTTTTGACCAAATGAAAATACAGATGGAAAAGCAAACAAATATTATATTCGAAAAAATGGACGAAAAACTAGAACCACTAATAAATGAAAACAAAATTGAACAAATACTGAACAAATACCCATTCAATGGACGAAATCAACCATCGTCCTACTACACAAAAAAGGTGACAAAAATGAAATAAATAATTATAGACCTATAAGCCTTATGTCCAATCTATACAAAGTATTTTCTAAAATAATACTCGGGCGAATATCGAAACACCTGGAAGAAAACCAACCGAGGGAGCAAGCTGGATTTCGCGCCGATTATTCTACCATCGACCATATTCATGTTGTGAAGCAAGTAATAGAAAAGCTCAATGAATACGGGCAACTGTATTATATGGCATTCGTCGATTACAATAAGGCTTTCGATTCGCTGAATCATACCTATATCTGGAAAACGCTAGTTAACCAAGGAGTAGAAGGAAAATACATAAAAATCATAAAAGAAATTTACAAAAACACCACAGCAACAGTCCAACTTGAACAACAAGGCGAAGAATTTAGAGTTCAAAAAGGCGTTAGGCAAGGCGATCCACTTTCCCCAAAACTTTTCACAGCAGTGTTAGAAAATATATTCAGGAACTTAGACTGGGGACATTTTGGAATCAATATTAACGGATTGAACCTAAATCATTTAAGATTTGCCGACGACATAGTAATTTTCGCTGAGAAACCATGCATACTACAAACTATGTTACAACAATTAGATGTTGAAAGCAGGAAAGCAGGTTTATCAATGAACCCAACGAAGACTAAAGTAATGACGAATGCCGTAAAAGAAAATATAGTAATAGGACAAGAAATTATAGAATATGTAGATGAATATATATACTTAGGACAACTTATTTCAATAAAAGACCAGTATTCTAAAGAAATAGATAGAAGAATATGTAACACTTGGAAACGGTACTGGTCTCTAAAAGAAATAGTTAAAAATGAAACAATTCCCATGGCAATGAAAAGCAAATTATATAACACATGTATTCTACCATGTCTTACTTATGGATGTCAAACTTGGCCTGCGACGAGCAAAAACAACCAAAAACTAGTAGTTTGTCAACGCAGCATGGAAAGAAGCATGCTTAACATAAGACTACGGGATAGATGGACAACTTCAAAAATAAGGAAAAGAACAAAGGTCAGTGACGTGTTACAGAAAATAAGAAAACTTAAATGGAACTGGACTGGACATATAATGAGGACTAACAAAGAAAAATGGACTAAGGATGTAATAGAATGGTATCCAAGGAACGGGAAAAGACAACGAGGAGGTCAAATCAAAAGATGGGAGGACGATTTACCAAAAGGATGGAGAAGGTCTGCCAAGGATAGAGAGACGTGGAAACAATTGGGGGAGGCCTATGTCGACAGACAACCTGACCAAAATAGTTGCTAATAAAATTATAATTTGCTAGGTAAATTAAATTAAGAATACTACTGTTTTACAAGAATAGCATGTAAGTTAAAAAGGTCAGCGAATAAAGGTTTTTATTATTATTATTATTATACACTTTATTCATTTTAAATCTTAAATCTAAGTTTTTTACAATAGAGATACAAAAAAATATAAATATTATAAAAAACTTAAACCTAGGGTGCCGCCGGCAGCGGGGCGAGGCTCAAGCTGCCGGTGGTAGGGGCTACAGAGAGAGGAACCTCCTGACAATGCGTGCCGTGTCCAGGATGACTGCCTTCTGTATCAGACCCTTGACCCAACCATCGAGCGAGAGCCTCTGGAGATGTTGGTCGAGGCTCTTCGCTATGACACCGTTCACCGAAACGACTATCGGGACAATGATCGTCGAGTCAACATCCCACATGGCGGTTATCTCGTGAGCCAAGTCAAGGTACTTGCTGAGCTTGTCCTTCTCGGCCTTCACGAGATTCTCATCATGTGGGATGGTGATGTCGACGAGCACTGCCCGGCGCTGAGACCGATCTACAATCACAATATCAGGCTTATTGGCAACAATAGTCCTGTCCGTGATTATAGAACGATCCCAGTAGAGCAAAGCACGGCTATTTTCGAGAACTGGCGCTGGTGCGTACTGATAGTACGGCACCTCTGACTCGACAAGGCCGTATTGAAGGGCAAGTTGCTGGTGGATGATCCTGGCTACTTGGTTGTGTCTGTGCAAATACTCGCCGTTAGCAAGATGCGAACAACCGGAAACAATATGTCGGAGAGACTCTCCGGGACGGTGGCATGCCCGACAAATGTCGACCGTACCGTCCTTCATGATATATTTCCGATAGTTGTTCGTCTTGATAACTTCATCTGCAATTGCACAGGCAAACCCTTCAGTTTCCCCAAAGAGGTCACCGAAGCGCAGCCAGTTCACCGATGCAGGCAGGTCTACATCAGGTCCTGATAACACCCTGTAGAACCGCCCGTGCAACTCCTTGCTCTTCCATACGTCTTTGCGGTCTTCGATGCTGAGCACCGTTGGTTTACGCCAGTTTTCTTTTGCCAAGGAGAGAGGCGTCAGGCCCTTATCAACTGCCACTACATCACAATGCATACCATATTCGTTGTTTCGGAAATAGTCCCTGAGATTGCACACCTCACGGTTGTGAAGGTTCTTGGCGTTTAAAAAGCCACGACCCCCCCACTTCCGCGGGATGTACAGTCTCATAACAGACGAGCGTGGGTGTAACATACGATGTAGTGTCAGTTGATGACGGACCCTCCTATCCAGGGCGTCCAGCTCAGTTTGAGTCCACCTTAATATGCCAAAGGAGTATGTTAGTAGAGGCATCACCCAACCGTTGAAGGCGCGTGCCTTATTGCCACCTGACAAAAGACTGTTAAGTACTTTTGACAGGCGACAAAAGAAACGCTCCTTCATCGATTTTTTAATGTCCTCTACCGCTATACCCAACGACTCTGACATACCAAGGTATTTGTAGGTCTCGGTCTCGGAAAGAGACCTGAGGGTCATTGTCTCAGAAAGTTGTAAGTTCGGTGAATTTACAACTTTCCCCCGTTGTACTTGCACGACCGCACACTTATCAACACCGAACTCCATTTTAATGGCGTTGCTAAAAACCTCTGTAGTTTTTAACAACGTCATTAAATCTTGTCGTTTCGGTGCAAAAAGTTTGAGGTCGTCCATGTACAGCAGGTGAGAAATGATCTCACCCCCTCTACGAAGCCGATAGCCTAGCCCTGAATCCTTCAGTAAAATACTGAGAGGGTTCAGTGCTAGGCAAAACCACAGTGAGCTCAAACTGTCACCCTGGAAAATGCCACGTTCAATCCTTATCAAGTCCTGAGGTGTTAAGGACCCATCCCTACTGCCCGGTTGGCGAAGTACTGTGGTCCACTGCCTCATACATGCAACTAAGAAGGATCGTAGAGTTGTATCAATTTTACACAACTCTAAGATCCTTTGAAGCCATGAATGAGGCACCGAATCATAAGCCTTCTTGTAATCAATCCAAGCAGCAGAGAGTGCTCCCTTACTCCGCTTGACTTGCTGGCTAATAGCCGTATCGATGAGGAGAAGCTCCTTAGTACCACGGGACCCAACCTTACATCCATTCTGAGAAAAGGCCAAAACGTTGTTAGCGACTAAATGCGCATTAATTTTGTTTTTCAGAATAGATGTAAGGAGCTTGTAGGTGGTGGGTAAGCATGTGATGGGCCTATAGTTCTTAGCTTCCGTGGTACTACCTGACTTATGGAGCAGGAAAGTGACCCCGGTGGTCATGAAGGTTGGTAGAGAACCAAGCTCGAGGGCTTCTTGAAATTGTGTGGCCAAGCGATCGTGCGAGCATCGAATCCATTTTATCCAGAAGTTGTGCAATCCATCCGGCCCAGGACTTTTCCAGTTCTGTGTCGTACGGATCGCACAACTAACGTCTACGGGGTCTATTACAATAGACCCCATGGGTTCGATGATATCGCACTCGCGCTCGACAACCCGCATCCAATCACCCTCCGTATGTTCGACGGGCACCGACCAGATACCACGCCAAAAATCAGTCATGGCGCTTGCGTCCGGTAGCTGTCCGTCGCTCATACGTTGTTCGGTTCCTTCCCAACCTCGGTACACCTTCCTTTGGTCACTTTGGAAAAGGCGATTCTGCCAATATCTATTTACACGCTCTCTGTAGCGACGAATACGGTTTGCCCATGCATAGACTTTCTGTTTCAGGTAGTCGATGCGTTCCGTGACATTGGCTAAGTAGTGCTGGGACCTAATACCGGTCCCCGCAAATGCCTGCGCCACGAAACGCATTACTCGGGGGCGAGTATTCCCCCGGCTGAAACAGATCAGCTTTGCAATGAGAGTCCTGAACGTAGTAATACGCCGCTCGATTCTCACTTGCCATGCAGGTACATCTCCGGCGCGACGTGGTGCACGGTTAATGTCCGGGAATTTAACGCGTGCAACACGGCACACCGCGATGGCACCGCAGTATAAAATCGAGTGGGTATCAACCAAATCTCTGCTAGTCCGCAGATACGGAGCTAACAGAGCATTCAGGGCTCCCATTAACGCTAAATTACGTCTATGAGTAGGCAAACGTGGTAGACGTGGCCTAGAGTCGAGTGCGAATCTATATTGTAAAATCGTGTCTTCCAAAGTGCTCCTCAATTGCTCACTCACATGAATGGAAACAGTCATACCCGCACTATCTCCCTCGTCAACAACGGGGTGCGTCGATGTCGCAAGTGTCACCTCCGATTGCGGCTCTGTGGCCAGTATCCGAGGCGACGACGCGAGAGGCGACGCGTCACGCGCCGACGAAGAAGTCAGACGAGCAGAGAGCACCTCCAGGTGGAGCCGATCAAGCACGGTCTGATCCAGCAGCTTACACCGGTGGATAGCCCGCACTTGATCCGATAATCGTTGGGCTGAAACGGTGACGGTAGGTTCAAGGGCCTGGAACAAAGGCAGCATTCTGAAACGATACGCAGACAGGTTAGTTCCCCCCTCTGTGGCCCCATAATACGCACGTATGCAATTTTCATTCAATTGTGTGTTCCATCGCATACGTCGCACTCCACCGGCAGCAGGAACCGTAGATAACGGGGTTGGCCCCGTTGAAGGTCCCAGGCGTACCGGCGGCGGTGGACGCCCACGCCGCGCTGGTCTTCTTGGCGGCGGCGGCGTCGTTGGCCCGCTTCCATCGCTCGTGTTGCTCCTATCACGTGGGGTGTGGTACTCCTCACCACTGGATGACGTGCTGGATGACGAGGCGGGAACGGGTAGTGGTGGAGAACGTGCGTTATGTGAATCCGCTGTCTTTTTTCGTGATTGTGCCCGTGTAATCATGTTTCATAGTAACGTATTTGTTGTTATTTCTTGTAAGATATATTTGACAGTAGTTGTCACAAGCCAAATACGTACATTTTGGTCCAATTTTGTACTGATTTTCGTAAATGTAGTTTATAATCCATTTTCCTGTATTTTTCTTCTATTATTGTGGTATTGTGATTTAGAAAAAAGTAAAATAAACCAATAAAATTAAATAAAATATACACGGGCTAAAAATGACACGTCTTGCGTCAGCGGTGACTTTTTTTTTTTTTTTTTTTTTTTTTTTTTTTTTTTTTTTTTTTTTTTATTATTATTATTATTATTGTCACCAATAAGGTGTCGAGTCACCACTAAGGGTTCTTCAACGACTCCCTTTATAAAAATAACATTTAATTTATGCAGATTATAATTTTATAATTTATTACATTTTCACATCGAACGTCTACACCAAACTCCAAAATTAGACTGTCGTAAAATAGTACAATATTCTACAACAAAACACAAATCCGTGCTTGTGCCGTGAACGTCCGCGAACAGGCGTGAACATAAGTGTGGAGGGTTTTCACGGCGTTCGCGGCCGTTCACGCCTGTTCCCCGATCGAAGTCGGTATTTTGTCCCGCGACAAAGGGTTCGCGCCTCGTTCACTACGCGCGCACCTCCACATTCACGGCACCGTGCCAGTTTGCTCCTGACTATAGATGCGCACGGACGTGTAATGCGAGCTAAATGGCAGCGCATCGGATTAATATAAGTTGAGATAGTGAATTAGAAATTCACTTTTTGTAATATTTTCACGCTAAACGTATATTGTGGGACTCAAATCATCATCAGGCATCCACATCATAATAATAAAAGTAAAATTATGACGACTGGAGAAGGATTAGTTTTCAAATTAATATCGATCGGTTACGATATATTTCAGTCATCCATCATCTCCTTTTTCTCCAACGCTTTCGAACGATTTTCTTATTTTATAGGTGTAAATAGTTATATGTTACCATATCAAAGTTAACGCAGCAGCAGATTCGACGTCCGTTTCACGGCAGGTTTCACGGCACAAATGAGTGACCTCCGTGAATGTGGAGGGTGCGCCTCTACCGCGAATTCGCGCCGTGAATTCACGGCACAAGTGTAGAGCCGCGGTAAGGAACCAACTAATCGAATTTTGAATTTAAGAACGTGGCTAGTGGTACACCAGATAAATAAGGATATCTGTCATTGATATATAATACAATTAAAGGAGGGCACAGACATAAGCACTTGCAACTTCAGATCTATTTGATAGCGTTTCTTATCACGGCGACGACGTACAGAGAATTCTTAAGTCCCATCGTAAAACTTTAATACGACCGCCACGTAGGAACAAAAGCACTGGGATCTTTAATTAGCTTTGAAATGCTTCTAGAAAGGTTTTCAGAATAGGTAGGTAAGAGAAGTTTATATTCAAGAGAAATACGGGTGGGTGACCCGTTTTTCTACTTAACCCGTCATATGCCTTTTGAACACACGTGTGTTCATAAGCAAAAAACCGGACAAGAGCGAGTCAACACTCGTCCACCGAGGATTCAGTACATGCTAGTAGATAAAAGGGTGCAATTATATATTTTCCTTCATAAATCGAAAAATATACATCGTAACAATATTTAAAAACCTGTTTTAGCTTGTGCTAATTAAGCTCTTTCATATAATAGCCCACAGGATACGGTTAAAGCACTTTAAAATTTGGACCCCCCTTCCTTGCATAAAGACCCTATTTTATGTGATTAAATTAAAAATGTACTTACAGTTTTCGGAATTTTTCGATAAAGTTATAGGTCAACGGGAAGTTCCCCATAGGTTTTGATTCCCCCGCGTCTTGACCACAAGTGTCTTACGAACACACGTGTGTTCATAAGGATTCACCAGTTTTAAGGTTTCGTAGTAAACAAGGTACTCTTATAGATTCGCCATGTCTGTATGTCTGTCTGTTTTTTTTATTCGAAAATAGGCTTGCGCTTGACCGTCAACTCACCTGGTGTTAAGCGACAGTTACGGTATACGATGGATCGCGCTTACTTAGAAGAAACCTATTCACTCGCGATTTGAAGACACCTAGATTATATCCAGTCTGTCTATCTGTTTGTCCGTCCGCGGCTTTGCTCAATAACTATAAGTACTAGAAAGGTGTAATTTGTTATAGATATGCATATTAATAATGACGAGAAAGTCGTAGAATAAAAATTTTTAATGATGAAAATGATTTTTGAGGTATCTCCCCTACACGTAAAGTGGGTTTTTTTTTTCTCATCTACCCCATCGTGTGGGGTATCGTTGAATAGGTAATTAAAAAACATTGTGTGTGGGTGGGTGTGAAAACCATTTTTTAATTTAGGGATCCGTTTAAGAAATATTAGGCTTTGAAGTGATAATTTTTTTAAAGTTACGTATCCACCCCTCCACCAGCTAAAACATTAACTTTAGAGATATGAAAAAAATCATGCTAGTTGAATATACGATGGCATTAAAAATAAAACTATTACGGCTAAGAAAGTTAAAAAAGTTATCGAGTTATAGTCTATCAACTTAAAATAATTACATATAACTAAAATACTGAAATACTTATTTTTAACTTATATAAGTTAAAAATAAGTATTTCATTTAAATCAACATAACTCATATATTCGTAGCATCAAACAAGATACCCTGATTTAAGCTGACATAAATTATGATATGTAACTACGGAACCCTATACTGGGCATGGCATGACACGCATTTAGCCATTTATTTTCTTCGGACGCACCTTTAAAACCGAACCACGTCGTCTAGTGCGATACAGAGATCATTCTTCGGCGTCACACACACAACACTGAAAACTGCCAAGGAGTTTAGTGAAGGCACAGAAAAGTGTGAGGTAAAGAATGTCTTATTCAGGTCGCAACATCACCACCGGACTCACAATACTTAATAATTCTAACTTATGTTTTAACTAATAAGACAAAAATAAGTTGTCCTAATGTACCTACTTTGTAAGATTTTGTCTATGATTGCATTCACCATCCGTCCTTAAAAATACCGCGTAAACTTAAACACAAGCTTGTAATAAAAATGTGTCTGACCGTATAAGTTCTCGTCCTAAGTGAACTTTTATATTTGCCATATAACATTCCATAAAACTGTTATTTCACAAAAGGTGGGAAAACTTAACACAAGTGTACCCGTGTTCCACTTCTGTTAACTTTACCACTTTTGTTGACAATGCACCGTTATACGTGACAGCTTTTATTCATGGCTAGACTTTGGGTACGTGATATATTTCACCTTAACTAAAAGTATCCTTTAGTTAAGGTGCCTACAGTTAAAAGCAAGAGTTTAAATAAACCTGTGTGATGATATGAGTAGGTATAAAGTTTTCTTTTTCGTTTTCATTATTGGGGGTATTGGAATTGAGAAGCTACCGTATTTCAAAGTAGTATTATTCGTGCAATTAATTGCGCTGAAGATTACAAATAATCGTTCAATTATCATAGACAAGAAAAAAGTCGTAATATTCTACTTACAACAAATAATATATGTGTAATGTCCAGCCGAGCTTAAACAAAGCGTTTTACAAGGATGTCTACAAGTACCTAGGGCTAGTAAAACAACAACGATGCTACTGATCGTCGGCCTTGTGGCTCAGTTGGTTGTGTGTTTACGTCTACCTGCTGAACTGAAAGGTCGTGGGTTCGATTCCCACCCAGAGCAAACATTTGTGTGATCAGCATGGATGTTTGTTCTGTGTCTGGGTGTTTCTATGTATCATATGTATATATTTACAAAAAAAAAGTATATATGTATTATATCAGCCATCTAGTTCCATAGTACAAGCTTTGCTTAGTTTGGGCTAGATGGTGTTGTGTGAAATGTCCACAAATATTTAATATTTATTTACTGATGTTGCAGTTGTCTATGCGACGGTTATCGCTTACTTTATGCTTTTATTTTTTGTATATAAGTATAAAAATATTCAACAGACTATTCAAGTCTGCAGTAATAACATTCTTGATACTTTAGACATCCAGTTAAAACCAGCGATTGTAAACTTTTATTTTTCAGAGACAGCAACGCGACTGCCAGCCCGCATTGTGCTATTCTTGTACCTTTTTCACCTTTACATTTCTATTACAAAGAAATGCTTTAGAATTCACTTACATTGTTGTAAATAAACAAACACCCGAGCAATGTAGGCGGCATCCTTTTAGAACGAGTTGTTGGTGTGGAATGGAAAAATTGAGATGAATAGTGGAATAGGTACCATCTTGTGGGTTCCCAGTGTTGCTTTTATGTTAATTTCGTGCCAGGAATGTTTTTTGAGCCTTCTACTGTTTTTTACGCCATTTCTTCGTGTATTATTGATTGGTCCCATAGAAATTATATTGCTAATGCAAGGAGAACTTGCGTACATAAGTATATTAAGTATCTACATAATAAAGGTACTGGCCCTATAAAAAAGTAGGTAGGTACCTAAATCTTTCTGTCTCTGTGATCATGGAAAAAATGCGTTATATATTGTATGGATTTTTGGTAGTATAGTATTTTTTAACAATTTTGGTGTTGTAGTTTAACTTTAACATAATATGATGAAGTTTTTTTACTATACCTTTATTGAAATTTATACACGGGTCTAGCCCGGACCTTTGTAAGGCATCAGTGGGGCCGGAACCAACACTGAGAAGTCATTTTACAAATAAAAAGACGTGTGGCACTCGGAGACTGCCGCGGTAAAGCTATTGCATAATAGCTTTCACGCGGTGTGTTAGGTTATTTTCGTTACGGAATTTCTGGATTCGGTCTCCACGCTCAAGGTCCGCGATAGAAGCTATGCAATAGCTTAAAAATAAAAAATACAGATTGGGTAGTATATGGATGAACTATAGATGGATTTATTATACATTATGAAGTTTAACTGATCTTGGCTATAATTATTATTAATTGTTAGGATTTTGTTATGAAAGTCTGTTGTAGACTTGTACTGCTACTTGTATAGCGTGTTTTAAAATTTATAGTTTTGTAAACTATAACTTATTATTTTAGTTTTGATAATATTCCACAAATTGAAACTGGCAACACAACATTACCTGTCGTCTAGGTTTCATATTATGTGCGGGTGTGATTTGTTTACTCTCGTAAGTGGGTTTGCTAAGGTTTGTTTTACTGTTTTAGTATGATTGGAGTGTGTTTGTACGGGAGAAAATGAAAATATTTGTTAGAAATAAGTAAGAGTATTAGCACCTCCTTGGATCTAGAGGAACTATTTATCTAAATAATTTGGTAGGTAAGGCGACCACATACTGTGCAGTTTTGTCATTTAGATTGTTTTTTAGGTTTCCGTACCTCAAAAGGCAAAATCGGAATTCTTATAGGATCTACAGCCTATCGGAGTTACAGCCGAATATGTAGCAAAAACGCATGTTTCGACACTCTCAAGGGAATCAAAAACTACGGGGTACCTACTTCCCGTTGACTTTTTTTTACTAAAATACCCTGAGAAAAAAGATATATCGAAACTTTAATTTTAACGTATTTTTTTGGGTATCTTACATATATATCCTACGTGAATAAAAAATAACGGTAGACAATATTCTATTCATTGATATAAAGGTATATATATTAAACAATATGTTTACGTATGTGTAATTGTGTAGCCATATTATGGTACGAGTATAATACGACACCAATTCATATCTTATCCTGTCGTATTAAGTTCCCAACCATGTCCAACGTGGCAAGGATGCTCGCCACCGGCAACATCTTAGATCGGAGTTATTTCCACTTGCAAACAGCGATATTAAGTAATATTTCATGTCCTATCCCGTACTGTTTTGTTTCGGGCAAATGCCAGAATTTATTGCGACGACAACCGACGTTATTTCAACTTACATTTTGCATTAGAGGAATATGGCGTGTTCTTTCGTAATATATTATTAGGATTTACAGAGATAATAATAAGGGTCATACTTACTTATATACAAAAAAATCACGCCTACTTTCATTTTCTCATATAACAAATAGCAGCAAAAAGCATAGGGCTCGCCTGGTGGTAAGCTAAATATAACAATTGCCTATGGACAACTGCAACATCAGTGGCATCGTTCTTGCTTTCCTAGCCCGAAGAATTGCTTATAAACACCCTTTTTAAAATACCCTTAACTCTCTACCCTAGACAGAGACAAACATCGTGAGTCTGTTTGACGCCAAATTTGGCTAGTAATATTTCTACGTTACTTTAATATTCCATACTCAATCTGTTTGGATGGCGGCAGATGGAGTTTTAAGGCTAGAACCAACAGATTGCTGGATCCAGTGCTCCATTCCTATCCTCAACGTCGCTTTTATCAGACGAATTAGAGGTCAAATGTAAATCAACTTTGTCTAAAAAAATGGAAAACATAACAGAATATGGGCCATTTGGAAAACCCGTACCTTTTAGCGTAAACCAGCCATTTACCTCATCAGAACACCTAATGGTCCGTTAACGCTCGAAAAATGACCCTCTTTAAAAGATGTTTCTTTTACAACCGAAGTGACAGTTGTAAAAGGGTAACCCTACCGTGGCAGATACCAGCCGGAATTATCTAACTGGAGTAAAAAAGACATTTGAGCCTAGAGATAAGTTCAGGAAACTGTCAACTGTGCTTAGCCGAGAGCCGGCTTCAAGAGAGATAAATTATGTTGTATTAATCTTTGATATAAATAAAACTGAAGGTAAGTTATTTCCCTATGTGTCAGGTAAGTAAACCTATTTGATGAAGTAGTCAAAATGTTCATAGTCATAAAAATATTATTAGTTGTAGAATATATTTAAAATTTTGAGTCAATTCCCTAGTTTTACCTTTTACTCGACTGCTCAAGGAGAATAACAAGGATAGCGATACTTTCGACAGCATTGCAATAAATTTCAGACATAAATATACGACGTTATTCTAAGATAATAAGATGTATTCGCACTTTCTATAAATAGCAACGTACTTTCAGTTCCGTCTGGGTACTTTCTACTTTTAAACAAATCCACGCGTGCGATAAAAGGATATATAAATTACAGTACTTACAGTGATGTATCTACGATTTTATATAGATATTTTATATCAACGCTAGTCTGTAACTACGCATTATAAAGATAAATTATAGCCCTTTTGACTGATGACGGCTTAGGTGTTTAAACTCAAGTGGTGGGGCGGGCAGTGATTGATTTTTACTACATGTTCGATGGCCTCCGGCCACGCTGTCTAGATACTTGAGATAGGCTTGGGAAATCAATACGAAACTATTTCAATGTGTTGGTTGACTCCTGGAATAGTTCGGCAATGGGTTATTAACACCGTATTTGTATAGGTTCTACATTGATTTACTAATTAAATGGATCTTGACAATTAAAATAATATAGTAATAATAAGTATACATAGTAATAATAAAAATATAATTGCTAAGTGTAATTTATTTGTGAGAATTCTAAGACGTTAGCATTATTTATTTTTTCTTTTACATGCAAAATAATCTTTTATAAATAAATGAACTAAAATCTATGTAATACTTAGCTGAATAATTAATCAATGCCTTATTCAGCAACAATTTTAACTACTTTAATTAGTTCCACTATTTTAGTATAGTGTTAATTGGAACATTTTTGCGTTAGCTGATGACAACGGATTTAATATTATTTACACTTAAATAAGGCTGACTTTATTCAACCTCATTCATCTCAGCTATTCAGAAAATATACCGAAAACGAAAAGGTTTTTATTTTACAGCCCCTTCACACAGGATTGGTATCATGGGACAAGTGAAAAAGTTATGGCCCCACTTCATTACAATAGCCATAACCCAAAGTCATCAACTTTTATTTTACCATTCTTGTATCGTATCGTAACCCTACAGGACATCCCGTTCGAGGTTATATTCGATTTTGATGCCGCCTTGGAAATATCGCGAGTAAAACTTAAACGAAATTTATGTTTTCAAGGAGCCTTTATCGGGTGTCTCCATACGAAGTTTTGGGGCCGCATAAATCCTAAAATCGTATCCGCCACTGGCCCGGGAGGACATTTTACGGCCCTTTGAGGAGGTTGCCGTATCCTTTAGGTGCTGTAACCAAGTATCGCCTGTATTTTATACTGTTTACCCGCACTTTTAGCTAATGATTGGAATAATTTGACGGGCTTTAGCCCGTAGCGACCTTTCTTCTCGATAAACGTCTGGGTCGGTGCCCAAATTAGGTTAGAATGAATTTTATCGCTATTACATAACAGTGGGAGGCTCTTGGCGTCTGTTCAATGATTCTGAAGTGGCTCTTTAGAATTTGTGTGTTTTCTTTTGATGGAATTTGTAACTTCAAATGAAATACGTTCTTAAGATACTTGAATTGTACCTAATTGAATCTGACAGGTGTATAGAAGTTATGTTGAAAAGGATTTCAAATTTAGATAGAATTTTATGTTATTCTACAGAATTCAATTTAATTTAGATATATTCGTAGATAACTAGAACTAAAACTAATTTGAGAAGATTTTCGCTTTTTTTCGATTCCGGTTTTTAGGGTTCCGTAGCTAAATGGCAAAAGGAACCCTTATGGATTCGTCATGTCTGTCCGTCCGTATGTCACAGCCACTTTTTTCCTAAACTATAACTATAACTATATTTTCCGATACTGTTGAAACTTGGTAAGTAGATGTACTGTGAACCGCATTAAGATTTTAAACTATAAAAAATATAAAAAAAACAATAAATTTTGGGGGTTCCCCATACTTAGAACTGAAACTCAATTTTGTTTTCCATCATACCCATACGTGTGGGGTATTTAGGGATAGGTCTTCAAAAATGATATTCAGGTTACTAATATCATTTTTTTTCTAAACTGAATAGTTTGTGAGAGAGACACTTCCAAAGTGGTAAAATGTGTGTCCCTCCTGTAACTTCTAAAATAAGAGAATGATAAAACTAAAAAAATATATATATGATGTACATTACCATGCAAACTTCTACCGAAAATTGGTTTGAACGAGATCTAGTAAGTAGTTTTTTTATACGTCATATCTCGTAAACCGCAATTTACCTTTCATTCAATCAACTCAAATATTAAAAAAAAAAAACATTTTATCTACTAGTTTGTACGGAACCTTCGGTGGGCGAGTCTGACTCGCACTTGTCCGGTTTTATTTAATTTTGTTTTTGACACACTTGGTGGAAATCCACGGACGGAGGTGCCAGTAAATACATTTTAGTCCCTACAGTATGAAAAGCTACACATACCATTTCATTAAAATAAGTTTTGTATAAGCATGTAAACAAACATTATTGCTGATATAATTACTGCATATTTCATCGGTAACAGGTGTCATAATTCAATGGAATTCTCCGAACCCCTCGCGCTTGCAGTAAATGGTATGGAAGGGCGATTGGGTACCGTTATTATTTATTGATCCAAACATACTTTTCCCGTTCTGCAAAGAAAAGTAATTTTCGCAGATTCTTACGAGTACATATCTAGTTATAAATAGGTATTCTTATTCTCCTTTATTCTCCTTTATTCCTATTCTTTAGTGGTCATTACGAATATCATTCTGTTTCGCACAATTTATTTAGAAAGAGTAGGAAAGGAAAGTAGCACCTTTCCTATTCTCAACAGAAAGATTTAAATGTTCTAGGATTCAGAAGCTGAAGCGTTTCGTTCGACTTTATGGAATATCCATTATAAACCGATGTCGTTTTTTGTGCTTCTTGACAATTTCTTGCTGTTAAATAGAAAAAGGACAGTAAAATTAAGATAATGCAGATCAGATACTCTCCAAAATGTATTCGATAAGAATTGGTAAACTAACAACTTATTTAGCAACATAGACGATACCTATTTTGAAACACTTTTTAAACATTTATTGTGAAAAAATACATTTCTTATTGGTTCCAGACTGACATTTTACATGTAAGACCCATATTAGTTACAGTAAAGTATATAAATTTTATATATATATAAAAAAAACCTTTTTTATGAAGCAACAAACAACAACAACAACAAAAAACATTGAATCTCACCCGATGGGAAATGACGATGGGTCAAAGGTGTAGCACACCTGCCAAGGATATTCCAATTCACTTTTTTCTAAACAACCCGGATTGTACTTGAAAGGGATAACCGTATTCCACACCTTTGCAGTTTTTAACTATTTTTATTTCAAATTGATTTTTATGCTCGAATTGATTTATGTTATTGTTTCATGGCTGCCTAAATGATGGTTAAAATCAAATAGCAACTATACTGTGATATTTATATCCAAAACTACGTAATTATCTGTTTTAATAATCTTTACCATGAAACTAAATTACCAACAATAAAACCGGCACCATCCATAATTATTAAATAAAATGCGTCACTATTTACAATGTAACTACAAAGTTTGAGCTATAGTTTGCAAATTTAAGCTCGCATCGTACTTCGTGTATAACAAACAGTATGTTCATTACAACGAGGAACTGCATCGTGCGGTGCATCTAATAATTTACAAATAAGCTTGTGCTGGTGTTACATTGTGAGAGTATTAACGTAGTTACAAATATAGAGAGACGTTGAATTCACGTGGCCCGCTATTGGGGTTTCAACGAGTAGAGATGTCACGAATATTCGTCCACTATTCGGTACGTGGTCCCTAACTATGGGCCTTATAAGGAAGCTCAAAGTCGCGCAACGAGCTAAGGAGAGGGCTATGCTCGGAGTCTCTCTACGAGATCGAATGAGAAAGAAATGAAGAGATACGTAGACGTATAGGAGTCACCGATATAGCACAGCGGATTAGCAAGTTGAAGTGGCAGTGGGCAGGGCACATAGTACGTAGACCTGATGGCCGATGGGGCCGAAAGGTTCTCGAGTGGAGACCACGTACCGGCAAGCGCAGCGTAGGAAGACCAGCCACGAGATGGACAGATGACCTCATACAAGTGGCGGGAAGACGCTGGATGCAAGCCGCTTCCAATCGGTCTTTTTGGAAATCCATGGGGGAGGCCTATGTCCAGCAGTGGACTTCTTATGGCTGAGATGATGATGATGATTCGGTATTACTATATTCGTCTAAAATATTTTTATGAAATAACACACTAAAAAAAATTATTAACATCAGACGGATCGATCCCAGTTCTTGTCAATTGATTTTTGATTTTTAACTATTTTGTTTTTAAACCTAACTAGTTCTAAACATATATTGTCTACATACATTTATGATCTTTTTACTCTTTTTTGGTAAATAAACATCATTATTATTCACACTTATTTATTTAGATTCTTAATTTTAAAGTTTTACAATACAAATATAAACATATAAAAAATAACATAAATATTGTAAAAAACTTAAAACTAGTGTGCCGCCGGCAGCGGGGCAAGGCTCAAGCTGTCGACGGTAAGGGCTACAAACTGAGGAATCTCCTGACAATGCGCGCCGTATCTAGGATGACTGCCTTTCGTATCCGACCCTTGATCCAAATATCAAGCGAGAGCCTCTTGAGATATTGGTCGAGGCTCTTCGCAATTAATTCGTTTACCGATACGACTATCGGAACAATGATCGTCGAGTCAACATCCCACATGGCGGTTATCTCGTGAGTCAAGTCAAGGTACTTGCTGAGCTTGTCCATCTCAGCCTTCACGAGATTCTCATCATGTGGGATGGTGACATCGACGAGCACTGCCCGACGTTGGAAACGATCTACGATCACGATATCAGGCTTATTGGCAACAATAGTCCTATCCGTGATAATAGATCGGTCCCAATAGAGCAAAACACGGCCATTCTCAAGAACCGGCGCTGGTGCGTAGTGATAGTACGGCACCTCGGACTCAACAAGGCCGTATTGAAGGGCAACTTGCTGGTGGATGATCCTGGCTACTTGATTGTGCCTGTGAAAATACTCGTCGTTAGCAAGATGCGAACAACCGGAAATAATATGTCGGAGAGGCTCTCCGGGACGGTGGCATGCCCGACAAATGTCGACCGTACCGTCTTTCATGATATATTTCCGATAGTTGTTCGTCTTGATAACTTCATCTGCAATCGCACAAGCAAACCCTTCAGTTTAATAATATTATTATTGGATGGACTATGTTGCGTTGTGGTAGTTACAGACCACAACCAGCCGTCCTTATGCGGAAGACGTTGGTTTCAGGCTGCTTGCAATTGGTCTTTTGGAAATCCTTGCCGCAGATTAATGTCTATTCATTCTTGATTTGAGGACACTCAAATTATATTTATCGGGAAAACTACTCATAATCGGAATCGTGCTATGGACAGAGAATACGCAATATTCAGATGAATAAATTTGTTTTAATAATAATTTAATAAAAATGGTATGGATCTTGGAGTATTCTGTTAATTTAACAATGAGTAAGGAAACGTTTATTATTTCTTATTATATGCTGACTTTTTGAAAATTTTGCAAACATATTTTTTTTTTTATCAGCCCTGTTTGTACAAACTGTCCCACTGCTGGGAACGGGCCATCTTCTCATTGTGAGAAGGGTTAGGCCATAGTCTGCCACGCTGGCCAAGTGCGGGTTGGCAGACTTCACACATCTTCAAGATCATTGAGAACTCTCAGATATGTAGGTTTCCTCACGATGTTTTCCTTCACCGGTTGAAGTTGGCGGCAATCAACAATACGCACATAACTTCGAAAAGACAGAGGTGCGTGCCGTGGGATTCGAACCCAGGACCTGCGGATCGCAAGTCAGACGGTCTCCCGACTAGGCTGCCGGAAACTTCAATATCTACTTCATATCTTTTTGATATACATTATTCACTATTACATAACGTAACCTAATAAATAAACAGATACCAACTCTGACGATCAGTTGCTTAGACTCAAACAGGTAGTTTGGTTTAGCGGCTTCCATGACAATGAGGTAGATTGTATTGTGACGTACAATAAGCAAGCAAGCATCTATTGTAGAATTTTCAGTGACCAATTATTCGGCATTTCGACCGAAAGTGTAGCAGAGTAGGTATTCTATATTAGATTGTGGCATCTCGTTAAGAAATGTAAGTAGCGACCATCGCATTAATATTACAAAGTAGTTTTGTTTGCTCTCTATTTATTTTCTTGGCTACATGATTGTAACTATCGGGATGAAATTTTCCGAAACACGTAGGATACTTTTTATGCCCTGGGTGAGGGTTGAACACACGACTTACAGCTCAGCAGGCAGATATACTACCACTGAGCCATGAGGCTTGTCAGTGTAATAAAGTAAGCAATTCTTTTTGAGAAGCAGGTAATTTTTTATTAAGGGCATACTAGTGAATCACCGCAGTCTGCGGTACACGTGAATTTGTTCATAAATAATTCTACTCCAATATGTGAAACTAACACTGGTTGGTTTTCAACGAATTTCAGTTAGGTATAATTTAAACATTATGTTTTAGTGTTGTTTGGTGCGGTTGCTACGACCACTGCTACACCATAGAATGCTAGCTTTATGTAATCCTACATAAATCTAAACCGAGTTTCCATTAAGCTTTATGTAATCCTACATAAATCTAAGCCGAGTTTCCATTGCTATGCACCGATAGACTAAGCTATGTACATACATACGTGTACTTATCTTCACTTTGTACGAAAATTAAGGTGTTGAACAACTTTTCATTGTGACTTACGGGCGCGCTATGTATAATAATGTCTTTGCGTCTACATCCTATGCAGCAATGTGGCTAACATTTTTAGATTGATTAGCCATACATTGACTACTGTATCATTTATAAGTACTACATTATGGAAATTATAGACTAATGGTATTCTAATATACCAATATTTTATTAATATCTGATTATAATAAATAAGGTATAAATTTACGATGCTTTTGCTCTATTATTTAAAATTTGTTGACCATTATCACACTTATAACTTTCTCTAAAATATTTATTTCATTCGTAAGTTACTAACTTTTCATTTCAAAGTTGTTTGCCAAGAGTGCTACAAGTGCTACGCCGTAGATAAACTACAAGCTACGCAGACTACGAGCAACATAGTACCCAAAACGACATTTTTCAAGCGACGTAAAATTATGGGGTTTCCGCACCTAATTCCAAAGAAAACACTCACATGAACACATTAACCCGTACGTTAGCACGACTGCGATCGTGCCAAGTATTTATGTAAGGCATTAATCTTGCATTACAACGTGGGCAGTGAGTCACAAAGTTTAACGGTACGGAAACGCGATAGTTGGACTTAGCGCCCCATTCATCCTGAATGTATGTTTTATTTAAATGCGTACTAACTGTATGGAAAGGAAAGGATAGGAAAATTTACGATAATATAGAAAAATAGTTTCTTTTCACATACATAAATCGTTTTAAGTATTTTTTGATAAGTTAGGTTAGAAGAGAAAAAAAAAACTATTTATTTTTATTTATTTAATTTGATATTGGGCTGTTGTATAGAAGTTGTTGGATAGAATTAGAATTTTGACATATATAATTTAACTTGACATTTATAATTGAACTTGACATCTATATTGTTACGTTGATTGATATTAATATTAAAGTAGATATAATTATATGTGTCTATAATGAATATTAAATGTTTAAAATATTAGTGAATTTGCACGCCTCAAAGGGTGAAGGGCCTCAAGGGGATGTAGAGATACTTATTAAATATATTATTATTTAAGACCTATTTATTGTACCTATGTCTTAGCAAATAAATCAATTTGAATTTGAATTTGAATTTGTTTGTATTATGTGAATTTGATTTTATATTCTAAGCTAAAGCCGTTCCAGAGGTAGTGCTGGGCATTTTAACTATTAAAAAGAATCCTAATAAATGTTTCCACATAAAAATATTATCTCCAGGAAATCTTTATCTTCGGGAAAAAATACAAATTCAAGATATGTTGGTATGGAATTTGGTGGTCGCAATTATTACAAGTTTCTTGTATAAAATCTGTTAACATATTATGAAAACAAGTTCAATTCAGTGTAGTAAGATCGAAATTAAAAATTTAGACGTAAAATTACACAAATTATTGATAAATATACAAGTAGACAGTAGAAAATTTGAAATCCGACAGGACATGAACTTGCATATTCCAATTTGTACATGGGAGTCTTTACCATTTTGGCATAAAGAGTGTAAATTTTGGCAAAACAAAATGGTAAAGGTTTCCAAGTACAAATTGGGATAAGCGAGTTCAAGTCCCGTCGGTATGAAATTTTGAACTTACTATAAAAATGTATATTTAGTATATACACTTAAGTGTGGAAAAACACATCAAAATATCGAATATCAATAAATATGTTTATATGTTTACATGTTGCTATCGTTGAGGGATCTCTATAAAAATAACTAGTTTGTTCGTAAATGCAAACAAACCAGCGTTTTTTTACGTGACGGGATCTAATACTTTTGTATTACAATATAAAATACGTTCAATTCACTTATGCAAAATTACTTTATTGTGTTAGGTACTTTAAAATAATCAAAAAACTGCAGTTTTTTCTTAATACTATAATTTTTGCGCTCGCTAAAAAGCTCTTAAAACGCTTAATTTAGCTCATAGAAAAATATTTTGTTCTTCAACTGTTAAAAAAAGTTTGGAATCTCAGTTTGCAGGCTCGTTGTATATAGGAAATCGTTGTTAATGTTAATTAAATTATTGTAATTATAACCGAAATATCATAATCAAATCAATAAAGTTCTTCATAAAAACACAGCCTAAAGCTTCAGAAAAAAAACCATAACTCAGGAATTTAAAAGAATAACAAATCAGTATAAATTAAATTAACCCACTCAATAAAAAATTTTCTAGCGGTGCTAATATTCCTAAATCTTCAGTGTTACCAACTACTAATTTATTGTAAGTAGGATTGCGATTTATCGCTTTGTCTTTGCACGGGCAACTTTTCCACAGACAGTATAAACTAATTTATATCGAAACTCAAGTTAAGACTAGCTTTTAGACTATTTATTTTTAATTTCGTCATTTAGTTAACTTCTCTAATAGAGCGTTTTAGAAGAGAAAATAGTTTTCAAAAGATTATTAATTTTATGGTTCTCTATTCTTTATTAAATTGTGTCAAATTATTATCAATGTTCAACATCGTAGTCTTTTAAACAAAGCAAAAACTTTGTTATTGGTCTGTATTCAAGATGTTAACTTATAATTCCGTTACGTTTTATATACCGATTCGATATTTTTTTTGTTCGAATTGAGAACCTCATCCTTTTTGGAAGTCGGTTAAAATAGAGTAAACGGTAGTGTCAAAATATCTTTGGATAAAGAAAATAGGTCTACTAATTATTTGAACTTGATATTATATGTATGTGAAGTTACAAACATTGTAAGATTTAAAGCACATTTTTTTGAGTAATTATCACTACTGGTATCAGTGTTCATGTTCATATATTGTGTCTTGCATAGGAGTAAGGAAGTCTCGGAATGCGAGTAAAACTCGTACTTTGTCGGATTTTTATGATATCTCATCACCTTTATTTATAACCACCAATTAAATCGCGGGATACAGCTAGTACATATACATGTTTTATGAATCATATCGTTTACACAAACAACAAACCCTGCAGTGCCAAGGGACGAAACCTCACAAAAAGGAATAAACATTTATTAAATCATATCGTATGCGGTAATGCGAGTCCGGAATGAGTGTTTTATGACCGACCCTGAAGTTGGGCCACGGCGAGCGCGATTCATGATTCACGAGTGGCTTGCCATCAAATGGAATAACAAATATCATAAGAGTTAAACAAAGAGACGGATTAACGACATCTGGCTGATACAAGACTTACATCTCTATAACTGATTGTGCTGCGAATTTTTAATCTATGAGTTGTTACCAAGACAAAACAACGGATTAGCGACATCTGGCTGATACAAGACTTACATCTCTATAACTGATTGTGCTGCGAATTTTTAATCTATGAGTTGTTACCAAGACAAAACAACGGATTAACGAAATCTGGCTGATACAAGACTTACATCTCTATAACTGATTGTGCTGCGAATTTTTAATCTATGAGTTGTTACCAAGACAAAACAACGGATTAACGACATCTGGCTGATACAAGACTTACATCTCTATAACTGATTGTGCTGCGAATTTTTAATCTATGAGTTGTTGTTACCAAGACAAAACAACGGATTAACGACATCTGGCTAATACACGACTTACATATCTATAACTGATTGTGCTACGAATTTTTAATTCATTTATGAATTGTTACCAAGACAAAACAACGGATTAACGACATCTGGCTGATACAAGACTTAGATATCTATAACTGATTGTGCTACGAATTTGTGATTAATCTATGAGTTGTTACCAAGACAAAACAACAGATTAACGACACCTGGCTGATACAAGACTTACATCTCTTTAACTGATTGTGCTACGAATTTTTAATCTATGAGTTGTTTCCAAGACAAAACAACAGATTAACGACACCTGGCTGATACAAGACTTACATCTCTTTAACTGATTGTGCTATGAGTTGTTACCAAGACAAAACAAGGTGTAGTTGTTGTTGTTTATTGTAATCAGCGGATTTAAATTTGGATATAATTTATATCTTATTTACTTTACCATCCTTCCTTCCATTTCCTTATTATCGTTAAGTACTTACAATATTTTTTAAGTGATAACATTTGTCACGTAAGTAAGTGTACTTATGTTTATAAATACGTTTTTTTAATCAGTATCATGCTTGCGCTTTACCATCAACTGATCTGGTGTTTCAAACAAAAACAATATAAATTTCATATAAAAATGTTCATGACGCACGAAAAAAGTAGTAACACTTTTATTGCCCATTTTATATTAAGCAATCGACATGAAATAACTAAAACAATCTCTCATGTCCAGGCTTCATGGCCTAAATTGCTTACGAGTGGGGCTGGTCGTAAAACGTCAAATCAAAATTAACAGAGGAATACTTTTCATACGAGGCTTGTGGCTGCGGCACAGCCATTTTCATTTCAAAGTTAACTCCCTAGTAGGTCATATTCAATTTGCTCGTAATGCCACTAAAACTTGCTATTTCAATTTTACACAAAATCGGATCACACATACTTTGCAAAATTAGTAACAATATTCTAGTTTCAATTTATTGTTTGATCACGAATGGATACAAATGTTTTTTCCATTACACTTTAGACACGAGTAGTCTAATTTAAATAAAAGTTGTATAACAAGAACTCGTTAAAAATCAATACGGACGATGTTTACACGTAGTCATAGCGAAACGAGCGAGATTGGATATCAGCCAATAGCGCGCCATATTTGCTGAAAGCCATGACAACGCTGTGTACGCACCTGTGCCACAAATATTTGCTTAATGCGGCACAAATTCCTGCAAACTGACCTGGAGATCGACAACCATGAATCCTGATGCAAAGAAAGCTGTTAATATTATGTATGGGCGAGTCAACGCCCCGCCGATCGAGAGATGTCGAGTCAGCTTCTGCACTGACATGGAAAAATCAGTTCTGATGAGCAATTTTGAAAGGCGCGGATGGAACCAAGTCGGACCCGACGATGAGTGGAACTTCTATTGGGCATCCACTCAAACCTGTAGAAACCTATTCAGTGTCGAAAGCGGATACAGGATGAACGACAATCAAATGATCAACCACTTCCCTAATCATTACGAATTATCTAGAAAAGATTTATTAGTGAAAAATATCAAGAGATATCGAAAGGAACTCGAACGGGAAGGTAGCCCGTTAGCTGAAAAAGCCGAGGTGGTATTACACGGTGGGCATATAGTTACAAGGTATGTTCATCTTGATTTTGTGCCAGTTACGTTTGTGCTGCCGGCAGACTACAACATGTTCGTCGAAGAATACCGTAAATCACCGCAAAGCACATGGATCATGAAACCGTGTGGAAAATCACAAGGCACCGGAATTTTCCTCATAAACAAACTTTCCAAATTGAAGAAATGGTCCCGAGAGGCGAAAACTCCTTTCCACCCGCAATTGAGTAAAGAAAGTTACGTTATATCTAGGTACATAGACAATCCACTTCTGATAGGGGGCAAAAAGTTCGACTTAAGACTTTACGTCTTGGTCACTTCGTTCCGTCCTCTTAAAGCTTATCTTTTTCAACTCGGCTTTTGTAGGTTTTGTACAGTGAAATACGACACAAGTGTTACCGAGTTGGACAACATGTACGTGCATCTTACGAACGTGAGTGTGCAGAAACACGGGGGGGATTACAACAACATACACGGCGGGAAAATGACTGTTCAAAACTTGAGATTATATTTGGAGGGAACACGTGGAAGAGCTGTCACGGAGAAGCTGTTTGCTGCGATGCAGTGGCTCATTGTGCATTCACTAAAAGCAGTATCTTCAGTTATGGCAAACGACAGACACTGTTTCGAATGCTACGGCTACGATATAATAATAGATAACCAACTAAAACCGTGGCTGGTTGAAGTGAACGCGTCGCCCTCTCTGACGTCTACGACAGTGAACGATAGAATCCTGAAATATAAGCTCATAGACAATATTTTATCGGTAGTGTTGCCGCCAGATGGCATGCCAGATGTGCGCTGGAATAAGCAGCCGGTCGCCGACGCTCTCGGCAACTTCGATTTGTTGATAGACGAAGAGTTATTTGAAAAAGATGAGCACGTTCCTGGGGGTCGAGGTACGAGAAATAGTAAAGGAAAATGATGGTACATTTTTCTTGTCAAGAAAAACGTCTGTTTAATATTGTTTGTTTTTCTATCTTGTGTAGAATATTCGATTTATTGTTATATTATGGTGTAGGTTCAGTTTAGTTAAAGGTTAATCTTCAAAATCTTGGAAAAAATTATATAAGGACACTTTCACTAGATTAATCAGAAAGTTAAATACTCCTGCATTTACCAATTTCTAACAATACAATATAAGCAATATACGTATGTAGTATGTAGGTATAATATGTATTTTATAGTGATGGATGACGTAACAAGAAAATATGCTTTAAAACTTTGTATTGGCAAAGATAATATTTCAACAGGTTTTGTTGAAATTAAGTCAGATAGAAAGACAAAGCGTTTAAGTCACAAAGTTGGTTTGAGTATCTATTAGCAAATAATTTGCTTGTAACAAAGAGGTCGCAGTTTGCGGCGTTGGTGCACATGTTCAAGATTTGCATTTTAATGCCCCAACAGCGCTGGAAAAATAACTCCCCACGGCCATTCTATATGCTAAGTAGAGGGAAACTTCCGGACTAATGTTGTTAAAGTTTTATCTGCCGACATAAGTTTTGTTCCCCACCCTGTTAGTTTACCACTTATCTGTAAACAAGACGGTGATGTGTAATTCTTTTAACTTCGACTCTTTTTGCCTCTTAACAGTTTCAGTTTTTGTAAGCTAATTCAGTAGTATTTTTACCTTAGATGTAGACAACGAATATTATTGAACTGCTTATTATACTTATATAAAGGCTAGTTATTCGGCCACAACACACATGATGTTAACTGTTTATGTGGTTTAAGATGATAAACATATCTAACCTCAAATGGCAACTAGCTCTAAGTGAGGATGCCGCAAAACATCATTGCATACTTCGCAACAAATTTTAATTTGAGGTTAGCTAGGTAGTAAGACACTAGAAAATAAGTACCACTATACTGTAGTTTCAACATATATTTTTTCCGATAGGTCAAGCTAGTTTTTGGGATTCGAACCCGCACTCTTAGGCATAAAACTTACTGTGATAACTTAGCTTCGTAATTAATTTACTTTTAACTTTTTTTCCTTTTACATAAAAATTTAATAATAAAACAGTTTTCTCTAAAGAAATAAAAAAAAATGACGTAAATAAAAAAAAAAGTTTTTTTAATCATCCATCCATCCATCAGCCCTGTTTGTACAAACTGTCCCACTGCTGCGCGCGGGCCATCTTCTCATTGTCAGAAGGGTAAGATCATAGTCTACCACGAAATCTTCAAGAACACGGACAACATAATGTCATTACAATTACTCTTACAGAAGTTGCTATTACCTACTCAAACTCTCTCTCAATCTAATCTATCGATCAACTGAAGTAAAACGTTTTTTACCATAGCCTTAAAACTCATTACGAAGAACCTACCAAGTAAGTTCTTGTAAATGAATTGTTGTTTAAGCTCGAGGCATAATAACATGCTGAGAGAGCTTATACCGATAATTTTGGGACAAAAAGCGCTGTGATAATGATGAAGAGAAGCGATACTTTGCTTCACTCTACTTCGTTCCTCGACTAAGTAACTAGTCTGCAAGGGTGTTAAGCGCCTTAAAATACTTTCCCGTGGAGAAAAGTTGCCCACGCCAGTGCCGGGAAACTTTATAATTTGGGGTTTACACGACGGACAATCGACCGCTAACTTTCTGAATTGTTTTGCCACACACTTGTGACTCGACGACAGATTTTATGGTAAAACTTAGGGTTTTACGGAAAACCGATTTGACAAGATGTTGGTGTTTCCATTGGTTGAACTGTGATTTAGATTACTTTTAAGTGGTTTTACTGATTGGTGAGTTAAGAGAAACGTTGTTGCACGCTATTCAAATATTATATAATTCGATTTCAATGTTTTTTTTTATTGCGAATCATAAATGACTGACTTACTGGATTTACTTTTTATAAACTTCGTTATAACTCTTAAGTTTAAAAGTTAGGTTTATTTTTTGAAAATAAAATAAAATAGTAGATGCATATCTATTAACAACGGCATTATTATGCCGTATGTGCATTTTGTCGAGTTTGTCATTGACAAACTCGACAAATGGCGAATGTGCAAGCATGATGCCAACGTCAAGCAAAAAAAAGTAATATCAGTTCTAAGCCCTGTTTGGCATTGCAATAATGCTCGTCATCCAGAGGTAACATAATGGTAAATCTCTTAATCCCGGCAATTTTGCCGAAATGCTCACTCAAAATCATTCAAATTAACGGTCAAGCGCAAGTAAGTATTATTAAAGATGAAAAAACTACTGTAAATATTGCGTTTCAATCCGTGCTTTGTTTATATACATACACAGTTACTCGCATGTATACGCACTGCTTTGTCACAATAAAACTGTTGTACCTGCTTCCACAAGTAGACTCTGTAGAAGCAGCCCCGTATCTTGGGGCAAACCGGGGCACCCGCCCCGAGCGGCATTTTCAAGGGGCGCAAAAATCATAATTAATATGATTAAAAAGCGCCTAGAATACGAAATCTTGGACTTCTAACTTTTAAGAAAAAGGCGCCACATAGATAATTCTGCCCCGTTTCGAAAAACTCGTAGATCCGGGGCTGGTAGAAGAATTTTATCATCGCAAATAACGGACTACATAAATAAGGGTTCGTTCACTATCACTTCTCATTATATCTGTTACACCAACACATGAATGAAACAACACACACACTTACAAACTTTCACATTCATATTTTATGAATATCGAGTCCCTCAGCGATTTATCCAAAAACTTGATTCCATTTGTAAAAGGTTTTGTTCTATCTCGGATAGAATGCCAGCTCTTGGCAGCTTTACCGCCGTCCGATGACGTCATCGATCTGAAATGGGCCACGTCTCGCACACCAATACGATTTATGATCCTGTCACTACGTAGGCTGGACCACAATATTTATTATTCTGGATCTGTCTACTCGAAATTTATGTTTATCGATGTTTTTTATTGTGGTTATATATTCCAACTAAAAATTAAGTTTTATTTTGCTAAGTAGCCAAATAGAGCAAACACAATTGTATAACAATACCTAACAATTACTGGTGTAACGCCTAATTTTTTGGCAAAAAATTATGCCATATCCTTTTACATAGTTACGAGTATTACATAGTTATGAGTACCTTTGAACGATTAATTCTTGTATATATATATACAAACTTCGTTATAACTCTTAAGATGTAAATTTTACCAAAATCGGTTCAGTAGTACCTACTTTAAAAAAAAAATTAAGAAAGATTCAACGAAGCAATTCAAACTATTTGGCGAATTTGAACGAAATTTACTGGGTTTATTACTCAGTATTTGCTCGTATTTTCAGTCATAAAAAATCCGAGTAGAGCTCGATCGCCCAGGTACTGAGTAATAAACCTAATCTGGGAGATTGTTTATATCTAATAAAGGTTCCGCGTTATACGTGAATTAACATACATACATATCAATTTGATAAATTCCTTTTTTTGCAGTCTATAAAAATACGCTATTGTATAACAAAAGTTTGTAGTCCATTACTGTGGTTCAGTTCAATGCCAAAGAAAAAATAGCTATAGTACGTGTAGTTAAGTTAATATAAGTAAAAACTGACTTGTGTTTTATTGCGTAGTAGCAAGAGTCACTATTTAATTTGATTATCCTTGCAGAGTAAGCCTTATGTACATATGCTATTGTGTTAAAATGGACGACAAGCTATAAACGGTACTTGTACTTAGTTGAGTAGCTTAATCGTTTAAAATTGGCGATCTATTAAGACTTGCCATATGATTTATTACAACAAATTGTCGAACAATGCAAATACAAATCATCTATTGGTAATAATATTACTAGTCATATAATAACGTCGTATAAAAATAATAATAGATGAATATTATAAAAATATTTTTTACAAGAAAAATAACGAAGTAGTTAAAATAATAAAGTTAATAGTTAAATTTAAAAACAATTAGTTATGCACTGTAGTGAATGTTGTTTTCGTGGTATATGTCGCCAAAATTGAATTTCTGTTAATTTCTTTTTGTTTTCAATTACATATTTTGTTTAATTATTTTCTTTTTGGGTTTATTTGTTATGTTTTTGTTAAAATTTATATATTAACTTGTTACTTGTACCTTCCATGTCTGTTGATCGTGGGTGACGTCACCGTCGGTTCCAGCGGAAGACCAGCGCTGGCTGTTCACAGCCAGCGCGTATGCTGAGCTGGGACCGGTTTGTGGCGGAGACATCATATTTATATATTGTAGCGTTTTCTTTTGTTTTTGTGCTTAATGTTAATTTGATGTTATGTGTCTTCCATGAATAAATATATGTCAATGTCTATGTCTAAAATGTCAAATATAATGACATAAATTTGAGAAATGTCAGTGGTTTTTAATATACTTATATATTGGTTGACATTTCATACATCACCATCTAGCCCAAACTAAGCAAAGCGTGAACTAGGGAAACTAGATGGTCATAGAATACATATATACTTTTATAATAATTAGTTCTCTTATTTATCTAACATTAATATATTCAATAAACTCGAAAACGTCAATTAAGTAGTTCCAAATAATACCCTCAGGACAGATAACTTATCAAGTTTACTATAATGAACCCCTATTTCGTAGTAAACTGTTATCTAGTATTATTCCCAGCTGGGTGCTTACCACTCCTGTATGACCTCCAGACTTTTAATTTAAAAAAATACAGAACATGTTCGCTACTTATAATTAAAAACAATAAATCTGAGAGAAACATTTTTCATACAGGTTTAATTTTAGTTTTTTAACTACGGCGGTTTTGCTAAGTTTAATTAATGCATGAAAATTGTTGGGTTTGTTTTCTTTATTAGACTTATATTTTTTGTATTAGTGGGTTGTGGCTTAACGGTCTTCCAGACAACTAAATATAAATGTAGCTCTGGTTACTAATTGGAATTTTTGGAAAAAGATATGTAGGCGACTTTAGTACTTATGTTCTTTTATTTTTGGTGTTCATTTGTATAATAACGTAGATTTATGGTTTTATTTTCTTCTGTAATTTAATTAAAATAGCAAATTTACGATAACTATTAATAATTTGTTTTATTATTGTAATAATTTATAATTTATTTTGAACACGTATTTGTTTTAATACTACTGAGGACTTCGGCAAATGTTAGTATTTTGTTTAAATTTTATACTGTCCCTACTAGGTCACCGTCGTTTTTACAAAGCACTGTCATAATGTATGTATTTACATACATTAGGACAGTGCTATTGTAAGCAACTTTTAATAATATTGTAAGTATAATTTGGAATCAACAATAATATTGCCATCCGCGGTAAATGAAACTGAAAAATATTTATTCTTTGTTTATTATTGTAACGCAAGCAAACCAATAAAGGTTTAAAGTTCGTAAGGTAGACTCCATTAAATAGTTTCGCGATAATATACGGCTATGTGAGACATGAATAATTTAGGTACGCAGAATATATAATATTATAATCTAAACTAAATTATTTCATACCCATTTATTTCAATTATGTTCTATAACAGAAACTCCAGATTTCGAGCGTCTCCTAATATTAACCATCGATTTTTGACGGCGCATCCATCTTATTTACCTATAATTTAGTGCGTAGAATCTCAAGACCTCGGAGGGTTATTCTGTGATCGATCGACCCCGGACGGATGCCTTCGTGAATATTTAAATGTCACGTTTTTCCCGGGCGCTAACTTCGATTGAAAAATCCACGAGCCGCCGCGTCACCCGGCAGTTATTAATCACTGCGGTGAAATTCAAGGAATAAGCACTTTTTTCATATAAGAATGTATTATTCTGTTAGGGGGAGATTATTTTGTTGCTTTTATGTTGATGGACTCCGCGTCTTGAGTTGTAACTTGATAGAATCGGTAGCGGTTATAAGTGAATGTATAGCTTGCAAAAATATACGCTCAATAGCATAATCACATGTTGCGTGAAACCGGTTTTTTCCATAAAAGTACTTCGAAATTGAACATGGATTTATTCGATTGAAAGTACTATGAGGTCTACGATTAGCTATACAACAAAATATACAGTAAAACCTGCTTACATTTATAGTAATGTTAGATATAACAAAATATGCAAATATTTGTAGTCATTTTGAGATATTTGTATTTATAATTTTTTGAAATCATGTCTAGATTCACGCTCAAGTTACAAGTAATCATAAAGAATATATTCTTTCTGAAAAAGAGTTTTCTTTTGAGAAATTCTAAGCTTAAATTCCAATTGAAATTGAAATTCTTTATTTTGCTTGTTAATAGGTATAAAGTCTTAAATCTAGGTTATTGATGTCCATCTATTAACAACCACAGTGGTCATGCAAAATTGAATAGGTAGGTAATTTAAATTATTCGGTATATACGAGTATTATACAATGATATTCAATGTAAAAAATATATATTATTAGCATTATAATAATAATATAGTTAAAATGAAATTTAATTATGGAAAGTAAAGTGTTTATCACAAATTTTAAATTTTACTTAGTCGGAGACTTACACTTCTATAGATACCCCAAGTGTATGTACCTAGTGTGCCGTGTCAAAACGAGCGTGTCAAGTTCGATAAAAAATCGCAGTTGACGACCAACATTTATTTAATTCCAGGTGTTATATACTTCCGATTCGATATTTTGTCAACTAGTTACTAGCGTACAAGCGCGCGGATGCATTGGATTGAATAGATTTCGCGCGGATGGAACATTCCATCACAAAATCGTTTATGTGACGTCACAGCCCGTACCAAAAAAGTGGTACGCAAGGTTTTCATATAAATTAAGTCGCATGCTCCATCTACTATGTCTGTCGTCGGAGATTTTAATTCTGCATGAAACTTGACTGAATAAAATAGAATTAGTAATAGAAATGACAAATATTAGAATTTCAAAACGTGATATCATTGAATATAGCACATTTTACATATTTATTTATTTATTTATTTAGATACGCCAACAGTGAACATATTATACATTCTTAATTTTCTAGTTCGTTCATACATAGGTCTGATATTACCTATTACAGGCATATACAACTTTCATTATAACAATGGTTACACTATTGCTACATTAGTTAAAATAAGTTTATTCATTATATATAAATCTAAGAGCCAAATCAAAAAGTGATAAAATCAAAGAACAAAAATTTGAAAAAATCAGTCCAGTTTACAAAGAGACTTTACCAGTTTGTTTTTAAAAACATACAGTGTATCATTGAAGATGTCGAGATCATCCAACGATACGTTAAATTCATTATAAGTGCGACATAATCTTTGTGTAGGTACATATTTAATGCTTATATGCTATTTACCTTGCACGCTTTGGAATCAAACAGATATTAATCAATCCTTGATACAAACGAAAAAATTCCATTCACCGTTTGAAATTTCAAAATTGGAACAATTTGAACACAGCAAAGGTTGCGAGTAAAACAATTGAATAACATCATCAGCTCCGTTGGAAGTCCCTCGAGTCCAATGGAACGCAAGAAAACTTCCGTATACTGAAGAGTCCTGAGACAGCTACTAGGTCGTTAACTAAGTGATCTCAATCAAGCGGAGCAAATATCCAAAGGTCTCCGAATGCTAACAATCTTTAGTGTTGTAAAATACTTACATATCGATATTCACATCGTGTAAGTATCTGTATTTTTCAAGTTAATAAGTTTAATCTAAAATAAAATAATTATAGTTTAAAAAAACTAAAGCAACCGACTTCTCATGGATGCCATTGTCAGAACTGGACCAAATTGAAATGGGACCACACGGGAAGCACCAACTTTCAAATAAAAAAATAATCATCAAAATCGGTTCACCCAGTCGAAACTTATGAGGTAACAAACATAAAAAAAGAGAAAAAAAAACAGTCAAATTGATTATTTTTTGAAGTCGGTTGATAAAAGTAAAGTTGCTCAATACAGTTTATAAGTTGATATTATTATTATGTGGCTTCGGTAATAAAACGCTTTTCTGAAAGTGAATAATATCAAGATTAATTTCTCAACAAAAAGTGTTCATAATGATAAATACAGTGACTTATTAAAACATATCTTTAGTTCTCCTCGCAATAAAGGATACAATGGCTACAGAGGATGATACTGTTCCACAAACTGACAGTTTCATTGTGGAGTGACGTCCACATGAAGTAATTCCTTGGTTTAATATAAGACTATTCACCTTGCTAGGTGTTAAGTCCGGAGACAGCTGTCCGACAGTATGCAGTTATCGTGTACTGAGTCGTCTCGTTGTGCGAACTGCAACTTCGAGTCAGGCTTATGCGGATAGGTGTTGTAAGGTGAGCGAATGAGACCGCTACAATGACTCCTTAACGTACGTCTATTGTTCACCATTAAACTCTGTATACCAACCAAGTACCAAGTCTGTTTCCTGAGACCTACAATCTTGGAATTTTTAAGGCTGAGTGAATAGATATCTTCTAGATCGACGAGCTCCATCCTCGGCCACACCGTCGCCTAACATCAGGCGAGTTGGTGGTCAATCGTAGATCTATAGTGTATAAAAAAAAAATACCAACATAACAGTTACTTATGAGGTTACATGTATCGATGTATCACGGTATCATAACATTGCTAATTAATTTAATATCATGTGATTTAATCTTATAATCAATAATTTAATTTTCTCTTTAAACAGTTAAAAATTAAGTGACTGTAGTGCGCGCAGTAATTCTACTTAGTAATTCAGCATCGGACCGCAATATACAGGCTTTGCCGAGTTCGAGGTCCACCGTCAACCGCAGTGATATATTAAATTTTGTTTTTTGAGAAAACAAAATTATTTTTATATTATTTGTATCATATAACGGACACAACATACAACACACATCCCTACGCAATAGATGGTACAAGTAAACTTTGTGTTCAGAACGTGATCCGTACATCCTGAGCACAGATGAAGGCGGAACTAGTGGAAATTGCGCTCAATTGGCACACAAGCGCTCTGCCTACAAATTACGGATAGCTGAGAACTGCAAAGATGGCGCCAGTCACATACTTGTTACGTGATTGTTACCTGGAAAACTCGTAAAAGACTTTTGATCAAGTTTGGAATGCTCTCTACAATTTCTCGGTTTATGAATTAATACAAAGGGGACTTTTTGAGTCACATTTTTAGGGGTCCGTACCCAAAGGGTAAAAACGGGACCCTATTACTAAGACTTTGCTGCCTGTCCTTCCATCCGTCTGTCACCAGGCTGTATCTCATGAACCGTGATAGTTAGACAGTTGAAATTTTCACAGATTATATATTTTCTGTTGCCGCTATAACAACAAATACTAAAAAACAGAATAAAATAAATATTTAAGGGGGCTCCCATACAACAAACGTGATTTTTTGCCGTTTTTATAGATAATGGTACGGAACACTTCGTGCGCGAGTCCGACTCGCACTTGGCCGGTTTTTAATTATTGTTGTAACGAAAAGTTATCACTACAACTAAAAACGTGAGCTTGTTCACCTTACATTTGTCATTTAGAGTTCCTATGTTCCTTTTTAGGTCATCTGAACCTTTTCGAATACCTAAGTTATTGGAGCGGGAACAGTAGTTAGATAATAGAAAGGGTTTTTGAAGCGTCATTTCTACAAGCCAGAAATAAATAAAAAAACTAAAATGTTGCTGCGTCATTATGACTTATACATTACTCTTGAAAAAATATTTTAATCATCATCATCATTTCAATCATTATTTCAATCATTATTATCATCACCAACAATTTGTAGTACGTTAGTACTAGGAATAGGTTTTGGCATTACTATCCAGTCACATCCATTCATATCTAGGTGTTTTTTGTGATGCCGTTAAATTAATTTTCATAATCAGTGTGAAGTTGTGAAGGTAAGTTGATATAGATAATCCAATTATCAAAATCAGGACTGTATTTAGTTAAATTGTAAAAGCATTAGATAAATACACTGTTAAAAAGTGTAATCCTCCTTTCTGCGTATTTGGAGAAAAAATAAAATGTTTACCTATTACTCATTGTATGAATCTAGAAAAGAGACTATAATTTAATAAAGTGAATGCGAACTCAGCGAAGATTCCCTTTATTTATATCTTACATACGTCTTCTTAGTAAGAAAATAACATTTGTATTTCATCTTAAGACATAATATACTATGCAAATGTTTGCTATTCTCTTTAATAACAGAATCTGGCAGCAAATTCGTGTATTTAGTAAACATGATTATGTGTTTGCTTACGCCAGAAATATTGCTATTTTGTTTACTATGCAATATTAATGCGAGCTAATACTTATGTTTTCTTTGTTTATGTTGAAGCGTTGATAAATATGAGGTTATAAACTAGGCGTTCTTATGATAAAATAGGAATATTTATGTAAACGCTGACGGTGGTGAGATTACACATGAATAAATCTTATAGCTAAATATAGATACATAATAATTTTTCTATAAAAAAAACCGACTTCAAACGCTACTAAATCCTTTACGATTGTAAACTTTTTAAAGAAACCTCTCTTCACCCGCTCATTTTTTTTCTTTTGTCAAGAATGCAATGACAAATGTCATTGAATGTCAAATGCTCGTCTTCGAAGATTAGAAAATGTGCAGATGTTTATACGATAATCGTTAATATTTGACACTCTTGCAAAGAAAAACGTGTAGGTGGAACTCTGCGATTCTATAATTTGACGCACTTACTCAGGAATACAATGAAAATATTTTCATTTTTAGAAATTACTCAAAAAGTAATCAAGCGATGCTTATTAAATAATTATGGGACCAGCTTGGGAGCTTTCTCTATACACCAATTCAGGAAACACAAAATTTGGTTTTCGAATGACAGAGCAATTCGTGTACATACATAAAAATATATATAAATACGTAACGGTACGAATTGATAACCTCCTCTTTTTTCGAAGTCGGTTAAAAATACACTACATTCAAATAGTACTTTTACATACATAAGTATATTATATAAATATATATTAATCATAAAGATAAACTTACATAGACTAAACATAAACTAAGCAACTATTGTGAAGCGATAGAAAACTGAGTCAAAGTATGTGTGTTAAAAGAAAAACAAAATACCCGACTGCATAATAGTGAATTTTGCGATATCAAAACTATACAAGTATAAGCTTAGAAAACAAAAAAAAGCCCTGACACAAAACGGCTCAACCGATTTTCATCAAACGTAGCTTAAAACACTCTCGACAAAATTATCTTTCAAACACAGAAAACTAAATCAAAATCAGTCCATCCGTTTGAGAATTACGATGCCACAGAGAGACACACAGATACACAGATAAACACTTGAAATTTATAAAACCCCTCTTTTTGGGTCAGGGGTTAAAAATAATAATACAACCGTTTGAATGCTTTTATTGCCAATTTTTTATTCCTAATTAAATGTAAACATATGACTTGTATATGTTTTTGTAATTTCATTCATTTTGATGCCCTAATCGATAGGTTTGATCTAGACAAAAAAAAAAAAAAAAAAAAAAAAAAAACGGCCAAGTGCGTGTCGTGCCACGTGCATTGTAGGGTTCCGTAGTTCATAATGTATGTGAACTTAAAACAACGACTCGTGTTTGATACTATGAACATACGAGTTAATTTTTTGTAGTTTAAATTAAATTTCCACGAAATTTTATTTTTACGTAGGGGTCTAAGTACATATTTTTTTAAGTATAAGTTCATCAAGCATCTGGCTGTGAAATCACGTGGTTTCACAGTACGCTACGTACCAAAAGTGATTTCATTATGCGTAGAATTAGCGTAGCATTATATCGTAACGCGTAGACCTAGGCGTATCACTTAATATGCTCCCGGTTTATAGCTTTTAATGTAGCAGCATTTTTGTATTGGTTCTTCTGTCGGATGTTTTATATTGCATTGTTGTATATGTAACATATTAATAGGCAATGGGGCCGTAGTATGTTTCACCTTTTGCCGTGGAGACATTGGGATGGACAGAAGCCAGAGGTTTGTTTTGGGAGCTTTGGCGAATAAGAGAAAAATGCCGTGATCACCACTCCTGCTCCTACATGATGAAAAGATTGTCCATATCCATTTATCTCTTAATTTTTTTTTTTCATGTTACATCTGGGACTGGGAGAGATACTGTAACCCTTAGGAGGGAAGTTACAATAGATCCGTAAGGGTTGCAGTGACGGGGAGGCTCATGTCCGCCCACCCTACCTCAAATAGAATATAGCCATTTACCGCAGTAACGCGGCTAGTGTCATAGGTACTTTTGCACCTGGTACAGTTCCGGATCTCCCACGTTCTTTGATTAAATTGATTATTGACGTAATTATTGCGACATTATAAGTTTTTTATTATAAATCGTATCTGTATTTATATTATACAATATAGATTTTCATTGTTATAAGTCTCTTCAATATATTTACAATAAGTATAGTATAGGTTTTTTTTTGTAAATTATACATAAGTAAATTATTATAATATACTATTTGGAAATGAGAGTTATATTTCTATTATATCATATTCTCTAACGGTAGATAATTTCTAATTATCTTCTTCAATAAATACATAGAAGAACACACTTAATTAAAGTTGAGAATGTTTTGAAATAATACCAATATAAACTACAAGTTTCCAATTTCCTTTAATTGAAAGCAAGCAAGTGCTGTGAAACAACCAATATGTCCGACACCGGAACCAATAACCGCCTGCATAAGGCGGCGCTCAGACATATTTCAAACCGCACGTACTGTACTAACAATCCCAGCGCAGATGATGGAAACTGCTCTTATGTACATGGCTTTATGTAGCTTTGGCTTAATGCAGTTGTGTACTCACCTTAATGACTTATATTTTCACGTTATGTGCATATTTAGTGCTAGAGTACGCATTTGATAACTGTTGTTACACGGTGCCTGTCTAAAAGTTAGTTTTTTTTAACACGCTTATATTAGCTACACTGCAGCTGTTGTTATTTCTCTCTTTTAAGTCCATTAAATAATTTCGAAGTATAAAATAAAATAAAAAATGATAATAATAAAATAATATATTTTGATATATCTTATTAAATCTCATTGAAATAAAGACATTAGAGCGTAGTGGAAAAAAAAATCTGTAGGTTGAAAACATAAATAGTGCCTTTAAGCTTTGTTTTTTTAAATCCAATTACTCAAACCCAATGGTTTGAGTAATTGGATTATTTTTAGACCTTCATTCATAATTAGTTAATTATGTTATCGGTCGGGAGTCATCTACTTGCTTTTTGCGAAAAAAGCAAGTAAATTACTCTTCTGGTGCCAGGAGTATCAACGCTATACATATATATTTTTAAATAGGTAAATGCCTTTATTAACTAAACCAAAAAAAAAAAAAAACACATAATTAACTAACTAAACTACTATGTGTAGAAGTTTACTTAGTTAATTAATTATCGGTCGGGAGTACGGTTGCCAGTCCGGTTGACCGTACTACTGAGACTTTTAATTCCCAGTAGTACGGTTAATGGCGGCTGTCACAAAAATCAAGTAGATTACTTATGTGTATTTTTTGTTGTTGTAGTTAATATAAAGGCATTTACCTATTTAAAAATATATTTATAGCGTTGATACTCCTGGCACCGGAGCGTGATGAGCGTTTTCGCCGCAAAATATATTAAAAAAATAATGGCATACTTGGGCGTAGTTAGAAATTTTTTTTGCCAAAGAAATTTTACAACAGTTGGGAAAATTTAATTTGATAAGACGAGGAGAGACCTAAAAAATAAGTTGGATATTATTATGTAAAATATATTCTCTGCCAAAAATAATATTATGATAATGAAGCAAAAGAAAGTGGCACATTTATTTGAATAATGTGTTTTAATATAGTAAGTACTGTATTTTATAGAGCCCTAAAATTATAGTAATCTACACTTCTATACTCATATTTTATAAAATATAGAAGTCTGTCTGTCCGGTGTAATCTTAGAAACAACTGTTATGTCTCCGAAGTGTTTTTTCTAACAAACGTAATAATTATTATTTTCTCAACAATTATGTAATACTATGTACTACACTATGCACTACTATGTTCTATTATGTTTTTTTTTTACTATTATTGTAATCTGTATTGTAACTACACAATAATAAATATTAAGAAATTGTTTTCAAATAAATAAAATTAAAAAAGGCGAATATTGCCATATTTGTAAACTATAAAAAAAAAAAAAAATATATATATATATATATATTTAAACAGAAAACAAATAAAATAAAAACTTTAATAAACCAGTGGACTTTTTGAGTAAGTTTTTATTTTATTTGTAAACCAAATTTAACTGAATGTTTTGTGGACTTATGAGTTAGATTTATTGAGAGCCTCTTTCTTTTTGGAAGTGTCGGTTGAAAAGAGCCATTCAGGAAGTGTATTCCATATTCGACGATACGCTTAATAAAAGTGAACTTAAAGCGTTTGAGTTTTTTGAATATCCACCATGATATGTCTTACGTTTTTGTGTTTCTTGCCTTTCGATCAACTTTCGTTAAAAAAGAGATCACTGTGAGATTGTATAACCAATAACAGCTAAGGTAGATACGGCTTAGATTAGAAACTGCGTGTCAGCAAGCGCATTTACTACACCTACAGTATCCTGAGACACAAATGAGAGATATATTTTAAACACTTACCTTATGTGGAAAATTCAAGTTCAGACGGAGTGGCATTGCGAGAAGCCTATATCCAACAGCAATGCAGGATTACTATGAATAAATTCGCATAAAATGTGGGTTTGAGTTTAAGTAGATCCGTCAAAACGTGGGCGATATGTGAGTGGAATTTTTCCAACACGAATGAAGTCGCGGGCCACAGCTAGTAGGTACATAAGCCTATCTCTCACAGTTATTTCATTGCAGGTATAAAACGATCGTTAAAGTGTGCTTGATAAATCCCTGCCAGTAAATCCAGGGTGAAATTAATGCTGTTAATCTTATTGTTTGGAACCTCTTGCTTTATCTTTATTATACATACTACTATAATAGCATTGTATGTATTATCAGTTAATAATATCGTACCTGCTAACACATTCCCTGCAACACAACAAACCATATTATACAAACAATAAATTGTAGCAAAGGGATCTTTAATTATATTGTTTTTGTTTTGTACTCAGGTTTTGTTTTATTAACCTCCGATCCAAAAAGAGGGGTATTATAAGTTTCACGTGTGTATCTGTGTGTCCTGTCTGTGGCATCGCTGTGGCATCGTAGCTTTCAAACGGATCGGCCGACGTAATTTTTTTTATATTTGAAAGTGGTTGTTTTAGCTATGTTTCATCAAAATCGGTTTTGCCTATTTTTACTTGTCGAGGGTTTTTGAGGTTACTAAACGTATACTTGTTAATATACAGCTTTAATAGATAAACATTGGTATCAATTCCGAAGGCACACGAAACTAATTTAAAAAAAATACAACTATTTAAAAAATAATTTTATAATTAAAAAAACTGAATCAACCGACTTCAAAGTACGCTACTTCGTTACTTGTAATATTAGAAAAGATAAAAGTTAATAATACATAAAGTTCATATCATCATGCTCAGTCGGGTAATAATTAAACAAAACGCCAATCGTATTTTTTTATTATTTTTTTGTGAGCAAACATATTAAAAAAAACCATACAGACCGAATTGATAACCTCCTTCTTTTTGGAAGTCGATTAAAAAGATCGAAATTCTCACCAATTTTTCGTTCTTGTAGTTTTAATTTGTTTAGTGGTGATTTCAGAATTAATAACCTTGTTTAGTTAGAAAATAAGTTATGACAAAATACCTACAGATACGCAAAACACTAAATCGCAAATTGACATTTAGGAGGTAGACAAAAGTAACAATAATTCGTGTATATATTTTTTAATTCGAAAATAGGCTTGGCCGTCAACTTGCCTGGCAGGCGATTGATGCGGTCTACGATAGCGCGAGCTTCCCTAAAACGGAGGAACCTAAATCAAAATCTGTCAAGTAATTAATCATAAAGATGAATAAATACTGAAATAAGAATAAAATACCTTCATAAATGGAGAACACTTCTCGCAGAAGTGAATATTTTTTTTAAATTAACTTAATTACGTATATAAGGGTAATTGTCACAAAAAAATTTGAAGATGTCATTTCAGTGGATAACTTTTTTCAAAAGGTATTTTTACTTTTGTTATTAATATCGCAAAAAAAAAACTCAACTTTAGGGTTAACAATTGCTAGAAAAATGTGAGCCATGGAAATGACTGCATGACTGGTCATTTGAAAATGAGAATTACCCACTCATGTAAAATTTAGGGTTTGGAGAAATTCAATATTCGATTGCAACAATAAAATAAAACGTAGATCCAAGTACTGTATTTCCGCATTTTGAAATTAGAAAGACAATCACGCTTATTGGAATAAGTCAAATGAGATAAACACAAATTTCTATACAATTATAATCTACGTCAAACTCAGAGGCCGTTTCAAAACTCAGATTTGCGATCAGAGACAGCGTATCTCGTAATCCTATTACGTATCCCCTTTGCTTCTGCCATCCGCAAATTTGGTGTCCCCCTCCTCCACCCCTGTGTTTGTCCCCGGCATTCGGTAATAACTTCACAAACACAGTTATGCGTTGCGATTCACGGCTTATTCACTCCCTGGCATTTTATTTGGGGAAGGAAGAATGGCTTGGGAATTGGAGAACGGTACCGATCGTGTTTTATTTTTGATTTGGGATTTTGAGAAAACACCTCATTCGTGACGTTTCTTTTGATGCTTTAATGATGGTTCACAGTTTGACTATGTTTTTTTTTTATGTATAAATAGGTTAGCTCTTGACCGTCAACTCGCCTAAGTGTGTGTTTTATTTTTAATCTACTTCAAAACAAGGATATCATCAGTTTGATATGTATGTGTGTCATATTGTTAGAATTGCACAATTTTCACATGTTATGTTAGTCTAATGGGCTTCTAAGCACACGTGAGCACGTGTTCAGAATATTTAGGTACACACTTTAGGATTAAAAAACTGTATTGAAAAATCAAATTACATAAATATATATCTAATTATGCTTATTTCAAAGGCCGCACTTGCTAGAATAATTGACCGAGCGAGCGAAGCGTCTCTGCATCAACTGGCCTAATTTTCTTTCGTCTGTCAGTTTGTTTTTGAGTTTTTATGTTCGTTCGTACTCACGTACAGCGCGAAATTTTGAACCAATTTTGATGAAACTTGGCGTATAGGTTCTATGGATTATTTAAAAAGAAATGTCGTCGGCGATTTTTGATAGGAAATGATTATGGGTACGGTTCCCATGAAAAAGGGGAAGCTTATTGCAGCGCTAATTACCAACCGATTTTATTAATATTTGGTAAGAAGAGAAAGTACATAATTATCACAACTTGTAGTAAAAATGAACAGAAATGGTCAAGTGGTTATCGAGATAACCAACTTGAGATTGCATGTAACAGTGAGCGCGCGTAGACGTGCTTGATGCATTTTAGCTCTGAATAATTTAATTGATTTTACGTCTCTATTTATAAAATTATTATTTGTTGACCGAGCGATCGAAGCGAGCGAACCGTCTCTGCATCAACTGGCCAAATTTTCTTTCGTCTGTCAGTTTGTTTCTGAGTTTGTTTGTGAGTAAGAAGAAGAAAAGAGACTGGTTCGATTAGCGAACAAAGAAAAATTAAGAATAGCGTAATTGAACACAACGTATACAATGAATATTTTATTTATGTAATCCAACTATACATAATATATCACTCCCAGAAACGTCCAGTATTATGTTTTAAAATTAAATTGATCTTTCAAGGTGACTTAAACTTAAAGAAAAAAATTTTTTTGACCGTGAAATAAAAGTCACTTAAAATTGCGAAATCGGCCAAAGTTCTATATACGGCTTCCTAAGCTAACTTTATGTAGGTATTATGTACAGAAGACCCAAGGTGAGTTGCAAATAAGCTATCTTGCGAGGTCTACTGTTCGTAGGGCTACTAGTGATATCTGCTATGTGTGGCCAACCACTGACTGCCTGCCTGCATATAATAACATGATACACACAATGTAGAACCGGTCCGTGACCGGCCAATATATACTGCGAATTTAGTTATATATACCTATATATTGTACTTAATGGCTAGGTAGTTATATAAATATTTATATGATTGTTTATGACAGGTCGGATACTAATCTAAAGTCTCACGACAAACCAATTGTAGGTTTTTGACACTGCATTTGCTTAAATTAATATTAAAATAAAAAAATTGTAAGTGTAAAATCACTTTGGATGTCATAAAGTACAGGTTAAATGGGTTAATAATACAAAAAAATATATTTGGACAGTCCATTGGCTACTCTAGCTTCATTTAAATCGACTGACGAGACACTGTATGAAATTTCTCCATTTACAAACATAAAGCCCGTCGTTGAAGACATAAAGTTTCATTTTTACTACGCCCCGCTTCGCATCATTTCATAAATGTTTAAGGGGGAAGTTGTACTTCTCTGATTATTCCGCGCCTAATGAAAATTCCGCGGCTATGGATGTAAAGAAGGGAGTAGATAATCCTAAATCTGATTTTACATATTACATGAAGAATACTGATTAAATTTGTGTTCCGCTTTGAATTCATTTGATTTTGCTTACATTTCTTACTAAATAAATCCTCCTAAAAAACAAAATATATATATACTTATATATCATCATCATCATCATCTCAGCCATAAGAAGTCCACTGCTGGACATAGGCCTCCTCCATGGATTTCCAAAAAGACCGATTGGAAGCGGCTTGCATCCAGCGTCTTCCCGCCACTTGTATGAGATCATCTGTCCATCTCGTGGCTGGTCTTCCTACGCTGCGCTTGCCGGTACGTGGTCTCCACTCGAGAACCTTTCGGCCCCATCGGCCATCAGTTCTACGTGCTATGTGTCCTGCCCACTGCCACTTCAACTTGCTAATCCGCTGTGCTATATCGGTGACTTTTGTACGTCTACGTATCTCTTTATTTCTGATTTATTTCGATCTCGTAGAGAGACTCCGAGTATAGCCCTCTCCATAGCTCGTTGCGTGACCTACTTGCTTGAAGGTACAACGCCAGAAGCATGGAACAGAAGCGTGGTGGCGCTGTTCTTCAAAAAAGGAGACAACACTTTGCTGAAGAACTACAGACCCATCTCGCTTCTGAGCCATGTCTATAAGCTGTTTTCAAGGGTCATCACGAATCGTCTTGAACGCAGGTTCGATGACTTATATATATAATGTCGAATTGAGAATCTTCTCCTTATTGGAAGTCCTTGGTGACGATTAGTTCTCTTTCCGAACAAACCACACGCTAATGACCTTACAAAAATATGTTATCTAGCAGATCCATCGCTGCAGGTGGTTTTTGCATGGCTGTTTAATGTATTCACATCTTTATTCTCTTAATTTAGGTAACATTGTAAACTTTTGTAATTAGAAAGTTTGTGATCTCGGTAATTAATGTGTTTTAGACGACGTTTTGTAATCCGAGCTTCAGGATTGGTTAATTTTTAAACACTTTTTAAATTTCTCGCGGTTTATGTAAGTTTAAACTGCTGAGGTTGCTTTAATATTATAATCAGTTAATTTAAAATTAAGAAACGTTTTCTTACTGGTTTTATGTTCGGGAGTGATTAATTTTTGAGCGACATAAAAAAGTTGGAGATGAAAATGGTGTGACCAGCTGCGAAGTCTTGCCAGATTTTTTAATTAACATCTGTACGTGATGCGAGATATATATATTTTTTAATTATTTTTATTGTATATATTATTTTTAATTAAAACTGGGCAATTTTACTAAGAATATTAGATAATTAATATTTTTGAGCGCAAAATTTTCAATACACAAGGAGAAAAACGATTTTTACTCTTACTACAACGTTGTAATGTTCTGAATAAGAAATATTATTCGATTTCAATGATTCTTTTCCTAGACAAGAATTGGAGTTACAAAAAAATAGTCCAAAATTCACCCATTGGAGAGCTACAATGCAACAGACAGACACACAGATACACACGGCAAACTCTTATAACACTCCTTTTATTAGGTGGGAGAACAGAAAAAAAAAATAGCTAGTAGTTCCGCGAACAGCGAACACGAGCACACAGTCGCGAGTACAAAGTCTGTACTTGTGAAATTTACTGTTCATATTCGAAATTCTTGTTCAGAAGTGAGTTTCTGACAAATATCATCAAAATGTTTAAAAAAGAAGTTGGGTACGAGGCCAATTTTGTCGGCCGACAAATGGCCTCCTACCCAACTTCTTTTTTCAACAGAGATTTTGTAACCTTTATCTCAACAACCTCTTGTCCATTTTGCTCATATTTAAAATTATTATTTATAATTGAGTAAACTACTAATAAATGAGTGAATGAATGTTTGAAGAAACCGAGAATGTTTCTAATAAATATTATTATAATTGGCCAGTGAATGGCGCCGCTGTAAACCTTTTCTCTTTTGAGGGCAATATTTCGCTTATGAAAAATTCTATTAAGATCTTTAGTAAAGTATCAACGGCATGTAGCGTTAGCTCTCAAAAACGTCCGAGCTCAATGAGGTCTAATTAGACCCCTTACACGATTAAAATAATTTCGATTTTCAAAATAATTCGAAACGGCAAAATAGACATCTCTAGATTTCTCAATCTAAACTAGGCTTTAGCGTGGCGAGGTTCAGTCTTTATATTAAAATCATTAAGTTCTTCATTAGCTTTTATTAGGTCGACCTGTATGTAATGAAATCTTAGGTAACTAATTTAACCATCTTCCAAGGATCGTAGCGTCATGAAAATTGGTAGCTGTATGTAGTTCTGATGACAATACAATGATATGGTACTGTCGAACTGATCTGATGATGGAGCCGGAAGATATGAACTAGAACTTCATGATGGAACATCGTATCATAGCTGTGTTTGGATTTGATAGAAAAGTCTTGTAATGAACTTTGACCACAATAATTTGTAGCGTGTTTTTTAGTTTTTTAAACTGTAATTTATTTTTGGTATATGAACATCGGTCAACCCAGGCACTATATTCGTGAATTTTGTTTTAGACTTTACGTTCTGTGATGGAAAGTCATTGAATATAGTAGAGAAATTTTTATATCTGTTCCGTCGAAATTAGTTGAATTATACGATCTGTATGCGAGTACTAACAAATATCTGCCCCCGTATTCTGAACCATTTCCATGGAAATGACAGAGACGGAGATATACAATTCGAATCGATTCCGAAACCGAATGGGTTCAGAATACGGGGGCTGGACAGAAAATCAAAAATCTTGCTAGTTGAGGCAGACACCTCCGTTCGCTTTGCTCACTCGGTCCACAATGCGCCATGTGCCTACTGGCGGTAATTACACGCTCAAACTTTATTTAGACCATTACCAATATTTCTATATGTAGTTTTATTATCATTTTTTTACTCACTTTCCTTTTACTTAGTTCTTACTCTTAATAGGGCAGAGAAATTAATGATTATATTTAAAAAAAATGCATAATAATAGGCACTGAAAAAAATTAGGAAATCGTCTAAAACGGCAAAATATCCTTATTTATCTTATACGCTAATGAACGCGGCAGTCTCTCCCCTCATCTCATTCATTAGACGGATAAAAAATTAGGGATAATCAAAAATCCTTGACCCGGCGAAATAATAAGTATATGCATATCTTTTTTCCAAGGTGAAGTGGAAAAGTCTGCAAATTGGGGCACTGTCTAATGGATCGTGGAAGCAGAAGAAGGCCCCCTCGTGATTGTGTATAGACAAAATTCGTGCAGTAGTTAAGTTTTGTATAAAGATTACAGCTATAAGTTTGGATATTTGAAGGTAATTTAATTTAAAAATCATTAGTTCACATTAATTCCAGTCTACAATTTCATATATTTGATCACAAATATGTGAAATTATGTATCGAATAAAAACTTACCAGAGTGATCCATCAATAAAAGCGCATCCACGTCACGGCAACACGCGGATTTGGAGTTGACTGCTGACGGCTAACTCATAGAGAGATACGCTAGATAGATAGATAAACTCTTTATTGATACACGCAGCTACTTGTGGTTTTACCCGCGTAGTGACGAAAACTGGTAAAAAATCCACCCTTCCCATTTCACTAGAGAGAAAGTAGAAAGAATTGCCAAAAATCCGTATTATCCGTCAGCGATGTCAGTCCACCTACTGCACAGGAATGGTATTCTTTGCCGCCATCTTTGTTTTCTGAGAACTACAACCTTAGAATTTTCAAGGTCAGCGTGAATTGTGATGTTCTTAATAATGAACACCTCAATGAACTGTGACGTGAGACAGGACAGTTACGAGACATATTATTTCCGTGAGTGAGGCGAAGGGTGAAAACATGAAATAGAATCTTAATTTGTTAATATCGAGGAACGCAAAGAAAATAAAATTGTTTTCAACAATGTAATAAAGATGAAGGGTCAAGAATAATGACCTCGGAGATTTTCGGTATAATAATACTATTTTACCAATTAGCGTAAAACAGAAATGCGATAAGAATCTAAATTGAGACTTTATGTTTATAGTTTTAGTCTCATTTTCAAATGCTACGGTTTTCGCGTTGTGTGACCAAATGTCAACGTGATTTGCCCCCAGAAAGATGGAAGATACTTGTCAGTTAGTTTCAGTCTGTAAGAGTTTGAGTACTGTCTCGATATTATATTGCTATTAAATTGAGCGTTGTTTGATTCGCTTGTCAGCACTTCTGAGCCTGTAAATATAAGGTGGAAATACATATTTTCTTATCTCAAATTACGAGCAATCTTGAATAAGTATTGATGATTGATAATTATTTAATGGTATTTTATTCATTGAAGTTTTTGTGGTTATTATTCATTGAAATTGAAACGGAGTATCGCGTTTATTTTACGTACTTAATTTAAGGCCTAAAATATCATACAATTTGCAATTCTTTTTGCTTACAGACTAGTCTATGACAGGTGTTTTTTCTTTATTTATTAAAATAAACCAGAGGATATAGGACTTCACCCATTCTTATGAGAGTTTTATGTCAACTTTTTAAATTGACACGAATTATAACTAAAATTTCTGGCTATATGTGACATTTAGTATTGTTTGGCTATCAAAAACTAATTGAAACTCCAAACCACGTTAAAAATCACAGTAATTTATTGTTTTAGATTATTTTCATACAAATTTTTTCAATTTCTTTTTTCTTATAAATTTTAAAATTATTGGTCAAACCTGTAGTTTCAATTACAATTTTTCTGAAATATTCTATAATAAAACTAACAATTTATATGTACTAACGCACAACAAAACATATTTTTAACTAATTGCTTGTCGAAATACAATCATATTACTTTACGGACTTTACCAGATATTTACCATGGTTTGGAATTCTATTAAGAGTCCGTAGTCCGACCATTGCATCGTACGTCTTGCTCGCGCATACCCACATTTTTGAAGATATAAAATGGCTGAACGAACTTACAAAAAAAACATCGTTTGTAAAACTAGAAAATAACATCACAAATAATCGACAATAGTTTCAATTCGATCTAAGCTAATTTTCATACTTACATAAATAATCATTTTTGCATTAATAATATATGTAGTTTCCGGCAGCCTAGTGGTGAGACCGTCTGACTTGCGATCCGCAGGTCCTGGGTTCGAATCCCACGGCACGCACATCTGTCTTTTCGAAGTTATGTGCGTATTGTTGATTGCCGCCAACTTCAAACGGTGAAGGAAAACATCGTGAGGAAACCTACATCTCTGAGAGTTCTCAATGATCTTGAAGATGTGTGAAGTCTGTCAACCCGCACTTGGCCAGCGTGGCAGACTATGGCCTAACCCTTCTCACAATGAGAAGATGGCCCGTTCCCAGCAGTGGGACAATTTCTACAAACAGGGCTGATAAAATATATATAAATGATTTGTATGCAATGGAAACTAACGTGATTTTGACACATTTTAAATAAAAACTGCGGGTCACTCACGTCTGTTTTAAGCCGAAAAATTTAGTTTTTATCCGTAGTTTTTATTTAAAATGATTTTTATGTATGCAAATTAACTTGGTTCAAATTGTTTTTTTTTTTAATATTTGTGATGTTTTCTATTTTGATTCGTTCCCGATATTTCAGCGCAGTTATACAACTGGATGCGCACCATACGGTCTACCCCTATGTATAGTATATGGAGCATGCGACTTCATTTTTAAGAAAACCTTGCGTGCCAAATTTTTTGTACCGACTGTGTGTTACATAAACGATTTTGAGATGGAATGATCCATCCGTGCGAAATCTATTCAACCCAATGCATCCACACGCTAGTACGCTAGTAACTAGTTGACAAAATATCGAATTGGAAGTATATATCACCTGAAATTAAATAAATCTTGATCGTCAACTGCGATTTTTTATCGTACTTGACACGCTCATTTTGACACGCTAGGTGACACACTTGGGCTATAGAAGTTTATGTTCTACCCCCAATTAATTGTCATTTTTGCGAAAATCATTATCATTATCAGGAAATACCCCGTAAATAATAAAACAATTGTAGAATCCATCATATCTGCCAATCTGAAACCCTAACTGCGGTAAATCGTTAGGGTGAGGTTAACTAAAACATTGACTCCCCGTAAATTCAACTCAATCAATTCGCATTACACTGCCACTCAGACCTCCCTCTCAAAGTTACCTTCCACCGCGCTCACCGCATAATGTTACATGACAAATAACTTGTCCAATAAATCACTTGCCCCAATGAGCACGCTGGAACAATGCTTATACACGTGTACACCCTTCCTAACCCCATATATATAAACTCCAAACACCCTGCAAAGGTAGAAACGTAGATATTTCATCTAAGCGCGTCGTGGTCATTATTTATTACCGAGTAACTTGTTAGTTTAGGATTAAGCACCATGCCTACACAAATCCCCCTTTATTATGAACATTTTGTGAATTCTGACCCGCGGTAAGCTGAAAATTAAACATTGAGCCTCTGTTTTAAATGGGTGCTTAAAAGTACGGTCCAGTGGGGTCTAATACAATTAAAACTCTTAATTTTGGTTTTGCCCAGTCGAGTGCATGCAAATTGGTGTGAATCTTTCATAGACAGGACTCGAAAATCACTTAGGTATTTAATAATAATTTTACTTTAATATAATTAAATAAATTTAGATTTTCAAGTAAATGTAAACTTGGACTTTAACAAAAATTATCACTTCATGCTAAAATACTCTATACGATGGGGTAGATTAGAAAAAAAATATCCCCACTTAACGTGTAGGCGTGTAGGGGAGGTAATAAATATTTTTTCAAGATGTTATTCTAATACTTTGTCGGCGTGATATATACATATATCTATATTAAATTGCAGATTTTTAGTACAAAGACTCTTTAATAATAATTTTACTTTAATATAATTAAATAAATTTAGATTTTCAATTAAATGTTAACTTGGACTTTAACAAAAATTATCACTTCATGCTAAAATACTCTATACGATGGGGTAGATGAGAAAAACATTATCCCCACTTAACGTGTAGGCGTGTAGGGGAGGTAGTAATTTTTTTTTTTTCAAGATGTTATTCTAATACTTTGTCGGCGTGATATATACATATATCTATATTAAATTGCAGATTTTTTGTAAAAAGACTCTTTAAGTCTCAAACGGACATAGCGAAGCTTTGAGTTACTTGTTGACTATGAAACCCTTAAAAGCGTTCCAAGAATCGTGAGTGACATGTTAGCTCATCATTCCGCTTTTTTAAATTATTGATACTACACGCTACAGCTGCTCCTACTCTGCTAATTTGATTTTGCTGGGTATTTATGGAGAATACCTTTGCATACAATATAACTTATTTTATTTTAATTATACCATATATATCATTTGACATGTAAATTGGCTTTACGAAATATATGAATATGAATATATAAAATAATTCACTTCGATTCACATTAAAAATCATTAATTATTATTAAAATAAAATTAATATTTAAGTGGGGCTCCCATACAACAGACGTGATTGTTTGCCGTTTTTATAGATAATGGCACGGAACCCTTCGTGCACGAGTCAAACTCTGGTTTATTTATATAATTGATTATTATTGATAATATAAGTATTTTTTTTTTATTTGATTTGGCACTTAGGGATTAATATATGAATTAAATGAAATTGAATTTGTAGATTTCCATTGCATTCTTACAATGTACGGAACCCTAATCATACATTTTATAAGTTCATCTTATCTTAAGAGCGAGTCAGTTGCATCGGCTGCAACCCCTCGGAACTCTAGATGATCATACTGTATCATACCTTTAAATAAGCTAGGACGCCCCTAACCTAACTACGAATTAAGATTGTATATCTATAATGTGCAAAAGTTGGAAGCCCATCGAAATTTTTTCGATTTTATTTATTTACCTACTCGTATATAAAATAATTAACTCCGGCCCGTAGTAGACGCACCCGAATTACTTTCACAAATAAACTTTAACACAAAGTATAGTTCACGTAGGTCCAATGAAATGAATCTCTTCGCGCTACAAACTTATAAAAACAATATTTCTATAATTCGCGAGTAAGGATGGCTCGGCAGTATAATGTAATAATAATAAGCTAGACATTGATATTTTTACTCCTAAACTCTCATTTTATACTAAATCAGGGAAGGATGTCCTCTATACCAAATCCATAAGATCAATTGCAAAATGAATAAAATTTATATTTGTTTACACATATTCACCCATGTAAAGTTACAAAATATTCATAGCCTCTATTTTTCATTTGTTTCAATTTAATACTTAATACTAAAATGTGTTTGCTCAAATGATGTATAGAAGTGGATTGGATTATAGTCTGGTTCTGATCGATTGTCACGTATTATCTTGTATTATGTAAGGCTATATTCTGTTTTGTATATTTAAATATATAAAATAAACATGAAAAGCTGTTCTTTATGAGTAGGTATTTCACTTTTAGAGAATAACTATAATTATTCTCTATTAGATTATCAGATCTAAAAAAAAAGATATGGTTTTCTTACACTCAAGTAGATGTCAACAGGACAATGATGATAATAAATGTTTAATATAATTTTAAATGAAAGTAGAAGTAGGTAATTTATATTCAAATAGAAATTAGCCGAGTTGCATTCACATTGTAGCTTAGCCTGTATTTCGAGGTTTCATTTGAATATTTAACACTAGTAAAGAGCAGTTATTTTATGAACAGTAACTAAGATATTATAATATTATATTAATTGGGTTTAACTTTCATATCTAAGAAAAGAGATAAGAAATGTAATTTAATGTAGATAGATGTAAGCAATAAGGTCCGTTGAGCGATAATTAAGAATTTGTAATTTTGAAAATAAGAACTGTAATAAATAATTATTGATTTTATTTAATGAAAATTTATTATATAATTATTTATTTATTATTTGATGACTTTTATTTTTTACGAATGTAAGGAAACAACTCTCTTTAAATGAAAAGGATTGTTATAATTTAAGAAACTTCACCTTCGTATTATTTTAATTTGATTTTGTGTAATTTATTATTATTTAATCTTAACTTTCACTTCATTTATTTATAAAGTCATTAATTAACAATTATTAAGCTGATCACACGAAGAGCCCTAGTCACCACAACACAGGGAATCCTACTGCGGTGACTAGCGACTTGAATACAGTAAAATCACTTAAACCTAAACTTGTTAAAACTTAAACTCATTTATTTGCAATGTATAATTTGGACAACATCTAAAAAGCTTGTCATATGTAATTACATATCTATTGTATCAAAATAAATAAATTTATTTATTTATTTATCTAGTTCACAAAATTAAAGGGATTTACATGATCCTTTTCACGAAATGTTGCCAGTCTATCTCGTAATACTTAGTACTATCGGTTACAATTACTAGGGTTAACACGAGCTAACAGTATTTTATACGCAAATGGCAGGCATTAACATCTACATAGTGTTCGTCGTGTGTATAAACTATCTACTTATATCCTTAGGCACGTGTAGGAGGCCTAATGACAGATACTACGTATGTTTATTATTTCTACTAAAGGTCTTGTTTCCATGGACATAAATAAATTATTAAAAAAAAAGATACTGCGTAAAATTTAGAATAAATATTACTGCTGCCACTTTTTTTAATGGAACAGCTAAGTATCAGCTGGAAGTTTTAGAGTCAGTAGAACGGCGAGCTATCAAGCATTATTTTGTGAGCATACACTTTCTATTTTTACTTAGCCAGCGCACCAAAGACTAGGTATTAGGCCACACTTGACCATGGTTAGAGGGTTAATTGAAAAGGAGAGGGTATCAGGAGATTAGAAGGGATAAGAGGGTAAGGCTTAATATTGGCTTACAGTGACAGGGTGTCCGCCCATCAAGTCCCTTAACAGTAACAGTATGCCCAATAACAAAAGTGGTTGGCATTCTATGTTTTCTTTTTCTCCCAGCCCAGCATAGAAAATTGTTGTATTTACTAGTGAACTTGTAAGGACCACGGCTCAGTAGGGCCATCAGTACCTACATAGGTATGAGATATACTTAAGGTGCGTACAGACCGGTGAAACGTAACATGAAAAGTATCATGCAATGAAAGAATTTACCGTACACATTGCTGCAATGTATCATGAAAGGTAACACTTTGCAAAAGTTTCTCATAGTTTGGACGTCTTGTGCGCGCGAAATGTGCATTTCACGCGCACGCTACGAGCATTAATAGCCGCGCGCGGAGCGACCCACGATTTGTCGGTTTTTCGAACGAACACAAAGGGACACGCAGACGTACGCGGGAGGTTCGTAGCCAATGTGCGGTAAGAGTGCGCTATGCGTCCACGATTGCACCGAACATGCAATGAAAGGTAGACTGATACATTTCATGTTTCGTTTCACCAGTCTGTACCCACCTTTACTGACTCTGCTTTATGCTGACTATTGCTAAAATCTAAAACGTATTGTGTTGCTTAATTACTTATTGTATTTTATTGTGAATTTTGTAGGAGTTACAATACTGCTTTACACAGCATTATCAGGAATAATCTAACCGCGAGTATAACCGCAACGTTGTAGCAATATTGCATAGTTTGCTTTTAGAACTCGCCGACATTTTGGTTCTAGGAATAGGCTCTGTACATTCCTGAAATTACTAACTATCTTTAATTTTCGCATAGATTTGTAAAACGGTCGCCTAGGATCTGTTTCTTATTAAACTTAAAAGTAATAGGTAAGATATTTTTGGTTATATTATTCTTACTGTAATTAAGTTTAATTCTAAGCCAAAAACTCGCTGTTCAATTGTAGCCCCAATGCAAATGCGATATAACCAAAGGATCAAAAGAACTAAAATAACCTTTAGGGTATCATTATTCATGCATAGAATTTACTCACATAAAAATGAATACGTTAGACCTTTAGAATACTATGATGATTGAAAAAACAAAGAGCGCAAACATCAAACGAGAGAAATATACAAAAGCGAATACATAATTAGGTTTGAGCAGGCAGAAGATTGCTCACCTTCGTCAGTCACTGTCAGCCTCCCCAATGATGTTTCAGTGCTACGACTTGATTGTGTTACCGCGTTTTGGGTTAACGCTTTCTTGTGAATTCGATTTGAATCAGAATCGTTAGAAAATAATGAAATATGAAAATGTCGACATGTCCGGGTGTCAAGACCTTTATCTCGGGAACGCGTGAAGATATCGAGTTGAAATTAAAACCATATACGCAGATCCGTAGTATCTTGCTGCAGAAAGAAAAATAAAATTTCTCAGTTTTGTACGAAAAAGTTACAGCCGAATATGTTGTAAAAACGCACATTTTGACACTCATAAGGGAATCAAAACCTATGGAGTACTTCCTGTTGACCTAGAACTATGAAGAGAACTATTTGGCAAGAAGCATTGTATTAGAGTGCACATATAGGAAAAAATCAAAAAACTGGACATTTTTAATTTAATCACAAAAAAATAGTGTCTTTATGCAAGGAATGAGGGCCCAAATTTTAAAGTGAATTAACCGTATCATGTGGGGTATCATCATATGAAAGAGCTTCATTAGCATAAGCTAAAACAGGTTTTTAAATATTTTTACGATGTATTAGTATTTTTCGGTTTATGAAGGAAAATATAAAAAAAATATATGAGTTCCCCCTTTTATAACCCTCGGTGGGCGAGTCTGACTCGCACTTGTCCGGTTTTATTTTTAATGTTACTACCAAATTTTGTTTTGATTTACAGAACACATCTACATGTCAAATTTCGTTTTTATGAGTATATGACTATGACTGTAACATACGGACAAATCGACAGACGGACAGATGGACGTGGCGAAATTATAAGGGTTCCTCGTAGTTACTATGGAACCCTAAAAACTGAAACAACCAACTTCAAAATACGCAACGTGTCATTTACTTGGGTGACATATATTCCAGTTATTTTGTTTAAAAAGCCAAAGTACAAAACCGATTTCGATAAAATTTATATGGGACTACCTACCTCTGAGAGGTAGGCTCTGTAGTCCTTTTTTTTGTATTGGACCCGCATTAAAGCATTTGCCAGTGTCAAGTATTAGGATTTTTTCAAGTTTCTTGAATAAAACAAGTTGTAAATGTTCTAGTCACAATCTAAGTCATGTATAGTAAACAGTCAATTTATAAGTCGAGTCCTGCTTCAGTAAAGTGGTGGAGACTACTAGAAGCTTCTATGGAGTTTTGCCGACAACGTAAAATCACACGTTTTACTGCTTTATTTCACTTGCCCACACTCACGCACTTTATCGAACACTTAATGAATAAAACACCACCATTTTTATAGCATTAATGTTCAAAATAGCACAAGCTAAGGAAAATAAAACAAAGCAACAACACGTTACTAAGACGTTCCCGTCAAAACTCCCTCTGTAGTCCTATCAACTACCTACCTATCAATTAAAAAAAGAATCATCAAAATTAATTCATAGCTGGCGAAGTAATCGCTTAACAAACACACAAAAAAAATTAGAATTGAGAACTTCTTCCTTTTTGGAAGTCGGTTATAAAAAAACTTTTACTTTTATACAAATCGAACCGTCACGTCGATCGCAAAGTTAAGCAAAGCGAGACAAACTCAAGACATATCAGACAAGATTTCCTCTGGGATCGAAGTCGCCGCTACTAAAATTGGTCTACAAAGTGAAGGCACAATAGGTTTTTATTCTTTTTACCTCGCACGCGGTGTGAGACGCCGTGAAATTCCCTTTTCATCGTATGACCATTAATCAAGATTCTTTCGTGTTATTTGATTTTTAGCGTGAACCATATTTCGCTATTACTGACCTAGATATGATGCCACTATTGTGCTCAGGTAAATTGCTTCCCTGGATCATTTTTCAAACTTTTTTGGGTTACTTAGGCAATATAAACTTATCTATATTTTTATCTTTAAAAAATATAAACTTCATTAAAGCTTCAATTACGTCAAGCTAGCGTCAAAAATTGTCGCTGTTACAAACATATACATTGAATTTTTAGGGTTAATTTTATTATTTTTGTTAAAATGTATTTAGTATAGGACCCTCTAAGATGGCCCAAGAACCGAAGAAACCGAATAATGTACACACCAGACCCATTTCCACAGCCACAGAAAAAAGCAGGCAGGTAACATATTGCACTGATTTGGAGAAATCAGTGATAATAACCAACTTCGAGAGACGCGGCTGGGTGCAAGTCGGTACAGATGAAGACTGGAACTTCTACTGGTCTTTCACACAGAACTGTCGATCTATATTCAGTATAGATAGTGGCTACAGAATGAACGACAATCAATTGATCAATCATTTTCCCAATCATTACGAGCTGTCGCGCAAAGATTTATTAGTGAAAAATATCAAGAGATACAGAAAAGAACTCGAAAAAGAGGGTAATCCCTTAGGTGAAAAAGTAGAAGTATCGCTCCCCAATGGACAAACCGTTACTCGCTACTCACATCTAGATTTCATACCAGTTACATACGTCCTACCCGCAGACTACAATATGTTTGTCGAGGAGTACAGAAAATCCCCGCAGAGCACTTGGATTATGAAACCATGCGGTAAATCTCAGGGTGCAGGAATTTTCTTAATAAACAAACTTTCAAAACTTAAAAAGTGGTCGCGAGAAGCGAAAATTCCGTTCCAACAACAGTTTAGTAGCAAAGAAAGTTATGTAATATCGCGCTACATCGACAACCCGCTCCTAATCGGCGGAAAGAAATTCGATCTCAGATTGTACGTTTTGGTGACATCTTTCCGACCTCTAAAAGCGTATCTCTTCCAGCACGGGTTCTGTAGATTCTGCACAGTGAAATATGATACGAGCGTCACGGAGTTGGACAACATGTATGTGCACTTGACTAATGTCAGTGTACAGAAGCACGGCGGGGATTATAATAGTCTGCACGGAGGCAAGATGAGTATTCAGAATTTCCGTTTGTATTTGGAGGGTACGAGAGGGAGGTCGGTGACCGACAAATTGTTTGCGGAAATGCAGTGGCTCATTGTTCATTCCCTGAAAGCGGTTGCTCCAGTGATGGCCAACGATCGTCATTGTTTCGAATGTTACGGATACGATATAATAATAGACAACACCCTAAAGCCTTGGTTAGTGGAGGTGAACGCCTCACCCTCGCTCCAATCGACGACACACAACGACAGAATATTGAAATATAAACTGATCGATAATATCGTATCGGTAGTAGTGCCTCCTGACGGGATTCCCGACGCCAGGTGGAATAAAATTCCCGACCAGGAAGCTTTGGGCGACTTTGATTTATTGATCGATGAAGAACTTATGGAGCGAGAAGACGCTAACTCACGCTACTACAAATACCATCGCTTTAAACAGTGATTGAACGCAAATTTATGAATTTATAATTTCTTTTATGACTTTGTGTAGGTACGTGTTAAATAAATAATCAATAACGTTTACAGTTTTTTATTTCTATTGAGTTTATACTAAAATTAAGACGCAGTTTTAGGACGGACACGTCGTGTTGTTTCATTGTCACCTCTATAGATGGAGTCTTCGTCGATGAGAGTTTCGAAATCCCCTAAAGCCTCTTCCGTGGGTGTTTTGCTCCAGCGCGCGTCCGGCACGCCGTCCGGGGGCAGCACCACCGATAACAGATTATCTACCAGCTTACACTTGAGTATCCGGTCGTTAAATGTCGTCGCCGTCATCGAGGGGGAAGCGTTCACCTCTATAAGCCACGGTTTTAAGTTATCGTCTATGATTATGTCGTAACCGTAACACTCGAAGCAATGGCGGTCGTTCGACATAATGTGCGCCACTGCCTTTAATGAATGGACTATCACCCACTGGATCTCTTCAAATAGTTTATTGGTGAGGTCCTGGCCGCGCGTCCCTTGTAAATATAGCTTTAGATTTTGCATGTTCAGCTTGCCCCCATGGAGGGTGTTGTAATCGGCCCCATGACGTTGCACACTCACATTCGTCAGGTGTACGTACATATTGTCGAGCTCAGCGACGCTCGTATCGTATTTCATTGTGCAGAATCGGCAGAATCCCTCGCGAAACATGTAAGCTTTTAAGGGCCGAAACGACGTAACGAGGACGTAAATCCTCAAATCGAATTTCTTGCCGCCGATCAAAAGCGGATTATCTATGTACCGCGATATAACATAAGTATCTTTGCTTGTCAGATGTTGGTGCACATATTTTTTGGAGTCCTTCCATTTCTTCAGTTTGGACAATTTATTTATGAGGAAAATGCCGGCACCTTGAGACTTAGCGCAGGGTTTTAGGATCCATGTTGTTTGAGGGGCTTTGCGGTATTCTTCGACAAAATTGTTGTAATCCATGGGTAAGACGAACGTTGTTGGGATGAAATCTAGATATAAATAGCGGTTGGTGAGTTGTCCATTTGACAGCCTTATTTCGATCTTCTCTGCGAGAGGATTGTTTTCTTTTTCCAAGTTTTTCCTATACCGCTTTATGTTTTTGAAGAGCAAATCTTTTCGAACCAGTTCGTAGTGGTTGGGGAAATGGTTGATGAATTGATGGTCGTTGAATCTGCACCCGTTGTCTGCGTTGAAAAGAGATCTGCAGTTGAACGTGTTTGACCAATATATGTTCCAATCATCTTCAGGACTCACTTGATTCCAACCCCTCTGCGCGAAAGTGGCCGTTACAATAGTTTTGTCGAAATCGGTGCAGAAATTAAGCTTTTTAGGGTTAGGGACTTCTTTCGGTATCCGTCCATACATAGTGAGTGTCGGTTTTTTACTAGTTCCAGACATTTTATAATATTTACGTGCGTAAGTATTTATAGTAAAAGTTAGCTCCGGTCAGAACTTGGTCAGAGATCAGAAAAAAAAAATATATGACCAACATATGAAACAGTTGTTTCTTAACTGACAAAATATCGTGGCCTTATAGTTATAAACTCAACAATTATTATTAAATTACATTTTTTATTTGGCACTTTATTTTTATTAGCAAAATTAAATTAAATTGGCATGTCTTTTCACAACTCTTTTATATGTTTGTTATTGTTTGTTTATTTCAATAGTAAGAAGGATTTACTATAGTTTTCGTTGTTTACGTTTTTCCCGATACTTTTATTCTCTTTTGAGTTCAAATCACATGGTTTTATATTTACTGACATTAAACACAGTAAGCAATGTCTATAAGAAGGGTTTTAGGGGCTCACCAAACAATTAGGGTTGCGTGGTAACTGATGTGGAAATCATTCAGACAATACCCCTTGCAAGCCAAAGCACCTTGACTACGGTTTAATAAACAAACAAGTAATTAAAACCAGCTCTATTGATTTAACATTGCTAACTTTGAATATAATTTACTATTTATAGTTGTTATTTTTATATTTTTATCCGACAACATAAATAGTAAGTCAACATTTAAAATTTTAAACTGTTCATGTGCATAAATAAATTTTCACGTGTTCACAATAATGCTATACCTACCTATTATAAAATGTTTTGGCACAATTCCACAAATGCTTTATATCCACATTTGTCGTGCGGTATATATCGGTTCACCGATAGATTTAATCTGAGTGTCTTTAAATCGTGAGTGAATTGTTTTTTTCTGAGTAAGCGTGCTCCACCGTGGACCGCAACGTCGCTTAACATCAAGTGAGTTAGTGGTCAAGCGTGAACCTATTTAGTACTTCATAAATAAATAAAGTGTCACTGTACACGTCCTTACACTAATAATTGTTATATTACAGTCACATTAAAGCTTTAAAATAAATAAAGTCAAATTGTAGTCACTTTATACCTAATATGACCTGAGAAACTCTAAAAATGTTAACACTTGAGAATAATGAGTAGGTACTTTACACTGGCAAATACAGAAAACGCGTGAATCATCATGATTCTCCCAAAATGAAGAAAAAAGACTATTACATCTTTATTAATTATAATTCACTATACTTACCTACTGTAATCCTATTAGTTTAGCTCTCATGCATTAGAAACACAAACTGCTCTTAACGTAATACCAAATTGACGCCTGAAGCCAATATTACGTAAATCTATTTAATATTTAATATTACTGCGTGCTAAGCTGTTCCCTGTAATTATGGTACTGCGATTACTGGATATATCATGGGATACGGCATCTTAACCACTCAGAGCAAAGCGATTTAATAATTTATTACCAAAACTGTTATTTGTTTCAAAATAAAGTTCGCAGCTATGCTCTCTCGTGAATCACAATATATCATATACTTACAATCATTGAGTAGGGGTATAAGAAAGGTTAGAGGTGATTTTGTTTATTTAAATTGGGGAAACGTATAAAAAAGATATATTTTCGATATCTTTCATATTAGCTGAGGAAAACATATATTTTTTCATTATTCTGTCGCCAATATAAATGATAGTACCTGGGCGACCGAGCTCCACTCGGTTTTTTTATGACTGAAAATACGAGCATACCCGGGTTCACTAAAAATTAAACCTAGCAAGATCGATTTATCGTCCCCTAATCTACCTACATACCAAATTTTAATGAAATTGTTGGAGCCGTTTCCGAGATTCAGAACATAAATATACATATTATACAAGAATTGGTCGTTTAAAGGTATTAGATTATTATATAAGAATAGGTATTACTGTATTAACCTTATACTTTGTTGTGTACCGTTTGTTGATCTTAATAAACAATAAATATAACTTTTTTTTTTTTACATTTTTCCTATCGAAATATACAAAATCATCTCTCGCTTTTGTAATATGTGATGATCATCACACTGTATCACATGTACACACATCCACCCACTCAGTGATTTTATTTAAAAAAAATGTTTTGATGCGTGAGAGAGACCTCTAGATTAGATTAGACCTCTAGAGAGAGAGATTTAAGTAAAAATGTTTTTTTTAAATTCTTTTAAATTTCTTAGTGGCATTGGACCTTAAGCATCAATTTAAACAATTTATTCTGTCTTCAGACACAGTTGCATAAATAGCAGATTGTTACACAAGGGTCGAAAGTAGCCTAAATTTCACCCGAGTTAAACACTGTTTTTCATTTCGAATACTAAGGAAAGTAGAAAATATAAGACTCAAGATTCAAGACTCAAGACTCAAAATCAAGACGCAATATCCAAGACTATAGTTAAGATGCGGGACTCAAGACTCGGGACTTGGGACTAAAGACCCAAGAAAAAAGACATAACTTAAAAATGGCAAATGCGCTAACCGCGCGAGTTCACAACCAAGTGAGGGGAAAAAGAAGAAGAAAAACATTTACATGTTTCAATAGAAATGTCAAAATAGAAGTCTTTTTAGCCATTGTGCTGAAATCATCAAGAAATATACTGCTGATTGCTGCTCTGTATGCGAGTATGTGAGGTATAAGTATATACTAGCTGCGCCTCGCGGTGTTACAAGCTGTTTTGCATAAATTATACCAAAGTAGATATTATTTTTTGGGATAAAAAGTAAGTTATTATGTATTAATCCAGGGTGTCAGCTACCTCCATACTAAATTTCATCAAAATCGCTTTAACCGTTTCAGTATGAAGAAGTAACAAACATACAAACACCCACAAACTTTCGCCTTTATAATATTATTATAATGTGATGAGGTCACTATATTTTCCTTTATTGTACTGGACTTATTTGTCAAGTCTTTTTTTGTTGATATACTCGTGCATATTTGATAATCTTTACTTTGAAACCACAGGTTTTGTAGGCAGATATGAGTGCACGTGGAACTAGAATTAACCCGAGTCGCTTCGGTAAATTTACTAATTGATACGTATGACAACAACAATACGTATCAATTAGTAAATTTACCGAAGCGATAAATATAATTAGTAAATTTACTCGGGACTTCTGAAAAGAAATTTTCGAATTGGCATTTCAAATAACCCGTTAGTTTTTTTTAATATATAGACTTAACTAACTAAACTACTACACAAAAAGCATATCGATTACCTGTTAGTTGAATGAGGATATGACAGGCTATCCTCATGTAAGTTCATTTAAGTCATGTACGCCCACGAAACATAGCGAAATATTTTTTCTCGCCCTTCTTATAGTGGATGCAAGCCATTACCTAAGGTCGTTCAGCTGTAACAGGGCTATAACACCAGCAATACACACACGTACTAGGTAGGTATCTTATTAACAATGCCCAATGTGCGTATTTCCTTTGAATAATTGAGTACACTTTAGACGCTTTGAGAATAACCCGCATGCGTAAAATATTAATGGTGTTTCTTTCCCTGAATCCGTCTGTTGTTACCGCTATGAATAACATATAAATGAAAGTGGGATTTGGGACGTGTTGTAAATATTATGTATGAGTGTTATTTATTCAGGGCATTTTAGAGAACGAGACGTTTGTGTGGTTTGTATCTGCCAGTGTCGATAAAGTGATTTTAACGTGTTTCCTTAACACTTATATAGAAGGCTGATGGTGGATTAAAACAGTTGCAGAGTGTTGGTTGCGGAACAAAAAATGACATCGGGTTAGACTTCCAACTTGTCAGGCAAACGTCTAGCTCAACGGTTAAATAGAAACTCGGAGAGTATTGCCCAATATCAGGCGAGTTGGCAGTCAAACGTAAGCTTATCAGTAATAAAAAAAACCGGACAAGAGCGAGTCAGACTCGCCCACCGAGGGTTCCGTGCAAACTGGTAGATAAAAGGGGGAATTTATATCTTTTTTCAAATATTTTCCTTCATAAATCGAAAAATATACATCGAAAAAATATTTAAAAACATGTTTTAGCTTGTGCTAATTAAGCTTTTTCATATGATACCCCACATGATACGGTTAAAGCCATTTAAAATTTGGACCCTACTTCCTTGCATAAAGACCCAAATTTTTGTGATTAAATAAAAAAAAACAGTTTTCGGAGTTTTTCCTATATCCTATATACTCTAACACAATGTTGCTTGACAAATTTCATAATTCTAGGTCAACGGGAAGTACCCCATAGGTTTTGATTCTCTTGTGAGTGTCGAAATGTGAGTTTTTTACGACATATTCGGCTGTAACTTTATTTTACGAAAACTCAGAAATTATACTTTTCTTTCTATAGCAAGAGACTATGGATCTGCGTATACGATTTTAATTTCAACTCGATACCTTAACGCGTTCCCGAGATACAGGTATTGATACCCGGACAGACGGACAGACAGACAGACGTACAACATAGTGATCCTATAAAGGTTTCGTTTTTTTCCTTTTGAGGTACGGAACCCTAAAAAGTATCACCGGGAAATATAGTGCACAGTGTAGATATAAAGCAAAAATAGATTGAAAATTGTTGATTGTGACAATGATGAATGCATGAGTATGAGATAAAGGGATTTCCACGCTTTAAGAGTCCATAAAGACTGACCGACAAAGACTATTATTTTATATTCAGAATGTTTTGCTACGCTTTTATAACTTATTGTGGATGTAAAGCTCTCGTAAGAGAGTAGCATTTTCTTTGGTGCAGAGGCATTTTATGAGAAGTGACTAACGGGCGGATTGATGACCCTTTTATAATCAGTGACAAAAACAAAGTCTTAACTTTATAAAGAAACAGTTGCTCGTTTGGGCAAACTTTGATCGCGAAGGACTTCTACACTGTGAAGTTATATTTTGTAACAAACTTAACACCTTATTTAAGTATCATAGATATGAAACGATATCGTTTTGGGGAGGTTTTCTATATTTTAGCTACATGTAATTTACAGTAACATACAACTTAGAAGTTACAAAATGTATATGTTACTTTTAAATGTGCAAAACTTTTACCAACATTAACCCAGCACCTACATCTTAGGTTTTACATCATAAATGTAGAAAATATAACGAGATCCAGTGCGTTAAGAAAAAGCAAAACCTTAACCTACTGTTTTACTATGGAAATTAACGTGGTTTTCACACATTTTTACTTATAACTTAACTTAACTTTTTTTAACTATAGTCGGATATTTCGGTTTAAAACAGACGTGTTTTTAACCTAAACAGAGTTTTTAACCTACTGTCTTTATCAAGTCAGAGAAGTCTCAGAGAAGCAAATATCACATTTTATTTATGCCTAGTGGATTTCTGACGTCAAAGATATTGAGAGTCGGAGACACTTCAAGATTCGCGATAGACGTTCAACTGCGCAGATAGGCACTTGTCTGACACCTTTTCCTTTTCATCTTTGCCTCGTATTTCTGTGAGCCGTGGATTGTTAAAACTTAAAATGTCTTTAAATAAAAATAAAAAAACATTTTTATTTAACTGAAGTTGTTAGTACTCTGTAGGTAGGTTACAAATTTAAAAACCACTCACTGGATAAGTGGTAATGTAAAAAAATAATCTAGTTATTTTTTGTCAAAAAGGAAGGTTTTATGTTATGTGTAAACTTGTCGTTAATACTGTTTGTTCTTTTATTTTTATAGGTAGGTACGTACCTACCTATAAAACTAAAAGACCTACGTAGGTAGGTACCTACGCTTCATTGGCAACTTAGTTATAGTCAAAGTCAGTCCAGCTTCAGTAAAAATCCGCACTCAGCGATATCGATCCACATTCCTGTTGCATACTGCTCATGAATGGAATTCTTTGCCGCCATCTCTGTTTCCTGAGACCTACAATCTTGGAATTTTTAAGGCTAGAGTGAATAGATATATTCTAAATCGACGAGTTCCATCCTCGGTCACACCGTCGCTTAACATCAGGCGAGTTGGTGGTCAATCTTACAAATTCATAGGGTAGACCGAGGCGAAACGGATCACGAGGCGAATCGGTTCGAAATAAAAAAATCTCAAATATAAAAAAATCTGCGCGTCATGAAACGTAACTGCAAACGTCAAAACGTTCCCTGGTTCACGCCACGCTATTTTGAATTTATAGTAGAACTCTCTCGCCCGCACCTCAGTGCCAGCAAAATCGCAAGTGACACGGATGTAGGGTGCGGTCGCATTTTGCGCCAAATATAAGGTAAATGATTTTGGTTTTGCATTTTCTGGTATCTTTAATTAACTTTATTGTTTTAATTGTTGTTTTACCATATGCTATTTGAAATGAAATATGAGTATAATGCTAGTTTTTTACGCTATAGTGATGGATATTTTTTCAAAAGATATTGTTTTGAAAATATGGGTATGGGGCTATTCGAATCATTGATTTTAAGGCGAATTTGATCATAACGCTTAATGCATATAACTAACCAATATTTATTTATATGTTGTTTTAGATGGTTCGGAACTATGCAGTACAAATCCAGAACCAAAACCAAGCCCAAGTAAGGACTTACAACCTAATAAATTCTCAGAATCAGAGCCAAGTTCAAGTAATGAACCGGTGGAGAAATGCGCTGACAGAGTCGGTGCTAAAGGCTTGATACACTTGTTAATTAAGTAACTGATCTCATAATTTAGGTTTATATAAGCGTTTTTATAAACATTTTAAGTTTTTTATAATATTTGTTTGTTCAAAAGAAGTTTATTTGTTTGATCCAATTTGCCCCCAAATCGGGGGTGAATTGGATTTTTCCCGATTTTCAAGTTTTTGTTAATTAAGAAGAAAATTTTTGTTTTGTTTTAAATTTTAGTAAATGGTTATAAGCTATGATAAATACTGATTATGATTCAATAAATAAAACTGCTGTGCCTTATTCAGAAGTTTTTTTATTCATTTCAAACTTGAAGTGATCCTATTCGCCTCGGTCTACCCTAAATTTAAGTAAATAAATATTAATATTGGTAAGTAAACATTCCATCACATACCTCTCTTATTGCTTTATGTGGTGTCAATAAAGTGTTATTGATTGATTGATTAAATACTTTGTTGTAAATACATAATTATAATATATAGAAACAGGTAGACACAGAATAAATTTTCAATCTCATCACACTAATATTTCTCCTATTAAAAAAATATCAAATTGGTATAACGCGAATTTTTACACACTCGTGACAAACCTCATCCGAATATCTTAAACACTAGTTCAAAGTTTAAAAAAAATCTGCGGGTCACTCACTTTTATTTTTAAATAAAATGTTTACCGCAATCAGCGGTCTTTTTCAAATGGAACACATGACACATGATTGGCAACCATGCAAGAACCACGAAAAACCTAATTTCCATACTTCAAAGTTTATTATTTATTATTATTATTTAGTATTTTTCTGTAACTATCTCATTTAATATGTATTGTATAAAACTAACTAGACAGAAGTAATTCCAGTCCGAAGCGGCTAAACTTACAATTAAATTTCTTCGTATCTATTCCACGCAGAATCTCAACAATATTTTCTTTGAAAAGAATAATAACAAAAACTTTTAAATAGAAGATATCTTTCTTGAAGCTTTAAGTGAGTACAAAAGGAAATTTCAAACAACAAGAGAAGAAGATAAACATGTGGCAACTGGCAACTCGTGAAATATGGTTTGAATGATAAATGGAGTATGTTTATTAGTGTGAGGCTTGTCTGGCGGCGCAATATGTTATGTGGCTGACATACTGTGTATGTTAATGTGTGTTTTGTAACCATTGACTGTGCTTTACAGCTTTACACAGTCATTGTTGTGTTAAACAGAATTATAACGATGTTACAGACTATTTTGTAATTGTGATAACGCGTAAATGAGAAATGGCTTCATTTTGCATTATGAGAGCATAATTTTCAAATTAACTGCTTGTAATGTTTTAATTAAGATCTTTCTGAAAGGTGTGTTTCGAGGAAACCAGAATGTAATGTTGGAATATAAACGTAGTGATAAATAAATACTTGAAAAAAAAAAACCTCCGTAAAGTGCGGTTGATCTCTCATCTCGTCTGCTGCTTATTATAATGTCGTTGAATAAGTAAATAATTAAGAACTTAAAAAATATTCAAGGTGTGCCTAACCTATTTTTCAATTTAGGGATCTGGAGAGTAACACAAAAGTTGAAGCGACTGTTAAAAATATTATAATTTAAGTAGGCTCTTTTGTCGCACACTCTTACGGCCTCACCGAAAAACGTTACTTGACTTTAAGCATTGCTTAACATATTTTGTCAACTTCTTTCTGTCACATAATGACACGTGCGGAAAGAAGACAGAGAATTAAAGACGATGGTTAAAGTTAAGTACCGGTTACAGTTTCGGTAAGGCCGTTAGTTGCAGAAAAAGTTAATCATGTCATCCAAGTAATCAAAATTAGGTATTTTAAAGTCGTGAATTAGGTGTTACGGTTTTTTAATTTATTTATTTTACTGTCCGGGCAGAAAAGTAAACTCAACTCTAAACCAGTTTCCGACAAATTGTTTTAGTTTCATTAAAAATCGAAGTAACAATCAACTTCAACGAAAACTCGTTTATTCCCGTCTTAAATCGAGTGGCGTTCTTTCTCGAGTCTTTATCACGAGGAAAATGTAATGTCGACTCGTTCCAGTTCTTATTTCAATGGAAGTTAGTTATTCAGAGCGTTTCGAGCTGCACAATTCTCAGCTCGGATTTATCGCGGGAAGTTATTTCACCGGTGGCTAGTGTTGTGACCGGTTGCAACGACTCGATATTGTATTCTCAGCTTGGATTTATCGCGGGATGTATTTCACCGGCGACTAGTGCTGTGGCCAGTTACTAGATTCAGATTCAGATTTCATTTATTTGCCAAGACTATGTATAAAATAAGTGTTACATTCAATATGTTACAATGTCCAATTATGTTTTTCCTCAATTAGGCATGCAAATGTCAGATAATACATTTAAATGTGATTTTACAGTCAAATGTGAATATAACAAATAATAAGTGAACAAAATATTAAATTATTTTGATTAGTGAATTATTTCAAATATTTATTTAGTCCATGTATAATAGAAATGGTGTCATTATAGTCTGACCTGTTCACTGGTACTTCGAATAGATATTGTATTTTCATCTTGAATTAATAGCGGGAAGTTATTTGAGTGGTGGCTAGTGTTGTGACAGGTTGCAACAACTCTATATTGTATTCTCAGCTTGGATTTATCACGGGATGTTTACGGGATGGGATATTTCCCCGGCGACTAGTGCTGTGACCGGTTACTACGACTCGATATTGTATTCTCAGTCTCAGATTTTTCACGACACGTTGCTTAACCGGTGACTAGTGTTGCGACCATTTAGAACGACTCGGTATTCTATTCTCAGCTCAGATTTATTATTGGTGCGACCGGTTATAACAACTCGATATTGCATTCTCAACCTGGATTTATCGCAGAAAGTTATTTCACCGGCGGTTAGTGAAGAGACCAGTAACATCAACTTGATAGTGTATTTTTAGCTTGGATTTATATCGAAAAATTATCTAACCGGTGACCAGTGTTGTGACTGGTTATAGAGACTCGATATTGTATCCTCAGCTTTGATTTATTGCGGGAAATTATTTTACCGGTGGTTAGTGCCATAACCAGTTACATGTTATATATCTAACGATCAATAGGACAATATCTGTAAAACCTAAACATCCTTAATAAGGTTAAGCGTTACTTCTCCCCCAGACAACTACTCAATTTCTATCAAGAACAAGTCCGATATTGTGTGGAAAACTGCTGCGACTTTTTAACTCATTACCATTTCTCATTGAAATGCCATAGCCTGTACTCAATAATTTTGGTCCTCATTCTTGATGTGTACTGCACAGAAATGGAATTCTTTGCCGCCATCTCTGTTTTTTAAGGGTACAATATTGGAATTTTTAAGGCTAGTGTGAGCTAGTGTAAGCTTTCACATCGTCGAGCTCCATCCTCGATTTACATCAGACAAGTTTGTAATTAGAAGCACCAGACATCGCTAGAAGTAAGCAGCGCGGTAGTGGCGCGACCTGGAAGTGTTTTACAGTAGTAAAATAGTTGAAGCACGTTTGGAGTTTATTTTGACCGGTTTACTTTTTGAATGTGGCGTCTAAAGTTTAAAGGAGAGTTTTATTATCCCATGCGTAATACACACATATAAATGATATTAATTTGTGCACTTTTATATTTCAACTAGGTACTTATACTTACTTATACAACCGGACTAGTGTTTGTCAGACTCGCCCACCGAGGTTTCCGTACAAACTAAGTAAAAGTACTACCGGGCGAAGCTAGTCATTGATAAAAAGGGAAATTATGTATATTACACATCGTAAAAATAATTAAAACCCAGTTTTAGCTTGTGCTACCTACTATTAACTGTTAACGGTTAACTCACTTTAGAATTTGGACCCTCATTCCTTGCATTTTTATTTATTTATTTATTTTAAATGTTATAATAATATAATGTTATATGTTGTGTTGTTATGTTATATAATGTTATATATGTTATGTTGTGTTAATATTTGTTTATATTAATTTAAACGAATATTGTGCCAAAAAATCACACTAGGTTTGTCTTGACACTCAGATTCGTAACAAAAATACCTACCTGCTAAGTAAAACAACTATCACACACTACACTACACTACACTACACATCCTTTATATTCATGATATGATATGATATTCATAGTTCTAGGTCAACGGGAAGTACCCTATAGGTTTTAATTCCTTTGCAAGTGTCGAAATAAGCGGTTTTTAGCGACATACAGGTACGGCTGCAACTGTTTTTACGGTTATCGTAAATAAAAAAAACCTTTTCGTTGTGAAAAAACTTCTCTGTTATTGAGAAGTTTTTTCACAACTGCAAGGGACTACAGATCTGCGTATATGGTTTTAATTTCAACTCGATATCTCCACACGTTCCCGAGAGCGAAGGTATTGACAGGCAGACAAACGGACAATAAAGTGATCCTATATGGGTTCTGTTTTTCCCTTTTGAGGTACAGAACCCTAAAAATGATCTACAAACATTCTTCTCGGCTTTCCCGGTCCTATCTTCTTCTTTTATGAATCTTGCCCACTATATTTTACTTCAGAATTCACTCCCTTACTTTAAACTGCAAACTTAAATGAAAGATAATAAAATACAATGCTTTTTGCTTATAATTATAAGTTCTAAAATAAACGTAGGTCGCATCGATCAAACAGCGTGATAAGTGGTCTCTAAATTGACCTTACATCAGTGTGTAGGTATTCGTGCCTAACCCTGTTCAATTATTTATCTGCTTCATCAATCATTCCCGTGAATTCCCGTCTCAATTGACCCCACAATTTATTTTTAATTTCACATTCCGTCACCTGGTGCCACCGATAAAAATTTCCTACATTTACCCGGTTTTTACCGACATGAATATTTGACGTGCAAGGTCAGCATTCCTGATAATATTATTTTATCTAATTGGGCCTTTGCCTACTCGGGATAGGTAATTTTATTCTGAATACCAGTAAGTACTGCTTAACTGCTTAACATAATTTTGTACTTGGAGAATATATTTTTATAATGGTTCTAAAAAGGTTTTTAGATATATCATTCTCATTTCAAAATCGAATTTAGGATGAAAAATTAAGGTTATGCTAATGTTAATTTATCTAGTTTTGTTATTTCGTAAATTCCCGCGCCTAACGTGAAACTAAAAATTTGATTCGCCTTACTACACTTTGTAAGGTCGTTAGATTTTCGAGTAGTCTTCATTAATATTTTTACCACATTTTTTTTTATTAAAAGAAATGCCCCATCCTCTTACACAGTCCGTCAGTCCTATTACACAGATCAAACAAACAGAAAATTTAAAAACTGCTGTTCTAAATGTTTTAGTTTTTTTTAGGGTTCCGTACCTCAATAGGAAAAAACGGAACCCTTATAGGATCACTTTGTTGTCCGTCTGTCCGGGTGTCAAGACCTTTATCTCGGGAACGCGTGAAGGTATCGAGTTGAAATTAAAACCATATACGCAAATCCATAGTATCTTGCTGCAGAAAGAAAAGTAACATTTCTCAGTTTTCGTAAAAAAAAGTTACAGCCGAATATGTCGTAAAAAACGCACATTTCGACACTCACAGAGGAATCAAAACCTACTTCCATGGGGTACTTCCTGTTGACCTAGAACTCTGAAATTTGGCAAGAAGCATTGTGTTAGAGTACACATATAGGAAAAAATCTGAAAACTGGACATTTTTTATTTAATCACAAAAATTGTACCTGTAATCACACCTGTATATTTTTCGGTTTATGAAGGAAAATATAAAAAAATAATATGATTTCCCCCTTTTATTTAGTTTGTACGGAACCCTCGGTGGGCGAGTCTGACTAGCACTTGTCCGGTTTTATTATTTATTAGATAAATCGAAAAAATTTACAATGTACAGATTTTCACCCGTTATATAGTCTTATTATATGTATAAAATTATAGTTTAGAAGCCTAGGCTAAAATAAAATAAGGGTCGTAAACGTAAATTATGTACGTAAATGTAAATTATGGAAAAAATATATCAGGGGCGTCATGAGATTCGAACTGTAATCCTATTTACATGAAATCTTGGAGGATATTTTTTAATCCACATTGTCTTACACATTACTTATATCTCTATCTTATCTACTAGATTTAAGTTGATTCGTACACCGAGATTTTCCTACCCCCTCTTAAACTTGAGTAAACGTGGAAGGGAAACGAAAACAAAAACAAAATTGATAACAAAAACAAAATTCAAACTAAATTTTATAATTGACAACAATAAATAGTTTATAAATTCAATCTACATCGCAATAAATTTGAAACCTATAATATAATTTGCGTTACGCTTACAATTTTTTTTTAAATATTTTTGTTTTTTTATATCTTTGCATATTTCTATATATATATCTCCGAATAAGCGTATGGAATTTATAATAAAATAGTGTTCGAATGACTGCTATATACGAAATAATATAAATAATTAGTAAGCAAATTAGGTAGATACCTAATTTGCTTAGTAATTATCGTAAGCCAAATAATTTCACGGAATTTCAAAGAATAACGTTAATTGAGGCTTCATCGGCTCACTTTAACGTCAAATGCAAATTCCAGTTCGCCAAATGTTTGTGTTGAAGCAGTCGAAGAAACTTCGAAGTTTAAATGTTGTAGAAATTCTAAACGCTCTTTTAGGTTAATTATGAGGCCGAATAATTGTATTAATTGATATTATAGTGCTTTATTTATACTCTGGTGTCTAAAGTTAGTGTCAGGAAAGATAACTAAAGTGGCATCGAGGGAACTGCCGTCCTTATTTCATTATTTTGTTCAAGAAATAGGGCGTTCTTGTCTCTATTGCATTATTTTGTTCAATCAAGACGTTAGTTCAGATTTTTGTTTTTCATCTGCTTGGAAATATAGCTGTTGCCTTTTATTTAATTTTTCAAATTTCAATGTTATTTCGAATTAAAACGTTTCCGTCATCTCCTAATTATGATAGGAAATAACTAAATAGCATAGACCAACAATGATCCCCAAATTATAGACTAGCTGCGTTCCGCGGTTTCACTCGCGTAGTTATAAAAAAACAGTGATGATTATGATGATAATAAGTAGCTTATGTCCGTCTCCAGGCCCAAAGCTATCTCTATACTAATTATCATTAAACGATCGGTTCACCCGTTTGAGCGTGTAAAGGTAACAAAATTAGCTTTTATAATATCATTATAAAATTGTGTCAAATGTATTTCAAAACATCAGTACATTCATTTAAATTACAATATAGGTACTTAGTTGTCTTTTATGTTGTCACAAATCATAATGTTACTAGACTACCATGCGTCCCACGCTTTTCCAGGAAAAGTTGAACACAGTATGGGAATTTTTTTAATACTTTGTTGCTCTCTTGAAAAATAATGGTTGTCTGTAAAGTCGGTTTACAGACGGTAGTTTAACGTGAAAACGTCATAACAAAACATTGATGAAATGCAAACGTTACAATGAGCGTAGCGGGACAATGAGCGTAACGGGACAATGAGTCATCCTTTTTTGTGCATGCAGCCGGCGGTCATCGATTTATTAGACGTTGTCATGTCAAAAGGTTAGGTACATAATTTAGTTAAAATGTAGGTAATTCGTTGGCAATGAAAGGCCTTTAATTAAACCGTTTTACCACGGCGCGTAAAGATTTGTGGGTTGTGGTTTTATTAAAGATCATATTCATACAAAAATTACAGACTTTCACGAACAACGCGACCAAAATTGGGTTTGTTGTTTTTGTTTAAAAAATAAATTTTCATTTACTTGTATACACTTGATAAAATCAGGCCGAGTTTTCGATTTTACTAAATGAACTTTCCAATTTTGTGAAATACGAGGTACAGCTCTCGATAAATTTGAAAGGATTCAAATTGATTAGAAATTGATACCATGATACGCAATTTTGGTAATAATTTCAAAAGGGAGAAAACGAACAACAAAAGCCTTTTGAGATTTTCAGTAATTAGTTTTTCTGACAGATTCTTTACAATAGTGTGCCCCTAGTTTAAAAGTTTCGTATGAAATCAAAGTGTGCTTAGTTTTGTTTTAAAGTTTATATTTGTCTTAAGTTATGCTTCCTCAAATGACGGTAAAGAAAAATTGTAATAAAGGAACAAAATATTTTGTTTAAATTAAATAAAACAATAATATATTTACTTAGTTTCAAGTTTAACAAACCGACCGACGGAAGGCATAACACATCTCACAGATTTATCGAACACATTATATACGAAATATTTCTAGTAAATTGGAAAATAACAACTTATGAAAACAAGATAACTTAAAAAAAGACAAGGTACAGCTAAGCTTTTTACTGTAAGCTTTTCAATTGAAGGAAATGTGCTTACGGAGCGGTGAGAAAAACATAACACAAACTAGCGTAGGCATATTCAGGAATTTCAATAATTACTGGGTAATCATATCATCATTTTCGACCTTTCCACAATATCTAGGAAATTTAGCATTACAACTCTTCAATTGTAATGCTAAATTTCCTAGATATTGTGGAGGCCTTCTCTTCACATGACCATGCTAAATTTCCTAGATATTGCGGAGGCCTTCTCTTCACATGACCATGCAAAATTTCCTAAATATTGCGGAGGCCTTCTCTTCACATGACCATGCTAAATTTCCTAGATATTGTGGAGGCCTTCTCTTCATATGACCATGCTAAATTTCCCAGGTATTGCCTTCTCTTCACAAGACCATACTATCGCAGTATACTCTCCTGCATGTTATTGGCGATGGTGTATGATCCCAGGTTACCTCGCACGTACTCATTGCGGATTTTGTTGAGTCTGGCTACGCCACACATTTACTTCAGTAAATAAATAAATATTAATTTTATTTTGAAAGATATGTAGGGGCATATGTAAGTGTGAATGAATTGCATATCAGCGGATTTTGTATGCTAGAGTAAAGTATGTCAGTGATACGTCCGTTACTGCGCACTGGCGATGTCGAGTACTTGTGTGACTGGTAGATTTAGTTATTTGGGATTAACTATTATCGTATTCCAATAAAGTTTTGCTTGTTAAAGTTACACTCGTATATCCTTTGGCGCCAGTGCCAGTGACCCCAGTGCAGTTAGGAACCCCACACTCATTTAGACCATTAGGTCAGACGCAATTAATTAATAATAAATACGTAAGTGCAAGAGGCCACTTACAGATATGATAACTTTGACAACAGTATCAAATAAACTATTATAGCCTAGCAACCTAGCTCACTAGTAAATACATAGCTACTAACAAATAGGTATAATGCGTAGTTTCCAAGGCCAGCTTCCAGGTCCAGAATCAGATTAGCTCTACAACATATGATAATATTATCATATGCCATCTGATTTACATATGCATGCAAAATTTCAGTTCAGTTGGAAACCGGGAAGTGGGTGAAATTTATCTTTTATTGATTGATTAAAGACAACGGGCTAGTTAAAGGTGAAAAAAATAATGGTATAAATGTATTTTTTATTTAATAGAACATCACCACAGAGTTGCTTATTTATAAATGCGTTATCGGATACATTTCCGTGCGCGTGCATCGGACTTGCTTCTAAAAACGCTGAGGAGAGATAAGAATCTCTATTCAACCTTTTTACTATGGGACAGCTAAACCTCCGAAAAGATGATATCGTGTGATGGGGGATTACAGGAAACACGAATGGATTTATTTTAGTATTTTTGTTAGTAGTAGTACCTAAGTGTTACAATGTGGAATACACTTTCTGAGTATGTTTTAGGAATAGATTTATAATCTGCATACCTCTAAGTCACCAATAAACAGCTCCCTTTCAGGACAACATATTATGTATATTGTATACAGAAATCAAGTGCAAGCTTTTCATGGCTGAAACAATATTGATGAATTATAGCAAAGAATACTTACGATCAAATCTTCATTTAAATAAAATAATGATCTAACAATAAATCTAACGACACCATATACATTTAGGCAAAAATAAAATTACAAACATAATATAAATCTGAAATAGTTATTTGTTATACAAGAGTGCAAAGTTGCTTTTTAACCGCGTGCTCAATTTTGATGACCGAGCAAGCGAAGGACTCTAAAATTGAATCACGAGCACAGCAAGTGATTCAAAAATTTGAATCCTGAGCATCAGCGAGGGAATCAAAAGTGCACGAGGTGAAAAAGCACTCGAGTGCAACACGTAACTTTTCATCCCACCTCAGCGAGGAAATGACTAAATGCAAAAAAAAAAAAACATTTACAGTCACAAGATACTTTTATTTCAGTTTAGGTATTAACTACTACATTATGATAGGTAAGTATTACAGAATAATCTTTAAATTATAACAAATAGCACTTAGGTATAATGGTTGATGACCAGATGAGGCTTTTTTGAAAATTCCACTAATTTAGGATAGGTGTCGATATGTAGGTATGTCTTTTTCATCTTTATTGTTGCCATTAGCATTGAATACGTACTCTATAGAGTGCTTGATTTCTTGGTCTCGGATCATTCAATAAAATATGCCAGCAAAACGTTTTTGGAGAAAGTTTTGGCTGTTTTAGATAGTCGACACGTGTTAAGCATATCGTACTGTTTCAAATACTTCTCGCGTGATTGTTGAGGGAGAAAGCTAATTTGCGCATTATTATCAGTTTCAGTCAATTCTGTTGGCGTCAAATAAGCTTCTTCGTCGCTAGAATTACTCATTTTAGGTTTTTCACTTGTTTTCCAATTTCTTGTTTTTAACCTAAGATTTTAACTATAAGTCGTGAAAAGAAAATGGCGCGCGCAAAGCAAATTGAAAAAAGGTTGTATGATAAATTCGGCACCATGGAGGTAGAAGTAAATAGGTTTAATGATGTTTTGAATTCACAAACTCAGTGCACATGATGTTCTAAATTTGAATTTACTTTATCCTCTACAGGATAAAAACGGCTTTTGGACTCAGATATCGAAGAGAAAAAATACTCTTTCCGAGATGGGGGGATGAAAAATATCTTACTTCTTAGATAGTCGGGCGAAAATCTCTGTCAAAATTCATTATTTTAACCCTTATCAAAACAAAAATAACTAATACCCACTTTGCTTACATGTAGAGATTTGGTTTAATATTAAGCTGAATTCAGTTACTAAGCTGTAAAACTTCAAAAACAAACGAAGCCGCTGAAATAACAAAAGCAATCGCGCCCGAGCAAAGCTTAATTAAAATTCATGTTAACCTTTTGTCCTCGCAAAGATATCGAGCTATCTCCTAACACAAGGCACTTTCGTGTTAAATCGTCCGCAAAGGCATAGATTACTCGGTAATTAGGCAGGAATGACCGCAATTACAGTGGCCAAAGTCGCAATAATGAATTTCAGGACTCCTTTAATATTACGGTAACTTTTATTGCTTATCTCTTTTGGTGGTCGGATATAATTTATGGATGGAAAAAGTTTGATGATGAACGAGTGTTTTGTTTTCCTTGCCTTAACGTTAGAGAAAAATAAAATAAATATTAGATACGGTTAGTTTACTACAACTGCTAAGTTATTTGGATATGTATAAAATAGTTTTTCATGTATATTAAATATGAAATTTTACAAGATATTAATTTTCAAAGATATCAATTTTATCTGTAATATGTATTTTATTTATATCTTTAGTTATATAGGTCATTTAGAGAATTAATGTATTAATGTTTGTTTATGTATGTACTTATTTATTAAATAGCGTACATTAGGAATAATAAATTTGCAATCAACGCATTTTCAAAGTGTAATTGAAGATTTTTTAAAGAAATTTTGTATTGGCGGACAATTTTATACAGCCCCAAAAAACTAAGCAAAGCTCGAAGAACTGGTGGTTTTTTGTTTGATATATGTGTGTGTGGTGGTGTGAGTGGATTTGCAGACATAATAATAAAAATGAGACAAAGTTTGTAATCTTATGGATAAAAGACAACGTACCAACATAATTACATCTGTATAAAACAGCAATCGTCAAGCCAGGTCAGAGGCCTTTCGGCGGCTAACTCTGACACTCACTGGCTGGTCACTCAGTCTATACGAACTTACATAATATAAAATGAATACATATTTACTCTCTGAGCCAAAGTATAAACATGCCAATATCACTTTAAGCCAACCATTTACCTACTTAAGCCGCCCTACCTACTGCATTACTTCAAAGCGAGTCTTGTACCTCATAAATTTAACACATCTTTTAGGTTTAAAATTGAGAATTTTACATTTATGATTTCTTCGCAGTACGGACTCAGAAATTTGTAATTCAACGAGCAAAATCCTGTAAAATTGTTATCTCATCACAACGTGAGCAAGAGTCGTCTGATTTTGCAGCTTATTTGTTTTGTATTTGTATCATTCCTAAAGTTTTATTTTGTTATTTTAAGTAATTTATAAAAAAAATGGGTTCCGTACCTCAAAAGGAAAAAACTGGAAACCTTTTATGATCACTTTGTTGTCCGTCTGTCCGTCCGTCCGTCTGTCAAGACCTGTATCGTCTATCTATCTCGGGAACGCGTGAAGGTATCGAGTTGAAATTAAAACCATATACGCAGATCCATAGTCTCTTGCTGCAGAGAGCAAAATCAAACTTCTCAGTTTTCATAAATAAAAAGTTATAACCGAATATGTCGCAAAAAACGCATATTTTGACACTCGCAAGGGAATCAAAACCTATGGGGTACGTCCCTTTGACCTATAACTGTGAAATTTGGCAAGAAGCAATGTCATATAGTACACATAAAGAAAAAATCGAAAACTATACATTTGGTCTTTATGCAAGGAAGGAGGGTCCAAATTTTAAAGTGCTTTAACCGTATCATGTGGGGTATGATATGAAAGAGCTTCATTAGCACAAGCTAAAATAGATTATTTGAAATATTTTTACAATGTATATTTCTCGGTTTATGGAGGAAAATATAAAAAATATATAATTTCCCCCTTTTATCTACTAGTTTGTACGGAACCCTCGTTGGGCGAGTCTGACTCGCACTTGTCCGGTTTTTTAAGTTTGTGATTTCGTGTCTGTGATCTGAGCAGACATCATGGATTTGACAATCATAATCCGATTATATTTTTGTCATATCTTTTTGTGATTGAACATCTTCCTGTTTGATTCGAAATTGCACTGAAAATGTACAATGTGTAGTTTTATAAGAAAATATATTTAGGATTAATGGATTTCTAGTTTTGGATAAAAGCAATTGTGTCGCCACTATCCTTAAAAGCTTATTCCGTTATGTACTTCACTTAGCCAAGTGTTTATGTATTTTGGATTAAACAGCGAATATGTTTTTATACAATTAGCTAAGTCGTAGAACAAATTAAAGATGTCACTTAAGTGTTATTAAGTCATACTTTAACAACTTAAGTATAACTTAATTGTAAGAGTATCTTAATCATATCTTAACAAACGTCTAAAAGTAGTCCTGTAAAAATAAAAAGGTAGATTTATAAAACAAGGTTAAGATTTTTTCAACAATTATTTTGTAAAAATCATCTCAATTTTAAGAGAATTTATTATCAAAGCAGTCTATAAAATCTCACCCAATTTCCCAGGTAATGTGATAATTTATAGTTACCTAGGCGCTAACCGTTGCCTCTAGGGTTCGGGTAAAAGATAATTTAAATAATGAATCACTTTACCGCGGCTCTACACTTGTGCCGTGAATTCACGCCGTGAATTCACGGCGCGAATTCGCGGCAGAGGCGCACCCTCCACATTCACGGAGCTCACTCATTTGTGCCGTGAAACGGACGTCGAAACTGCTGCTGCGTTAACTTTGTTTGATGCGGCAACATATAACTATTTACACCTACAAAATAAGAAAATCGTTCGAAAGCGTTGGAGAAAAAGATGATGGATGACTGAAATATATCGTAACCGATCGATATTAATTTGAAAATTAATCCGTCTCCAGGCGTCATAATTTGACTTTTATTATTATGATGTGGATGCTTTGAGCCCCAAAATAAACGTTCAGCGTCGTAATATTTCAATAAGCGAATTTCTAATTCACTATCTCAACTTATATTAATCCGTCGCGCTGCCATAAAGCTCGCATTACACGTCCGTGCGCATCTATAGTCAGGAGCAAACTGGCACGGTGCCGTGAATGTGGATGTGTGCGCGTGAACGAGGCGCAAACTGCCGTGAACCCTTTGTCGCGGGACAAAAAACCGACTTCGATCGGGGAACAGGCGTGAACAGCCGTGAACGCCGTGAAAACCCTCCACACTTATGTTCACGCCTGTTCGCGAACGTTCACGGCACAAGTGTAGAGCGGGGGTTAGTAGAACCCAACGCTCATACTAGATGTTGAACGTTAGTACTTATAAAGTAATTAATTAGGTATTTGTAATAATACTTAATACTTAATAATACTTAATATCTCATTTGTTATGGTATAACGTTATGAAATATCAATAATTTAAATATCTATTTCTATACAATATTATGGCAATTTACCAATTATGGCCGAAAAAAGTATAGTTTTACAATTAAGTTGTTAACGTCAATATCGGTCTTTGTTGGTGGTAAATTACATATGTTGAATATAAAATTCGCTATTTTATTCAATAAAATAAATACCGATATTAAAGCTGACCACGATTACCTAATTGTAAAATTACTTACTTTTGTATGGAAATCGAACCACCATAAGGAATATCTCGAGATAAGCCATAACTTTTTATTTGAAAAATGAATTGGTTGAATTCGTGACGTCAAATAGGTAATATTGTAGATATTGCCGACTATCAGAATCTATACGAAAAATAAAGATATTAGTGGATAGAATCAGCTGAAATTGTTCTGTGTGGGAGCGCGTCACACCGCCTCCGCTCACGCTCTATCCAATATCGGATGTTCAATATCGCACAGATGCGCGGTGATTTACGAACAATGCGAGAATACGTCCTTCGTGCCAAACATACACTACCATGTTAAACTAAATATTATATAGAAATAAATGCTAGACGAAATGACAATCATCATCATCTCAGCCATAAGAAGTCCACTGTTGGACATAGGCCTCCCCCATGGATTTCCAAAAAGACCGATTGGAAGCGGCTTGCATCCAGCGTCTTCCCGCCACTTGTATGAGGTCGTCTGTCCATCTCGTGGCTGGTCTTCCTACGCTGCGCTTGCCGGTACGTGGTCTCCACTCGAGAACCTTTCGGCCCCATCGGCCATCAGTTCTGCGTGCTATGTGCCCTGCCCACTGCCACTACTGCTGAAATGACAATACTGTAACACTAATTTCCAACTCGAGGAAGTCTAAGTGTAGAATTTTTTAACCACAAAATTTGAGAGCTACGATGCCACAGACAGACACACAGATACAAAGTATCATTAGTTCGGTTATATTAGTATCAGTAGTTCGGAAATAATAACCGAACTACTGGTACTAATCCGATATACCTACAGATACACAGAAATGCAGACGTCAAACTTATCCCCTCCAAAACACCTCCTTTTTTGGATCGGGGCTTAAAAATAGGCTTGATTTTAAGTATGTACCTAAGTAATAAATAAGTACATACAGTGTGCTGAAAGTATGTTGTTGTTTTCGGGTACTTGACGATAAAATTTAAACATAACGTATAGTGGGGTTGTACCCTCAATCTTGTGGGTGCGGGTTATTCGATTATGGAAAAGAGCTTCAAGCATTGTTCTTAGACGAGGGACGATGCTCCACGACGGAAGCTTATTTAACTCTTTATAAGAGTGGCTGAAGGGTTGCGGTAAATTTCTTAGATGCTGTGAATCTTTATGTTATTTTTAATAAGTAAAGGTGAAATGATAATAAATAAAGCCTTAGCTTAATCTTAGTAATCACGAGCATTGAAACTGGTTTTAAAGCTAGTATTTTTGTGTCTTGTATTTTTGACAATGGATGTTAAGGTATTACGTACATCATTATTATTTGTTCAGAATTTGTAGGTATTTCTACGCATATAAAGCCTTGGGTAACAGCTAGCCAAACTACAGCGCAGTCTGATCTCGCTTGCAGTTGAATTGCAGGCATCATGCTAATTGGCTGCGCTTTGAGTAAACTAGTGCCTCGCCTAGCGGCATTCGAATGAACTTTTACTGAAGTTGCAAAACAAACTGAGATAATTGGAATGATATTGATGGATATGAGAAAATTACTGTTGATGGCCTAACTTAAGTTTCTAATCAAGGTTGTTTGGAAGAGATTGCTATTAGCGATAAAGCCGCCTGTTGTTTCACTAGCATTTAAGCCCTTTTAACTATGTAATTTGTGTTTTAATTAAGGTGTAAATAATAAAGAGTTTATCTATCTAATCGAAATAAAGTAAGTTGTAGTTTTTTTTCAACCGACTTCAAAAAAGGAGGACTGTATTTTTTTATGTTTGTTATCTCAGAACTTTCGACTAGGTGAACCGATTTTTATGATATTTTTTTTATTTGAAAGCTGGTGCTTCCCTTTTGGTCCTATTTCAATTTGGTCCAGTTCTGAAAATGGCATCCATGAGAAGTCGGTTGCTTCAGTTTTTTAAACTATAATTATTTTATATATAATAAAAATATTATTGTTTGAGTTGTATCAAAGAATATAATATTTATTGTCATAAGTTTACGAGAAGACTTAACGTATTTTGAATTGTGATTAGTGTTTATGTTATGTAATTGTAATATGTAATAAATATGCCTACTGTTAAAAATACTTAAAAATACTTTATCGAGAACAAATGGAGAGCTATAAGGACAAAGTCAGGTTTTAATTTTTAAACCTCTATCTTGTAGGTAAAGAAGAAAACTAACTTAGAAACAAACAAACTTGGAGTAATGGATGTTATTTCCTCTTAAGTATCTCTTAGAAAAGCACTAACAAGTGAAATCCTCGATCCATTAAAAAACACATCAAACTCGTCGCGTGGTCTTGTGGTAGAGACGTACCACCAACCGCTTCATTTAAATTATCAGCCAGCATCGTTTCTGCAAACTATTATGAACCTTAACTCAAGGAGCTGGTACCTAAATTAGCGTTTACTGAAGCTTAACTTCGGTGTGCGACAGATTAGTTTGTGGTATCGAACGTTGATTGAAGCAGTAGTGAAGCTCTCATCTTTTCTAATATGATGTATTTGTACTTGATTTATAATAGATAATACAATTAATTCAATCCATTAAATTTCTATCTAACCGTTCATAACCGTTCAAATACGGTTTTACCCGACTACGCAATAAGGAGAGTTATTCTACCAATGTATCAGAGTTTAAAAATCTGTATTATTTACACATTTCAAGACTAAGTAGGATCTTATTTAAGAGTAAGAAAATTACACTAGTATTTGAATATTTTTTATAGCTTAAAATTTTTCCTAAAAGAGTTTATTTATATTTACCTACCTACCTACTTTAAGACGTCAATTACGTAGCGGTGGCATGATACCTTTTTGGAATAGGAATGTTGTTTTTCAATACTGAATTATTAAAGAAAAAAAGCCACAAAGCCTTGCTAAAGAATACTTTTGTTTTTCTTTTAACATGACGCTATGATTATGGTTCGAAAGCAGCGATTTTCCCTATAATAACGACTTGATGCTGGTTGAAAACTTAGTTGCGTAATTATAGATAATGTAACCAGCAACAACTTAAGCGCATCGCACACGATAAAGATAAAATAAAATCAAGTGTATACTTTCTTGGTCCAATACAAAGTAATTCCCGTATTCCATTCATTCCATTCCCGTATCATGAAGTTCTAGTCCATACATCCCGGTTACATCAGCAAATCATCAATCTTCATGTCACAATAAATGTTGCGTTGTCTTTCGATTTACATATTATTTTTTATGTATTATTTTGTATGCAAAATTTCAGATCAATTTGAAATCAGGAAGTGGGCCAAATTCAACGTGCAATATTTGATTTCAAACCAGGACATGTAAAATGAAATAAAAGCTTGTAATAATTTTGATATTATATGCGTTGTTTGTGATGCGCTTTTGAACCTGCCTGTATAAAATTGCTGCAACAAGAACGGAAAACTGAAACGCCTCCTGACTGTGAGTGAGCTATGAGTAAAAGACGTTAAAGTACTTACATTTGAGTCCAACTATTTATAAGCAATTTCGCTACGATGTACCAAACATCGTAGCGAAATTAACAAAAATAATATGATAATGGACTATGGCTTTACCCTTCTCACAATGAGAAGATGGTCCGTTCCAAGCAGTGGGACAGTTTGTACAAACAGGGCTTATAAAAAAAATTAACTGATTATAGTATTATATTTATTTGAAACGTATACATAAATTACATTACATAATCATTACGATACATTTTGATATCAAATATATTTGTGCATATGAAAATACAACAAAAACAACATATTTATTACACTATAAAAAAAACAAAAGTTAGTCCACCCATATAATATAGTTCGCTTGTACTTACTTGTACATATTTGGTCGCTTGGGCCGTGTACATATATGAAATTTTTGACAGAACGATATTGAAAATGGTGTACATATTTCTATGACCAATTTCATCTCTATGGAATGCAATTAGCATTTATTGCAGGGACAAAATAACTCATACGCATATTTTTAGGTACGTTTTGCCGATTTGTTGTATTACCACTGCCATAATAGCAGGACTGCTGTTCTTCATTGCTGTAATCCATTATGTGAGAATGAACGACATACATCGCGTTACTGAAAGTGGAACTTATTTACTGATGATGATGCATAAACTTCTTATTACTCTCTCTAACATCAGAGGAACAAAGCAATATCACAATCTTCTGCGAGACTTAAAAGATGATTTTCATTTTATATGTACGAAGGGACAAAAATACAGGTAAATATTTTTAGTTTTACGTGTTCGTTAAAATTATTCTCAATATTTTAGTTTTAATAATATTACTGGTTGATAAAAACATCTAGTTTCACCTATGAGACTCACATTATTAGCACCAGCATTAAATTTATCTACTCAACTTGTCTGGACCCATCGCTAGGCATAGTCTCATATTTTATTTAAGCCTCATTCCTATCCCTTACCTTATTTGCGTATATTTTCTATCCTTTAATAGACTCATCTATTTCCATACGTCCAACATGCTTTGTTATTTATTACTTACTTTACTTATGTACCATGAAATCGGTGGGCCACCTTTTGATTGATTTTTGGACATTACTCTGTATTGTACTTTGCATATAAATTATTTCCTGTCATATAGCTACATTTTTCAGGGAGAATTTTTTCAAGAATCAACGGGAAACGTTCAAAGCTTATCTTTTTGTGCCCGTCATGATATTCAGCATCGCCAGCAGCTTGGTTGGAAGTGCCAGCATTGCTGTAGTTATTTCTATACGCGATACGGACCAGAGCGTCGATAGACCTCTGCCATTCCCATTTTGGCTTTTCGATTGTGATATACACGCTTCTCCAATATACGAAATTCTTTTTGCTGCTTCGATATTTTTCACGTATTGCTATTCTTATATTTTTTGATGTAAGATATAATTTTAACCTAATAAATATATATTATTTAAAGTATAATACTTTTAAAGTAGATAAATGAAAATAATTGACGATAAAATACAACAACAAGCTATGGCGAGGGCTATGTACGAGGATTCTTGTTTTAGAAACTATCATTATTTGTGCCATATTTAGAATGTTTAAAGTTAATAAGTAAATAGTTATCTTATAACTTACCTTTTCAAGTAAATGAGTGCCTAAATAATTAGGAACGAACTCCGTTACGATATGTCTGTACATAGCAGCAATAATATCAGTTGAAATTCCCCTGCCTCATATTTCTAAAATAAAAATATTATTACTATTAATAAATATTTACTTCACGAGATGTCAATACAATATCAAGAAGCAAAAGTCAAGTTAAATATTTCCTATTTTATTCCTCCCTAACTTAACATGTCATAATATGTCATACGAGTATAAATGACATTTCTATACCTTGAATAAAGCTCTTCTAACTTTACTATTTTTAGTGCGAACTATCACATACCGAAAAGCTATGTCTCGTGTTTACAAAAATCTAGGTAGGTATATTAGAAGAGATGGTGGCTAACTGAAGACGTAATATAAAACAACATACTATAGATTCTATTATTAACTGCTCAAAAAGTAGGCATTTCTTATATTCAAACTTCTCAATATTTTATTAACTTTATTCAATTTTACAAGGGTGTCTACAAGCACCTTTCCGGGTTAGCAAAGCAACAGTAATGTCAGTGATGTTTGCAGTTGTCCATAGGCGACGGTTATCGCTTACCATCAGGCGAGCCGTCTGCCTTTTTGCTTCCCCTATTTTATAAAAAAAAATATATCTATATTTTCACCAAAATATGCACATTACTCATATAAATGAGTAACATATCCACAAATAATTTGCATTTTTATTTATTTATTTATTTATTTTTCTCATCTTTCAACAATGTTCTCATTAATTAAATATAATTTTTAATATTTTACAATGTGTGCCCAGTTGTGAAGGATAAATCTTAGCAACTGCCATACAGGGCGACGGGGTGTCTTGATGCTGACAAATAATGGGCTGCAGAGACACTTCACCATGAATTTTAATGAGTAGATTCACTCCAATTCCCTCCCATGCGAATGAATCCCCGAACCGGCACAAAGGGTTTGCGGATAAACGCCTTTGTTATTGCGGAGCTCGTAAATACAATCAGTAGCTTTGGCGTTCGTCATAATTCGAGTGACGTCATAAACTTGGATTATATATGTATAGTATTCATAATAACTATTGTAGGAACGCAATATCTAATTTCTATCTGTCTATATAGTGTACCTGTTCTTTTTTTTATACAAGATATGGCTACGATTGACCACCAACTCGTCTGATGTTAAGCGACGTTGTGGCTGAGGATGGAACTCGTCGATCTAGAAGATATCTATTCACTCTAGTCTTGAAAATTCCAAGATTGTAGGTCCCAGGAAACAGAGATGGCGGCAAAGAATTCCATTATTGTGCAGTCTTGTGTTCTATTTGATTCACTATATTATACTATGTATAGTTAAAATTTACCAATAAAACGTACCTAAACTAATTGTTGTATGTGTAAAAAAATAAGCAGGTGGTGTAAAAATATATTACCTACACCTCCACCTGTTTAAATGGAATCACTTTCATTTTAAAATTTCTATCAAATTATTACTTAAAATATTCAAAACCAGATAAATAATGTTATTTATGATCCAAAAATTGTAATAAATATTTATGTTTTTCCTCTACTTTACTTTTATATTCCGCTTACATGAGTATTATTGTATTGTTCCGGATAAATAATCATAGTAATGTAGTATAATAAAATCATATCCGGTTTCGGTTTACAGTATTGAATTAAAATAGCTACATTATAATAATAAATACGTATCGTAAAGAGTAATGAAGTTTTCTACCCCTACTACGGGACGGTAAATGAACATTTACATCGAAATAATTATATAATCTGACTCTATTTTAATCAAGTACCCAAAGGGAAGATAATGTTTTCGAGATAATAATATTATTTTTTTATTCAAAAATAGGCTTGCGTTTAACCGCTAAATTCGCGAGCAGCTTGTAAACTCGCTCCGTGTCATTGAGCTTGAGTGTCATCGACACTCGCTACTTGGTCATTCGCTTGCTTTTAAACTCGCCGACTAGCAGCTCGTAAACTAGCCCAGTGTCATCGAGGCTTTACTTATAAACGCATGTTAAAATCTTATTCACTGAATAAGGACTCACTTTCTGTCAGACGGAAACTGTCGCGCACAAAAACGGAACAAAATACTGATTAACTAAAATGCCCTTATTCAGAGTTTATAAGTAAGACGGCTTATATACAGAGTTATTACAGTGACATTGTAGCCAATACTGAAGGCATCAACAAAATTAAATAAAAATCTTAAAATCAAAATTCAAAACAGGAATAAAATTTGTACCAGATTTCGTTCGCTATTCCAGATTCGTACGTTATTTGAATTTTGTTGTTTTAATAAATTGAATTATTTTAATTGTTGCCTTCAAAATTGACCTTTATAAACATATACTAAGCCGAAAAAAGTGATTTTTCACCATTATTATACCTACAAAATGTACTATGACAAAAAAAATAGCTTTACCCACTACAGAATAATAATCGAATTTATATGATTCAACAAATATGATTTACTGTTAATAAAAACCGATATTAAAGCTAACCACAAATACTTCATTGTAAACTATAGGTACTCTTTTTGACCATGATTAGTAAAAATACTTTTGTATGGAAATCGAATCACCTTTACTGAATTTATTTAGCTTTTACTGTGACTAATAATATATCGACTTAAAATTAAGAATGCGCTCAACCCACGTAGCTATGATGAGCTATCTCTCTCTAGCATCACAACCTTTTTAAGCATATAAAATCATTGAGTAGGGTTATTAGAAAAGTGAGAAATAAATTTGTTTATTTTAATAGGAGAATTATTAAAAAAACGGTTTTGCTTTTTTTACTCTTTTTTAATTGTCCGAGGAGTAAGAAAATAATCATATATTTTTCACTATTCCGCCGCCAGTAAAAGTGATATTTGAATAAACATTTTCGAAATATTTCTTCTACCTAAATAAAAAATAAACTATTCTTATATTTTTAATATCCCTAACCAATGATTTTATATGATTGAAAAGGTTGTAATGCGCGAGAGAGATAGCTGCGTGCGTTGATCTCCACCTTAAGAGTTAAGAGATAAGATAAAAATAAGGAAAATGCATTAAGATCTAGTATCTACTTGCCGTAAATCCTTACAAGCGACAACTAGAAGTCGAGAGTTTATTTTATGGCATAGATTAGCTTATTGAACGCTTGTGAAGAGGGTCTGTAAATAATTCAGTTGGGTCAGTGACTTCTAGCCAATAACCAAAGGGGACAGCGGCGAAACGAAAATCGGGTAAACTTTGATACCGCCATAAAACCACTCTGTGGCAAATAGTCCCTACCCGATACATATTGCTTCCCTCAGTCCCTTGTATCTCATAACTATATCACAGTAGAAAGTTTCATAACATCGGGGCTTTATACTTTACCGCCCAAATATCATTTCTAGTAGCGATAAAAATAAATTCGTCAAAATGCAAGGAAAATTTCGCTGCTTGAGGATTCATTAATTAGTGAATAATTGTTTCTTTTTACAAGTATTAGCGCGCAAAAAAGTTGTTATTGTAGAAATCGTGAAAAGAGAGACAACCGTGTTTTGAGGCGATGTTTTATTAGGCACTAATTTAATTGTATTTGACTGATTTTGTAGTCAATCCATCTGATTTTTTTAGAGGCCACGCTTACTCGCAAAAGCAGCAAAAACAGCTTTTTTGAAAATTTACTAAAAAGTACTTGTTAGTTCAAGCTCAAAGTTTTGGTATGTAAAAATTATGGTCTGTTGGCTAGGGTTCTCCTAGTACAAAATACGATTGCTGAAAAAGACCTCGATAGCTTTATTTTTGAAAAATACGAGTATGTGTACATTTTATTTATTCTCGATAGCTTTATTTTTGAAAAATAGGAATAGTATACATTTTATTTATTTTTTAAATAATTTTGCTTGCGAGCAGCCGTCCGTGCGGCGGTATCGTACCTACGTATTTCTATGCTATGTACATGAAAACACAGCGCTCAAAAAGTGCGAGCTGAAGTAGCGTAAAATACCTAAAGTTCTGGGAAAGCCCCGCCTTAACTATACTTATTGACTTTATTTTATTTATAGGTTTTGTTATTAAAAGAAAACGTAAGAATATATTTATAAATTTAAAGACAATTCACAAATTACACACATCCGCCGGGATTTGAATCCCGCATATCCCGATCTATGGGAGCCTTTATCATGTTGGTCACGGAGGTGTCTTGTAATATATAAATTTGTAGATACCTACATCAGTCTGTAAAACACAAAAAATATTGACTAAAGTTAAAATTTGTGCGAAATTTAAAGTTATACATACCTAGGTACATACATACCAAGTAAAAACATTATTTTATTCTTTAGACAGCTGTGTAAAAGTAAGATTGACTCACAGCAACTCTAATCAACAAATTAAAGCCTCATCACAAAGGATCCTTTTTTCCATTCCAGTACTGAACCCCGAAAGATATTTATACAGCGATAAGTAGAGAATCCAGTACACTTTAAGAACTCAAGTACCTACAACATGTTTTTGGCCTCCCTATCAATAAAACGAACCATTTCAATGCAATAAAATAGTTGAGAGCTCCAAAGTGTCTGTAATAACCATTTTGTATGCTGTCCGCGTGGAAAAAACATTTGTTGCTATCGTAAAAATTTTCTTTATTTTTATAGCAGTTTTTGCCTAGCGTGTTTTATTATCTGATTTGAAAACGATCGACTTCAATAGTTAAAAATACATGCAGATTCGTAAATAACTTTAGAGTAAGCAGTTTATATTAAAACGTAAACTTTTATAATAGAAGCAGTATCTGACGAGCTGTGATTTTAGTTGCTAAGAATCTACTTAGCTTAGAATAGTGCCGTTTAAATACTATGTACCTAGGTATATTTTTATAGGATTAATTTGGACAAGTGTGCGCAAGAGCTTCGCAATCTTCTTCCGCCCTCCTTTATTCTACTACAGGACAAGTAGAAAGTCGGCACACTACCATTCGTTGAATTTCATTGAAATTTCCAAAATAATAATTATCATAAGCAATGCGATGACGAGGTTTCCCCTGAGAGAGCATAAAATTAAAATCTCAAATTTGGTGTGTACTCATTTTGGATTTATATATTAGTACATATTTGTAACTGCATGTCATACATTAACATAACTACTCACTTAAGACTAAACAAAAATAATACTTTTGGTTTTTATTAGATTTAATTTTATTTTTTATACATAATTTTAATGTTATTTATTATATATTTTTGTTACATTGTGGGAGAGATAGGGATATATTTTAGTCAGAATTTCACTGTAATCGCGTATTTTACGAAAGAATTACCTTCATCACAATTATGTACAATGCCTTACATACATTGTCTTAAAGTGAGACTGAGGAGAAATAATATTAGGAACAATTGGTAAGGGTTATGGCGTATTTTTATATTTGTAGCTTAAATGTAGCGGTGATGCGGAACTCGTGAAATCCACGCGGAGTGACGTGCCCGGAATGTGAGGTTTGTGTTACTACTGAATTTTTAATTTTTTATCTACGCTTGCCATAACGCGGTGCCGCAGCGCCACGTGTGCTTTTAAAAATGCACAGGATGTTATGTATGCTGTTAATATACATAATACCGATACTTTACCGCCATTTTGTCCTTCCCTCAGATATATACATCATCACCGTTTCTGCTAATTTGGTGGCTTGACGAATGTTTCTCTCAGTTTTTTTTTATAAATATGAGATTCTATAAAACAAGTACAATTAATTTTGATCATGTTGTGGCGACTCGCACTCTGGCATGCTCCTGGCGCAGACATTGGACATTGCTATTCAGTGAGGCAATATTGGCAGCGTTATGGACATATTTGCGGCAGGAACGGCTAGAAAAACGGAACAAGTATTATTAAATTAATTATTATTAAACAAGTTTTATTAAATCAGTATTATTATAAAATATTATTACTAAACCTTGTAGGAAACCTAGTCGGATCGCAATGTACCTAATATTTTATCGGGACATTTAAAGCTTTTCGGGACGTCGGGACAACATCGATAATACCTATCGGTCCTGACGTATCGGGACGAATGGCAACCCTAACCTAGGAAGGTTATTTTCCAGGATTACAGCGAGGTTAATCCGCAACACCCTGTATAAGCTCGCCTTTCTCCGAACGTTGTTTTGACGACTGGCAGCACCTGACCGCAGCCAGACAGCCTTTCATTTGCTGAATGAGCTTGTGGTACCTGTAAATTTAATTTAGAAAGGATTTGCTCCCAAGCCTTGAGCGTATTTCGTGCACCATATAGGTATTATCCCCGGTGTGTTCCAAGTTTAGCCTTTGCTTGTGTGGGAGATGGGGAAATCAATGGGTTTGGCTAATTGGAATGTTCGATTTATTCGACTGTGTTTTTTTATTCATATTTTTTATTTTTTATTCATCATTATCATTTTGCGCCATTCATACGGGATATAATAAAATAAAACCGGACAAGTGCAAGTCAGACTCGCCCACCGAGGGTTCCGTAAAAACTAGTAGATAAAAACATATATTTTTTTATATTTTCTTTCTTATACCGAAAAATATACATCGATAAATATTTAAAAACCTGTTTTAACCTACGCTAATTAAGCTCTTTCCTAAGATACCCCACATGATACGGTTAATTCACTTTAAAATTTGGTCCCTCATTCCTTGCATAAAAACACATTTTTTTGTGATTAACAAAGATGGACAACAAAGTGATCCTATAAGGGTTCCGTTTTTTCCTTTTGAGATACGGAACCCTAAAAACGTTATAAAATTTACATTTTCCAATACACTTTTATTACAAGATTTTTTTATTATGATTGTATTAAACCAAAACAATTAAAAACAAATAAAAGAAAATGAAACATATTATATAAATAGAACAAAATCTATAAAAAAAAAACAATACAACCTATCTGTGATTTAAGACATCTTTTTACAGCTTGAGTTTCTAAATAAAATTGTTTTAAAGTTCTCTATAAAAGTCGTTAAAAGAAACAAGAAAATAAAAGATATCTCGTAAAGAAAAGTTCTAAAAGAGGCAGCCCTAGAGGCGGCAGAGTGCGCTCTTCCAAAGTGCGCCTTACATTACTCGCCCTTCGCGTTATGATGAAATTCACTTTTACGGCACCAGTATCCATTACTCAGGAACTTTCGTTATTTTTCCAGGGGACTGACTTACGGTCTACTATTTGGGGGGAAATAACTCTCGTTAATGTAATGCAGGTGCTCGTTTGTGCAGTATTTTCTTACTTATTGCTATATTTAACACACTTCGTAAGGTTTTTTAAGGTAGATCTACGATTGACCACCAACTCGCCTGATGTTAAGCGATGGTTAAAGTTTGAATGTATATTACTGTCTTTGATTTGTTTTTCAGTGTTTTAATTATTGATTGTATCAAAACCATAAAATTTCTACTATTTTAGTAACCATTGTTCGTATGAAATGCGCTGGTATCTGATTATTTTATTAATGTTATTACAATTGCTCGTAACATGATAGCAATTATCTTGTTTTGACAAGATAATTATTGGCATCCATCGGAAATCGTAGATAGAGGTAAACGTTAGGCTCTTTAAGTATAAGAGTTGTTTATCTTTAGTATCTTTAAAATGTAAATGCATGTTCTAACTACTTATAGGTACCTAAAGTGTGACCTAATATTTGCATCTTCGCGTTTAGTTTTATATAACATATATTTCTAACCCGTAGTATTAAGAACTGTTTGTGAGTTTTCCCCCTTTAATGTTACTTACTACATTCAGTTCAATGTAATAAATCCCAAATCAAATAGCTATTCCAACAAAATATTGGAAAGGTCATCAGGCTATTAAAATTAACGAAAATTCGTTTGGCTCAATACAACGATTGAAACAAATTTGAAAGGGGTGGAATATATTATGAAGGGGGATTTTAGAAATGAATGAAATGTTAATTTGTGTTTGTATACATATTTGATCACGGACGCTAATGCCTACGAACGAAATTCTGAAAATTGGGATCTAATTTTGGTTAAATATAGTCTAGTTTTGGTTAGTAAGTTTTGGGTAAAGGTTTCTTTGTAGTAAAATATCTATAATCCGAATCGTAAAATACCGAATATAATTTCCCTGGAAATGGATTTTTCATTTTTTCAAAAAACACTATCAAAATCCCTTATACTCATTTGAGAACTCGTCTGATAACCGAAACTTTGTTATACGAAAGTTTATTTGTGTAATAAACTTTGTGTAGAAACCTAACGATTCTAATCTAATAATTGATGTCTGATAACTGAACCTTTGTGATAAGTAGATGAGTGATATAAACTATACTTTTTTATAATAATAATAATACATGTCTCGTAAAAAATGCGTTTTTCATAACCTCCAACGAACTTTTTCGTAAAATCAAGTGATTTTACTAAAATTATTCTAAAAAATGTGCATTTATAAACTTTTACAAATATTTTACGCATACCGTCTCACAAAAAACGTACACTCAATAACGTATAAAACTTAAAATAATCGTAAATTAGACAGCAAAAACTGTTTTTCTGCAGTTGTGTTTTTTTTTCTTTTATTATACTAATAGATGTATGGCATCATTGTATTCTGTTCGGTTGGATGTAATTCTACCTAAAAAAAAATATTCCAAATTGTAACCATGGGGCCTTAAATCCGACAGTCGTCCGGCGGACTTAAGCCAAGATGTTAAAAAAAATATTTTTTGTCAATTTGTACGAGTATGGCATTAGGATTTTCGGAAATGATATGATACAATTTGACCATTATTATATTTGCCATACTTCTTATAGGGGGAAAAAGTGGCGCCATACTTGAAAAACTTGATTTTTCGACACGTTTTCAAGGTACAAGACATAAAATCATTTGTTACAGTATGGCATCATTGTATTCGGTTCATTTGGATCAAATGTAACCCAAAAAAAATATCCCATACTGTAACTATGGGGCGGAAGACTGTCACACTCGAGCAAGATATGGAAAAAAATTGGAACGAATTGTAACAGTATCTATGGCATTTAAATTTTTCCAAACTTGAAAAAAAAAACTAAGCTTTGCGAAAATTACACCGTACTTAATATGGTGATTGTTGTTTAAAATTTTTCTTGACCATGGAAACAAAGTCCTTCAGTCGAAATAATAAAGAATTCTTGTTTATTAGAACGTTTGTGAGTCCTTAGTAAAGTGATGGCGACTTTGAAGCTTCTATGGAGTTTTGCCGACAACGTCAAATAACAAGTTTCACTGCTTCATTTCACTTTCCCACACTCACGCACTTGATTGAAAACAATACCACCATTTTTATCGCATTAATATTCAAAATAACACAAGTTTAGGAAAATAAAACAAAGCAACACCATGACTCTCAACTTATGGTGAAGTGCCAAAGTGGTGCCGTAGGTACTCAAAAAATAATTTTCGTTTTTTTTCGTTCGCCACCTTCCACAGGTATGGCATTATCAGACTTCCATTTATGATCATACAGAGAACTGTTAAAAAAAGTTTTAGGGTGGTACAAATCGTTTCGCGAAACAAAAAACAAAAAAAAAAAAACTCCTTTGCGGCGGTATGGCGGCCATTTGGAACTGTCGGAAAAGTATGGCAAGGTGATTTTCGTGAATGGCTACTCGACGATGATTAGCTGTGCAAAAATTAGCCTGGTACAAATGGTTGAATTGTTTTTTTTTTTAATTAATGCATTCGCGTCGGTATGGCGGGCTGTAAGTCACACTGGAGAAGTATGGCATTACGCTACCACCTATTTATTTTTTTATCGACTATCGGAAAATATAAGCATTTTTATAGTACAGATCGTTCGGCACTCGTTATTTATTCGACGCGTTCGATTAACGCACACGCGATTGGGCCGCCGGTACCAGCGCTATGACCATCATTTTCCTTTTTGTCTTAACGTAATTAGACCCCTGAAGAACCGCCATACTGGTACAAATGACCTAGTATTTTGTGTCACCATCTCCCGGTCTATTAATGATTTCCTAGCAGATAAAATTAAATAAACGATATATTCGATTGTACTACTGTCCCTCTCTCTATCTTTCATTATTTAGCTGTGCCCGACGGGGTCCACAATTGTAACTAATATTTTATTAAACATCTATGTAACATTGTGGAACGCTAATAAATAAATAAATAAATATAAATCGTATTTTATACATACTTAAGTGTATTTAACTAAAACAGTATTGTTTCGAGAGGGGAACATTATATTATGTTTTGTATAATTTATAGCTAACACGGTCGATAAAACTCGGTTCGTATAAAATTTACAACTATTTTACAGCGTCAAATTTACGTAAATTTTTATTACACTCGTACAAATACAAATAAATTTAGTCATCCCCCCTGCTAACATCAGTTTTGAACGCGAACAGTGCACTTTATGATGCTATCCAACCAGCTGATTTATTGACACCATACGATGGTTGGCTTTGATTGGTAACAATCACTGAAATCTAAAAAAAAACAACAACAACTGAACTACTTTAACTTACCTTAGAATGAACTGTTTGTACCGAACCCATAGTTATATAAATTATAATTTTGGAACTAAAACTAACACAACATTCAATCCGCGACCGCAGATGGCTCTGGTAATGTTTACGCGGAAATGGCATGTGTAAGGTGCAATAGATTATACATAGTGTATAGTTAACAGTAAGAAAAGTTACAATCCTTATAATTCGGTGATAAGATGTGGATGTGTGAGTAAAGGTTGATTGGGGTAAGTACAAAAGGGCCAATGGATCGGAATGCTTACGGAAACCGGACACCAAATAAGATAGATTATAGATTTCAGTATTATTAGTCAAATTACAATTATTACATTATGAAACAATGTAAAAAAATACAATACAAATAAATAAATAATGTAAAGTCACGTCTTAAAACTAAAACATTAACTCCACGAGGTATCTCTCCGCCCAAAAGTGCCCATAGGCTGGCGGCATTACCGTGCTGAATGACAAGATATGTTTGAACCAGATAGTAGCCAGACCGCGGATCACGCCCTGTCTCTCTCATGCGCCGGCCCAGTTCCGCAACAAATGAGGCCGCTTCCACGCCCCATGGGCCTGGCGTTTCCATCGCGAATGGGACGAACTCATACGCTGACTCCAAGGCGGCATATTTCACGTGCTTGCTCCTGGCAGCTGTTTCCGCTCCCGCACCTGCCTCCCGCTGAGTGGCAGGAAGATGGCAAGGAGCGAAAGTGCTGACGCTGATTATAGATAAGATAGATTATGAAATGCCAAAAATCTGTACTCAGCGATATCCATCCACCACATTCTTGTTACGTACTGTACAGGAATGGAATTCTTTGCCGCCATCTCTGTTTCCTGAGTGTAGGTCTCAGTCATCTTGGAATTTTCAAGACTAGAGTGAATAGATATCGTCTAGATCGACGAGCTCCATCCTCGGCCACACCGTCGCTTAACAATAAGTGAGTTGGTGGTCAATCGTAGATCTATCTTGTATTAATTGTAATTTGTTAAAGCCGTAAAACCTGTCTTGAATATTTATCGAATCACTATTAAACAATTTATACATAATCCAAATCTAAACATTGCAATATAGTTCGCTCGATAGTGGATATATATTTGAGCCTTTTGGGGTTGAAACTTTAGGACCGCGGGGACCAGAAGCAAAAAAAAAATAGAGAGCTCTCGTCTCGTCTGATCGACGCAACACGTGACCAGAATGCTGGCCTCTACTTTGCTCAAAGAATAAGTATCGCTATACAACGAGGTAAGTAATGGGGCCAGCATCTTGGGAACAATTCCCGCTGCTAACGGTATTTTAGAGTAGTTTTATTTTTATGTTTAGTTAGTTGAGTTTGTATATTGTTTTGCTGTAGTAAATTCTGGTTTTATTTAATTTCTATATAATAGTCGAACATTGGATATGTGGTTTTCACATAAATTATATATCTATTTAGACCACAATATGATTGAAGCGAACCTTCTGAATCTTCTTGCTATGATTGTAGCAACTACTCGCATATTACGAATGCAATCTCGTACGGACTCGTGCAACTCATATTTGCAGCACCGTCGCCGTCGGCCTCGCTTATGAAATTAAATAAACGAGATTTGCTTTCTATCACGAAAATTACATTTTTACTGATATTCTTAAAATATAAACGTGAACTGACAAATATTGAAAAATAATAATTTAGAAGACTATATCAAATATTTTTGAAATTTTAGATAAAACTAATTTATATGACAGTGTTAAACAGTAGATTCATTATTTTTTTATCTGCAATAAATTTCAGATACAATAATAAGTACAAAGATATTATAATAAGTACTAATTAATAAGAAATGCTTATATCACACTGAAAAATAGAGTTTTTCATATACCGTCACTTTTATATCAAGTATCGATATTACGAAATACGTAGTTTCACCTTAGGAATCCTTAGATTTTAGCATTATTTTTAGTACAGAAGCCTTTTAAAAATATTTTTACGTTGACATCATGTCTAGAAATTACGCTGCAAAATATCTATACTCGGCAGTTTCCCTCACCCGTGCTCGCGAAAGGTCAATTCCCGCGTCAAATTGCCCTCGTTTTATTCGGCCTGTTTTTCACTTAGTCCCCGAACTGCTATATCGCCAGGTGTCCGTACTCCTTATTAATGGCCGTACCTGCTGGTTGACTGAGACGGATGTGAATCACCCGTCTCGACGTGAGCCTACCTTTATGCTGGTTTTATCTGCACTTAAGTATGGATGTTTGTCAAAGACCAACAGTAAGCTTCAATTAACGGAAAGTTATCCTAATATTTAATCTATCTTAACTAGATACATCCCGCATTTTCAATTGCATGGTAATAAATTAAAACCGGCTAAGTGGGAGTCGGACTCGCACTCGGATTTCATACCATTATCGATAAAAACGGCAAAAAATATGTCTGTTGTACTTATGGGAGCCCCCTTAAATATTAATTTTATTTTAAATTTAATTATTTATTTTTAAAGTGAATAATATAACTCAATATTCTGTGAATATTTTAAGCGCCTACCTGTTATCGAGCAAAAACGAGCAAAAAAATCACGTTTGTTGTATGGGAGCCTCCTTAAATATTTATTTTATTCTGGTTTTTAGTACTTGTTTTTTTTATAGCGGCAACAGAAATTCATTGTGAAAATTTCAACTGTCTAACTATTACGGTTCATGAGATACAGCCTGGTGACAGACGGACAGACAGCGGAGTCTTAGTAATAGAGTCCCGTTTTACCCTTTGGGTGCGGAACCCTAAAAACCGTGATGTTGGCGATGATGAAATTAGTCTATGTTTTTCTCCAGAGGCACAGCTGTCTTTGTACCTATTTTGATAAAGATCGGTTCAGTTATTTAGTCGGTAAAAGGTAACACACAGACAGATAGACTGAGTTACTTTAATTTTTATAATATTTGTTATGAAATTAGGATTTTAGGTCAGCCAAAATCAATAACATGAAAAAAATATTTAAAGATCACAAATTGGTTTTACAACACGATACATGTGCCTTGTTCGATAGTAAAAAACTTGAAATAATGTCGATTTAGAACCTTTGTTCCATTTACATTTTAAAAAAGACCAAAATATATAACATAAATGACCTAACAATCTTGTGAACGTTTTCGACAAATATGCCTAGATTTAATGAAAGTGAAAGAAGCGAAAACGTGTATTAGGATCGTCAGAAGTGAAACGGTATACTTAATCACTGCAACGGGAAAAAGACGTTTTTGTATATATGTATTTTAAAATAAAACAGGGTCTCAAATTCTGTGGTTTTTACGAAAATTATATGTATTATGAATAAGAATATAATAGAAATAAATCTGGCTAAGAACGAGTTTCACTCGCACACCGAGTCTTCCCTACCTACCTATCCTATGCATGAACATGAACACTGACACCAGGGGAAATTACTCAACAAAATGTGATTTATATCTAAAAATATTTGTAAATTTACATACCTATTATAATATTTAGGTAACCGGATAATATCATTAATCAACTTGACTCATATTTTTACGTTTACGTTTGAGAATTTCAATTTCACGTTTATGATAAATGATTCTTAAAGTATGATAATATACTGCAAAATTATCTTTGTCTCCTAGATTCTAATTATGGTTATTATTATGCTATGTTCTAATTTTAGCAATTAAATAAACATGAGTTTGTGTGGGTAATATTGAATGCTGCTATGGGTATGCTAATTACTTAAACAAAGTATGTATCTATAATTTGTCGTAATAGCCAGAACGTGCTTGTTATTCTTTTTATTTTTTTATTCGATCATTAGGGGGCCAAAAGGGCTCTGGCAGCCCCGGCTGGTCACTGCGACCTTTCAGATTTATTGTGACATCCCCTATTAATTACAGCACCTCTCCAAGTCCAATGCTGAGCATGTAGTCAGTGATGGCCTTGGGGGAGGAGGTTTTTATCGCATCGGGTGAGATTATGTGGCCTCCAAGGTGCCGGCTTCTGCTATGGTGCAGAGGCTCACGTGCTTGTTATAAATTGAATCTGAGTTTTTTTTTTAATTTACAAAACAATATAAAAATCACACATACCTACCTAACTAACGAAGTAATGAGTATTGAGTTTAGTTGTGATGTTCAGATTTTATTAGAACTATTATTTTGGAGGCTGTTTAAAACTGCCTAGACAAGCACAAAATCTGTAAACTCAAAAATAAACCACGGGAGGTACTAAAATAAAAGGAAAAATGTTATGAAGATGGACACACTTCGCTTAAGACTTAGTAGACTTAGTAGATTTTTGTATAGAATATGGTTTCTTTGAAATACGCGTCACAAAAGAAGTATTTTTAAGACGCGTGAGAGATGTGAAATGTTGTATCTTTTACTTTATTCGTTGCTAGATAATGTCTTTTTGATGAAGAGAAAATATTACTTTTGATCTTTAGGCTAAGTTGTGTGCTTTTGTAAATATCTCTATATAATGTGAATGTGTGTCTATCATTTTACCGAGTACCTAAGTATGTCGTTTTGTTCACATACCTATCCATTTATTCACCAGTTTTACAAACACTTCCATGTATAAAAAACAACTTACTATAAAAAAATATAGGTACTCAGCGGTAGCAAGGTTTACACTGCCGATAGCAAGATCTGCGACAGAGGAATCTCTATAACTCTATTTTCCACAGCGGATTCGCTGATTTTTGCGTAAGCCAACTAATGATTAGTGCTCTTGTACTAAACATAGCAAGAATAAAATTAGGTTTTACAGAACTAACATTTTTGCGCTAACGTGCAACCTAAAATAGCTAAAATTAAATTTTTGGGATTTCTCTAAAGTCGTGAAACGAAAGTTGTACATTATTCTTTAAAATACAACATCTACATTTTAGTATTATAAATTCCGTGCTTCTACCACGTATGACAATGCATAGCAATAATAATTCTATTTCGGAAATAAACATTTACTTTACTTTACTTTACTTTACGTAATCCGCTTAACCAACTGAAGAATTAACATAGAAAATGTAACAAACTAGTACACGATATAACGTGTAGTCGCATTATTTAATTATGTCACTAATCGAATAGTTATGTGAAGCGTAACACACAAATGTACTGATAGAAGTAGTATTTAAGCTTTATACAAGTAAGTATTTAGTTTATGAAAAGCTGAATATCTGACTTCAATTAGTTCACACTATATTTTTCATGGTTATAAAATTTCAAAAAACGACAACATCCGCGCTGCTCTCTTTTCCTTGTGTCAAAAATAAGATTTGTCACCAATTATCAAATACTTCATCTTCGTACATAATAAAAGTGCAGATGTCAATGCATAGATTAAGAATTTTTCGCTACCGTTAATGCGACAGTCTCCAACATTTATAATTTTTGCAAAGAGAAAAATAATATCTGTGGCTCTATAATCTGAAACGTTTAATTGAGGCAACCAAACATTTTTTTACATTTCTCGAAATTATTCAAAAAATAATAAAGCAAAATTGTTAAATAATCATGGGATCAAGTCGGGAGCTTCTTCTTTATAATTATTATAAAAAAAAAACATAGAAATTGGTTCAGGGATGATAGAGTAATCAGTGAACATACATAAAAATACATACAGTCGAACATAGAACCTCGTCCTGTATTAAGTAGGTTAAAAAGTACAGAATTACCTACAGTACTTTTTTCTGATTATCAAGTCATAATAAAATTACCTACTGTAAACATTTATATCATCTATTAATTCCTAGACGCAGTCAAAGTTTGATATCATTGGTCACCATTAAGTTCTTGCGACGTCCCAGTATTGTGACTTTTTGAAACTTCTATGGAGTTTTCGACACGATGTAAAAACGTATTTCACAATTTCAATTTGATTTAGGTATCACGTAAGTCTTCGATGAAGAAAAAAAATATCACATTTATTGATACAAGTACTTAACATTCCAAATAATGGAAAATGTATGACAGAAAACCGCGGTGGATTGTGAATCCATTGTACTTTCTGGTTTATTTATATAAACATACCACTAACAATAGGTAATAATAGGCTTGCGCTTGACCGTCACTGACTTGCGCCATTTTATCATTTGTATTTTCTGTCGTTCTAAATGTAAATGTTATAGAGGAAGATGTAGATCCTAATTTAAATGTGAGCCGGACAGTATCCAGTCCTTATCCACAACAGTAATTATTATTTGATTTTTATTGTGAGTTCTAGAACGATTCTTTAAAAAAAAACCTTTTACTTTTAATTGTAAAAATAATTCGCAATAAAAACTGATAATTTTACTATTCTACACGTTAAGAAAAAAAAAGCTATATTTTAAATATATTTATAGTGAATAAATAAAAACTAAATCAAAGCACTAAAATGAATGTAAAAGCTTACATACTGTTTGTTTTTATAGTCGAACTATTTCGTCTATTTCAGTGGGATATTAATTAATTAAATGTGTCTAATTGGATGACAATACAAAGGGGAACGAAACTATGTGCTTGTACGATTCATTCATAATAATAATTAAATTTGATAAGTAAATCGGATGGAATATAATTTGTAGATTTGAAATGATTGATTTTAATATTAGATTATTAAAAAAAATAGTAGGTTTCGAAACACGATCAATACTGCAAATAGTATGCGTGCTTGCTGTCATTTATCCGACTGCGTAAGAAACAGGGTTATGTTTTTCGATTTTCGATATTGTATGTATGTATGTATGCATGTATATATATGGGCCCAGAACTGTTTTACCTTTTACTGATAATGATCACCAAACTACAGAAAACAGAGATTAGCGTGGTGTGCAAAATCCACCCATCTACCGCCCTGGAGATCATATTGACTTTGACGTCACTCCATTTGCATATACCTACAGCAGGAAAAATGGCATCAAGAATCAGCACTGAGAATCAAATCTAATAATTAGTGGAAACGAACCGGATGCAAAACAAACCATTTCTAAATCCTAGATAAAAAAATAAAATTAATTCCTGAAGCTTGTCGAGGTACTCACAGAGTGGCCACTACATATTTAGATGGAAAAACTATAGACTGATTAATGATTATAGAAGAATGCGCCTCAATGGTTAAACCGCTGACCGCTGAAATCGAATATAAAGTTTTTACAGATGGTGCAAAATATTACAAAATAGAAGGTTGTGGTTTTTACTTATCAGAGCTAGAACTCACAAACTCGATAGGCTTAAACAAGACTAAAACCGTGGTACAGACCGAAGTAATATACCTTCTGTTAGCGGCCAGAGCTGTACTCGCGAAAAATTAGGGATGTAACGTAAGAGAGAATAATATAGTCACCTCTCGTTCCCACGGATAGTGCCGCTATTATTTATGCATTCAGAAAACCTACTACTAGGTCTAGAGTAGTATCAGAATAGGTACCACTCGACATTACAAACATTAACCAACAGCGTATCAAACGCAATAAAATCGTAAAAAATCAAACGTAAAAAATGTTATACTGCAAAAACCGCTTTCGTGCAGTTGGGTATTTTGTTTTTCTTTTAATATACAGACTGGTTTTCAGAATGAGCATCAAATTTTGCTATCTTGGAAGACGTAAGTTAGTATAGATATTGGCTAGTTAAACAATTGTGCGCATGAATGCAAACTTAATGACTATAGGACCTATAGGTATAGTCGGTACGTATTTATCTATTTTACTCTGTAACGTACTTTCATCTAATTTGAAAAACACAAAAGCTGGCGCAGTAAACAACGAATTCAATAGGAATATTTCAGATAAAGTTTCAGTTTCCGAGTCTGAATGCCGCCGGTTCTGTTTCAAAGGAACTTCATAGTTTGTTTGCATTCAACTAGCGTATGCATGGAACAAAAGTTCAGCGTGGATTTCAACAACGCGCCGGATTTTTTCAAAGTAAATCTTTTACTCTACTTCCTGTTCAAACATTGAACACGTAGTGTATGTGATCATATATTTTATACCCATGTAGTACCTACATATATCTAGATTTCCAAGACAGATTCTTGTAATTGTTAATTTTTTTAATTGGATGGCGGAAAGATTTATTTAGTGCAAAGAACGAATAAGAGTTTTCAAGTTAGCCAACTGAAGTGTTCTAATTTGATCTTATTGTAAGTCTAACTTTCTAAATAACATATAAGAAGAAGATATTCTTTGTATGTTAATCCCCAATACACAATATACAATTACAAATCGCTGTGACAAAAAAATCTATTTAATTGTGGAATCCATACTAATTTTTGGCAAGAGTGATTGAAAAATACTATATGCAATGCGGCAAGCATGCTGGGTACGCTGCCAACTGGTAGTGGGTTCGAGCATTTGGATTGTCTTTAGACCTTTATCGATCTGGGGTAATCGATATGCTTTTGTGTAGTAGTTTAGTTAGTTGATTTTTTATATTGTTTTGTTGTAGTTAATAAAGCGACTTGCCTTATATATACTACCTGTGTACCAATATCCAAAATATAAGCAGCGTAGAATGAACGAAGTGTAAAACTATACACTTAATAAAAAAAATACATGACCCAAAAACACACCCAACGTTAAACACATATCTATGTAGGTACTTCTTGTAACTTCGCCGAAATATCCCGGTAAAGTTCTAAAAAGTTATTCTTAGAACATGCAGACGTTCAGTAGAAACATTATCCTAGGCTCATTATAACTTGACGATGTACTTCTAGTCTTGTAGTTGTAAAACTGGCTCGAGTAAACCAAGTCTTAGGTACGGAGTATATTAAAGAAGAGCGTCCGTCGGAGTATATCAAATAAAAGCGTCCGTAGTGCGGTGGAGCAGAAAGAGGTATTTTAATAAAAACGTCACAAATACTGACAATGTTATGAGATAGGAAGGAATGTAATTTATGGACGGGCCATCCCCGGCATGTTCGAGATCGTAAATGCCGATCTCGACTTTGTAGACGTCACACGGACTCTTTAAAATGTTGCTAAATGTCTTGTTTAAAAACATAGAAATAGTTACGGAATTTACGATTTTAGCTTTAATATAGATCTCGAAACTTATTACTGTACACATACCTTTGCATGTAGTACTCCTGTAGCATTCATGTTAGTAGTAAGTCTAAGTTAGTGTGTCCGACGTAGCGAGCAATGTACCTAAGTTTAGAAAACTTAAAAATAACTTGACAAAAATAAAACAGTTGAACCAATTTTGATGAAACATAACTAAGACACTCTCGATGAAATCATCTTTTAAACAAAAAAAAAAACAAATTGGGAGCTAAGATGCCACCGACTGACACACAGAGATATACAGATACACACGTCAAACTTATATAACCCCTCCTTTTTGGGTCGGGGGTTAAAATCATTTTCAAACAAAATTAACTGCAGAAAAGCAGTTTATTCAGTTTAACTTACGATTTCATCACGCTTGATACGCTGTGAGTGAGAGTGAGAGTGTGAGTGTATGTATTTTGTTAAGAAGTATGCGTAAAATCGCTATAAAAGATAATAAATGCGCATTCTTTACTTATCTAGCTATTACGAGAAAGTTTGTTGAAGATTACGAAAATACGCATTTTATCTATTTTTGAGAGAGATGTATTATTATTATTATAAAAAAAATATTGCAGACACTCAAGTAGTGAAAACGAATCTAACGATACCTCGCACATCTAAATCGGTCAAGGTTTTAAGGCTGTAGGAGGTAAAATAAAAACATACATATATACATACCCACATACATATATACACTCGAAAAACATAACCCTCCTTACGCAGTCGGGTAGTAGCTACGCAGTGCCTACCATTATTGGATTCGATAAATAGGTATGTGCTTAAATTGAATTTGTTTTTAAATGTACTTAAGTAGATACAATAATAATATACCAGTCTATTCTACTATCATAATAATACATATATCCACTGATTTCACTTGCTAATGTAATTAAAGCAAAGCATTGTCGGCGGCTGATCAGCCACCAGACATTGTACTTATATTATCATCTCTACCTACGAGCCGGCTGTGATTTACAGTAACGGTACAACCATACAACCTGCTAATTGATATTTTTAGGGTTCCGTACCTCAATAGGAAAAAAACAGAACCCTTATAGGATCACTTTGTTGTCCGTCTGTCCGTCCGTCGGGTGTCAAGACCTTTATCTCGGGAACGCGTGAAGGTATCTAGTTGAAATTAAAACCACATACGCAGATCCATAATCTCTTGCTGCAGAAAGAAAAATAAAGTTTCTAAGTTTTCGTAAAAAAAAGTTACAGCCGAATATATCGTAAAAAACGCACATTTCGACACTCACAAGGGAATCAAAACCTATGGGGTACTTCCCGTTGACCTAGAACAATGAAATTTGGCAAGAAGCATTGTGTTAGAGTACACATATAGGAAAAAAAAAACGAAAACTGGACATTTTTAATTAAAATGCACAAAAACATTGTGTCTTTATGCAAGGAATGAAGGTCCAAATTTTAAAGTGAATTAACCGTATCATGAGGAGAATCATATGAAAGAACTACAGTAGCATAAGCTAAAACAGGTTTTTAAATATTTTTACGATGTATATTTTTCGGTTTATGAAGGAAAATATAAAAGAATATATGATTTCCTCCTTTTATCTACTAGTTTGTATGGAACCCTCGGTGGGCGAGTCTGACTCGCACTTTTCTGGATTTTTTTTAAATTGAATTTGGACCCGCTTAGAGAATTTTCCAGTGTCAAGTATTAATATTTCTTTAGTTTCAATACGCTTCCTGAGTGGGTATTTTCCGATAGATATAGTCTTTAAATCGCGATTGAATTGGTTTCTTCTAGGTAAGCGTGCTCCATCGTAGACCGCAACGTCGCTTAACATCAGGCAAGTTGGCGGTCAAGCGCAAACCTATTTCTACATAATAAAAAAAAGTTCCAGAATAAAACAAGTCATAAATGTTCTAGTCACAATCTAAGTCACGTACACAGTCATTTTCAAATTCGAGTCATGCTTCAGTAAAGTTATAGCGAGTTTACCGGAACTTTCTATGGAGTTTTGGCGATAAAGTGAAAAACATGTTTCGCCACTTTATTTCACTTGTCCACACTCGCGCACTTAATCAAACACTTAATGAATAAAACACCACTAATTTATATCATTAAAATTCAAAATAACACAAGTTTAGAAAAATCAAATAAAACGACAACATGTTTCCATGTCGTTTCCGCCAAAACTCCCAATTTATAATTTTATTATACTTATAGTTTAAGTGAAACATCCGCCTTCAAAATACGCAATTTCGTTTACTTGGATGACACATTTTCCAGTTATTTTGTTTTAAAAACCAAAGTACCAAACCGATTTTAATAAAATTTATATGGGACCACCTCTGAAGTATGACCTACCAAACTAAAAAAAAAAACATCAATATAAATTCATAATTGGCGAAGTAATCGCGTAACAAACACGAAAAAAACTTCGTCCTTGTTTAATGATAAAGTAAACAGTCATCATCATCATCATCTCAGCCACAAGAAGTCCACTGCTGGACATAGGCCTCCTCCATGGATTTCCAAAAAGACCGATTGGAAGCGGCTTGCATCCAGCGTCTTCCTGCCACTTGTATGAGATCATCTGTCCATCTCGTGGCTGGTCTTCCTACGCTGCGCTTGCCGGTACGTGGTCTCCACTCGAGAACCTTTCGGCCCCATCGGCCATCAGTTCTACGTGCTATGTGCCCTGCCCACTGCCACTTCAACTTGCTAATCCGCTGTGCTATATCAGTGACTTTTGTACGTCTACGTATCTCTTCATTTCTGATTCAAAGTAAACAGTATGGAAAGCAAAACAAACCTACCCCAATAATTATAGGATTACGCAGAAGCTTTCTCTTTACAAAATAATATACCTAGAAACTACAAAGAACAAGGGAAAATATTATGAAACGTAATAAGACAAGATGCTTGTTATTTAGTATTTTTGTCTGTCTTTATTATATCTAGTAAGTACTGAGACAAGTCTGTGAAAACGTTACAATTCTTTGAGTATTTTCACAATGCTTCGGTTGTCTCGTAGACTAACTTCTAACATTTAAAGTATTATAGTACGTGAGCATTATTTGAAAGCAATGTTACCTCCTTAATCATCTCATTATTCATGTATCATTTATAAATATATTTATGTATGTTCCTGCGTGTAAGTTATATATTTCGCATGTAAGTTAAGTATATATTGTGTGTATTATAATATTTTTTCAATCACCTAAGTTTTGATGCACGCCTAAATCCTGTCTGTCTTTTACTATGAGGATGACTGGCAGAAAATGCTACATTAGCATTAAGTCTTCCTATTGTACAGCTTGTTACTTTGTACTTGTGTGCAATAAAGTGTTAAATAAATAAATAAACTTCTTTGTAGGCAGGCACGACATGACGCAATCAAGAAAAAAAAATGAGTTTTATAGATACTTGAGTGAATAAAAAAATAGGTGCCCTGTTTTGTAACTTAGAAATACTTACGAAATGAAACTAGATATTCATATGTTGTTTTTAGTTGTTATCAGTAGGTACTTGTTAATATTATAGTTATATAAGTATGTAAAACGAAGAAAACACGTTTTTTTTTGTTATCTAGGTGGAAAGAAGAGGACATTCGGGGATAAAAATCATTTTCTCCTATTTTTATGGAAAAGCGCGCGACGTATAATCTTTAAAAAATGATGTCGAAATCGCTTTCTAAAATCAGACCTTAATTAGTTCACCAGAACGTGTGCCATCCACTTAACAACGTTGACACGGGACACGTAGACGTAGTTTCAAGATATTTCCAATCACACTCAACTGAAGCCCTGAGTGGCACTCAGTCAATACGTCTGATAGTCAACCCACTTAGTACATTGTGAACCTATTTCGTTATGTCTATTATAGAACCATAAGTTCTTGTTTAATAACTCAACTTCATACATACATAAGTATACTTTAATATTAATTACGAACCAATTCATCTTATTGCGTTATTGTGAGAGTTCAAAATGGTATTTTTCATTTGCCAACGAACGCAAATCCTCCAAAATATCAAGAAATTTATTCCAAAACATATTTGTATCATAGTAAATATTCCATAAAAAATTATTAATTTCAGTATTATATTTGCATATAGTTACGCACCTCAAAATGGACTTAAGTATTTGCTCTGGCGGTGTTCTAGCATTTTTAAGATTTAGTTATAAGCAAACCAACCAACTAATATGCCTTTTGCATAACATAGATGTGTTATGGTTTTTCGGTTTCCATCTGATTCCAAATTAAACTCTCTTTTGAAATCATAAGTCGAGTTGAAATTTTGTAGCTGCTTTTCTGTATTCTATTAGCTATGGATAGATATGAACGAAAAAATGTAAAATATCAACAATTAATGGTTTTACCACCTTAAATTTCTAATTATTCCATCCAATGACGTTCTAGATAAAAATAAGTGATTCCAGCACTATAAAATATCGGTAGCTATATCATGACCAGCAGAAATTCAATACTGGGCAACAAGTCAAACTTTGCTAAAATATAGCGCCCGGAAACTGCAGCCTCTAACTGTTAACTGGTAACTGGTATTTATAGCGGCAACTTTTTGTAGTTACGGGCATGTGCTAGCTCTTTTATAGGTATTTACTGAATATTGGTACGTACTGAGATTTGAAAATAATGGGTAAATATTGTTTCCATATATCTCTTTGGTCAATTTATAAAATCTGGTGAAAGTGCTTTTTCAGAAATAAGCTAATTACTACAATCTTAAACCTATAAGATGTAGATTCGCGTGGTTTTGGAAATTTGATGTTTTATACAAATTAAATATTATAATAATTATAATCAAAATCTAGTCATAAATCACAGTCATATTCAAGTGAAATTAGTCACGACCAACGTAGCAACGCCTAAGTTGGCTTAATTACTTTATTACTAAGTCACTAAAGAGTTTCGCGAGAATATATGACATTTTCATAGGTTTTTATTCCTACCCACACTCGAGCAGATAATTAAAATTTTAGTAACAAATCATCACCAATTTTAAACAAAATATACATTTGGACATAAATCAAAACGGTTGCATGACTTTTCCATGTTAATCTAAAAGCTTGATATACTCGTATCTAATACTTAAATTTTCCTGTCACGTTAAATAGTCACCCATAGTTTATTCCACAGCGTTGATCGCGATGCCTATAGTTCTATGTACCTAATTAATAATAATAATAGCCATTATTCAAATACACTTAATTATTATTTTTTACAATTCATTGATATTTAATTTTGATATTATATTTAAATTGAATTTATACTGTCCTTTTAAATGTCCTATTAAATTAATTTTGTAATTTCGTCAAGTTTTCGTTGTTATACTTCGTCCAGTGTAAATGTCGCCTCCTTGGCGTAGGCCTCATTTAAAAAGCTTGATATATCTAATAATTAAATTTTCCCGTCACGTTAAAAAGTCACCCATAGTTGATTCAACAGCGTTGATCGCGATGCCTATAGTTCTATGTACCTAATTAGTATCAATAAAACATTCATAAATCGACCTTTTGTTTTGATGCTTAAAGTTCACCCTTCGGCCTCGGACTGAGCTACGTCCACTGACTGGGGGTTATTTTCTATGACCATCAGCTGCGTATCGTGTTGTGGTTGTTATGGAAAATCATATTTTAAAGGCTTAACCGTAAAGTCTATTTTTCAATGTTATTTTTTACGAGTTACGTGCCAGTGGTCATATAATGCTCCTGTTGTTTAAAATAGCCGTTTCGATACATTTTATGCGTAATTTGCAGTGAAAGCTGTCACATGCTGCTTTAATCGAATGGCCATTACCACACTTTCAGAGTTCAATAATAAAGTAATTTTACAAAGCTGTTCAGTGAAAAATTACGTTAGCGTGTTGGCTTCCGGCAACCGTTAAAGCTATGTGTTATGTGTAATTATTTATTTATATAATAAAAATACCGGACAATTGCGAGTCAGACACGCCCACCGAGGGTTCCGTACAAACTAGTAGACAAAAGGGGGAAATTATATTTTTTTTTTATTTTCCTTCATAAACAGCGGAGCAGCCGAAGCGATTCCAATATAATATTTGTCTCGGTAGTACTTACGTATATTTTGAGCTGTTTAAAGTCGAGGATAGTCCGTGGGAGGTGGGAGGTGCGAGCTCGACTTATTATCAAAAAAGACTTCGACTTATTTTTCTTGGAATTTTCAAGCCTAGAGTGAATCACTCCGTCACACCGTCGCTTAACATCAGGCGAGTTGGTGGTAAATCAATAAGTTTTTTTTTTAACCCCCGACCCAAAAAGAAGATGTTACAAGTTTGACGTGTATATTGGTGTGACTGAGGCAATGGTACTTTATCAAAGGTTGGAGGTATCGTCTGTCAAACGGATGGCCGATTTAGATTTCATCGAAAGTGTTTATATCTATGTTCCATCAAAATCGGTTCAGCTATTTTTTTGTCGGGGCTTTTGAGTTATAACTTTTACTAGTTTTAGGGTTCTGAATCTCAAAAGGAAAAACGGAACCCATAAGGGTTCCGTAAAACCTATAAAGGTTCACTTTGTTGTCTGTCAAGACGCAAGGGAATCAAACCTATGGGGTACTTCCCGGTTGACCTATAACTTTGAAATTTGGCAAGAAACATTGTCATATAGTACATATAATGGGGAAATTCCGAAAACTGTAATTTTTTTATTTAATCACATAAAATCAGCCGAATATGTCGAAAAAAACGCATATTTCGACACTAGCAAGGGAATCAAAACCTATGGGGTACTTCCCGTTGACCTATATCTTTGAAATTTGGCAAGAAGCATTTTCACATAAAGGAAAAATTCCGGAAAAGTGTACACTTTTAATTTAATCACAAAAAATAGGGTCTTTATGCAAGGAAGGAGGGTCCAAATTTTAAAGTGATTTAACCGTATCATGTGGGGTATTAATAAAGAGCTTAATTAGCACAAGCTAAAATAGGTCTTTAAATATTTTTACGATTTATATTTTTCGATTTATGAAGGAAAATATAAAATAAAAATATAATTTCCCCCTTTTATCTACTAGTTTGTACGGAACCCTCGGTGGGTGAGTCTGACTTGCTCTTGTCCGGTTTTTTATTTAACGACAAACATATTATATTATCGGCAAAATTTGCGTTTAATATATAGGAAAAAATATTAAACGCAACCTTCTAAAAATACACCAAGAAAGTACCCAAAGCTCCTCTTTATGAGTTAAATGTGTCAAGGAAAATTCAGGTCACGATGAGAGGTTCACCGCAGCTTCTTTACTTTATAAATACCGTGTATTATGATTGGTCCGCTTCTAACCAAAGAATTTTATTAAAAATCTCAGCAAAAGAAAACATGAAGTTCACCTTATTATAAAGAGAAATTTCTGAATATGACACAGATATTTTTAAAGAGATTTTTGTTCTTCGCAGACATCTTTCTCGTACAAGATGTTTATGCGTGGAATTTGTTATGTTAAACATTTATTTGATGAAAATAAAACAAATAATGTGTGTGCATTTTATAAGTGATTCCACAAGTAATCAAAATTATATTAAAATGCCTTTTAAAGTGGCAACAGGTAGGAACCATATTTTATGTATCCGTATTCAGTTATATTAAGTATTTATTTTAACAATTTTTGAGAAATTAACGGCCTTAACTAACAGAGTTATAATTATTACTTAAACACAAATAAGCCATTTACAAATTTCTACTATTAGATTTAATATATAATTTTTAACGCTTTTGTACTAGTAGGTATTTATATAAAAACGAAAAGAAAATACGTAGTTAAATAAACCATAAGTACCGGAGATACTGCATCTTGTAAGGTAGGTATATACTTATTTACCTAGTATTACAATATGATATAAACTAGTAAATATATATCTATTGAAAAAGTTGTCACCCAGTCGCTTCTTTATAGATCCTATACTTGAGTGGAAGAGGTCTATATCAGGATTAGACTTAAGAAACTTATTACAAGACCCACATGCGCGTATAATAAAACTATTTTGTCGATAGTTAGAAAATGTTACAGGAGGTCGGAATAACGGACTACTACGGAATGTTGCGGCTGGGGCATAAAAGTTAATTTTGCCTAGAAGATCAGGGCAGTCAATGCTAGATGAGATAATTTTTTTATGGAAAATAATATCAGAAAGTTCACGGCGATCTAGTAACGGTAGGAAGTGATGCTTGGCACAAGCCTCATAATGATCCTTCTTTACAGTCTTTGTTTTGTAGTTAAGATAACGTATAATTTTTTTTTGGACATTGTCTAAACGATTTATATAAATATCATATCTTGGGTTCCAGCACTGAAACGCGTACTCTAAATGGCTGCGTACAAAAGTGGTATAAATGATTTTAAGAGATTTAGCGGAGGTAAAATCTTTAGTGGATCGCATTATGAAACCAAGAGCCTTGGAAGCCTTTTTAACAACAGCCGAGATATGACTCCCAGGTCTCTCAAGGTCGACACACGCCTTAGAAATTGATTTTTAAGTACGTAATTGAAATATATTAGTTTAAGTATATTTGTTTGTTTGTTGTAATATAAAATTTAATTAGACATCGGTTAGTCGGGTTGCATAAGTTTTTATAGGTTTAAAAGAGACTTTATTAATAAAAGAGAAAAATAAGAGAAAGTGGCATCTTAAGAGTTATGACTGCTTAAGTTTTTATCAATTTGTATTAGGAGGTTTTTCTTGGTGACCAGTGATATGTACACAATCAATGCCACCACAATCAGCCAATACACCTGAAATAAAGCAGTTACATTAATTAGTGGCTCTACGAACATTAGGTAGACCACGCGCCATCTAGCGATTCTCTATCGAACTAATTATCTAATTGACATCCGAGTCTATCTCTCTATATAGAGATATTCGGATATCCGAATTCACATTACAGTAGCAAGTTCTTTTACTTTCATGTTTTCATAAGTAGACAAGTAATAGTAGATAAGTAAATAGCTTTAAGTAATCTCAATATTAAAGTAAATTTCAAGTAGAAAAAAATTCAAATCTTGTCTAGATTTGATGTTTTTGCTACTTGAAATTTACTAGATCCAATTAAATAGAATAAAATCACGAAAATTGGATATTGTTTGCGGTTTGTCGGATCTCATTTTTAGGGTTCCGTACCTAAAGGGTAAAAACGGGACCCTATTACTAAGACTACGCTGTCTGTCTGTCCGTCCGTCCGTCTGTCACCAGGCTGTATGTTATGAACCGTGATAGTTAGACAGTTGAAATGTTCACAGATGATGTATGTAACGGGAACAGGTAGACGCTTGAAATATTTACACTTTAAAAATAAATAATTAAATTAAAATAAAATGTATATTTAAGGAGGACCAAACAAAGAAACCCATACAACAAATGTGATTTTTTGCCGTTTTTATAGGTACGGAACCCTTCGTGCGCGAGTCCGACTCGCACTTGGCCGGTTTTTATTTTTCCTCCTTTTTTACAGATGTACTTGTACGCTAAATGGATTATTCTTACCAATGTTTCCAACAGTTACCATAAGAATAGTTACGATCACCAAAAACAAAAGTACTTTCATGTTTACTTGCGTTTTTATAAACATATAAACACCTAAGTTAATAAAAATTCTTGATGAATATACAAAAACAACCGTATGAAATAAACTGGTACTATGGCTATTATATGGTAGGCAAAGCAATACATAAAAAATACATTGGCAAGTTTTGTTAGAAAGTTTACATTAAAAATATTTACGGTTTTTCACATAAAGACTTCGAAGAATAACAATAATTTCGATTTATTTCAATAACGCAGGTATGAAATTGGATTGGCTATGAATTATTTTTCTAATGTTATAAATTAAAGACGCATTCAATAGATGCACAGCATTGATGAACAGTATGACGCTAATTTGTTATCATCATCATCTAAGCCACAAAACGTCCACTGCTGGTTGTAAGTCTCCCCTATGGATTACCAAAAAGTCCCGATGGAAGCGGCGTGCATATCCAGAGTTTTCAGTATTTCATGGTTTCAATTATAATACGTAAGATTTCGATGTGGGCGGAGCATACCTTGTGCAAGCGCTTGTCACTAAAATATAATTAAAGTTTAAAAAGCTGAAAATAAAACGACTTCACAATACGCATTACAATACAATACTTATGCGACTTGCTGTTCACTTTCTACAGTCACTTGGATATTTCACCAATTATTTTGTTATATAAGTAAATCAAAATACTGCATTAATTTTAATAAAAATTTTATGAAACCACGTCTGAAGTGCGATGTACCAAATACAAAAATAATCGTCAAAATCAACGCACAATTGACTGAGCAATCGGACAAACATACAGTCCAAATTGATAATCTCCTTCTTTTTTGAAGTCGATTAAAAATGTACTTTCCTGCTGACTGGATCAAGAGACAAGCTGAGGGACAGATAAGTGATAGGTATATAATACAAAGGCAGAACCCTTTTTTCTCTATTCACGGAACCGTGAAAATAAAAGGTAACTCAATGTAGCAAACAATCATACCTATACGTTTGTGTCACCCTTTCTTGTCGTATTTTTAGTTTTCCAACATTAGGACAATTATGTAGGAATTTTTATTTTTTTATTTTTTTGTTTTAGGAAAATTTACAGCCAAAATATTTAAGATAAACTATAAATTTAGATAAATTACGATACTAATTACAACGATGTATTTATACGTATATAGGTTTCCCCGGCTCTATGTGGCAAGCCTTAAGTAAGCTAATCGCCTGACTCGTCTTCAGTCGCAATACGGCAACGCTGTTAGACGCAAGTCGTGACTTGTGAACAGTGACAATGCAATCCTGTGTGTTTAGAAAGTGCAACTTTCCAAGGCCAGAATCAGAATCAGAATGTATTTTATTGCCAAACTGTGTATACAAGGTGTTTAACTTAAAAATATGTTCCAACAGTTGGTCCTCACAGGCGTGCAATATTAAAATAAGTCAAGTAGACAGAATTTAACAATTAAAATGCAATTTTTTTTAAACTAGATATACAAGCTTAATACACTAAAAATAATCTAAATTATGAATGAATTATTTACATTTTGGAAAATGTACTTATGTTATAGTTTTTTTTTAATATCATAATAGGTACATTTTATAAATTTCTGTCGAAATTCAAAGATATTCTTAGTAAATAGTTAAGTAATCATTGTTCCCTTCATTTATATATTTCTTCATGTTGTAAAATCCTTTTGACAACAACTATTTTTTGAGTTCTTTGTTAAATTTCAGGCCATTCAGATTTTTTTATCATCACCATCATCATCATCTCAGCCATAAGAAGTCCACTGCTGGACATAGGCCTCCCCCATGGATTTGATTTTTTTTTATCAGCAGGTAATTACTTGTATGCTTTTATGGCTGTGAAGTAAGAATTCCTGTGATATAAAGCATTATTAGCCTGAGGAACAAAAACATTATTTTTATATTTTGATCTGCTTGAAGAGTTGAAGAAATAACTACCATTATGCTTAACAAAGCGTCCATGAGAAACTTATATTCTTTAAATATATTTCGAAGAGAATCGAGGCTACTCAAATTAAATATTGCTCGGAGACACTTTTTTTGTTGTAAAAATCTACTCTACTTCAATAGAATTGCCCCAAAATATTACACCATATCGACGATATACGATATATACGAGATGGGCAGATGACCTCATACAAGTGGCAGGAAGACGCTGGATGCAAGCCGCTTCCAATCGGTCTTTTTGGAAATCCATAGGGGAGGCCTATGTCCAGCAGTGGACTTCTTATGGCTGAGATGATGATGATGATGATTACACCATAGCTTAAAAGAGGATAAATGTAACATAATATGCGTTTGTTGCAATTTGTTTTGATGATATGTTTGTTAGTATATATAGTGAGTGAATTTGAGTGAATTGAACTGATTTTGTTATTTATTTGAGAAACATGCGACTTCCAGTTTAAGTTAGAGTCAATAGTTACACTTAAAAAAATTGCCTCATTAACCATTTTGACGTCTAATCCTCAGTTGGTTATATAAAGTTGCACCGGGTTTCTTTTATAATTTTTAAACTCTAATAATTTAATTTTACTGATATTTACTTTAAGGTTTAAATTTTCTAACCAGTTCATAACTTTTCCTAATAGTAATATCTCTTTCAAAATCATCTTGGTTTTGGTTTTCTCTCGGTATATAAATTGTTGAATCATCAGCAAACATTACGCATAAATGTTTAGTAATAAGTGGCAACTCATCAATATATATTAAAAACAACAATGGACCAAGAATGCTTCCTTGTGGTATACCTAGAATTATATTTTTGAATTCAGAAAATATTTTGGTATTGTTTTAGTTTTTTCATTGTAGGTTTCAATAAGATTTGCTTGGATTCTATTATGTAAATATGATTCTAGTCATTTTAGTGCTTGCCCCCATAAGATACTAAAAGGCCTTAAAGATTTGGTCTTATCCTCGAAAGTGCTGAGAACTGAGATTTGTCATGCTTTTATAGATAAAATCTCATTGGCTAATTACAAATTTTCGCCGCCAAATTGAAAACAGGAATAAAGTTTGAACCTGTAAGTGGATGTTTACCATCCAAAACAAAACTTTCTTTTGAAAAGATACTAAGTGGAAATAATTATAGTTTAAAAAACTGAAAAAACCGACTTCAAAATACGCAATACAATATATTGTACGCGATTTGCTGTTCACTTTTCTACAGGCACTTGGATGATATTTCACCAGTTATTTTGTTATAAAACTAAAGTACTGCATCGATTTTGATACAATTTATATGGGACCACCTCTGAAATATGACTACGAAATACATAAAAATCATCAAAATCAATGCACAGTTGGCTGAGTAATCGGTGAACAAAAATACAAAAAAAAAAAAAACATACAGACCGAATTGATAATCTCCTTCTTTTTGGAAGTCGGTTAAAAATAAAGATCAGTTTTAAGTTGTCTGTTCTCTTGACCTCTTGTCCGAGGTAAATTATGTAATTTATCTCTAACAAGAGGTACATTTGATAGATTATTTACCTTTGTAATTGTGTATCTGTCAAAAGTCAAAACGACTTATTGGTAGAACTTAGACCTGCTCTTTTGATGTCGTCGCCTAAGCATTCCAATCAAAAATGGATGAATAGTAATTAAGTAGTACTGACGACCTTAATTACCTACATGATGAGCAATATTAATTATATGGTAATATTCATTACTGCAGTGCCATTGAATATGCTTTTTGCATATGGCAAAAAGTAATTTTGGTAGGGAATTAATATACAAAATGGGTGAATTTATTTGCAACGTGCAGCATTAAAATGGCAATTTATGAATTGATTGAAAATACCTTGTTCAAACCACTATATTTTTTTAAAAACGTTTATATGGAGGCTATGGAGCAGATGGCATTAAATGCAATTTAGAGACTTTTTGGAATTATGATCAGAAAATACTTGAAAACAAAGATTGACAATAATCACCGAATTGTGTACTAGCTGTACTCCACGGTCTCACCCGCGTTCATCTTTATTTCAGTATTAACCCCATAGTCGACTCGAAAAAGCGTCATCGTTTTATGGTGGATATCCCAAAAACCCGAACGAAACGCTTTAGTTCTACTTTCATCATGTGGACTGCTCAATTGTGAAATACGCATCCCAAGTGGGTCTTTCCGATAGATTATATAATATGGGTGTCATTAACTCGCGAGTGAATTAGTTTCTTCTGGTTAAACGCGGTCCATTGTAGACCGCAACGTCTTTGGAGGAGAATATATTAATGTATCCTCCAAGGCAGCGTCAGCAGCAAGTTACAATAGATCCGCAAAGGTCGCAGTGACGGGGAGGCTCTTATGGCCTCCCACCCTACCTCGAATAATAATAAAAGGTAGCGTCGCTTATTGGCGGTCAAGCGCAAACTTATTACAGCATAAAAAAATAGTACAAGAAATTTCACAATGAAGAAAAATTAAAAAATTAAATCTAAAATATGTCCGTTATTTTATCTTACACCCAGTTTAACACAATATAATATAGGTATTATGTGTACTAACAGTCTCGGAATAAAAATCTAAAATGGTCGTGACATACTGACAGACCGAGATAAACAAACAGATACGTCGAAATTATAAAGGTTCCTTTTACGTACCTACTGTAGAACCAAAAAATAAAAACTTTAGAGACGCTAAATAAATTGGAATTGTAATAGAATTACTTCTTTGGCTATCGTTCCTCTCCGGAGCATCGTAAAATTGAACGAGTTCTCTGAAATTAACCTGCTACAAGTACTTAATTAGAGAAAATATTTGTACAAAATAATGATTACTGGTTTTACTATACACTCTTTATTTAAAATTATGGAAAAATATTTAATTGACGTTTTTGCTATTAATTTCAACTTGATTTTGAGGCAAGAAATCCTAAAATTTACAACTCCATGGACCAAAGCCAAAAGATAGGTAAAGTTGAAGTCCCATGGAGCTTCATGCCTGTTTTTTTGTGAACCTATACTATGCCATTGAATGCCATGAAATTAATATTAAAACTAATAAAATAAATAAATAAATTATTAGTTTTAATATTAATTTCAATTTGATGCGGATATGGCAGACAGATATACATATCTAAGTCTGTCTAGTCTGTCAAAATAATGAAGTGATAAAAATTTAATTTTTGGTGTGTTTGAGGTACCTAGTGAAACTGAGAACCTCTTTTGGTATCTGGTTAAAATCAATAAAATATTTAAACTGATAAATAGAAGTCTTAGTGGAGTTATGCCTTAAAAATCTCATAAAAAGTCAATTTGCGAGAAAAGGAAGACGTGAAAATTTGATTTGTTGGTAACAAGCTAGGGGGTTACCACAGATTTTCTCGGGATAAAATATAAACATAAGCTTTATGTCAAAACACAGTTTATGTTGTTATCATTCTGTGTTCTTACGAGTTATTTGTCAATAACTAACATTTATTTTTAACTGACTTCAAAAAGGAGGAGGTTATCAATTTGCAGTAGGTAATTGTATGTAATCCATGTTAATAAATAAAATACATTAATAAATCGGGCAAGTAAAATGTAAACATATAGATCGCTGATACAAACAAATATATTTCGGATTATAGATAGGTTACCCGTAAAAAGTATTAATCTAAAATACAACTTAAAATTAACATTATACTTATTAACATTAAGTACGTCAAGTAAAAAATTTCACCAACCAAATTTACAGTCACCTGCAATAAAATAAACCTATTTTATGATTATACCCGTCTAAGAAATCTTTCATGTAGTAGAAAATTTTATTTAACGAACTATTTTTTTTTATACATTATAGATCTATGATTGACCACCAACTCGCCTGATGTTAAGCGACGGTGTGGCCGAGGATGGAGCTCGTCGATCTAGAAGATATCTATTCACTCTAGCCTTGAAAATTATAAGATTATAGCTATCCGGAAACAGAGATGGCGGCAACGAATTCCATTATTGATTTAATTTTTAATTTATTGGTAGGGTAAACTTGCCTAACTGGTACTTGTTCCTAAAACGTACTCCATCAAGTTCTCGTAACGTGAAACAGCAGTGGCGACGCAAGTGCTACAAAATGGAACTACTAGGTCGTCGTGTTACGTCACCCAAGCAACAACATTACGCTGCTGTTCCGGTCAAAATTATTCAAAAAGTACGTAATTTTGCTGTTTTCGAGTAGTTTTTTTGATCAACTCTTAAGGTTTTCAATTATGTTGATAGTGATACATGTAAATTAGAAGTTTCTTACTTAATTCTATACATATTTACGTTTTAAATTACAAGACGTATCGGCATCAGTATGGTAGCCATTTGTTACGTGGCAAATTTAAAATATTAGTTATCCTTGCGCTTAATTCGTACTCATCAGTTTGTTTGATTTCGTACCGGTACGAATTGGGAATAACTGTTTATTTATTATTTAAGGTTAACATGACCAAAGCGACAATTCAATACTTTCAATACAATAAGGACGAGGATCGTGTTGGGCAACAAGATGTAGAGCCACCAGTTAGCCCCCATTGACAACAAGAGAGAGGAGAGAATAGAGAGGAGATTTCAAAGTCAGATTCTTCGTCAGCGTCACCATTGAAGAGTTTAGCTAATACTCTGCAAAATCACTGGGGTGAAGAAAATTTAAAGGTGAACAAGCATTCAAACAACAATGAAAGTTCAAAATTAGCAGGAATTCGGGCAGCCATACAAAGTTTTTCTCCATTGTGTTAAAAAGGGCCATAAAAATATAACAACATCTCAAGTACTTACAGAAAGTCCGTATAAGAAAGAATTAAAAAATATGTAATTAGAGTTGAGACAAAACAATGAATCAGAAAAAAGGTTGTAGTGTAGTAGAAATTTAGGTAGACAAAAAGTCGTCAAGGAAGAATTCAAAAGAGAAGAAAATTACGAAGAAAGCGAATAAAGAAAATGAAGAAGATAGCTGGTATTGCCCATTCTGTAAAGAGAATAAAAAAGAAGACATGATACAGTGCACACAGTACGAAACCTGGATCCACGAACTTTGTGCTGGAGTTGACAAAAATGCTCGTAATTTTTTTTGTGGCGATTGTAGAGAATTAGAAAATACAGTCAGATATGCGATCATTAATTTGATTGTTTTATATATGAGATGATTGCACAGGAGTCGACAAATTAATTAGATTAGTTACACAATAATTTATTATTAATACTTGTGGGTATATATGTCAGTTGCTGTGATTATGAGGCTGACTTTATTTACAGGATCTCAAGTTTAACATAAGGATATGCGGGTACGATATAGGAATATACCGGTACGTTTTGAGAATAAATAGTACCGTTAGTAGCTAAATCGTACCGTTTCCACTTTTTTTTTAAACGTATATTTCTCAGAAGCTATTGAAGTTAAAGTTTAAATTGTCATTTTTGTTGATTAGTAAATAAATAAAGATTCTTTAAATATCTTAAGAATACTTCTTTCTTATTTATATTTCCAGATAATTAGCATTTTCTCTTAGGGGGTACGAATAAGGCAAGTTTCCCCTACGCATTGTAGCTATATAAACTAACTAACTATTTAGTTATATTTATCTATATGTATTTATTACGTATTATGTATTTACCTATAAAAAAACGGCTGAACCGATATTGATATAACTGTGATATTTTTTACGATAAGTGGACTGATCTAACGAAATTATTATTGTTATTTTTTATTTATTTTTTGCGAAAGGCATTTCTTTTATATTTTTTATATATATTACTGATTATTGACAAATGAATTTTAATCTTATATTGAATTTTGTTTATGTGTCATTATGACCTCATTTCAAGCAATGTATAATTGGTGTCTAACTTTCGATGGTCGCCGAAATTACTGGACGGATTTGAACAAAATCTGTCAAGATAATTACTTATATATATATATATATATATATATATATATATATATATATATATATATACTTTAAGACGGATCTAGCATACTTTATATCCAAAAAATTGGATACTAAAAATATTAGTGAAAAAAAATAAAAAAATTGGTTATTTTGTTGAATCATAAACTTAATCACTGGTATAGTTACTTATTTCGTGATGAGTGACATACGAAGTAGGTGTCCACAAAACGATCTCCTTGCCACGTCAGCTGATCCGAGAAAATTTCAACAGAGAAGCGCCATAATGCGCAATCCAATTGTTCAAGATTGGAATCAAAGAGATTTACTACGAAAGAGCTATTTCAATTTGGAAATATTGAAGGAATAATTTAGGATGACTAACGTTACGATTTGCCGACACGGAACTTTTATCTTGAGAGTAAAATTAAGAAACCTTTAATTGCGTTCGTAGCTTAGTTACGGCCTTTAATTATGAAGATATTTTTAGAATTCTTCAATTTCACCTCCATTGCTTTAGTGATATTATAATTTTGTATTACGTTTTTTTTAATCGTGTTGCCAACAATTCGCGTGAAACAATTCCGTGTTTTGACCTGTTATTAACTGAAATTCCCCGCATTTTCAGTAATGGCGATGAAGATTATGATAAAATGAATAGGTATATAATGCATTTGTCTGGCTCGAGTCTTAAACTAAATTTATATCAAATTTCACTAAAACAGACAGAAGAAAAAGTTACTTTTGCTTTTGTAATACAAGTTACAATCTTATAAGAACTATTCATTTTTTTCCTGAAAATTAAGTGGCCAGTTTGTTTAACTGGTATTTGGAATGAAGATCGCCTGTCTTTGATTTCATTCGAATCCGTTCGGTTGTTTTAGCAAGAAGTATTTATAATCACACACATAAACAAACTTTCGCTTATCTTCCATATGTTGAATGCCATGTGTGTTGATGCTTTGTCATCGTCCCATTTTCCTGAGACAGAGTAGGACTTGTGTTACAAGGCACAAAAGGCACAAATAGCTATGCTAATATTAATTACTAAGATTAGCATATTTGCGCCGTTTGAGCCGCTCAAATGTGTAACCATTGTAGTGGTAACATATTTGAGTCTAAGAAATACAGATTGTCATTCAATGTAGTAAGGCTGCATTATTTTTACGCTTTCATCAACTTGGTAATCAATCATGGGATAATCTGTTTTTTTTTTATAAATATTAAGTTATCAGTAGATTAAATATAATGTTTTGTAGTTAGTAGGGGCATTCGTTAAAAAAACTTTCGCATAAATACTTCAAAGTAGTACTAACTCAAGTAAACTAAGTAACTAAATACAACGTACACACACACACACACACACAAACACGTACACGTACGTACATGTACGTACGTGTTAGTGTCAACTAAGTAGTAGTTTTATAAGTTCTCAGTATATACCTACTTACATTTTGTTTAAAATACAAATTCGTCATATTTTGTTGTTTTAGTTTTACAGTAGTAACACGGGGAATTTTTTATTGCTACATTGCTACTACAACAACTTTCAACTAAACTTAAAACAAACTTTTTTTACTTTTAACTTAAGCTAGAAGGGTAATCAATCACCGGTGTTACTACTAGTAGTAAGATTGGTAGTAACACGGGCAACAGACGTAATTGTACCTACTTATTTTGTTTTAATGGTGTTCAAAAAAAGTTTATCTATCTATCTAACTCTACCTTTTTATCATAGGCGTATATAATTATATATTAATGTAATTGTCATATATCAATATGAAATTGTTTTCTCTAGAATATTGTTGTTAATGTATATTAACAATAGCTATGACGATGCGCTGGGTATCTTGAAAATGCTTTGTAATCTGAATGGGTATCGAATATCAAAACGTGAGCCTATGATGATAATAACAGAAGTTAATGCGGTAATAGTAGGGGAAACCTTAAGGTTTTCTCATAAAACCTAAGATTTAACAATTTTTTTGTCGTATAACTCCGTTTTTTTTTGTGATTCTGATTATACTAAACTTAATTTCGAACTTTTACTATTATTAATTAGATAAATCTTAGATTTTAACTTACAGTCATTGTAAACATTGAAAAAATAACAAAAAGGAACTTTTTTTTAGTGTTGAATGCTATATAACTAAGGTATTTACTTCAAATTTTGAATCATAAACATCTCTTGCAATAACACTTAGTGTTGTAGTCAGTTATTTGATAAACAATTCCGATTCATATAGTCTATACTTTGTCCTACGAAAAAGAAAGGCTGTGATATCTCGAATGAATTCGCAGGGCACAGCTAGTATGATCAATTTCTGTACAATCTGGTAACCAATTAGCGTACAAGCAAATGTTAGCTCAAAAATAAGTTATTCGCACAGTCATGTAACTTTTGCAAACCTCTCGTCGGAGTCCAAATCGATCAGTTTGATTTACTGCCCGGGGCAATATGAGCTTGGAAAACGTTCCATAATTGAAAACTCGCCTTTAGTCCTGCGATGAATTGCTTCATGCATTCAGTAGTTGTGCAAATTTATCCCCTGTACGCTACTTTGATGATGTAAAGCTATTCAGACCAGTTGGCTTTTGTGGGGACGAGACACTTTATTGCAAAATCTTCATAGTAAGTTCATGAAAGCTGAGAATCCAGCTTTTTCAATTTTATTTCTTAGCTGCTCTAAATCTTTTTACATGGTTCATTGATGAAGGTTCGGCGTAATGAGTTTTTAATCGATTTAAAAGGTTAAGGTTACTGTGTGCGTCGTGTTTTTAGCCTTTCTTACCCAAAGGATGTCTAAATCGCTGTTTATTTATTTCTTCTACATGTAATCGACTATTTTTATTAAACTATCTATAATAGAAAGCAAGTTGATTTTTAGGGTTCCGTACCCAAAGGGTAAAACGGGACCCTATTACAAAGACTCCGTTGTCTGTCTGTCCGTCTGTCACCAAGCTGTATATCATGAAACGTGACAGTCAGACAGTTGATATTTTCACAGATTATATATTTCTGTTGCCACTATAACAAAAAATACAAAAAAAAAAAAAAATGGGGGCTCCCATACAACAAACGCCGTTTTTATAGATAATGATACGGAACCCTTCGTGTGCGAGTCCAACTCTCATTTGGCCGGTTTTTTATACAATGTGTTACGTTGGATTCATTATAAATAACTTTTATATACATTATAAATTAACTAAATTGCAGCTTGGTGTGAGATATAGTGCTCGTAGTACAAAATACTCCTTGATTGGTCGTTTGGATCACTTACATAATACATATGTCACCCATTACGATTTTGATCCACTATAAAAACTTTAATTAGGTATGTATAGTGTATTTTATTTTAAGTTTTCCATAAATTGTCAGACAATAAAAACCATTTTTTTTTTTTATATGATATTAAATTTCTTGCCTAGTGAGGTTGTTTATGCCCTAGTTAACTTTCTGTTTATTATCTTAACGTAAAATATTTTTAAATATTTTACAAGAAATATTTTTAAGAAATTTCTTTATTGAAATATGATCGAGTGTTCGTCCATAAAGTAAATAAATTTAAACGGTTAATAAATAAATAATAAGTAACGCTGAGTTGAGGATTATTAAAAATTAAGACGATTTTGCGAACATCCGTAAAATACATTAGATTCTTTTGAAATTTTAAGATACTTTTACCTGTAAAGTTGTATTTCTAGGTAATTAATTTGAGTGAAGAATTTACGTAGAAAAATTGTTTGAAACCGATTAAAAGTTTCAGGATCGAATAAATTACGGTAATCTTTCCTTAGCCCCTTTTAACTAAACCAATAAAGTTTATTTGGAACGGGGAAACGATATTTTCGTTTGTGTTTTAATAAATCACGTTTTTTTGTTAGTTTTTCTATTATTCTATATTATATGCCTCCATTATAGTGCTAGGCCATATTCCAACGCTATTTATGTGTGAGTATGAAGCCGCGAGTAGTTTTTAGCTAACCAAGAAGGATGGTAAATTTTTCTGGGACAATGCAATTGCTTTTTGGGATTGTAGTTTTGTCATATCCGCCTATCTATTCGTCTGTCTACCCACAGTTTATTTTAAAAAGTTTTTGTAATAGAAAGCAGTATAGTCTATCAAATTAAATTCGTTTCTATGCAGTGGACCACATTAAATTCAACTTGGTACTTTGGAATTATGATAGGAATATAAAGCATAGATTCACAATAATCCTCATTTTTTTAACTAGCTGCGCCCTACGGGTTATGTAAAACGATAGCGATGATAAGTACCCCCTGTCCGTCTTCAGGTTCATGATTATATTTGTACCAAAGTGCAAATTGAATGAACGAACGACAGACAACAAGAGACAGAGTTACCGTCGCTTTTATAATATTAGTTGGGATTGCCTTTTTCTATGTAAATAACTTGACGAACGAAACGTACAGGTTGCATTTTAGGACAATATTTGCATTAGTGGATATATTACAGATTATATTACAAGATAGATTTAATCACTAACATAGTGATAGTGAAACTCTGGATAGTGATAGCACTGATCATGATGGAACACAAAACATTTTGCGCTTTCCATTTTGTGCATAAACAATAATGCGCTAGCTTGTTTACCGACTTCCAAAAAGAAGGAGGTTCTCAATTCGACTGTTTTTTTGTTGTATGTTTTTTCAGCGATTACTCCGTCAATAATGAATTGTTTTTGATGATTCTTTTTTTATTGGTATATAATACCATATTGTATATACCATAGAAGTAAATATAATATGGTATATTGTACGTACCTACCATATAAATTTTATTAAAATCGGTTCAGTAATTTGGTTTGTATAACAAAATAACTGAAAAAATGTCATCCTAGGTAAGGGAACTAACTGTGTATTTTGAAGTCGGGGTTTTCAGTTTTTTTAACTATAAATTTATTGGTTTGAATTATTAATACTTAGGTGGCTTGTGATTGTTTTTCGTGATTATGCAAGTACCTACTGATAAAGGTATTCCTAAGCAATATACAATAATTTATATGGATTAACGAATTTGATATTTATCGTCCAATATAGGAAGTGACGATAGCAACATCACACTAAATTTTAACAATTGAAGTCCAAAGTTCAGGGAGGTATTGAGCTTTTATGTGACAGGCCTCATGGCTCAGTGATAGTATGACTGCCTCCTGAGCTATAAGTCGTGGGTTCGATCCCCACCCAGGGGAAATATTTGTGTGATGAACGTGGTTGTTTGTTCTGTATCTGCGTGTTCCTATGTAGGTATGGAAATATTAACCGTCTAGTTTCCATAGTACAAGCTTTGCTTAGTTTGGGCTAGATGGTGTTGTGTGAAATGTCTACCAATATTTACATTATATTATTACTTATATTTATATACAAGCGTGACGAAGAAAGAATACGATTCATAACACAGTTGACACAAACAACTCGATGCAAGTAAATAAATGCAAATGAAATCCATAATAAATAACTACCTGACATAAATTCCACGTTTCACCTGTAAAATGGAAGACGCCGTAAATCTTTATAACTTAACCCAGTTTCCACCTATTTGATTGATGGGAGAAACGTAACGTCAATCGTGCGATCGCTGACGATGGATTTCATTGCAGGAAGAGCAAAATTAAATACGAAATACAAATAGATATTCAGTGAAGTAGCTCTTTATAATTTCTAATCGTTTCATCTTCTTTTGCAGACTACACCAAAAAAGAGTTATTTTTTTCAGGGTTCAAAAGTCTATTACAAATAACATTACTTTTTGATTTTTTTTACGAACAATGTATTATTTTAAACAAATAAAGTTTACGATATATTAAATTATAGAAGGAATGTAATGAGTCCCAATACATTAGAATCGGTCAGACTGTTAACAGTTACAGTTGCAGTTGACTGTTACAGGTTATTTAGATACCAAAAAGTTCTCTTTTTTTTTGAGTAGTCGGGTAAAACAGTTGATTTGTTCTCATTTTAAAAATGATTTCCATGATAAAACAAACAAAAAAACTTCATCTATTTCAGACACTCGTATGTTAAACAGTTACAAATTGTGTTAGTTTTCTTGAAAGTACTTGGACTGTCACAGTTAAATGTGTGCCAAGCTTTACCGAGAGCTCGTCAGACATTGCAGTCCCAGTTTTGTCATAGTGACTGAGCTAAGACAAAGCGCGCTTTCAAAAACTTTGACGTCCCGGCCTTGTTTCTATTCACACTCGGCTTGCTGCTTTCACACATACATACATACATACATTATGCTGAGAGCACTGTTCACAGAAGTATAACTTCTTGCAATGGAAGGCCTGTTCAGAAATAGGCGATATCTGCTGTCGTTGTTATTATTTAACCCCCGACCCAAAAAGAGGGGTGTTATAAATTTGACGCGTGTAATCTGTGTATCTGTATGTCTGTCTGTGGCATCGTAGCTCTCAAATAAATTGACCTATTTTGATCTAGTTTTTTTTGTTTGTTTGAAAGAGGAATGCATCGAGAGTGTAGCTATATTTCATCAAAATCGATTCAGCCTTTTTTCGGGGGTTTTTGAGTTTTCTAAGTTTATAATTGTTTGTACATCAGTTTCACAGTTGCTGTAAAACTTACATACAAAATATTAGATTATTATGTCTTTGTCTAAATTTTAATACATAATATTATGTATTAAAATTTGAACAATAAATTAACTAATATTTTCTTTTATTAATTTAAAACGTCGTTTTTTTTACATTTGTATAATTATAACTATCTGCGGTATCAAAAATGTTGTATAACTGATGATGATGTATCATTTGGGTTTTTTCAGGGATTCAACTACTTAACAGTAAAATCTGACAGAAAAATGAAGAGAGAGGCTTACCTTAGTTTTTTACTCGACTGTGCACAAAGGTGGGCTATGTTTTTCTTATGTATGGATGTTTGTATGTATGAATGTTTCTACATTACCTCCTACAGTCTAAACGGCTAGACCAATTTTGATGGGCAATTTTCGTTGCATTTATCTTTAATCCCTGAGTGTTTCAGACTGATTGTTTAAATAATAATAATATTTGCCAATAATAGTCTAGTCAATAATAGTCTGCCAACCCGCACTTGGCCAGCGTGGCAGACTATGGCCTAACCCTTCTCACAGTGAGAAGATGGCCCGTTCCCAGCAGTGGGACAGTTTGTACAAACAGGGCTGATAAAAAAAAAAAAAAAAAAAAAAATATTTGCCAAAGGCTTCGTCAATGAAATTGGCCGAAGACTAAAGGACAACAGTGGTTCCCGTTCTGTTTCGTTCCTGGTGCAAAGGCTAGCTATTGCCACGCTGCTTGCATTATGGGCATCTTTCCACTAGGGTCGATGCTGGATGGGTTTCAATTGACGAAATTTTAATTTTAATTGAATTGAATTTATTACTGACTTATTTATTATTATGACTTATTTGTATACAAAAATAAAGGGATAATAATAATAATAAAAGAAACATATAATAAAAAAAAAAAATACAACACTCCCAAAAATAAAAATAAAATGCGCTTTTCACCACACCACCACCGAACTTTTTCGTAACAGTTTAGTGATTTTACAAAAAATATTCTTAAGAATTTTCATTTAAATAAGCTTTGTAGTAGCTATCTGGGTACTTTCTCACAAAAACGTACACTTGACAACATATGCTCAACGTAAGTGTAAGTTGCACTACAAAAGTTGCTCTTATTCAGTAAGGTATTTTGTTTTTCTTTTAATATAGACTTGTTACTTGTTAATACCGGTTATATTTAAATTAAACGAAGCTGTTTCCATGCTCACCTAACAGAGATATTGTGTGCTACGAACCCGAGCTCGCATATTGTCATATGACCGAGATACCTGTCCAGGAAGCGACACGCTCAATACAAGATACCTGTGTAGTGGGGTACTATACAGGTATCGTTGTATTTTTGCAGGTTTTTTCTCGTAAACTTTAGCAACTGATGTTTTCCCTTGTGTGTGGTTTACACAGCGGGTGATTTTATCACATATTTGCAAAAAAACCTGGAATCGGACAGGTTTTAAGGGTTCCGTAGTAACTATAAACATATTGATCGGAATATTGTTGAGAAGGTTTCTTAAAACAAGTATTTATAGAAAAACAAATTTCCCGACGGCAGAAAAGTAGTTTCTTCAGTCTAATCTAAGATTTCGTTACGTTTGTTAAGCTGTTGAGTGTAAGTTTTTAATGAGAAAGTATGCGTAAATTCATTGTAAAAGATTATAAATGCGCATTCTTTAGAATAATTCTAGTAAAATCACTTGTTTATTACAAAATAGTTCATTGGAAGTTACGAAAAAACGCATTTTGTTATTTTAGCAAGAGTTATTATTTTTATTAAAAAAAAATATAGCCTGTGACACTCATGAGTGAATACAAAATCTAACGACACCTCACACATCAAAATTGGTCTAGCCGTTTAGGATGAAGGCGATCATATAGAAACATTCCCACATACATACATACATACATGTATACAAACATACATACACTCGAAAAACATAACCCTCCTTACGCAGTCAGGTAATAAGATTAAGGTTTTTTGTAAATTATTATTTTCTTGTCAGTTGTGATTTGTGCGAGATATAACCCAAAAGGATAAAAAAATTGTGTTCCCCCTGAATTTCTACATCATTATACTTAGCAATGGTCTTGGCTACTTATTTTTTACGTCAATTACAAAGTCACGAATTTAAATTAGATAACCATTCTGTGTTATAATAGCATGTGGTAAACATTTAAAATAACTTACCTAATAATACCTTCTTCTTATTTTTAAAATGCTCAGTATTTTCAAACATTTTTAACACTGCTTAAATTTTCAAGTATTTTTAGAAACATCTCCCGTATTTCGTTTTCAAACAGAATTTTCGAATAAAAAAGAAAGCGCGAGACTAGCCTCTCCCTGTAAATGCAACAAAACCTGCCTACAACAGCGTGTTCTCTTTAGTATGCCCAGAGGTAAAGTAAAAAAACTCATTTACGTAGCTACGTTACGCAGCAGCTGGACTTTTTCCCAATACCTGTAGCCTCGTAGCTCGTAGCAGCGTAGCACTTTGTGGTGCTTGTAGCACTATTGCTAACATCTATTCTATCCAATGTTACCAAGTTAAAGTCTCAATGATTTTAACGCTTTATTTTTTTTGTTTGGATTTGTAGTGAAAAAAACTTCTAATTCAACAATTAGTAGGTTCTCTAATTTTTGTAATATTAATTATTTTACTATAATATGTATATGTACTATGTTTCTGGTTTATATTTAAGTATGACATCTGTTTAGACTTTTTTTTACCCAGCAGTAATTATTTTGACATATTGTTTTTCAATTTTATTACTGAATAACATAATGATAATTTTATATATTACTTTGATATTAAATTTAAAAACAAAAAAAGACATATATTCTTCATAAAATACTTGTATCGTTTTTCTCGCAGAACAAATAAGAATGGAACAAAAACGCTGCATAAGGAATAAGGAAAATGTCGCCTGTTCACAATAAAGCATTTTTATGATTTACTTCCACGCTTATTACGTTATATTATACGGTGAAATAAACGTTTTTTGTATTGGAAATGTACGGAATGCGAAAACTATTTGTCATTGTAACGATATTGCAAATACATACCGCGTATTGTTTGTTGTTGTTTATTCTCAATCATCAATATCTTCATCAGGTCTTTTTTTTGACGATCGGCTTGCACTTGACCGTCAACTCACCTGGTGTTAAGCGACAGTTACGGTCTACGTTGGAGCGCGCTTACCTAGAAGAAACCTATTCACTCGACAACAACAGACATGACATTGAACGATAGCTCAGTTGTAGTAACTTTTGTCAGTGAATATAATGTTTTTATCAGACTTGTCTGGTTAGGCGTTTAACTACAGGTCACCTAATTTTCAGTAGGTAACAGTTTTGTTGTGACAGTGAGTGGTGGAAGTAGTGATTTCAAGTGAAGTTGCCTTTAAGTGATTAGTGAATGATTTTGACCTAGCCAGTCCATAGTAAATTATATTACTTATGGATATGGTTTCCTCACGACAGAAGCTAGGTAAATTATTATCATTGCCATGAAGAAAAAAAAAAAAAATTCTAAAGTTTAGTAAAAACTCACAATGATATTTTTAATAATTTATTAGATATGTTTTATGCTTTTATTCGAATCATTGAATTTTTGAATCTTTGAAACATAAATATTTTGTGATGTTGTTTTTACATTTTTAATATTTTTTAAGTGCTATAGTGCGGAACGCTGTGATGACATAAGATTCGTCTATTATAGTAATTTTGACTACTAATTCCCATTTAATATATAGAATAACAAGACTTCGCATAGGTTTATATTGTTATCTTTCATTTCAAAATATATAATAATAAATAAATAATAAATATTTGTGGACATTTCACACAACACCATCTAGCCCAAACTAAGCAAAGCTTGTACTATGGAATACTTTTTTTTGTAAATATATACATATGATACATAGAAACACCCAGGCACAGAACAAACATCCATGCTCATCACACAAATGTTTGCCCTGGGTGGGGATTAAACCCACGACCTTTCAGTTCAGCAGGTAGACGTAAACACACTACCAACTGAGCCACAAGGCCAGTCCAGTACTCAAATTTAAAGGAAAAGTACATAGCGTTGTGTAATATATTATTTATTTATTCATTTACATAAATACTTTCTATATTTACAGCTACGCCAAATCGTGTGGTAGCCAGTAATTATATTTATATAATATACAAACAATAATGGGTACAACTAAGCACTATACATATAAAATTAGACAATAACAATAAATTTGGCAAAACAATCTTTAAAACAATAAAAATAGATTTTTATGATAAAGTCAATTCATTAAAAATAAAAAATAAATTATAACAATAATAATTTTAAATTATAAATAAACAAATATTACACGAACTGCTAAGCGAACTAAATATACATAAATATCAATCAATATACTTATTTTAAGTGAATTACCAAATTACTAAAGCATTATTATTATTAACGGGATATTTACCGTGGTATAGTTTAAAAAAACTGGACATGGCGAGTCAGACTCGCCCACCGAGGGTTCCGTACAAACTAGTAGATAAAAGGTTTTTTTAAATATTTTTCTTAATAAATCGAAAAATATACATCATAAAAATCTTTAACAATCTGTTTAAGCTTGTGCTAATTAAGCTCTTTCATATGATACCCCACATGATACGGTTAAAGTACTTTAAAATTTGGACCCTCTTTCCTTGCTTAAAGACCCTATATTTTGTGATTAAATTAAAAATGACCAGTTTTCGTTTTTTTTTTCTATATGTGTACTATAACACAATGCTTCTTGCCAAATTTCATAGTTCTCGGTCAATGGGAAGTACCTCATAGGTTTTGATTCCCTTCTGAGTGTCGAAATGTGCGATTTTCTCGACTTATTCGGCTGTAACTTTTTTTAATGAAAACTGAGAAGTTTGATTCTTCTCTCTACAGCAAGATACTATGGATCTACAAATGATTTTAATTTCAACATGATATCTTTACGAGTTCCCGAGATAAAGGTCATGACACCCGTACAGACGGACAGACGGACAACAAAATGATCCTATAAGGATTCCGTTTTTTTTTCTTTTGGGGTACGGAACCCTAAAAAGTGCAAATTACCAAATGAAACATATAAATAATTAATAGAAACTATCTGCTCAAAAAATGTAATACTAAATAACATATACAATTTCGTCAAAAACATGTCAATGTCTGAGCTAGAAAAGCGTTGAGTAGAGATTTAGAGAGATGGCCCAGGGCACCAGCGCACTGCGCGTATTTCAATAAACAGTTTTATATTACCAAAACGTATACACATAATAATTAAATAGAGTGTCTTACACAACTCGCGCCAGACCTGTGTTTGGTTACTGCTCGAATTTTTCCAGCTCAGAGAGGTAAATATACTTTGGCATAGCTCCCGTAATATCCACATAGATAGGATAGAGGGATGTAGCATTATGTAAGCGGACTTGAACGAACAAAATATAAGGGTGGAGATGGAAATGTGCTTTATGCTTATTTTAAGCGTTATATTTTTGGGCATGATTAAAATGAAATTTCTTCTTTGTGCATCCACCACTGAGATTAAAACGTGAATGTTTTGGCTTAAAGGTTTTAGCTGTCTGTTATATCTAGAATAGTAGCTGTCTGTTTTCACCTACGCAGTGATGAAAATCAGTGATTATGAAGATGATCAAAATGTAGTCTATGTCCGCCTCCTCTGTATAGATCACTTTAACCGACCACTCGTAAAAAGGTAACAAACTAATAAAGAGACAGGCATAGGCAGTATTTTGCAGGCAGTTACTTTAACGTTTAAAAAAATAGTAAGGAAAATAAAATTTTTGAAGTGTAAACTTCTTTAGCGGCGTTGTGCAGTTTTGGGATGGGTAAAAAAAAAATAACTCGCGTCAGATCATCAGATCGTAAGACGGACAGTCGGAAACCTATTCTAACGTTCTGAATTTAAAGTTCATTATTGTATGCACAAGTTTGTCCTTCTAACATGACGTCATTATTTTAGTCAGAAACGTATTCTAACGTTCTGCACTTAAAGTTCATTATTGTATGTACAAGTTTGTCCGTCTAGCATGACGTCATTTCGTTGCGCCGAATGCTTATTTTCGACACATGCACGTAAGACTCGTTAACTCAATAGGTTAAAGCACCGATATAAATTTCAATCGGAGGGCGGAGGTTTAAATCCCTCACGAGTCAGTCTTTTTGCTATTTTATTTTTTAGTTTTCACTTCTGCCGGCACTCTCAGAGTGCAACCCCTTGTTTTTTTTTTGTTACAGCCTTACCATGCCTTACTGTCAGATAAATTGGAGGTCAAACATAGATCTGTTTCGTATAAAAAAATACTGTTTTTCTCATATTCTATGAATATAAAATTTGATTTCACAGAGAATTGGGTATCTCAGTAGGTAAATATGATATATAATATATAATTTGCCGCAGACTAAATAATTTGACAAAGGTGAGGTTCGACATTATCTCTGATATATCTCTCTCAAACAATTATCCACTATCCACAGAACAGTTGATAAATTGTGTTCATTACTGTTTAATTGTTGCCTACAAGCGAATAATCATAATTTTTAAAAAAATGTTTAAAAAACATAAAAACCAACTTCAATATACGCAATTCATTTATTTGGATGACATATTTCTCCAGTATTCTTATAAAAACCCAAGTACTGAACCGTTTGATAAAATTTATATGGGACCACCTGTGAAGTATAACTTACAAAACAAAAAAATAATCATCAAAATCAGTTCATAATTGGCGAAGTAATAGCTAAACATACAAAAAAAAAACATACAGAACCTCCTTTTTGGAAGTTGGTTAAAAATAAAATAGTCATAATATGCGATGTGTTCGTAAATATTTGCTAATGGACGTCTGTGACGTTCACGATAGGAAGTATTGTAAGGGGATCGACGCAAATGGCCAAGAACGCAAAATACCATTTGGCCTTTTGCTTATTTAAAAAAATATTTACGCGAATGGCCACATATGCGAAAGGCCAAAAACGCAAAAAACTATTTGTAAGTGCACGGCAACTGTTTCATTCTATTATTATTACATCACATTTTTCATACATTGTATATCTATCTATCATTGTGTATCTATCTATCTATTCAGCCTGTATCCACCCACTGCTGGGTATAGGCCTCCTCTTGTTCACACCATCCTTTCCGGTCCTCTGCGAGTCTCATCCACTGACATCCGACATAAAAAATCGTTTATTCCCAGTAGTACGGTTGCCAGTCCGGTTGACCGTACTACTGAGACTTTTAATTCCCAGTAGTACGTACTCAAATACACTTTGGTGGCGGGGAGACGCTGCCGCTGGATGCAAGCCGCTTCCAATCGGTCTTTTTGAAAACCCATGAGGGAAGCCTATGTCCAACAGTGGATTTCTTATGGCTGAGATGGTGATGACGACACTAACGTACGCATCTGTTAAATCTTTCGAAAAAACATCCACTAACATCTATTTCATCTACCTACTAACATATATTTTTTATACCTTGCAATTTTACTCGTAAATAACACGAGCATACATTTCGTGCCAAATGAAGCGATTTAGTCGAAACAGCTCATACGGACAAATACCTAGATGGCTTTGATTCCGATTCGCAATTTATTCTATCTGTAATCGTGGGGGTGCGACTCTATTTGGCAGTATTCCACCCGGTTCCTTTTCCGTACCACCCTCTCAAATATAAAAGATAGAGCGCGCTGTAGGTTTATGGTTAATCAAGCTAGTTGGCGGAACGCCCATACATGCGCGTTTGATTTTGTAACTGAGCAAGCATTGGAATTAAACTATTTAAGTGTTTTTCGTACATATTAGTTAATAATGAGAATGACTAGTACCAATTGATTTATTCACTAAGCTATACCTACCTGATTTTAATTGGAATTTGCTATTTTGTGCGTTTAGCATTGTTGATTATAATTTTGTATATTATATCATCTTTAGTAACATTATAAAAGCAAAAAAACTTATATGACACATCAGGTACGACTTCTCAAACGGCTGAACTGATCCTGGATGAACCTAGGGTTATGTAGATCGGTAATCAATAAAACTGAGCAACAAAATTTTAATTTTGTCACGCCACACGGAATTGACTTATATTTTTACTTGAATGAGTGGCTGTTAGAGAAAATAAATGATTTCTAAAAATCTATTGGCCAATAATTGTCTGGTAATAACCTCATGTTTTCATAGGTTTCTTTCATATTAGCAACATGGACCAGAGGTTACGGTTATCAACACACAACAACAAAATCTGAGGCCAATGAGTCTAGTAAAAATAAGATTTTTGACAACATAAAAGACAATTAAGTATATTGTTATTTAAATGAATGTACTGGTGTTTTGAAATACATTTGACACAATTTCATAATGATTTTATAAAAACTAATTTTGTTGCCTTTACACGCTCAAACGGCTGAACCGATCGTTATGAAAATTAGTATAGAGATAGCTTTGGACCTGGAGACGGACATAAGCTACTTATCATCATCGTAATCATCACCGTTTTTCATAACTACGCTAGTGAAACCGCGGATTGCAGCTAGTCTATAAATCGGGGATTATTGTTGATACTTATGATTTTTAGTTATTTTATTATCATAATTTCAAAGAATCCCCCCAGTTTCATATACTGTGATCTGCTCCATACAAACGGATTTATTTTTACTAGACTAAGGGAGCTAAAATAGTATTAGCTATCAGAGTTCGTGTGGCATGACTACTGTTTATCAGTGTAATCTAACTGGTAGTTCTGAATAGTTCATTCATTATTCGTGGCGATGTTTTTTTTTGTTTTTTTTTTCTATCAGTTCTGAACAGTTGAAGGTGCTTTCGTAGTAACTTTAGTGTATAAGACGAAATATAAAATCTCTATGCATCATCATCATCATCTCAACAACAAAAACCACTGCTAAACATAAGATGAATAAATTTAATGAAAGCGACTTGCATCCAGCGTCTTTCTACTTGTTGTATGAAGTCGTCTGTCAGTCATTACCATTTTTTATTATAACAATATTGTCTTCATATAGTATTGTAGGTTTTGTTTCTAATAGTTCAGTTCAATACCACAAAAGATATCTTTAATGCAGAGCTATACTTGGTATTTCCGAAATATTTACATTAGAAATGCCAATAACAGCGATCGGTATCGGAGACTTCGCTATTGTGCTCGCGTCTAACAAATCTTCCTGGTTCATAACACTACAATGGACATTTGGATTGAATTTCACATCTATTCATTCGAAACCAAGTGGATATCCGCATACAGGTATAATTGCGTCGTGTCTTACTATTATCATAAAACAAACAAGTAAGTATCTATATTACGAGAGAATTAAAATTACGTTACTCGTGATATGGTGTTAAGTGTACGTTTATCCAAGAAAGTATGCACAAAGCTACTGTATAATTTTTTTAAATCAACGTTCGTTAGAATATTTCTTGTAAAATTACTTAAATGTTACGAAAAACCGCATTTTTGTGAGAAAAAATTTAGTGTATTGTTTTTCGTCTTTAATATCATTATCATCTCGGCCATAAGAAGCCCAGTGTTCGCTAATTTGGACCTGCCTAGTCGGACCGTACAAATATACACGTCAAACATACAACCCTATTTTTCACGGGAGTTAAAAATTCAAAGCAATGTGATGGTCGGCCTAACTCAGATTAACCGGTAATTGGAGGGATAGGAATGCAATAGTTTGTTTTACCTTTTCAAACATTGGCAGGAAGGGATAAACTTTTTCGCTGTATCCGCTATCAAAATATCCGATTCACATAGAGATAGTGAGATTTACGGATGGTGGCGCCAGCATTGGAATTGACAATTTGTTTTATCCTGTTTGATTCATAAGGATGGTTTATGTATGCTTTGAAATTTCAAGAAGAATTTATTAAATGTTTGTGTAGATTTGTATAGTCATCAAATTGATTTTGGTGGTAAAATAAATAAAAAATAAACATGTGTTGATGTAAGAACCTTGCTGGTCAATGTAAGTTGTTTATCTAGTCCAATGTAACCAATATCTTCCAGCCGATATGCACGAATATCAAATTCATTCACTTCGTAATCATGTTTTTTTTTAAGTTTGAATAAAATAGTTTTTTTTTAATTTATGTTAGATAGATCTAAGATTGACCACCAACTCGCCTGATGTTAAGTGATCGTGTAGTCAAGGATGGAGCTCGTTGTTCTAAGAAATATCTATTCACTCTAGCCTTGAAGATTCTAATATTTTAGCCAAATTGTTTGATTGTTGATTGTAAAATGTCATACGTATAAATAAAACTATCATTGTGAATCTATCTGACAAAATATAATAAGTAAATGAACTTCAACTTTAAGACAACCGGGTTTTTTTTTTTTTATTAATAGATATCAACAAATAAACTCTGTCAGATCTGTTGTTGTTTCTTTTAGTACCATTGTCAATTATGTTCAACAAAATTAATATTATTCAAACTATTTAAAGTACTAAAAAAATATAATGAACGCAGATAAAGATAATTTAAATACTTAAAGCCGGTTACATTCGCCACGTATCTATATGATAGGTAAAGTATCGATACATGTGGTCTTACATAAAGAGCCAGCTCAAATTCCAGGGGCCCAATTCAGTTATTCAAGACCGCTCCATAGCCGAACCATATGTGAAGCGTTCCCCGTCGCCCGCCATAGTTTTTTTGATTCAGTCACTTTTATGTCATACAATTGACACATTAGATGAAACGTAACAAGTCCTTCGCTCGTTACAAAATCAAAAAAAGCTAGCAGCCGACAGGAAATGCTTCGCACAAGGTTCAGTTACGGATCGGTTTTGAATAACTGAATTTCCCCCCTGGGCAGCAGTGTAGGTTTTAGTTTAGGTTATATACAGTGCCTATTTTATATTATTATTAACATAAATTATTTTTTACACAACAATATTCTTAATGCATGCTGTGTTTACAACTAGAAGGGCGTATACATTTATAGTATGTTTCTATTTAAATATCATTTATGTTTCTATTGTATAGGTTCAGTTTTGTAAACCAATTAAAAAAAAAAAAAAAGTAGGAAGTAATTTTTTTTTATCGCGTCGATCAGGCGCAGATAAATTAAGTACCTAATATGTAGTTTTAAGTGTAAATAATTTGACTACTTTAATTGGTAACAAAGAATATAGAGATCATTTTTAAGATATTGTGCATTATTTATATTAGCAGAACAAATAGTAAAAAAAAGTGTTAAGGGCTAATTATAGTATATACCTAATAAGTGTATACAATAGTATACATTTTACTATGGAAATAAACGTGGTTTTCACACATTTTTAAATAAAAACTACGGGTCACTCACGTCTGTTTTGAGCCGAAATATCCGACTATAGTTTCAACCGCATTCGGCGGTCTTTTTCAAAGGAGCAGCACACACGTCACTCTCGGTCGGTGACGCGCCTAGCACTGAGATATGATATATGAGTCGGATATTTCGGCTCAAAACAGACGTGAGTGACCCGTAGTTTTTATTTAAAAATAGTATACATAGTACATACTAATAGTATCCAAATCAATAAAATTAAATAATTGTTACTGTAATAGAATAAGAACAATGCAAATAAAAAATGAAAAAATAAAGAATAAAAAAGATGACCCCAACCATGACTAAAAAAGAATAGCCTGAACTGAATACATCTTAATCATTTATAATATATTTATTTTTTGACCCCTGACAAGCATATTTTTTTTTGTATATTGGTCAATTTAACTAAAAACTTAACTGTGTTAATCTGTAAAATCGCAAGATGATGCAATAGTGTTTGTTGTATAACGTCTCCGACCTGTGTTAGAGGAGATACTGACAAACAAATATATATCTAATATAATATGTAGTTTGCGTGATTACGCATCGGCGTTCGCCGTCCGCACACATAAATATAGCGAGAACCTTCATTATATAAGCTCTAGCTTATAAAAATCATATTAGGAAAACAGCAATGTCTATTCTAACTTACACACATCTACCGTACACAAAACAAATATGAATATGTATAATTTGATACAAGCATACCCATTACCCATGTCATGTTGATGGCACAGCAAGCCCCAAGGAGCTAAAATGGCGTTCAGTACAACAGAAACGTTCCCCTATCTAATCTACTGTGGTATCGTGTCTCGCGTAAAAGACGTTACATTACGATTCCGAGTCGGTTACAACGGGAAAATCTCACAGTCACGAGTTTCGCAGGAAATTAAAGTTGCGGATTGAAATCCGCGAGCCGCAGCCGCAACTTTCATTACACAATTTAAAACTTGAAGAGAAACCAAAATACTTTTTAACGGTTGGTCATTTACAAAAATGCATACTTAGATAATGTTTACTTGAATACGAGTAAATGAAGAGGAAAGTTATAATTTTAGCAATCTATATGTATACTACCATACTATATCATAATGTCTTCTAAACCTCACGTGAAAAGTAGAGTGTTAATCAAATACAGTTTCAAACAGAGAAAGTCGCGTAACGCTAGCTCAAAGTTGAACCTACCATACGTGAATTCAGGGGGTACATTCACGTTTATAATTATAGTTTAAAAACTGAAGCAACCGACTTCTCATGGATGTCATTGTCAGAACTAGACCAAATTGAAATGGGAAGCACCAGCTTTCAAATAAAAAAAGAATTATCAAAATCGGTTCACCCAGTCAAAAGTTATGAGGTAACAAACATTAAAAAAAAACTAAAAAAATTACAGTCAAATTGAGAACTTCCTCCTTTTTTGAAATCGGTTGAAAATACTTTCATCAACGGCCACGTTACACGGCAATGTTCACGTCACAATATGGATTTCAAATTCTTTGAATTACTCACTCAAAAAAAAAACCTCATCATTAATTCATTCATTCGACTTTAAGAGCTTGGTTCTTGTCTGTGGAGTAATTTCCATGTCTGTCGCCCCTCTGCTAAGAATTTCACTTCTTTGTGCGACATGGCATTTGCTTTTCCCTTTATTTGACACAAAACACAATACAAAAATAGTATCACACGTCTCTAGTCTTCAGTAGCTATCCCATGTTATCAACCGACTTCCAAAAAGAAGGAGGTTCTCAATTCGACTGTTTTTTTGTAGTTTAGCGTTTAGCGATTAGTCCGCCAATTATGAATTGTTATTGATGATACTTTTTTCTTTGGTAGGTATTCAGAAGTAGTTTTATATAAATTTTATCAAAATAGGTTCAGTACTTTGGATTTATAACAAAAGAAATAAAAAAAAAAACATCTAAGTAAACGAATTGCGTATTTGAAGTTGTTGTTTTCAGCTTTTTAAGCTACTTATATAATTATCTTATTTTCATGATTGTACTCGTACTGTATTAGGTCCTAGTTTTTTGATTTCTCTGCAATCACGTCACACGGTACGTCACATGTTTGATATTGTCATGCATCAATCGACATTATCTACACAATACACATGTATTAGGCTATATGATGTCATAAAAAGTTCAATATGGCGAATCTTCGCTATCATCATTTGTACATTTCGATAAGTGTGCCTAATCATATTTTATCTACTTCATGTAAGTCAGTCGTTTATTGGCCAATAGTATACAGCACCCAGATAATTTTTTTTTATCTGACCGAGCCCTAATCGTGCCAGAGCGGCTTCCAGTTTCATAAGAGAATCATTAGATCTTGACTCCATAAAAAAATTACAGTTTACCTACATAAAAACTGAAAAATAAAAACGACTTCAAAATACGCAATTCGTTAACTTGGGTGACATTTTCCCAGTTATTTTGTTATAAAAACCAAAGTACTGAACCAATTTTGATCAAATTTATTTGGGACCACCTCTGACGTATATTACCTACCAAACAAAAAACTATCATAAAAATCAATTTACAGTTGGCAGTAATCGGCGAACAAACATAAAAAACAGTTGAATTGAGAACTTACTACTTTTTTAAGTCAGTTAAAAATTGCTTCCAGTTTTACGAATTTCCCAGACAAAATTCCACTTTTTTCCTAAAATCATTGTTCTGACTACTTATATCGAATGCTTGAATTAAACTCTCCGAGTGGGGCGATGCCAACCTAGTCAAATTCAATGCTGCTAAAACGCAGGCGTACCTATTCTCTGCAAAAAGGAGCCCATTCCAGCTGGCTCCTACTTTCCGAGATGTTTCGATACCGATTAAGAACCATCTCGAGCTCTTAGGCGTAACTTTGACCTCCACCCCTAACTTTGGCTCCTATATTGAGTCTAAGGCTCAATTAGCTGCCAAAAAGCTGGGTATCCTTTCGAAGGTGCGTCGGTACTTCACGCCGGAACAGTTGCTTACGCTATACAAAGTTCGGTCGTGCATGGAGTACTGTTCGCACCTTTGGGACGGATCTGCTAAGTACCAGCTCGAGGCGTTAGAGATCATTGAGAGGCGTGCTAAGAGGCTCATTTATGACGATTCCCTTGTCCGGACTAAACTTCAAAGTCTGGAGCATCGTCGCAAAGTAGCTAGCTTGTCGGTTTTTTATCGTATGCATTTCGGTGAGTGTGCGTCTGCTTTCCATGATCTCATTCCCCCATGCCCATTTTTCTATCGGACTGCAAGAAGCACGAAAAAGCGACATCGTTATATGGTTGATATTCCGAAAACACGTACGAAACGCTTTGGCTCCACTTTCATTGTACGTACCGCCAAACTGTGGAATGCGCTACCTGAATGGGTCTCTCCGGCTGGATATACCTAATCTTCAAATCGCGCGTGAATAGGTTTCTTCTAGGCAAGCGCGCTCCATCGTAAACCGTAACTGTCGCTTAACACCAAGTGAGTTGACGGTCAAGCGCAAGCCTATTTTTGAATAAAAAAATAAATAATAAAAAGATTAAGTTTTTCGACCGAGTTTTTAAGTAATTAAAAAAAGTTTTGTGGTTCTTGTAGGCGGTTCTTTGCAACGAGCATATTATTATAAAATCACTGAGTGGAGGTATTACACACGTAGGAGAGAGATTTGTTTATTATATATTTTAAAATGTTGTGATGCGCGAGAGAGATAGATGCGTGCTTTAAGCCCATAACTTTAACAGGACTGATCATTGTTAAAAACAGTAATTTATTTGCAATATTGTAGTCGATATCCAAAAATTAGTCCATACGAAATGGATTATTCATCACCGCCGGCACTCAATGTTATTTCGTATTGTGGGACAACAATAACGGATATTTCAAATAACACATTAATCACACAGAGGAACATTACAAATTTGTCAGTTGATGTACAGCGGAATAATGATGCAGTATCCAAACTCAATTAATTTTCACCAAAAATTTTGCTTCACACAAAAGTCTGTCCTGTATCTGAGATCTGTGACCGCAATATTATTTAAAAAAATATTCAGCTTCGAAATGTGGGTTATAGTTATAAGGAGGTAGGTAGGTAAAAGAGTCACATCTTCATTTTTAACGACATCTTGCACAACATCGGTTAAACCGTTTAGACTACAGATGGTATGTAAATAAGGGATAAAATGTAATTCACGAGTATCCTTAAAGCCTGGGTACCTACTCATGCTATTGTTCACATGGGAAGCAAAATTTATGAAATCAATATGATTTATTTAATTATTCATAATGACACCGGAAAAATATGACAAATCAGTTAATCAGCAAACAAAAAAATAAATTAAAAATAATAAATGTGTTTTATGTAATAACAATTTGCACATTTAGAACCGGCAAGATGTTTAGGCTACCGGATGGAATGCAGTCATATCCATTTATACACAAAACATACTGTTCTTTCGTAATAATAGGGTAAAAACGACACCTTCCATGTGCCTAAATATTATATTTAACTCTTTATGTGAATGTATGTTTTTCACGTTTTGTTGTGAAGCTAATCTCTGTCTAAACATTTTACTAACCCGGGATGAGGGGCTCTGGCAGTGCGTAATAATAAATGAACCTACCTATAATACATCAGGGCTCGAAATTAGGTCCAGGGTCAACGGGGTTTGGGCATCATTTTATATTTTAAGGATAACCTACCGCGTTTTACCATTTGGTTTTGCTGGAGAATAGATTAAATAAATAATAAATATAAGCAAGCTTCTATTACACACGGTTTTCTAAAATCAATAATCAAATTTGAATTTTGCTCTTCATCATACTAAATAATGTACTCAGCTCGAAGTAAGCAATTTGTTTCCACCTTCCTAATGCAAATCTCTTGGAAATGGATTGCCTTACAAAGTATTTATTTCCTAAGAAGGAACTAAAATCCTGTATTAACCTGGGCGTCTTCAAGTTTAACAGTGAATTGGTACCATGTAGATATATGTGATTTATCTTCGGCCATATGTCGCTTTCTAGGAAGCGAGCTAATGGTAAAACGTAGAGGTATTTTAACTTCTAACTATAATAATTAATTACTCAAAACTTTATACACTTACTTTTGCTTTTATAATCATCATCAACCAATGCTGAGTATAGAAGAGAAGACCTCTTGAGCCGCCATTCTTTCCGGTATTGTGCCAATCTCATCCACTGCTTTGTCGATGTCTGCCAGGTGTTCGCTAACCGTCTCGCGGCCACAATTTTCTGACTGCTTTAGTCCACCGTCCGTCTTCCCTCCTGACCAAATGTCCCGCCCACCTCCACTTGAGTCTTTTAATCCGCCTAACTACGTCTTCGTCCTTCGTTCGTCGTCAAATTTCTACGTTTGTTATACGTATAATAAGTAACTAATATTATAAAAGCGACATTAACTCTGTCAGTCTCTCTGTCTATTTGTTTTTTACGGCTAAATGGCTATACTAATAATTATTAAATTTGGAACAATGATTCTTTAGGACTTGGAAAAAGACATAGACTATATTGTTTCATGATTATCATCATCACTTCTCAGCAATACGCGGGTAAAACAACAGAATGCAGCTAGAAAAATTGAAAAAAGAAACAGTAAAAAAGTATCAGCTAGTTTGTTAATAGGGCTTCAAATGATGTGCTACTAGTTTCGTGTGCTTAAGTAGTTGATATACATAAATTATGAAAATATGAATATTTGTGAAGGTTTTTATAAGTACCAGTGATATGTACATATTTTTTTGACGTGTTGAAAAACTGCTCAACTTGTTTGTAATGGAAACAAACAATTAAAACCTTTGTTGAACAGCTAGTGAAATCGTCTCCTAAGTTTGCAGTTTCCGTTGCTTGTAAATAAATAACACAATACTCTCAAACTAATGTAGATATCTTACAATATTGGAAGCACATTGTACTGCTCTATGCACTGAACAAGCTAATTTGCATTTTCCCCGGTTGTGCAACGTTTGACAGCTCGCAATATACACCGACGTCGGTTTCAATTGTGAATCGCTAGCGTGAAATAGCATCTCTCGTCTCTTCAATTCTTGTCTATTTTGGATTCGAGATGGATCGTGGATATGGTGAAGATGAATGATAAGTTATATGGAATCATTATAAATTTTATACATATCGGAAATGTACATTTCTCCAAATGTTGAAAATATTTTTTGTATTAATGGTTTTTCAGAAACTGGTCAAATGAGATTTTTACTTGAAAAACAAAAGTCGTGTACTCCACGCCGCAACCTATCAAAGTTGAAATTATTTAGTTACTTATGAAATATCTGTGGTCCGAAATTTTTACCATGTGCTGATGGAAAATGGATGAAGTATGAAGATGATAATTATATGTAATTTATATCCTTTTCCTGAGGGTCAGCTATCTCACCAAATCTTGTGATGATCAGTTACATCGTGAAAATTACCAATGTTGGTATTTTAAGCTGTATTTTTGTTGTGAGATCTTGCTTATTGCTAAATACGATTCTAGGTCATAAGTTATATTTTGATATTGATTTATTTGCACTTAAGTAGGCATTTATTTTTTGACTAACTTAGCTTTTTTGATTAACATCATATTTAAATGAATCCCTCCGGCGTTCCTAAGAAAAGGAATTTGAATAAATAAACAAGGAAGTAGTTATATAATTGTGTTTCTTGCTTTTGTTTTTGAAGTATCTACGTGACCCCAAAAAAAAAAAAAGTAAAACATTCAAGTCATTAAGCGGTTTGTATAAATAATATAAAAGTACCTACCTATGGCAGTTTAACAAACTTAGTAATTTCTCCACCAAAAATAGCTAAATCAACAAAATTGTTTGAAACTGTTTCATATTCATTTATTAAGTCCTCCAAATTCAAAGTTGAAGTTCAGCAGACTACTTCATGCTAAAATATGGTTGGCAATCCGCTTCGCCTTGTAAACAGGATCATTTGCATAAACAAACGATCAGCGCAACAAAATGTGTTGAGATGAAAACTCATCATATTTTTCTTGTGTCTTTGCCAAGACTTTCAGGCGTGACTGTCTTTACTAGTAATAAAATGTGATGGGAGTGCAATAAGTTCACTGTCATTAATTTTATATATACTAGGTAGATAAAAAAATATTAAGAAAAAATATAATAAAAATTCAAGGACGTTATGAACTTTATTTTTAACAAATTGAAGATAATTAAGTACTTAATAAGAATACTCAGAGCTTTAGTACAATTTGCTGTAAGTATATTTAAGGTACTAAAATTGTTTTTCTTTTGGAAAAAAAAATTGATAGAAAAATATAATAAATAATCCATGGTTATGAAATTATAAACACCACATTAAAATAAATTATCATGAAACAATAACATTAAATAATATACCTAAACGAAAATTGAATATTGTATTTTAAATGAGAGACGTGCTATTTCGATAATTTAATAGCGTTTGTTCATTAAATCAATTCTGCTCAAACTTGCATTAAAGTTTTGCTTTACTGCGGATAGTATTTCAAAGAGAAGACAAAATCAAAATATTATTCAGTTCACAAGTAAAGCAAATATTTTATTTGCTTTACTGAACTTTAGCTATATTTGTGAACTGAGTCGAAATTATTGACGTGACAACATCTAATAAATCGATGAACGCTGGCTGTACGAAAAAGGATGACTCATTGTTTGCATTTCATCAATGTTTTGTTATGACGTGTCCGTAAACCGACTTTACAGACAACCAATTTTTTTAGTTTAGTTTTATTGATAAAATAAGTCATATTGATATATGTATTGACATTGAATAATTTTATCATATTTTTTGCCACCATTATTTTCTATTCTATTTTATTTAGAAAAGACGAAGGTACGTGCGTAAGCTTTGAACCCCAGATTTATGCATCCTCCCAACTAGGTTGAAATTCCTCATAAATATTTCTTCATTGAGCTTTGTGCAATGCGCTGAAATGAAAAGCATACGTCAGGAGGTCCAATTAACGTCGGAACCTTTTGCCGGCGCGCGAACATTTTTACTAGTTAATTTACTTTAATGTGTCAATCAGCTGACACTCAAAACATAAATTAAGTGTACTATTATTACCATTAAATGCTTTATTAAACAATTTTGACTGCAATGAAAAAGTAAAAGACAGATGGATGATTTTACATGAGATTCAATACTAAATTAATCTTGTGTTTTTGAAACATTGTAAGAGTTATTATTATACTTTTTATATCTACATTGTTAACCATCCTTAAACCTACTATTAAAGCTTATTTCCTTCACTTTTGACCCCCGACCAAAAAATAGGGGTGTTATAAAAGTTTTACGTGTGTATCTGTATATCTGTGTGCCTGTTTGTGGTATCGTAGCTCTCAAACGGATGGACCGATGTAAATCTAGTTTTTTTTTTTTGTTTGAAAGAGGATTTCATCGAGATTGTTCTTGACTACCTAATATGTTTCACCAAAATTTCAAAAAAAGGATCATGCTTTTCTTTTGACGGAGGTTTTCGAGTTTTCTAAATTTATACTATATTACAACTATACACTTTATGCATAGCTAATTTAACTTCTAATACTGTTTATTTTGTTATATTTACTTATTTATACGTTACATCTGCAATATTGTTAATAACTTCAGAATCATGTGTGTGTCGGAAGGTTGTTGCTGAAAATCAGCGCTGCTGATCGTTCGGCAGTATTATCGCTGACCACTTACCTTTTTTGATTTCTTTCTTTTTTCTTTCTATCTATATTAGTTTTAATGAAAATTGCGTGTGTAATTGGTATAGGAATATAATTATTGTAGGTTCATACCTCATTACCATTGAATCAAATAAACACGAAATTCACATGAAAAAGCGTCACCGTTTCATAATGGATATTCCCAAAACCCGAACGAAGCGCCTTAATTCCACTGCATTGATTACGCTTCCTGAGTGTGTCTTTCCCGATATATATAATTTGGGTGTCTTTAAATCGCGTCTTTATGACGCGTCGTCGTCAAACGAAACGTCGCTTAACATCAGGAGAGTTGGCGGTCAAGCGGAAACCTATTTCTATAAAAAAATAATAAGTATGTTAAAAAGTAATGCTAATTAAAAACAAATTATTTCTCCAAACACTGCAATGACAATGACACATTTAATCCACCTTTACTTAGCGTAAAACCAGGCTTCGTTTGTGCCGACATCCCAACTGTTACCCGATACTGGATTAGACCGTATCTACACGGCGCATGGAACAAACTTATGTGGTCTCCGCAAATCCATCATGTAATACCACCCATTCCAAATCCAACTCTATTATAACACTGCTAAAGTGTTATTTCAGTTTCGTGAGTGTCTATTGGATATAAGTAAACAATACCCAACTGAGACTGCTGCACAAGATAGTAGAATAAATCCGTTTCCAAAACATTAACATGTATTAGTGATATGAGAATGTTCTCTATAAACTTATAGAATGATATTCTGAAGATATTTAATTCAATTTTTTCATTCACAACATTAATTTTCTTCATGAACGATTTTCAAACGAATCGATCGACAAAAATCTCATGATTTATCTTTTGTATGAATGAAAAAAAAAAATATACAGTCGAATAGAGAACCTCTTTCTTTTTGGAAGTCGGTTAAAAAATGCTCTTAATACTAAGCTCGAGTTAATAATATGTAGTAACCAGTTTTTTTTTTTTAATTCTTTAAATCTGGAATAAAAACAGTTTTTTTTTTATTTAGATATAAGTTTGCGCTTGACCGTCAACTCGCCTGATATTAAGCGACGTTGAGGTCTACGATGGAGCGCGCTTGCCTAGAAGAAACCAGTTAATTGACCAGCATCAATCAGGACATTATTGAAAAAATCATACGATTGGAGATAACAAATCAACTCAATAACTGGCCGAAATTGATAAAATATAATTTGATAAACAGTAAAAACAAAGTAATTAACTACTTTTAACTCTTTCTAATCCGAACAGCTAGAGTAGAACAAATTGCCGGCTTCTTTCTTTCCAGAGAGTTACATCTTTTCAAGGTCAGGGTAAATAGGCATCTTCTAAGTCTGCGGGCTTTATCTCCAACCACATCGTTTGCTTTCCAACGGGCGATTTTATGATCAAACACGGACTTGTTTGCGTTAAAAAATTAATAAATATATAATAAAGAGTAAATAAAAGAAATATTTTTAAATATTTCCGAATCTGTTTATAAACGTTATGAGTTATGCGGTAACAAGTATAAAAAAGAAACCGAAGAATAACCGAATTGAGAACCTTCTTTTTTGATGTCGGTGAAAACCAGATGAGGTACGCGAGCGGGCAGGTAGAAACACGTAAAAGCACTAAATTGTCAAACTTCACTTGGTCGACACAAAAAATAAAATAATGATCTTACTTTCCCCGTGATAATAACAAAAGCACCCATATGAAAAACTGTTAATACCTATATTAGTTTAGTACAAGACTGAAAAATCTAGGAAAACTTTCTCAGCAATTAAATTTCACGTAATTATATAAGCAGCGGCTTCACAAGTACATAATAATAATTAATTATTTTAAATGGCACAAACACAAAGCATTGTACAATTTCAAGACAATTCCTCTTGTTTATAAATGCTATCATTTCATATTAATACAACCTCAAACCGCAAGTTCCAGCAATAATAAAACCATCCTTACACCACTGAAATGGAACTCAGAATGGTAGAAACATTTGTAAACAGCAATATATTTGTTATCTTACAATTAGCACGCTAGGGCTAAATATGTACTTAGTAAGACTACGAATCTCATTATTCCTACCTTCTTCATCATTTTTTCCAAGTACGGACGCGGGGTGGAATCTTCGACGCAGCCTCTTGCGTCTTACCCTCTGTACGCTACCTTTTCCAGCAATATAGTTCAGAAATAAACGAATAATTTAATATTACCACCTAACTACTTAGTACCGCTGCGAGCAGTAGATTTCTCTCACCAGTTTTAAAAAAAATCCCCGACAGTATTGGGATTACTCGCAGTTTGGGAAATTGCCCACACCTTTGCGACAGGGCAGACATTAAAATAACAATATATAGATCTCAAAAACCTCCGACAAAAAAATGGCTGAGCCGATTTTGATGAAACATAGCTAAGAACTCTCTCGATAAAATCTTCATTCTAAAAAATCGGTTCATCCGTTTGAGAGCTACGGTCCTACAGTTACACAGATATATAGATACACACGTCAAACTTAAAACCCCTCCTTTTTGGGTCGGGGCTTAATAATGATTCACTTTATCGGTTTCGTACTTCACAAAACACACCTGAATTTGCGTATACTTATTTGGTAAACTAGGCTGGAAAGTTGAAGTTAAAGAGCGCCTGTCAGAGTGAATCAGAGAGAGTAAGTCAAGAAGGCACGAGACAAAATAACAACATCCAGTCGATTAGAACATTTTTAGCGAGGAAAAAGTTTTGTTCACAAATTTTTTGTGACAGAAAAATCTGTTGAGCATTTTGTGGAAATCTAGAAATCACGTATGCGTTCATGTGCAAGTGTATATTTTACAATTACGTGGATGAAAATTACTTCGTACAAAGTTTTTTCATATATAGGTACTTAAATTTTTTTCAATTAGCTTGGCACAACTCGTATAATATTTTTGACACATTAAGTAGCAATTTTTTTTTTGTGTAAAACGCTGATTTTATTACTGATAAGACAACACTCCCAAGTTTATCGAAACTTTTGTAAAGATAGATAACCATTGTTGCAACATCACATCAAACTTAAAAACAACAAACTAAAACAATTATAATATGTCAAACTTAACTAAGATCGGTACAGTCGTAAAAATATTGGTAGCCTATGTGACAACAGTTTTATGGAACTAACGAAAATTACCATGTATTATAAGTTCTATAGAACAAATGAGAGAAATTTCGTTTTAATAGTTCTACCATAGAACTAAAGGGAAAAATAAAATTCAACAGTTCTATGACGTCACAGTTTTATAGAACTAATGGGAGTTACTGGTAGCAAATAAACTGAGAGACAGTTTTATTTTCACTCCTTCTTACTGCTTTTATCCGGTCAGTTGCAATAATTCAGGTCACACCGACGCCACTTCGCCGCCCAGTTCCCGCTGCGTGTCTTAACCAATCCGCCTAATTTTATCGTCCTGTTTCCTACACGCATTCGTACCAATAACAATATCTCTGGTACGAAAGCTGGCTGGTGACATTATTGCTACAGTATCCGGAAGTTAATTGCTTGTTCCTTGTCAGAGGCCGGATTGCGGATGATTTAGGAGCCCTTCCTCTCATGTCACGGACAGCGTTCAGCTTATTAAAGTTAAGCTAATGGCTACGACTTGCTAATTGACTTACTACGAATTCATGGTTGGAATGTTTTGAACCGGACATTGTACTGGCGGGAGAAATGTTTACTCTGAGGGTCTATTGCGTGATTTATTATATTGTTTTGTATACCTACTTGATCGAGTTGCTGCATGAGTACGACAGATAACTATATTTTTAACCGACTTCAAGAAGGAAGAGGATCTCAATATTGTTGTATTTTATTTATTTATTTTCAAATCGATCCGTCATTTATAATTAGATTAGAAAAAATACTTTTTAATCGACTTCAAAAAAGTAGGTTATCAATTAAATTATATTATTTATATTTGTTACCGCATAACACCGTCAATTAATATAAACCAATTTGGAAATACTTTTATTTTATTTAAACGAAACTTTCAGATTGGTCTAATGCAACTTTCATGAAAATGGTTTTAGTAGTTTGGTTTTCAAGACAAAATAACTGGAAAAAACATAATTATCTAAGTGAACAGATTGCGTGTTTTGAAGTCGTCTGTTTTTTTTTTTTTAACTTTAATAATTAAGTATTGAGTCATTTTAAGCTGTTGTCACTGTGGACTTTAAAACATAATAATCTATTATCATAATCTGGTATCTAATTGATACCAGATTATGATAATTAAGAATTTAAAGATGGTGTTCTGTGAAAATGTCGTCCAATATTTATTTATTTATTAAAATACAAATAGAAATATAAATACAAAAAATTAATATTAACAGTAATAAATAGATAGAAACAGTTTCTTACTTTTGAAAAGTTATAAAAATCTTTTTTTAATAATATTTAAAGAAATTATAGTAAAAGAATTTCCATATTTTTTTGTCATAACATCTAAAGTATCCTAATTTCAAATCAGTGTCACAAAAAAGTTTGAAAACTGAAAAACTGACCTTGAACTGCAAGTAACAAATTATTAAAAATTATGGGATCACCAGATTTACTCCTTACAAAAAACATTATAATCAGTTCCCACCTGACGTGGATCATAATGACGAAAATACTGCCGAATTGGGAGTCTGTTTTTTTTCTGATTTCGTTAAAACCAAGAGAAAAATAATGAAAATCTGTCCAAGAATTGTTAAAAAAAAAGATGCCCGTCCAATTTTTTCCAGTTAAATATCAAACTCTTGTAATCCAAGCGGCTGCTGACTCTTATGTACAATCCTCGTAGGTCGCTGGCTGGTCGGTGCAATAGAAGCTCTCCTGTTAGTTATAGGCACTATATCCTCCATTTTCGTACCAGGCATTATCGAGAATCGTCTGCAAGCGATGGAAAATTAATTCACTTAATATTATCGTTACTTGTAAATTAAAATTACAAAATAGGATCAAAATAAATCAATTATTTTATTTAAAAATCAATAAGAAACGTAAAATAACTGAAAAATAATACAGCTAACAACGTTAGATAACGTTGTTATCTGTTGGGGTCTCGGGGCCATCTAGGCCACCATCGGGGCCATCTAGGCCATCTATCACAAATGTTCAAATTTTTCTATATGTAGTCAGTTTTTACAGGATTTATAAAATAATAAACTTCAGTTATTATGACCCACAGTTCGAAATCATATAGAAACTGTAAATTTTTTTAGGTCCCAAAAGTTACACGAGACAATGTTTACTTCTGGAGTAAACATAGTATCATGGAACTCGATACCATTGAATACATTTCAGTGAGTGTGCATCTGATCTGTATCACCTGATCCCCTATTGCACTTCTTACCTCGACCGTTGTCCTGTTCCTCGATCTCGGACGATATTTAAACAAAAAAGATATGAAGGCGAAAACGATATAAAAAAACTTAGAAACAATAATTTAAAAAAGGTTATACTGACTTGGCTTAACAAATTTGACTATGATGGTACTGAAGATTTGTTAAACGCTCTGTATGTTACGTAGTGGAACATACAGAGTTCATAATTGTTTTAAAAATAAAAACATTAAATTGACCTAATTATTATTATTACTAGGATTATTTTTGCTTTATTTTATATATTTTTCCCTCCTTTTTTGTTATAAAATGTTCCTATGATGTGCTATACATATTACCAGTATTACCTGTAAGGTCTACCGCACTTGTTGCGTTATATAAGTCCCTATTTTTGGAAAGGCCATTGGTTTCGAAACACAGTTTATACTAGTTCGAAGCCAATGGGTCCACATTTAGTATGTATTTGTTTTTTTTTAATCAAATAAACGCGTTTGTATTTGTTGATATGGATATTCCAAAAACACGAGCGAAAGGCTTTAATTCCCCTTTCATGGTGTGGTCTACCAAATTGTGGAATACGCTTCCTGAATGGATCTTTCCCAATAAATATGATTTGAGTGAGTCGTTTTTTTCTAGAAAGCGTGCTTTGTAGACCGGAATATTTCTTAACATCAGGTGAGTTAGCAATGAAGCGCAAGCCTTATTACTGATAAAAAAAAGTTTTACCTAAGTCTAAAAAAAAATTTGATTCAATAACGTGGCGAAATCGTAAATCGTTGTGAAAGATGCAGCACTGCTATGTCAGTTCGCAAAATCACATTGTTAATTTTTGCGGAGAGCAAAGCTCGATATAACGAAGCAATGAGAAGATATGTTTTTTTTTTTTTTAACACGAATAAGTCCGCGTTTGACCACCAACTCGCCTGTTGGAAAACGAAGATGTGGTCGAAAATTAAACACGCAGACTTAGAAGATACCTATTCCCTCTGACCTTGAAAAGACCAATGTTGTAATTCTCAGGAAACAAAGAAGCCGACAATTTGTTCCACTCTTTCGCTGTACCGATAAGAAACGTAGAATTGAATTAAATGTTAATCCATAACGCATATTCTAATAATAACTTTTATTCAAATTAGTTCCCATGCTTGTCTCAATTATCACTTACTCAGAGAGTCTTAAACTTTATTTTTGTAAGTGACAATTTTTTTTTTAATGTATAACTAAATAACATATTTAATCAATGCAATAGACAAGATTGATAAGTATAGATTATTGCACTACATCGATGATCCCTTCCTGGGTAATATAATTAATGGGTTAGCAACCACAATAATAATTGAAAACCATTATAGGTGACTGACCAACACCGGTGTTGGAAATGAAGTGTGTAAATTAAATTATAATTTATCAGTATAAGTGGTATTTTGATAAACAATCGTTTTGTTGTGGTTTTTAACAGGTGAACAAACACAATTTATAGCAGCATGGATAATAGAGAATAATAAGTTTGCTTAGATTTTTGTTTAGGACATAGATCTATGTTTGACCACCAACTCACCTGATGGTAAACGGCATAGTGGCCTAGGATGACATACATCGATCTGAAATATTATATCTATTCACACTTTATATGAGTATGTAACTTATGCAACAATATAAATTTTACATATATTTTAGTGTAATAATTTGCCTATACGGGTACTTCGGCGTTTCGCACCGCAAGTGATTCGAACCGCGGTCCGAATCACCCAAGAGCTCTTTTTGAATAGGTCCTTTCGCACCGCGGTGCGAAACGACCAATATCATTTTGGAATAGTACTGTCTATTGATACTACTACTGTCAGCTACTTAGGGTATACATTATTTTAACAATCTAAATATTACTATGGATTGAACTAAAAAATATAATTACACATATACATAAATAAAACAAAACTAACTAACTTCACACAACTATAATGAAATAAAAATAACCTATATCACTTAATAAATAAACTAAAGGAAACTAAAAATAATAATAATAAACTAAATATGCAAACAAATATGTATATTAACATCGCACCTATATTTGCCTATTAACATTTATAATAACTACGCCAAATAATTAATTAAAAAATAATAAAACAATTTGAAAAAATCTTGCAAACAAACGAGATGCTACAAATGTTTTCTTTATTTTAAACTTATGTAACACATAGTGCGGAACCACTAAAATACACAAGCAACAACAATTTCCACTAAGATTTCAAGTTGTAACATTACCTGGCAGCGGGTATAACCGACATTTTCCTGAAGAGGTGCTCAGCCTTGGAGCGAAGGTCGTTGTCTTGCATGAGCCCGAGCATGGCCTTCTCGCGTTTCTCGATGGGTGCTTCTGCGGCCGCCACTTCACCCTCCAGGGAGACGTTGACGCACTAACGGGAATTCGAGATAAATGAGGGCATGAGAATGGAATGCTTAATTTAGATAGTATGTAGTGTATTTTTTTAGTATATTGGAAATAAAAGTGTTACTATGAGATTAATTCTAATGAAACAGTTGATTATGAAAGCTAATTTGGTCATTTGATGCAGGGACCTTAGCTTGAATTTGTTCGTATTATTTAAGTTGCTAAATATTAGAATTTCCCGTATGAAAATGCCATTTTGCAAAATCTTTCACTGGGTCTCAATTACGTCTAATCACCACAAATAAATAAAATAAAATAACGGGTTGCACAGTTGCACTCTGGGAGTGCCGGCAGAAGTGAGTACTAAAAAATAAAATAGCAACAAGACTCACTCGTGAAGGATTTGACCAAAGATATTGTGTTTTACAAACAACCCTGTCATAGCTGTACGCGAAGAGTTAGCGTGTTTTAAGAGTGTAAAGCACCAACTAGTACGTTGTTATAGAACTACTTTACTTTATTTACTTTATTATATGAAGTGTTCGTACAATAAAGTTAGTTCTATAACAACGTACTAGATGGTGTTGTACACTCTTAAAACACGCTAACGCTTCGTGTACGGCGCTTGTACATAAAATTGAAAATGTATGTACAAGCGCCGTACTTGTACTTGTACCGTGCTTGTACATACAAATGAACTTTAAATGCATAACGTTAGAATAGGACTATAATCCGTCCGTATTACGAATTTTCGATCAAGTCACGTGTCACCTGACGCGAGTTTAATTTTTTTTACCCATCCCAAAAATGCCCAACGCCGCTAAAGAAGTTTTCACTTCATAAATATTAAATCAAATCAAATATCGTTAATTCCAGTAGAACAAGATACAAACATCGCAAACTGGACTAATTATAGAACACAATCACAAATCGTACTGTAAGTTCTTATAAAGAAATAACCAACTGGAGCATGAACCTACAAGATTAACTTGATAATAATAAATAATTATTTTTAATACGAGGCAGCACACTTTTAAATCATAGCTTGTGGAATTCGGCTGAAAGCTTTTATCACCCTTTTCACAGCCCACACCCTTTTCGCAATCCATTTATTTTAAGATCATCAACTTGCATCAAAAGCGTCTAAATTAAATTATTGGTGCATTCTATTGAAACCTGTCCCCATTGAAATGGAATTCATTGAGTTAGTGAAAGGATTGATGGCCGTTGGGGGCGACACAATCGCTTTATTTTATTAATCAAATCCGTACGGCTGGTAGTGCGGTACAATTAAATGAGTGTAGCTTAAGATTGGGTGAATGTTAGAAGTAGGTACTTATGTACCTACTACAACAAGGGCAACAATTTAATAATTTCAAATAAGCATTCGTTCGTCACGCGTTAATTCGTCATACACATTCATTCGGCACGCGTTCATTCGTAATACGGAGTCGTATTCCCGAATTCCCTCCTACAAAAATTTACTAATGCCATTAACACAGTATTATAACAAGATATAGTTCGGTTATGCCCAACCTTTTTTAATTTTATTTTAAATATTCGACCGACTTAACCGACTTTCGAAAAGAACCTTCTCGTTTCGCAATTCGATTGTATGTTTTTTTTTGTATGTTTGTTCAGCGATTACTTCGCCATATGTATAATTCCTTAAGTATTGATTGTAATGATTCTTTTTTGTTTGGTAGGTCATCAGAGATGGTATCATATAAATGTTATCAAATTATGTTTAAATCCTTTACTGACAAACATCTTTATGAACCCCTCATAAAACTGTACAAGATCGTTTCATATGCCACATGACCATTAAAACCAGAGACTAAGAACATTTGGACGAATTGATAGTGTATTACTATATAAATAGACTAGCAATTCGTCAAAATTGTCTTTGAATCGTATCAGCGAGAGGCGAACGAGTAATGTTCACTTAGCAGCCTTGAGGCCCTGATTACCGTATCGAAAAATGAAGCTATGTCATTGTATCCATAAGACTTGGCTAAACTCGTGCCTTCAATCAGCACAGCCCGAGCTTCAGGCCTGTTGTTCTGAAGAAGGTGGCATCGGGCCAATAGGAAGGTGGCATTCAGGAGCCAGCTACGGTGTTCAGATTGACGGGCCTCTGAAAATAAAAGAAAGTTTTCTAACGAAATGAAGGGAAAATGTCTTGCGCTGCAATATAAGGTTTATTTATTTATTTTATTTTATTGAAATAGGTACAGTTACAGATACTTGGCTATATATTAGACAGTATATAAACTCAACTGGCAAAACATTGATACAACATTGATATTGATTGATTGCTGTTGATGATTACTATAGAATTTGACTAAGACTTGAGAGAATGTGTTGCTTATGTAGACGATGGGCTGACCCATGTCACTGAATGCCAATATTACATCTTACCCTCCAATACCTTCTTTCCCTCCCAACTAACTCTCTAATCACGGTCAAACATGGCGTCAAACGGCCGCATGGTCTTACATGCTCTGAATGTTATTGGTCATACCTATTGCTTATTTAGCTTATGATACTAAGTATAATGAAAGAATTCTAACGAATATAGTTAAACTAAAATCAGTTCACGCTTTCAGGGATTGTAAAGAAACACTGTACCTATATCTGCATACACGAACCATAAAACATTACACACTTTTAGACAGTCGTGTAATAACAAACCATACACTGTAGCTTCCGTAGCACAATATTAAAATCTCCCAACAATTAAACATAAAAGTCAGCCCAAACAAGCCCAAGCAAGCAAAATCATTCGATTAAAACCCACCGCACGAATTCAAAACTGGCTCGGAGGCGAAATGGCAACCAGCCAGGAAATATGACACGCCAGGCACAATTGGACATCCTCGAAATATTCCCCCTTCCTTTGTCCAGCTGCTTTTACAGTATTTTTAAATAAAATTTTGGCGCTGAGCGTGAATGTTTTAAAGGCTTTTGTGAGACTAATAGAGTTTTAGTTGTTCGAATTTTCGTTGAAAGTTAAAGAAAGTTGTGTATAAGTTTGGAAGGAGTTCAAATTCGTTCACAGTTGTCGGTCGTAGAGTTTTACTTTGTTTTTACTTTTTTTTAACAGACTGCTAAAAGAACATATACAATTTCGATATTGTAAATTATGAATGATGTTATTTGAAATAACTGGCCTAAAATGTGTCGAAATATACATAAAGTAGGGTTCCGTAGCAAAAAAAATCGAGACGAGTATTGCCACATATAGACCACTTTGCAAAAAGATCAGTGGCTTTTATGTTCACATCGTCTTATTTATTTGTTTTACATATTTATTACGATATGTCTGAAAGTTGTAATATCTATTACAATTTGCTTTGGAAGTTTTCAACTTGGGAACTGATTCTACTTTATAGTTTCTTAAACTATATCACTTGCCTTTGGAAATAAAAAAAATAAATACATTTAAACGAAGTCTAAAAGACTGGTTAATTAGTAAAACGCTTTAGTAACTATATCTCAGCATGTCGTAGAAAATTTGACATTATGATGAATAAGTTCCAAATTATAAAACCTTACCTTTACTTTGGAACACTTGAGCCACGTAGTTTAAGCTATGTGATGATGGTCACGAATATAAAATATAGGCTCTATCGGCCTTACCGAAAAACGTTACTTAACTTTAAGCAATGCTTAACATACTTTGTCTACTTTTCGCTGACACGTAATGACACTTGCGGAAAGAAGACAGAGAATTCAAGACGATGATTAAAGTTAAGTAATGTTTTTCGGTAAGGCCGTATACCTATCATTAGTGTCCATTGGTTCAGTCGTTTAATTGTTACTCTCGGTTTTATGATATAAATCTTCTTATCAGTAAAGTTTTCTGACCAATTCTGCTGCATTTCAAAACACTTTGAGCCACTTTCTTAGATAAGTATTAAAGTATACCTTTAAAATACTTTAAATAAAGCAACGCGCGCGTTTCATTGACTTTCTATCGGGGTAGATCGATGTTCGAGCCTTATAAACGATACCAGCTATTTAATAAATATATTAGACAATGAGGGCGCTACCATCACTATTTTAAAGAAAAACAAGAAGCAAAGTTTAGTTCGTTAGTTTGACCACATACACATGTAATTTCGTCTGTGCTGTACGGTTCATAGCTTTACAAATTACATGTACTTTATAATTATGGTAAAGGCAGTATAAACTCGTTCTATATTTATAGTAACCCGAGGAACATGTTAAAAGTAGACGAAAATGATCCCAAGTATTAACTTTGTTATTATAATATTGTTGTGTTATCTTTACAGTATATATATTAACATACTGTAAAGATCACACAACAACATTATAATAAATATAACTTAAAATTCCGGTTAGTGATATTTATTATTCTTCCGTAGTAAGGGTGCGAGAGCCTATGTATTTGTTTAAGTGTAGGACAGACAGACAAATGTCTGTCCTACACTTAAACGGCTGTATCTTTTGATCGTTAATAACACTTGTATAGTCTTAACATTGGCAAAACTGTAGGTTTTACTTTGATGTAATTAAACAAATACTAAAAACTAGTCAAGTGTGAAACAAGCTTGTGTAAATAATTTTTGAAAAATGTGAAATTATTTTGCGAGATTAAATTCTTTTTGTTGATTCCATAAAAAAACAAAGAAACGATAAATGAGAAGGGAACGTTTCGTTGCAATTGGTGTCATGTGACATAAAACCGACTAGTATTCAGCGTATTCCTGCTTCTTGTATGTTTAGACCTTTAACGTACGTAGTACGATATTTATTACCAAAGTTGTACTAAACCTTATATCTACGTATTAGTTAATTTATGTTGCGGCAAAAATCATTACATTGTGGTAAGCAGTAGGTGCGTAACTCACTGGGCCAGTTCACTCGGTCTGCCGTTCGCGTCACGCGTCACTCGATGCTCAATTTACGACCTTTCCCACACGTCTGCCGGGAACATTAAATTGGCTGCCGATCGTGCCGTGCTTTAGTTAGTTTAGAAACATAGGAAACGCAGAGGGGTGTGTCTTTTTACCAAACTATTTAAGAATGGATATACGAGTAAAAAAATTAGAATCATGAGTATTTGTATAAGTTTGTAGAACAAGTTCGTTTTTAGGTAATGAGTTGCCTCCTTGTCAGTACAAGTTCACACTATACGTCTAATATAACCTTCCAACACCAGTCAAATGTGGCGCTTAACTTCCTCATTGTCGTTAATAGCCTACTGCATAAGGAACAAGTATCAATGTTAAAAGAAACACAAAATACCCGACTGCAGAAAAGAGGTTTTTACAGCCTAACTTATGTTTTTTTTTTAATTTTGATGTACCTAGTGTCATTTTCACAACTAAGACGAATCTATTGACACCACTCACATCAAAATCGGTCAAGCCGTTTAGGCTCTAGGGCGTGTCAAAGAAATATACATACATACACTCGAAAAACATACTCCTTCTTACGCAGTCGGGTAAAAATAGACTTGATAGCTAATATATATTACTATTTACGGAATATAAGTTTCTTCTAAATACAAAGAATAAATGTAGATCGTTATGTCCGCCCTTAACTTTTTCAAGTAGGTACACGCATTGTTTAGCCTGTTCATGACCATAGTGCATGCAACGATTACCGAAATATGGGGAACTCATCAAATTTCCAAACCAGAATAAATATACCGTAAACAGTAGGTATTTTAGATGTACTTAGTGAATCAAATCATCATCATCTTAGCCACAAGAAGTCCACTGCTGGACATAGGCCTCCCCCATGGATTTCCAAAAAGTCCGGTTGGAAGCGGCCTGCATCCAGCGTCTTCCTGCCACTTGTATGATATCTTCTGTCCACCTTGTGGCTGGTCTTTCTACGCGCTTGCCGGTTCATGGTTTTCATTCATGAACTTTTCGGCCCCATCGGCCGTCAGTTCTACGTGCTATGTTCCCTACCCACTGTCACTTCAACTTGCCAATCCGCTATGTCGGTGCCTTTCGTACGTCTACGAAATGAAATATAGTGAATATACGAAATGTAGTGAATAACCAGAACAATTTTAAAAAGTATGTTAATTTCTTACTTCCTGCAGCCAAAACGTCTCTCGACTGGATTTCGATTCGAAATATACAAATAACACGAAATATTTTTAAATACTGGACTTTGATATACGATACGAAATTCCTTACCTGCTAAATGTGAAAGGCTATTTTTTGCAATTAGTTTTTTTTACTTGTGTGTTGTGTGTTACTTTGCTACTAAGAAGAAAATCCTTTCTATAATTACATTAAATTATTTTGCATAATCTACTAAATCCATATCAATATAATACCTACGAGTATTTACATGAAATAACTTAATGCACGGCAGAACCAAACTTCCTTCTTAATCCGTTGACTGAAATTTCTTAGTGCTTCTTTCTCCAGGACACGTCTACCGACCGTCATCTTAGGTCCCGGTTGGTATATGCTAAGTGTGGAATCGAAATTGGCTTAACCAACTCCGCAGCATTCAAACAGTCGAATTTCGTAGGAATGGGCCAACTTGGACAATATAACGGATACGCTTGGAGTCGAGGTGCAGAGTCAGTTTACGAGGTAATGCAGTGCGATGTTTTTGAGCCCGTTGATTTGATATTGTTGTATCTTATCTAAATTTAAAGTCATCATCAATAGTAGTGCCGGTCTTCTGTTCATACCTATTTACTCGTACATATAGGTAAGTAATCTTGCGGTTAGCAAAAAAAACCATCTTAATCATCACGTAATAACTTTTTAGCACTTTCTCACTTGTTAAGTTCAGATATTTTTTATTTGTTTTCATTTATAACATATTTACGATTTCAGTAAACAAAACTGCTTTTTTATATGTTATAGATCTAAGTTTGACCACCAACTCGCCTGATAGTGAGCAACAGTGTAGCCGAGAATGAAATACGTCGATCTAGAAAATATTTATTCACACAAACAGGAGAAGGTGTCAGGGAGTGCCTTTCCTATAAAGCACGCATAAAAACGTGGACTTAAATCGTTATCTACGAATTTTGGGCATTTCTATGCCCAAAATGCGAAATGGATGGTAATGTGCTGACCTTGTGCTTGTCCTGTACAGTACCTACTGCTTTTCTTTATACATTAATTTCTGTGTAATTGTTTTATAGAAGGTTCATTTATTAATTAATTACCAGATTGGCACTTGATAGCGAAGTAGCGCGCCCTCAAAGCCTGCTTAGTGTCAACATGCAGGCGGGCTAGCTCGTGCAGCAAGTAGCAGCGCTCTCTGGCTCGGGTGCTCGACGAGAGGACTCGCTCTAGAGTGCGGAGCCGGTGTCTGGAATTATAGGTTAAAACGCTATCCACACATTTATGGATCAAAGTCTTCTGAGCTTCGGACCGTCCGGGATCAGGGACAAGACAGAGACGTGTCATCCGGTTATTGTTTTCACACACATATCAGGTTTTACCACAGTTTTTTTTTGTGTATAAATCGCAATGCTTTCTACAAAATAAGCAATTATGGCGATTTATAATTAATTAATATTTATATTTCATTTTGTAATTATTTTTTTAGAATTTAAATATCGTTTCATTGTTTAGAATTTTGTGGAATACGCTTCCTGAGCGGATCTTTTTCCGATGGATACAATCTAGGTGTCTTTAAAGTTCGAATGAATCGGTTTATTCTAGATAAACGCGCTCCATCGTAGACCACAACATCGCTTAACATCAAGCGAGTTGGTGGTCAAGCGCAAGCCTATTGTATGAAAAAAAATGTATTTGTGATAGATATTTTTATATAGATATTTTATAGGTATGTAATACTAACTTAGCATCTCTGGGTGGAGCAGGTGGCCTGACCCGCAGCACGGAGTCCTTGCTTGGCTCCCTGGATATTGCCATCCCTAACAGAATGAACGCTCTCTTCTCACGATCCGCCTCGCTCATACTCTCCCGTACACATTTCTGGGGAAAAAATGACAAGTCTTTATCATTTTGAATAATACGTGACTTCAGCACGAACATATATTAAGCAAGATTCAGTACTTTTTAGACTTCCGTACTAAGGATGCGGGTGTCTATTCATGAAGTTACGATGTCTGTCTGTCTGTTTATTCTACACTTAAATAGCTGTATTCTTTGGACTGTAGGTAATAGATATAAGTCTCAAAATTGGATAGATTATTGTTTATGCGTTTACTTTTACCGTTATTTTTATGTGATGTAAATGAAAAAATACTAAAAACCTGTCTTGTGAGAAGGGTTAGGCCATAGTCTGCCACGCTGGCCAAGTGCGGGTTGGCAGACTTCACACATCTTCAAGATCATTGAGTACTCTCAGACATTTGAAGACCGTTTGAAGTTGGCGGCAATCAACAATACGCACATAACTTCGAAAAGACAGAGTGTCTGTCGTTTCGAAAACTGGTCTAGTGCGAGACAAGGCTGCATAAATAATTTTTGGAAAAAAAAAACTATTGTGCGAGATAAACCCTCCTAATATTCTTACTAGGTCATTGGATTTAAATTACATATAGATAAGGTTTCGTTTCGTTTTAGAATTAAGAAATATTATCTTTATTGGTACATAACCTAAAAAGCAAGTCCGTAAGAATTTACCTAGAATTGTCAAGATCAAGGGGCTCTAATAATTAAATATAACATTGTTTAGAAGGATCAGTCCAATTCAATCTAAGTAATAGGCAGTCAAAGGATTACACTCCTTTCTAATCCATTACTGTCCTCTACCTTACTTTGATGTGTCCTGATTCTGAACAATAGGTACACACACGGCAATCCTTTCCTATTACCCAACGGGATTAATCGGATTATACCTACAATGTTGCAAGTAACATTTGGATTCTAGATATAGAATCACAGTGTATGTAGGGATCTAAAACATTTTATTTTTGTAAATAAAACTTTGATGTATCAACGGGATGTAGCGTCAGTCCTCAAAAATGTCCGAGCTCAATGAGGTCAAATTAGGTCTTTTACACGATTAAAATAATTTCTATTTTCAAAATAATTCGAAGCGGCAAAATAGACGTTTCCAAACTTCTCAATCTAAATTATACTTTAACGCGGCGACATAGGCTTTATATCAAAATCTATAAGTAGGTACGTATTCGTGAATTATGTTTTAGACTTTACGTCCACGTGATGGAAAGTTATTGAAATAAAACGATTGATTTGAAAATCTTGAAAGTATATAACTTACTTCATGTATGTATATACTTATAAGTACGTATGTATCCAATCTAATACCTTTAAACAAGCAATTATTGTATATATGTATGTATATATATAATTTGAGTCTTGGAAACGGCTCCAACGATTTTAATGAAACTCGGATTGTAGGTAGATTATGGGACGATAAGTCGATCTTGCTAGGTTTCACTTTTAGCGAACCCGGGATTGCTTGTATTTTCAGTCATAAAAAATCCGAGTGGAGCTTGGTTGCCCAGGTATTATATGTACCTAAATATAAAACTTACTTGATCCAGGAAGGCTTCAGCAACAATATCGTACAGTTGATTAAGGAACTTTTCCTTTCCAGGGAGTAAGTTACACGGTTTCCTCAATATCTGTGCCATCCCAAACTCAGCTGCCTCCAAGCATTTCGCCGTGGCACGTTCCTCGTGTGCCGTTTGGGCGGCTCGGACGAGGCGCTGGGCGTCTGTGATGTGTTGCTTCTGAGCTCGCTTGACCTGGGCTTTCCGGGTGTGGCTGAGCCGAGTACGTGCTGTAGATTCTGCTGCTCTTGCCGCGTATAACGGACGTCGTTCACGAAGAACAACCTGTATATGTAAAGCATCTCCTAAACATTTCCATAAAAAAATATAGTAAACAATTAAGTTAAGAAAACTTAAAAAACCGAAAAAAAAACCCAGCTGCACCGATTTTGATGAAGCATAGTTAAGAACACTTTTGAGATAATCTTATTTCAAACAAAAAAAATTTGATCAAAATCGATCTATCCGTTTGAGAGCTACGATGCTACAAACAGAGACTCTGATATACTCTGAGACACACATACACAGATACACATACATGTCAAGTGAAGAACACAGTACAAGTGAAGCCACTTTATTCGTATTTTTCTCATCAAATCCTTTTATTGATACCCATAATATCAGGAGAGTTCACAATAACTAGTCCGCCATCTTGGGCCGTCCGCCATATTGGATTTATAATGGCGTCACTTAGCTAATCATGCATTGTCATCTATATTAAAAGTGTATGAAAAATTTCACCTTAATCGGCTGAGGGAGGATACCTTCTTCAAAATTAAGTTGTAAGATTTGACTCGAACATACATACACACATTGTAAGTTAATAAAAAAACTTGTAAAAAGGTTATTTTCATTGAATTAAGCAGTGCACAAAAAGTTTTTATTCTTTTTAGGTTTCCGTAGGCTAATGGCAAAAAACGGAACCCTTATGGATTCATCATGTCTCTCTGTCTATCTGTCCGTCCGTATGCCACAGCCACTTTTTTCCGAAACTATAAGAACTATACTGTTGAAACTTAGTAAGTAGATGTATTCTGCAAATTTTGGGGGTTCCCCATACTTAGACCTGAAACTCAAAAAAAAATTTTCATCAAACCAATACGTGTGGGGTATATATGGATAGGTCTTCAAAAATGATATTGAGGTTTCTAATATCTTTTTTTTTTATAGTTTGCGCGAGAGACACTTCCAAAGTGGTAAAATGTGTCCCCCCCCCCCCCCTTGTAACTTCTAAAATAAGAGAATGATAAAACTAAAAAAATATATGATGTACATTACCATGCAAACTTCCACCGAAAATTGGTTTGAACGAGATCTAGTAAGTAGTTTTTTTTTAATACGTCATAAATCGTAAACCGCAATTTACCTTTCATTCAATCAACTCAAATATAATAAATATAAAAAAAAGAACTTGTATATCATGAACTTTTATATTATGTTACTTGCTGCTACGGAACCCTTCATGGGTGAGTCCGACTCGACAAAGATCAACGTTTAATTACTAACTCACCTTATTTTAATAAATTTAAGGATGAAGTCATATAAATGGTTATAAAACCTGCTAAGGTTAATTAGGTAAATTTCCCTTTAAATTTAAATTATCACTTGCCTTAGCTACAGTAATCGAGGCCTCATTATAGCCTTAACAATATTAAAGTCGTATTCCTTTGTACGTTATATAGTTATGTCAACGAGTATAATTAATTTAAATACCTAACTAACGTACAGAACCAAAATATATTGAGCTCTGTTATGATCGGCCATCGTATTTTCTACAGCTTAACTTTAAAAACACACACACACACACACAGACACACATACACACACTTCACAGTTTTAATTAGTATTATTATTAGTATTATTATCATATTAGCATTATTATTTTTTGATATTTGGGTCACAGGATCCCCATTTTGGTTGGCGCTTTACTTTACTTACAAGTCTCAGTAGTACGGTTATTAACAGTTTAACTACCAACATCAAAATTTTATTTACATATTTCCATTAAACATATTATTTAGCGCTTCGCCGGCCGCTGCCGCGGCACGCTCGCTACGCTCGCTCGGCTCGCGCGATGTGTTTTTAATGTTCTAACATAACCTAACCTACTAAATAATATAGTGGCCCAAAAAGTAGGTTAGGTTATGTTAGAACATTAAAAACACACCGCACGAGCCGAGCGAGCGTAGCGAGCGTGCCGCGGCAGCGGCCGGCGAAGCGCTAATAACCGTACTACTGAGACTTGTAAAGTCTCAGTAGTACGGTCAGCCGCCATTAACCGTACTACTGGGAATTAAAAGTCTCAGTAGTACGGTCAACCGGACTGGCAACCGTACTAATGGGAATAAACGAAAGAATTAACTTTCTGTTCTAAACGGGAACGCAGTTAGCATTTTGGGGACTTTTGGTCAGGGCAGGGTGGGTGGTGATATTTTTTGCTTAAGCAAAAAACTAACTAACTAAACTAACTTAGTTAGTTAGTTAGTTTTAAGTGTGTATTGTCTTGTCGAAAAATTGTTTATATGTATTCTATTAACCATTTAGTTTCCATAGTACAAGCTTTGCTTAGTTTGGGCTAGATGGTGTGTGAAATGTCCGCCAATATTTATTAATTAATTCAAAAAAAATATACCTTAGACCCGTAAAATAAATGAATATATAAAGACTTTATTCTCAACATGTTTCTCTACAATATAACTTAAGTAATAAAATATACTTAAAAATTACCGTTTAAAATTATTATTTACCGAATACCCGTTAGATACAACAATTGTCATTTCATCCCAATTTGAACCGCACTTATAAAAACAGTTGGCACTCTATTGCCGTATCTAAGCAATTTAAATGATAATGCCCAGCTTACAGAGTGTGATAAAATGGTCTAGGCAAAAACTGGACAAGAGGAAATATGCTCGCGGGCACGTGGAATACGAAATGCGCGGGATTCTGGCAAGCTTTCTGCAGAAAAAAAAAGAAATTTCTATCCAAACAAAAAACCAGCTAAACTACTGCGGTATCCTACTTAGGTACTTTAGTAACTTTACTGTACAGCCGTACGCCTGTACGCCGGAGAGATATATAGCACTCTGTATTATTGGACAATGTTAGGAGATTTTACAACACATTTAAATTATTTTAGAGATAGAATTAAATTTTTTTATTCAAAAATAGGCTTGCGTTTGACCCTCAACTCACCTGGTCTTAAGCGACAGTTACGGTCTACGCCTAAGTGCGCTTGCTTTGAAAAAACTTATTCACTCGCGATTTGAAGACACCTAGATTATATCTATTCGGAAAGACCCATTCAGGAAGCGCATTCCACATTTTGGCGGTACGCACAATGAAAGTGAAACGAAAGCGTTTCGTACGTGTTTTAAAAAGGATAGGATTTTCGGTATTCGACACTTCTGTATGCAAAATATTTCCTTTATCCTATATTTATATCTTTATGGTTATACCAAGTTATCATTAACACAATTTTTTACCGACTTAAAATAGGAGGAGGTTCTCAATTTGATTCTTTTTTATTGTTTGTTATCTCTTAACTAAGTAAATTGTAAACCGATTTGGAAAAATCTTTTATTAACAGGAAAATATTTATTTCCAACTGCATATGATCAATTTATTTACTGTAACTTATCCTTACGTTACCTCGAAATGTTATTGGGGTGTTCGTTTTTGTAGGAAAATTGCACAAATATACAATATAATTTATTTAAGTAAATTAATTAATTAATAGAATGAGAAAAATAGGTACTTCAGAGATAGTCGATAAATATTTAAGTAATTTTGATTTTGTATTTTTTTTCTAATAAAATTGCCCACAAGAAACTTTTTTATTTTTTAAACAAAGTAAGTTATGTATCAATCCATGATAATAAACTATGCTTATTCCAAATTTCATTGAAATCCGTTCAGTTGTTTCGTTGTAAAGAAGTAACAACAACGCACTCAAACATAGACACACAAATACACATACAAACTAACACATTGATGACGCGAGTAAAATGCAAAAATCTGTCGACTTACTTGTCTCTCCTCTACATCAGCCAGCGCCTGATCTGCCAACTCCTGGAGCTTCTTCGATCCTTGTTTATTGGCCGAGACTAGTCTCTCGTCCTTGCACAAAGCCGTTAAGAAATATTTGTCATGAGCCATTCGCTCCAAATACTTCGAGGCCATTAGTCGGGAGATTTCTTTGGCCCTCTGTTTTTCTGCACGAGATATTTCTTGAACCTACAAATAACGGTTATTCGTGACATATTTTTTATATCTTTCGTTATCATATACGTTGGAAAACTAGGTCTTGTTTGTTTTGTATGGAGCGTTTTTATGTTATCCCTCTCTGGAACAATAAAGTTTCAATACAGTTTCAGTTATTTCTGCTGGGGCATGATATTGGTAGTTTATGTTTGGATTGCGGTGTGCCTATTTTATTTATCATACACAAGATATGGAGCTTCATCGTTTTACATTTGAACGTATCTCGGAGTTCGGTAAAATTATCTGGTGAGTAAAATGAAAAAAGAAAATATATTGTTGACGAATAATAATAAAGAAGAAGAAACAGAGACATAAAAAGTTAATAATTTACGAAGTGGTTGATTAAGAGGATGACTTCAGAAGTAGAAAAATTATGAATTAGTAAATATTAAAACTGAATGTGGCCGAAATTAGCTAAAAATGGACAATTAGAAAGTTAATAAATTATGAAAGTACCTAAAGTGAATCTAAATGATTTTGTAACATGGTGTAAATTCTACATTGCTTTATAAAAACAAATATGTACTTATTTATATTTATATGTAGGTTGTTGAAAAAATGGAAATCTGGTTTTTAATTGATTTAAAAAAATAAGTTCTCAATTCTGTTACGCGATGTCACCTATGTAAATCAATTTTAAAATTAAGTTTTTTTAAGATATTTTTTTTTATTACTATACGATATAATAGTGCCTTCATTTATGCTATCTTAATTATTTTAGAATTAAAATACTATTGAAAAAATATAATGTATTAAACTAAAACAACTCCTTTCAAAATGCGCAATTTTGTTGTAAAAAACAAACAAACAAACTACTGAACCGATTTTGATGAAATTTGTAGGGAGTTTTTTTTTCAAATCGGTTCATAAATGACGGAGTTATACGGTAAAAAATATAAAAAAATACAACCGAATTGTTAACTTTTTTCGAGTCTGTAAAAAGCTTCTCCTTCCTCCTTGCAAACATAGAAGAAAATTACCTGACGCGTGGGCTGTGGCTGCATTCTACTTTTGCGTACAGGCGCGGCTGGAGCGTCTGCGTCCACGGGCTGCCTTTTAATGTCCACGAAGCGAAAAATTGAGACTGCAGTCGAAAGTACTTTCTTGGACGTACTACCGATGCACTCACGAATCTAAATATAAAAGTTTATTTGCAGAAAGAAAATCTATGTTAAGTCGTTACTTGAGACACACACAGCTATATTTTTAATTTTACTTTTCAATATTTTAAGGGGCCTCATCGTGGTGCTCTGCTAACTCTCTTGCACACAAAATCGCTTTTAATGATACGAGAATAAAATTAGTGAGTAGGATTTTTCAAACGTAAAAGTTAATTTTATTGATTAACGGCCTGCTTAATTTATTTTGTGTAGTCACAGTCATTTAACGGAGACAATTAGAATAGTCTCCGACTTAAATGACTGTGATATTCAGACAGACAGACATGAATGAATTATAAGGGTTCCTAGTAGTTACTACAGAACTCTAAAGTATCGAATTGTGGGTGACACAGGTACCTTTATGTACTACAAAAATGGCATCAATGATAAGTTGTTATAAGTCTCTACAATGTAATACAGTGTCAGGATTGTCACAAGTAAGGTCATAATATTGACATTTATTGTCAAATTATGTATAATGCAATAGTATACCCACAGTTTCCTCAGCATGTCTAGCGCATTCAGCGAAGTCCTGCGGACAGCGCCTGATGCAGCGTCCTCGGTGCGAAAGAACGAGAGCTCGCTCAAACGCGCACTTTTCATACTCCGTCTGCGCCTTGATTTGCAACGCAGTCAAATTATCCGGTTCCAATTCTGAAAATGTTTTGGTGCCTTAATAAATTCAAAAGTATTTTCTCACTCGATAATCCTTTCAAGTGTCATTGTCATTGATTTACAAATTTAATTACAAAATACAAGCAAAATAGATATATAATAGCTAAACGCATGGTGGAGGTGACAAGCAACCAGATACCAGGCTTCTACTTTGCTCAAACATTTTCTCTGTAATCTGTTAGCTAACTTGTATTTATCAAATCAAACAAAAAAAAAACATTCACAAAATATATATATATATATATATATATTTGTGGACATTTCACACAACGCCATCTAGCCCAAACTCAGAGTACATAATTCAAATTGTCCTAAAACCTATTGCTCCTGCCCAATTTTAGAACGCACTAGATCAATAAAATATCTAGGAATAATTATAGACAATAATCTTTCCTTTAAAGAACACATTACGATCTTAAAAGGTAGAATTAGGAAGTTACTGCCGATATTTAAAACAATTAGGCACATTGCTGATAATAAACTTGTGAAGACAATTTACTATTCTCTTTGCCAATCATTACTGGCATACTGTATTTCTAGTTGGGGAGGCATATGTAAAACGAACCTTAAGCCATTAGAATATGCCCAACGTGCTATCCTGAAAGTTGCCAACTATAAACCACGTCTCTATCCAACTAAGGATTTGTATGAGGAATGTGATGTTCTTACCGTGCGTCAACTATTTATGTTACAAACAATACTTAACCAGCATTCAAAAACTCCAGATGTATCACAGAATAAGATGACTAAAATGCGTAAAACTAAGAAATATAAAATATTCTCTGAGCCTAAAACTAACACAGTATTTGCAAAGCGTTTTGGCTACTATTTAGGACCCTATTTGTATAATAAGATCAATATATACGCGCCCATTATCAAACTAAATCGTTTTCAATGTAAAAATAAGATAACTGGAATCTTTAAAGAGATGGACTATAAGATGACTGAATCATTTATATCGGAAAGGTTATGTTAAGTCACATTTTGTTATATGATCGACATTATTTTTTTCTATATTGTAATTCTAATTACTTTTCTAATTACTTGCATGTGTAGTTTATATTATATTATATTATTAAGTAACAAATGTATAATAGGTTAAGATACATTATTAGGAAGAAGCCACTGACGTCCGAAATACAGTTTATAACTAGTTCGGAGTCAGTGGAACTCATATAATTTGTACCTTATATAACACTAATAAAGAAATTTTGATTTGAAACTAAGCAAAGCTTGTACTATGGAACTAGATTGCTGATAGAATACATATATACTTTTTTTGTTGTTGTAAATATATACATATGATACATAGAAACGCCCAGACACAGAACAAACATCCATGCTCATCACACAAATGTTTGCCCTGGGTGGGGATCGAACCCACGACCTTTCAGTTCAGCAGGTAGATGCAAACACACTACCAACTGAGCCACAAGGCCAGTCAAATAAAACAAGACAAACTGGTATATATCAGTTAAAGGACTTGAAGGAAATTGGCATTTATGTAGGCAATGGGATGATCTCCTGTCACTACTAGCCAACATTACACCATACTCCCTAATACCTTCTAATACACTCTCTCTTTCTAACTCTCAAAACGTGGTCAAATGTGGCGTCAAACGGTCTTTAATGCTCAACCTACCCCATAAGGGAAAATAGTCGTGATTTTATGCATGCATGTAAACATTATCGGCCTTACCGAAAAACCTTACTTAACTTTAAGCAATGGTTATCATATTTTGTCAACTTCTCTCTAACACGTAATGACACAAAAAATTTAAGACGTTGGTTCAAGTTAAGTAACGTTTTTTGGTAAGGCCCTACTATTGCAATGAAACTTTTACATTATAGTAGAAAAGAATTAATTGCGGCGTGTTTAATAAATGTTTATTCTTTAGTTAACTCTTTTCTCTAATTTAGCGTGGATATCTAGAAATCTGTTAAATATAACACATTTTTAGAGTTCCGTACCTCAAAAGAAAAAACGGAACCCTTATAGGATCACTTTGTTGTCCGTCTGTCTGTTCGTCGGTCCGTGTGCCAAGACCTTTATCTCGGGAACGCGTCAAGGTATCGTGTTGAAACCAAAACCATATACGCAGATCCATAGTGCCTTGCTGCAGAAAGAAAAATAAAATGTCTCAGTTTTCGTAAAAAAAAGTTACGTCGAATATGTCAAAAATTCACATTTTGACATTTCCAAGGGAATCAAAACCTATGGGGTACTTCCCGTTGATCTAGAACTATGAAATTTGGCAAAAAGCATTGTGTTAGAGTACAAACATATAGGAAAAAATCTGAAAACCGGACATTTTTAATTTAATCACAAAAAATAGTGTCTTTAGACAAGGAATGAGGGTCCAAATTTTAAAGTGAATTAACCATATCATGTGAAAGAGCGTAATTAGCATAAGTTAAAACAGGTTTTTAAATATTTTTACGATGCATATTTTTCGGTATAAGGAAGAAAAATATAAAAAAATATGATTTCACCCTTTTATCTACTAATTTGTACAGAACCCTCGGTGGGCGAGTCTGACTCGCACTTGTCTGGTTTTTTTAGGCTTAAGATGTCACATGACACATGTACACATGAGACATGTAGCGACACAAATCAAACCCAAGGAATCTGAACCGGACATACTACGAAACATTACATCCATTCAACATTTAAGTGCTTGGCTCTTGTCTAAGACTTTCACTTTTTTGTACGACATGACATTTGCTTTTTCCTTTATTTGATCTAAACATTTTTCTCGCTATTTTCGAAACTATTATTCGTTTATTATAAGTTTAGGTACTTTAAAACGCTTTTGCCGCGTAACTATTGTTTCGTAACTAGTTTCGTACGAAACATAATTAGTCTTGGTACGAAACTCGCGGCCGAAGCGCTTTAAAAAATACAAAAAATGCACGTTTTCATAAGTCTTCCAAAACTTGTTTCACATTTAACTTCACTTAAATTTAACTATTCCTGTTGTTGTATATTAAAGATTGTAAAGCCCATTTCACAGCGCAGCGCGCCTAACGTATAACAACCCACATTAGCACTCCACTGCATCTTGACATGCAGTGCAGTGCTAATGTGGGTACATAATTACTTAACATGTGTGAATTGTTGGCGCGCCGCGTCCACAGGACTTAGCGACAGGTGCTGGGCTCGGACTATTACACTACAAATAGTTTTAATTAAGAGTCTGTAGCTGAACCATCGTCCGTCTCGCTCAGGCATCTAAACATTTTTGTAGATGTAAAATGACTGAATGAATTTATAAAAAAAATCGCCCCATAAAACACTAGAAAGCAATATCACAAGTTTTCGACAAAAATTACATTATGAAACAATTTAATTTTCATCAACTGATTTCAAAAAAGAATCAATTCGACTGTATTTTTTTAAATGTTTGTTACCTCATAACTTTCGACTGAGTGAACCGATTTTGATGATTCTTTTTTTATTTGAAGCTTTTTTTCCCGTGTGATCCCATTTTAATTTGGTCCAGTTCTAACAATGGTATCCATGAGATGTCGGTTGCTTCAGTTTTTTAAACTATAATTATGATACATAAAATCATATAATTTACAAATGATTAATGTAAAAATTATTTTTATCTAGTTACGAAAATTAACTTGGATCGAAATGAAATACTTGTCGAAAACTTGTGGTGTTGTTTTCATGTGTTTTGTGTATATTCGATCATTTTATATCTTCAAAAATATTTGTATGCGCGAGCGAGACGGGCGATGGTAGAACTATAAACTCTTAATATCTTATATTTGTGTTTCATGAAAACAAAAATTGAATAAAAAAACATTCTTTTTGTCCTTAGACAAAAACAGTTTTTACATTGTGACAACAATTTCACAAAATTTCAAATTCAAACAAGAGGTTTCAGTTTCATTGGAGTTTATGCTAATTATTTATTTCGATTGCAAACAAAATAAATTAATTACTTTATTCAAAAATATATGTCATTATGATTTTACAAACTGTGTTTACTTTTATCAAATGACCGAGCGAGCGAAATAAGTGTGTGTGTTGTGTGTGTATGAAATGGTGCACGAAACTCAGATATTTAAGAATTTGATATTTTTGTTAATACGTTTATATACTCTTAATCCTTCTCTATTAACTATAGCTATACCATTCAATTTCACTTAATGTGGCGTGGCACACAGAGAATATGAAATATGTTAAAATCAATCAAGCATAGGCTTAGTCATATATGAAACCAAACTGATAAAAAAAGAATCATAGAAACGGATAATTTTTAGATTTTACATTCATTTAATAATTTTGTTCGTGTGCACCAAACAGGTGTGGTTTCATAGTTCAATGTGTGCTTGCAAGAGAGAGGGAGAGAGCGTAATGGTACGCTCTATGCGATGCAAGCATACATTCTTTTCTCACCACTTTCCACCTCGTTCAACCTTTTATATCTGCTTAAATTTTTAAAAGAGTCCTATAGGTATATTTCAAAATCTCCTTTAGACCCTGAGTACGTCCACCACTAGTGTGAATTCAACATACCAGCCGCCCGCGCTGCGTCAGCCAAAGCGCCTGTATAATGTGTAGCCTTTGCTCTTGCCAGGCTCCGGCCCAACAGTGATTTCACGTCGGAACTCTGCAATATTAGATACTTAAGTACATTGCATTTTATTAGTATGACACTGGTAATATAACTCGTTATGGAATAGATTTGGCAGACACATGTACGATATAAAATAATTATAATTATTGATGAGAGTTTGTAGTGAAATGACAAATGGAGTGCATAGAATTTGAAATTAAAAAAAAACTATTTTATTAATATATTTATTTTATCTGAGGTTTACAATAAACATACAAAATCATATTTGACTACAATTTTAGAATACTTACGTATTAACTTAACTGGACCTTTTGGGTCACTGGACCATTTGACATACTGAACTTTGTGACCCTGAACAGAATATCTACCTAATCTTTAATTTGATATCATTTTGTTCAAAATATTTTTAGTTAGAATTAAATAAAATTTCAAATTAGTAGGTATCGAAAAAAGTTTGCATCATGTTTAATTTCTGTGCATTCCGTACGTCTTTTTCTCTAGTCTGATATTGAGTATAAATTAACACAGTTATTTTTTTCCTCCAAAATGTTTACTCTTATCTGAGGCTGCAATCTCAGCTTTTCGTAATCAGGTAAGTTTGCTGTCGTTTAAGCCTTTTTTACTGTGATGGTTAGATAAACGAACTTAACCTGATTTTGTAACTGGCTCCAAAATTAGACTGCCAGAATAAAAGTGAGGGTACTATAATTATGTTTTTCTAGCAATATTTTCCTTCGCCCGAAACTCAAGCTTATTGTTAAAATTTATTATGATAATTATATGATAATAAAGCGGATACAGACAACGTGGCTAAGTATGAATTGCACAATGTTACCATGATGTATTATTATGAATATTTATACAAATTTTGTTTGAGCTACCTGAAAAACACATATAATATAATACTTTGCTTATTTAACATTTCGCCTTACGGAATAACATTTAAGTTTAGTACCTACATCTACCCAGTCCTGGATTTGTCAATAGGCCGTATAGGCCGCGGCCTAGGGGCAGCCTCGTCCTAGGTGGGGGCGGCAGATTTCAGAGGATTTAATTTTTGATGCCTCTGGGGCGGCAAAAATTTTATAGTCTACTGGCGGCAAAAGTGTAAATCCGCCACTGCATCTACCTTTTAAATTGTAGATCGTGATTTCGTTAATATCCGGCGACAAACATTTGTATGATAAATATGGATGTCGTTCTGTGTCTAGAAGTTTATAATTTTTAATAAATATGTATTCGTATGTTATATAAAATTATTAATTTAATATATAATTATTAATTTAAATACGTTAACGACTATCTATCTAGTTTGCTGGCCTTGTGGCTCAGTTGGTAGTGTGTTTACGTCTACCTGCTGAACTGAAAGGTCGTGGGTTCAATCCCCACCCAGGGCAAACATTTGTGTGATGAGCATGGATGTTTGTTCTGTGTCTGGGTGTTTCTATGTATCATATGTATATATTTACAAAAAAAAAAGTATATATGTATTCTATCAGCCATCTAGTTCCATAGTACAAGCTTTGCTTAGTTTGAGCTAGATGGTGTTGTGTGAAATGTCCACAAATATTTATTTAAAAAAACAAATATATTTGCATAGTATTTACATGCTTTGATTAATTTGGAGCTATAAAGCGTTTTTTTTTTAAGAATTCATTTTTAATTTTTATTTAGATCGTCTAAAATTACGCACTAATTCAAAATTACCCTAGTACAGTACTAGACAGTACTAAATAGTTGTAGAATTGTTAAATTAACTTGGTTCTGATATCTTAAATCAATCTAATTTCCTTTATAACCCTTCGAGTTAATTCCCAAGCCGTAAATTCTAATTCAACATTAACGTAGCACAAAGATAACGAGATAACCTAGATTCTCGTGTTGATCGACTTGATAGGCCAAAGCGGAAACTTTCACAGAAGCGGTATCCAGTCCACGTAGCTATAGCTACGACGTAGCGGCTACGCCCGCTTTCCACTCTCCAATCAAGCAATGAAATGAAGATTGAACCCGGAATGGAAACGAAGTCAAAAGTGATTTGGGGATAATTTAGCTTAAGTTTTAGAAAGCCAAAATGAAACCCTGATATTTTATATAATAAGTTCGTGGTCGTGATAACAGTAGGAACTACGTAATAAAATAATTAAACTATAATTATTTAAAACTATAAAAAACTGAAAAACCGACTTCAAAATGTAATTTCTTTGTCTCTACGTTTTATTGTAACCAAACTCGGTCTTGTGACCGAAATATATATACATGAAAGAATTATTGTTATTTTACCTAACGATATCTCATTTTTGCAGCAAGTTAAAACATATCAAAAACCTTTGAATGCAAAATAAAATATTAGTGAAAAAAGTTTGCCTCTGTATTTCCATAACAAAGAATAATGTGCCCTAGCTCTTATTTCAACAGTAGTTTAAATATTGTACTGTTACGCTGAGTTTAATTGTATGTTTGCAGCAGTAAATGGAAACTCAAGCTATTTGTTATGCACTACATTACTTCAAAGATAATCAGAGAAACGCAGTATCTGTACTAAAATGACGACAATAATATCAGTAAAGGTATTTCTACTTGGTCAATATTTATACGACAGTGACTCCAACTTAGTGCACAGCAACTTAGTCTACATTAACAACCGGGCTTAAGAATACACGTATGGTCTTGCCATACTCGAAATAGGTACCTACTCATTTTTAGTATGGTTGATACACGCTTACGTGTTACTGGCAATTTGCAGTATGATTGCATGTGCTAATTAAATATTTTCGTAATATCCAGCATATCATTGACTACATAATTATTTATTTTAATAGCAATTGTTTTTTTTATATCTAAAATAGACTTGCGCTCGATCGCCAACTCTATATTGTAGAAACATTTTTTTATTTGGAAATAGTCTTGCAATAGAGCATTGCTAATTCTGAATCGAATTAAAAAATGTTACCACATTAGTAGTAACATTTTTTAAATTCGGAAATAGGTTTGCGCTCGACTGCTAACTCGCCTAATGCTAAGCGTTGCGGACTACAATGGAGCGCCCCTACATGAAATAAAATGTTCATTAAAGATCCGCAGATATCCAGATTGTATCTATTCGCAAAGACTCATTCAGGAATCACATTCCATATTTTGGCGGTACACAGAATAAAAATGTATCTTCGAGCCACTGCAAGAGGGTTTGTTGTGTGACGTTTGCGCTGCTTCTTTGAAAAAGACCACCGATTGCGGTTGAAACTATAGGTATATAGTCGGATATTTCGACTCAAAGCTGGCAAATTATAGGCTGCTGTGCGCTTTGGTTCTACAGTAAGCACGGTAAGCATTTGAATGAAAATTAAATAAAAAACAATAAAAAAAAAGACGTGAGTTTGATTAAAAAACATATTATCACACAATTTACCATCCCAATCTTATTAATATACATATATTATTGTGCTTCTACTGTTTACAAATTCTGACATAATAGTACCCGTGTCTAGAACGGAAAATATCCCAACCAGTAAAAATCTTTAACCACTTTCTAGTGAAATGTTTCGTTTAACAACTTTCTACATTTCTTGATACTATGAAATCATGTAAATAATTCTCATACTCTCTCAGAAAATATTTAGGTAATACAATCGATACTCACGTTCCATCTCAGAGCTTCATTGTACGCCTGTATGGCCTTCTCGAACAGTTCCAGCCGTTGTAAGTAATTTCTGTAAAGAAAGTAACTAATGGAGCTCAGGACGCGCTTAAATAGCATAATAGTCATCATCATATTTTTTTTAGTAACACCATCTAGCCCAATCTTAGCAAAGCTTGTACTATGGAACTAGATGGTTGTTAAAATACATATACTCGTATACTTTTTTTGTAAATATATACATAAAAACTTTATTGTTGTTGTTTATTGTTTTTCAAACTATTATTTATAAACTACAGTCAATTTTCATATCTTAGTCAAGTCATTTCTATAGTTTAACTTATTTTGTCTACGTATTATTTTAAGTGAGCAAGTTCGAAGTGTTTGTGGTTAATTTTCGTGTAACTACCATACTCAACTCGGGCTCTGAACTCCAAAACACAGGCAAGCCGCCTAGTTTGGAGATCACTGATAATTTATAAAATGTGTATGTAATGTTTTTTGGGTAATAAACTTATTATTATTATTATAAACACCCAGACACAGAACAAACATCCATGCTGTGTCCAACAAATGTTTACCCTGGGTGGGGATCAAACTCACGACCTACAGCTTAGGCAGGCAGCATACTACCAACTGAGCCACGAGGCTAGTCTCACTAGGCCAGAGTCATTATCTCAGCCACAAGAATTCCACTGCTAGAGATAGCCTCCCCTGTAGGTTTCCAAAAAGACCGGTTAGAAGCGATCTACGTGGAAATAGTGTGCATTGAAAAATTGTATAAGGTTTTTCTAAGATAATATGAACCATAGTAGTACCCATACTAAAAAAAAAACAATGAAAATGGTTTGAACACTCTGTGATTACAAATTTTCGAGATATACATATATTTTGTAAAATGGTTAAGTCGTTATAGTACATAAATAATTGACCTTTTTGCAAAAAGGTCTCAACAAATAATAATCACTAAGTGGTTTTCTTTTAGATTACTTACCCTGCGCGTAGTCCGATACGCACTTGGCCAATTGTTTTATACTGATCTGCTGAATATTTTTTTGACAAAAGTCGTAAAACAAATTGTTTGTCCTGCTAACAGAGCCAAATAAGTATGACGGACACAATGGCGAATTTATTTATTTATTGAATTCAATTAATACGGTTGAAAACCAATTGCATTATATGAAGAGCACGAAAATTAATACCTCTTCAATAATTCAATTTAACGCTGTATAAAGAATAGTATAATGTCAAGAATTCGTACGGCGGTCGCTCAAGCGTGGCGAAGATTTTTCCGAAACTTTCCTCCGAAAAGACATTTAAATTGAGATTGAAATGGAAAAAGTAATCTTGTGTGAGCGCCTTGGGTAACATTTGTTCTGAAGAGATTATTTGTTTTTGAATTACTCTTGAAGTAAAGGCTTTTGTGTATTTAAATATTTAGAACACTTTGGGGGAAAGTTGGAATGAAGACGTGGTTTTCATTTTGTTAGCTCATTTCGATATATACCTTTTGGGTTTTCACTTTCGAATGGCCGAAGGGTATAAACTAAGTGTGTATTGTGGTTGCAATATAATGTTTTTCTAATTACCCGACTGCGTAAGAAGGAGGGTTATGTTTTTCGAGTGTATATATGTTTGTATGTATATTTCTTTGACACGCCCTAGAGCCTAAACGGCTTGACCGATTTTGATGTGAGTGGTGTTAATAGATTCGTCTTAGTTGTGAGAGTGACACTGGGTACATCAAAATTAAAAAAAAACATAATTTAGGCTGCTTATATATGTATTCTATCAGCCATCTAGTTGGTGTTGTGTGAAATGTCCACAAATATTTATATTTATTATTTATTATTATGTTTCTAACACCTTACTCGCACTATAATTCCTGTAGTGTCTATTCTGTCGCCATAAATGTTTATTTCTTTCTTTTAAAAAACAAGGCAAGTATTATCTAACTGATACATTAGGGTACTATTTTTATATACACTATAAAACGTGTTCTTAGACTCACCCTCTTTCCCTGAACACATTAACCGCATTACATATAGGTTTTTCCTCGAGATCGTTCTTCTTGACCATTTTCCCTTTGTCTCAGTTAGTGATAATTACTACGTACGTTGCTACGTGCCAACCGTAATTCGAGATGCAATCTAGTTGGCCTAGATTGCTAGGCGTCCGAATAAAATTAGTGTTACGTACGTTCATGCCGTAGTATGTCAAGATGTTTGCAGGAGATTGTGAATAGATGCAGTTGAAGTTTATATGCACTGAATAGGATAAGTATATAATGTAGGTAGGAAACTACATAAATACTAACAAAGATACAGGACAAAGTAAGTAAGGACAAAGGTACTGAAATTACGTACATTAATACATTTGACTGGCCTCGAAGCTCAGTTGGTAGTATATCTGCCTGCTAAGTTGTAAGTCGTGGGTTCGATTCCCACCTAGGATAAACGTTTGTATGGTAAGCATAGATGTTAGTTCTATGTCTGGGTGTTTCTATTTATCTTAAGTATGTATTTACAAAGTAAAAGTATATAATTATGTATTCTATCAGCCATCTAGTCTCCATAGTACAAGCTTTTTTACATAAGTACAAGTATTGTATGGTCAACCATAACAATAATATATAGATAAAGACTTTCGATATACAGTTGGTAGGAAGACTCGAGTTGGTAGTCACGCGTCAACCAGTCTTTTTGTATAGTCATTGGGAAGGTATACGTCCAGCAATGGTCTTTTGTGCCTGAGATGATGAAGATGGAGCGAAAGTGTAGGAACATAGATAGTGCTAACCTATTCGGAGTCTGATATAAATGCTTTTTATTTTTTTCTTAGTTCACTGCTAAAGTGCCTGAAATATTTTTAGTAAAATTATATTTTTTTTAAGCCGGACAAGAGCGAGTCAGACTCGCCCACCGAGGGTTCCATACAAACTAGTAGATAAAAGGGGAAATTTATATATTTTTTTAATATTTTCCTTTATAAACCGAAAAATATACATCGCAAAAATATTTAGAAACCTGTTTTAGCTTATGATAATTAAGTTCTTTCATATGATACACCACATGATACGGGTAAAGCCATTTAAAACTTGGACCTTCCTTCCATGCACAAAGACCCAAATTTTTGTGATTAAATTAAAAATGACAAATTTTCAGGTTTTTTCCTATATGTGTACTCTAACACAATGCTTCTTGCCAAATTTCATAGTTCTAGGTCAACGGGAAGTACCCCATAGGTTTTGATTCCCATGTGAGTGTCGTAATATGAGTTTTTTACGACACAGTCGGCTGTAACTTTTTTTTACGAAAACTGAGAAATTTGATTTTTCTTTCTGCAGCAAGGGACTATGGATCTGGTTATAATTTCAACTCGATAACTTAACGCGTTCCCGAGATACAGGTCTTGACACCCGGACAGACAGACGGACAACAAAGTGATCCTATAAGGGTTTCATTTTTTCCTTTTGAGGTACGGAACCCTAAAAACTAAAATTAAACTTCATTCAGAAGTCGCGCAAAATATTATAAATTATTGGAGCTAATTACAAACTTCTACAACAAAGTTGATGATTTTTATGAAACCGTTCCTAGCATATTTATCAAGTTATGCTACGCCCCACAGTTTTAGTCTGATCAATGCCCTAGATTGATGAGAAGAGGGCCTATCTAATTATTTTTTTAGATTTTAGTGCATTATTTATGTCAATATTAAAAAAAAAACATTTGTATAAAGGTTATAAAGGTTTTGTTTACAACAAAACCGTTTAGCTTAAAAAATTATAAACTTATTTTTATTACATAGAGTAATTTGACGCTAAGCACTCTGAAAACTTCAAAACTGATGTGTAGATTTATAACAAAGTACATGTCTAGCTAATTCACTTTCTTAATAAAATATTTTATTTTCAATAAACTCGAAGCGTTATAGAAAACGTCCCTTCAAAACAAGACTTCGGCAATATAAAAGCTCTTTCGGTGCCACTTCGAAGTTCTAACTTGCAACTTCAGATAGGAAACTCCGTTTTCAAAAGTGCTTTAATATTCTTAAGTGCAAGTTCGTAATTGTTGGGAGAATATTTAGTGCAACATTTTGTAGTGAGTTTTGCAAAGTTTATGAAAATAGTGTTGATCAGGAGAAATACTAACAGCGACCAGTAAGTAGGTATAAATTTACACACGGGTCTAGCCCGGACCTTTGAAAGGCATGCGTGGGGCCGGAACCAACACTGAGAGGCGATTTTACAAATGTATACTTACTTTATTTTTATAAATATTTTTTATAAATACTTCCCTTATTGGTAATTGTGTTCGCTTTTATAATGTTATTCCTGAACAGTTGGTAGGTCCCAATGAAAGGCAATTTAAAAATGCCATAAAAAATTATTTATTGAGTAAAGCATATTATACCGAAAATGCATTTGTAGAAGACAAAAAACAATGGAAACAATATTTTTTGAAATCTAAATTATAACCTGATGATTAGAAATTTCGTGTATACTGACTGTATAAATAATTATTTATTGACTTTTTGACAAAGCCCCTTTACAGCTGCACCTAGGTAATTGACAAGGCCATTTTTTACAGCCGCTATGTTATTGAATTATAATTATTATTATTGTAAAAAACTATATTGTAATTGACGTTACCAAGTGTTATTTAAATAATCTATGGTCCGAAATAAATTGAATTGAATTGAATTGAATATAATAATAAATACAGATTGGGTATATGGATGGACTATTGATAGATTACTGTACAATATATTTTAACAGATCTTGGCTATTATGATGGAATGTTAGTAACTTAAAATAAGTAGTTATATTAGTATTATAATGATACAATTTTACATTTTTCTTCTTCTATACCATTTTAGTTAAAAATCTTTTTAAACTACATTTTATCCTACTTTCCTACTAATATATAAGTGGAAGTAAGTCTTCCTCCTTGTACCTCTGTCTATTTATTACCTTTTTACGCACAATTTTCAATGAATAGATATCTTCGAGATCGACGAGTTTCATCCTCGGCCACACCGTCATCTAACATCAAGCGAGTTGGTGGTCAATGGTAATCTAACATAAAAACCGGACGACATAAGTGTGAGTCCTCGCCCACCGAGGGTTCCGTAGAAACTGATTGATAAAAGGGGGAAATTATATACCTATTTTTTTATATTTTCCTTCATAAACCGTAAAATATACGTCGTAAAAATACTTAAAAACCTGTTTTAGCTTGTGCTAATGAAGTTCTTTCATATGATATCACACATGATACGGTTAAAGCACTTTGAAATTAGGACCCTGGAATTAAAGAAACAAAGATCCGAAATTTATTCATATTCATATTCATATTATTTATTGCGTCATATGTAGGTACATGCAGGTCTTATAATAACACATGTTTATTTAGGAAATACATATGGCCCTATAGGGGCATGGCAACAGTTGAGTCAGGACGTTCTATTTTAATTTTAATTTCGTCAAAGTTATCCTTAAACTACTTTAACCCTATTTTTTATGATTAAATTAAAACTGTACAGTTTTCGGATTGTTTCCTTTATTTGTACTATATGACAATGCTTTTTGCCAAACAGTTTGAAGTATGGAACCCTAAAAACGGGTGGACTGATTGTTACGAAATTTTGTACAAATAAAGCTGAAAACCATATGTAGACTATATTAAGATATATAAAACCAAAGACAAGGGTATCAAAGTCAAAGTCAAAGTCAAAGTATTTATTTTTGATAGGTTGATTTAGGTATTTATGTTTGACGTATGTATATATCTCTGTGTCTGTCTGTGACATCGTAGCTCTCAAATGGATGGACCGATTTTGATCTAGTTTTTTTTTTTGTTCAAAATAAGATTTCATCGATATTGTTATGAGCTATACCTATCAAAATCGGTTAAGCCATTTTTCGTTAGGGATTTTTGAATTTTCTAAACTTTGTTTCCTTTTGCCAAGTACTCGTAAAAATCGAATGTAAGGCTAGCCTTTGCATATAGGTATTCTATAGACTAGTTCTAGTACTTACCTAGATACTCGTTCATGTTCTAAATCAGAAACAAGCCAAGTTAGTAAACTATCCAAAACAGTGCTTGGGATTTATGCTTCCGTGAGATGATTCCAGTTCAATTGTATTTAGGAGTTCACTTATTTTATTTTCATTCTGCTTCTATTTTCCTGAAAGTAGACAAAGTGGCATGTACATATATGTAATAAGATAGCTTAACATTTCTATTTTTTTACAAAATGAATGTAAGTGTCACTTTTGTAGGTAGATATTGATTAACTTCTATATGAATTTCGGCTTACAAACTTAGATTTGAAATTATAATGAATATATGAAATGGCCAGACATGTTTGACAAGAGGAGAATAAACTGTTTAACGTAAAAAAAATGTTTTTTTAATGTATTTATAAGATACACGCATCATAAAAAAGGAATTAATAATTATGATAGATAAACATAGAACGCCACTTAAATATGTATAAAACTATTACGATAAAAAATGTAATTAGTGAATTAAAAATAAATAACTAATTATTTGTGGACATTTTACACAACACCATCTAGCCCAAACTAAGCAAAGCTTGTACCTACTATGGAACTAGATGGCTAATAGAATACATATATACTTTTTTGTTGTAAATATATACTTATGATACATAGAAACACCCAGACACAGAACAAACATCCATGCTCATCACACAAATGTTTGCCCTGGGTGGGGACCGTACCCACGACCCAGAACAGCAGGCAGACATACTACCAACTGAGCTACAAGGCCAGTCAATCCATGTATGTACTGAAACAAATGAAGAACGATTGCATTACTGGAAAGTGTAAACACTCCTTCGAGTGTAGACAGCATCTCGGAAGTTATGTAAGAGTAGCAACAGTTTGCGAACTGTTAGTAGCAGCTTCGGTGTCACAATAAGCCAAAATATGGGATTCCGATGCTGTGGTGCAGTTTCTGCTCTTATTAGCTTAGAAATTGTTGGAGTAGGTATTTAACAACATCTTGGTAAATTTATTTTGTTTCAATTTCAATTTATTTATTTCAAATATATCAGTTTTAACAATATGACTAATTAGGATACATAAATCTTAACTAAGCTCTTAACTAGACAATACTTACCGAATACTATAATTCACTTAAACATAAAAAGTTACATTTTTATAGTTGTTTACACTTACTATAACCTTCAATTACACAACACACATTAAACATTGTTAGTAGTTTAAGCATTAAATATTAAATATTTATTAACCGATCGGTATCGACCGATACCGGTGTCCGAGTAAGCTTATTACTAATTAAATCTAATACTTTAATTTGCCAGAACTATAATAAGTACTTAAGTCAACTTCAACGACGATATATTAGTTTATAAAAGGCACGGACACCGGAGTCTGTGGAGATTAAATTTGCACGCTATGCACGGTGTAGTGAGAAAAGAAAACAGCACGTGGAGGGCACTGGAGGGCACCCTAAATTATTTTATTTCAAGATTTCATTACACCACTTTGTCTGGAAGATTAAGAATATCTGTACCTAATTGTCACTCTACTGACTTGTACTGTAAATTAGTTTTCTAGTATATATAGTCTTTGAGTAAAGCTTGGACGGGTAAATGGGTGAGACTGACAGGCAGAAGACTATGGCGAAACTATAAGTGTTCCTTGTTAACTACGGAACTTTAAAAAATATTCATCGGAACTGGTAGAAATCAGTTATCTCTTTTTTTAGGCAAGATAGATCTATGATTGGCCACCAACTCGCCTGATGTTAGGCGATAGTGTAACCGAGAATTGAGCTCGTCGATCAAGAAGATATCTTTTTACTCTAATCTTGAAAATTCCAAGATTGTAGATCTCTGGCAATAGAGATGGCGGCAAAGTATTCCATTCCTGTGCAGTACGCATCAAGAACGTGGACTGATATCGTTAAGTACGGATTTTTGGGATTTTAACGAGAAATGGATGGTAATTGGTAAATCGCCGACTATCTGACTTTATTTTATAAGACAACACCCAACAAAGCTCTTAATAAACCTGTATGATACAATATAAGTGCCTAATAATCTCGTGTTCTTAACAGAAGAATACATACTCATTACGAAAGTAATTTTCACAGAGATATAAAAGATACAGCTATTTCCGGGCGGCCATTTCTCAGTTTCATTATATTAACATCCGGTATTGACGAATCCCAACTTGTCCATTGAACAAAATTAGTACAGCGCAGCGTGTGGTCAATGCTGACCCTCATTAAAGCACAACCGCAGTAAGGACAACAGAAAACTCTTCGTTGTTAGATCGAGGAAAAAACATTCATCCTACATATTTTATCCTGCGTATTTTGCATATTTGTTGTGTCCACCCAGTCTTCATGCAATCGTCAATTACGCTACAAAACGTTTCAGTTTTCTTTCAAATATATAACTTATCAAAAATAAGTTAGATTTTAGTTTTCTTTTAAGTTGATAAACAAGTTGTTTATGTCTCGCAAGCCGCTCTAGTAGTAATATGCTGCCGGACGTACCACATGTTGAACTAATGACGAGAGGCAGGCGCGACGTTTTCGTTCCGTGGACACAGTTTTGATTGTTTCTACATAAAATGCAAGCAATCGTCAATTCACGACAGCGTGGGCATGACAGGAGGCTTACGTGGACAGTAGGCCTTAGTGTTAGCATTAGAGTGTCGTGCCAATACGTCCCTCTCGCTCGCCTCATCTCGTGGCAAAGCGCGAAAAATTTTAGACCCATCATAATAATTATAAACAACCCATATAAATTTGAGAAATAACATTCTGAATCAAGCCTCAAAACAAGTTTCAAAACTTGAGCATTGATTTAATAGAACTAGAAACTTGTATACACTTGTATACAAATTTCACAACATGTAACATGTAAAATTTCAGATACAAATACCTGACAAGCGAGTCGTCTTTGCAAGACACGTATTGCGATAGGTGGCTTAGTGTAGACGAGTTTGTAGGCAGTCGCATAGTCAAGCAACTATTTTATAGTAAAAAGTTATTTCTAAAATGTATTTTAGCTTACAGTCGTGTATATTTCACGTCTAAGTTCAAGAGGTTCTGTAGTATACTGTTTATACATCTCGCCCTCTCCTTATTATGGGCCCTTTATCGCGGACGGTCGAAGGACGCCGTAATCTGCGAGCGCTATCTTGCAACCCTTCTCATTCTCTCCCCAGGGGTGCCGCATGTAACTAATCAACAATACCACTTCATTTCACGATCGCACATCCTTATTTTAATTTGTATGTTTTCCGCACAATTTTTTTTTTGTACTCTTTTGGGTGTGTATTTATTATAGTAGAAATTTCGGTACAGCTTTCGCGCACACACACCGATCGGCACACCGATTTTTTTTCTTTATGTCCGATTTGGTTTCGTGACAGAAATTGTTCACGAAGACAACTACAATGACCCCGTAAATTATGTCAGATATTCACTCTAACTTAACTAAATGATATTGTGGGGTGTGCATTTAAAATAACTCGGTATTTACTTTTTATACAATGCCATAAGAATAAAAGAAGAGAATTCCAAATTTTGTCAAGGCGTACCTAATTGAACAATTGAATTCTCAAACAAATCAAAGGGATCCAATCTGTACTAATGAACTAAATTGGGGATGAAAGATGCGTTGAAGCATAAATTTTTTGATTCGATTGGACGTGAAATCTATAAAAATTGGTTTAGTCTGATTTCGATAAAACACAATCATATTTTGTATTTATTTTTAACCTCCGACACAAAAAGAGGGATGTTATAAGTTTGACTTGCTTATCTGTATGTCTGTCTGTGGCATCGTAGCTCTCAAACATATTTTTTAATGAAAGAAGATATTATCGAAAATTTTCTTAGCTATGTTTCATCAAAATCGGTTTCACCGTTTTTTTTTTGGCGGAGGTCTTTGAGTTTTCTGATCTTATAATGCTTGCCTACTATAACAGATTTACGTTGATACCATCAACTCGCCTGATGTTAAGCAACGGTGTGACCGAGGATGGAGCACGTCGATCTATTAAAACACCTTGCTGTAATATTATTCTCTATGTATTTAATGTTTCTCTATTGTGGTCTTTTAATAAAGTGTTATCTATCTATCTATATTCACTCTAGCCTTGAAAATTTCAATATTGTAGTACTCGGGAAACAAAGAAGGCGGCAGAGATTTCCACTCCGTTGTTCATTTGATGGAGTTCATAAAGTAATTAATTAGTAGGAGGTACTAATATTTAATATTGATAATAATGACACAGTAACCTAGAAAACCACATTTCCAATTAAAACGTTAGATTAATGTATATTGAATGACAATCTTAATACTTCAATTAACTGATCAATTAGTAAAAAAAACGATGTACTAAGGCCGAAAACTCATTGGGTCTCACTATCTTGTGCACTGTATAGATGATAGTAAACATAGGCACGTGTATAGTATCTGTGCAAGCTGACTTGCACTTCATTATTTTGTAGGAAGAGTTAGCAGTAATTCGATTTGGTAATCCGTTTTAAAAATAGTGATATTTTTGTTAGAGATAAGTGTCCCCCACCTGCAAGCTAAACGGTTTACTTAGGAGATGTAAAACGGGCACACGATGTTGTTTTTCCTCATTTACATATATATTATATGTATCTATAATGAAATTAAAAGAAAAACTATCATGGCTAAGACAGACATTACAAGTTAACAAATAACGATCGGTCAACTTAAATAATATAATAATAATTTGTTTATTTCAGAATTTGATTCCATGTACAAATTGTACAATATCAATTACAATGTCACAACTAATAATAATACAAAAAATAATAATAATGTCAGCAATAAAATAAAATCAGCAAAACAATTGAAAATTAACTAAGTATCAGTTTATAACTTTGCACCCATTAGCGTTACCATCCACTTATGCTGGATGGGGCAGTTCTGGCGGGCGGCAATAATTTGTAGGATACCTGTTACGACTGCCTCGCTCTCGCTGTTGAAGAGATACAACTTTCTTACGTATCATCGCATGGAAGTCATCCTTGCGTGCTTCAGCAAACATCTCAGATGCACTACAAAATCTAGGCAGTTGCATCAGCATCCTAAAAATGTCGTTATGTTGAACACGTAAAGTACTGGTAGCCGGCGAGTGTGGTTTGTCCATAGACTGCTCGAGTAGAAGGACTGGCAGTAAGCCTTAAAAAGTGTGATTTTCACTTCTCTCGAGCAGCGAAAACCTGCGTGCGATCATATTTCCCCGGACTGCCAGCGCTCTACGCTCTCTCTCAATGTCTGTGTCATCTTTTACAATATGCCCCAAATACCTAAAACTTTTTACCATCTGTAGGTCTGCACCGTTCAGCTTAATTGGCGGAACATATACCGGTTTTCTGTTCCCACTTTTAAACACGAGTACTTCACTGTTTTTGGAGTTATACCTCAGTCCATGTTCCGCCGCATATGCCTCACAAATTGACACTAGCTTGCGAATTGCCCCCACCGACGGTGCCAGCAGTACCATGTCGTCTGCGTAACTTATGTTATTGACGCAAACTCCATCAATGATACAACCCACATGGGTACTGTTGAGCTCACCGATGAGGTTATTTACATAAAGATTGAACAGCAAAGGATAGGTTATAGCACCTTGCCGGACACCGAATTCCATGCCGTACTCATCAGATAGAGCCCCTGCCCAACGAACCTGGTTCTTCTGACAACTGTACCACCACCTCAGCATAGAAGTTATTTCAGCTGGTACGCCCGCAGCCAATAGTTTCTCCCAAAGTTTCCCATACAATACTGTATCGAATGCCTTTGAAAGATCCAGGAAGCAGGCGTAGACCGGAGTTTTCCTATCTGTATAGTACCTGACAGTTTGCTTAAGACACAAGATTGCACTCTCTGTTGATAGTCCAGTCCTAAATCCGAACTGAGCATCGTGCAGCTGAACATGTTGTATCAATATGTCACTAAGCAAGCTGTCAAGGACCAGTACTGATGCGAGTGATTAAAAAAATACTTAGAGAAGTAAAACATGAAAAATTCGTGCAAATGTAACTTGTAGATAGGGCCATGAATTCTGTGGTAATTTAAATAGGTAGGAAATATTGATCTAGCATATGACACTAACGTATAGTTCTAGTCAAAATAATTACAACATAGTTAGTTTACATGATAATAGATAAAGAATACACAACCGAGGCTATGCTTTGCCCGGGCTTCCCACAGGTATGTAGTACTATTAATGTTTTCTGTGGTAGTTTAGATAACTATATATAACTTCCTTATATTCCGTTCATCAATATCAAAATATCATGTTCTGTTAAGTTGATAGCACATACTAACAGTTATAAGCACTATATATTATTAGATAGATAAACTGATAAACTCTTTATTATTCTCTCCATTAAATGACAATCAACAGAAAATCATTTAAAAACTAGCATATTGCTAGTCATACGTTGCTTTAGAAAACACCGATCATGTTGTATTTACTAATATGTGTTTGTTGTTTGATAGTGGTTTGGAAATTGAGTTCATGGAAGAAAGTAGACCATGAGCCCCCAAAGCTGCCAGGAGGGCTTCCCTTTATTGGGCATGGGCTACTTTTTGTTGGCAACAGTATAAGTAAGTACAAAATAAATAAAATATAAATAAATATTGGTGCACATTTCACACAACACCATCTATCCCAAACTAAGCAAAGCATGCACTATGGAACTAGATGGCTGATAGTATACATATATATGATACATAGAAACACCCAGACACAGAACAAACATCCATGCTCATCACACAAATGCTTGCCCTGGGTGGGGATCGAACCCACGACCTACAGCTTAGCAGGTAGATACTACCAACTGACCCACAAGGTCAGTCACTGTAATAATAACAAGTAATGTAATAATTAACTTAGCCTTTTTAATTGACCACCTGACCAGTGAATTTTGGCGTGAATTTTCACACAATTTGTGTGTATTTTTAACCGACTTACAAAAAGGAGGAGGTTCTTAATTCGACTATGTTTTTATGGTTCCGTACCTCAAAAGGATAATACGGAACCCTTATAGGTTCACTTTGTTCTCCGTCTGTCCGTCCGTCCGTCCTAGTGTCAAGACCTGTATCTCGGGAACGCGTGAAGGTATCGAGTTGAAATTAAAACCATATACGCAGATCTATAGTCTATTGGTGCAGAAAGAAAAATCGAATTTTTCTGTTTTCGTAAAAAAAAGTTACAGCCGTATATGTCGTAAAAAACGCACATTTCGACACTTACAAGTGAATCAAAACCTTTGGGGTACTTCCCGTTGACCTAGAACTATGAAATTTGGCAAGAAGTATTGTGGTATAGTATACATATAGGAAAAATCCAAAAACTGGACATTTTTAAATTTAATCACAAAAAAATAGTGTCTTTATGCAAGGAATGAGGGTCCAAATTTTAAAGTGAATTAACCGTATCATGTGGGGTATCATATGAATGAGCTTCATTACCACGAGATAAAACGGGTTTTTAATTATTTTTACGATGTGTAATTTGCGGTTTATGAAGGAAAATATAAAATAATATATTATAATTTCTCCATTTTATCTACTAGTTTGTACGGAACCCTTCGTGCACGAATTCGACTCGCACTTGGCCGGTCTTTTTATGTTGAGGGCCTCTTTTTACAGATGCCCACCAAAGAACCTGGCTCGAGAATATGTTTGATGGAAAGTGTTATGCATTTAAGATTTCTAAATTTAATTAGTTTAAACACGTTTCAGAAAGTTATAACAACATAAATTGGATAGCAGAAGAATGTCAGAAGAGAGGTGGCATTATTTCGGGCAAATTTGGTTTTAGGAAAGCATATTGTAAGTATAGTGTTAAAGACTTTTATTTCTAAATAATCGTTTACGTCATTATTAGATAATTTATTTATTTACTATCCCAATGTAATTAATTTATTTATTCTTATATATAATTATTTTTATTTAATTTAACTTAATTTAATTAAATTGATTTTATGATTTGTTTATTTAATGGATATGGATTTACATCTGGAATAAATAATTTTCATTTCATTTTCATTTCATTACAACTAGATCTAGATTTTTATCTCTAAATAATCTTTATACGTTATTAATAACGATTCCTAATGGTTTATCTCAAAATGTGAACATATACCTGGATATTATTTACAGGTGTCACCGATCCAGAAGCAATACTAAAATTGTCAAATTCATGTTTACAAAAAGATGATATTTACAACTTTGCGAAGGCATTTGTTGGTGAAGGACTTATCACAGGGAATGGTAAGATTTTGTGAAAAAATAATCAGTAGCTAGTATAAATATACCGTAATCTAGCTGGAGTTTTGATTGATAACTGTGACATTTTTTTTAATTTTGTAAGGTTATGGTAAATACAAATAAATAATTCTTAAATATTATTATGACCACAGAATTCTAGTCGTCATTAATTGTGCTTTTTTGACAAAGGCAAAACATTTAACTGTATCAACTACAGTACAAGTATTCTTACTACTTTAAGTGTTCCAAATTATTTGACCTTCATTATAAGTATTATATTATTCAAGTAAAAAAATCTCACTATTCTGCTTTGGAAATTGTTTGGTAACAAGATATAGCCCTTTATTTACAAGCCCTAAAGAAGAGTATTTGCGTTAGGACAAAATTTTGATAATTTTCAGAAGCCGTCTGAGCTTTGGCGGAAGAAATATTAAAAACCTCCGGTATGCCCATGACACATGATAATTATAATTATCAATATGTGCATATATTCTAGTTGTTGTTGAAACAAATATATTTATATTTTATTGGCGGTTGTTTTTGTTACAAATAAAACTATTCTGTCTTTACATATTTTTAGTTGTGATAAAAAACAAAACCACAACAATAAGCACATAAAATAAACAAAAACAAACAACAGTCGTTTTTGTCACAAACCGGATCCAACTCAGCATTAGCTGCTTGGTTGGTTATTTTACGAATAAATTCGAGCATAGCCCTAATTTTTGTAGTCGGTTACCAGTTTATTTTTTAACTTAGTATGTTTATTTATCACAAGGAAATAAAACAAAGACTAAAATATAAAACAAGAGTTTTTTTTTCCAGGGGCAGTATGGAAAAGACATCGTAAACTTCTTAGTCCAGCTTTCAATCAGCAAGTTTTGAATAGCTTTATCGAGAGTTTAAACCGTCAAGCTAAAATTTTAGTCGGCCAGCTAGCCATTCAAGATGGAAAATTGTTTGATCATGATATTTTATTGAGGCAGAACAGCTTGGAGGCAGTATGCTGTAAGTATCCTATTTATTGCCTGAATGGCCTTACCCTTTTATTATTTTAATTGTTTTTATATTGACTCTTTTATAGTTTGTTTCTGTAGATAGTTAAAAAATTTCAACATTCGTCAAGACTAAATCGGCACTTTCTCGGGCACTTCCGATGACTCCTCTTTCCAATGCGGTCACGGATGTTGTCATGTAAGGTATTGACTATTGTGAAGAGTATTTTTAAGACTTTTTTATGTATTTGATACCAAGGTATACCTATAATTTAGGTGTGCATTCAATTCAGATGAAGTTTTTCAAAAGTCTATAAGTTACTTTAAAATATCCTTAGTAAATATAATTGGTTTTTTTTAGCAACAGTAACAGGCGTTGGAAATTCTGAATATAGCAGACTTCAGCAACAATATCTTTCGGTCATATTAAAGTTTCAAGTGATTTTATACGAGAGATTCCAGCAATTATGGTTTCATAGTGATTTTATATACAACTTTTCAAATCTGAAAAGACGAGAAGAAAGTATGATGAAACATTGTGAACATTTAACTAAACATTTAATAAAAATAAAAAAAGAAGAAATGAAAAATACCAGTGAAACCAATACACGAAAATATCCAGGTACCTATAAGGCTGTGGCCCCATATCATTCGGCACGGCGCTGGATCAGAAACAAAAGCAGGCGCGGCGGCGCGCCGGAATCCGACATTTTCGCATACAAAAAAAGTTGGATTCCGGATGACATGGGGCCGGCCCCTAACTTCGTAGTTTAAAATATGTCGCCTACATAAAATTTGCTCTACTTAACCCATAGAGATTAGTGATTACTTAACCCATAGAGGGTTTTAATAATAATGCCGCTTTTGAGTTATTAATTGGCGAATTTCTGAAATTATTTAGAATTTTCTTCTTTTTTTTTCAGCTAAAGTTAAACCTTTTCTGGAGCTCTTAATAAACATTGCCAATGAATCGAAAAATTTCACAGATGATCAGATAAGAAATGAAACCGACACCATCATAGCAGCTGCTCATGAAACTTCAGCGACTGTACTGAATCTAACTTTGATTATATTGGGTTCATATCCTGAGATCCAGGAAAAAGTTTACAATGAGTTGGTATATTGTGTGATTAATAAATTTATATCTAGACAAGATAGTGGGAGAAAATAAGTTCACGTTAACTTGACGTCTCCATTGTTGTTTTATAAAATCGTGTTTGTTTCAGAGTACTTGAAGTTTTCGGAAACACAGAAGACCTTGATAAAGATGATTTAACAAAGTTGGTTTATACAGAAGCAGTACTGAAAGAAAGTTTACGATTGTATCCACCAGTGCCAGTGATAGGAAGACATATTGATAAAGATATTAAAATAAGTATGTACTTGGTTTAAAAAAATTACTCATACCGCAGTTTACGCCAACATATCACGCGGTATTTTTTCATATAACTTTTTTTTTTCTCATATATAAGTATATGATATATATGACAGTCTCCTTAATAAGCTTCCATCTTATGGACTACCAGCCTCCTTCTGCTCTTGGATTAAAGTCTTCTTGAGAGAACGATCGATCCGAGTGGTTGTAGACGGGTGCTCGTCCGATCAAATGGCTATAAACGCCGGCGTGCCTCAAGGGTCTGTACTCTCCGCTACTCTATTTCTGCTGCATATTAATGACCAGCTGATACCTGGTATGTAGATGACAGCACAGTTGTGGAAAGATACACTTCTGGTCCAAGAGCCAAAAAGGCGGAAATCGAGGCGTTGAGAGAAGATATGGTTGTGCGTATGAATAAAGCTCTAAAAGCTGTGTCCGACTGGGGTGACGAAAATCTCGTCAAATTCATCGCTAACAAGACTCAAGCCTGCCTTTTCTCCGCCAAAAAGAGTGAGTTTCTTTTGTCTCCTACTTTCCGAAACGTATCCATATCACTGGCAGACCGTCTTGAACTGCTGGGACTCACGTTAACCCCAACAATGAACTTTAAGGGCTACCTTGAATCTAAGGCTAAGCAGGCTAGTAAAAAGCTTGGCATCATTAATAAGGTTAGGCGATACTTCTCACCGGGACAACTGCTTTATCTATATCAAGCACAGGTCCGATCGTGTATGGAGTACTGCTGCCACCTTTTTGATGAATCAGCCAAGTATCAGCTGGAAGCTTTAGAATCAGTGGACCGGCGAGCTGTGAGGTTAATCGGTGACGATTAACTAGCTGCCAAGAAGCTACTTAGTCTCGAACACCGCCGTAAAGTAGCATGTCTGTCTATTTTCTACAGGATTCATTTCGGGGAATGTGCGCAAGAGCTTCACGACCTAATTCCACCCTCCCCATTTCACTACAGGACTAGCAGAAAGTCGGCGAATTACCACCCATTTCTCGTTGAAATGCCAAAAATCCGTACTCAGCGATATCGATCCACATTCCTGTTGCGTACTGCACAAGAATGGAATTTGTTGCCGCCATCTCTGTTTCCTGAGACCTACAATCTTGGAATTTTCGAGGCTAGAGTGAATAGATATCTTCTAGATCGACGAGCTCCATCCTCGGCCACACCGTCGCTTAACATCAGGCGAGTTGGTGGTCAATCGTAGATCTATCTTCTATAAAAAAAAAAAAAAAAAAAAAAAACAATATATAATATGAGAAAATTGTTTTCTACCCCTAAATATTTCTGATTTCGATGATTTTTTGTATTTGGAACCACAAATTGGCTTATTTATAAATGTAATCTAATAAATAGTCTTATCGCTCGCACTCCAAATTATAAGAACTATAAATGGATATGCAATAACAATGATTAGTTTTTTTTAATTTTATCTTTTAATTATGTGTCTTCGGAGTTATAACTAAAACAGTTTTCTAATTTATGTGGAAAAATATACGCCAACGTATTTACTCGACAATTTTTTTAATAATTATATTTAATTTTAGGAAACTACACGCTCCGCGAGAATTCGGGTTGTTTCTTACTTTTTAACGGTCTAAACCGCCACCCTGTCTGGGGTCCAGATGCTGATCAATTCAAGCCTGAGCGGTGGTTCGATTCGGCTACGTTGCCTGATCGAAACTGCTTTGGAAGTTTCGCTATAGGAAAGCGAGATTGTATTGGTATGTACACAGTTCAATTGGTCGTTTGAACCCATTGGGATTCCATTTTTTACTATATCTCTCTCTCTTTCTTTCTTTCTCTCTCTCTATAGCCCGTTGTCCTACATGGTATATAACCCGATGTATATCGACTCATTGTTTATTATATTTCATTGGACACCGGTCTACGAGATAACATAGGCCACGTGTGACGTGCTACTTCTAGCTACCGTTTGATATTTTTGTTTCGCATCGCATTATGTCGTTTTACCGCTTGTCGCTCACCTAGGACAACTGGTTATTAACCGAAATATAGCCATAGCTTATTATTAGTTATATTTAACTAACTGTGTTGTTTCACCTGCTTAGTGGTATCTGAAAAGCAATTTTTCAGAGCTAGTAAAATACAAAAATATTACCGGTTGTCCTGGGTAAGAAACAAACTGACATATGCCTACCTAAGCAATGCTTATTTATGTTCTGTGGCAATGCGCTGCGAGGTGATGCGCCGTTACATTGGACATTATTATAGTCTACGCATATAATTACTATTAATGTATTCTGTGTCTATGCAACAATCTGTGCAATTTGCTACTCATCATCATCATCTCAGCTATAAGAAGTCCACTTCTGGACATAGGCCTCCCCCATGGATTTCCAAAAAGACCGATTGGAAGCGGCTTGCATCCCGCCACTTGTATGAGGTCATCTGTCCATCACGTGGCTGGTCTTCCTACGCTGCGCTTGCCGGTACGTGGTCTCCACTGGAGAACCTTTCGACCCCATCGGCCATCAGTTCTACGTGCTATGTGCCCTGCCCACTGCCATTTCAACTTGCTAATCCGATGTGCTATATCGGTGACTTTTGTACGTCTACGTATCTCTTCATTTCTGAATCGATCTCGTATAGAGACTCCGAGCCCTCTCCATAGCTCGTTGCATGACCTTGAGCTTCCTTATAAGGCCCATAGTTAGGGGCCACGTCTGGTAGACGTAGAAATCGGTTAAAAATATGTAATGTTACTGAATCACTTCTCTCTTTATTGTTAGGATGTTATAATTGCGTCTACTTTCAGGTAGGGCATACGCGATGATGTCGATGAAGATGACATTGGCTCACGTGGTACGACGGTATCAAGTCACCGCGGACATCAGCAAAGTGGTTTTCAAATGGCACATGCTTTCATATCCTACTTCTGGACATCACTACACACTACAACGTAGGGATATATAAAAATGGGTTTTCGCAATTAATAAATTAATTTAGAATTGTTGTCGCGCGATCTTTTGCTAGCAAATTACGCGTTTTTCATACTACAGGAGAAAACTTGTTTAATGCCCTTAGATATCATTTGATTTCGATCATTATTTTTTATATGGTTGGAACCATTGAACGGATAGATTTTTCAAAATTTACACTTTTAATTTTTGAACTTCGGAACTATAATGAAATTTGAAAAATCAAACCGTAGAAGCAAACATTTATGATATTTTATTTTATTTTTATTTATTAGAACAACCAAATAGCTTTCATACATGATAATAGTAAACAAAAACTGAGTACAAATGAGCCAACACACTAGTCAGGTTATCATTGATGCAGTAAAAAAGATGTTAAACTGATTGTGAAATATCATACATTTGAAACGAATGAAAACTAGGTTACACCTTACCACTAGGTAATATGAACATGAATATATACAAACTTAGTACAATTCACTTATTAGGTAGACCATAATGCTCCATTTTTTTCTTAAGTTTAGGACCAAAAAACTGATTGTTAATTAAATTTATAAAAACATGATGTCTCGTTGTAAATAAATCAATAAACTCAGAAAAGTTTGAATTGAAGTTTTTAAAAGTACGCGAGAAGAAAGAGTTTCCACGATAGTTTGTTCGACAGCGGTTCGATATTGTTCAGATAAAAATGAATCGTCGAAATTACTTAAGGTTTATTGGTAGAAAACAGTTCTCTACTATTTGTATGGGATATCGGGCAACAACAGTTCCCTTTAATAAATTATGATTATAATTTTTAGGGTTTCGTACCTCAATAGGAAAAACGAAACCCTTATAGGATCACTTTGTTCTCCGTCTGTCCGTCCGTCGGGTGTCAAGTCCTTTATCTCGGGAACGCGTAAAGGTATTGAGTTGAAATTAAAACTATATACGCAGATTCGTAGTATGTTGCTGCAGAAAGAAAAATAAAGTTTCTAAGTTTTCGTAAAAAAGTTACAGCTGAATATATCGTAAAAAACGCACATTTCGACACTCACAAGGCAATCAAAACCTATGGGGTACTTCCCGTTGACCTAGAACTATGAAATTTGGCAAGAAGCATTGTGTTAGAGTACACATATAGGAAAATATCCGAAAACTGGACATTTTTAATTTAATCACAAAAAATAGTGTCTTTATGCAAGGAATGAAGGTCCAAATTTTAAAGTGAATTAACCGTATCATGTGGGGTGTCATATGAAAGAGCTTCAGTAGCATAAGCTAAAATAGGTTTTTAAATATTTTTACCCTATGTAATAGGGGAATTCTTTGATTTTTACAATGTATATTTTTCGATTTATGAAGGAAAATATAAAAAATATATATGTATGATTTCCCCCTTTTATCTTCTAGTTTGTACGGAACCCTCGGTGGGCGAGTCTGACTCGCACTTGTCCGGTTTTTTTTATTCGGTAATAGGCCTGCGCCTTTACTGTCAACGATTGAGTGCATTTATCTAGAAGAAATTTAAGAATAATCATAAAAAAATCACTCAGGAAGCGTACCTATTTCATATTTTTTGTACGTACCATAAATTTGTAATTAAAGCGTTTCGTTCGTGTTTTTGGAATATCTATCGTGGATCGATGACGCTATGCCGATAAGATTATGTATCTACCTCAGTACACTTACCGAAATTAATCCGATAAAAACCTATAAGCTAGCGATTTCGCGGCGATGTTCCAAGCTTTACAGATTAGTTTGGACGACGAACTCGTATTAATGAAATTAAACAACTTTTATAGCAGGAGGGATTGATACAACATGGAAACGCATAGTTTTGTATGTCATGGTGGTGAAATTTTTTGACGTACCTACAATATTTTGAAATTAATTTGTTCGCTCCATTAATGCATGCTGTCTCCATCTTTAATTAATAGGGAAATTGTAAAGTTATTAATATATAAAACTATTGTCAATATTGCTATTGTACACAATGTTGATGGACTTAAATAAATAAATCAAAATAAAATAAACATAAATAATGTTTGTAAACAAAATAAATAAATGAGCATTTGTAACTTATACAATGGATTTCATTGACAGGTTGAGCCCTGCGCCTCGCGCTTGTGGCACTTTTAACTTTAAGTTGTTCTTTTGTTTTGTAAAAACATAAACATTAAGATCAGTAAAGACACTGTGTAATAAATTATTTTCGTTTTATTATTAAAACCACTGATTTTTTGTCGGTAACTTTCCTGCTGATGTCGAATTATCATTGAAAGTGGATACATATACTTTTATATCACCCACTCAGACTAGGTCACAAATTATACGTCTCGTACTGGTATATCAACATTTTTGAAGAAACTTAATACTTCATGAACTTATAGAAAATTCGAGTCTTCTTAAACCTAGAGACCAACCACAAATTTTCGTCAAAAATAGAGATAAAAATATAGATATGCGTTAGCGAGACAGACGTTTTGCGACTTATACTTCTGAGTCTCAAAATATTTGGTATTATACGGCGTTTTATAAAACGAATAATAACACGTTTTACATAATATAATCAAAGTCAAAGTCAAAGTCAAAGTAAATTTATTTGCATAAAACATGAGTAGCATGCACTTGATGTTATTTGTTTTATAGACCTTCATGTTATGCCTGATGAGGCGTACAAATCAGAGGCGCGCTATTACAATTTTATATTATTAATACAATATTATTATTTAATTTATATGTCATACAATTATTTACTAAATATATATTTTTGACCATAACATTTTTATGTCATAATAAAATTACTACCTACATTAAAATATTTTTTCATATGGAACAGTCGTTTTTATATTCAGTAATATCATAGTAGCATTTATCTACCAGCATAGCTTTAAATTTCTTTTTAAATAAGGTAGTTGTAAGATTTCTTAGACTTAAAGGTATTTTATTGTATATAATTGGACCCATTCCAAATATGCTTTTTCTAAACAATTGTGTTTTTGCTCTATGTGTTAATATTTTATTGTCGCGTCTATTATGCGTTGATTTTGTGGACAGTTTTGGAAACACCTCACAATTAGCCCGTACAAATAGCGCAAGTTCAAGTATATACAGATAATGATAAAATGATTATTGGTTCCCAGAGACGGTCAATTGAAACTGACAATAGAGACGCAGTAAGTATGAGCTAGATCTATTTTTTTTTTTTTATTAAATATTTAACGGCTCTGGATTCTGAGTCCTTTGAGCCAAATGAGCTAGATCTAATCTCCGATCCTTGCTAGACTTCAGTCAAAACCTGTTGTGTTGCCAAAAATTATAAATCACTGCTAATACTTAAATAAATAAATAAATAAAAATAACACTGTCTTGGGGTAAAATTTAACTGTGTTATCTGATGTAATCTGACAAAATATTTTGACATTTTTAAATACTGTTGCACTCCCTGCTAGGTGCCTAACTGGCTGGACTTTTATCGTTGTGTTATTTATTGATAATAGGGAATAAATGAACATGTTTTTTGTTTCATATTAATAACAGTTTTAATGGATAATATACAAAATATTAATACATACTATACTCAAAAAAAGACATTTTAATAGGTCAATAAACTTCTTAGATATAAACATTTAATGCCTTTGGTACGAGTTTCTATCTCTTTCTCGAAAAACAACAGTTTGTATCGTGTCTGTTCGGCGCACGTGACACATGATGTCATCTTTCGCGATGGTGGTGGTATCTCTGTCTAACATGAAATTGAAATGCTTATAACTTTCTTTGCTTCGAAGATATTTTAATTTTGTTTTTGCCCAATTCAGTTATTCAAGACCGCTCCATAGCCGAACCATATGTGGAGCGTTTCCCGTCGGCCGCCATAGTTTTTTTGATTCAGTCTCATTTATGTCATACAATTGACACATTTGATGAAACGCGACACGTCCTCCGCTCGTTACTAAATCAAAAAAAGATAGCAGCCGACAGGAAATGATTCGCACAAGGTTCAGTTACGGATCGGTTTGAATAACTGAATTTCCCCCCAGGTCTATTTGTGGTTAGCTTTTTTATGACCATGCATATTTCAAACTATGTAAGTTTTTTTTTAAGTGAAAATGAAATCTCTACTTTCGTTTGTCTTACATACCCGTGTTTCGACCCGCTATCATGTCATACATACTCTGTATCTTCACAAAAATAAATCTCCAAACTAAGTAGTAATAATAATAATTGATACTACTTATTGTGGGGATCTATTTTAAAACCTGACCCTTAGTACAACTTTTTATGAAGAAACGTGGCGATGAAAGTTTTCGTACGCGTCCATACAATTTTTGAAAGCGCCCTCTACGGATTACGAAGAGAAACTCAAATTGGTAGTAAAAAATGTATGGAACCCTACGAAAACTTTCATCGCCGCGTTTCTTCATAAAAACTTGTACTAAGGGTGCTGATATAGAGAATCACTTGATTTCAAAGAGGCCAGCGTCGGTCTTGCCATTCTGGAACCCATTAGGTTCGGAGCTTACGCATGTTCCTACATTTGTATAAGAGTTGTGTATTCTATCTTAAAGCCCTTTTGAGTACCTAACTAAAGTCTCCGAGGGCTGAAAGGGTACGGCTAAATGGGGAGCATTTGTCCGGTTCGGCGTGAAAAGGGCGCTATTGGTTGAACATAAAGTGAGCCCCTAACGAGGTCTGAAGTAACTACGGTGTTTGTTTACTTAGCGTCTTTTAACTACAAACAAAGTCAAATAGGGCTGACAGTTTACCTTTCGGTTAAATTAAGCTACAGCTATATTTGTTCTATAACTTAGTTGTTAAGCTTATTATAGAGATGTTATTAATAGTACCTACGTAGAGATTTTGAAAGTTTTGTTACGCTCTCACGGAGCTAAAGTGCTTTTGTACGGTATTTGATTATAATATGAATTTGTAACCCGACTAAATGACAATATATTATATTTTATGTACCTATGTAGTTTAGATGTATTCATTTATTTAAGTATATGTATATAAGATACTAGCTGCGCTCCGCGGCTTCACCTGCGCGTTGGCGGAAAATGATTATGATGATGATAAATGTAGCCTGTATCCATTTCCAGATCCAAAGCTGTACTAAATACTAAAACTCATAACTATCAATTCTGTCATTTAGCCGCAAGAAGGTAACAAACAGACAGAGAGACAGACAGAATTGCGTGATAGTAGGTGTAATGTTTTAGCCTCGTAGTGATGAAAAACGGTGATGATGATGATAATGATATGTATTATATTTTTGTCTCCAGGTCTTCAGGTATCTGTGGACTAAATTCCATAACGATTTAACGTTTAATCGTGAAAAGATAACATACACACACGAGAGAGAATTACTTTCGTTTTTAAAAATATCAATCAGGATTGTTCAAAGTACGTATGTAGTACTATTAAAGTCTTCTGTGGTAATACTCGTTTAATTAGAATTTCAAGTAAATAACTAATTTCCACGCCGTCTTGATGTACAGCCAACTTGCCAAATAAGACGTAATTGCATTAATTAGAGAAGGCCACGATCAAAGGCAAGTAAATGGGTTACTGAATGACTGGCTACGTGTGCTCAAAGATGGTTATAGCTTTAGATCTAATATATTAATTTATATTATAAATTCACAAGTACTCGTAACTCTGTCTGTTTTTACTTTTTCAAGACAAAACACGTTAACCGACCCTTATGAATTTGGTACAAAGTTAGCGGAGAAGTTGGTGATGGACATAGGCTAAATTCATCATCTTGTCATCACCATTTCACATCGCTATGTATGAAAGCCCAGTGTACAGCTAGATATATATAAATCAGGACACTCTTTCAAGCATTACAACATTTTAGAAATATATATAAATATTTTTTGTACCTTTGTTTTGTTTTTGTTGTTTAGAAATATATATAAATGTTTTTGTTAATATTAGATAGATAGATAAACTCTTTCTTGTACACACCATAAAATTTACAATCAAGAGAAATTAACTAAGTACTAGTGTAACAACTGGAGGCCTTATCGCTAATAGCGATCTCTTCCAGGCAACCTTGGGACGGAGAGGAACGAAAAGAAAGTAAAATGATGAGGCGTGCAGTAATAGAGAGGGGAGAAAAAAATAAGGTATAATAATCTTCTACATACTATATTTAACATATATTCTATTTTAGACATCATTTGTAGTATATACATATAGATATATTATATTTAAAATTTGACTACCTACCTACCTACGTAACTACAGCAATCCATCAAATATTTTACATTATTTAGGCGATGAAGTTTTCAGGTTTGTGGTGAATTTGATTGTAGAACCTAAAAATTATCCTATGTCCTTTTCCGGCGTATAAGCCATATATTTATCAAATTTCAAAGTGATATTTCTAGCTATTTGACCGTGAAAGCGTAACTAACAGAGAGGCAGAGCTTTCGCAAACTTTTATTTAGTTTCCCGTTTCCCGGTGTCGGTCTTTAATCAAATTTAGCAAAACCAAATTTAACCAACTTCCCGGTTTCCGATTGAGCTGAAATTTTTCATTACATAATATGTAAATTGGATGACAAATAGTATTATTGTGTCATAGACCTGATGACAACATGTAAAGTATGTGCCCGAAAAAAACTGAATGAATATATAGAAAGAATTTTTATAATAATACCTATGTGTATACATAACATTTACCAAAAATAAAAAGATTTAAAGTACTTAATATAAGCAACCATATATTTATAACATCAGCTTAATCTAGAACAAATCTAGAACATAACTCGAAACTAATATTAGTATTATCTCAACTTAATCAATATAGAACTTCAAATTCTTATAAATTAGTATATTAAGTAACAAATAAGATAAAGTAACTTTTCGTGAACTAACTCCATAATAGAAGAGAAAATAAATAATTGTGTGTGCTTAATACCACACGATATAAGTGAAAACTTCATGAAGGCGACATTGTTAAAACGAAATAGCAGTGACGCGTTCACTATATCTTACTCGTTACCTTAGTCGATTCAAGCCGATTTTACTCGAACGAGTGGTACCTACATAGTATATACTCGAGCGTGACGGCTTTGTTTTATTCAATACCCATATAATAAAATGCTCAACGTGGCTAAAGAATTGTGCACTTCTAAACTTGAACATTTTTTTTTCTAGCTTTGTTTCTTTGGAGATTTTTTTCGAGTCGGGCTTGTTTGTGTAACATAGCCAGTACGTCGCACCTCGTCAGTGACCATCTTGATGTATTCTTCTTCAGTACGCTTAAGAACAGCTTCTTCATCTATAATTTCAACAACTTCAGGTACAGTCTGTTCTACAGTCGCTTGTTTTAGTCGAATTTCTTTTACTCTAGCTTCCAAAATATACTCCCTGTGATACTCGCGTTCATACATTTGTATTATGAGTTGTTTGTCCATATCATCTGATGCTGACAAATTTGGTGACAGCGATAAATTGTACACAGTTCCTTTCGCGTCGCCTACTGCAACCATGCTCCCTTTTTCGTGAGGTTCTACTTTCAACATGGACACTTTACTAAGAAGCAATGATTTGGATGGCTTATTGTAGCTACGTAAAAGATCCCAGATCCGAAATACACCATCGGCACTCACCGTCATATATGCGGACAGTCTTTGGGGTGCCCACGCTGCATCATTGATGGAATAGCGACTACGAGTTCCAGTAATTATAGGAGATATACATAAATCTTCACTCCATATATTAACAGTCCAATCACCACATGTTAGTAACATCTTCATGAGACAAGGACTGCGTTTAACTACTTTTACTGGACCAAGATGTGCTTCGAATACCGCACTCATAATTTCTCTCTGAGTCTTGCCCTTTCTATTAACACTAATTACTAGACCAGTATCAGTTCCACACAAAAATTTTGTGGGAAGAGCCTTGTCAAACTGGAGCGCTGTTACTGGTTCAGCATTTGCTAAACTGATTTTTTCTCCTGGTGAAGCTCTAACAGACATGATAAGATAATCTGTGTTTTCTGAAAGATTGCGCACATCCCACCACATGCAACTTCCATCAGTTGATCCGCTGAAAAACTCAAAATTCTGTCTAGATTGCATGTACATGAGAGCTGTAACTGGTTCACGATGTGCTAAATGTGGCAGACTTATTATAACTGGATGTTTCTGGGTTCGCATATCAAATAAGCAAACTCTTCCATCTTCAAGCCCTCCTACTATCAATGAAGGGCCAGCGGGAGAGCAAATTGCTTGCCAGCATGCAGATGGGGGCAGCAATGTACTAGAGGGTTCATTTGGATCGTCCAAACTCCAAATTGAACATGACAAATCTCGATTAAAAGGTTTTACTATCGGATACCTCTTATCACAGTATGTTACTACCAGCTTAGAATCTATTTCATTTGTCCAACACAGACTGCCAATCGGCCGCTGGGCTTTATCTCGATACATATTGGTGAGTTGTATGAAATTGTTTTCAACTGGTTGAACTGGTTTCATATCTCTAAAGAACATGTCGTACATTTCTATGGCATTATTTTGTTTAATACATTTATTTAGTTTATCATATGTACTGAGTACAGCTTCAATGTAGCTTTCATCTCGTTCAATGCGACGTCTGTGTCTGGTTGTTGCTTCTTCATCTGTATAATTTATTTCTTTTGGCCAGCCTCCTTCAATATGGTTTACGCCTTCGTTTGTTAATATGACCCTTTTAGTATTAACACAGTTTACTTTTTGCGTCACTCCAACCTGTATCTCTTTATTTACTGGGTTTCTTAGAGTGTATTTTTTCTGCTCTGCTTTATCTGGTAAGATGGAGTCAATTATTTCTTCTTGCACACAAAACATAGGTTGCCGGCCAAAATTCTTGCGAATTTTTGTATAAACATAATCAAGACTTTTTGACATATTGGTAATTTTTATTGAGACTTATCCAAATCACTGGTACTTAGCTGGAAATTGGAGTTGAGTCACCTTTCTCCAAAGAAAATTACTATTCTTTACCCTTTATCGTTCTTTCTTTATGTTCATCTTTCTGTTACCTAGATTAATGAATATACATACCTACTCATAAGCAAATTATATCGTAATTCATGCTTACTTATACCGTAAAGAATCTTTGAAAATATCATAGTTATTGTATTCTGTTTGTTATGAGCATATTTTTTTTTTGACAGAAACTGTCAAGTAACAAATAAATGAAAATTTTAAATGAAAGAATAGGTATATTCTATGACACTGTCGCTGTTATCTTATAAAAAAATATTACATCTTTATTAAGTGAACTTTTTACTTCTTTTGAATAACATAAAAAAAAGAAGATATTAAATTCCATGAAAAATTCCTTCGGGTGATTTGCTCGAGATTTACTTTTTGAACAGAGATGGTAGCTGTGAGTCGTAGACAGAGAATATCTCGAGTTTGTGATGACCTCGGTTATACGTAATCCTCACACAAACACATTCTGAGTTGGATGTAATATTCAGGTACTTACTATCGAAATGCCGTCTGAAGATTAAGCTAAATTACGTACACCGTGATAACTGAAAAAGATTGTAAAAGCCAAACATGTTCAATTTCATTGTTTAAAAATCACAGAAACTATTAATTTATCATGATGAATAATTTAAAATAATTCTCATTAAAAAAAAAATGTTTACTCTGATCTTGCTTAATGTTTATGACCTTTTATTTTTGCTGGTGTTTAAAAAAAATACTTTTTAAAGTTAAATAAGTAAACTAAAGTTTACTGCGCTCTAAGAAACAAAATTAAGCATACTTATTCTACGTATGCGACTCTGGGGAAATTTGTCGTCGGCACAAGTCTTCGTTAGACCTCAACAAATGAAAATACCTATTTAAGTTAGGCTGGTATATCTATACAAAATGTTCCATTATTTATCTTAATGAAGGTAATTTTTAAACGAAAATCGTATAATCACACAGACAAGTAGACAATATTGAATAAGTAGAAAAGACGAGAGCCGAGCCGAGCCAAATAACCGATGCAGTACACGCTGCGAAAAATCAAAACAGGTAAGCTGTGCAATTTTAAAGACCTAGCATTTATTTCCAAAATTGTTTTTAGGGTTCCGTACCTCAAAAGAAAAAAACGGAACCCTTCTAGGATCACTTTGATGTCAGTCTGTCTGTCCGTCTGTCCGGGTGTCAAGACCTTTATCTCGAGAACGTGTAAAGGTATCATGTTGAAATTAAAACCATTTACGCAGATCCATAGTATCTTGCTGCAGAAAGAAAAATCACAAAGGAATCAAAACCTATGGGGTAGTTCCCGTTGACCTAGAACTATGAAATTTGGCAAGAAGCATTGTGTTAGAGTACACATATAGGGAAAAATCCGAAAACTGGACATTTTTAATTTAATCACAAAAATAGTGTCTTTATGCAAGAAATGAGGGTCCAAATTTTAAAGTTCTTTAAACGTATCATGTGGGGTATCATATGAAATAACTTCATTAGCATAAGCTAAAACAGGTTTTTAAATATTTTTACGATGTATATTTTTCGGTTTATGTACGAAAATATAAAAAATATATTTTTTATATTTTTTTTATATGATTTCCCCCTTTTATCTACTAGTTTGTACGGAACCCTCGTTGGGAGAGTCTGACTCGCACTTGTCTGTATTTTTTATATCGAGTTACTATGAGAACATACCCACATAAGAGTACAAGTTCTCAAATAGGACTATTGAAATGCACCGTTAGGTGGCAGGAGTGGTGATAACTTTCAACTGAAGCTTAGATTCTAGTCAGCTTAGCCGAGAAATTGGTTTTAATTAGAATATGGTTTCATAATATTTTTTCGTTCAGGAAAAGCTCAAAATTTGCACACGTTCTGTCTGGAATAGACTGAAAGACCTCTCAGATGATACTTTACCACACAATTCACTGAGATGTTCTTTTTTTGCATAATTGAAAGCCTAGCGAATTGCCAAACTTGAAAAACAACACATACCAAGGTCTGTTGCATTATTAAATAAAATAAAATGTAAATTTAATTATAAAGTACGCTGCAGACCGCAGCTGCAAGAAAAAAATGCAGTGGCTGCCTTGCAATCGCCGCATTTGTGACAGAGGCACTATTTTACAGGTTAGGTACCTATGGAATACAAGTATGCAAGTGCGGGCGCAGCGGTTGCAGCGGTTGCGACGGATGCCACAACTACAAATCCGCAGTTACAATCAGCGTAGTTCTAAAACGAGATTAAGTGTTAATTATATTAGAAGTTAAATTAGAGCAATGTTGTCCATACTTCCTGATTATTGTTTGTCGTATAACACGCGCAATGAGCATAAAAGGCAAAGTCATCTCGACGCAGTGTACCCAGCACTCTCTGAATACCTTAATGAAAATATTTCATTACCCGTTTCTGTTTTCTGTCCACTTGCTTATTAGGGATGGGACAAAAACTATCGATATTATCAGTGAAATTAATATTCTTCTACACACTGCTCAAGACGGAGGACGCAAGTATATTTTGATTTGTAGGCATATAAGTCTGTTTGTTTATATTTACCTCGTCAAATGTAACTATCAGGTGATTTCTGTTTGACAGTTGCAGAAGTACATGATGTAACCAGGAATGTATAGAAATTAATTTATCCCAGACGTCTTTGGGTACATAAGTACATTTTAGCTGACGTTGTAAAAATAAAGTTTTTACCAGTGTAATATGTAGGTGAGTTTCCTATAATATTCTAAACCACCTTGTTTTATTTTATCAACTGATAAACCTTTCTACCAGGTACACAAATTATATACTACATTATATTATATAGTATTGTAATTTCAAATATCACAATTTCTTAATCATATTTATCTATCTCTATTGATTCTCGTTTGTCTCGAAAAACTCGAGAACGGCTGGGCCGATTTAGCTGATTTTGGTTTTGAAATGTTTGTCGTAGTCCAGGGAAGCTTTAAACGTTGAGAAAATATCGGGTCCACTCATTGATAGGTGATACGAAGTACGCCGGGTCATCTAGTATACAGCGTGACTGGTTGAACATTAGCAATATTGATACAGGGTGTTCAGTACTCGATTCTTGTTCCAAATAATCGAACATAATAGGTGGTTAGTATTTGACCTAATTATCCCTAGCAAACACAAAAATTACGGACATTCAATCACGCGCGTTGAGAGTCGCGCAACGTCATCGAACGACACAAGTTCAATGACCCGGTTATGTGACTTGCGCTCGCTCGGTGCGCGAGGCTGCGTGGTGTACATAAATTCTGGAGTCTTGAGAAAAACTTTGACCGAGGTTTTCTTAGTTTTTTTCCTAATTTGTTTCGATTTTACTTCTGTATATGTTTCATTAGAGCACTAATTAACATGTCTTTAAATATTGCTAGTATCCAAACAGTCAGCCTGTATATATATAAAAAAACTATTTTACAGTGATTTTTTTACTAACGTGGTTAAACATGCTATCAATTGCAATCACAAATCAAACAAAAAAAGTCGCTATGCATCGGTGTTAGCATCCATCTCGCTTACTCGTGTTGTAGACCTATCTATCTCGCTCTGTCATAGCCCTTTATCGCGGTGTATTTGTCGGTGACCGCCGCATACTATTCATTGTTCTATTTCTCCGAACTTTCTATGGAAAACAAGTATTGTGATGACCTAATTAGATTTTTAAAATGAGTATGTTTTGCGATGAAAATTGGCAATAAATGTTACAGGCAGAAAAGTTAAAAGTATTGTACCATTTTGAAATCTTGACTAAATGGGCCATATTTTGCAGCAACTTGCCTAGGGTGGTACCGTATATTTTTTTTTTTACTGAACAATCAAAGTTAGGTGATATTATTTTTTCAACCACAACTCAAAGAAAATACGATAATTTTAACAAACCTAGCAACTCGTTTTGTTTGATTTGTGATTGCAATTGATAGCATGTTTATTAAAGACCACGTTAGTAAAAAAAAACACTGTAAAATAGTTAACTTTGAGGTCAGAATAACTAAAGATATGAATAAAGGTGTCGAATTTCCTCTTTTTCATAAATTTGTTCATTTCTCTCTCTTGCCCCGTGCCCGCTTGACGTTAAGTTCTGGGACACCTCGATATATAAAAATCAATTGTTGTTCGTTTCTCTCGCTAAAACTCGAGAACGGCTGGGGCGATTTAGCTGATTTTGGTTTTGAAATGTTTGTCGTATTCCAGGGAAGGTTTAAATGGTGAGAAAAGTTAGAAAAGTGTTCATTTTAGCGAAGGGAGAGTTTTAAAGTCGTTAGAATAGGTGATACAAAGTACACCGGGTCATCTAGTTTGATATAAAAATACAGGATTAAGTGAACACAATCATAATAATGTTCATATATTTTTATTTATTTGTATCACATTACCTATTTAATTACAATAAAAGTATTGTTGTTGTATTTTATTTTCCAAAATTTTGTATTTTTTACTATTTTTCTATTTTGTGTTTTTGAATCGCGTACGATTAAAATAACTTTTCCACTTGCACTTACTTTTTCACAAAAAATACCTATCTTACATTTTCTTACTGTATTTATTTATAAAAATAGATAATTCAATAACATTTTTATCGATAGTCGATAACTAAATATCAATACAAGCATTGTGTTGAACGTCTGCCATATAGGAATGATAATTAAATTTTCTTTGTCCTCGTGCTATGATATTTATCTGGCTAATGCATCACACTATAGGTAGCTACAGCCTTTACATACCTTTTGTCTATTATATCTAAGCACGTATTACATAATGTGACATTATCGTTAAGTTATTTTCACAATACAACCTGAATCAAATTTCAGACAAATAAGTAAGCAACAACTTATGTAGATACATTACAGTCCATTAACAATTATATAAGTTAAAAGAAAAACAAAATACCCGACTGCAGAAAAGCAGTTTTTGCAGTTTAGCTTACGATTTCGTTACGTATTTTATTTATTTTTTCGATGATAGGCTTGCGCTTGACCGTCAACTTACCTAGGTATATGCTATTGAGTGTACTTACGTACTATTTTTGTTAGAAAGTAGGTATGCATAAAATCGTTTTAAAAGATTATAATTAATGCGCATCTAGTAAAACCATTTGTTTATTACGAAAAAGTTCGTTTGAGGTTACGAGAAAACGCAATTATAATAAATTAATAGTAATTAGTAAAATTAATTCTATGATATGACAGGTACAGCTATATCCAAACCTCCAGAGAAATGACAGTGATTTCCCTGTAGATAGCTGATACCTCCATGCTATTATCTGAACATGACACGATATTAACACTGTATTCGCGTCCAATAAGTACAATAATTAATACGAAAGCTGTGACAAAATGTGGAAGCATTTTCATTCGAAATATCATCCTTGTATTTTCATTATTCTTCAGGCAGTTTCTATCTCTATTCTTGATTCCTGAGAGTTTATATTTGTATGTACATGCTACAGGTAAATAAGGTGCGTCAAATATTTCTTTGCTTCCATTTCAGGTAAAGGCTTTTCATAATATTATATCTAGATGGTTCGCAAATATGTTATTGCCGCAAACAAGTCAGTAAAGTACTCAGATATCTACTTAGATATCGTCTAAGTGGTTGGATACGACTTTCGAGATACGCGAGTACTTAATATTTATCAGCACGATTATGTTATTATTAGCACATTATGTTCCCGGCAGCTTAGTGGTGAGACCGTCTGACTTGCGATCCGCAGGTCCTGAGTTCGAATCCCACGGCGCGCACCTCTGTCTTTTCGAAGTTATGTGCGTATTGTTGATTGCCGCCAACTTCAAACGGTGAAGGAAAACATCGTGAGGAAACCTACATGTCTGAGAGTTCTCAATGATCTTGAAGATGTGTGAAGTCTGCCAACCCGCACTTGGCCAGCGTGGCAGACTATGGCCTAACCCTTCTCACAATGAGAAGATGGCCCGTTCCCAGCAGTGGGACAGTTTGTACAAACAGGGCTGATAAAAAAAATAAAAAAATAAAAAAATATTTATAATAATTAAAAAAACGATAACACAACGTGTGGTCTTTGATTCTTAGGAAATGAAAACAAATCTAATGTTACATATTGAATGCAAAAAACTATTGACTATTGACTATTGACTATTACTTAACTAATTGAGCCACGTAGGCTTAGAAAGCTATTATGCAAGTATATTAATGAAAAGTATATTCTTTAATTTTATATATATCCTCGACTCATAACGGGCATTATGTCAGAATTGCCTTTTTTCAGTCAATTTTATATAGTTAAAACAATTAAAAATTCTGAAATAATAATTTAGTTATCAATAACATATTAAGAATATTAATAACATTGTCTTTAGGCCTTTATCGGTCTGGGGTAATCTATATGTTTATGTGTAGTAGTTTATTTAGTTGAGTTTGTATATTGTTGTAGTTAATAAAGGCACTTGTCCGCTTAAAAAAGTAACATATTTATTCAATTAGTAAATATTTAGAATAATGAACAATTATGAGTTCTTTTCATTAAAATAACAAAATTATGTGGAACGAGAATTTGGGTAGGCATTACAATGTGGTTTACTCAACGTAAATTGAGCTTAATTAACTTTTTGTGATTTCGTTAGTACATTACTCTCAAAATCTAAGCAACTACGAAAAAATTACTTACTTATTTATATTTACTCTTGAAATTTTACAATGTTTATAGTAAAGGATAAGAGAAGACTCATGACCAAAATGCTGGCTTCTGTTTCGAATCGAAACCTAGTGTGTCGTAAATACTTTCGTTCTCACAATATCTTTATTCGTTTACCATTTCGTTTCTGGTTCAGACAATGGTGTTGATTTTAAATTATTTTCCTGTCTCAAACAAAGAATTTCCTGTAATTAAATATTTTTGTCAATTTATGTGTTTTTGTTATCTATTTATTGATACTTACTTCAAATAACCTCTAATTAGTATACATATAGTTAGTGGCAAGTTAGATTTTTTTGTGTATTGTAAAACAAAAAAAAAATGAATCTAAATAAATAGTTTATAATAATAAAACTTTATTGATCAGTTTACATGTTGTACACTTAGAAATTCATTGATCTACCGCAGCCGAGCTAGGCTTATGCCTGTATTTAGGTACACAGGGAGAACCCATTGAACTAAATTTAAAATTGTATTACAACTTTAAACAATAGTTGAAGACATATTTTAATAAAAGCTTTAGTACATAAGTGAAAAAAGAAAGAGAACTATTTTACATTACGTTTTAAATATTGTAATTTTATATTTAGCCTGTTGCTTGACTTGACTTTTTATACATCTTAGATTCTTCCTATTATTAAATAAAAACCGGACAAGTGCGTCTCAGACTCGCCCACCGAGGGTTCCGTACAAACTAAATAAAAGGGGAAATCATATATTTTTTTTTATATTTTCCTTCATAAACCGAAAAATATACATCGTAAAAATATTTAAACCCTGTTTTAGCTTATGCTAATAAAGTTCATTTATATGATACTCCACATGATACGGTTAATTCACTTTAAAATTTGGGCCCTCATTCCTTGCATAAAGACACTATAATTTTGTATGATGTATAATGAAAAATTACCATTTTTTGGATTTTTCCTTGTATGTGTACTCTAACACAATGCTTTTCGCCAAATTTCATAGTTCTAGGTCAACGGGAAGTACCCCATAGGTTTTGATTCCCTTGTGAGTGTTCAAATGTGCATTTTTTACGACATATTCGGCTGTAACTTTTTCTTACGAAAACTTAGAAAGTTTATTTTTCTTTCTGCAGCATGAGACTATGAATCTGCGTATATTTTTTTAATTTCAACTCAATACCTTCACGCGTTCCCGAGATAAAGGTCTTGACACCCGGTCAGACGGACAGACAGACGGACAACAAAGTGATCCTATAAGGGTTCCGTTTTTTGCTTTTTGAGGTACGGAACTCTAAAAAAAAGCAAGCATTAATTTCATCTGTATTTGTGCAAAGATTTTGATTTAACTAGAGTTGCGAAAGTTTTATAAGATGCCTTTGTTTATTATGTATGTTAAGCAATCCAATGAACTGTTACATAATACTTATCTAATTGATCCATATCTGAGTCCAATTAAGTCTTTGTATTGCTAATTAGTATTGACTCAGTTACCTAATGCTTATTGATCCGCCATAATCTGTCTTACTGAGTTAGTAGAGGCTCAATAAAACAATCAGTCAATAGCTTAGATTTATAGATAAATGTTTTTATTGTATAGTAATAGTAGATTCACTAATCACGTAAAAGAATGAAAGAGATTTCTAGGTTTTTTTGTCACGAACAGAACTATATGTATAATAGGTATGTAGGCAGGATGAGATAGGTAAAGTAATATTTGATGTAAATTGCTCAATGTCTGAATTGAGTGTTGCTTTTCCAATTCCCCGTTCGTCTGGGTACTTCGGCGTTTCGCACCGCATGTGATTCGAACCGCGGTGCGAATCGCCCATGTACTGTTACTGAATGGGCCGATTCGCACCGCAGTGGTTGGTGCAGTGTGAATGGCCCAAGACATATTTTGGAATAGGTCGATTCGGACCGTAAAGAAACGCCCCGATGCTCTTTTAGGCCGTGTCTGTTCGTCCATTCCTTAATTCGTCAATGTTCCCGTTCTATTTTGTGTTTTATCAATTGCGATTATGTTAATAGGGATAATAATATACATTGTAATGAATGATTTGCAATTGACCCCTTTTTTATAAGTCAGTTAAAATAGCTTTAAGCCAAGTTGAAAAAACAGTTTGAATCAGTGACGATAAGAGAGATATGAAAATATAAACTCAAACCACATACCACATATTTTTTCAGAATGCAAAATAAATGGATAGATATTGGTCTATATCTCTTGTCCATTCAAAACACGCCGTATATTTTGCATTCTAAGAAATAAGTTTGGCATGTTGTTTGCGTGTATATTTTCTTATCTCTCGGTCGGATCCAATCTGCGAATGTTCGGCCGAGATTGGAACTGTGTAAACATAAATTGAAACGAATGTACAAAAACAAACCAGCCGACCGCCATACCAAATGGGATGACCAGCATGGAATTACTTTTAGATAGAACGGAGATTGTGGTAACTTGATGAAAAATACAAGTGTTATACTTAAAACAAACAAAAAAAAACGACTTCAGAAGAGTCTGAATAAAAAACCATATTGCTGGAATTGCTTAAAAAAATTATGATTAACATATATAAAATAAATCGTAATAGATAGGTAGTTAACTTTAACTTCAATATTTATTTATGACAAAAATACGAGTATATTCAAATAGATATTGAGACTCTTCCTTTTCTAAAATTGGCTAAAATTTGTTTATATTCTGTACCAAATGCTATTTTCAAATTTAAACAAGTTGCTAAGTCATCCAACAACAATGACGAACTTAAAATTTTTGATATAAAGATTCTATGTCGCCGCGTTAAAGCCTAATTTTGATTAAGAAGTCTAGAGACATTTATTTTGCCGCTTCGAATTATTATGAAAATTGAAATTGTTTTAATCATATAAGGAGTCTAATTAGATCTCATTGAGCTCGGACGTTTTTGAGGGCTAACACTACATCCCGACGATATTTTATCAAAGTCTTCGAACGTTTTCATGTACTATGCTGAGCAAGGCTAGGAAAATCAAGTAAGTAATTACTGTACTAAAACTTCTATGAGTAACCCGACTAACCCGGTTGAACCCAGAAACCGGTTGGAAGACATCGCTATTTTGACCGATTAATATCGTGAGTTTTTTCCGGTTAATCAAACAGTATAAGCAAGTATTTCTTTCGGTAAAATGTACCATAAAACTATTCCCTCTTCAACCATTTCTATGCTAACACCACAACATACACATAAGTAGTTAGATACGTACAAGTATCCGGTCCAATGGGATCGTATGCGAAGAGATCCCACTTGATTCCGAGTTCCGACCTTTTTATCGAAAAACATTTACAGGATATTGTATGTTGGGCGAGAGAAACTTCTATTGAAATTTTAAATGAGACAGGTGTAAGAACAAGGGTAGATAAAAACGACCTTTAAACTCGGGATAATACTGAAGGTAGAATCTAGAATCACCTAAAAAGAAACACGTGGATAAAGGAAAACGTTTAGGTACATGTTTACGACGGAAACTTGCTTTCGGAATTAAGAATTAGATATAAATAAAAGGCTGCTTATTATAACAAGCACGTTTACATTAAAAGAAAAACAAAATACTCGACTGCAGAAAAGAGGTTTTTGCAATCTAACTATCGATTTCGTTACGCTTGATACGCTGTTGAGTGTACGGTTTTAGTGAGAATGCGTAAAATTGCTGTAAAAGATTATAAATACCTACTTAGAACAATTTTAGTAAATTAACTTGTTTTTTTTTTTGTTGTGAGATATGTATTATCATAATCGGAGGCGGTGAAGGCTCTCTACAGACTCAAAGTCAATGGTTCATGGAACCTTGATAGGCCAAAAACTAGGCATACAAATCTTGAGATTAGCACTGATCTCCACCGGATTATGTGCATGGGCAGCGATAGAACGCCACCCATACATATCTTCAAAAGGAATTATAGTATACATGTCCCAGAAAGAGAGGAATGGCGTCATGGCCTGAAAAACTTCGGACCGGACACTGTACTGTGGTTCACTGATGGCTCCAAGACACTGAGCGGCACGGGCGCCGGTGTCTATGCAATGGACTTCAAAGAAAGTTATAGTCTAGGGCCAATGGCAACTGTCTTCCAGGCGGAAACATATGCCATAATTGTCTGTGCTCAAGAGAATATAGACAGGGGTGTTAAAAACAAAACTGTCTATATTTTTAGCGACAGTCAAGCTTCTCTCACGGCCTTGGACTCTGATGTGGGGACCTCAAAGCTGGTGCTTAACTGTGTCAAGACCCTTAACAAATTGGGCTGCGACACCAGGGTGCGCTTAGCTTGGGTACCAGGGCACTCGGGACACATGGGCAATGAGTTAGCTGATGAACTGGCTAGAATGGGGTCTGCGTGAGCACTGCATGGACCAGAGCCAGGCATAGGACTTCCCCTATGCATTATAAACGATGCTATCAGAGCTGCAGCCAAGAAGAAACACTGGAGTGAATGGATAACCACAGAAGGGCTCCATCACTCCAAGGCCTTAATTGGCAAAAACACTGCTACCACCACAAAATTTATTCTGCGTGGGAGCAGACGACAGGCAAGGGCACTAACAGGCACCCTGACGGGGCACTTCGCCACAGCAAAACAACTATGCAGACTAGGACACAGTCTAGACGACAGATGCAGAGCCTGTGGAAACGAAGTGGAAACGATGTCACACTTATTATGTGACTGTGATGTCCTTGCTGGTAAAAGGATGAGCATCCTCGGAATGGCTTATCCTAGACCGGAGGACTACAGACATACTCCTTTGCACGGCGTATTCGATTTAATCGAGTACATTTTCCGCTAAGGGGTGTGGTAGGTCTAGGGGTGTACACAAAAGATCCTCATGGGTCGAAGTGTCGCCGACCAGTTTGTTGGCCCCCGTTGTGACTTTATAAGATAAGATAAGATGTATTATCATTATTATTATAAAAAAAAAACACTCAGGGAGTGAAGACGAATCTAACGACACCCTGCACATCATAATCGGTCAAGCCGTTTAATTAGGCTGTAGGCGCTCAAAGCGCTCATATAGTACATACATATAAAAGTATATGCCCACATACATATAACACACACTCGAAATACTTTTCCCTCCTTACGCAGTAGGGTAAAAAGATACTTATTATTTGAGATAAGTTTTTTTCTGAATAGAATAACAGTCAGTGCCAGTATCGACTTAGGGATCAGATGGGACTGTATAATAGGTATGTACAAAGAGATTAAAATATCAACTACAATGAATTATAAAATTCTAAACTTCTAAGACTTTTACAATTAATTATAGTTGAAATTTATTCTTTTTGTACGTTACATAGTCGTGGTAAAATTGCTGTTCGGAATTATTTTCAACCGACTTTAAAAAAGGAGGAGGTTCTCAATTCGACTGTTTTTTATGTTTGTTATCTCATAACTTTCGATTAGGTGAACCGATTTTGATGATTATTTTTTTATTTGAAAGCTGGTGCTTCCCGTGTGGTCCCATTTCCCATCTATGAGAAATCGGTTGCTACAGTTTTTTAAACTATAATATTATTGTACAAATATTTTATCATCAGTTACATTTATATCACTGAAACATGGGACGAATTAAGTAATATAAATTATATAACTTCAACAAGGTTTAATTATATGTATATCTTGTTTAATACTTACTTACCTAGAGTGAGCTCCACATTCTAATTGTTCCTTAAACTTTCCTCATACGAATTCCAAAATCCAAGCGTTTCCAATCTATTATTACCAACTTAAGTTCGTTCCGCTTCAAGATACCTATCTAAAGACAGTTTAGTGACTACACCAACTAATGTTTCGTTAAAGTTAAACTATTTAAGTTAGAAACTTGAAATAACCTATTTACATAGTTTCAAACCTTTAAGGCTTCAGTGGTCCATTAATTAGAATTTAAGCTAATTGGTTGTCGTCTTTTATCATGGCCGAGAAATTGTGGCTGTTTATTTTTCAGGACCTAGACTGCCTAGCTTAAAGGCTAACCGTAAGTTTGCTTTTGTAATAGTTCTGACACAATTCTGTGATTATCTAAGGGTCTCCCTTAGGTAGACACCTTTGGCTCTTGAAGGCGTTTTGTAGAAAGGTCAAGTCAGAAGTACGCACTACTGAATGTCTGTTAAAACACTAATGATGACACTAGTATGGGCATGTTCACACTAGTGTCTTAACATCTACAATCGTTGGTGCAGTCACTTTTCGTAAGCTGGTTGCCGTTGTTATATACATTCATACATACCAATTAAAAATCACTCAATGCAGCAAAGTACATACTCATAAAAAAGGGCAATTGCCTTTATTAACTACAACAAATCAATATACAAACTCAACTAAATAAACTACTACACAAAAAGGTAAAATTACTATGAGTAACATATATCGTAAGTTTCCGGCAACCTAGTCGGGAGACCATCTAACTTGCGATCCGCAAGTCCTAGGTTCGAATTCCGCGGCATGCACGTCTGTCTTTTTGAAGTTATGTTGCGTATTGTTGATTGCCGCCAATTTCAAACGGTGAAGAAAAACATCGAGAGGAAACCTACATGTCTGAGAGTTCTCGATGATCTTGAAAGGTGTGTGAAGTCTGCCAACCCGCACTTGGCCAGCGTGGTAGACTATGGCCTTACCTTTCTTACAATGAGAAGATGGCTCGCGCCCAGCAGTGGGACAGCTTGTACAAACGGGGCTGATAAAAAAAAAACATATATGGTATGGAACAGATCACATTAAATGCAACTATTGAATTATATACTAAACTTAATGATATTAAATGATTCTTGGGAATTATGATAGGAAAATACTTAAAAAGTATCGCCAATTTAAACTAAGTGCACCCGCGTAGTTACGCACGGTAACAAGATGATGATAAATAGGCTATGTCCGTCTTCAGATCTATCTATAGCTATATCTGTACTAAATTTCATAAATATCGGTTCCGCCGTTTACCCTGAATAACAAACTTAGCTCATACAATATTTGTTAGTACTTATTATTATAAAATCGCGACAAAATATGTGATTTCGGTTAGTACATAGATATTGTTTTGTGTAGCTAAGTGTATGTATATTGTTACCTATGTTTTAATTGCCAAAGGCGCTTAAAAAAGTTTGTACAAAACCTTCAATGTACTAGTCAAACTCTCATTATCTATTTTTTGCAAATATTTAAATCCCAGAAAAGTAAGGACACTAAAAAACTATTTATATTCTGGTCACGGCTAGGTATATGAAAGGTCACGTTCTTGGTTTCTCTTTTGAGAGGTCCTAATCTGAGATCTGAGAACATTGGTAGATTTCTTTATGTAACTGAACAAAATAAAAAATAAATGTTACTTAGGATAAGAATAACCGTCGCTTAACACTTCTTTCTTTCTTCTTTTAAATGACCCAATCTACTAATTAAAATATAAAAAAAATACAGAAAAAATCTTTACATACCTCATTCTTTTTTATATGTCAAGAAATATTTTTTAATTGCCATGCTTCTACGGTACGCTTTTCTAAAAAAAAAACATTTTTATTTTTATATTTCGGAGTTACAACGTAAGAGCAAACCGTAGAGTCAAAGTCGATAAAAAATAATCGTCGAAACGAAAGTTTAGGGAAAAAAAACAGTTTATAAACTACAGATACTTAATTAACTAAACTACTACACAAAAAGCAAATCACTAACCCCAGACCGATAAAGTTTTAAAAATAATCCAACTGTTCAAACCTACCAGTTCCACCACCCACCGTAGCATAGATAACCAACATGCTGCAGCATTGCCGCATTGAATATGAATTGCCATGCTTAGTCGTTGGACCAGATAAGACCCAGCATTTTGATCACGCGTCGCATCGGTCCAGCGCTCAGTTTTTTTGTTTTGTTTTCTTCTATTTGCATGTATAAGCGCACGACAACATTCCTCTTAACCCTGCATTATCAGCAAACATGTGAAGTTCATTTGATCACCTCTTTATCAAACCCGGAAATGTGCCCTTCCGTGCAACGGTAACATCGCTGTTTATTTTTTGTTCGCCCGCCACATGTGGGCTTGATAAATTGCCTCATTCTCGTAGGGCTAAAACATGTCTATGAAAAATTGATGTTTGAATGTGAGTGGTGAGACATTTACGGAATTTATATTTTTTTCTCGTCCAGATAATGCGGCCTGTTAAAAAGATATACAAGGCAGTAAAGCTGTCGTAGGTTATAAACGTTCCTAGTTTTCGTTATTTGTCGTTCTTTTCTGCAAACAAGTTTTTCCGCTATATTTTCGCGTTTTTATTGAGCGTAGACATGCGTTCTGCCTCTACATCACTGTGGATTGTTTTTCGTATGAAAATTTCACAGCGTTTATTGAAACTAGACTATTTAACGGATTTGCGATAAGTATTACATAATGTTAGTACCTAACGTTTTATAAACTTTGCGGTATTTATGATCACATATGAAACTATGTGACAAGATTTTACTTTATTATGGTTTCACTTTTAAGCAAACACTTTTATTTTCACAATTATTTTCATCGAGACATTTGCCGTGCATTCAGAAGTCACTGACAATGTCCACAGATTTTGCAGATCTGTGAATCTTTGCTTATGCTTATCATTCTTGGATTAAAACAGTTATTTCTGACCAAAATTTAAGGATTTCAAAGTAAATGATATACTTAGTAGTTTGACCTACTACCTACCTGTATATTTACTTTAGATATTTCAGACTTATTTGGGGCTCTGTTTTTCTATCTTTCTATTCAGCCTGTATCCAATCCACCCACTGCTGGGTATAAGCACCCTCTTGTTCACACCATCCTTTTCGGTCCTGTGCGAGTCTCATCCACTGACATCCGACATGCCATCCCATGCCATGATATCTGGCCATCTGTTTTTCTGTATTATTTTACGGGTTCACCAAGTTCTACAACGTTTTATTGATTGTGAAATGAACACATTTTCTTAATGTGTACCTTAAAAAAAGGTTTATAAGTTCACATTTTAAAAAACTGTGGTTAATCGTAATAAAATTAAAGGCATCAATGTTTTGGACATACTTTAGATTATTTTTAACCGACTTCCAAAAAGAAGGAGGCTCTCAATTCGATTTTATGTTTATTGCAAATACATGAAAATTTTACGCTCTTTGGTTTTTGGTGTGTTTGTTACGCGATTACTCCGCCAATTCTGACTTGATTTTGATAATTCATATAAATTTTATCAAAGTCGGTTTAGTACTTTGGTTTTTTAACAAAATAACTGGAAAAATGTCATCCAAGTAAACGAAATTGAGATAATACGTTTTAAGTCGGTTGCTTCAGTTTCTTAAATTATAATTATAAACCAATACGACGAGGTCTCACTTGTCTCATGAATCATGTTTCGAATACAGAAAGTATTTTATAGACAGATAAACATACCTTTATCCTTACGGTACTCCCTATTCTGTTTCTTTAGCTCGATGTAATATAATCACAAAAAGAGTAGCCTTAATCTCTTCATCAGCACTTCAGCTCAATTTATGTTTACCCAGCGGGGTGTAAGGTCGTGTTCGGACCACTTCGGCAAACTCAGCACCTTCCGCAAACAGCGGTGTTTGCATCCCGAGGTCATTGAGGCCTGCGCAAATAGTAATATCCTTTGGGGTCTTCAACATCACTTCGTAGGATTTGGATATAGATGTAGCGTGTCGATTTCGGTTTATATCTAAATTCAATCGCAATAAATTTAAAGCACTATTATTATTAACGGGATATTTACCGTGGTTCACGTTAAAAAATAAAATACAGTAAACGGCACGGTAAATATCCCGTTAATAATAATATTAATATGCTCTCGCTTGATGGTTGGATCAAGGGTCGGATTCAGAAGGCGGTTGTCCTATACACGGCACGAATTGTCTGGAGGTTTCTGATTCTGTAGCACCTACCGCCAGCAGCTTAGGCCCTGCCCCGCTGTCGGCGGTACACTAGTTTTAAGTTTTGTACAATATTTATGTTATTTTTTATATTTGTATTGTAAAAAAATTAAATTAAGAATCTAAATAAATAAATGTGAATATTAATATCCCGTTAAAAATAATAGTGCTTTAATGAACGAAATTTTCGAAAGGTTCGAAGGAAATTTATGATAACGCAAAATTAAGCTAATCAAAACCCCAGAAAGTGTATTTTTTTGAGGTGGAATACGGTGCATGAGACAAGGAACGGAGAGACGGGGAGCAGCACTTGCTTGAAGATCTCGTGGCTCTCCAGATCATAGATCAGTGAAGGAGGATGGAGCGGCGCCTTCGAACTCGCACGCCCCTGTTGTCCTTTCCTAATCGGCTAGTCACGCACACCCGTTTTCAAAGGCGTTCCAATAGTTTTTTGATTTTTTTTTCACTAAGACACATTTTATACGCAACAAGCCTTTTATTAATTAATAGGTATGAAAACAAACCGCCGCGCGCAAACGCATAATGTCTAACTGACATAAAATGCATCTAGACAAATGTCTCTTTTTTAACAAAGTAATAATCTTCGGGTGCTCCGTACGCTCTTCACAGTGCTGCTTGTTGCTAAGGGTTCGAAGATGGAATGGAAAATACACCGAAAAATAAAGAGTTTAAAACTACAACTGGCGTAACCATCCGTAGAAAATAGATACTTACAAAACCTGTTCACTGTCCAATATTTACTTTTCCTCATAAAAATACCTTTTCTTTGAGCAAGAATTTAAAATAACATTTTTCAGTTTACCTCGATAATGAAACATAAACATTGGATGAAGCGGTGTAAAGCTCAAAACGCAAATGTTGTTTTTATGTGTATTAGAGGGCATGACACAGCAGGAGGGGTTTGCGTGAGGGGTTGAAAATTATGAGTTTAATTTAATTATTATGTTGGGTAATTCGAGTGGTGACCACGTAATGCCAGAAGGAAATGGGCAGGCCCACGATACGGTGGATTGACGTCCTGGTAAAGGGAGGTTGTAAAAAATGAGGGTACTACACAAACATTCTTCGTTCACCATTGAAATTAAACAAACTTCAATGGAATTGTTGCATACATTAACAATCGCGAAAACTTTAGAAAATATCAAGTAAAGAGATATAGCGTACCTAATGGTTCTATTTTCGAAATTGATGGACGTAAGATAAAATTTCTAATTCCATTCTATTTTTTTTTTACAGCCCGAGTGAGTGTGTGTTTTTTTCTCTAAAACTATATATGCTTTTTCAACATATTTAAAGTTTCACAGAATACTGTCACTTATTCTGTAAAAAAATTAAGACGAAATATATAACTTTCATTTCTATGTCCATCAACAAAAAATGGTACCACTATAGGTCTGTACGTCAATCCGGCATCAAATACACCATAACGGCATTCGACTGGTACCATACCAAAAAAAAAACTATAATTTAATGTCTCATACAAGGTATGAGGTATGATTGGTAGAAGTTTTTTTTTTTTTTTTTATAGAAGATAGATCTACGTTTGACCACCAACTCGCCTGATGTTAAGCGACGGTGTGGCCGAGGATGGAGCTCGTCGATCTAGAAGATAACTATTCACTCTAGCCTTGAAAATTCCAAGATTGTAGGTCTCAGGAAACAGGGATGGCGGTAACCACATGATGAGTTACCTGCGTCAGCGCTCAGGTTTATGAAAAATAAAACAGTCATATTCCATAACCTCATAGATCAATCACGATACTTACCACCGCCTTATCTGTCTCGAAAAATTGCGTGTCAACAGAACTTTAGCAGGTAATTTATGAAAACTCGTGGCCTCGAGGTTCAAGTTCAGTAGACTTTTTCAGCAAAATTTCAAACAAAACACCGCCAGCCTAAGCTAAACGACTCAATCGATCATCGTGTCACTTAGGTGTAATGATAATTTATCATCTCTAAGCACTTTGCAAAGTGACACAGAATTCGCCGCAGCGTGGGCTATGCCGCTTTGATATTAACATTTAAAAGGATTGCTTGAAAATTGCTTAAAATACAGAGGAAAGGTTAATAAGAAAAGCTTGTGGTATGTGAAGAATATTCGTGGATAATTTCCACAAATATTATCTTGTGTTATTGCTGTAAATGTAATTGAACTCAAAATAGAATGAATAAGTCAAGGGAAATAGAACATTTTTGTAAAGGGTTTTCAAAGCCTTTGGATGATTTATTAATTTCTTTGCGACGGCTATGTTCCAAAATCATTGAAAAAAAATAAAAGTAGGTAAACGAGTCCAAAATCCGTACTTATTCGACTATTCAGGGCTACGTTTTCGATGCGTACTGCACAGGAATGGAATTCTTGTGGTTTTTATTTAACGCAGTTATTGTATATATTTTAGATAATTTTAAGAGCTAAGTTTTTCAAAAACGTTAAGTACTAATATGGTATTTCTTACTTCTATAACTTACTACATATTTTCCCCATATCTTGCAAAACTTGGTTTATCATAAATGTTAATTTATTATGTCTCTTTTTAATCGACTTCTTTATTCTCTGAGATCTAGTCAGTCTCATTTTGTTTGTTACTTAGCCCGTGTTGTTTCACTTCTGGACAAAGTAAAAAAAAAAAACATGATTTTAACGTGCGGGAGTCAACTGTTTGGAGGCATACTCTCTCTAGAGAACATTTCCAACAGTAAAAAATAAAACTAGAATTCTATAAATTTTCAATTCGGTATCACAAACGATAATTCTCAATATCAAAGTTGAATGACAAAATTACACGAAAACTTTTGCAAACAAAAGACATAAAGTACTTGAGAAATAAGTACAGTTTTGAACCTGGCAGTGTTTGACGATAAAAGCGTTTTTATATTCAAGTTGCGCGGTAAACAGCGGTCATTCGTCATTTCCCATACGGCGACGTGGGAAAACACAATATGCTAGGTAACAAATCACTTGGAGGATTGTTTATGGTTTAGTTTCCCGTAGACAGCCGCGCTGTTTGTTTAAATATGCTCACTTTGAAACAATCCACTTACGTTGCGAAGACGAACTTGGAATTCTATGCCAAAATTTTCTTTCTACATCAAGATGTTATGCAAAGCTTTGGGGAAAAAATTTGGGGATTAAATATCTCTATACTATGGTATAACTAGTTTAACCATGGTTAAACTAGTTATACCATAATATATTTAATTGAGCACACTAACTTCCTATACAGCTACGTACCGTGTTATTACTATATAAATTAAAATAGTACTACGAATCGCAATCCAAAGTCCTTTATGCTAGCAACGGAATCTGTTTAGATACTCATTCAAATATAATTTACTCTAAAAAATACTTATCCATGAGAATGAACAATTAATCATCATCTCATTCACTAAAAGTTCATTTCTAGACATTGGCCTCCCCGTGGATTTCCAAAAAGACCGGTTGGAAGCGGTTTCATGAAGTCTTTTGTCTAAAGCCTCGATGACACTCGGCTAGTTTACAAGCTACAAGCCAGCGAGTTCGCGAGCAGCTTGTAAACTCGCTCCGTGTCATTAAACTTTTTTACAATCTGCTTTTAATTATGTCATCGACACTCGCACTCGCTCAATTGCTAGCTTTTAAACTCGCCGACTAGCAGCTCGTAAACTAGCTCAATGTCATCGAGCCTTTAGTGGCTTAGTTAATCTTCCTACGCTGCATTTGCTGGTCCACAAAAAAAAAATAGTCCAGTGAAGCCACAATAATTATCTAAAATTAAATAAAACAACTTTGTGAAATCACGTAGTTTATTGTTAACAATATTTTTAACGCTTGAAAACAAATATCATACACAAAGCAGACATGGCCGAAACTCAATAAAAATCGATCCAATAATGAAGACAACAAAAGAACAATACTTAGGCCTACTTTTGTATGTTAAACCAACCATAATGATCTTAATGTAGACATTAACGAAGAGGGTGGAAAACCATTAATCATGTTTATGTCTTTCATCGCTGTGGGTATTGTCTTATTAAAACAATTAAAACGACCCCACCCTTGTTGGTCCCGAATATCCTACCAAAAATATTTCCTTACCAAAGCCTCGTCAATTCAACTATCTTACCGCAGAGACAGCGACTACGACGTTTCTTCTTGTTTTACTTCTATTCAATTTCACAAGTCTATAACTAAATTTATGTTTATCATGAAAATCTACCTTATCTCCTCCAGTTTCTATCACATTAATATTTCCAATTTTGTCCGGTTTTATTCTAACTTTAATCCACCTATCGTTTTTCCAATCGTATTTCCTTCCTATAGCTAACAAGATGTCGTCGAACTTCGGCCAGTCCAAATTTTTGCTCGAATGAATATTTGATTCATTATTAGTAAAATGTTGACTTTTTACATTAGGTTTATTAGATTTTTCTTTGGAACTTTTTTTGTGTACAGTAGCTTCGGCAGTAGCGAAAGAAAAGTTGTATTTTTCCTTCTCTTTATTCTCGCTTCCCTTTGTTGTTTCTGTATTACGATTCAATAAGTTTGTCAAATATTTGTAGTGTATTCTGTCGATATTTTCTCCACTCAGCCATTCGTCTGGATATTCTTCATAAAAGGCTTCTATTTCATGCTCGAGCTTTTCTGAAAAAGATATGCGATGTGAATAGTAATATCTTTAATAGAATTATTATATTCTAGTATATTATATGTCTCCCAATCGTAAAGAGTAATTTTTTCATCTCTTTTCTAGACAGGATAAAAATAGTTTTGTTATTTTGCGACAGATTTTCTCAGCATAAAATAACGAACTAGGTCAAAATATGACTAGGTTGTAAATTTGTGTACGCCGAATTGGTAGCTACTATTGAGCTACAATACTTAAAGAGTCACAATTATGAAAAATATGTCCTCGTCCTCTGCATACAATATTCAGTGTACCTACGTACTTTTTAATTGCTATCGCAAAGTATTCGCTAATATAGTGTGTTAATTCGAGTAAATGTGTTTTTGATTAGAACACAATTGACTTATTATATGATATTATTGTATTAAAATTTTACTTATTCCTCTTGGAAATTATTTTGGTTTTTAACGGACAAGAAATAAAATCTACATACAATTACACAAAGAAGCAAAAAGATTTGAAAGATTAACTTTTCTTTATTTTTATTTCATCGGTCTGGCCGATGAAGATCTAAAGATATTCAAATTCAAATTAATTTATTTGCGTGGCAATATACAGGTTTTGGGTTATAAAATAAAATCTAAGTATATCCTATCCCTTACTGGACGTGCAAATCATAACTGGCGTATTTATATTATGTAATGTACATAATGTTCTGTCATTCTATTAATTTTCGTAATAAGTCACGAATTCATGTTTACCACGCAATGTATGTCCATATCTAAATAGCCTAAATGTTCAAATCTATTACCATTTAGCAGATTGACCAGCATGTTGTAGCATTGCCACGTTAAATTGCAATAATTTATAAGTTGGGCGTTTTGCTTTTTTTTAATTAGAAATTGTGATTGCATGTATTGTACCTCAACGGTAGCTGACCACTAAAATATTGTTTGTAGAAAAAATACATGAGTACTATAAGTAATATAATAAACAATTATAAGTTTAGAAAACACAAAACCCCGACAAGAAATCGTTGAACCGATTTTGATAAAAGTTATGACTAAATATGGTACGCACTAGCATAGCTAAGAATATTCGATGAAATCCTCTTTCAAATAAAAAAAAACTAGATCAAAATGAGTCCATCCGTTTGAGAGCTACGACACGCCACAAACCGACACACAGTTAAAAGTTGGGGGTTAAAATGGCCGAGTTAGGAATAACAACAAGGAAGTATGAAAAAAAACATATGAAACAAACTAAATAACTTGACAAATTATAAAAAACATGTTATTTTTATTATGGTGTCATAATAAAGTGTTTTTGTATTGTATTGTATGATATTCCATAAGCATATAGATAATTGAAACCCCCTGCGTACGTAATAAGGTGAAATCTGCAGAAAGAAATATAAAGAAAGCAAAATCATACTCGAAGCACGCATGTGGAGTCGTAATTCACGAAAGAAATATTTTTGGAAAAATTCTGTTTCTCCTATAACTTCGCTCCCCATTAAGCTTAACTCAGCATGAACAGGAAAATATGCTGGAAAATAATACAACGTGGCGTAATGTGATAAAAATGTGTGTTTACACCTTCGTATTGGAAAAAATTAGAAGGAGGCAATGATGTATATAGAAATTAAATTGCGCGTGAATATATGTTTTTAAATCTGCTTCCGTAATATCGATTTTGCTAATCTATAAATTTACTAAGAGACTTCAAAAAGGACGAGTTTATCAGTTCGGTTGTTTTTGTTCTCTTTGTCACCTCATCCTTAGGAAAATTGTTTTTTTTTCAGAGTGATCCAATTTCAATTCAACAGAACCAGTATAGATATGATATCTTCAAAAAATGTGATAGCGCACTCTATTTGCCTACCTTTTACGGTTTCAGCATCCCTTACCAGCATCCTCATTTGAGAGCCGTTTCTCATTCTAGATTAAATATACTACCTTAAACTACACCATCACTATACGTTGTCACTGAACACAATAATAATACTACGGCATCGTGTAAACAATTACTCTGCTCAACTATGAAAATTGTCCTAAAGAAGTTGATAGCATTTTTTAATAATTTTATTTAGAATGACAAAACTACCTCCAATTAAAGAAAATAGTATTTATAACGATGATAATGTTGCAAAAATTACTTATCAAAGTACGATTTCGTCTCGTTTGCCGTCGAGACAGCAGGACCTTGGGGCTCAGAAGCCAGGGAATTTGTTCAGGATCTAGGGCGGCGAATGCGAGAAAGAGGTCGCCACCCGAGATTTGGGTAGTACCTAGTGCAACAAATTTCCTTGGCCATTTAGCGCGGTAACGCTGCGAACGTGATGGGGACTCTTAGATCAGGGTCTGCATGCGTGGGACTTACAGCCTTACATTAACATTGATTAAGAATTTGACTATTTCTTTAATTTTATTATATTATTTTAAAATATAGTATGTGTAGGTATTTTATATATTTTATACATATTGTCATTTTCTATTATTTGTATGAATAAATAAATAGCACAAAAATATATAAAAGGTTTAGCTGGACCTTGGCCTCTGCACTAGAGTTCCCTGTATTGAAGAGACCAAAATCCTGTGACACTTATAAATATCTAAGTAAATTTATGATAGATGTATTGTATTTATCAGATTACAAATTACGTAACATGGAAACACAAAATAAATCTTTCGAAAACTTACCAATAAATGAATGAAATATACTTATGAACGCTACAAATAGAAATACCTACCTGCCATTTTCTTGTAGACCATTACATCGTGCCGAAGGTTTTCTTTGTCCCTTTCCTTCCACCGTCCATCCCCTTGATCTGTTGGGAATAAATTAAAATCCTTATATTTTCTCACACAAATCTTTTCAAGGTGAATCACATTGAAAATGACAGTAAGGACATAATAACAATGAAGTTTAAATGTGAATTTTCAATTCTATGCACATAAAAATAAAGGCGATCTTTCACTTTATTTCGAAAACATTTATTTGTAATGTAACAAGATGTGGTTTGAGTATTATGTGACACTACTTTATTAATGACTGATGAGCATTCCATTGTATTGTAACAATCCAAGATTCTATTTGAGCATAACGTTAAAATACTGCTTCACTGACTGACCAGCTGACAGACGAGATTTTAATATAACAACCCAAAAAATTATTTATGCATAATGTCTAAATACTGCTTCACTACAGCAAGCGCTCGATTGTATTATATCTGAGCAAAACGTTACACATTACTGCTTCACCGACTGACGAGTGTTCGATTGTATTGTAACAATTCAAGATTCTATTTGAACATAACGTTAAAATATCTACTGCTTCACTGACTGACCAGCTGACTGACGAGATTGTAATATAACAATCCAAGACATTATTTAAGCATAACGTCTCAATACTGCTTCACTACGGCGAGCATTCGATTGCATTACTATCTTAGCAAAACAAAACGTTATAAGTACAATAATGCTTCACTGACTGACGAGCATTGCTCCAAGAGGTAATATAGATTTACATATTTATAAATAAATCAATGTTTTTGTATAAGATAAATAATAAACATTATTTCATGCCTAACTTTAACAACATCAGATCAGCATTTAAGTCATAGAGATGAACCTTTAAAAAATAATCTCGAACTCTGTGAAATTAATAAGGTGACTCCTGTCACATTTCTAATCTTTCTTCTTATGAACTTCTTACACAAGAAGAAGCAGAGATGAGAAAATACACAATTTCTGTACAGTTTGGAATTACTGGTAGTAACTACTACTAAAAGACGTTGTATGCCCATTGCCCATACTGTTTGTTTATAGTTCAAATCGCAAGGATTTCTTTTCCATTGAACAAGGTAAAATTTATGTCGATTGATTTTGTGCCGGCGAAGCAATATTTTTTCACCGTGTTTCCGTCGTGTTTTGTTGAAAAAGAAAGAAAGAATTTACTGGCTACTATGGGCCTGTTTACTAGAAAAATAACTGTAAGTAGCTTTATAAGGCAAACTTGTAAAGAGTTATGATGTAAAAATTAACTGGTGTACTAAACTGGAGTTTACAAGTTATTAACTGTAAAATATACTGTGATTTAAAGTTTGGAACTACATTTTATCTCACATAACCTAATTCTCTGATCTCTATGACAATTTATAAACAATAATAAAAATCAACTTGAAATTAATAGATTGAAAAGTTATGGACGTAACTTAAAATCAATCCTAGACAGATTAGGTTTTGAAAACACGATACCATAAAATTTTCTCGGTTGAAACAAAAAGCAAAGTTACATCCCAGGTCTACAAAAAAGCTCTAGTATCCCGTTAAGGTTAAATTAAATTATTAAATTTATCATAATAACTACATTATTAAAAAAAAAACATTTAGAAGACAACAAACAACGACAACAAGCGACGGTCAAGCGAAAGCCTATCGACGAATAAAAAAATAAAATAAAAAAAAGACGTGTGGCACTCGGAGACTGCCGCGGTAAAGCTATTGCATAATAGCTTTACGCGCGGTGTGTTAGGTTATTTTCGTTACGGAATTTCTGGATTCGGTCTCCACGCTCAAGGCCCGCGATAGAAGCTATGCAATAGCTTAAAAAAACTTACCTATACAGACGCTGAGTATGATAAAGTAGTTAGCACATTGAATCAGACTGCTGTTTCTTGCCATATTCGTGGCCCCAAACTTGACAATGTTTTTCTGTAACAAGCAAAACATTATATTTAGATAGTTCTATTGCACCTTATTTGTTTGCAAAGTAAATGCTTGAATAATAAAATATTGTTATCTCATAACAAACAGGCTGTTACGATCTACGATGGAGCGCGTTTACCTCGAAGTCAAAGCCAAGGTCAAATCATTTATTGCAATATTGTGTTAACAAGCTTAGAAAAAAACCCCGACAAAAAAATAACGGCTGCACTGATTTTGATGAAACATAGCTAACACACTCAATAAAATCGTCTTTCAAACAACCAGAAACCTAGATCATAATCGAACCATCCGTTTGAGAGCTACGATGCCACAGACATACAAATACACAGATATACAGATACACACATATACAGATACACATATATACAGATATACAGATACATACCTACATTAAGCTCACAATAACCTTAACGGATTTATCGCGTATTTTTACATAATTTTATGACCTGACGTTTGGAACACTGGAGCGTCCGTGGTCACAGATGAGACAAATTAGAGGTATCGTCATTTTAAGGTTTGTATGGAACGGTCAGATTTGTCTTATTTATGATACGTTTTATCGCTTAAAATCTCGTCTACCATATAGTAACTCTTTTTTTTTTGTCTATTTGTTAAGCTACGTTTATTTTCAATACTTTTTAGATTTTTTTGTAGTTTGATCTATGCATTGGCGATATCAAAACACCTAACTTACATAAGTAGTACATCTAACTGCGCCCCGCGATTTCACTCGCGCAGTGATGAAAAACGGTGATGATGGTGAAATATACCTATTATAGACCAAGTACGTTTCCAGGTTCCAATTTCAAGAATAATAACCAAAAACACCTGTAAGACGATTTTGCTTACTCAGTTAATATTATTACTACGCAAAAGTAACTTTCACTGCAAAGGTGTCGTTTGAGAGAATTCCTTTTTGTTACCTACCCACAAAATTAAATTTCGAACCTTTATCATACCTATTTGGAAAATTTTACAAAACGTGACCGAAAAGTTTCATTAGGGTTGGAAGGTAAATAACGAAATTAAAATACATTCGGAAACATGAATGCGCCTTCCAGAGGCCGTGAATAGGGTTACTCTAATTTATTTTAGAAATCTGATTAATATAGTTGCGTAACAAATGAATATAACTTTGATAGTATTCGAACGTTATTTTGGGTCGTTTGTTTAACTGCCAGTTAGTTTACGAAAGTGGTTATAATTACTGATAGTTATTTGTTTGATTTAAATTTCAATCAAATAATTTACCATTACAGAGTAACTATCCTAAGTACAATTAATTTAAAAAGAACTTGTGTGCGTGTGGAAAATCAAAATATGTTACTGCGAGTGATTTGTATGACATAATAATTTTTTTGTATTGACATGCTAGGCGTATTGCCCATTTGACATTTTTGTATTGACATTTTAAATGATATTATATTTATATAATGAATATTTTGTAATCCTCAGACATTTGTTTAAGACATTGTTTAAGAATAATTTTTGAATATTGTGAGATAATTGTAATTGGTCTTTATCCGTTTTTATCTCAATAAACGAATTTATCATTATCATTTATCATCGGCACTTGCCGCAGTTCAATTTATGATGCCAATTTTTTGTGTGCAATGTACCTACTATGATAGAATTATCGTAACTAATATTAGTCATATTCATATTCGTTTAATTCATAAAGTCAATTTACATGTCAATAGTTAAAAAGTAGTAATATGTTTTTTTTCTCAGCCATTACGGTCCCACTGCAGGGCAAAAGCCTCTCTGCTCTTTCCATTTTTCTCGGTTTAGAGTTAATAGTTCGGGTTAATAGTCCAAACCTCTTCCCTCATGATTAGTAATATGTATATAACTAAAAGTAAATTAGTTAGGTATGTGTATATAACTAATAAAATGGTAATTTTCCTAACTAATTATTGTTGGTAAAGAAAGAAATTCAAATCAATAAATTAGAATAACACTACAATTATAAATAAAATAAAATGTCAATACAATTATTTACATACAGACTGGTATTATTATGTCAAATTGAAAAATTCATCATAATCATAGAAATCATATTATTACTAGTAATTCGATTAAGGCCGAAATGAAAAAAAAAAATGAATAATAGCGAATCAAAAAGTAAGTAAAATATAATTAACTAACATTTTTTAGAAAATAATCTTATAAAATGACTTAATTGATACGAAAAAATTCGCTGGAGGCTTCGATTATTTTTTTTACGATAATATTGTACTATTGCGAGAAATGTAAAAATATAGCCTATGACACACGACAAGTGAAGACACACACACATATCAAAATTGGTGCAGTCGTTTAGGATGTAGAAGATAATATAGAAACATATATACATACATACCAACACATACATATAGAACATCGTACACTTGAAAATCACATCCTTCCTTCCGCAGTCGGGTAAACCGACCAGGCAAACTCTACATGAGTCACCAGACTACTGCTACCAACAGTTACTGGTAAATTAACCGTCTTATGTATATACGCATGTTAAAATCATATTCATATTCTTAATCCAATATTTATTAATTCTGAATAAAGACTTGTCACTTTCTGTCAGACGGGAAATGTCTGGCGCGAAAACGGAACAAAACACTGTTTTACTATCATGCGCTTAATTTATAAGTAAGACGATAAACTATTAAAGAAAATATACCATCGTAATCTGGCAATTTTATTTAGCAATTTACATTTTTGACGATTTTCATCAAAAATTATCTAAAACCCACGACAATAAAGTACAAAGTTGTGGTCCATGCATTCACTGTGCGAAAATACCCAAGTTGGTAATTTTTTTAACTTTCGCAATTTTTCCGACGTTTGTCGCGGCGAAACTGTTAAAATTGGATTTATGAAAATTTCCCTCTCTGAAAGTCCAAGGGGGAAAGGTTGAACGATGTGGTGACTTTTTAATTATTTATACAAGTTTTTTCCGTGTTTTCCCTCTTTTAAACGGGCCAGTTCCATTACGTTGCCGTTTTGCACACCTGTCGTTTTAATTTTTAATTTTTCCTGGCATTATTCCAAATGGGACATAAAATATTATAACATAGCAAGGTTCAGCATAATGCTAAGCTATAAACGTGTTTTAAGGATGATTGTAACAAAATATAGATACCTATCTATTTTGATAGGATCGTAAAATTTTAATGTAATTTCTGCTGTGTTTTGAAATCGTTAGAAAACGTTGTAAAAATATCTCCCATCTCGAAGCAATCTCGGGGTTTTTCCTGTTACCAAATCCAGGGGCTTAGTGAACCCAAGAGATACAAATTTACTACGTTAATTTGTTTCTTTGAATTCCATATGAAGCTAAATCACCTGCTTAGCTTCATATGGAATTTATTACTTTTTTATTTCTAATCGACTTCAAATAACAAGTAATTATAGTTTAAAAAAGTAAAACACCGACTTCAAAATGCGCTATTTTGTTTTAAACCAAACTACTAAACCAATTTTGATAAGATGTCTATGAGAGCACCTAAGAAATATATCCTTTAAAACAAAAAAATACCAAATCGGTCCAAGCGTCTTCGAATAATCGGGGAACATTTAGTTTTTTTTTTTAAATCTGACGAATTGAAAACCTCCTCCTTGTTGGAAGTGGGTTAAAAAGGAGGAGGTTATCAATTTGGTTGTATTTTTTTATTGTTTTTTTAACTCACAACTCCGTCGTTTATAACCGACCGAAGATTATCTGTTGATTGATAAGATACACTTTCAGATTGCACCTATATATATATATATATATTTATACATTATAGATTTACGATTGACCACCAACTCGCCTGATGTTAAGCGATGGTGTGGCCGAGGATGGAGCTCGTCGATCTAGAAGATATATATTCACTCTAGCCTTGAAAATTCCAAGATTGTAGGTCTCAGGAAACAAAGATGGTGGCAACGAATTCCATTCTTGTGCAGTACGCAACAAGAATGTGGATCGATATCGCTGAGTATGGATTCATCGAAACCAGTACAAAAGGTTTTTAGTACAAAAAACTGGAAAAAATATGTTTTGTTTTTCGAGTGTAAGTATGATTGTATGTATAAGTATGTACGTATATTTCTATATGGCCGCCTACAGCTTAAATGGCTTGACCGATTTTGATGTACGAGGTGTCGTTAGATTCGACTTCACTTCCAGAGTCTCATAGGCTATATTTTCTTGTAATAATAATAATACATCACTCGCAAAAATAAATTTAAAAAAAATTTCGTCAAAGCAATCTCCAATGAATTTTTTGAACTAAACAATATTTTTTACAGCGATTTTACGCATACTTTTTCACAAAAAAAGTACATTCAATAGCGTATCAAGCTTAACGAAAACGTAAGTTAGACTGTTACAGAATACCCGACTACAGAAAACTGTTTTTCTATAGTCGGGTATTCTGTTTTTTATTTAATATAGATACTTGTTTTAGTTTTTTAAACTGTAATTAATCATTGATGGTTGATTTGATTTGTTCATTGATGTACTACGCTCATATGTTAATTATTATCTGAGTGTGGTCCAAAATGGTAGGCATACCTAGCGTGGAATACACTCTCAGGTGTGTCTGCCGGAACGCAGTCATTAAATGATTAAATATTGGTGGACATTTCACACAACACCCAAACTAAGCAAAGTCCATAGTACAAGTACTATGGAACTAGATGGCTTATAGAATACATATATACTTTTTTTTTGTAAATACATACTTATGACACATAGAAACACCCAGACACAGAACAAACATCCATGTTCATCACACAAATGTTTGCCCTGAGTGGGGATCGAACCCACGACCTACAGCTCAGGAGGCAGTCGTCTATGACTGAACCATGAGGCCTATTAAAATAGAGTCTTAGTGATTTTATGTCACATATAGTTAGGACAGTACGTTTCGATTACAGAAAGAAGTAAAATTAATATTTGCACTACATATACATCATTATAAGTGATGTCAATAGAAAACATGTAATTTACAAGAAAAGGATTCTCAAGACGATTTTTTTATGTATAATTAGGATTCCGTATTAAGAGTACAGGACCCTATTTGTGAGTCTACGGTGTCTGTCTGTTCTGTATAACTTTTATACCGTAATAGGTAGAAAGTTGAAATTTTCACAGAATATGTTCGTTATAACTCATATATCAACAAATACTAAAAACTGGTCAAATACAAGACAAGCTTGCGTTAATTTTTTTGGAATAATGAGAAATTAAGTGTGCATAAATTGTGAAATAATACCTCATTCTTGATCTAGCAAAAAAGAAGCCAAGAATATTATGACAAGTGAACGTATCGTTGACAGTTGCTGTCATATCAATAGAGTTAGAGTAACGGCAGTCACAATGTTTCTAAATAGAGAAAATAGGTATTTTATGTTATTTTTTAATGATGTGATTGATAAAACATACAATTTTGTGTTATTTTTTTGCAATCTAACTGTTTTCTAACACTAACTTACTTGAACTTTATATTGTAAATGAAGCCTAACATTTCAGACTTTCCTACTGTGTAGTACTCGTAAATATTATGTGAGGCTACAAACATTTATTTATTATAATTACATATAAAAGCAAACTTCACAATTAGTCCTGTTTTCTGTGCGTGGTAGTACAGAAGCCTCGGTGTGCAAGTGAATCTGATTTAACGTCATTGATTGTACTTTACTTTGATATTGGGATTTTTCGTTTCGATAAATTATTTAACCAAGTCCAAATATATGAATATTTTATTCAGATGCCTGCGGTTTTTACGTTACGTTACGTACGTTTTCAGCCTTTTAAACAGTCATTCTACTAATAATGTACATAATACAGAATTATTAATAATTTAATTTGAAAATAAATTTACAAGAAATTTAGATTCTGATTAAAAATTGATACGAGCTTAAAATTAAAGGATTTCGTAATTCTGTTCACGAAATCCTTTAACCGCAACCGCAAGATCAAGTCAATTAAAATCTGATCCGAGCTTAGGATCCGAGTAAATAAACAAATCTAAGCCCACCAGTTTATATATAGTAATTTATGTATGTTTTTAAATAAGACTAGGCTATCAGAGAATAATATATCAATATACGATAAATTTATACTTATATAATTATATATAAAACATAGAGTTGAAAAAATAATCATATGTGTATAATTGGAGATAGTTTTTGGGCCCACTTCAAAGCTATATTGAATCCAATGTCAAAATAATTTTCGAATTTGATCCACAATTGACGGAAAAGTAGGTACGTTTTCACTAAAACAAAATACAGTTGCACCACAGAATTCGCCCTATTTGCAGTTTGAGTTGCACATAGAAAAGTTTTTAAAATTTAAAAGAAGTTACTTCAAAAATGCATGTGTAACACACATAAATTTTTACATAAAATAACAGCTGTACAGACTTTCATTACATAATCGCATAATTAAGAATTTTGCATCGACGATGCCACAAACACAGGTCAAAATTATAATATTTATCGTTTTATATTAATATTTTACAACAATATATTTTTTACATTTGGTTAGGAACGGACATGACTTTATTTTTTATGACATAATAATTGTAATATGTAGTATAACTAGTATTTATATTTTTACTGAATAAAGTAATATTTCTAACATATGTTTAAATAGATTTTAAATAAAAACTACTTTTTTTTAAATTTCAAATGTGTGAAAACACGTTAGATTCCATAGTAAAATATTTTAAAATAAATTTGAAAACCCCTTCATTATTATGTAGTAGCTGCTATAGACTATAGACTATAACAGTGTATGTGTTTACTGATAATTCAATATTTGAGTCTAATTTATATATAAAATTCAATCTAATGACATTTTCGAGCAGAGGCTCAAAGAAAAATACTGTGACGTTTAAGAGAAATATTAACATTAGTGAATATTTCTCTCAAACGTCACAGTTTACAAAAAGCTTGAATCATTATTTTATAATCCAAAATATCCAAAGTAATTCCATATGTCTCCCGAAAATCTTGACTTGAATTGAAATTGAATTTCGACGAGACAATAATTTATAATATACATCAATGCTTAAAATAAATCAAATCAAATTATTTGGATGACATACTCGTTAAATAAATATAGGTATAATTGAAATAAAATAATATCACAAACCTCGTTGAAAACAGGAACGCAGTACACACCCAAACTCAAACCAGTTCAGTTTGATAATAGCTCAAATTAAACCAAACTTTTCAGTCACTAAACTTAGTTCAGATCTGTTACGAAATTATGTCTTGAAAAGGTAAACACGCGTCCTTCCTCCCTGAAAACTAAAGCTCGACTGACTGGTTGCTAACTAACCCCCTTCTTTGTACTCTTTCCATGCTACCTTATATCGTAACTAACGCAAAAGTTGAACCCATTGCACCATATCCATTAGCTGTACGACTAGTAACTAAGAATAAAACGGCAATGTATTGTAAACCCATGTAAATGCTGAAATGACGTGAGGTAAGCATACAGATTACAAGATTTTAGTACAGGGTGCAGTTTTAGTCCGCCAACCCTGTTTCCTATCGTAGGTACTTAAAGTTATATTGCATGTCTGCAAGGTGAGCTATTCGTGCGTCGCCGAGTCTGCCTTTTTAGTGTGTTCGCCAGAACATGGTATTGTTCGAATTTTAATTAATTTGCCGTCCTCAAAAAAAAAAAATTTAAGAAAAGTTTTCCAATGATGTGATATTTTTTTATAAATGTAGGATTATTAAATTATTTATTTCTACCATACTATAAGGCTATTGTGTTTCATATTATTTGTGGAAATAACCTTTACCAATATTCGGTAGTAATATCGTTAACGAATTAATTCCGTTTTTTTTTGTTAATTATACAAATTAGTGCACCTCGTTTCAGACGGTCTTACCTACTTTGATACTACCAATTTACGACATTTTTAACAATACTCTAGATTGTACATTATAAGTTCCATCACAAATAAAGAGCGGTCGGCAAAAATGGGGAGGATATTCGCGGGCGGAATGAAGCAACTGATTTTTGCTAACTCCTCTGCGCGTCATTCTTCCTACCAAATAAACCCAACAATGAGTGTCTACATATTCAAGATGAGTCGTTTTTAGGGTTCCATACCTCAAAAGGAAAAAACGGAACCCTTATAGGATCACTTTGTTGTCCGTCTGTCTGTCTGTCTGTCTGTCTGTCCGTCTGTCCGGGTGTCAAGACCTTTATCTCGGGAACTCGTGAAGGTATCGAGTTGAAATTAAAACCATATACGCAAATCCATAGTATCTTGCTGCAGAAAGAAAAATAAAATTTCTCAGTTTTCGTAAAAAAAAGTTACAGCCGAATATGGCGTAAAAAACGCACATTTCGACACTCACAAGGGAATCAAAACCTATGGGGTACTTTCCGTTGAACTATAAAATTTGGTAAGAAGCATTGTGTTAGAGTAAACATATAGGAAAAAATCCGAAAACTGGACATTTTCAATTTAATCACAAAAATAGTGTCTTTATGCAAGGAATGAGGGCCCAAATTTTAAAATGAATTAACCGTATCATGTGGGTTATCACATGAAAGAGCTTCATTAGCATAAGCTAAAACAGGTTTCTAAATATTTTTACGATGTATATTTTTCGGTTTATGAAGGAAAATATAAAAAAATATATGATTTCCCACTTTTATTTAGTTTGTAAGTACGGAGCCTTCGGTGGGCGAGTCTGAGTCGCACTTGTCCGGTTTTATTTATTATTCATCACGGAATCTGTAACCGTTTCATTGGAAATACACTTCACTATATATTGGAAAACTTTTTAGATTCCAGAAATATATACAATGCACTTCCAAGATAGGAACTACTTACCTCGATTTCCCCTGAATAGTCACTTATAATAGGTGTCCTCCAAATTAGGTCAATGCTAATGGCCATTGTCCCTTTCCAGGAAAACCCGTATTAGGTCCGAGTCGAGTTTGCTCCCGCAGCCGCTATGTAAACTTGGGCCTATTTCATCAACTAAGTGGCGTGTACGGTTACTTGCGAATTTCAAAGGAATTTAGCTTACAAACATTTCGGCCTAGTTTCATTTGCTACTTCCTGTTTGTTTTACATTTGTTTGTTTTGTTTCTGTTTTCATTGTTTTTGTTTTCTATAAAAAGCTATAAGCTTTTATAAAACAAAATAAACTGTGTGCTTCATCAATTCATCAATTTTGGTAGATATTTTTAATAAAAGCTATATAGGCCGATAGGCCAATGATAAATTAACAATGAAATAAATTTTATGTGCATAAATTTATTTACAATGTAAAATTATACATTTTAGTGTGAAACAACGATGTATAAGTCCCAATTTTGTTTCGTTTAAAATTAAATTGTAAGGTCTACCATGTTGGATTGATACAACCCTCACATAAGTGAAGACGTGACAAATTGTCTAAGAACACTATCGACCAAATCCCTTTTCAAACAAAAATAAAACTAGATCATAATCGGTCAATTTGTTTGAGAGCTACAATCGAGTCAGCCACACAGATATACAGATACACAATTCAAACTTATAACACCCCTCTTTTTAGGTCGGGCTATAAGCTATAGATAAAAATAGCTATAAGGTATGGACAGACAGACAGACGAGACGGAATCATGAGTTCCTGGTAACACCAGTGGCGAATTTACACTTTTGCCGCCAGTAGGCTATTACATTTTTGCCGCCCCTACTTATCTTGAAAATCGATACCCTAGTTCTTGTTCTATAATAATAGATACCTTTAAATGACCACCTACAAAGATGAAAACTACACCTAGATATAGTTTAAAACATTTTTTTTTATTTATGTAAGAAAAATATTTTTTTGGACCAAATTTTCCGCCCCCTAAAATCTGCCGCCCTAGGCTCCAGCCTACTCAGCCTGCTGCTAAATCCTCCACTGGGTAACACTACGGAACCAAGATAACAGTTTCAAAGAGTCAGATATTATACAAAACAGACATTAAGCACGGTTTAATTACCCCAATTTCATTAAGCCTAAGATATATTCATACTTTTGCGGGCCCCTTTATTTGTGCTGACCTTTTGTGTGCACGGGTTAAGCAGAAATCGTTAGAGCCGTTTTCGTTTACAAAAATGTCCATTAATGTTACCCTCTTCAAATTCTATCTAAGCCCATAGCTTTGTCTTTTCCGTTATTTTTGTGCCGCTCTTTTCATTTTAGGGGTCGCCAGCTTATGTGCCTCGTTTCTTTGTGCGAACACAATTGTAGGCTCATAAATAAGTACATACTCAGATCATAAGAGGGATTTGTTTCTATTTATGTTGTGTGTTCATTGCCTTTCAGCGCTCTTTTAATATTTGATTTCTCTAAGTGATCTCAAAGTTTGCTTTGAAAAGAGGCTAGAATTTTGTTCTTACCTGGCAGTAAAGCGAATGGAAGATCGGACCGTAAGTAAAAAAGAAACTGGTTATTTTCAATTTAGGTAGTACCTACCTACATTCTATTAAAGTCTCTCTTTTAAGCAAAAGTTTGGTATATGCGTACCAAAATAAAAGAAATTGCGCTGGAGTTTTCGTTTTCGTTGTTCAAAGTACTAAACCGATTTTAATAAAATGTATTTGATATGGAGCCATCTTTGAAGATCTTTGTTTGAGTTTTTTGTTTGACCTACCAAACAAAAAATCATCAAAGTAAATGCACAATTGGTGGAGTAATCGGTGAATAAACATACAAAAAAACCACAGAGTCGAATTGATAACCTCCTTATTTTTGGAAGTCCGTTAAAAAAGACATGACTTGTATCAAATTAACGTAAAACTTTTCAAAGACAAACAAAATGATAACAAAAAATTAAAGCAATTTTGTTTTATCCTTTTGTTTGTAGTGTAGTGTTATCCTTATCGGATTCGTACGTCATTTTTACTTGTAGGTATTCGATCCATTTTTTTTAATACAAGATAGATCTACGATTGACCACCAACTCGCCTGATGTTAAGCGACGGTGTAACCGAGGATGGAGCTCGTCGATCTAGAAGATATCTATTCACTCTAGCCTTGAAAATTCCAAGATTGTAGGTCTCAGGAAACAGAGATGGCGGCAACGAATTCCATTCTTGTGCAGTACGCAACAGGAATGTGGATCGATATCGCTGAGTACGGATTTTTGGCATTTCAACGAGAAATGGGTGGTAGTTCGCCGACTTTCTGCTAGTCCTGTAGTGAAATACCTAATTTACCTAAGTGACCTAATTCCACCCTCCCCGGGTGGAATTAGGTCGTGAAGCTCTTGCGCACATTCCCCGAAATGAATCCTGTAGAAAATAGGCAGACATGCTACTTTACGGCGGTGCTCGAGACTAAGTAGCTTCTTGGCAGCTAGTTTACTAATATTTTGCTATCGTCAAAACTAAGTTTCATGAATATAACAATGTATAGATCAACACGCTCGCGCAATCACTCACTGCTAAGTTTGGTCTTGCCATTCTTACCCTACTTCTCCCTAAAGTTGAAATCGTTGTTGGCACTTCCTGAAATTTCAAGACGTATAAGTATGACATATCGTTTTAAACACGAGCCGATGTAGATTTTCAACTTATTTAAATAATACCTAAGTTTAGCACAAAATAAGCTTGAAGTTATCATGATGTTCCATTATACATTAAAAAATCTGTCTAATCTTAATGATTCCAATGAATAACAAATGGATATCTCACTATATAATTTATATATAATGTATTAATATACGAGTATATCATAATATTTAAAAACATACTTAGTGATGTATTTACTGTCACCGTGTCAACTTTGAATCCGTGTCAAACATTTTACATAGCTTTTTTCGAAGCTTCATTTCTCAAAAAAATAAAAGAAGTAGTAAAATTAATCGTTTAGACTACTAATCTATTGGGGTAAAATTCAAGAATCTTTGAAAAATACAGTGTAGCATTTATCAAAGATTCTGATACAATATTTGACACGGAGTTAAAGTTACTCACTTTGTTAGTATTTGCCTCGACTTACGAGTATCTTACTTATAAGACAGCTGAATACATTTTATACAATCATACTTGCAAGAATCTTGCATCTTGCATCGAGAATGTTCTTAGCATCTGATGCTAAGAACAAACTCGGTCAGGTCACGTCAAACTCTAGTTTAAAATCGCTTTCATCCGTTTAAAATCTAATACTGTAACATAATTATCATCATAATCAATTATCTCTTGTACAAAATGCGTCATTCACATTGAACAAATTAAAATAATAAATATGTATAAATATTTGTGGACATTTCACACAACACCATCTAGCCCAAACTAATCAAAGCTTGTACTATGGAACTAGATGGCTGATAGAATACATCCATACCTTTGTTGTAAATATATACATATGATTCATAGAAACACTCAGACACAGAACAAACATCCATGCTTATCACACAAATGTTTATCCTGGGTGGGGATCGAACCCATGACCTACAGCTTAGCAGGCAGACACACTACTAACTGAGCCACAAGGCCAGTAAAATTCAATTATTAACTTACGGCTAAAAATAAAACTGGCCAAGTTCGATTCGGACTCGCGCTCGAAGGGTTCCGTACTATTATCTATAAGCCCGGCAAAAAAAACATGTTTGTTGTAAGGGAGCCCCCCTTAAATATTAATTTTATTTTAATTTAATTATTTATTTTTAAAGTGAAAAATATACCTCAATATTCAGTGAATATTTTAAGCGTCTACCTGTTGCCGTTATCATTATCGAGCAAAAACAAGCAAAAAAATCACGTTTATTGTATGGGAGCCCCATTAAATATTAATTTTATTCTATTATATAGTAATTTTTGATAAAGTGGTAACTCTAATACATCATCTGTGAAAATTTCAACTGTCTAACTATCACGGTTCATGAGATACAGCCTGGTGACATACGGACGGACAGACAGCGGTGTTTCAGTAATAAGGTCACCCTTTGTGTACGGAACCCTAAAAATATCATCATAAACGAGTTTAGGTAACTTATTTCACTTCGCATCGGTGCACCCTGTGTTGTACCCCACCGAAGTATTTGTGATGACAAAGTAGATAGCCTCGGCCATCATGGCTTATCTTGCAACAGGAGTGCCGGTCGAATAGCTCGCCACAGTGCTTTGAATTATGTTATATAGGTACGTCGGGCTTTCGGAAACACTGTCCATAGGCTTTTAACGCCTATGAATATTTTAAGTAATCTCCAATTACTCAGTTTTAAAAATATTTATGTTTTAGTTTTACTAAGGATTATTTATGTTAGTTAATTAAAAGCAATAGCAAAATTAAAAAATAGTTAAACTTAGAGAGCTTTGGCGGAAAAAAAGAAACTGCTTTATTTTTACAAACTCACGTTATTCTAATATTAATTGTGTAAAATGTCGGATTTTTTGTTGTCTTTTAAGTATATACGCACGCGAGTGTGGGCAAGTGAAATAAAGTGGCAAAATGTTTTTATTAAATAAAAAATAAAATAAATGATAAATAATAATTATTATTATATGTATGAAATGTATATTAACTAATGTAATTGGTGAATACCGTTTTAGTTAATTAAATAAATAAATAATATGTATTATTCATGAAACATGAACAAATCTTAGTACTTATAATATATTTATAGAAACCAGCAAATACTAATCATGCGGGGCCAATTCAAATAAAGGAAATAACTTTAAGTTATGGCCGCCTTCGTTAGGGCTATTACTCGTATTCAACTTTTTTTAAACGTTGTTTCTTTTGCGATATATTTTCACAAATTCGGTTCAATAATGCAAAAAATACCACAGTTTTAGCTATAGACCAGAAAATATTGGCCAATACGAGCAACCCAGCTATTTTCGTAAATCGTTAATCAGTCGCTCGTGCGGAAAACTGATAAGGCGGACCTCTCGCCAATTAACTTAATGGTGATTTTTTCTTTGACCTTCTGACGAACACTGAAATTATAGACATCGCATAAATTGCTAATAATTTATCAAGGAATTTATTTTAACTTTGCCTCTTCATTGAAAAATGAAAAGTCAATCTCCATTTAACTTTTAACTTCCTTTCATTTACAATATCTTTACTAACCTTATAGTCGATTGCTTCCTAAAAACATAATAAGTTATAATAAGTAATTAATAATAGGGTCGGGTGGCGCAACTATTTCTTTGGCATGTGACGCCTATTTTCTAAATACAATATTACAAAATGTACTCTTATGAAATGTACAAACGTGAGCTTCACAATAATAGTTTCCCAAAGTATTGAGACTTAATTACAAGTATTGAAATAAACGTCTAAACTAGAATTTTTCACATTTGGACATTTATTTCGGTGACAGCTATAAAAATAATAAATATTTTTGACCTAGCGAGCGAATCGTCTCTGCATCTACTGGCCAAATTTTCTTTCGTCTGTTAGTTTGTTTGTACATTCGTACTCGCGTACAGGGCGTAATTTATAACCAATTTTGATAAAACTTGGTTAAAAATTATTAGGTTCTATGGATTTATAAATTTTATTTATAAACCGTCTTGCTCATAAACCCTCAATAATATAAAGTAATAACTTTAGTTAAAAAGTGTTTTGTTCCGTTTTCGTGTGTGACAGTTCCCGTCTGACAAAAATTGACAAATAATGTTTAGGTAAAACCGGCCTTTAGGAGTAAGACTGACATTTAATAATTTCATAACTGTAAAAAAATGTGTGCGAGCGAGAAAGTATATGTAATGTGTTCAGCCACTATGCCAGTAGACGCAAAGTGATGTCTAGGGTATTTAGTCGACGTCACCAGCCAAATGGTAGGAAAGGGCGAAGATCGTCGCAATGTATGTCCCTGTGATGTATCGCTTACTCTGCCCGTATATTTGCCTTTATTGCTACGCATAGGATCCATTTAATCTTCCCATTTTATATGGGTAACCTGTTAGCTATTACGAAACTTTAGTGCTGAGTTTTTTACCTTCGACCGCTTGAGTGTCTTAAGATTTATGGGTCAATTTTATAGTCACTTAAAAGAGGCTAAGTGATCGATTTTATTACGTAATGGCTCAGGAAAGTCAACATAAATACAGGTTAGTAAAAGTGGTTTTACGGACTTTATTATAGCTTAGGAGTATATCAGAGAAAGTGCCTATATTATTATGCAAATGGTAATGCTAAAATTTTGCAAAGTTTTTATACTGACAAAAAAAACTTCTAACCTTTACGTTCACTCCCATCGAGCAAAGTAAATGGCTCGCGAAATTACAGCACCCACTTGACGCATAATTTCGGAGGAACAAGCTTTATAATTTCGTGACCGGAGTCACAATAGAAAGCGCTGCGGAACGAAAACAATAAACAGCTGTAGTGTCTTTTATTAAATTTTGATGGAAATCCTTTTATAATGTTGTATTTTAGATCAATATTACAAAGAAGACGGCCCATTTCGCTTGCCAGTTTGCCCCATAAGCAAATGTTTGCATATATTTAAATATTTATTAGATGATCATTGCATAATTTCTAAATATTTAATAGGACTCTTAGCTATATTTCGCAGAGTCTGTCTGGGGCAAAATGTAAGCATTTATGTATATATGCTTTGCCCGGTATTCAACCATCAAGCAGGAATATGCAAGCATTACTGACCGGCTTATGAGATACGATATGTGTATTTTCAAGTCTACATACCTCACCTGTGATTCATGCGACATCGTCGCACTGCAAAAGGTGGCTTAGTGGTTAAACGCAGACTTATTCGTGCTAAATAAAAATAATATAAAAATTCCTAGCATGTTACTTTTGTGTATCATCCTAAAGACACTCACTTTAACTCCCCTGGTCCAATAATAACCAACATTTTATATTTTTAGGTAAGTCTTAGCTTATTTTTATTTAGGTTTCCAATCTAATAATATCCGAATACCTCAAGTACAAGGAATCGCTTATTATGTAATCCCTGCGATACAGGTTCTCCTAGTGCAGGGGTTTACAAGCACCTGGATATTTTACCATAACAATATTGTACATATCTCTAAATTTTAAGTCATAAGGTAAACATGTAATCTTTTGAAAATAAAATATTTTGTATTTTTGTATTTTGTAATACACGAGAAATAGCACCCATTCAAAACGTGGAATTGGATCGGAAACAAATTTAATGGCACCGCAATACGTCTAAAGATATAAGTATCCAAGTACTAAAGCCGTATCAATACGAACTCGTCGAGACTTCGTAATAGAGCCCGTGGTTTTTAATTAAAACCCAAGTCGCAATGAAAAAGTCGAGCTGAATTCCTGACACGGCATCATTACAGCCCTAGCTCTTTCTGATCTATTCCGCAATCGTGGAACCGCAACGTATAAGGGGAACTTTAAAACAAGTGCTATTCATTTAGTCTGCAATGAAGGCTACACCAAATCGAAAAAGACTTCCGCTGACCGAACTTATTGAAACTCCCTCTTCTAAACGATTCGAATAAAGCCGAGTCTATAGCACTGTTTTCGTGTTAACAGTTTTTTCTAATATACTAAATAGTTTTTTTTACCTAAAACTTAAAACCATATAAAAAGAGAATTATCGAAATCGTAGCGACATAACCATTAATGGCCCTAACCATATAAAAAGAGAATATCGAAAACGTAGCGGCATAACCATTAATGGCCCTGACCATATAAAAAGAGAATTATCGAAGTCGGATCATATTTAGAGATAGAAAACTTTCTCCTGTTGTATGAGTTCTTGGCAAAAAATCGCGGGACAACGATTCCTATGGACCCGGTTTAAGCGTTTTACACTTTCAACGGGCACACGAAACGAATAAAAAGGGTTCTATTTGCCAATTATTCAAATGGGCGTCTCCAATTTTATTCTAAAAGGATAAAAATGTAACACGATTCTGTGAATATTCCGACGCGATGCGAATTAGAAAAAACCCCTAAAGGATTTTGGGATTTCGGGGCGAAAGTATCGAATTTACTTATGCTAATCTTACGTCACCCGGAGGATAAAAGTCTGTTTCGCTACTAATTAACTTTGGTACAATAGAAAGTGTTGTAGATTTACTTTAACAAAGACATTAATTTTGTTTGGACCCAGAGATAAGCCCCGGGTAAAGTTAATTTAGGGAATTGAATTAAACTCGAGTCGAAGATGAAAAAAGTTCGAGCACAAAGAGTGTTTTCAAATGGAGCTTTGTGTTTCCGGAGATTTTGCGGCTGATAAGATATGCTGATGAGCTAGATTCTTCGTGCTACGCTTTTAGTAGATACGTAGTTTATAAACATTAAGTACCTGGGCGACTAAAGTACACTCGGATTTTTATGACTGAAAATACGAGCAAACCCAAGCTCACTAAAAACTAAACGTAGCACGATCGATTTAACCCCCCCTAATCTACCTACAAACCAAATTTCATTAAAATCGTTCGAGCCGTTTCCGAGATTCAGATTATATATAAACAAGAATTGCTCGTTCAAAGGTATTTTAAAGATATCTGCAGCCTATCATTCAGATATCATTTCCTATTTTTTAAGAGATGTATCATGCGAATGCGAACTAAAGTCAAGTTAGACAACACCACATGTACCTAGTCTTGCCATAAATATTGTCACGAAGAATTTTTTTTTTTTTTTTATTGCAAATAATATTTATTACTTTTACAGTGTGTTAGTTTAATACATAAATATAAAACAATTTAAAATATAAAAGCTTATTCGAAGTGGTCTCCATTGGCTGCAATACAGTCCTTTAAACGTTGAGGCCAGTTATCAATAGAAGCACGCACTCTTTCCATGGGAAAATTCTTCACTGCCAATCGTATGGATTGTTTTAGGGACTCCAAATTATCATCGCGTTTAGAGCAAGCCATACTCTCCAAAACTGACCATAAATCATAATCCAGCGGATTAAGATCAGGACTAGACGACGGCCAGTCTTCAGCTCTGATGAAGTCCGAAACGTTCACTTCCAACCAAGACTGCGTGGACCGAGCTTTATGACCTGGCGCCGAGTCTTGTTGGAAGGACCATACTTGGTTATTGAACATGGTGTTGTTAAGGGGCTTAACTACCTTCTCAAGAATGGTATTTTGATACACTTGTGCCGATGTTTTGATACCTTTTTCACAAAAATATGGCTCAGTCACTCCTTCATAGCTAACACCCCACCAAACCATCACTGAAGTCGGATAATGCCCACGTTGCACTCTGTCGACTAATTGGGAAGCTTCCTTAGAGCTTTGAGCATAAATACGGTCATTTTGTTTGTTAAAATGTTGCTCAATTGTAAAGATTTTCTCATCCGTAAACAAAATTTTTCTGTGACCTCCCTTTGCGTACCGCTTCAGTAGTTGTTTCGATTTTACCACCCTATTCTTTTTTAAATTATCAGTTAAAAAATTACCAGTGCGTCTCTTATAGGCTGCAAGTCCTAAGTCATCTTTTAAAATACGCGACATGGTTCTGGGTGCTATCTTCATCTCCCGAGATAAAATCTTTTGCTTTCGGACAGGATTTCTTCGAATTCTTTCCCTTACTGCTTTGACCACCTTTTTCGTACGAACAATACGTGGACGGCCAGATCTTTTTCTGTCACAAACAGAGGAGGTCTCCTTGTACCTATTAATAGCCCGGTACACAAACATTTGACTAATACCAAGCGTATGGAGAGTTTTAAAAATTGCATTTGGCTCCATACCAACTTTGTGTAATGCAATCACAGCGATTCGGTTCTCTTTATCACCCCACTCCATTTTAATATCGCAAAATATTGTACAATATATTGGCGCCAAAATTAGAAAACTCAATGAACAATCGTATAAAAATGACAGATTCTAAATTCAAATGTAATATCTTTCTTATTTTTAACTGTAACAGTATTTATGGCCAGACTAAGTATATATAATGTACATTCAAATAAAAGTGTAGCAAGAGTATCTGTTTCAATACAACAAAAAATATGTCATAGACAGATCCTGCAGTAAAATTGTACGTAAAAATCATTTGTTAATTTATTATTCATACATTGCAATATTGAAACTATTACTAAGATTACGGGTTTATAAAGATTAGAGTTCCATAGTTCAAAAGAAACAAGTTTATATAACTAAAAACAAAACGACATACAAAATGTCAACCGATTTTGATGCGACATATCTAAGAACACCCTCGATTAAATCCTCTATCGGTCCATACATTTGAGAGCTACGATGCCACAGACAGCCACATACCTATAAACACACATCAAACTTATAGCTCAAGTTTTTGGTCAGGGGTTAAAAAAGTTTTATAACAAGAACACTCACTAGTACAAGTTCGTTTGTCAGGTTATTAGCCCTGGTGTCAGAGTTGGTACATTTAGTGTACAACTGTACAAGTAAAAATCCACAAGTAATTGACTGGCCTTGTGGCTCAGTTGGTAGTGTGTTTACGTCTACCTGCTGAACTGAAAGGTCGTGGGTTCAATCCCCACCCAGGGCAAACATTTGTGTGATGAGCATGGATGTTTGTTCTGTGTCTGGGTGTTTCTATGTATCATATGTATATATTTACAAAAAAAAAGTATATATGTATTCTATCAGCCATCTAGTTCCATAGTACAAGCTTTGCTTAGTTTGGGCTAGATGGTGTTGTGTGAAATGTCCACAAATATTTATTTATTTATTTATAATTATGTTTTTAGTCATTTACATTTTAAATGTATTATCACTTTCTATCTTCTTACTCTGGTTGCCTAGCGGCAATCAAATATTAGGTAATTGAGAAATAATAATATATAAATACAAATTACATACTATTCTCATAACACTGCATTATCTATAATTTGTGCTCACAAGCTGTCAAGTACGAGCCTCCATAAAACAAGTAACTAATTGCTCTACAAACTTACTTGGAGCTGACATGGTTGCGGTTTGGCATATGTCCACCACACAACATGTACGGGCTACATATTACACGTCTGCTGTAAGGAGCTCGTGCTCAGTTATGTAACATTCAGTCATTATAGCTCAGCTCTATACGACGCTATTAGGGTATCCCTACCACAGACATAGACCACCCTATCCGTTGAAGACAGCCACAGTGGCCGTTAGGGCTTTTTGTTTTAATTGCATTTTTGAGTTCTAACAATGCATTTGCATCTATCCACATCGAAAGAATATTAAAAAACCCTTAATTAGCCTTAAAAAAAGAGTTCTTTTCTATCCGTCGAATAGAGCCACTAACGCCACTGCGTCGCGAGTTCCGCGTCCGTTTTGCTGTCGCAAACGGCCACTAAAGCCAACGCGCCCTTGTTCTGCGTTAAAATTGCTGCGGGAAACTCGCGGCTTTCGTCGAGAAAGGTCGTAACATCTATTAAATTCAAGCGTGCACCGTAATTTTGCCGCGAAAAAGAGCCATAATAGCAATTGACGATTAGACGATTCCAGCCGTAAGGGACAAAATATGTAGGTATAAAAAATAATAAAAAAATATCATCTGCCAAACTGCCTGTTGTGTCCTGTATTAATTTAGAATAGTAAAAAATATATTATGTTGTATAAGTTTTAGAGATAATCAGAATAAAACCTCCTCCTGGAGACCTAGGCTCTTGTAATTGTGGCTGTCTTCGACGGATACGACGAGACATTCATTACTTTCAAATGTGCGTGACCTCAACTAAGCAAAAAAGAACTCATTGCACTCATCTTTATAAACTTTACTGTGAAGCACGAATCTAAAATCGGGAGAAAAAATGTTATGTCATTTTGTTTGTATATTTAAAAACACGGATCATTCACATTTATTTTAAGTTGAAATCGACTTAAAATGAATGAATTTGGCCTCTCGCAAATAAAAGTTCATCATAGCCCTAATCGAAAAATCCGCCACGCTTTGTACTGACCCAAATGTGCCCATAATGCTGGCATCGTTCCCCCTTTGGATGGCCAAGGAATTGTGCTATATAGTACAGAAACGTGATCATTTGTGTCGTCCTTTTTCCTTATGCCTTGTGAATTCAACAGAGTGAGCGAATCGAAGCAACAAAAATAAAAACATTGATAGCAAGTCTTTTACTTGCAACATTTTTAATTGCTCGTTTGCGACACAATCATGTTTCACAACAAATTGAACTAAATGTTGTATATTAGAGATGTTTGAAAATATTTTCGTTGTTTTAAAACGTATCAAATACAAATACAAATAATTTATTCATAACGCCCAAGTTACAAGTCAAGTTCATAATAAATCATGTGAAAGGGTGGTAAGGGTGGTATGCATGTAATATCAATGTCACACTACCTAGTTTAGTAAAAATAATTCCGTTTGTATGGAGCACATCACAGTATTTGTTTCGTCTCCAGGTCCAAAGCTATCTCTATACTAATTTTCATAACGATCGGTTCAGCTGTTTGAGCGTGTAAAGGTAACAAAATTAGCTTTTATAATATCGAAATTGTGTCAAATGTATTTCAAAACACCAGTACATTCATTTAAATAACAATCTAAGTACTTAGTTGTCTTTTATGTGGTCACTAATCTTATTTTTACTAGACTAACCTTATTTATTCGGTGGTCAACTGAGCCAACGCAGTTTTAGATAAATTTCACCAAATCATATTGTGAATTATTTCTTTACATCATTATGTCTTCCTCTAGAAGATTCCAAACCAAACTTATCTTCTACCCTAAAACTTTACTGAAAAAACTAAATTTCTCAGTTCTTCTGTAGTGGCTATACAACTAAAACGGGCCATCTTGAATAATTTAACTTCGTAAACTTCTGTATTGGAGCCGAATTTATGTGAATAAAATATTTCGAAATAAACTTTTTGTCATAAGTGCCAAAAACTGCTAGAACACTTCAGGAAAAGTCAAATAAGAAAAGTTTATTGAATTTTCCTGTTTCATCCTGTACGATCTCAAACGTACAAGGCACATTCCTTAGTTCATCATCATCATCATCATCATCTCAGCCATAAGACGTCCACTGCTAGACAAAGGCCTTTCCCATGGATTTCCAGAAAGACCGGTTGGAAGCGGCCTGCGTCTTCCTGCCACTTGTAAGGATATCCTCTGTCCATCTTGTGGCTGGTCTTCCTACGCTGCGCTTGCCGGTTCGTGGTCTCTATTCGAGAACTTTTCGGCCCCGTCGGCCGTCAGTTCTACGTGCTATGTGCCCTGCCCACTGCCACTTCAATTTGCTTATCCGCTGTGCTATGTCAGTGACTGTTGTACGTCTACGGATCTCTTCGTTTCTAATACGATCTCGTAGAGACTCCGATCATAGCCCTCTCCATAGCCCACTGCGTGACTTTTAGCTTCCTTATAAGGCCCATAGTAAGTCAATAATAATAATGTTATTACACTATTATTACTATTATTAATAATAGTGTATAAGGCACGACACGTATTGTCAGGAGGTTCCTCTATCTGTAGCCCCTACCACCGGCAGCTTGAGCCCCGTCCCGCTGCCGGCGGCTCCCTAGATTTAAGTTTTTATTAGTTTTTTATAGGAATATTGTAAAAACTTAGATTTAAGATGTATGTTATGTAAATAGTAATAGTGTAGTGTAGTGTAGTGTAGAAATAGTGTAATAGTAGTTCATTCCTCAGTTGCCGATTATCTAAAGATACGTGCTCCTACCGCGGAAGTGATAGTTTTCCTTATTAGTAATTGAATAATAAGTAGACATTAAGGCGTACAACTAGCAACAACTTCATACAATATACGTCTTAAAACATCGAGCATCATCTTCTACTCCACAACCAACTGCAGGACGTCGTCACACTACACGGCGGATTGTACACAACCAAAAACTCAGACATAATATGGCGATAATCGATATCTCTCACTCATAGCGCATGAACTTGCTTATTTTAGAACCTATACGTCCTTTGGCTTCTGGATTGTACCGTTAAATGCTCTGGAACAAATTTTTAAGTTAAGTTTTGACTTCATATCCTGTCTAAATATTTTAAATACAATCATGTCTCACTTTTCTAATACCCCCAATCAGTGATTTTAAAATGTTGTGATGCGGGAGAGCGATAGCGCTTTGAGTCAATTTTTGAGCCAAGCTTTGAAAATGTACAATCACGACCAAAAGTCGATTAGTAGTCTCATAAATAGTTTTTGTGACCTTATTTTAAGAGTTTATTTGCACTAACACTCTGTAATATGACGAGATATGTTGTGTTGTGACTTAAATAAATATCACCCGTTCTTACGCTGCTACGCGACTATCGACCATAGGTAAAGTATTATTGGACTTTTGAACCTTCACTGTACCTACCTAATTGCGTTGTAAATATTGCTTGACTACGCTGAAAACTAGAAGCATAGTAGCTACGAGCTGCCGTGTAGTTACCGCATCTGCCGCAGCGACACTAATAGGCTTAGACAAGCGGCAATCATTTCTACAAACGCCTACGCTTCGAAATGCTAAGAAACTGTGACGTGACGTCACGTGACTGTTGACATTTCGTTAGCGAATGTCAATTCCATACATAAATTTACTTTTCTATTCTACTGGCATTCACGAAATTAGAATGCCACTTGTCTAACCACTTGATCTGAATGTATTTTTATGAAATGAGCCATCACGGCAGCGGCAACAATGTTCTGTAACTGCTAACATTCACTGCACTTACAACCTGCAGCTACAATCTGCAGCGTATCTCTAAACAACATCTTTATTCTCGCTACTGTCCTACATTGCTTTAAAGAAACCATAATATTGAAATTTTCTTCAAGGCTTAGGTGAATAGATATATTTTATATCGACGACCAACCACCACCAACCACCACCATCCACACCACCAACCACCATCCTTGGCCACCAACTACCACCACTATCACCAACTCGTCTGATGGTATGGTACACGTACCATCAGACGAGTTGGTGATCAATCGTAGATTTATTTCATTTTAAAACAATACCTACCCTTTTTTTGTAGTAAAACACATATATTTAAGCTACTTGTAGGTACAGAAATATTTATTTGACTGTTAAAGTACTGAGTGTTATCAATCAAACACAAGCCCAAACATATATTATACTCAATATAATAAATAAAATAAATAAATAAATATTTGTGGACATTTCACACAACACCATCTAGCCCAAACTAAGCAAAGCTTGTACTATGGAACTAGATGGCTGATAGAATACATAAATACTTTTTTTTTTATTGTAAATATATACTTAAGATACATAGAAACACCCAGACACAGAACAAACATCCATGCTCATCACACAAATGTTTGCCCTGGGTGGGGATTGAACCCACGACCTTTCAGTTCAGCAGGTAGACGTAAACACACTACCAACTGAGCCACAAGGCCAGTCAAATATAATAATATGTGTGATTTATGTAAACCTAACATAAAAACCCAAAATTGATGTGCTATTAGAGCACTTAAGCCGTCAGTGTCAGAGGGGTATTTGATAATTGAAATCGTATTCATGGATCCACTTAGTGGCACCTGCTGGATTGGCACCTGGAATGTTTGAACGGCTAATGCATATTCGAGTAGATTTCATAATAACTGAGTGATCGGTGGTCCGGTGGTTTACCTTTAGGGAAATAATGGCACAATATTAACACTATTGTAGTGTTTGGTGTAAAGTGATTAGTGAACTAAGGTTTTTTTTTTTTTTTTTTTATCAGCCCTGTTTGTACAAACTGTCCCACTGCTGGGAACGGGCCATCTTCTCATTGTGAGAAGGGTTAGGTCATAGTCTGCCACGCTGGCCAAGTGCGGGTTGGCAGACTTCACACATCTTCAAGATCATTGAGAACTCTCAGACATGTAGGTTTCCTCACGATGTTTTCCTTGTAGGCTACCGGAAACTTCTACTATTTTACTATTTACTACGACTACTATTTACCACTATTTATTTACTATTACTATTTTACTACCTCGTTTTTATTGACAGTGTGACCGAGAGTTTATAATAAATTTTTCGACTTCGAAAAAGTTTATCGATTGGGTTGTAAATAATACAATATTACAGTTTAAAAAACTAAAAAACCACGCTTCAAATTATTGTATCGTCATCGGTCCTCGTTAAGTCTAAAAAGTTTGAATGAAATCAGACCGTTTGAAGTGGGTCAAAATCAAGTCCAAAAGAGTCTGTTACAAACAAAAAAACATGCATGTACAGGTGAAGCTAATAAAAGCCTGTTAAAAAGTATATCTTCCTACCTCCTAGCTCCGGAGGTAGACGATGTTACCTTTTACACGCTTTTCCAAACTACTACGAATGCCATCGAGCGCTTATCGCTTCTAAAATATTCTTATAGATCCAAATAAAGAAAATATAAATAATACATAGAAAGGCATCTGGCTGCTTATTGCTTCATTATGTACATAAAATATGTAAGTATACAAACACGCCAGATTTATTAAAGCTATCCAAACGCCTCCACGGCGCGGCGTAGATTAGTTCGAAGATGATATATGCAGGAGCATTTATCCCGCTGCAGGAAGAAAACGAGAACAAAGAAAGATGAGTCCACCTTATCTTAGCAAAGCTCGTTTGTACCAACAGATGCTTCGAATACATCACTGCTGAAAAATTCAATAAAACACCATTTTATTAATGTTTCGGGTTGTTGTGATGGGAGAAAAAAATAAAATAGCAGAGTAAGTAACATCTAAGGCCATTTTCTTCAAAAAGCTCGAAAATATACCCAGAATAATAAGTAAACTTTTTTTATATGGGCAAATGCCTTTATTAACTGCATCAAAACAATATACAAAGTCAACTAACTAAGCTACTAAACTAGTTGAATCTCAAAAATTTATAAATAAACTACCAAAATAGTAAGTTACAGAAATATATTTGTCGGTGTTTACTGTCGATAATTCAACATTCGGGATTTATACTTAGCGGCAAACAACTTGAACCACGTTTTATCGTGCCCTCTCTATTGTTTTCAACGAAAATAAAAGAGAGGGCATGATAAAACGTTGTTCAAGATATTTGCCGCTATGTATACGTATATAGAATATATAAAATAATCTTATATATTCGATATTTTTGAAATGTTTTTCCACGCTTGAGGATTTACAAATTTGTACTGTTCAAAAATTTTTGACGGGACTTGAACCCGCACCATCCTAATCTGTACCTGGGAACCTTTACCAATTTACACACGGGGGTATCACGTAGGACGTAAAAAACTTCTAAACAGGCTTTTTACCCGACTGCGTAAGAAGGAGGGTTATGTTTTTCGTGTGTATGTATATATGTACATATGTATGTGGGTAGGTATATTTCTATAGGATCGCCTACAGCCTAAACGGCTTGACCGATTTTGATATGCAAGATGTCGATAGATTCGTCTTCACTCCCGGAGTGTCAAAGGCTATATTTTTGTAATAATAATACAACTCTCGCAAAAATAAGAGAATGCGTTTTTTCATAACCTCCAACGAACTTTTTCGTATCAAATAAATAATTTTACTGGAATAAAATTATTGTAAGGAATACGCATTTATATTATAACCTTTACAGGAATTTTACGCATACTTTCTCACAAAGCTAGCTTTTACGCTAGTTATACAGAACAATATAGGTACGTACGTTACAAGCTCGTCTTTATTACCTTTTACTAGTCCCGGTGTCTGTAATCAAATCTTGCAAGTTAAATTTAACCCTCTTTCCGGTTTCCGGTCAAACTGAAATTTTGCATGCAACTGTAAATCAAATAACAATGCAATATTATTATATCAGCTGATATAATTATGGATCCGGGATGTAGGGACTGAACTTCCTGATGAAAAGTGCTAAAATAGACAAGTTTGGACACGTTAGCTTTTTTGTCTTGGGTACATTCCATTAGGTACACATGATAACGAGGGTCAAAAAAATGTAGCCGAAAGATTGCTAGTGGAACTCTTTAGTGGCAAGTACTAAAATAGTAGAATTAGCGCTAATTTGCTTTGCATCTTGAGCAATCTCCATTACACGTAATAACGAGGGACGGAAAGTGCTGAGATAGTCAAGCTAATTTTTTCAGTCACCTTAAGCAGTCTTCTTTGCATTATTAAAAGCTTGTATCTAAATAGTTTTTTTTAATATTATTTTGTTTTCTGCTTCACGTTTGTAAACATAATTTGGATGCAATTTCAAATAAAGGTAGAATAGGTTTCTTTATTGGTTTATAGTAGGTATATTAGGTTTGCCTTTCATCATAGATGTAATGCGATCAACAATTATTTAAATAAGTGATAAAATAATATAATTGTCTATATATTTTTTTTTTACTTGCAAGTGCCTTTATAAACTACAACACAACAATATACAGGCTCAACTAACTATACTACTACAAAAAAAGCATATCGATTACCCCAGTTAAAGGTCTAAAGATAATCCAAATGCTCAAACCCACTACCAGTTGGCAGCGTACCCAGCATAATATGTATATCTGAAATAAAATAACTGTTAATAGGTTTTAATATATAAAATCATTGGGTAGGGATATTAGAAAAGTGAGAAACCTTAAGAAATATATATTATATCATCTCAACCAACATTAAATAAGTTATCAACACAAAACGAATATTTTGAATACTGTCATGCAATTCCTATCAAACTTGATATTAATTTCGAGAAGCCGACTCGTTATAATTGCGAAATCTTAGAAGCTTGAAGAAACAAAACTAACTCATAACAAGTTTAGGAATAAAATTGGGAGACTTAACTAATATTAATTTTACGGCCACCGAATCCCTGCCAAAGATTTATTACAACATCCTTTTTGCTACGTTTTGGTGAGAATATAAAATTACGAAACTGTAAAAGTGGAATAACTTTGCTTTTACTGCCTTTTTATCAAGTGGCGAGGCGATAAAATCTTTTTGGTTAAGTAATTATTGTCTGCAATATGACAATGTTCTGAGGCTTTGTATTTCACAGAACTCATGATATATTGCTTATTTTGCGCTACTAATGGGTCATTTGCATACTGCACATGCATTTAACGGCAATAATTCGCTAAACCATTGATTATTTATTATTTGCCAAATTACCCACTGAATAGTTCGAATATTAATAAATAAATATCAGTGACAATTTATAAATGGCGCATAAAATAAAATTTTATTGGAATCATCCATCATTATTTTAAAATGTTATTTGACTCGAATATTTAGGGTGTTATCAACAATAACAAGCGTTGTAACAGAACCTGTACTCGCTGCTTTTTTGCTAGCTGTAATTTAGGCTTTTATAGAATGGTCTAGTAGCTTAGTTGGTAGTATGTCTGCCTGCTGAGCTGTAGGTCGTAGGTTCGATCCGGGATTTAGGGACTGAAATTTTTCTTGATACTTTACATCAAGAAAAAAACTTCAGTCATGTCTTGGCTCGTTAGCTTTGTTGTCTTAGGTACTTTCCATCACATATGATAACGACGGTCTGAAGATTCCGACACGTTGCTAATGAAACTCCCAGATGGAAACGTACTTAGATTGTCGATTGTGTAGGTACTCGTTTTTTTAGTCCCGTAAACACTTTTCACCGGAAGCGTAAGCAGTTTTTAGATTGTTTCGTTAATTTTATTTGGTGGATTAGAGACAAACAAAACGTATTCAGTCTCTTTCTATTTAGGGGGTTAGACATGTATGGTATTCTAATTTTGTGAACGCCAGTAGAATAGAAAAGTAAACTTAGGGAGTTGAAATTATAGCATTTCGAAGCGTAAGCGTTTGTAGAAATATAGAAACGCTTGCCACTTCCCTAAGCCTACTGTTCTGTGCTTTCCCAGTTTCTATCTTGTTAATGTATTTAAACCGAATGCTTTGATTTTTATAGTAAAAATAAATTATACCTATCATCTACATAATATCTTTGAGAACGTACTACCTCGCATGATAGGTAGGCAAGTATTTGTTTCAAACACCGGCTCTCTAACTCCAGCGGCAGTTAAAACTTGGTGGGCAACGACGAATTGAATGAGTTAGCCATGTTATTATTTTGTAATGAACTGAAATACAACTTGTAGAGTACAAAATCGTAGTACTGCTTTATTTCGGCGTACAATATTAGGTTAAGAGTTAGCGTTAAATTGCGGTAAGGGCCTTTTACGACATTTATTTACAAGAATGGTTATAAATAACAATTGTAGGACTAGAAATTATGTGGCCTTGGTGAATAGTTTGTTTTAAACTGGATCTTTCGTTAACTGGATGATGTATAATAAAACTAGTCATAATAGGGCTAAAATATAAATTTCAGCTTACGAGACATTTCAGGACCACGAGATTGTGAAATTTAAAGAAGAAAGCTTTTCTTTGGTAACAACTGTAAAAATATTTTCTTAGTTGTAAAGTAGAATACCTTCGTATCGTACCTTAAAAATCTACCACAACAATCAAACAAATCATACAAATCAGATGTAAATTAGCCGGCGATCAATTCAATATTTTAATATAATTTAAGATATAGGAATAAATTTAATTTTTGACGTGACAACGTCTAATAAATCAATGAACGCCGGCTGCATGCATGAAAAAGTATGACCCATTGTCCCGTTACGTTACGCTCCTTGTCTCGTTACAACCGCGCGCGGTGGCTGAGGAAGCGCGCGGGTGTGCGCCGCGCCCGACCGTCGCTTCAACTATCATTCCTTGGAGCTCGCGCGCGGACATGTTGTCACGTTAAACTATCGTCCGTAAACCGACTTTACGGACAACCAATTTTTTTTATAATTTAATAAATTTTCATATATTCTGACAACATTAAGTCAACTTATACGTCATATATTCGCCTCTAAATATAAAAATGACAATGATACCTCTAACATAACATCTATGCTATAATATTCATCCAGGGGATTTGGAAATGATGCGAAAGAAACAACATCATTAACAGGTTTCAAGTCACAATGCTGCTAATGTTGATTTAATATAAACTTTATGGATACAAGTAACTTTAGAAACTAAACCCCGCCATAAGCAACGGCTCAGCCGACGTTAACGAAAACAGCTAAGAACACTCGAGATCAAATAGTCTTTCAAACAAAAACGTAGATCAAAATCGGCTCATCGGTTGGAGGGCTACGATGTCACAGACAGATACACAAATACATAGAAACATAGATACACAGAAGCACAAATACACATATACGCAGACTTATAATCAAACTTATAAGTAACCCTCTTTTTGGGGTAGGAGTTTGAAAATACCAGCTCTTAGCCTAGGTTGAATTGGCGTGGTTTGCGGCGATCCCGAATCGCTGAAATGATTTGAAGCGACAGCTCAGTAACGAGAAACGTCGCCGGTATGACGGAATTCAATCACAGCACTCGCTATCCACTTATTGTTTTTCCATCCAAATCCAGTGTGTACACTGTGTAGTACCGATGTTATTCTACCAATATTTTGGTTAAAAGAGTGAAACGATAAAAACTTTTGAAAATTGTGATGCAAGATCACATATCAACACACGCACAGTCGGATACTCCGGTACCTGATGAAGTAAAGAAAATCTACTACTTACTATCTACTTATACTACTAACTTACTTACGACCGTCTAACTTATAAACGCATGTTAAAATCGTATTCATTGTTTAAGGACTTGTCACTTTCTAACAGAAGGGAACGGTCACGCGCGAAAACGGAACAAAACTCTGTTTAACTAAAATACGCTTACCTAATCAGCGATTATAAGTAAGACGGAGAGTGTCTATTAACAATTGATTAGCAAGAAACTAAATGGCTGCACAACAAATTCCTCCACTACTTTCTTTGGCGGAAATACCACTTTAAACAGAGATTCTTGACGACAAAAATCTAAATACTTAGTTATAAAACCTGTATACCAAGTTTTGTAATGATCGGTTTAAAAATACGAACCATATGCGAGTACCAATATACGACCTACATTGCCCCTGTTCATTGAATTAATAAAATTCCAGCCCCGGTATAGACCTTCGAAATATGTCAGCACCGTGAGCGACTTCTCTGTGCTTAAGGAACGTTTTGCGTGAAATATTAAACGATATTATTATATATTTAATATTTTCATAACACAAAATACACCTGTCATCGAGTCTCACCTGTAACCTATCCTTTTCTAAATTATTCGTACCACTCATCATATCAATAGTGTTTCCCTATATTTTTACATAAAATAAGTTACATAAATTATTAGCAACATTTATAAACTCGACAAATGGCAAATGTGCAAGCATGATGCCAACATCAAGCAGAAAAAAACTATAGTCTGTTTCACTATTATTTTCTATTCAAAAAAAATTCAAATCTATTCAATATGGTCACAGAAGCCCGTAGAATAGTATCTTTGGGCCGCTTAGCATAAAAGTCAAGCCCGTGTCTAACTTATCATTTTATAAAAATAAAATTAGGGGCCTTACCGAAAAACGTTTCTTGACATTAACCAACGTCTGAAATTCTCTGTCTTCTTTCCGCAAGTGTCATTACGTGTTAGAGAGAAGTTGACAAAATATGTTAAGTTGTGCTTAAAGTTAAGTAACGTTTTTCGGTGAGGCCGTAAAAGTTTCACAGGCAAAAGAGACGCACCGGACACCGCAGCGTTCGAAACGTCACGTCCCGTCTTATAATCATGTAAAATACATACGTTAAATTTGTTAAAAGTTAATTAATATCAATAAGTAGTTAAATTTTTATTCAAAATCAAATGAAGTGTGGGTGGTAAAATGGGATCGTCACACATGTCCAAGTTGCAGCAGTTACTAAGTTGGAATGGCCCTCGGGCCGCATTTTAACGCTTCTGGTAAACCACTAATGTGAACAGAGCTCGTTTCACAGAACACGTTAAGAATGAATTTCACTTTGAGTGTCGCCATTAAACTTAATTGGATATGGGTAATTGGATACAGATAACGCTACTGCCTATTTATTGTTATATAACTCGAATTCCGTTTGCTTTTATTTGTTGGCAATAGCATTCGATATCGAATGGTATTCAAAATTAAGTAATACTTATACAAAATTATACAGTTCGCAGCTTACAAATGACATTTAAGTTTTTTTTATTGTTAATTTTAACAGTGATATTAACATTTTAACACATTAGTAGGGTTTTTTGGCGGGAACGTCTTAGTAACATGTTGTTGCTTAGTTTTATTTTCCTAAACTTGTGTTATTTTGAACATTAATGCTATTAAAATGGTGGTGTTTTATTCATTAAGTATTCGATCAAGTGCGTGAGTGTGGGCAAGTGAAATAAAGCAGTAAACCGTGTGATTTTACGTTGTCGGCAAACTCCATAGAAGCTTCTAGTAAAGTCGCCACCATTTTACTGAAGCAGGACTCGACTTATAAATTGACTGTATACGTGACTTAGATTGTGACTAGAACATTTATAACTTGTTTTATTCAAGAAACTTGAAAAAATCCTAATACTTGACACTGGCAAATGCTTTAATGCGGGTCCAATACAAAAAAGAAAAAGAAGTACAGATTAGTACCAAATTCCTCAGATGAAGAGAAGAAAAAAAAAAACACAATAGTAGATGAAGTTGAATGTGACATTTTCGTAATTTGATTTTAAGGTCATTTTTTTTTCGAGAATCGGTCTTCGAATTTTCCTAAGTCCGGAACACTTGTGATCATCGAAATAAAGATCAACATGTAAAATAAGAAAATTGGCCAAAACAAGTAAATGAGATTGCTCATTTTGCCTTTTTGGTCATTCTGCGTTATTTTCCTTGATACGTATTGGTCATAATGCGTCTTAACAATAAGTTTAGTACAAATCATAGAGATATATTTTTTCATGGCTGCAGATTAAGCTTACTGCCATTTATTTTCATTAAAAACAAATACTTATTTACCAATAAGAAAACTACCAACTGATTATTAGATAAATATGTTTTTGATCAAACAAAGCTTAAGACAAAGACTAGAGACACACCGTAATTTGTTGCAAGGTTTATGACGCAAACAGTTAATTTAGACAAATGAATGCCCGCTAGACCATTCCAAACAGTGAATCTCAGGAGAAATGAAAATAAAGTAGATATACACCGCAATTAATCAGGACAAATTGCCTAGAAAATGAATAAGGCTGCGGTAGACACAATCCTAACGAGTTGAGCATTGTTCTTATAAATTATAAGTGTTTCTCTTCTGGATAGAAGTATTTGTTTCATTATTATTGTATGTAATCAATAATAATTACATTAATTAATCAGAGTTTTATTTTTCGACGGTTTAAGAAGGAAGAAGTTTGGTAAATGTTTTACAGATGTATGTAAAATATACCTACATATAAGTGTGTCATTGTATTTTATTAAATTATCTTCGGTGTCATATTTAAATGGTTTACTGACTATTAATGCTCAAACTGTCGTAATAGTTTTCTTTAAGGCTATAAGAACATTTAATAAAAGCAAATAAAAAAATATACTTTGCGTAAACATAAGAAAAACTTGCTTTTTAAAAATGGTTATTATAAGTTTAAAGTTTTGTTTAAAAGTTCGGTCAAATATAGCTCAAAATTCTTACGTACATACACAGTGTTGCAATAAAATGATTCTGATTCAATACAATTTGCTTTTAACCCGCACTTAGCCAGCCTCATCTTATTCACAAAAAGCCTGCGTCCAGCAGTAGCACAGTTTACATATTTACCTAGAGAGTTGATCCGGATTATATTTGAAAATATAATTTTGGTCTAGTCGGAAGTTAAGGTTAATTGTTAAGATTACAACCAACACATTTAGTCGACTCAAACCGAAACCAACCTTTAAGCGCCTTAAACTTAGGTGATTAAACATAAAAGCCCAATTCCGTACAAACTGTAGCCTTTAACTAAACTTTACGCTAAATTGATTCATTTATAATCGTATAATGCAAAGTCAGAAGGGTTCCAATCGATTATCTACTTCAATAATTATTTCGCAGCTCCGCACTGAATGCTTAAACGAGATTCGCCTTAATCGGAATAACAATAGAGCTTGAGAACCCTCCATTCCAATAAATATTGAACAATTTATTAAATCTGAGCCTGATTGGATGAATTAAGAATTCCAGGGTGAAATTGTTTCACCTAAATATTAAAATAAACCTCCATTAGCTTAATTACATGTCTGAACGGATTTAATAATATAAATATGGGGAACTATCCCGGTTTAATTTTATAAGACTGCATCCCGCGGTTTCACGACTTTCTAAAATTTCTTACATAGTGTTTCATTGCTATAAAATTGAGATTGAAATATCTAAATGCTTATGAGTAGGTATTCTGCACTATAGATAGAACCAACGAGAAGTAAAATATATGCTGTTATTTAGATTATTTTTATTTTATTTTATTCGGAAAACTTATTGTGATAAATATCTACCTACTTTATTGAACAATATTACTGAATAAACACTACTTAGTAGTATTCGCATATCGAACCTAATGGTAATATGGTACCTACCTTAATATCGCTTGTCCTTTATAATATCTACCAATAATATCTACCCTGCTATTTTTGCGTCTATAAAAACAGAATAAGAGTACAGAGTAATAATATATTACTCTGTATGGGTGTACAATAAAGTTATTCTATTCTATTCTATTCTATTAATAAGAAATATTTTTTGTAAATATGAAGGGGCGTGTAGTTTTATAGCGAAAATTGTGTAGAAGATTATAACAATATTATATTGACAAACCTAAACCAGATTTGTTTACTAAGAGCAATGCCGGTCAAGAATTTTTCGAACTATTACATATTACAATTAGTTACCACATTTTATACAATATAAATATCCCATGCCAAATTTGATAATCTGATTTCTTGAAAAAAATATGCAAAATTTTAACACAATTACTATTATTGCAGAAAGTTAGTCATCGTGAGGTCTAGTATTCTTAGAACTACTACCCGTACTCTGTTAGCTTTCCAAGATGTTCAAGTAGAAAGACAGACAGATATTAGACACTATAAGGGTTCCTTAGTTACTTCGGAACCCTAAAAAAAAAGTCTACAACAAGAATACAACATATAAGTATTTTAGGAGCCTAAAACTAAACTCAAAATCTAACATTTTGTATTTTTCATCGCCAACATCTCTATTATATACCCCTAAATTATAATAATCAATTGCTGTTCGTTTGTCTTAGGGCTTCCAATCCCGCAATACTGGGATCTCGGTATTCCGAGATCCCGCGTCATTTATTCAGTCCCGCGTGCTGCGGGATTACGGCGCGGGATCCGTGGGATTTGCGGGATTATCAAAAAGTGTGTACACAACCTTTCGCGAGCGCGATCACTCGACTATGACTAGTCAGTCTAGACCTAGACTTTAGTACTGAACTGACTGAACGTCGCGGTGGCGTCTGAGAGTAATGCGGGGAGCGGGGAATGGTGTGCGAAGCGAGCGGGTGCTATTTTTCTATCAGTTTTAAAGTAAACAAAAATGAGCAATATTCTTAATTACTTAAATTATTGACTTTCTAGTAGTTCCGTGAAATTTATGGGTACAGTGATATTATAATTATAGACATAAACGGCCTTACCGAAAAATATTACTTAACTCTAAGCAATGATTAATATATTTTGTCAACTTCTCGCTGACACGTAATGACATTTACGGAAAGAAGACAGAGAATTTAAGACGTTGATTATATAGTTAAGTAATGTTTTTCGGTAAGGCTCAAAAATTACAAGTTCATTTTCAATTGAATGCTGACAAAATGATCAAAGTAAATAATTAGTTCTGTCAACATTCAGTTGAAAATTTTTAATTGTACTTACTGATTTTTTTATCTCTATAATCAAACAGTATAATTTGATTTCTCTAGCTAATAGTAAAACTGAAATAAAAGTGGAGTTATGTTGATTCATTGTTTTATTTGCCTTATATGCGGGATCCCGCAAATACACGGATCCCGCGGGATTGAAAAATCTGACTCCCGCAAATACCGAGATTGTATATAGGCTGCGGGATTGGAAGCCCTAGTTTGTCTCGCTAAACCTTGAGCACGGCTAGGCCGATTTAGCTGATTTTGATTTTGAAATGTTTGTCGTTGTCCAGGGAAGGTTTAAACGTTGAGAAAATATCTGGTCCACTCATTGATAGGTGATACGAAGTACCTACGCCGGGTAATCTAGTTTATTCATAAAAATTGCTTCTACCCAAGTGCCCATTCAATGTCAATACAATACAGAGAGTATTGATGAAAATTACATAAAATCTGGGCGCGGAAACGATCTTCGTAATTGCCTTCACGAGCGGCGCTTACAGAATTTCAAAGGTTTCTACCTCCGTTTCTAATATTCTTGACTGAGATTAAAATACAAAGGGATTTAACATAATTTCCCGACTTGAGAAAACGGTCTGTATTTTTTCTATCTCTGTATAATTGGCCGAAGGGTGCGCCTATCAATTAAACGAGTCATTGATGTGAAAAAACGCCGTCTGAAAAGGAATCCTTAATGTTTTTCCTTCAAAGAATATTTTATTCGTGTTGTTTTAAAATGACGTTTCTTTGAAGCTTAATGAACCCAAACCAACCTTTAGCAAAAAGCTCGAAAAGCAATATTTTTGTTAAGTGAAGCAAATTGTCTATAAAGGTTTGCTTATTACTGTACCAGTGAACAAATGGTATATGTACGTATGTAGGTATAACTTTGAAGTTTTTCAGGTTATTAGGTATATAAAACCATAATTGTCGTAAGAAGATAATTTTGTCTAATTATTATCCGATTTGGATACTTAACTCTATATTTTTATGACAAACTAGGCCTGCGTTTGACCACAATCTCATCTGATGGGAAGCGATGATGAGGTCGAAGATGTAGCACGCCTGCCTAGGAGATACCTATTCACTTTTTTTTTTAAACAATGTTTTTACAAGAAGTTTTTAGATAATACTCATTGAATATGAAGTAAAATCATGACAAATCTCAATTCTCAGTAGTTTCGAGGATAAGATACATCCTTATGGGCTTTTAGTATCTTGGCCAATAATATATATATTGATGTTGCACTTTCTAAACACACAGGATAACTTTGTTACTGTTCACAAGTCGACTCAAAGCGTTTAACAGCGTTTCGTAACTTAAGACGAATCCGGCAATTACCTTACTTGAGGCTTGCCATGCAGAGCCGGGGAAAATCTATCTACGTATAATACATCATTGGTTGTTAACGTCCGCTGGCACTACAATGACTCCACTTCAAACATAAGACCTGTATCCAGCAGTGGATTTCTTGTCGTTGAGATAATGAAGATGAATCAAAGTTGGGACAGCTATTAATATTTTTAAGACTATAAAGTTTGAAAGGTTTTCGAGCTTCAGTTTGACCTAATGTCAAACAAACTAAGATCGTTAACGAAGTCGCTGGAGTAAGACAGATGGCGCGTTAAAGATAGTTTGTGAGGAAAGTTGCGAATCTCTTAGCCACCCGGTGTCACCATCGCTAAGGTTGCAAACTGATTAATTGAGAATACTTATATAGTTTTAGAGGTAACTGTATGATATTATATACTTGATTGCCTTAAGGAGATAGGATAAGGATAGAGCTATATTTGTACAAAATAACTCTCTTTCTTGCTTTTATGTATTCTGATAAATGTACGTAAAATAAATTTGTATGTAAGAAATCTAATGAATAATAAAATAATCACAAACATTATATCTGTGAACAAGCTTTCAAGTTTTCGACCTCTTCTAAAAGAAAAAAGATTATCAATTTTGCAGTCGTCCTAGGAATATCGAGCATTTTCAGTAGGTTTCTAAGACTATAACTCAACCGTCAGCAGCCTGGGCGGCCCCGTTACCGGCGAATGAAAATCAAATATGAAAATGATTTATTTATTTACATAAACACAAACATTACAACAGGAAAAGATCAGGAAAATATCAGTTACTAAAGGAGAACTATATGTTAGTCATGTTTATGGAAGAACAACACTAACAAACAAATTAAAACTTTGATTCCCGCACTAGGCTAGGCTTGTGTCGCGGGAACCAAATTCAATATCCTAAGTGTTATATGTCCTCTAGTCCCTTAATAACCATTTAATTACAGTAATTTAGAAAATTACATGGAGTATTTTAGGCTGGTTTAAATTTAATAACAATATATTACGGAATATATCTAGGTTTAAGTTTTTGTAATGTTTTTATTGGTTTTTTAGGCTTCCATATTAAGGATGCGGGAGCCTAATCGTGAGGCTGTCAACGGTGACTGTCTACCTGTGTGTCATTTATAACGGTAATAGTAGTATCTAGTAAGTAAACCCTACAATCTTGCCAATTTTACTTGGCAAGATTGTACGGTTTACTTCGATGTAAATCAGCAAATACTAAAAACTGGTCAAGTACTTGCAAATGATAATTTAAAAAAAAAGGGGAATTATTTTAAGAAAATTGTGAGATTCATGCGAATCTCCATGTTAATTCCACACAAAAAAAATGGCAAGTGAATGTTTCGTTGACAGTTGGTGTCATGTGACATAAACTTAGAATTGAGTAAACGTTAGTGTTAAAATCTCTTTGGATAAAGAAAACAGGTCTGTACTGTAATACTTACTTATTTGAACTTGATATTGCATGTTAACGCCTACATTCCAGGCTATTCCTACAGTTGAAAATTCTTGAAGTTACTAATATTCTTAGACATAAAGCACATTTTGTTGAGTAGCCCTGTTGTCAGTGTTCATGTCCATTGCCTTATTTATACTTTATATAAATACTTTAAAAGCTTAGACTTAAGATTAATAAAAAAATATGTACTAAAATACAATTATAAAAATAGATTGGAACAAAACATATTACTAATTTTATGTTACTAATTTCTAAATAAAAATTACGGGTCACTCACGTCTGTTTTAAGCCGACCAATCCGACTCTGTGCGAGGCGCGTCACCGACCGAGAGTGACGTTTGCGCTGCTCCTTTGAAAAAGACCGCTGAATGCGGTTGAAATTATAGTCGGGTTGTTCGGCTTAAAACAGACCCGTAGTGACCCGTAGTTTTTATTTAAAAATGTGTGAAAACCACGTTAGTTTCCATAGTAAAATTACTTATTTCTATTTGGCTATATTTCATATGTTTCTTTCATCTCAAATATAATTATAATTAAACAAAAATGTAGTTAGTAGTTTAGCATAATGGAAATTGAGGAAATAAACTTTTTTACGACAAAAATTATCTTCAAATCTTAAATCAGAATGGTGACAATTGAAGTAGATTTATTGTTAGCAAATAAGATAAAGCTTTAACCTTGCTTTCCACTTCGCCCATAATTTTGTAACATAAGCATGATTGTTCTAGGTAAGATAATTGCACGAAAAAAAAAGAAAAAGAAATATATTATGAGAAATTCATCGCACGGCCTATGTTGGCGTGATAGCCCTTAGCCAAGTATCTAAATAAGGCGTCTAGGGAATGATCCGAGACCGCGCCGGACGCAACGGCATGCGCCACCTTATACTAATATAGTGTAATGGAACAGTAGGTAGTTTTGACTACTCTATTATTTTATTAACGGGATATTTACCGTGGTTTGCGTTAATTTTGAGCTCCCGATACCACGAACCACGAATCACGGTAAATATTCCGATAATATTAAATAGTGTTTTAATGAATGACCGTGATAGTTTAAATAAAAAATCGGCCAAGTGCGAGTCGGACTCGCGCACGAAGGGTTCCGTACTATCATCTATAATAGAAAATCGTATAAAATAACGAGAAATCAACGAAATTCCAAGTAGTAAATTACAAACTTATAGGTAGGTTTTCGATACACATCCGGGCAGCATGACGACGCTCGCGCGAATACGCGCGGTTATGGCTCGCTCCGTGATGCTACCTCCCCCGCTACCCGCGCGGCCGTTGCTTAGCAACCGCCTCGCGCTCGCGCCACCACCACACCGCGGCGCGGCGCTCGCACCGCGTTTAGATGCATGGATTATTTTCATTTTGTGAGTTTTTATGTATTAGATTAGGTATTTATTTTTATAGTTAATATATTTCTAAATATTTACTTACAAATATTCAAGTTTCTACCTGTTAATTAAGATCGAGTAAAAATTGCTTAAAAATTACGTTTGTTGTATGGGAGCCCCTCTTTAATATTTACTTTATTGTTATTTAATTATTTATTTTGAAAGGCAATATACAAGTAAATATTCTGTGAAAATTTGAAGCGTCTACCTGTTACCGTTTTTAATAACGAGCAAAAAAATACGAAAAAAACACGTTTATTGTATGGGGACCCCCCATTATTTTTTATTTTTTATTTTTTGTATTTGTTGTTATAGCGGCAACGGAAATACATCATTTGTGAAAATTTCAGCTTTCTAGCTATCACGGTTTATGAGATACAGCCTGGAGACAGACAGACAGACAGCGAAGTCTTAGTAATAGGGTCCCGTTTTTACCCTTTGGGTACGGAACCCTAAAAAGAGTTTTGACTACCCTCTCAATTCGGTAGTACATACATACATATATACATAAAACATTTTTCCTTACAGGGTAGGCAGAGCATCAAAGACCCATACTTGAGACCGTTTGACGCTACATTTGACAGAGATTAGAAGGTTAAAAGAAAGGGGGAAGGTATTATAAGGTTAAAGAGGATAAGATAGAGAGAGATAATAAACACTTTTATAAACATTTTTAAACGTGTTCCTTTATTAAAACTTCATAAGTTCAAAATACGTGAAGGACCCAGTATGCCGCGATATGTTACCATACTTGGTCCTTCACGGATTACGCTGATGCGATTAAATCATTTCATTTCATAAAACCGGGCTCTACTACTTAGTGACTATATTCACAGAAAAAATAATAATTAAGCACAAATAAATAAGGATTGTGTGAAACACTTTTTTAAACTATCACGGTCATTCATTAAAGTACTATTATTATTATTAACGGGATATTTACCGATTTTTTTATTTATTTCGGGAGCTCAAAATTAACGCGAACCACGGTAAATATCCCGTTAATAATAATAGTACTTTAAGAATTGTGTGTTCTTGCGACGGCTTCATGTCGGCGGGTCGCCCTCTTCCTTAATATGTTAAGGTGATTATGGTTGAGGAGGGCGATGGCTGGTACATGCGTCATGCTTGTGAGCGGGTGCTGCTTGCGGGTCGCTAGTGTCTCGTGATATACACACAACATAGTAATAAGTTAGGTAAATTAAAATAATATTGTAATCTTTCCTTATCAATGTATGTATGATCATTGTCAAATTTACAAACTATTGTTAAATACAATAGTTTGTAAATTTGACAATGATCATAGACCCCGATGTCTGTGGAGCTAATAAATAAATTTAATAAGTCTAAAAACTGTCCTGTCTGTAACCTTTTCTCTGTGGCATAAAACGGCATGCTTCATGACATAATAATGAAGCTCCGTGAATTACACCAACCTCTCGGGTTCTGCCGAACCTTCGAGACCTTTCTCGTTTTTTTCCCGATGCTACTTATGCCTGTTTTTCGGCCTCTATTTATCACAGAACACGCCAACATTTGTTACCTCTAGGGAAGCTACGGTACACTTGGTAATATTGCCACCTTCTTAAGATGTTTTATAAATATATTTGTGGAAAGACCGCAAAGGAAATGGGACAAATCGTCTTTGATGTTAAATCAAAGCAGCCAAGAGCGTGGCCTGGAATCAAAAACTCAGGATGATTTTCGATATACACAAATTAAAGGTGAAGTGAGAACATTTTGGTGCGTGTCAAATTCCTTCATTATATAAATATTACAATGTAATAGTTGTGCTTAGATAAATAATAAAACCGGACAAGTGCGAGTCAGACTCGCCCACCGAGGGTTCCGTACAAACTAGTAGATAAAAGGGGAAATCATATTTTTTTTCTATTTTCCTTCATAAACCGAAAAATATACATCGTAAAAATATTTAAAAGCCTATTTTAACTTATGCTACTGAAGCTCTTTCATATGATACCCCACATGATACGGTTAAAGGACTTTAAAATTTGGACCTTCATTCCTTGCATAAAGACACTATTTTTTGTGATTAAATTGAAAATGTCCAGTTGTCGAATTTTTTCCTATATGTGTACCTACTCTAACACAATGCTTATTGCCAAATTTAATTGTTCTAAGTCAATGGGAAGTACCCCATAGGTTTTGATTCCCTTGTGAGTGTCGCAATGTGCGTTTTTTACAATATATTCGGCTGTAACTTTGTTTTACGAAAACTTAGAAACTTTATTTTTATTTCTACAGCAAGATACTATGGATCTGCGTATATGGTTTAATTTCAACTCGATACCTTCACGTGTTGCCGAGATAAAGGTCTTGACACCCGGACGGACGGACAGACGGACAGACAGATGGACAGAAAGACGGACAGACGGACAGACGGACAGACAAACGGACGGCGGACAACAAAGTGATCCTATAAGAGTTCCGTTTTTTCCTATTGAGGTACGGAACCCTAAAAATGTTTTTTTTTTTAAGCCGTTAACTCGTAGGTTTACTCGTAGAGTATCAAATAAGAAACTCTGCGTAATTACTATCACCTCATACAGCAGTGCAACGTTTTTTTATCATGTTTTTTATGCAATTAAGAGTGACATAAAAGTTTAAATGACTATTAAAAATATCATCATAACATAAATAAAAATAAATAATATCAATTGTCTCATTTCAACTTTTTATTCGTTCTCTTAATTGCAGAAAAAGCAATATAGCATTTTGTTAACCTAGAGCTTACAAATAAAGATTAACGATAAATTTATAAGTGCTACACCTCCCATAATAATAACAAGTAGGTAACAACATTTTTCGAACTTTTCTACGATAAACGTCCACATTGTAGCCGATATTACTTACTTATACATATTATTTTCTCGTATTAATACGATCAAACACGTAATCAAACGTGAAAAGAGGGCCTCTTGGTGAAAGTTGTCTAATTTATGACCAAATTACTCCTAATTACTAAGTAAACGAATGTCTTGTACCTATCATAATTATTTCTTATCATGTTATTAGAAATTCATTTAGGTGTTATCAAACACTATTTTTTTCATAAAAGGAATCAAATCATAAATCGTAATACAAAATTATCTCATATATCTAAATAAATTTTTCCCTCTTTTTGGGTCGGGGGTTAAAAACAATGTATTCTTACAAAATTTCATGATTCAAAGGCAAATAAGTACAGATTATTATAAAAGTCGAAGTTATAATATAAGTCGAATATTACAACATGGTGCTGCACCATGTTGCCGTACTTTTTAAAAGACAAAAAACGTTGACAGCCATACGACCAACGAAGTACAGGAAATACTTAAGATTACGACGGTTTCTCTTCCTTTTCAAGTACGGAACTCAGAAAACGTAGGTATATTAGATTATCTATTCACTCCACTACAATCAAGATTCTATTCAGATAATACCTTACGTTATTTATTTACTAGAAGGTTGAAACAAGCACTTTGAGCCTCCCGATTGAATTTATGTTTAGCAGGTGGAACTTACGTAAAAGAAATCGTCTAGTTTCGGTCACGTATTTTTCTTCTATCTTCGTTTCAAAGACGTATTGCCGCACTTAAGAAACTTTACGAGTAAGTCTTGATTATTTTACAGAGTTCGGTAGCAAACTTCTTCTGTCGAATATTTTGAGTTGTTGGAAAATCGTCTTACAACCTCGTGTTGGAAGGTAAAAACCTCAAAAGATGTGTAGCTAGTTAACCTAGGAGTAAAAAGTTTTTGTGTTGATTATCAACTAATTTGGAAAAACTTTTACAACTCCAATAAAAATGCTTAGGTATACTTGATTTCGTCTTATTAACGACACATTACATTTCTGCTCAGTTTATTTTTGGTGTCAGTTTTTTGAGTACTAGGCTTGAGTCTCAGTGCCTCAAGTCGTAAGGTTACGACCGATGTGTGTTACCAGTGACGACATACGGCACTGAAACGTGGTTCCTAACTTTGGGCATTAAAAGGAAGGTCAAGATCACACAACGAGCTATGGAGAAACATGCATTAAATAGATTGATGTGATATAAAAAAAAAACTTAGATTGTCGCATTATCGCAAACATTATTATCACTTTATTAGAGGTACTCAAGCTAGCTAGCTAACAAGAACAAAAAACTTTTTGACGTCATAAAGTCTTATAAATCGATGAACGCCGGCTGCACGCACGAAAAAGCATGACTCATTGTCACGTTCCGCCTGAGCCTAGCGTGCAAACGAGAGCGCGGAACAAGCGATAGAGAGGCATGATCGGCCTAAGCGTTCGGCTTTGGACGCGTTGTTGTCACGTAAAATTATCGTCCGTAAACCAACTTTAAAGACGACCATTTTTTTTAATGTATTTTTTATGTAGGCTTGCGCTTGACCAACTCGCCTGATGTTAAGCCCTGCCTTATATGTAACGTTCTACCTTAAATATACATATTCTGGTATAATATAATTAAGAAGATATGATATTTCAAACTCATTGAACTAGGAAGAACTTTACTTGCTCCCCTTTTAACGCAAAATTTGCATTTTCAGTCCCGCTTCTTTGGGATACCAACATAAATAAATCTCTATGGGGACATTCAAACAACTTTGTGTAAAATATGCCATACCGATGATATTTTGTAGCAACGAAACCCAATGCTCACGAGCTTAACCCGCAAAAAATAAAATCCATTTGAAATATACAATGTCACCCGAGCTTTACGGAAATCGCGTTTTTCTGAATGCCAGCCCACTTTAACCTTTTCAGTTGCATGGAAATATGGCCACATAAAAACACTTTCCTGAAAAATATAGCCGCTCTAAGCTTATATAAATACCTATGTATTTGGGTATATATGAATACTTTACAGCATTTATTCTATAAACCTATCGCCACGCTTCTAGAGGTGAGACCCAGTGTGTTCCTCACTTCACAACATACATAGTCTGATTTTTTTATGTAGAAATAGGTTTGCCCTTGACCGCCAACTCGCGTGATGTTAAGCGACGTTGTGGTATCCGATGGAGCGCGCTTACCGAAAAGAAACCAATTCACTCGCGATTTAAAGACACCCAGATTATATCTATCGGAAAAGACCCATTCAGGAAGCATATTCCACAATCTAGCAATCCGCACGATAAAAGTGAAATTAAAGCGTTTCGTTCGGGATGGATCAGTTTAGCTACTGATATACTTATATTTTTGTATGGCGCCTAAAATATGAGGGTGCTTATCCCTCTAAACTACTGCATCCGAGATCCAATTCTGAATAGAAATAAAGAAGAGCACCTACTTACCTGAGCGATCAGGTCTAATATGAAGCCCTTTGGTTTCCAATTTCAATAAGTTGAACTTTATATTTTCGCAAGTTATTCCTTTAACCTAGGTTATTTTATGCATCTTACTTAGTTTCTAAGGTATTTCTATGAATAAAGATTGCTATTTTAGGAAGATCAGGTAGTGCATACGCTAGGAATACGAAATCTTTTTATTTTAAAATGCTCTATCGATTTTTCTTCGACGCATTACTTAATTGTATTATTTTTTTATTGAACGACGCGTTACGCATTCTACGTAACACATGCTCGGATTTATCGCCTCGCATGTGTCTTTCGCGCGCGAAACTTTTGGAAAATATGCAACTTTTGACTGTGACTTTTGACTTATGCCCCAATCACAGAATTCGCCCTATTTACATAGGATCGTCCCAATTGTGTGTGACACATAATCATCTCAGCCACAAGAAGCCCGTTACTACTGGACATATGCCTCCCGCATTCATCTTCAAACATTTTTCCAATGACGTAGGTACCCAATTATCTCGTTAAATAAGTACACCTGTCTAACGCCCCTCACATACTACCAGGAAGACATCTTAGAGACAGCTTAAATGAAATATAAATATCCGACGTATTTTTCCTTTTCAATATCGCCATGTCGCTTATACGAGATGGCACACGGTGGCATATTCAACGCGACAGACTTATTGAAATGATATCAATTGGAAAACTTACCTTTAGTGGTGTTATCTTCTATTATATACTTAATTCACACGTTGAACGATCACAAGGAACTTTTCTTGTAAAGGTATTTCGAGGTGTAACATAAATAACACTTTTCTTGTAAAGGAATCTCGAGAAAAACTGTTTTAAGAATATTGCAGACAGATTCAACACATAAGTTACACGTGTTGGTTTGAAAAGAAAATGATTAAAGACGTATTAAGGTACTTTAAATATATAAATAATAAATTATTTTCGGTTCCACACATCTTGCTTAGGCCGAGTATTTGAACAGGCACAACCAAGTAGCCAAGGATCATCCATCAGCGATTTATCACTCAATAGGGCTTTGTAAAGTCCGAGGTGCCATACTATGTAACAGCACGCAGTTCTGGAAAATGGTCATACTCATACTGCTTTTTTGCTCTACTGGGACCGTTCTATCTTCCATCACAAACAGGCCTAATATCGCCAAATAGTTTTATATCATTACGGTGGATCGGTGGCAGTGGCAGGTAATACTCGTCGACGTCACCATCCTACATGATGAGAATCTCATAATAAAACCGGCCAAGTGCGAGTCGGACTCACGCACGTATGTTGTATGGGAGCCCCCTTAAATATTTATTTTATTCTGTTTAGTATTTATAGCGGCAACAGAAATACATAATCTGTGAAAATTTCAACTGTCTAACTATCACGGTTCATGAGATACAGCCTGGTGACAGAAGGACGGACAGACAGACAGCGGAGTCTTAGTAATAGGGTTCCGTTTTTGCCCTTTGGGTACGGAACCCTAACAAAGGACAAGGCAGCAAGAAGGTACATGCTAAGCTTTTCCGAGAAGGACAAGCTCAGTAGCATACACCTTGACTTGGCTCACGAAATAACCGCCATGTGGGAAGTTGACTCAACGATCATTGTTGTCATAGCCAAGATCCTCGACCAGCATCTCAGAGGCTCTCGTTTGATGGTTGAGTGAAGGATCGGATACAGAAAGTAGTCAACTTGGAACCGACGCGACGACGCACTTGATTTTTCGCAAATTAATGAATTGATCGATGTGTATACGATTACAATACCACATCCACAGAACTAGGTAATTTGAAAATAAGATTGAAGCTTATTTTATGAAAAATATTTTTATTTGTACATAATACTAGATCTACATTAACTAGTTAGCAACACTAGATTATTATTATCATCATAACTAGGTACAATAAGCCTACAGCTGGTCTTAGGCTTTCCCAATAGATTGCCAAAAAGACAATTTGGAAGTGGCCTGCTTTCAGCATCTTCTTGCCACTGTTATGAGATCATTCGTTCACTTTATGGCTGATCGTTCTACACCGGTACGTGGTCCTGATCTCCACTCAAGAACTTCATACATAATGCAATCATAGTGCGATATCTAGCTCGCTCGCTATCGCTCTTTTTGATAATATTAATATCGTTTCCTAAAATAAGAGATGAAATTCAGCTCTTAATTCCCTGTATATATAAATATACATTTACTACAACAGCTTTAATGGCATGGCAACACCAAAAAACATCCCCAAATTCTACATTTCGACAGGTAAGTAATTCCAGTATTTACAACCTTAATGAGACAGCTCAAAGCGTCGCAATTATCTCATGCACAAAACGAAACCAAGTAATTATTCGGCTCAGTCGGTTTTGGAACAAAATTGTTTGGGCCCGGCGCAACATACGAAAACAATATTTCATTTTCCTCTGCCAAATGAGATAACGGTACGTGTAAGAAGCCCCTCTTTCATTTAGAACAAGGATAAAGGCGTAGTAGAGTGTAATAACATCTTTACCATAATGCGAGACGTTACGTTTATATTTCGGTCTGTTAGATTTATTGTGACTTTTGTTTAATTTATTTTAATTTAATTTAAAGATTTTTTTTACTAACCTATACTGTCCCACTCCTGGACAAAGGTCTCCCCCATTTCCTTCCATAAATCGCGGTCCATCGTTCCATCCTGCCAATCTTCCCGAAATGCATCAAGATCGTCACGCCAGCGTTTTTAGGCCTTCCAGCGCAACGTCTTCCATCAATAAGATAATTATTTATTAAAATTTAACTTTTAACGTAGTAATTTTTTTTTTTTCTGTCTTATAATACATCAACTTAGTTATGAAGGGTTAGTAGTCAATAAAAGCTCGTAATTTTCAAAAATTCTGTTATTTTTGATTACACAGGTTTATAATTAAGTATGTACATATAGACCGAGTGGCTAGCCCTGATGTTAGTGACTGAATGACTGAAATTTTAAATTAAAAACTTTATTTCCAATGATATGATTTTCGCGTTATATGCTAATAGTAATATAAAATAATGACCCTATGGTATTGACCAATCCAAAAGATTCCAGCACGCACGGCAGACGTACATAAAGGCTTTGTTTTTTTTTTTTGTATATCCAGCCAGAAAAACAAATATAATTAACAAATTATCTGCAGTATGTAAATGTTACAATATCCACTCATAATCTCGAAAATAGAAAACTCTTTCTGTCTCATAGTATCCTGAAGCACAACGACATATACAGTACTACGAAGCCGAACCTTCTTTTCTTGAAGCTGGGTGTGTGTGTCGATACTATACTACAGCTTTAAGTGCATTGAGCTGTACGTACCAGAGGAGCTATCTGAAACACTCACATTTTTTGGTAAAGTAAACAAGATAGCGTTACAGCGCTGGAATAATAATTATATCATTTATCTACGATTTTACGATACGATTGATACTTGCAGCGCAGAATTGCATCTAAGTTATGTTTTATCGCTAGCAAAACGTCGAAAGCACTCACTTCACTAGTAAGCCACTGAGACAGGTGCGGCGCTCTCGCCGCAGTTTAATTTAGCAAAGTAGCTATGAATGGTGTCTGCTCTCGTACGTAAGGACATACTGCTGAATGTTTAAGTGTACCTCTTTTTTCAAGTGTTTATTTAAATTGTGCCGCTACAAGAGTAACCACTGGCAAGTCCTAGTGTAACCAAAAGACAAGCATCTGGCGTTCGTTGCTTACTTAGCTCGCTGATTACAAAACAACGCAACATTAATTATGTTTTTGCTTCGGAAGATACCGATGTTGTTTACGTGGTCCCTGGTCGGGGAAAACAAATGGATTTAATAATGTGCACATCGGATTCATATTGAACGCGCTACAAAAAAAAACGAAAATTTTCCTTGAAGATCAAATTTTGTAAATGGTAGCTCTACATTAAAAAAAAGTTATATGAAATGATATTTAGCCTGAAAAGATTTTTTTAATACTTGTAACTATAGCAATCATAGTGTATCAGGGAGGTATAGTAATACTGTAGGATGGTACTTATTTATCCATTATTATGCGGTCAATCGCGAAAAAACCCAACAGATTCAGTAATATTTTTGTTGAAAATAATGCCTAATGCATAATAATGTTACTGAACAGCAATACTCAAGAATATCGAATTACCCAAGTTAATTACAAGAGCAAATTAATAAAATGTATTGTACTCTCACTTACTTTGAGACAGTGATCAGCCATTCATTATACTAATACACTTTCTTTCTCCGTATTTGATTCTGTAATAGACAAGATCCATGTATCATAAAGCTTTACACCAGACCTTTTTTATTGACATGCAGAGACAGTACTTTAGTCATAACATTTGATATGCAACACATATATTTTGATGAGCAATTAAATACCAGTGGCATCCGAAAACAAATGTTTGTAATAAGTTGGCGGCAGCGGAGCCCTTGTTTCTGGCTAAGGTTGCCATAGATAGATGCTATAAATTTGCAGATCCGTAGCGACAAATATTTACTGTCATACGAAGCCAGGAAATAAACTTCGGGTATCCGGACACGTGTAACGGAATATTTTTATGAGATCGTTTTGCCATATATTTAGCGGAGTGAAAGCTTTCGTGCATGAATTCGCTTAAGTTATACTTTGGTATCTATCGTAGAATATAGCTAGAGGAAGAAAGACGAAATCGGATTGGGCGATGTGCTTACCTTAACTTGGCCTTTTCAACCGACCTCAAAAAATGAAGAGGTTCTCAATTCGACTGTATTTATTTTTTTGTTACCTTAGAACTTTCGACTGGGTGAACCGATTTTTTATTGAAAGCTGGTGCTTCCCGTGTGGTTCCATTTGGCCCAGTTCTGACAATGGCATCTATGAGAAGTCGGTTGCTCCAGTTTTTTAAACTATAATTATTTTATCATATATATAGATGTAATAAGTTATAAGTTAGCTGTTTGGTTGTTCAAATAAATAAAAGTAATAAGTTATAGAATAAAATATTTACTTTTTATGTAATTCTAAATGTACATTCGCGGCTACAGGCGTCAAGTTAATCATGTGCGACGAGTTCATAAATAATAATAGTTTAAAAAACTGAAGCAACCGACTTCAAAATACGCAATTTTGTTTACTTGGATAAAAATTTCCAATTATTTATATAAAAAATCGGCCAAGAGCGAGTCGGACTCGCGCACGAAGGGTTCCGTACTATCATCTATAATTGAAAATCACGTTTGTTGTAGGTATACTAATTTTTTGCTTAAAAATTACGTTTGTTGTATGGGAGCCCCCCTTTAATATTTACTTTATTGTTATTTAATTATTTATTTTGAAAGTTAATATACAAGTAAATATTCTGTGAAAATATGAAGCGTCTACCTGTTACCGTTTTTAATATTGAGCAAAAAAATACGAAAACAACACGTTTATTGTATGGGGACCCCCATTAATATTTTTTTTATTTTTTATTTTTAGTATTTGTTGTTATATCGGCAACGGAAATACATCATTTGTGAAATTTCAGCTTTCTAGCTATCACGGTTTATGAGATACAGCCTGGAGACAGACAGACAGACAGACAGCGAAGTCTCAGTAATAGGGTCCCGTTTTTACCCTTTGGGTACGGAACCCTAAAAACCAAAGTCCTCAACCGATTTTGATAAAATTTACACATAGGACCACCTACCAAACAACAACTACGAAACAAAAATAATCATTTATTTCTTATTAATCATTAATTATATCTATTAATATATCATACTCAGCCAATTGTGCCTTGATTTTGATGTTTTTTTTATTTTATTTGGTAGGTTTATACTTCAGAGGTGGTCCCATATAAATTTTATCAAAATCGATGCAGTGCTTTGGTTTTTATAACAAAATAACTGGTAAAATATCATCAAAGTGTCTGTAGAAAAGTGAACAGCAAGTTGCGTATGTATTGTATTGCGTATTTTGAAGTTGTTTTTTTTAAGTTTTTTTAACTATAATAAAATAATAGTGTAGAATCTTCCACGCAATAAACAAACTTTATCGCAACGAACATCTGTACTAAATTGGATCAGATTGCAATTTACGAGGTTCAGAAAAAAATAGAAACGATTCCTGGTCGTAGAGATAAACGGTTCGCCGGGTATTCCTTGGTCGTGGAGCAAATTGACGCATTACCCCACCGCTGGGTATCTGACCGACCCAAATTGAAATGCCAATCATTGTGCCCTCGCAAACCCGCTTTGGATACAAGCTCTAAAATATATGAATGGAATATCAAACAGTTGGATTTGCGTGCCTATAAAATGTCTCTTTTGTCCTGGTTCTGTATAGAAATAAAACTATCTCTTCTAGTTTTGTGAAAAGAGCAAAAAAGTTACTTTTAGGCCCTTTGAGAAGATTCGTGAAAAGGCTAGATTCAATCGTAAATCATAGTCAATTCTAATATTTTACTTGATTCTTTTTCACACCCAAACTCATTTTAATTTTTTAGGTACTGTTATTCTGACTGACTTCTGACTGCTAAGTTTTGGGAAACGCCGCCGGTGTTTGCAAAAAGGCACTACATAATATGGCGTGACGTCTAGTATCAGAAACTTTTGGTTTCGATAACATTAAATAAGCTGGCGATGACGTAGAATATTCCACTGGTAAGGATAACTACTATTATTTATACTTATTTTTATTATAAATATTAATATTATTATGCTAACACTTCACCCTGAAGGATGTTATTAGGAGGTATAAAGTGAGTAATAAAGTGTGTTTACCTATCCAATATCCGAAATATGAAACAGCTAATAAGGAATATATATCCCATTGTCTCAATGGTAACTCGATATGGTAACACTTAAACGCATTTATTGCCGTGATTTTTCAGTATTTCCTTGACTTATTGTGAAAATTTTATGGATCAATGGGACAGATATAAAAAACATCATAGTTTATTATATTTTGATCTTTTCTGAGTTTACTGACTTGATAGTTTGAGTACTGGGGTACTTATCAAGAGGATATCACTTTTTGATATATTTTTATAGTGTTATGGCAGGCGTAACGTTATTTTTTTATATTTGCCTATTTGTTATTTTTTTTTTTTTGATGTTTTCTTATAAATACTTAATTTATATTTTTGTAACGATATTCTTTGACATTTAAACTTTAAAAAAGATCTATATTATATTGTAAGATAACGTGATTGATTTGATTGATTTAAGATTTAAGAAGTACTTTATTAACATAATGACAAATACAGTTTATAGACTTAGCTTAAATAGCTTAGGTTACAAATTATCTTATTGATTAAATCGTTCTATAGGCTAAGTGCGCCTTTTAAAACTTTGAACTAACAAAATGTTAGGTGAGTGAATACATTCTTTTTAAAACATGACTATGAGGGTAAATTATATAATATAAATAAAGTGGTTTTGTTAGGTACATACTACTTCGCTATTTCATATGTTTGTGTCGTGCTAATATAGTTAGAGGTGGATAATTACTTACATAAATACTTACATAAACTTTGGTTCCACTTTCATTGTACATACCGCCAAAATGTGGAATGCGCTTCCTGAATGGGTCTTTTCGAATATATATAAGTAATCTAGGTGTCTTCAAATCGCGGGTGAATAGGTTTCTTCTAGGCAAGCGCGTTCCATCGTAGACCGTAACTGCCTTGACACCAGGTGGGTTAATGGTCAAGCGCAAGCCTATTGTCGAATAAAAAAAAAAGTATCGCCTTGTCTTATCGAGGATCCAGAGTTTTTACTATCCAACTAGCTTTAGACTCGAAGTAGACCGTAAAATTTTGAGTCAAATTAGTGATAATTAATTAAAAAAGACGTGTGGCACTCGGAGACTGCCGCGGTAAAGCTATTGCATAATAGCTTTACGCGCGGTGTGTTAGGTTATTTTCGTTACGGAATTTCTGGATTCGGTCTCCACGCTCAAGGCCCGCGATAGAAGCTATGCAATAGCTTAATAATTTGATAACTGAACCTTTCTGAATAAGAAGTTAACAGTGCTAAAATAAAAAATATACTTAGACGAACCTTGTAATAGTCATCCAAGTAAATAAAACTTATAGCTAACAAATATAAGGAATCAAAATATCATCAAGAAAAACATCTTGAATTAGGAATTTTTTTAAACGAATTCGAGTAAACAAGATTTGTACAAAAACATTTACAACATTCATAAAATGAATAGATTTCAATAGATCTTTTTAATGCGGCACTAAATAGATAATTTCATTAAAAGGTAGATAAATTGCAAGAATTCAGGTTTCATTGCGACTTTGTGAAGTCGCAGCTTTTCCAATTAAGTAAATCAGGCAAAAGGTTTCATTAACATCGGAGCCCCTACTATAAAATACACTTCATTAGTAAATAAAGGTTAATTATATTGAAAGATCATAAATACTTAGTAAATAAATACTATCTCATTGATCTTATACTTTTACATACTTATTTGATTAAAATTTCGAACTTATCCTTTCTATCCTCCTACTGTTTATACACGGTTATTCACATTTATATTGTTTACATGTTTTTTAGGGTTCCGTGCTGTCCGTGTTGTCCGTCTGTCAGTCTGTCCGTCTGTCCGTCTGTCCGTCTGTCCGGGTGTCAAGACCTTTATCTCGGGAACGCGTGAAGGTGTCGAGTTGAAATTAAAACCATATAAGCAAATCCATAGTATCTTGCTGCAGAAAGAAAATTTCTCAGTATTCGTAAAAAAAAGTTACAGCCGAATATGTCGTAAAAAACGCACATTTCGGCACTCACAGAGGAATCAAAACCTATAGGGTACTTCCCGTTGACCTAGAACTCTGAAATTTGGCAAGAAGCATTGTGTTAGAGTACACATATAGGAAAAAATCCGAATTTTTTTCATTTTTAATTTAATCACAAAAAATAGTGTCTCTATCCAAGGAATGAGGGCCCACATTTTAAAGTGAATTAACCGTATCATGTGGGGTATCATATGAAAGAGCCTCATTAGCATAAGCTAAAACAGGTTTTTAACACATTCTTCGCCCCCTGCAGACCCTTCACTTCAGCTGGGAACCAAAACTTTTTGGGTGAATTTTGATTAAATACAGAGTGGCCGCGCAAAGCAGCGTTGACTCCCTCAAACGCCAGTGGTTTACAGTAGTTAGTAAACCACAAAATGAACGAGACGCTCGCTCGGATCCAAGTGGGAGGCGCCGCTACTATAGCTCCGCTCCACTCGGATCCGAGTGATGAGCAAGGAATCTGCTAAATATTTTTACGATGTATAATTTTCGGTTTATGAAGGAAAATATAAAAAAAAATATATGATTTCCCCCTTTTATTTAGTTTGTAAGGAACTCTCGGTGGGCGAGTCTGACTCGCACTTGTCCGGTTTTTTTTTTCAATATTGAAAAAATTAAGAGAATACATAACCACCTTTCTTTCTACTTTTGCTGCAAAACTTGGACTATCGAGACTTACGATCGAGTTCGAGTACCAGTCATAACGATACGTTCTGATACTAATTCTTCAGATGGTGTGTTCTATGGTTTACTTTTTATATTTAACGTTTTAAATTCTTCGTCAGCAACAATTTTGTTCGAATACAGTTGGTACGAATACCTTACATCTCTACTTCAAAGAACGTTCAGTGACAGTATACTAAGTTAGTTGAGATTCTCTAAAGCAATCTGATTTAATGAATGGGGCTTCTTTTCAAACTGCAAAGTTAATTAAACTAGACCAGAGGCTAAATGAAATAGCTATACGTTTCAACAATCTAATTTAACTGTAAGTTTCCGGCAGCCTAGTCGGGAGACCGTCTGACTTGCGATCCGCAGGTCCTGGGTTCGAATCCCACGGCACGCACCTCTGTCTTTTCGAAGTTATGTGCGTATTGTTGATTGCCGCCAACTTCAAACGGTGAAGGAAAACATCGTGAGGAAACCTACATGTCTGAGAGTTCTCAATGATCTTGAAAATGTGTGAAGTCTGCCAACCCGCACTTGGCCAGCGTGGCACACTATGGCCTAACCCTTCTCACAATGAGAAGATGGCCCGTTCCCAGCGGTGGGAGAGTTTGTACAAACAGGGCTGATAAAAAAAAAACTGTGTCGTACTTTCTAATTCAGTAGGGATATTCAGAACTCGATTCGGAATCTATATCTCCGTCTCTGTTATTTCTATAGAGAATGACAGAGACGGAGATATAGATTCGGAATCCATATCTGCGTCTCTGTCATTTTCATAGAGAATGACAGAGAAGGAGATATAGATTCCGATCCGAATGAGTTCATACCTATAGATTCCGATCCGAATGAGTTCTGAATACCCCTACAGATTTCTTTCTGGACCTGATTTCTGTCGATTTTTCTACTTTTAGAGCCTTCTTTCAGTTTATTTATGTTCTTAATTACACTCCAGCCTAGATATCATCTATTTGCTATGTATTTCTTCTACGGAACGCGGTCTTCAAGCCGGTTACCAATGTTAAAAATCTAGTAAAATGTTAGATATCTACATAATATATAAATAAATAAATATTTGTGGTCATTTCACACAACTATATAAATTATATAGTTCATTTTGGTTGTACCAAACCTCACGTAAGGGCATCGTTAACCCAATATTAATACTGCTGCAGTGAGAGTAAATCATTGTATACATAATAATTATTCTTCGCAGGCCAGTAATGGGCGCGAATGTTTCACATTTTGAACACAGATTATTAACTTAAATAAAGAGAAATAGTTATTTGTTATGCAAGGCTGCAAAGTTGGTTTTTGGGGCGAGTACTTGTATTGAAACCTGAGCAAGCGAAGAAATCTAGGATTGAACCACGAGCGAAGCGAGTGGTTCAAATATAGAATCCTGAGCGTAGCGAGGGTTTCAAAAGTACGAGATGCAAAATAACTATGCTGCCGAGTGAAACACAAAATTTTTCACCTCACTACAGTGAGGAAAACGCTAGTCCAGTGCTGCCACCTGTGGCTGGTCAGTGCGATTATTCAAAGAAATGAGGTTGGCACACTGACATGAAATAAGTATTTTATGCATTTTCAGAGGACTTGCGGTATAGAAAAGTATGGAATAGAAAGGTTCGAATTTTAAAAACTCTTTCCACGCTAGCGGACAAAATGCACTTTTCCGCTCAGATTTCTAATGACAAACAGAATCTTTCCGAGCTTGTGAGGTGAAAATTAAATTATTAAATTGAAAACAAAAATCACGCTATTACTTCTTTGTAAATTTTTCGCTCAAAAATGGATTCTAGTAGGTTTTTAATTTCATGCGCCAAAATGGATATGGATATAATATATGTACTCGTATATAAGAATGTGTCAGGTTTTTCTGGATATCCACGGAAATTGGTGGTAAATCGTAGATCTAACTTAAAAAAACACGGTAAAGTGTTTGCAGCAGAGTTTTTTGTGGCTGTGTTGATGTTGTTTAGGAATATGATTAATATATTTTACACACCCCATTTTCGGTAAGTCTATTCAGTTCATTGATGAACATATACTTACAAAATATAGGTATAGCTGGTCCTAACAGTAACAACGAGAACAGTTTAGGACAATTAACTGCAAGCCTTTATTGATTAAAAAACTTTACATTTGTGTATCTGTTATATTTTATGGTCTGCGCCTGTAATTAGTGCAGTGGGAAAATACTGAGGCCCGAGGAAAAACTGCAATTTGTAGCACACACCGCAACTTGTCGTAATTTACTGCGTAATGTGTTTCAAATATAGAATTTAACTTAACTTTGTTTCCCAAAGGAGTTCTAGAGTGAATAATTCTTTTTTTGAAAGGATTTACTTTCAGATTGTTCCCACAGAAATGTTGGTTCCGTTTCAGTTGTATTTTTTATGTTTAAGACCAAATATAAAGTACAATCGAATTGAGAACCTCCTGCTTTTGAAAGTGATTAAAAAATTCTGCAATACATTTTTGACTTAAAAATATAATAAACGACAAATTTCGTTCAATCAAGTAAACAAAGAAAAACGTATTGTTTTAATTTCCTAAAAGCCCGTATTTTTTCAAAAAGAATTGCTTCCTGCAAAATTCTTTTGGAACAAAGTGAAATTCTAAGCTCAACAGACTCCACAGGACTATTACAAAATGTTGAGCGGCCGAAATTGGACCGCCGCCGATGTGAAAGCAAGGGAAACGCGGTCGACAAGATAAGAATGTGTTTCTTCAGAAAATGACGACGCCTTCTTTACGTTTATTACATGATAACGCCTTGATTCGTTTCGCTATTTAGCAGAAGGGTGAAAATAACTTCTCGTTGAAATATTACATTATTATCATACTGGGAGCGTAAATTGAACACATGAAAACGTGAATAGGACGTAGGTGAGGTAATATCGGGATAGTAGCTGCTATAAAGTATGCGATGAAAATTATGTATGTAGGTGCCATATTATCATAAGTTGTAGGAATATAATTTGAAGTTAGAATACGACCATGACTTTTTTATTACACTTATTCAGAAACGGTAATTGGAAGGTTGAGTTATTAATTTTTTTGTTCAAACCTTACCTTTACCTAGCTAGAAAAGTTTATTACTGTATAAGTGAATATTGCGCGCTAGGAAGAAATGGCTATCAAAGTGTGTAATAAACTACCAAACTCAATAATAAATGAATGAAGATATAAACAATTTATTAAACAGCATGCTGGGTACGCTGCCAACTGGTAGTGGGTTTGAGCATTTGGATTATCTTTAGACCTTTATCGGTCTGGGGTGGTGATTGTGTAGTAGTTTAGTTAGTTGAGTCTGTATATTGTTATGTTGTAGTTAATAAAGGCACTTGCCCCTAAAAAAAAATATTAAACTATAAAAAAAAAAATACATAAAACTTATTATGTATTCAATTAATGAATATATGACAGATAAAGATATATTATAATATTTACAAAATATGAATTATTTATTATGAACCAATAGGTTCATAATAATTGAACCCGACCGAGAATGTCAAATAAAAATAATGTTGAGGCATTTTGGGCGTAGAAGGTAAAAAAAATATACCTACATACAGACATACACCCGAAATACGAAGGTATCCCTAATTTTTTTAGACTATGGTTGAAATAACAATTAAAATGCTAACTTCTGTTTCGGATTCTATAAAAAAGTATATTCCAGATTGTCACGGTTTTCTAAGTTGTAGGTACAAATATTGGGTATTTTATCGATCAGGTAGGTTATATCAAATTGATAATATGAAAACTACAGTGATAACTTTACTTGTACATATAAATAATTAATGTAATATTTTTGCCAAAATAATACCGTTCAATACATTTTGTCACGAATAATAAATAATCCCTATTAATTGGTTACAAAACTCAAATACAGAAATTCCAGTAGAACAGAAAAAATTAAATTAAACTAAGTAAGGTAAGTAGGTATGATGAAAATATTATCACTAGACAGACATAGCGACCTTCATGCAAGCAAGACAATAAATATTACCGCGGCTCTACACTTATGCCGTGAATTCACGGCGCGAATTCGCGGCAGAGGCGCACCCTCCACATTCACGGAGGTCACTCATTTGTGCCGTGAAACCTGCCGTGAAACAGACGTCGAAACTTTGTTTGATGTGGCAACATATCATTATTTACACCTACAAAATAAGAAAATCGTTCGAAAGCGTTGGAGAAAAAGGAGATGGTGGATGACTGAAATATATCGTAACCGATCGTTATTAATTTGAAAACTAATCCTTCTCCAGGCGTCATAATTTTACTTTTGTTACTACGATGTGGATGCTTTGAGTCCCACAGTATACGTTCAGCGTGGTAATATTTCAAAAAGCAAATTTCTAATTCACTATCTCAACTTATATTATTCCGATGCGCTGCCATTTAGCTCGCATTACACGTCCGTGCGCATCTATAGTCAGGAGCAAACTGGCACGGTGCCGTGAATGTGGAGGTGCGCGCGTGAACGAGGCGCGAACTGCCGCGAATCCTTTGTCGCGGGACAAAATACCGACTTCGATCGGGGAACAGGCGTGAACGGCCGCGAACGCCGTGAAATCCCTCCACACGTATCACGCCTGTTCGCGGACGTTCACGGCACAAGTGTAGACCGGAGGTTACGCAGTACTACTAATCAAACACGTGTTTAATTTAAGATTTACAATGACGTCATGCGCGTGCGCACTGACTCATTTTAGTTCACGCCGATATCACTAGATGGCTCACAACATCGAGTGACGAAATCCTGAATCACGCTATTGACACATTCCGGTAAACGAGCGGTGTTATCGAGGCGTGTAGGTTTCCACAAGACCTTACTTCATAGGATCATTTCTATAGTAAGCTCTTCCCAAGACACACTCAATACGTGAGTCGCACCAAACCACGTTGATGAGAAGTGGCGCGGCGCCCTGAGCGTGAGGCGGGCGGAGAAGGGTTCTTCTCTTGCCCTCGATGATCGTTCACTCCTTTCGGGGAGAGTGGGGTGCTGTCGCTCTCTGAGTGGTTGGTTTTTAAACCCCCTTTTAAACTAACAAAATGGTAATCCTGTAACAGGAGTATGACGTTTAATGTCAACATTCCACCAGTCACCGTGTGTAACAGTTATACATTGCCACAGCAACTGGTAGCTCGAAACACGTTATACAAGCGGAGCAGCCGGCTTTATCTTGGCTCTACACTGATGTGATATCGTTTAGCATCCAGATCTGAGAATATCATACAACAAAAGAACACCTACTTAAAATATTATAATTATTATAGTTTTAACACCAAACACAAAGGAACGCCTGTTTAAAATATTATAGTTTTAGCTTCATCCTCGGCCACAACGTCGCTTAACATCAGGCGAGTTGGTGGTCAATCGTAGATCTATTTTATTTAAAAAAAAGCACTGAAACAAACAACCGACTTCAAAATGCGTAATTGTGTTTTAAAAACCAAACTATATGAACCGATTTTGATGAAAATTCTAATTGAAATTTGTAGGTACACTCTAGTAGATCTTCAAGAAATAGACCTTTAAGGTCTATTTCTTGAAGATCCTCGAGTACAAGCTTTTTTCAATAATTTTGTTCAAATATAATCTAATTTCAATATTAGATTATATTTATGATAATAATATAATATTATCATGCACAAATCAGATTACACACATTATGAAAAATATTATTTTCTAGTTATAATTAGTTCGAACAAACTGAGACTTTACGATTCTCACGATCTTGACAGCTTCTTGACCATAAACGATCAAAGAGTATGAGAAGTGTGAAAAGGTGTAAGATGTTACAACAAAAACGTATTAATAGAACTTGTTTTACAATGAATGACGTATTCGTTACGTTGCAATCACGAAATTTGGGACTTTGAAAAATAGGATCGTAAATTCAAAACAACAATAATTGAATCACCCAAATTCGGATCAGTTCAGCTAAACAGTCTGTATAAATCATCAATACGCTCTCAATGATCCACTGAGTCAAAACAAAAGGGCCATTGGCAAATATTCGTAATTTATGACCTATTAAATTGGGTTAGAACACCTTTATAGGCGAAAATATGAAAATTTGAAAATATCCACCGAGATCCGGACGGAATAAATTATCCTAAATTGCTCTGAGTTTGGATTGTGGTCTACCCTTTAGTAGCAGTGTAATTATGAAGGCAGTACGTAAATTCAACTAACGTGGGTAAAACATGAGGAGACAAGTATTACATTATGGTTTACCTTACATCTACGCAAGTTACTATACTAAACTTGCGTAGATGTAAGTTATAAATTTACTGCTTGTAACACCCCGATCCAATAATAATGCGGAGTAATGGCGTAACAAACATAAAAAATCATGTTGAATTGAGAATCTGCTAACCCTAATTACAAATTTTTGGAAATCAATAAAAAATTGTGGAATAGCATGTACAACCTCAGCGAAATAGTGAGCAATGACATTGGCAACCTACGTATTGTGCCAACTCGTGCATCCCAATTTTCAATAATTAACAGACGAGTGCTGGGGGCACCCCGTAAACCAGGAGATTTCAGAAGATTGACGGGGGCGGAGAGTGACGGTTCTTTGTGTTTTATGTTCAGAGCTAAGCTACTGTCTACTGTCTAAATGGAGTTCCGGAGATCCTGGGCGTTTCTGGACTCAGTGGCCATCAATCAGAGGTTATAAAACCAAACGGACAATGGGGCAGGATATTCCCAGATTAGGGTCACATTAAGAGCCGACAATTTCGGAATTATTTTGGGGATGGCCACTTTCAACGGTGCGACGAAGTTGTAATACCTATGCGCTGATAATAGCTGGCCAGGGATCGTTGGAAGAGGGTTAGCGTTTATATAATTAGATAAACCTTCAAATGGGGACAGACTGATTAAAATAAGCAGAGACAGGCAATGAGATTTTTATCTATTGAGATGTTACATTCATTGGATATGAAGTAAAAGCATGGCAAATCTCAGTTCTCAGCACTTTCCGAGGATAAAACCATATCCTTAATGCCTTTTAGCCTTTCTAAAGCTTTAAAACCTTTTTTGTTTTGACGAAGGGGAAATCTTCTAAAGATAACCGGCTGCTTGTTATGTTTGGGATGCAACCGGGTTATGTGGGACTGTACCCATTAACCCCCCCAGGTGGCCAGCCTGAGTGCTAGATGGAGGACTCTGGGTTCTTGTCTAACGAACGCATACTGGAGCCCTCAGCGCTTTGAGTGCCTTAAATTGGTGAACATTTGGTGGAGTGAGTATTAATATTGGTGAACATTTCACATAGCATTATTATTACCTTTTCCCTTAAAATTAATCTAAAACTCATTTCTCAGCTTAATTAAACTAGATTCTCGCCTGAGTAAAAACAAACAGCAATTAGGTACCTTATAGCTTGTTAAAAATTCCACTTATTCGAATGCTCAATAAATGGGGCTCCGCTTTAACGAACACCATCGGAAGTAGTTTTAATTGAATGCGATTTATGAAATGAACCCCTTTCTACTGAAGCTCTCGAGAAACGAATTGTTGGAAACTTTGACGATAAAGAGAATTGATATTATTCAAATCTAGTGAGGAATGAGGTATACTTATTAAACTATAGAAAGTAGATAATATGGACCAAAGCAGCATATTATTTCTTTTTTTTAGATGACTTAGATTTGTGCCCATGAATGACAGTATTTAATACAACCTTGTGTACCACCCCCAACCCAAAAAAGAGAAGTTTTATAAGTTTGACGTGTGTATCTGTGTATCATCGTAAATCGCAAACGGATGGACCGATTTGGATCTATTTTTTTTTTCTTGTTTGAACCAGGATTTCATCGAGAGTGTTCTTATCTATATTTCATAAAAATCGGTTCAGCCGGCTTAATTTTTTTTTTTAATTGTTTATTAAGATCAACAAACAGTACACAACAAAGTTTAGGGTTAATACAGTAATTGTTAAGAATATAGTTCGATGATGTACCAGCAACGTTGACCACGGATTAAAATTCATCGCGGGTTTTTGAGCTTTTTAAACTTATACTTGTTAAATCAATTCTGTCTGTGTAGCTTAAGCGTCTATATCAATATGGTTATCGTCATTTGATTTAGTTAAAATCAAGCTGCTTAGATGTTTTGTCTGCGTCTCTTGCGTGTCATAGTTTTTTTTGTCATAAAAATGCTATCACCTTGTAAAACTAAAACGTGAAGTTTAATTTAAATTTACTTTTTTTTCGCCATAATCTATTAACGTTGAATCAGATTTCTTACACCGAATACTGGATAGATACGAGTACATGTAATATAATATATAATTATAGTAGATATAATTATATGTAATACACACGCAAGAAACTTTTCCTTCATAAATATTTTTACAGTATTACATCTGACCTAATCTTCTCTAATCCTCTCTAACCCTCTCATTCGTTCTCTCTTTCAGCTAAACCTTTAACCTCGGTCAAATGTGGCGTCGGACGATGGCGTGGTCTTTGATACACTACCTACCCCGTAAAGGAAAAATATGCAGAAGGCGTAATTATGATGAAAGGAAAGATAGGCATCTATTGTATGTATTAATGTTTTTGAAAGATTAAATCCTCAGGGATTTAATCTTTCCAAAATATGTACCTACTTAAGCAAAATATGGTAAAAAGAAATCTTCAGAACAACTTAACTAACATCCTTGAGTTATTTCATTATTCCTCCTTTAATTTTTAAATAAATTACACGGTTAAAAAAATCGAATAAAATTATGCAGACATGTTAAAATTCCCACGTAATTTGGTTGAGAGATATTCTAATAGGAGTCACAATTGCGTCACCTTATGAGAAAATTCTTAGCGCTTGAATGTATTCAATGTACTGTCACCTTAATAAGATTCCTACCCATCCCTCCAACATGGTCCTTTTGGGCATTGTCTCTTTTGATTTTAATTTCACTGATTGTCTTTCGCAGTGTAAAATATTGCGGGATTAGTTAATTACGAGTAACTTAGACATTTATTATTATTATAATAATAATTAATCAGTCAATCCGTGTAATTGTAACAAATAAAACCGGTTAAGTACGAGTGTGACTCGCACATCGACACTTTCTTACTCTTACACAAGGCAAACTTTGACGCTAGGGCAAAAAAATACTAAGGCGAAATGCCCCTTTGGCTACTATAGAACCTATTCAACCTAACTTAACCCAACCTTGAACTTTATGTCGTCGTTTTCAAGCTTGAACGTCTTCTTCATCATGAACTCAAAACTGTCTTCATCCCACTGGATGAAGTAAGTGCTGGATATAGATCTCTGTCTTTCTCTCTCTCTCTTTCTCATAATGCCATGTAGTATATGTAGTTCCCGTCACGTAAAAAGAACGCTGGTTTGTTCGCGCTTACGAACAAATCAGCGTTCTTTTTACGTGACGGGAACTATACCTCGATACAGTGTCATTAATAATTCATAACTTCATTATTAATATATCACTAATATTAAATTTATTTCGACTAAAATGCGGATAACTTGACGTTTAAAATTAAAAATATGTAGGTATAAATCAGACCAGAGAACTATTGAAGAGTACCAGATTTTTGTTAGAACTGGACAGATTAGTCCCTTCCAATTTTCAACAAGGGTTTTGAATTGTGATTGCACGGCGATGTGCACGGCGATGTGCACGGTGATGTGCACGGTGATATGCACGGTGATGTGTAGAAATTGTCAGTGTCATGTCAATGTCATGTTAACCTGTTACTTAGACCTCTACGATATTCACAAGGGAATATCGTAGAGGTCTTACAGGTTAATATGCCATTGACATGACACTTTGTAGTCCTCATGTCAATAATATCGCTAATTTAACTTGGATACTCGCATCTACAGCTTACTACACGACAGCGCAAGAAGGAGGGTAATGTTTTTCTAGTGTATGTTTATATATACATTCATATACCTACAGCCTAAACAGCTTGACTGATTTTAATATACAAGTTGTCGTTAGATTTGTCTTCAGTCCCCAAATGTCACAGACTATATTTTTTTGTAATAATATCTAACAACTTATAACTAACAACTATATTTTTTTGTAAAAATAAATGCATTTTCGTAATCTCCAACGAACTTTTTTATAACAAATAAGAAGTAATTTTAAAGAAATTATTCTGAAAAAATGTAAGTTTATATAAATTACACAGTAGCTTTGTGCATATTTTCTTGCAGAAACGTACACTCAGCCATATATTATGCGTATTGCAAGTGAATAAAAGACGAAAGCAATAAAAACGAAAGTCGTCCTTATGCAGTCGGTTGTAATACTAGTACTACGGTGCAACAGTATAAAAATGGTGATATTAATGTACCCATATAACTAGATAGCAAACAGTCAAGGATATAGGTCAATGATTAATTGTATAAATTACAATCAATCATTGACAATTATTATTATTATGATCGAGACACTGTAAAAATAACAAATTAAAATATGCAAAATAATATTTTCCTTTTAGCCTATCTCAAAACAGGATAGAAAAATTAGTAGTTCATCCTGTAAATGGTGAATGGAGAAGATTTGCCTAGCCCGCCTATATCAAAGGCTATGACAGCGGACAGGAATAAAATAGATTATGTCTCGCAAATAGCTACCCAGCACTAACTATAGCACTCACCCCGTAACTTAAGACCCTTCCTAACCTAATGACGCCTAAAGTGGTTTAGTGGCACTCCCGTGACCGTAACGTAGGTGGAATTTAGAACCAATGTGCTCGAATTGCTATTAGGTTTATGTTCCTAATTCAATTTTATAACACTTCCAACCCCGAAAGAACGAATTTAATTAACCTTCTTATGAATTATTCGCTCTTGCAAGCTGGAGTTCGTAAATCCACGGTTTTAATTATTGTAAAAGTTTGTGGAGCAGATTTTGCTGGAAATAAAGTCGGGGTTTATTGTGCGGTAATTTAGTATTGCATTAAGAATAAGTAATTATTATTTTATTATCAAGCTGAAACAAACGTGAGGTAATATTTGTTATGTTCGTAATATGATATTTAGTATTTGGATATTTAGAATGTACTGGACCTTAATAATATGAAATATCAGTATAGCAGTGACGCCTTGACTATACCCACAGACATAGTAGATGAAGCATGCGGCTTCATTTATATGAAAACCTTGCGTGCCACATTTTTGGTATCGACTGTGACGTCACACAAACGATTTAGTGATTGAATGTTCCATCCGCGCGAAATCTATTCAACCCAATGCATCCGCGCGCTTGTACGCTAGTAACTAGTTGACAAAATATCGGATCGGAAGTATTTATCACCTGAAATTAAATAAATCTTAGGTCGTTAACAGTGATGTTTCATCTTACTGTTGACACGCTAAGTACATAGATACACTTGGGGTATCGAAGTCTATGACTATACTTACCTCTCTTGCTCCATTAGTAAACTCAAGCGGACTTTACCCGAACAAGAATTACATAGCCGAGCGTGTAACCCTAAAGAAGTGTTAGTTTCAAAAAAACATTTTTCACAAGTCCTTACTTTTTGCTATGAGACGTTTCAAACAAAATCATATTTATACTAATAATAATTGCCACATGTGAAAACCTAAACAGAAAGTATCTATGTTTTTTTTTCTTTTCTATTTTAGGGATAGAATAAAAAGCATTCTCACTCTACTCTAAATTTAATTCATAAATTTAATTATAATAGATTTCTTAACTTCCTAATCTGCCTACGAGTAAGATTATTATGTTTATAACTGCATCCTTATCTCTATATATATAAAAATCAATTGCTGTTCGTTTGTCTCGCTAAAGTTTGTTCGTTTGTCTTTAGATTTTGGTTTTTAAATGTTTGTCGTAGTCCAGGGAAGGATTAAACATTGAGAAAATTTCGGGTCCACTCATTGATAGGTGATATAGTTCCCGTCACGTAAAAAGAACGCTGGTTTGTTCGCGTTTACGAACAAACCAGCGTTCTTTTTACGTGACGGGAACCATACTAAGTACGCCGGGTCATCTAGTCCTGTAGAGTTACTTGGGGCGTGCGGTTATCTCTGTCGCGTAGGGTATCAAGTTTTTAATATAGGTAATAATATATTAATTTAGGTAAAAGAATATAACTTTATTGTACATCCATGCAGTAAAAACTTAAAATACACATAGTACAAAGGCGGCCTCATCATAGAGTGATTTCTTCCAGGCAACCTTATAAGTAAGTATAATATAAAAAGGTAGTTTTTCGGTTTTGAGTTAAGTTTTAATTCATCAAACTCACCGGAGTTTGTTGATAATTATATTTATAGTAAAAAGTGCAAACGAAATCGGACAAAACAGTAATACCTCTTGTAGTTTTTTTAATAAATATAATTTGGTGATTTTGATTCATCTGGCAAATTCCTTAGTTCGAATTTGCCATGCAGATGAATCAAAAGAAAAGTCGACCTCGAATCAATACGGACAATCACTGATTGGGTGGGAGGTATTATAAAAAATAAACTATAGAATAAACTAAGTATATGAATATTTTTTCTTACTAAATATATTTTAATCTTTTGATCATCAATATTTTTGATCATTATAATTAAAAAAACAGGAGCAACCGACTTCTCATGGATGCCATTATTAGAACTAGACGTCTTCTTCATCCCATTTCAAATTGAAATGGAATCACACGGAAAGCACTAGCTTGCAAATAAAAAAAGAATCACCAAAATCGGTTCACCCAGTCGAAAGTTATGAGGTGACAAACATAAAAAAATACAGTCGAATCGAGAACCTCCTCCTTTTTTGAAGTCGGTTGAAAATATGAAATCTCACATTTTATATTTTCAAAAATATTGATGATCGAAAAACAGGTCCGCATAGCGTAAGAAAGCCTTAAAATTGTAACAGTCAGTATCTTTTTCAGGTCAAACCGTTGTTTGTCAATCACAAGGATAGCATACGTGCGGAATTCTGATGCGGGTACATTTGCATTGCAGATACCTGCAGGAAGCGCACTGTGCATAGCTATCTAATGCACTGCTCTACCACGCTACAGGATTTAGCACTACCAGATTATACTGCCAAATTAGCATGGAGCTTAGAATGTGATAAAATGCTGGAGAAATAAGTATCGCTGAATACTCTTAATTTTTCCTAAGTGTTCTTCGTGAGGCATGAATAATACTGTAGTATGACTTTTGCATTTAGATGAAATACGACCCAAATAGTAACCAAGCTAATTCGATATTACATACGTTTGCGTTCAGCTGGAAATCTGACTTCGTCGGCGGGTAAAAAAGTAGAACATTGACACCATGACGTAAGCAATAAGTATATTCCTATGAGATAGTGAGATTAGCGAGTTCACTCACTAATAGGACGTCATCACCTACTTTTATAATAGGCATTTTCTTTTCTTCAACAGACGAAACGAAGGAATAATTCAATTATTTTTACAAGGTTTTATTTAGTTTCACCTGTCCGATGTTTGTCATCAAATTCGATCCACTTCCCGGTTACCGATTGAGCTGAAATTTTACATACATGTGTAAATCGCGTAACAATGCAATATTATGATAATATGGTGCTGATCTGATGATGGAGCTGGAAGGTGACCAAAGGAACTTCGCAATGAAACGACACAACCTCATCGAGTTTGGGCTTATTTGAATCGCCTTGACAAGTAGTTTGTCTTTCAATGGTAACCAGGGTCTAATGATGGATCTGGAAGGTGGTCATAGGAACTCTGTAATGAAACGACGCAACCCCATCGAGCTTCGGCTCGTTTGATTCGTCTTGGCGAGTACTTTATTATTAACAAGAACATAATAAAAGCTTGTTTTTAAAAAGATTTTTTTTAATATAGATACTTGCTATAAATTTAAATTGTATGTAATAGACTCATAGTAGAAAGTATAACAATTTGGCATCTATTAAACATAGATATTTTAATACGGGAGCGCGCTGCAAAAAGCTTACCTCATCGGGTACCACATCATCATCATCATCTCAACCACAAGAAGTCCACTGCTAGACATAGGCCTTCCCCATGGATTTCCAAAAAGACCGGTTGGAAGTGGCTTGCATCCAGCGTCTTCCTGCCACGCCACTTGTATGATAACTTTTGTCCACCTTGTGGCTGGTCTTCCTACGCTGGGCTTGCCAGTTCGTGGTCTCCATTCGAGAACTTTTCGGCCCCATCGGCCGTCAGTTGTACGTGCTGTGTGTTCTGCCCACTGCCACTTCAACTTGCTAATCCGCTGTGCTATGTCGGTGTTGGGTACCACGATGAGGTCCATATTTCTGGTGATTGCGTGATTGTCAGGCAGGATAATATGTATGTATTTGGAAAACATTTAACTATTTTCTGAACAAGCGCATATTTTTGGGTCATTAATTGTATTCAGTCTGTAGGTAAATAATAATGTAACTTGTTATTATATGATTTATAAATTGTCAATAATTTTATATGCGTATTGTTAACCTCCTTTTTTTATAGTTGTTTATACTAAAGTAGAATTGTGTAAGCCACTCGCTAGTTTTGTTCTAAAATTTAAATATTAATAATAATAGTAGTAATTACTAGTAATTAGTAGTAAAATACTATATTGAATATAAATTTTTGAGACAAACAGACAAAACATCTAAATTTTGACAAAGATATACATACTCCTACATACACACAAACTTCCGTATATACATAATATTAGAGTGATATTCCTAAAAGCCTAAACACCCTCTCCTTTATGCCGTACTAAGTTCTCAGTTGCCAGACGTCTTCAACTTTAGTAATTTAAGACCCGCGCCCTGCAAACAGCGCTGGCAGACTTGAGTTGTGAACTGCTCATAAAACTCTAAATATCGAGCATTATTCTTTAGCATAACAAGCGGAGTTGGGCAGGTATCCCGCAGGAACTTGGAACTCGGGTGAGAGCAATTTCGCGACTCGCTCCACTGAGTACCCACTGTTTGCTAGGGCGACCATGATAACTAGTAGTTCTACGAACAGTAGTATTCGGTTTTAAATGTTTTTTTAAAGGTTCCTCAATATTCATTAATGGGGTATTATTACCTCAATAATATAAGACTTTAAAATACGTTAAGCAACGCGTTCATACGCGACTTGCTTACCATTTTTCTACAGGCACTTGAATAATATTTTACCAGTTATTTTGTTATAAAAACCAAAGTACTGCATCGATTTTGATAAAATTTATATGAGATCATCTCTGAAGTACGATCTACCAAATACAAAAATAATCATCAAAATAAATGCATAATTGCTCAGCAGAATTATCGCTGACCACTTACATATTTTTTAGGCTCAATAGTCTTACTTTTGTTATTTGTACTTGTGTTCTCTCTTTTTGTTGTAGTGTATGGTGTAAAAAAATATATTTTCTTTCTTTCTTTCTTTCAATTGGCTGAGTAATCGGTGAACAAACATATCTAAACCATATACCTCCTTCTTTTTGGAAGTTGGTTAGTTTTTGAGAAATGAGTACCTATAGTTCCCGGCACGTAAAAAGAATGCTGGTTTGTTCGCGCTTACGAACAAATCAGCGTTCTTTTTACGTGACGGGAACTATACTTAACGTTTTCGATTTTCGTTCGATAAATCCGATTTATTGTCCTGTGAAACTCAATAAATTTGGTGACTCTGCCAACTTGGAAGAAAGTACGAATGCCTGTTTAATGCGCTCGTTGCTGGCAGGAAATTGATCGCCACACATTTCTATTACGAAGTTTTCAAACATGTTGTGCCTAAATATCTTTTTTTTAATCGACTACAGAAGTAGGTTCTAATTCGGTTGCATTTTTTAAGTTTTGTTACTGCATAACCTCGTCATTTATAAACCAATTTGGAAAATTATTTTTCTCTCTGAAAGGTACTTCAGATACTTTCAGATTGGTCCCATTGAAATTGCATCTTTTTTTTGCTTAAAGCACAAAGCACATTTTAAGTCAGTGGTAGTTTTAAGTTTTAAGCTATAATAATTATTTTGTAACAGCAGCCTGTAAATTTCCCCAAGAAGAAAGGACCATGGACTTTTTGGAATATGGGAAATTTTGAAATGTAACTCGTCCTCAAATTGTTGAATTGATTATTTCATGAAATAGTTTACTTTTTTTTTATACACTATAGATCTACGATTGATCACCAACTCGCCTGATGTTGACCAACAGTGATCATAATCATTATACATATCAATCAATGTTTGTTTAGTTTTATTTTTGTGCATACTACCTATATATTATGTATACCTATATATCAGCTTAACATTCCTATCGTCATAGTCCAGGCTTGCCGTTCTAATCTTGTACCTAATATTGCTTTGAATTTTGTCTTGCTCTCTGTACTGTAGAAGAAGCGAGACAGAACCCTAAGTAATATTGAAATAAGATTGCTTTTAAGATTGTGGTAGGACGGTAGAGCACATTTTGTGTTATCACGTCAAATACAAGCGAAGTGATAAGAATCATTCAACTCTATAGCATTTCTTATCAGGTGCCAATGATAGCGATTCGGTGATATCAAAACCAAATGTTATGCATTTTATTTACTTTCTACTTGCTGTTAATGAACACTTTATCATAAACACTTGAATAGCCACTCTTTTACACAGAAACTACTAAAATAATTCGAATAAACACAATACCTAAGCTCTTTATTGTACACATAGAAAATGAAAATAACTTTAAAAGCTAATGGATGGTCTTATCGGTAAAAAAATCACTTTTAGACAACCCTTATAACCAGTCATGTTTAAATTTCTATACTCACACTGAACATATCTGATAACCAAAAAAACAACACACCGCCCGTTTACTCACAGGCACATTTTTTTCGCTACGCTCAGAAAATCAAATGCCTTTGTCCTTGGAGGCATCAGAGCCCCCTAAGAAATAACCAATTTTAATTTAGATCCTATATATTTTTGTTTGAAATAAGATTTGATCGAGAGTGGTTTTAGCTATGTTTCAACAAAATCTGTGCAGCCTTTTTTTTGTCTTAGGATTTTAAAGTTTTCTAAACATATATTTGTTTAACCTACCTTTGTTGCCAAACTACACGATGAAATTTAAATGAGTTTTTAAGTTCCGTACCTCGAAGAAAACCTTAAAAAATATACAAAATGACCTATAACTTTTTTCTTCCATGCAAGTAAAAATATCTATCTATCTAAATACCGATTCAGCAAGAAAGAGATTATTTTGATATTCTACTAGTGATATAATAACCCTTTACTTGTTAGCTTAGGGTCTATTCAGCTAGAGAACTAATGTGGTATTGTGGGCGATGCTGTCATTTTGACAGGCCTCATGGCTACGTCAGGTAATACGTCTGCCTCTGAGCTGTAGCTCGTGGGTTCGATCTCCACCCAGGGCGAACATTTCTGCTGAGCATGGATGTTTGTTCTTTGTCTAGACGTTTATATGTAATATATTTATGTATTTACATGAAATAAAGTGTATATGTATTCAGCCATCTAGTTCCCATAGTACAAGCTTTGCTTAGTTTGGGGCTAGATGGTGTTGTGTGAAAAATGTCCTCCAATATTGATTTATTATTTCATATTTTTGTTTTGTCGAGACCTCAGAATACCATAGTAGTATGTATGTACTTCCTCTTTTTAACACGCTTTTATTAGCGTCATACGTATGCTATGTATGTTAGTATGTACTTAACGGAAACTTTGAACATGATTTTGACCCTCCTTCAAAACGTCGGATTAACTCGAAATTTGGCATACTTATCAAGGACCGATGGCAATACAATAATTTGATAAGATTAACCGTGTTTTTTTAGTTTTTTAAACTATTATACTTATTTGTTACGATAGAACTACTTATAAGTAAACAGACTAGCATTGTCATTTGCCTCAACCCCAACATATCAATAATAATAATTTACTTATATAATTTGTGCAAAACCTCTGTTGTCCGAAGAATACTTACACCTTTCCGATTTGTATTTCCATGTGCCAGTTTTATTTTCCTATGGTCAACAGCAGATGACGTCATGTGCACGGAACCATAGCTCCGTGGATCTCCGATGACCTCATTATTTCACTGATAACAGATTGAAGTGAAACAAAACGATGTTACAAAATCATTACCAACCAACCAGTCACCAGTAACCAGTCACTGTTTCTATTTTAGGCTATAATTTAGCAACAAATGATTCAAAATGTTTTAGCTATACCTACCTAATGATAGTACCAGCACCGAACAGAATATTATATCAATTCTTATCTTATGCATATTTAAGCGGATTTTTTGGTTTTTAAATATTTGCTGGCACTTCTTTTAATTTTTTTGTGATTTGTCCAAACCAATCTTAAAAGACCATAAAAATATACTAAACCGTTATACATCTTCGTTGTTTCTTTCTTCGTGCTCGAATTTTCTTTGCTCGATATCTTTTAAATAGGTTGAAGAGTTAGAAAATTTTTGTTCTTTTACTATTCCATTCCATCGGCTATATTATAAATAATTGATATCTGAATAAAACTTTTCTTAAAATATTTCTCCTATTTAAAGAAACAAATCAATCTCTCACTTTTCTGATTTAGGTACCTAAATCAGTAATTTGTGCTTAAAAATGTGATGCGCGAGAGAGATAGATGCGCGCATTGAACCGCAGTTGGTCAATCGTTATAATTTTGTATATCCAGCGTAAAAACAATATCGCAAATTAATATTACGACTTGTTCTATCAAAACCCTGTGAACCACACGGAGCACTTTACTGATAATCATCATAACATAGTTTTGTAAATATTTGTTCAGCTGATAAGGAGTTTCATATTGATATTATCGTTAATTGAATAATATCGACGTCATAAAATTAATTATGCCTATACCAAAATATAATATAGACGGAATTTTGTTACCTTCATTGACAATAATACTAAATTTAATTAATCAGAATAGTTTTTTTTTTTATTATATATCATGGTATTGCCTGTAATTAATATTTTTGAATTATTTTTGTGGTAGTAAATATTAATTATTCTAAATAAATATATATGTGCCTAAGTTGTAAATAAATATCCAACCAATTGACTGGTGTATGTTTTTTCGTAACTTCCAAATATTTTTTGTAATACGTGTAAACCAGTAATTTTACTAGAATTATTTTAAAGAATGCGCATTTATAATCTTTTACAGTTATTTTAGGCATACTTTCTCATAAAACGTACACTCAACAGCGTCTCAAACGTAACGAAATCGTAAGTTAGACTGCAAAATACGTTTTTCTGCAGTCTGGTATTTTGTTTTTCTTCTAAGATAGATACTTGTTCCTTTACAGGTTGACCAACAGCTTACAAAGGTTACACTGAATTAAACCAACTACATTTTTCAAACAAAGCAGAGCCACACGTGAATAATGTGTCCGTGCATATCTAAGAAACCGTGGCGTAATCCACTATAATCGCACTGTATGGTCTTTCAGCTAAGCTACGAAAACAAAAGCGATTCGCGCGTCATGCTGAAACGTATATTTAAAACAATTAGCTTCTCCCCACCTCTACATAATTGGCGGAGAAGTTTTCCCAGCGGCTTAAGCCGTCGGCATCGTTCGTCTAGATATGCAGATATACTCAAACTATTCTTAGTAGTGGGCCACAAACACATTTTAGGTTAATTGCCAAGGTCCGTAAGCCTTATATTGGTTAATAATATTTTTACTACCTATTGTTTTGCTGCACATTTCTTCTTCCATTTGCACCTTCTTGAATTTTCAGTTATTTTGTTTCTGTATTATATTTTAATTTTTGCGTATTTTAACAGGAAAAGCGATAGAAAATAAATCAAAAAAATGTTAATAGAATCTAGGAGATGTTTTCTATATTTATGAGGCATAATAACTCAAAATTCCCAAGCTCTGAAAGAGAGATGAATAAATTCCTCATCTCGCTCGCACTCGCAACCTTACGAACGTACATACGTACCTGGGTTTTTTACCTTTTTACTATAAAATTGTTTCCTTAACATCACTAGGAAATTGGATTACATCTATTTATTATCACTACTTTGATCTGCTTACTTATGGTTAATCTTATATGATGTCTTTGTTCTATTTCTGTTCTATCATTACATATCACTATTTCAATTTCTATCACTATACTTATATCTACATCACTTCACTATGCTTATACGAGAGTATAAGCATAGTGTAGTGTTACACATTATTTATTAGATTCTTGACCTATTCTCACAGTTTTACTAACTGTGTAACTAAGTAAAGTGGATATCGTGTGCAATATTGGTATGTCGCATAGTAGCGCGGTCGCAATTATCAATATTTTGACAGCTAAGCGGGCCATTTGTAAAATTAGCTGGCCATATATGGCTCACGGGCCGCAAGTTGAGTATAGCTGCTGTAAGGGATTAGCTAAACTACTTTGTTAGTGCCACGCTACAGTAATACTCGTCGGCGTAAGCTGTGAAACAAGGGAACAACATAATTAAATCTAAACGGGAACGGGAAATCCGGCCTTCTTGCTGTGATCTTGTTTGCTTGTTTTAATGAATGCTTGCGAAACGTTTCAGGAAAACTGCAACTAAATACTTAAATAAAATAAATAAATATATTTATGGCCATTTCATACAACACCATCTAGCACAAACTAAGCAGAGTTTGTACTATGGAAAATAGATGGCTGAGAGAATACATATATACTTATGCTACATAGAACCACCCAAACACAGAACATACGACCATGCTTATCACACAAAATGTTCTGCCCAGGGCCTCAAGGCTGCTAAGTGGACATCACTCGCTCGCCCTGATACGATTCAAAGACAATTTTGACAAATTGTTAGTCTATTTGTATAGTAATAGACTAGCAATTCGTCAAAATTGTCTTTGAATCGTATCAGCGAGCGGCGAGCGAGTGATGTTCACTTAGCAGCCTTGAGGCCCTGGGTGGGGATCGAACCTACGGCCTTCAGCTTAGCGGGCAAACATACTATCAACTGAGCTACGAGGCCAGTCCTACCTATGAGCTACTAATTATTGTATACGTACTTACAAATATATACTGAGTATAATATAATTATTTTTAAATGTTTTATACAATTTACAATTATAATGCTGATACATAATGTATATTATTTCCTGTGCAGGTGTGTAGGCTTTTCCTATAACATAATTATGTGATTTTCCTTCCTTATTCTTTGTTAAATATAGAATCCTGCAATGTGTTCTAATCCAAAATTCCTAAATTCCAATTCTAATTATCCAAAACCTATCCTGACTAATATTAAAAAATCAAAGTAATTCTCTCTTTCTCTCTCTCTCTCTCTCTCTCTCTCTCTCAGTCTGTCTGTTACCTTTCATGGTAAACGGCTGAAATAATCGATATGTCGTTATGAAATTTGGCACAGAACATTTTTAAAGCTTGTAAAAGTAATTAGTCTATATAATTATCATCTTCATTAAAGGAATAACTGCGGGGTGCAGTTATTCCTTCCTAATTTTATAAAAGCGTATGTAAATTTCACTGCTTGTTACCTTATCACTATCGAACGGCTGAACTGATCGTAATGAAATTTGTTACACAGAAAGGCCGCATTTTTTCATCATCATCACCTCATAGCTAAGATACAGTTAGTACTTATAATTCAAAGAACTGAATAGAGACTTTCACAATTAAAAATAGATAATTTGAAAAAATACAACACAATTCACAATATAATATTTACCGATGAATACAAAATTCAAAACAACACTTATGTGACTTACATTTATCAAAGATTTACAAATTAAATATTGTTTTTACATGAAAGTTAGTGAGATTATTAGATACAAGTTTGCGTAAAACTTTAATTCTTCTCTTTCTAATTCTGCCTTTTCCATTTATTTCATCAATTTGTCGTTACCGTCCGTCTGTCACAGCCATTTCAGAAACTATTAGTACTACAAAACCCAAAATAGGCAGATAGGTTATTTCCTAGGTACACACTGCTACAAAAGTGTAGCTATTAAAATCCTAATTAATATTTAGTATAAAATATAAACTAACTCTATCTGTATATCTGTATGATTGTTATTTTTTTAGGCCGAAATGACTGAACCGTTCATTATTCAATTTGGTGCAGATATAGCTAATAAATACCCTTGAAAAGACACACAGATATACAAATACACATATACACACGTCAAACTTATAAGAGACAAGAAGATCGCCAAACATATAAGACTTTTTGGTTCGGGGGTTAAAAAGAAATGTCAATAAAAATAAATTAGTGTAAAGAAAAATAAAATTCGGCATTAAGCATTAGACCGTTTAGCGAATGGGTCTATACTTATATAGAAGTAAAACCCTCAAAGGGATCCGAAAGTAACTTTTAACACCTCTGCACAACAGCCGTAAATGCCGTAATAAAAACAAAGTTGCACCATAACTTACGGAACCATTTGGAATAATAATGCGTTCAAAATAACTCGAAAACACAGGAAAGTGAACACAAGTACACGAAAAGAAGTACGCAGGTTGTAATAGCCGATTTCAATATTTTAACAAACTCTGATTAAAAATTTCAGTATTATGTCACATGTAGCTTAATAAAATAATAATAGCCTAAAAAAAACTAATTGCGCCGAAAACAATATCAATGTCAACATTGATGCAAAATAAGGTTATTATACATTTTTACCATGTGTAATAATTTAGCAAGAGCTCAACAAAAAATAAATTGTCTTAGGTCCAAATACTTAAACTAGATTTTAGGCGAAGACTACACGTTTAATATTATCTCGTGATCTGCTGCTATTTATTCCGTATCGTGATATTTACTGAGTTTAGTAAGTATCCAAGTATTAAAAAAGATATGGACAGTTTAGGATATGCATTACAGGATTCTAGAGGTATTGTGATTTCACAGACCATGCTAAATATTGAATGTGTAGCCTTCGCCTTACAGAATATTTATAATCAAGTCAAGTCTTATCATTTTTTTTTACCTAAGATAAGACAATTCGATTGCTATATAAAGAATTTTACATTATTGACAAAAACAATAAATACGTACTTAATTAATACAAATATTTATTACTTAATTAATATAAAGTGGGTATGTCAGATAGAAACTCGAAAAATTTGTATGTAGTTATTACTTCCATTAGCCTAAACGGCTTCATCGTCGCATTTGATATGCGAGGGTTCGTTTGCTTTTTCTTTATTTCCCGAGTGTCGTAGGATACCGTAGTAAGTACGAGGCATACTTATAAATTCGCCGTGTCAGTCCGTCAGTCTATTCGTACATTCTTATATCATAAGAATTTACTTAGAAATTATTAGCATTAAGTACATAAAAGTAAATAAGCAGATAAACGTCTTCAATAAACTGCTACAAAATGCTGTAGTAAATAGGGGTATCACTCCATATAGATCAAGACATTTTTTTAACACCACCAATCTTTTTGGGTATCGTTGGATAAGATTTTTTTTAAATAAGGCTAAGGTTTATAAGTAATATTCTTTTCAGAAGTATGTGCGAGTTAAAGCCCACCAAAGATGAAACATTATTTTTATATAAATATATTATATTATAATATAATCGGATATTACGACTCAAAACAGATATGAGTGACCCGTAGTATTTGTTTTAAGATTTGTGAAAAACATGTGAGTTCCCATAGTAACATTCTTCCAAGTGAGTGTGTAGAGAACTAGAGAGACATTGGACACTAAAACAACAATTTTATCTATCTAAAATATTAAATATTACTAGCATTTGTAATAAATAGCTAAACTATTTTTGATACTAAACTTGCAAATAACACCTATACTTAATAAATAAATATGTGTGCACATTTCACACAACACCATCTAGCCCAAACTAAGCAAAGTTTGAATTATGGGACTAGATGACTCATAGAATACATACGAGTACACACTTTTACCTATTATAAACCATTTTTACCTAAATTTTTAAAATAGCACCTACATAACACCTATTTTTGTAACTTGCATTACATCATAAATATTGCTATTTACGACACAACAATGAAGATTTTAAAAATGGATATAACCTCTTTTCACTATACACAGATTCTGCGTCATCGTTGTAGTTCATTGCCTCACATACTCGGCAGAGATGGAATGATTTCGTTCCAAAGAATCCATGTTCATTCAGAACTTCAAAATCAAATCTCCAATCGTGATATGAAAGTAATAGTGTCTCGTTCTTGCTTATCCTATCTATATCTTTAGCCAAATCTTCAAGGTTAGAGTAGTTGTCTACATGCAAGAAGGAATTGGGTGGTAAAAATGTATTGCATTCTTGAATGGTGGGTCCTTGAATGACAGGTATGGCACCTCTGGAGTATGCGTTGTGAAACAACTTCTCTGTCATGTACTCACTGCATTTTGAATTCTCTAGGACAAGGTAAAACAAGTAGTGTGACATCTCATCACAGTCAGAACTGAAGTGACCGGGACAACTGAAAAACAAAGCAAAATATACGTTATACAGATATAAAAAAAAACTACTATGTAAACAATAGTGGCAGACTACAAAGGGTATTCTTATTTTAAAATACCGAAGTATGGTAAGTTTAAGTAGGTAAATTATTGTGATAGTTTCTTACTTAACGGTTTAACTGCCACAAAAAATATAAATAACATAAAAATTTTGGTAAATTTCGAGAGGTTTAATTTTTTTCTCAAATGTTTTTCCTCAAAATTCAAAATTTCAAATTCAACTTCTTTATTTTGCTTCTTAATAGGTATAAAGTCATACTACCTTATCACATAAAGTTAGCTATCAGAAATATTTTTCTCACAATCCTTGATCTCAAAATATATTACACAAATTAAAAAACAATAAAAACTCATAACATAAAGTTTTTTTTATTTTTAACCGACTTCTAAAAAGAAGGATATTATCAAATCAGTTTGTATTTGTTTTTATTTTGTTTTTTTAAGTTAATTCACCGATTACACAGCCAATTGTGCATTGATTTTGATGATTCTTTTTGTATTTGGTAGATCATACTTCAGAGGTGGTCCCATATATATATTGTCATAATGGATGCAGTACTTTATTTATAACAAAATAACAGGTAAAATATCATTCAAGCACCTGTAAAAATGTGAACAGCAAGACGCGCATGTGCGTATATTGCGTATTTTGAAGTCGGTTTTATTTCAGTTTTTTAAACTATAATTATTATTTTTAAGAAACCTTAAATCTAATTACACTTCAAAGCATAGTTTCACTGTAAAATTTTCTTTACATTTTTTTATTGTTATTTATGTACAGTTTTAAGTTTGACCAGTTCAAAAACTGGCGTAGGTATATTTCCCTGGCGTATAATTAGACATTATGTAACAACATAATTACTCCGCGGAAAATATTTACGTATTACAAGCAATAAAATATATAATAGATATATATTAAATATATATTATTGCTTTTTTAGACTTTGGGTTCGTGGGGAGCGGGAGCTCATCTCATTTTCAAAAATGTATCCGAGCGCCTGATCGATGCGACGCGTGACCAAAATGCTAGCGCGTATCTGGCCCAGCGCTTATGCATTGCCATTCAACGTGGCAATGCGGTCAGCATGCTGGGTACGCTACCAACTGGTAGTGAGTTTGAGCATTTGGATTATCTTTAGACCTTTGTCGGTTTGGGGTAATCGATATGCTTTTTGTGTAGTAGTTTAGTTAGTTGAGTCTGTATATTGTTTTGCTGTAGTTAATAAAGGCACTTGCCCACAAAAAAAAATTACGTACGTTTTCTTCAGTTCTTTATCTCCACATCTACCATGTACGTCGACTTCCATGTATTTTTTGAGACCTTTTATAATGTTCATTCTATACGACACTCCACAATTGGATATTAAGATAGCTAGTAATACGTCTCGTCTTTTGATTTTCCAGTGAGGGATCAAATCTTGCAATGGTAAATTTTGTGGCATTTTCAGATTCACTGTTCTACCATACGGAACTGGTACGTCTGAGTCGCTTCTGAAACATAATTTTGTAATTACCTACTTAGGTCGCAAAAAATTGAATACTATTAAATTTAAACCGTAGGTATTTATCACTAGAATAAAGAAGAAAGAAAGATCAAACTATTGGTCAAATATTACGATGAAATTGCAGTCTATAACTTTCAGACGTAGGACATAAATATAATTTGTATTGTGTCAAACTACTACTACAATACTTATATACAAAAACGCCAAAATTGTTTCGAATTGTTTTACCAGAATCGCAAATGACCAGTTACGCGAATGACCATCAAATCCGAAATCCCTAGTGGAATATGCATGATTTTTATTTGATAGAAATAACATTATTTATGAACAATATACCAAAATAAAACATATTCTAACAAAAAAGTTTAGTCGCTGAGTCACTGCAAAATTTTACGAAATAAAGGCCTTACCGAAAAATGTTACTTAACTTTAAGCAATGCTTAACATATTTTGTCAACTTCTTGCTGATACCTAATAACGCTTGCGGAAAGAAGACATAGAATTAAGACGATGGTTAAAGTTATGTAACGTTTTTCGGTAAGGCCGTAAGTACATAAGTACCTGTAAGTCATTGACCAATTGAAAACATTATGTAAGCTCGAGAGAGAAACTGCACGTTTTGACAAGACGAACGCATTTCCAGGCGCTTCGTCGTTCAAGAAAATCCATCTCTGGCTTGGTCTCCTGTGGTCAGAGGGCGGGATGTCGCCGCGGTGAAGGTGGACGATAACCGCATCAGCTGACGGGAGAGTGTCGTCATCTCCGGTAAAGATGCAGTTCTTCACACTGCATCCGAGTAAAGGATCTTGTCTGTCATTTTAGGAGAGATAGATAAATATTAATTTTAGATACTATAGAATTACAAACAAAGAAAATTTGCATGCTAGTGCAGTACAACAAATATTAAAGAAGGAGACTAATAACTGTAACTGTAAGTATCTTTTTTGTTTTATATAAAGCTATAGCTATAATAGCTATTAACTATAACTTATTATTAACCTTAGATTATATTATCCGATTTTAATAATTCTTTAATATGGTTGGAACCATTAATGATTGAAAGCGGAAAATATTTAGATATTATAAAATTTCAAACAATGGTCTCTCAATGGTCTCTAACTACTGTTATAGAGACCAGTAGTTAGAGACCATTGAGAGGCGTGCTAGGAGGCTCATTTGTGACGATTCCCTTGTTCGGACTAAACTCCAAAGTCTGGAGCATCGTCGCAAAGTTGCCAGTTTATCGGTTTCTTCTAGGCAAGCGCGCTCCATCGTAGACCGTAACTATCGCTTAACACCGTGAGTTGAAAGTCAAGCGCAAGTCGTCGAATAAAAAAAAATCCTTTATTATGGTTGGAATAGATATTATCCGATTTCAATCATCCTTTATTATGGTTGGAAGTATTAATAGCGATGCTTCTACGGTTTGATTTTTTAAAATGTTTACTTTTAATTTTTCAACTTCGGAGTTATATCGAAATTACAAAAAAAAAAATTTCGGCCCCATCGGCCATCAGTTCTACATGCTATTTGTTCTAGTCACTGCCACTTCAACTTGCTAATCCGCTGTGTTATGTCTGTGATTTTCGCACGTCTACGGAACTTTTTATTTCTGATTCGATCTCTAAGAGTGACCCCGATCATAGCCCTCTCCATAGCTCGTTTGCGGGACTTAGAGCTTCCTTATAAGGCCCATAATAAGGGACGATAGATAACTACCTATATCAGCGCCAACATAACTGATTACTTTTTAACTAAGTATTAAATAGAACTAAGAATATTTTTAGCAATATACATACGATTGGGTGAAACCACAAGGCGCTGTTATTAGAATTATAATTTGGTAAACTTACGGTACTTTTCCATAATAATAGAGATGTCTGCGTTGTAGGAAATTCCAATATTTCCATATTAGTATAACAAAGATTTTTTTCCTCTTTTCCTCACTTATTTCAGGATATTCTTCATTTCTAAAGAGCACATTCCCTAACTTAGACAGTGACCAAAGCTGAAAAAATAAACTGAATTATTTACATACATAGTCTGTTCCCCTATAAATTCGTGATTATAAAATAATTTAGTAAGCATTATACAGAACTAGTATAGACCGGCAATATTGGGCATAGCAGAGATCAATCAAAGCTTCATTCTGATCCAATTAATTTACATAATTAGAAAAATCAATTTGATTGCCTTTTTATTACATTTGATAATACGCGGTATTACAACTAATTACCAGCAGAGGCTTTCTGCAGAAGAACACAAAATATCTGACAGTAAGTAGTTAGTGGCAGGAAGATACTGGATGTAAGCGGCTTTCAACAGACCACTGCTGGACATAGGCCAAAAAGGTATTTTGTAAATCCATGGGAGACCATGGATTTCTTTTTGGGCTATGTCCAGCAGTGGACTTCTTGTTATCGAGATGATGATGAATGAACGCTTTATATCTGCAGATTGATAGTACTGAAAATTTGCAATAAACCTTCCCAAAATCTATCAATAACTGCACTATACATAGGTACTTCTATTAAATTAAGTACCTATGTATGTACTTAGGTACCTACTTGTATTACTTGTTACTGATAAGGCCATTTGATACAGCCTTTTAATGAGAGCGCTATGATAATTAGGTACATTATTATTAATTAAATACTAACTAGTTGACTTTTTACTATGGAAACTAGCGTGGTTTCACACACATTTTAAATGAAAACTACGAGTCGCGTTACCGACCGAGAGTGACGTTTGCGCTGCTCCTTTGAAAAAGACCGCCCAATGCGGTTGAAACTATAGCCGGATTTTTCAACTCAAAACAGCGATGTCTGTAATAATCGTGACAGTTTAAAATAAGCCACTGTTATAATTACACAGTTATGATATGGTTATGTTTTTCGGGTGTATGTATGTATTTTTTTTTATATCAACACCTACAGCCCAAACGACTCTATTGATTTTGATCAGCGATTTGTCGTTAGATTAGTCTTTACATCCCAAATGCCATAGGTCATTTTTTTTTTTGTAAATCTCAAAACGCTCTTGCTTGATAGTCGAACACAGAAAGCAGTTGTCTTGGCACAGCGCGCATTATATATCAGTAGATCCCTCAGTCTTTAGCACCACGGCTAGCAGTTTGCCCTGGCCCACTGCCAACGCTAATCTAGTTTTTATGCCTAATATTTTACTGTGCTTTTATAAAAATTATGTAAAAAATTATAAGTACCTACTTAAGAAAATTATATTATCCAAATATGGCTACAATATACATAACTTTCATTTTTATCTTATTGGCAATCTAAAATGTAAATACCTACATATAAGTACTCAACTGTGTGTTTAAGAAATAAAATTTATTATATTATAAAAAAAATGTATAAGCGAATATTAATACTCTCTCAAAATTAAAATTTGTACTTTTTCGTAACTTGCAACGAACTTCTACACAAAAATAAACATGTTCATTTAGATATTTTTTTTTGCGGCTTTGTGCATACCGTCTCGCGAAAACGTACATTCAACACCATATTAAACGTAATTGTAAGTAGTACTGCGAAAATCGCTCTTGCTTATGCAGTTGGGTATTTTGTTTAATATTTTTTTGTAGATATGTTTCCACACATACTTTGGGCGAGTACCTATTGTTTGAAGAAGGCACACTTCAAAATCACTTCTTCACAAATTGTTCGCAATTATCTTCTTTTTTTTTTATTGGACCTGCATTAAAGCATTTGCCAGTGTCAAATATTAGGATTTTCGAAAAGCAACTTATCAGTCTTCGCTAGCTTTTCTTCTGTCAAGAATAAAATCACTCACTCATTGTCAAGGTTTGCGAAATTATCGTATTTATAGGGCCTCGAATAAATATGTCCAAAAAGTCCGAAATATATTTCTGTCAACATTTTAAAATTTAATTAAGTCATAAATTTGTTTACTTACTTACCTTTATTTAGAACAAAAGTTACAAATATAATTGCTTTAATTTTTCACTCTGTACACACACATAAATTATATTTATCAACATAAAAATCACTCACTTTGCGTTTTTGATAATATTCATCCACGATCAAATCGTGCATCGAAAAAGTATTCACAGATTTACTAACAAATCGGATGTCCATTTCTATTTTATAAATATTAATTATTATTACTACAAATACTAACACCATCGCCACAATTAATGTTTGCGATCTGTGTAAACTGAATCGGAATTTCCAATTGTTTGTCATTATTCAAATAAAAATACGCTTTGGCACGTACGATTGTACTCCACTGGTATATGGGTTTGACTAATCAAATAATCATACTCGTTGCTGGTAACTTTATCTTCCCGTAGTGGACTTATCTACAATACCTACGGTACGTAAAGTAAGGACTGGATAAATATGTCAATCTGAAACCAATTATCTATAGATTGTTTATTCCCAGTGGTACAAGTTCCCAGTGGTCAGTTCAATTGATTGTAATATAATAATTATAGTTTAAAAACTGAAACAACCAACTCCAAAATACGCAATTGTTTTGGATGAAATATTTTTTCAGTTATTTTGCTTTAAAAATCAAACTACTCCACCGATTTTGATAAAATTTATATGGGACCACCTCTGAAGTATAACCTACCAAACAAAAAAGAATTATCGAAATAAATTCATAATTGGTGAAGCAAAACAAAAACAAAACCGGACAGGTGCGAGTCAGACTCGCCCACCGAGGGTTCCGTACAAACTAAATAAAATTCCGTACAAACTAAATATTTTTTTTAATATTTTCCTTCATAAACCGAAAAATATACATCGTAAAAATATTTAACACATTCCTTGCTCACCACTCGGATCCGAGTAGCGGCGCCTCCCACTCGGATCCGAGCGAGCGAACGTTTGAGGCAGCCCTCATTCCTTGCATACTTAGAGACACTCTTTTTTGGGATTAAATAAAAAATTACATTTTTCGATTTTTGTCCTATATGTGTACTCTAACACAATGCTTCTTGCCAAATTTCAGAGTTCTAGGTCAACGGGAAGTACCCCATAGGTTTTGATTCTTCTGTGTCGAAATGCGCGTCTTTTGCGACATATTCGGCTGTAACTTTTTTTTTACGAAAACTGAGAAATTTTATTTTTCTTTCTGCAGCAAGATATTACGGATCTGCGTATATGGTTTTAATTTCAACTCGATACCCTCACGTGTTCCCGAGATAAAGGTCTTGACACCCGGACAGACGGACTACAAAGTGATCCTATAAGGGTTCCGTTTTTTCCTATTGAGGTACGGAACCCTAAAAATAGTCGAATTGAGAACCTTTCTGAAGTCGGTTCAAAATGTAAATGATACATGTTAGGGTAGATGAGAAATAAAAATCATTCAAGATTTTATTCTACGACTTTTTCGTCTTGATTAATATGTATTTGTATGCCCATACCAAATTACAGCTTTCTAGTACTGGAAAGCCGCGTACAGACAGACAGACATGGTTAAACTATAAGGGTTTCTTGTTTACAACGTAACCCTGAAAAAAGTTGAAATTATTTCGTCCTCCGTGTCATTTTGTTTGGAAACCGTACGGAAAGTGCTATTTTGTTCAAGATTAGTTCAATACCTGTTTAAGCAAACTTCAAACTATAATCCGCAATGGTTACGTTTCTTACTTTCTCCACTAGATGGCGCTCCAAACGCTCCAAACGCCTAACACACGCTAACTACTCTGTACATTTATTTTTTTATTAGATTTAAAGGCGATCACTTGCAATATACTTCTAACACCTGATTTGGAGTTTCATTATCGAATTGAATCCCGTCAGTAAAGCGACTTTTGTAGAAGGACTGAGATTTTTCCAATACCTATGTATAGCTTCGGGAAACAGGAATCCTAGTCCGAAGCCCTGACGCGCGTCTTCTAAATATGTACTCGTAGGTATAACATGTAAATTTTAATTTTGAGCTCCGTATTAATTTTGTTGCAAAAGTGTCAACATGAACCAAATTTAGAATTAAAATGTAAAAATTCTCGTACATACCTTTAAATGGTAGCAGTTTATAAATCTAAGATAGCAGCCATGTACGTAACTGTTTTTTTTTTACTTTATTTCTTACTTAAAATAATGTAAGTGAGACTAGAACATAGAGCTATACCTACATATAGTAAGGCTAATATTGTAATGTTATCTTTAAGATTAGCTTACAAATGAAATTTTGAGTGCGAGTGCTACAAAGGCGCATGCAAAGGGCGCACGAAAAAATTTAGTAAATATATTTTTGTACTTGGGACTATGTTTTTAATTTTGTTTCGAAACGATTATTTAGTCTACAACCTATAAAAAATATAAAATGCATAGGTCATCGATTTCATTTTGAAATTAAAAATAAGTAAGTATATGTTTCACTAAACACACCAATTTTTTTTCAATACGTCATGTTTTAAACTGTTTCATGTTTGTGTAAAAATTCAGAAAAAATAAACATATTATTCACTTCCATGAAGCAAGCCAGAAATTACCGACATAAGATCCTTGCCGCACGCGCAAAAAAATGCGCGTGCGCCTGCACCAACAGTCGTTTTATTTTTCACGTTCTACAGCCAGTGGAACAGATAAAAAAAGTTACAGTCGAAATATGTCACAAAAAATGCATATTTCGACACTCGCAAGGGAATCAAAACGTAGAAGCATTGTCATAACATAGTACTTAAAGGAAAAAATCCGAAAATTGTAGGTTTTTAATTAAATCACAAAAATAGGGTATTTACGCAAGAAAGGAGGGTCCAAATTTAAAGTGCTTTAACCGTATTCATGTTCGTATTAGTATATAGCTTAAACAGGGTTTTAAATATTTTTACGATATTTATTTTTCGATCTAAGAAGGAAAATATAAAAAATATATAATTTATCTACTAGTTTGTACGGAACCCTCGGTGGGCGAGTATGACTCGCACTTGTCTGGTTTTTTTAAATTTTATTAACCAACTTCCAAAAAGAAGGAGGTTCTTAATTCGTCTATATGTTTTTTTTTGTATGTTTGTTCGGCGATTACTCCGCCAATTTTATCAATGAATTGTTTTTAATGATTCTTTTTTGTTTGGTAGGTAACACCTACCTCAGAAGTGGTCCCATACAAATTTTATCAAAATATGATTATTACTTTGGATTTTATAATAAAATAACTGGAAAAATATTCAAGCACTTAAACGAATTGCGTGTTTGGAAGTCGTTTTTTTAAGTTTTTAAACGATTATTTATATTATGAGATATTTTAACTAAACTACTTACTTTATATACTTACCTACTTTACTTTTGTTAAAGTTTATGTAGTAAGTATCTACTAAGAAAAAATACAACCTATACTTTCAGGATTTATTTTATGAAGACAAGATACCTATAATGATGTAATATATATATATATATACTTTAGTTAATTAAATCAATACAGCTGCATTTTCTCGCTTCACGGTTCTTTATGGTGAGAAGTCTATCGATAATACGAATACAAATTCGAAAATTCGTGTCGATGTAAGATAAATTAATGTAAATGTCGAAGGCCAATCGTTGAACAGGGCCTATCGAGATCTTCCTGGTCACATCTGTCATTCTCTGTCATTCTGAGAATGACAGAGACGGAGATACACAAATCGAATCGATTCCGAAACCGAATGGGTTCAGAATACGGGGGCTGATATGCCACCATTTCTTTAATATTTTCTGCAAATGTCAAATTCAGTTAAATTTGAATTATTTTACAATGATGCAAGTATTATACGCTTATCGCGTTCTTTTATTGGTTTCCTGATACCAAACGGGTTTATTAAAGTCTAATACTGAAAATACGGACAGATAACAAAATTTTATTGCTATTGCTACATATATCTACTGCATACTAATACGTGTTATTTTCGTTAATTCCAATTGAACTGAATTTTATTCGAGAACCTATTAATTTTTGCAGTCTTTTGGCTAAATATGCTAAATATATCGGCTAAATATATCGGTTGCTAACCGCCTCTTTAATTTTTGTATAATCTTGGGTCACATGCACAGTGCACACCACTATTTGACACAGTCATGTGTGCGTGTCCCATCCCTAAATGTATTGTACATCCTGATTTGTTTTAATTAGTTCGCATAACCTTTGCGAAATCTGAAAATACTGTTCATGCCGATTTGAGATTAAAACAATGTAACACCAGAATGCCTTTTTAATCGGAAGTCCAAGTCGCCGCCCTGACGGAACTAAAAGTGTCCGCGAACAAGTATCAATGTTAAAAGAAAAACAAAATACCCGACTGCAGAAAGGTTTTTGCAGCCTATCTTACGATTTCTTTACGCCTAATACGCTGTTGAGTGTACGTTTTTGTGAGAAAGTATGCGTACAATCGCTGTTAAAGATTATTGCGCATTCTTTAGAAAAAATCTAGTAAAATCACTTGTTTATTACGAAAAAGTTCGTTGGAAGTTACAAAAAACACGCGTTTGTTTATATTTGTGAGAGATGTATGATTTTAATTACAAAAAAATATAGCCTATGACACTCAGCAAGTGAAAACAAATCTAACGATACCTCTCACATCAAAATCGGTCAAGCCCTTTAGGCTTTAGGCGATCATATAGAAACATACAGATATACATACCCACATACATACATACACCCGAAACACCCCCCCCCCCCCACCTCTCCCTCCCTTTTCCCCTCTCCTTACCTTAAAACACAATTATAATGGAACAGTTGTCGGTGATTTTTTTGAGGTAGGAAATAGATTTAATCCTGTTTTACCCGTTCCCGCGGGAATCCCGGGATAAAAAGTATCTTATGTGTTAATCCAGATTATAAACTACCTGTGTGCTAAATTTCAGCCAAACCCGTCAAGCCGTTTTACCGTGAAGAAGTAACAAACTGACACAAACTTCGCATTTTTTTTATAAGTGTGATGTGATTTATTAGCATTTCCTACTCCAAACTCCAATAAAACATATAAGTTATATATATATTCGTAATCACCGTTAAAAATTCTTTATTTGGATACCACACTCGATGTATTTTGAAAACATATTTTTTTTTTTTGAGATTACTTTTTACCGCTAAAAATCCTTAATTTTGTTTTTTTTTAATTTTGATGTACCCAGTGTCACTCTCACGACTAAGACGAATCTATTGACACACTCACATAAAAATACGACAATCCGTTTAGGCTCTAGGGCGTGCCAAAGAAATATACATACATACATACACTCGAAAAACATAACCTCCTTCTTTCGCAGTCGGGTAAAAATACCGCGAACCTGTCTTCTACTCTCCTGGTCCCAAAGATAGTTTAAGTAATAAAAAAAAAAATTACGCGTAATTTATATGCCTTATTTGGGAGCTTATCTATGTATTTAGGTACCTACAAGGAATAATATTTGATGGGTAAGGAAATTTTATATTTCTCTCTGCAGCAAGAGACTATGGATCTGCATATAATATTATAGTTTTAATTTCAACTCGATACTTTCACGCTTTCCCGAGATACAAGTCTTGACAGACGGACGGACGGACACGTGACTCTTACAAAAATTACCACTTCAAAGCTTAATATTATGTAAATTGAAAAATGGCTTTAGCACAGCCTCATTATTTTTTAATTACCTATCCAACGATACCATACACGATGGGGTACATGTGAAACAAATAATTCATCCCCACTTTACGTGTAGGGGAGGAAACCCAAAAAAAAAATGTTTTTCATAATTTATTCTACGACTTTCTCGGTATAACTAATATGCTTAAATAAACCAAATTACAGCTTTCTGGAACTATAGTCTTTGAGCAAAGCCGCGGATGGACAAACAGACAGAAGTATATGGCGAAACTAAGTATAAGGGTTAACTACGGAACCCTTAAAATAAGATGAGATAAATAAGTTCCTAGTACTGCTTCTCCTAGTCATGCCGCTAATTATGTGGCATTGCTTGTCAGTCAATTTTTTTTTTTTTTTGTGGACATTTCACACAACACCATCCAGCTAATACGTAGTATTCTTAGGTTATATTATTTTGTGACCTAGCCCAAACTAAGCAAAGCTTGTACCTACTATAGAAACTATATGGCTGATGGAATACATCTATGCTTTTTTTTGTAAATAGGGTTAATGTACCAGTTCGCCGACCACAGCCAGATCTCGTCCATCGGACGGATCGTTCTTACAAATCGTTTAAAAATAGCAATACTGACAATCTTAAAACAAAAAAAATTATTTCTTTGCAAGACTGAAAACTTAACCACATATACACACAAGCACACAAAGCCTAATGTGTATGTGTAACTCGTAAAAAAAAACAACAGTTGGCGGTTGTCCCTTAACTGACACCCAGATGATTTTAGATTTGATTTTCACGTTTTTTTGCAAAATAAATCGTTTAAAATAATCTCTGACCGTAATCCTCGCGTTCAATGAAACACATTCACCCAACATACTGTAGTCCCTGCTTTCTACGGATATATAGTAAAATTTGTATTATTAGAAAAAAATGTATTTAAAAATTTACCATCTTACATAGAAACACGTGTTCAAGTCTTATTTATTGAATAAGGACTGAAACTGTCATGCGTAAATGGAACAAAACACTGTTTAATTAAAATGCGCTTATTCAGCGTTGACAAAGTAAGACGGATAATATTCCAATATGATTCATTCCGTAAAGGTACGAGAGCAATCAATCAGTAATTAAAAAAAAACTTCTTTTATTATTTCGAAAAAAAATGGTTCTTTGTAAAGTCAGTTTACGGATGATAATTTTACGTGATAATGATGCGTCACAAGCCGAACGCTTAGGCCGATCGTCCCTCTCTATCGCTTGTTCCGCGCTCTCGCTTGCACGCTCGGCACAGGCGGAACGTGACACTTTTTCGTGCGTGCAGCCGGCGTTCATCGATTTATCAGACGTTACCACTTATCACGTCAAAAAATAATTTTAAAACAGCATCACAAAAAGTTTAATGTCCCAAGGAACAGCCTTTTGGGACCACAAGATATAAATTATTTGTCGAGATTTCCTTTTGTTGGATACATTATTGTGGCATACATTATTCCAGACCAAAATGTGGGTGTTTTTGGTATAACCGCGGATCTACACTTGTGCCGTGAACATCCACGAACAGGCGTGAACTTATGATGGTTTTTACGCCGTGCGCGGGCGTTCACGCTGTTCCCCGATCGAAGTGGGTATTTTGTGCCGCGAAAAAGGGTTCGCGTCTCGTTCGCGCGAGTTTACGCGCACACATCCACATTCACGGTACCGTGCCAGTTTGCTCCAGACTATAGATATATTAGATAATTAGATACGTACGGATGGACGATATGGACGGACGTAATGGCGAGCTAAATGGCAGCGCATCGGATTAATATAAGTTGAGAAAATGAATTAGAAATTCGCTTTTTGAAATATTAACACGCTGAACGTATATTGTGGGACTCAAAGCATCCACATCATAATAATAAAAGTAAAATTATGACGCCTGGAGAAGGATTAGTTTTCAAATTAATATCGATCAGTTACGATATATTTCATTCATCCATCATCTCCTTTTTCTCCAATGCTTTCGAACGATTTTCTTATTTTGTAGGTATAAATAGTTCTTTATATGTTGCCACCACAGAATTCGCCCTATTACATAGGTCCCAGAAGGATAATCTCCATACAAACCGCCTTTTAAATTCGGGCCAATTTTATTTTTTCAACTTGACACTTCATTTTTTTATAAATTTATTTTTAACCGTAGATACACGTCCATTTGCCAAATTTATCTACAAAGTTGCCTTTGAAAAGGATAACTCCCGATTTGATCGGGTAATCATGATTAAAGTCAGAATGGCCATGGGAGATTCATACAATCATATAACTGAAATAATAGTAACTTTGAAGTCTGTTGTTTCAGTTTTTTAAACTATAAAATAATTATATTTGTTATTTTGACCGAAATTTAGGTATAAACGTGGAAATTTTTCGTCGGTTACACGTTTATCACGGTCAAAATATCACATATAAAATAACAGCTACTGTTAATACATTGTAATAGTGTTCTTATGACTCTGAAAGAAAATATGAAATCAAAAATGAAATCAGTAATTTAAATAATTTTATATCTATGGGTGCCGCGTGCGAGCGAAACAGGCAGCGGCGCCACTTTCATCACTTTATAAAAGAATCTAATGTATTTTTATTTTGTAAATAAAAAATACAGTTCATGATGATAGTATTTATTAAATAAGTTTATACATGCAATTTACAAATTGTGACGTCATGTAACTGATGTCACAACGGCAATGAATCGACTAATACCTCATTCATAAAAAAATAACTCAGTAGCTCAGTAGAAGTCATTCGCAGTTATTTTTTCCAATAAACTTCATTTCATTTCAATTTGACTCTGATATGTCATATTTTATTTTAGTAAACTTTAAGCCGGCCTTAACACTGACTTCGAGTTGCATGATCTGTTGAGAAGAATAAGAGAATTGTGACTGGAAAGACTATATTTTTATGCTACAGTGAAACATACGTGTGTGTGTGTGTGTGTGTGTGTGTGTGTGTGTGTGCGTGATAAATGTGTACATAATGTAGGTTAAGATCACGAAGGTTCTTTTTGCTTTCGCATCAGTTGACAGTCAGGTAAACATATATTACGTTTTTTTTTGTTGGAGTGCAACGGTCCACGCCCAGCTATTTCATTCGGAACTTCATTTTTGAAAATAGGATAAAACAGCAAATGTTTATTTTAATAGAGCAGAGTTCCTACATTGTGGATAACGTAGCACTATTTTTTGTCCTCCGTATTCATTAACACATTACTTACTGCCTCTCGAAATCTAATGGATTTAGCACAATACTTAGATAAGTATGTCAATGGTTAATTCGTAGCACCAGTAATGGACCAAATTAATTTGATTAAATTTTACTGAATAAATAAATTTTCACACCTATTTACAAACAATATAGTATAGGTAAATACAAATGATACAGGGAAATTGAGAAAACATATACTGGCAATACTGAAATAAATAAAAAAAAACCTAATGACATTAAGCCAGAGATAGACCAAGAGGTATTAAAGTATCGATATCGATAAGTAATTATAGGTACCAATTTTTTCTTTTGAATTTTTTTGTAATGTTTTATAGAAACATCGTTTTATTAGGGTTCCGTAGTAACTACGGGGAACCCTTATAATTCCGTCATGACCGTCTGTCTGTCTGTCCGTATGTCACAGTCATTTTACTCGGAGACTATTAACCCTATAAAAACAAATTTTTATACATAATTGTGTTTTGTGAGCCGCTACAAAATGCTGTAGTAAAATTTTCAAAAAAATTAAAAGTAGAGATTGGGTTTTTCATATATACAATAAAGACTGGATCATTTTTTTAACCCCCACCCTATCGTGTCTCAGATGTGATATGTGCGAGATATAGCTCGCTAAAGTTAAAAAGTTGTCCCCCCCCCTACATTTCTCAACTCCAAAAATTTCCAAAAATTCATTATTAACCATAATAATAGACCATATTAAATACTTTCAATTAAAATTATTTTGAACATTCTGGGATTCCAACTTCTCTATGGGACTATAAATTTAAATTTGAATAAATGTTATTAATGTCATGATTTTATAATTCAAAGTAACCTCTGCTCAATGTTCTGCTTGTACAGCATCAACTAGAAAATCTAAACATAATAGTTAGCATGGTGCTGTTAGTTTGAGAATAAAAAAAATTAAACATTTATCGTAAAATCAAATACCATGTTTCAATCCGCTTCCAATCGGCTTTTATAGAAATCCATGGGGGAGGCCTATGTCCAGCAGTGGACTTCTTATGACTGAGATGATGATGATGATTTACATATCATAATTATTATAGTTTACAAAACTAGAATAACCGACTTCAAAATTCGCAATTTTGTTTTAAAAACCAAACTACTGACTGATTTTGAGATTTGAAAGGAATTTTAAATCAATTTAAATGACGAAATCATGCGAGTAACATATAAGAAAAATATAAGCTAACTGATAATCTCGTTTTTGAAGTCCGTAAAAATAATAATTGTTATCGATAACTTATATTACATCGACCCATCTCTAATTCTTTGCAGTAATTTGTATAAATAATAAAATCAATTTATGAAATGAAATGCATATATGCTTTTTATACTAATATTCGCGAATGTTATTTATTGAAATGAAATAAATTTCAACAATTTCATCGCGTATATTTCACATAATTTAAGACCCGATTTTTCAAACACTGGAGCATCCGTGGTCATAGGTGAGACACGAACATACGCTACAAATACGTAAAAATTTGTTTCATTTCGCTTTTTATACTGTTAGAAATATATTTTTGCTAGTTAGAGATGGAAGGTGATAATGTTTTCCATAGTTTTTTAAAGAAGTTTGTAATTTTTACAAGATTGTTTAACACAGTTCACCATCTTGGCACCGTAAGAATTGAGAAGTGATTGCGATGAGATGACGTTTAAGATTAAATGACGTTTGTGACCTGTCATTAGCAAACACCTGATTTGGTGTTAAGTTTTTGGAACAATATTTTGTATCGCATTAGGAGTCTTGTAAGTCTTTGGTTGCCACATCAAACAAAGTTAACGCAGCAGCAGTTTCGACGTCCATTTCACGGTAGACCTTTTTTTTTTTTTTTTTTTTTAATATTATTATTTACAACAATCTGTCTCCTTCGTGGGATATTCAGAAGTATGTCGGTTGGTGCTATCGCTGACTCGCTCAGTATGTGACCTGTGTCACATCCTCATTGTTTAGACAGTAGTTAAATTTACTGTGATTGGATTAGGTCTTGAGGTATTTTGCGCTTTAATCGTCGCGCTTTGTTGTGATTCTCCATTAGTGACCGAGCCAGAGTATTTGGGTGTTGTTGTATTCGTTCTTTATAGGACTTGGTATGGCGTACGATTTCCTGCGTCACAGTGGGCATTCGTAGGTCACGGTGTAGTAGTTCGTTGGGTACAAACCAGGGCGCGTTGGTTATCATACGCAGAGCCTTATTTTGAAACCTCTGTATGATTTCCAAGTTTGAGTGAGATGCGGTGCCCCACAATTGGATCTCGTACGTCCAGATTGGCTTCAGTATTGCCTTGTACAAGAGTATTTTGTTTTCGAGAGATAGCTGGGACTTTCGTCCTATGAGCCAGTAAAGTTTTCGTGTTTGGATACCAAGTTGCTTCCTCTTAGTAAAAATATGTTTTTGCCAGGTAAGTCTTTTGCCTAAATGCAATCCAAGATATCTCACATGATCTGCTTGTGGGACTTCAATGTTGTTTAGTGTGACTGGAGGACAGGATCCTCTTCTTAAAGTAAACGTAACATTGACTGATTTGGTTTCGTTGGCTTTTATCCGCCACTTTTTAAGCCAGTCTGATATGTCATTTAGTCCTTCTTGGAGTATTTGTGAGGCTATTTTTGGGTCACTATGTGCAGCTAGTATGGCGGTATCGTCAGCAAAGGTCCCAGTAGTTAGTGATTCGGATGTCGGCAAGTCTGCAGTGAACAATAAGTAGAGTATGGGACCCAGTACGCTACCCTGTGGCACTCCTGCCTTTAAGGGACAAAGCTCAGACAGTGCTTCCCCACTTTGTACTATGAAGTGGCACTGTTGTAGAAATGATTTTAGTATTCCGTACAGGTGATCTGGTAGGGCGTTTTTTAATTTAAAAGCAGACCTGCATGCCAAACGCGGTCAAACGCTTGAGATATGTCCAGAACTCACGGGAGGTTTCACGGCACAAATGAGTGACCTCCGTGAAGGAGTTTTGGCGGGAACGTCTTAGTAATGTGTTGTTGCTTTGTTTTATTTTCCTAAACTTATGTTATTTTGAACATTAATGCTATAAAAATGGTGGTGTTTTATTCATTAAGTGTTCGATAAAGTGCGTGAGTGTAGGCAAGTGAAATAAAGCAGTAAAACATCTGATTTTACGTTGTCGGAAAAACTCCATAGAAGCTTCTAGTAAAGTCGCCACCAGTTTACTGAAGCAGGACTCGACTTATAAATTGACTGTATACGTGACTTAGATTGTGATTAGAACATTTAGAACTTGTTTTATTCAAGAAACTTGAAAAATCCTAATACTTGACACTGGCAAATGCTTTAATGCGGGTCCAATACAAAAAGAAGAAGAAGAAGACCTCCGTGAAGAAGTTTTTGGCGGGAACGTCTTAGTAACGTGTTGTTGCTTTGTTTTATTTTCCTAAACTTGTGTAATTTTGAGCGTTATTGCTATATAAATAGTGGTGTTTTATTCATTAAGTGTTCGATAAAGTGCGTGAGTGTGGGCAAGTGAAATAAAGCAGTAAAACGTGTGATTTTACGTTGTCGGCAAAACTCCATAGAAGCTTCTAGTAAAGATGCCACCACTTTACTGAAGCAGGACTCGACTTATAAATTGACTGTATACGTGACTTAGATTGTGACTAGAACATTGACAACTTGTTTTATTCAAGAAACTTGAAAAAATCTTAATACTTGACACTGGCAAATGCCATAATGCGGGTCCAATACAAAAAAGAAGAAGACCTCCGTGAATGTGGAGGGAGCGCCTCTGCCGCGAATTCGCGCCGTGAATTCACGGCACAAGTGTAGAGCCGCGGTAAAGTTTGTCACAGAAAACTATGAAGTATGAACTCTCTTACTAGTCTGTGGAAGTATGAAATTGAAATTGCATTATTAAAATCTTACCCCCGCTCTACACTTGTGCCGTGAACGTCCGCGAACAGGCGAGATAAGTGTGGAGGGTTTTCACGGCGTTCGCGGCCGGTCACGCCTGTTCCCCGATCGAAGTCGGTATTTTGTCCCGCGACAAAGGATTCGCGGCAGTTCGCGCCTCGTTCACGCGAGCACCTCCACATTCACGGCACCGTGCCAGTTTGCTCCTGACTATAGATGCGCACGGACGTGTAATGAGAGCTAAATGGCAGCGCATCGGATTAATATAAGTTGAGATAGTGAATTAGAAATTTGCTTTTTGAAATATTACCACGCTGAACGTATACTGTGGGACTCGAAGCATCCACATCGTAGTAATAAAAGTAAAATTATGACGCCTGGAGAAGGATTAGTTTTCAAATTAATACCAATCGGTTACGAAATATTTCAGTCATCCATCATCTTTTTCTCCAACGCTTTCGAACGATTTTCTTATTTTGTAGGTGTAATTAGTTATATGTTGCCACATCCAACAAAGTTAACGCAGCAGCAGTTTCGACGTCCGTTTCACGGCGTGAATTCACGGCACAAGTGTAGAGCCGCGGTAGTTTCAGGGTGGGTTTTGGCGGGAACGTCTTAGTAACGTGTTGTTGCTTTGTTTTATTTTCCTAAACTTGTGTTATTTTCAACATTAATGCTATAAAAATGGTGGTGTTTTATTCATTAAGTGTTTGATTAAGTGCGTGAGTGTGGGCAAGTCAAATAAAGCAGTGAAACGTGTGATTTTACGTTGTCGGCAAAACTCCATAGAAGCTTCTAGTAAAGTCGCCACCACTTTACTTAACCAGGACTCGACTTATAAATTGACTGTATACGTGACTTAGATTGTGACTAGAACATTTACAATTTGTTTTATTCAAGAAACTTGAAAAAATCCAAATACTTGACACTGGCAAATGCTTTAATGCGGGTCCAATACAAAAAAGAAGAAGAAATATAAATATAAGAATAAATAGAAATTGGGAGTTTTGGCGGGAATGTCTTATTAACGTGTTGTTGCTTTGTTTTAATTTCCTAAACTTGTGTTATTTTGAACATTAATGCTATAAAATGGTGGTGTTTTATTCATTAAGTGTTCGATCAAGTGCGTGAGTGTGGGCAAGTGAAATAAAACAGTGAAACGTGTTTTTTTACGTTGTCGGTAAAACTCCATAGAAGCGTCTAGTAAAGTCGCCACCACTTTACTGAAGCAGGACTGGACTTATAAATTGTCTGTATACGTGACTTAGATTGTGACTAGAACATTTACAACTTGTTTTACTTTTATTCAAGAAACTTGAAAAAATCCTAATACTTGACACTGGCAAATGCTTTAATGCGGGTCCAATACAAAAAAGAAGAAGAAATAGAAATAGATAGAAAAAAGAATAAGAATGAATATTTCAGGTTTTCAGTGAATGTTAATCTTTTTGTGGTAGAAAATTTTGGGAATTTCAAACATAATTAGTGCGAATTCAGTGCGTGATTATTTGTAATTTAAACATATTGCGCAATAGTTCTTTATATTTCTTAGATAAAAATAAAAAACGTTTTTGTCGAAACCGAAAAGTGCCCCTTCGAGTTTTATTTTGTAATAATAAACGTGATCTGATTGACACCCACATCTCCCAGGACCCGCCAAGTCAGTCATTCCCAACCGTAAATACCTATGTATGAATTCTTTGGTCATTCCAATATAAACTCAAGAGAATAATTACTTAAAGATAGGCATTCTTTAATGAGAAGGTAAGTAACTAAGTGTGACATATGAACCCAAAACTCAAGACTTGGATATCTACAACACCATTTTTTATGATTTAATTATACTCCAAGGAGAATATTAAAATTATACTGTATTATCTTCTAATTGGTCTGTGATTATACTCTAGAGATAGTCAAGTGTTGTCAAAATCCAAACCTTTTAGGGTGGCTTGATTTTGTCACAGATATATTTTAGTGGCCTGTGAGCGCATGAATAATAGTGTAGTGTAATAATAGCAGTTAGCAAAAATGAGGTAATGAAGAAAAAAACTCTAAAACTAAATTAAACCGGCAGGTAGGAGTTCCAGAATAGGCTTACCTGCCACCCTCCCTGCCTATAGCTAACTGGATACCTATAGCTAACCCGTCTAAAATCATGTTTCTTCCTGTTAATAATATTTATACATATTAAATCATAAACTATAAACTGGTAAAACTTTGATTGGGATCATTCGAGTTCAGACTTCATATTTATTTCATAGATAGATAAATTCTTTATTGTATTTAAAAGTATACAATATAGTTTAGTAAATAAACTAGTGCAACAACAGGTGGCCTTATTGCTAAAAGTGATTTCTTCCAGGCAACCAATGCATAGGCATAGATAGGTCTAATCCTAGGTTAGCTTTGTGTAGTCTTTTCTGTCAAATCCTAATAGGTTCTGAGAAAAAAATCAAAAAATTGGAAAATTCCCATACAAAATCCACCCTATTTTGACAAGTACCAATATTTCACATACCATTTCATTCACGGTGCATATAGAATGATCTGCCTTGGGAGCTTAGACAGGAATTCTGTGTTGTCATAAAAAACTAGCAACCTAACCTTATATCTACCATAATTGTTAATCCACTTTGAGTGCAATTTTTTTTTTCTTGGATAATATCTGGATTCAACAAAAATAACTTTACACTAAACTTACTTATTATATCATAAGATCTATCTATGACAAAATATAAAGTCTCAACTTGAGTGCTCCTAAACTAAAGTCAAGCCTTTGTACCTTTTAGTTTAATTAAATCTACCTGTAGATTCCAATCTGATAACAAATATATTTTGAATTTTAGGTGTGAGTATGGAGTTTGAAGGTGCATCATTACCTGAAAAAACATCAACAGAAAATGTTGTTACTAATGAGAGTACTGGTAACAATGGTATAGATTGCATGCCGATCGGCTTATCTCCAGTTCAAATACAACAGGAGTACTTTGAGAACTTGGGTGACGGTGATTGGGTTAAGTAAGTATACAACAACACAGTTACATTATAATATTGAGTGTACATTTTCACACAAAACTGCTATATATAATGTATTTAAATGAGCATTATTTAGGATAATTTTTGAACAAACAATTATTTATGAAAAAGTTCATTAGGGATTATGAAATTTCAAATAGATGATGTGATATTCTAGACTAGAAGTAGAGATAAATCTAATGACACCTTTCACATCAAAACCGCTCATGTCATTTTGGGCTCTAGGAGGTAATATTATTTAGTGTAATGTGATTATTGCAATAATATGTATTCACATTTTTCTTATACATTGTTTTAGCTGCTTTTAAGTTAAATAGTTGACTTTTATAATAATAATTATTGTAATTGTAATCTTTGAATGGAATTAAATAAACATTATAAATCTTTTCATATGTAAGTTCACATGCAATTATACTCATGCATGCGTCATCCATGCCATCTCTGTGTATTTTGTACCTAAGCTATATATATATATAATATAGTACATAATATCCACTTTTATCAATTCTCAATTAATGCTTTTGAGTGCAAAGATAAGCAGTTGATATGCTACCATTTTGATTGCATTAGGTGGACATGATTAAAACAGTGTTTTAGCTTGTTGGAAATTCTCTCCTATGTGATACAATTTATGAGTTATATCTCAATGCCATTGTCAGCTCAGACAAGGACTGGTTTATTATGAGTCACCCTTTACTGAGAAATGTGTTTTCTTATCTTCATAATTATAATTGAATATATCATCTGCCATAATAACTCAGTAGAATAATACATGGGTCTTTAGGTTTTCCATTTATGAAATCACTTCATAATTTGTTTTTAGTTTGAAAGTACTATTTTTATACCAATAATCAACTTGTAAAAATTGTAAAATAGACTGGTCTCAATACAACTATTTTTTCCATATTCCCTTGTAATTTTGCTAGTTTTTAGGGTTCCGTACCTCAAAAGGAAGAAATGGAACCCTTATAGGATCACTGTTGTACGTCTGTCTGTCTGTCTGCCTGTCTGTCTGTCTGTCTGTCCGTCTGTCTGTCCATCCGTCCGGGTGTCAAGACCTTTATCTCGGGAATGCGTGAAGGTAACGTGTTTAAATTAAAACCATATACGCAGATCTATAGTCTCTTGCTGCAGAAAGAAAACATTTACATTTCGACACTCAAGGGAATCATAACCTATGGGGTACTTACTGTTGACCTAGAACTATGAAATTTGGCAAGAAACATTGTGTTATAGTACACATATAGGAAGAAATCCGAAATCGACATTTTTTATTTAATCACAAAAAATAGTCTTATGCAAGGAATGAGGGTCCAAATTTTAAAGTGAATTAACCGTATCATGTGGGGTATCATATGAAAGAGCGTAATTAGCATAAGTTAAAACAGGTTTTTAAATATTATTACGATGTATATTTTTCGGTTTATGAAGGAAAATATATGATTTCCTCCTTTTATCTACTAGTTTGTACGGAACCCTCGGTGGATGAGTCTGACTCGCATTTGACGGTTTTATTTATCAATTTCAATGGTTTTGAATGGGTTCCATAGTCAACTATGAATCTTTATAATTTTGTCATGTCCGTCCGTCTGTCCTACCTAACCCTTAAACTAACATAAGTTAACTTGTATGTTCGTAGATTAAACAATAGACTCTGTTTTAAGTTCACACAAATTATGATGTACAATCACGGAACCCTATTTTGTGCATGGCACGACACGCACTTGCTATTTGGTTTGGTTGCTCGGCAATTTTTATTAAAACAGGGATATCTCAGGATGGTTCCTTTAAAGGTTTCATTTCATCCAGCAAGGTTAAACATAAATTTTGTGTAGAACCTTGCTGGTTGAAATATGTTTATTACAATTTCAACAAAAGTTGAATTTTTTGATAGAAAGAGCAGCAAACAGGCAGACAGCTAGCCTAATGGTAAACAATAGCCATTGTCTATGTATTTGTCTATGGAAATCTATAACATTATTTTCATTGCTAATTTTGCTATGCTCAGATCGCATCATATTGCATAGATAGGATATTTAACAAAAATTCTGATTTCTAGATGTATTTGGACTGTTCTGGGCTAGCTTTATATTAGGCAAAAGACCTGCTCGTTTGGTCACTCATTTTTAGGGTTCCGTACCTTAAAAGGGAAAAACGGAACCCTTATAAGATCACTTTATTGTCCATCTGTCAAGACCTGTATCTCGAGAACGCATGAAGTTATCGAGTTGAAATTAAAGCCATATACACAGATCTATAGTCTCTTGCTGCAGAGAGAAAAATCATAGGGTCTTTATGCAAGGAAGGAGGGTCCAAATTTTAAAGTGCTTTAACCATATCATGTGGAGTATCATATGAAAGCTTCATTAGCACAAGCTAAAACAGGTTTTTAAATATTTTTTACGATGTATATTTTTCGGTTTATGAAGAAAAATAAAAATATATAATTTCCCTCTTTTATCTAGGTACGAGTTTGTACGGAACCCTCGGTGGGCGAGACTCGCACTTGAACGGTTTTTATTAAAATATATTTAAGTGGACATTCGCACTAGCTTAAAACAGCATTTAATTATTAAATATTTAATTCAGTATTTAATTCTCACCTTAGTTAATTATTTTCAGATATGAAAAGAGAAATAGAAATTACTTACTACAAAATGTGGCATTTGCCTTATTTGGAAGTCCTAGCTGTGAGGGTGACTTGACTGAAATGATAGGAGATCAAAATGCACACCTTGAAGGTTACACGTCTAGACAGAAGGAACAAGTTATGAGAGTTTACGAAAAGTTGTGTGAACAGAGTAAGTACCTACACTATACATTTATTATGTTAAGTAGATACATATACTACCCGTGCTCAGCGTTATCACCTGCATAGTGATCAAAAACTAAACTGTGTGCTAAATTTGAGAAATATTGATTCTTAATTGTTAACAGGTAACAAACAAATAGAGAGGTCATTTCTTTACATCCTCGAAATTGATAATGTTACATATTTTAACTTTTGTCATGTATGTATTTAGCCATGTAAGTACCTACCATAGATAGTTAGGTTTTTAGGTTTCAATGTAACTTCCGACTAAAAAAAATATACATTACAAATTGATAACCTTCACCTCCTTTTTAGGTTTTTAGGTTTCAATGTAACTTCCTACTAAGAAAAATATAGGTACACTACGAATTGATAACCTCATCCTCCTTTTTTGAAGTCGGTTAAATACAAAAAAGTTAATTATAAAAAATTACAAAAAAAATAGAAGCCTAGATGTCCATAATTCAAAGAAAGAATATTGTAAATTGGTTAGATATACTGTTTTAAGATAGGCAGAAAAGTTTTAGGCTGGTTAATAAATGGAAGAATATATTGGGGGGTAAATGCACTCTTCTTTTTTTTGCCACTCATGGGGCACGGGGTTTGGAATCGTGCACTCTGAGATTAACACTATTCAGTAGTACTAAACAGAATCTCTTCCTATTAATGAGAGCGTTAATTTTATTTATTTTCAGGTAAATATTCTAACAATGATGAAGACATAGTGATGTCGGTGCTTTTAGTTGTCTGCGCCCGACCGAAGCCCTTAAAGTTCTTCCAACTGCAGCCTGCAGACTATTGGGTGGACCTTCATGAGAGAACTGACATTGATATATGGTGCACTGCTGTGTTCAGAGTTAGGAAGTGTATTCCTACAACTGTGGGTGGTAAGTTTCTATACTGATGTTTTGCCACATCTATTGCAACTTGTTGCACGACCTATTTTTGATCGTCTTTCAAAAAGAACAAAAAAATCTCATATAAGTATGTAGTTTGTGGATTCCGTACCTAAAAAGGAAAAAACGGAACCCTTATAGGAATATGGGATCACTTTTTTGTCCGTCTGTCCGTTTCTCAAGACTTGTATCTCGGGAACGCGTGAAGGTAAGATATAAGGCTTATATAGCAAATTTTCATAAAATACTTTAACGGTTTCATCGCTAACACATCAACCCGCCAACCCGGCCGGGCCCGGCCGGGTTGAGAAACATACCGGGTTGCAATCCTTAGTCCTTATTCAGTGAATAAGATTTTAACATTCGTTTGTAAGTAAGACGGTATATGTGGAACTTCACCAAGTTACGTTCCGATTTAAGTTACTATTCCAGCAACTAGATTTAATTCTTCTAGGATCAACATGCAAAGTGTACATCGATGAAAACGCCCGAGTGTACTACGACTGGAATACATATCTGACAAAAAACACACTGCCTAAATGTGTTCTTATCGTGCCACAGTATGGGGAATACAATGGCACCTTATTAGAGGTAAAAAAATTAACATCGGTACATTTACGTTAGGTATATATATATCTTATATCTTATCTTATATTTTTTCAATCGGTCTTTTTGGATATCCATGGGGGAGGCCTATGTCCAGCAGTGGACTTCTTATGGCTGAGACGATGATGATGATGATATATATATATGTTTTTAGTTGTGAACTGATTTACATTGTATACAGAATAATTTATAATAACCCAATAATCTCACAAAAGCAGCTTCTACATTGAAAGTAAGTATGTATAATAAAAACAACTTTGTTTTTCGTTTCTAAAATTCTCTTGCAAAAAATCCAGTAGGTAACTAGGTACGCATTACAGTTCAAAAAGACAATTTTGTACAAAATGTAGGTATGATTAATTGCTTACGTCATGTTATGTAGTCTGCAGTGTGGACGCTCTTTGTTTATATAATTAGTTATCTTGTTTTATTTAGTACAATCTATGAAAGGCTATCTAATGGCTATACACCTTACCGTCTAGACACATATTTCTAAAGTATTTTTTTTATTGTAAGTCGATGCAGTGTTTTCTATGCACGCTCTCTCTATTGTAGTGACCATATATCAATATATCTATAACCCGTACGAAACGCTTTGGCTACACTTTCATTGTGCGTATGGAGTTTGGCTACACTTTCATTGTGCGTATCGCTAAAATGTGGCATGCGCTTCTTGATTGGGTCTTTCCGAATAGATATAATCTAGGTGTTTTCAAATTGCGAGTGAATAGGTTTCTTCTAAGCAAGCGCGCTCCATCGTAGATCGTAACTATCGCTTAACACCAGGCGAGTTGACGGTCAAGCGCAGGCCTAAAATACTATGAGATTTGTACACATTTGTATGTACTGACATTTTGGACAAATAAATATTCTTATTTCTGATTTAAAAAAGTGTTTAATAAAACAAGTTGTAAAATATATGTTTTTTTCAAAACTCCGTCGCCAATGAAAATTATGTTTTCTAAGGTTTTCTCGATTGATACTCATTGCATTTAAACAAATTTTAACAGATTTATCGAATTTATTTAAATAATATATTAATAAAACTTTTTTTAAACATTCTTATATGTAAATAAACAAATCTGACTTTCACTTTTCTAATATCCTCACTCAGTGATTATATATTTATATGTCTAAAATACTGTAATGCGCGAGAGAGATAGCTGCGCGCTTGGAACCCAACCTCGACATGCCAGACAAGTACAACTAATGATGAATTTCGAAAAGAATCGTCGAAAAATTCCAAGATCTCTGATTTTTTTTTACGATTTTGATAAAACATTGCATGTAGTAACGCAACTTTAAAACTAACTCATCTAATATAACACAGCAAACTCAAGCGATTCTGGTAAAAATCTATGAACATAGCACAGTTCCTTTACTTCAAGAGGATCTTGGCTCTTACGAAATAAAAACTGTTGTGCAACTTTGACGCTTGATATGATTATAAAGTGTGTTTTCGCGAAAAAAAAGGGCAGCTCACTGTACGATTTCTTATGTTTCAGGGTGAAGACTTTGCGGTGAAGTTATCCGTCGTACCATCGCCATCCCTTGGCCTGAAAGCACGTGTCCTCAGTACAGTCGACACAGCAAGCACTGTAGCGTCTCTAGGGGCAATCGGGGTGCTTGGGGTCGCTGCTTTCACACCGGTCGGGCCGGTCGTGCTAGCCAGTGCTGCGGTTGCGACTGTCGCTACTGGAGTCTACGGCCTTGTGAGGTCTTCCTTCCATTTGCACGACAGAAGCAGCCATGAACAGGTGAATTTTAAACTAGCTATAGCAATGCCTAGGTGAAAGCCCAGAGGCATAGACTTAATATGTATCCCCATTGGATTATTAAATTTTCCACAAACACAAGTTCCAGATGAGCCCGCTAACATGCACACGCACGCGGCGTCATCCGAGCTGAACACTCCGAGTATTGAATTTTGGGAGCGAGATAAAAGCCAAAGCGTGCCAATTTTTAAAAAAGTGGGGTTTCCCCGATATATGCATACTCTTAGTGACATTTTGTACAATTATTTATTTGTTCGATTTTATTTTTGACAATGGGCATAGTTCATTTTTTTTCTAAACTTGTAATTACAAAACCATTTCGAGGAATAGGCTCCCTGGTCATGTTACATAGTATTTTTTTTAATAATAGTAGAGGATTACGGATATTTTTGAATAAAACTGAATGACCTTCATTCGACCTTTATGACGTAGTTGTAAGGATAATGCAAAGCGTCCCATCGAAGCCAAAAAAATTATATGTCAAGTAACTTTAACTTTTAACCTCAAAATGTCTTGTTAAATATGGTGTTTATTTTTTCCTCAAAGTTTTCATTTACTAACTAACTGATATAGAAAACGTTATACGTTACTGACATTATGTCGTGTAGAAAATGTTTTTTTCCATCCTTCAAGAATGATTGAGCAAGCAGTCCAGGAAAAATTGTTGTTCGTATCAGAGAAGATATACGCGAAAAGTGGTGTCGTGAAACAGGAGTGGAGTATTTTAAAGGATATACACAATACTGCTGTGAAGATCATTTAAGTAAGTATCTCCAACACTTGTTATAAAGCCTACCACCCCATGCCACCACCATCACATCCAGTATTATACAAAATGATAGTGACAGTGAACGGTTACGATGATAAAAAATAGCCTGTGCCAGTCTCCAGGCTGTCTGCTATCTCTGTACCAAACTTATAACAATTTGGTTCAGCAGTTTGATTGTGAAAAGATAACTAACAGAGACAGTTACTACCCCTTTTATTAATATTATTTAGGAGTATTAAACATTATTCATTGTAGTTATTTTAGTAATTAGAAAGTCTTTTATTTATATTTCAGCCCAAAGAAGATTTGGTCAACTATTATCAACATATATTAATGAACGATGAGCCAAAACATAAGCATACAGCTTCACTTCATACCCATATGTCTGAAGCAAATATAGAATCTGCAGTCACTCTGTACCTGTATGCCTGAAGCAAATATTGAATCTACAGAATTCAAAAAACTGTTAGTGCAAGTCACTCCAACTCCTGCAAAAAAGGAAATATGAGGATGTACCCAGCACATCTTGTAGACTAAGAGCGGGCCGTATGTTTACCCACCACATCGGGTAACAAGTTATGAGCTATCTAGGATGACGCTCATGAGTAAGGTAAGGTGTCTCTAAATATACAGGTTTGCCTAGGCTAATCCTGGAGCGTTTTGTACAGTTAGCAAAAATGTGACCATTTTTTGGGGTGTCCACCACCATCGAGTAACAATCACTAACATTCGAAAGTGCCAAAATCAATATAGTTGTCTCACTTAACCCTGGAGCTTATATACCATATTGATTTTGGCACTTCTAGATAGTCACTTTAGAATGTACATACTACTTGTTACCCGATAAGGCGATGGACACAAAAAAGGGTCACATTTTTGCTAACTACAAAACTCTCCAGGCTTAGCCTAGGCAATCCTGTACATTTAGAAACACCTTACTAATATGCGTTATCCTAGATAGCTCACATCTTGTTACCCGATGAGGTAAACCATACGGCCTGCTCTTAGTTTATTGGTATTCACCAATAAAGGTTGATGCTGCAACTCAATGTGATTATAATGCAGTTATAATTTCTTGTGGCCTTATTAATTTAAAAAGAGAGATAATAAAAAGTTATTAAAATACAAATTGTTTATTAATTTTCTGCACTATTTAGTAGTTTTGGAAAAATATATTATTCCCAAAAACATTCACCCCTAGCGATAACAGTATTCATGTAGTCTTCTTCAAATTTCACCCATACCACATGGGTATTTTTTGATGTTTCAAATAATGGATCTGCACAGAAGACCCTTTTGATTTCTTAAAAGCTAGCTAGATGCTAGCTTTTAAGAAATCAAAAGGGTCTTACATTCTCTAGGGTACAAGGGTCTACACATTATTTGCGTTTTATATTTATCTGATACATAGTCGTTTTTATATATGACTTCACAGTATTTTCAGAGGCTGGACATTTTATTTCCATCACAAAAACATCCCCAACTCCATCAGGTGACGCACTAAGAATGCCATTAATCAGCATAAATACTGACTTAGCAATGCTTATATTTCTCCTGAATTTCTTTAATAACCCTGCTTTCCAGTTCCATGCCAGGTTGAATATCTTTCGTCTCTTGCACTGTGTTGATCACTAGATGCTATCTATTCCAGCATCATAATATTTTCTACCTTAGGTAGATTGCTTGAATCTGCTTTTACGTATATATCAGACATTCCGGGATAGTTTCCGAGATTGAAGACAATAGGTACTTTCTAAATAATGTATGAAGAAAACTACAAAAGTTTTATCAAAATCCAAAGAAAATGATTTCTGTTTACAAAATCGTCATCCGTAAACATCTTATTTTTTTTTGTATTGGACCCCGCGATTAGTGATTTGCCAGTGTCAAGTATTGAAATATTATCAAGTTTCTTGAATAATACAAGTTGTATAGTGTTCTAGTCACAGTCTAAGTCACGTAAACAGTCATTTTCAAATTTAAATCTTGCTTCAGTAAAGTGAAGGCGACTTTACTAGAAGCTTCTATGGAGTTTTGACGACAACGTAAAATCACACGTTTCATTGCTTTATTTAACTTGTCCACACTCACGCACTTGATCGAACACTTAATAAATAAAACACCACCATTTTTATAGCATTCATATTCAAAATAACACAAGTTTAGGAAAAAACAAAGCAACAACATTTTACTAAGACGTTCCCGCCAAAACTCATCCTTAAACATCGCCAAGCTACAAAGATGACTTTGACAGCTGTAACATGAGTTTTTTTAATATTTATATTGGCATCACTATGTTCAATATTACGCGAGTGATGACGTCACGAGGAACATAATTATAATATTTTTTTATAAAATAACTACTCCACCAATATCAAAACCATTCAAATTAGTGTTTTTAAATGGTCTATTCTGTCTAAAAAAAATATAAAAAAAATAGGTAAAAAAATATGAACTATCCCCATTATACCTGTAGTATGAATAAACGAATATGATATCACAAAGGGCCCGGCCTAAACACTTTGCAGCGTCCGTGGTCACAGGTGAGAAAATATGAATTACTACCACTTATTATTTTTATGCAAAACGTTCCCTATGCACCCAGAAGTCATAATCGCGAAACCATTAAAAAACATTAATAAGTGTTAATGTTTCGTTTTGCAGAGCATCAGCCCGGCGGATGCGGAAGCGCGTGGCAGCTGGCTGAACATAGCGGCTTCGAGTGTGGGACTAGCCGCCGGCGCCGCCAGCACTCTGTTAACGCGCTCCGCTGCCGCGGGGACCAATCTCACTAAGGTCATAAACATTGCGAATTTAAAAATATCACGCCTGGAGGGCAATCGAATTAATCAAAACATAAAAGGCAATTGAATCATTTGTGAAGCATTTCCCTTCAGCCGATTTCTATCTCTGAAACGGTAACGAGCGAAGGACAAGTCGTGTTTCAAGGATCGTCATGATATTACTTTTGGTAACAGGCTTTGCCGAAAAAAGATTCTGTGATCAACGTTTGAAATCATCTATGTATAGATTATTTTATGGTTTATATTACACGATCAGTATTATCACGCGATCCGCGAATATCACGATAATATGAAGGCTGTATCTGGTACCGTATTAGGTATCATGATACTGATACGATACTAGGATCGTGATAATATTAACTGTGTAATATAACAACAAGTTTCCGGCAGCCTAGTCGGGAGACCGTCTGACTTGCGATCCGCAGGTCCTGGGTTCGAATCCCGCGGCACGCACCTCTGTCTTCGAAGTTATGTGCGTATTGTTGATTGCCGCCAACTTCAAACGGTGAAGGAAAACATCGTGAGGAAACCTACATGTCTGAGAGTTTTCAATGATCTTGAAGATGTGTGAAGTCTGCCAACCCGCACTTGGCCAGCGTGGCAGACTATGGCCTAACCCTTCTCACAATGAGAAGATGATCCGTTTCCAGCAGTGGGACAGTTTGTACAAAAAAAAAAAACAACTATAAATTCATTGATGATTGTTATGTTAATGTGTAGACTTTGTTCTACGCTCAAGGATTTATTTTCGTTTTGACCGTACTATTGCTTTTTTGCAGTTTTTTATATATATAATTAGGTATTTATAAGAGTTAATCTCTTAATGAATAGCGAGTGTAAACTAAAACGCAGTTGGTTTTTAGACGGGTCAGGCCCTGGCCGTGTCTGTGGAAGTACTGAGGCACGCCAACATCGTCACAGGCGGCGCGGGCGTCGTCAACAGTCTCGTACACATCATTCTGAAGGTAAAAACTATTATTATTGAGATATTGTTATTTAAAAATATATGATAATGTAGTCTAAATATACGTGCTCTAAACGCGCAGCTATCTCTCGTGCATCACAACATTTTTAGGGTTCCGTACCTCAAAAGGAAAAAACGGAACCCTTATAGGATTCCGTTCTATCCGGATATCACTTTGTTGTCCGTCTGTCCGTCTGTCAAGACCTGTATCTCGGAAAAGCGTGAAGGTATCGAGTTGAAATTAAAACCATATACGCCGATCCATAGTCTCTTGCTGCAGAGAGAAAAATCAAACTTCTCAGCTTTCGAGTTTTCTAAACTTGTACTTGTTTTTTTGTATCTCCTCAGTACCGTAAGCACGGTGAAAGCCCAACCAAGTTGGAGCTGTTCCAGTTCACGGCAGCCACCCTGTTCTTCTGCAACGCCGTGGTGTCCAACCGCACCGCGCAGAATATCATCGAGGACGCGCAGGCCAACACCATCAACGAGTATAGGAACACGCTCAGGAGCAATAGGCACAGGTAATGGTAATACGTGTTTATATTATTGCTTGCCAATAAATCTTTTGACTTTTAAAATATAAATACATCCAAAATGTATTGAATCAGGCGTTGTTTTGTGGAAATTCATGTTCAAAATTTAAATCTTACTTATCTATCTAGTGTCTTCGAAGCGGAAACACACTAGATGTGTAAGTTAGATTTAAGTTTATTTATATAAATAAATACGGCAAAGTACAAGTTTCACTCGCTCACCGAGGCTTCCGTACTCTGATGCAACATAAAAATGCAGATACAGGATTAATGAGCAAAATAGGCTTCATATCTATGAATGTTTGTAACTTCACATAATATTTTCTATAGAGTAGGAAAAGCCTGAAATTCTAGGCGTAAATATACACTAAATATTAAATTTATTAAATATATTTAATAATATAAAGTTTAAATAGTGCTAGTATAATACAAAAAAATCTAAATCTCAATGAATGAATGATAAAAATGTCATTCACGTCATAAAGAAATAAAGCAGACCTATTTTCTCTATCTAAAGAGATTTTAGTGTAGTGCCCACCCCAATATCTGTGGGGAACTTCACTCTTGAAGTTGTTGACGAATACGTCTACCTAGGACAGACGGTCCGATTAGGCAGGTCCAACTTTACGAGGGAGGTCAATCGTCGTATCCAACTCGGCTGGGCAGCGTTCGGGAAACTTAAAAGCGTCTTCTCGTCCAATATTCCCCAGTCCCTCAAGTCGAAAGTTTACAACCAGTGTGTGTTACCAGTGATGACATACGGCACTGAAACGTGGTCCCTAACTATGGGCCTTATAAGGAAACTCAAGGTCACGCAACGAGCTATGGAGAGGGCTATGCTCGGAGTCTCTCTACGAGATCGAATCAGAAATGAAGAGATACGTAGACGTACAAAAGTCACCGATATAGCACAGCGGATTAGCAAGTTGAAGTGGCAGTGGGCAGGGCACATAGCACGTAGAACTGATGGCCGATGGGGCCGAAAGGTTCTCGAGTGGAGACCACGTACCGGCAAGCGCAGCGTAGGAAGACCAGCCACGAGATGGACAGACGACCTCATACAAGTGGCGGGAAGACGCTGGATGCAAGCCGCTTCCAATCGGTCTTTTTGGAAATCCATGGGGGAGGCCTATGTCCAACAGTGGACTTCTTATGGCTGAGATGATGAAAGAGATTTTACACTACCATTCACTCTATTTTATGTCACATGACACCAACTGTCAACGAAACGTTCACTTGTAATGTTTTGTTTCTTTTTTGTGGAATCAATGATAAGGTTTTATCTTGCTGTTCCCGCGCAATAGATGTCCTTATTTTTTCAACAATTATTTACGCAAGCTTGTCTCTCATAATCGCTCGTTTGTTATTAATAATTGCATAACTTTTTTTTTTAGGAAAATGTTCGACAAAATCAGCGCCGAATCGAGAAGAGTGCAAGGCGCCGTCCAAGGCAACACCGAAGTCATAAAAGGCATCAAAAACATCATCGACAAAGACCAATACTTCGCGGACGTACTACGCATAAACAAAGACGTGAATCAACACAAGTTACGTATCTCAATGTCGGCTGACGGACAAGTGAATTTAAACGCACAACATAGGTTCAACCCATCTGAGTTGTCTAGTTTAGGGAAGGAGGGTAGATCTCAACTGTTCAGTACGCTAGGGCCGGCTAATGTCAATTCCAGTAATGCACCAACTCGCATAATGCCTTCACCTACAGCTGTCAACAGATACTTGGATGAAGAAGAAAGTAATAACAATTCAATGTTAGTAGGAATACATCCCGGTGAAATTTTACGTATAGGATCTTTACTCGTTCGCGTTAGCGCTTCGGGCGCGGAAAACGTCGCTTTAATGCTAGAAAACCTAAGCCAAGATGTATACGCGAACCTAATGACAGTTTCCTTTAACGTACTATCTCAAATGCTGCCGGAAGATATAGCGAGACTGAGACTGCTCAGTCCCGAGCAAGACTTGATCGTACAGATAGTACAGTTCGTGTTTAATTACATGAAACACGAAAGGCCTCTAGGTGAACCTTGCAGGGACTCCGATAACGGTATAGTTGTGGTTTTGAAAGAGTTTTTCCAAGAGGGTCGTGTCCGTCAAGATACTATATTGTATCTGAGAGATCGTCTCCTTGGTTGGGTCGAAGAGGAGACCGATCGTAGGCGACACTTGTTCCCGAATAAGAAGCTTGTGATCTGTGAGAAGTGTCACGGTGTGAGATACGCCCAATGATCTAAAGTGAAGGCATTGCTTTGTGCGTGCCTTGATAGTTTTTGAAAGGGAATCACACCGTAACGTTCTAATACGATTTTTTATCACTAAAGAAACACTTGGGGTTTTGTTCATAAACACTAATTAGGAGTAGTGTGTGTCAGTTTCATACTGTCAAGAAATGTCTAGTGTGAAAATGAGACAGCACTTATTGGCTCTACTTATGCAGAAAGCAGCCACAACACTTTTTCCCAAATAATAGTTATAGATGCAACTAAGTATGCTAGTTTTGGCACTTTTTTTTTTGCAAAGACAGTAATTAGGCTTGTAAACATTTTTATGACCATATTTCTCATTTAACGTGGTGATAAGAGCCGTCAAATGCAATCATCCGAGTTTTTTATATTGGTAAAAACTATCGTCAGTTGTAGAAAACAGACAATTTTGTAACAAGTATTGTACATACAATTGCAAACAGCTGATGCTCTGAAAAAGTGTCAATGTCTAAGTCAAAATTGATGTTTTCTGTAAAATCACAAGGACGTTAATGGCTTAAATTTGCTATATTACAAATAAATTTTTTTTATAATACAGAAAGCAGCCAACTTATGAGGCTGATTTATTGTTGAAAATCAACGATTATTTCTATATCGAAAGTATAGCCATTAGCAGAAAATGTACGGAACTCGGTACTTTACATCTCTTGACTGCTTTCTGCATAACTAGATCCAATTTTTTTACTACTAGTAAAAGAAGACTCGTTGGCGTTTTTCCATGTAAAACTTATATACATATATACAAAACAATTTTACAGTGTTCGAGCTTATTTAAAAAAAACATATCAAAATGTGTCTAATATCTCTAGCCTGTCTATATTACCTACTAATGAACGAAGTAGACAAAGTTTTTGACAACAATCTTTAAGTACTGGTTCAACGTCAATATCCAAAACGGCCTAAGAAATTAAGCTAGTCTGTGTTTGGTTAACACGCATTTCTTGATAATACAAAGATAGCCTTAGTGCATGAAAATAACAAATAAAATTTAAAATATTTTTATGTTTTAGTCTGTTTCATATATCTTTAAATATTTACTAGTAAAAGAGTGAAATGGCTAGTACTTTGAATGTTCGCTGGGACGTCACAACCAACAATATGGAATATGCATGATTTATTTATATTTTGTCATAAAAAATCCTCCCACAAATAAATCCATTCCACAAAAACAAAATTAAAATACTTTCAAAAATAAGAAAGTTAGAAGCAATTTAATTTCATGTTAGACAGAGCACACGATAGCGAATGATGACGTCGTGGTTCAAGTTTTCCGTACAAATTCAATACAAAGCTGGTGTTTCGTGAGAGAGGGACAGATCATCTTTCCCCTAAAACTTCAAATGCTTATATCTTCGAAGTTTATTACCGATTTAAATGTTTTTTTAGTATATGTATTGTATTTTAGTATGTTATCAATTGAAACTATTATTCCTATGATATAAAATTCATGCATATTCTCTATTTTGAAGGTTTGCTTCGAACAAATTGGATCCTCTCTTAGTACTAAAGTAGCACCAATTTTTCAAGATAGTTCTCAAGGTGATAGATGTCAACGTGAAAAAAAAAATATTTTGCTATATTTCTGTCTTTGACACCAGCAAAGACTAACCCTCACTTTTAAAATGCTTGAATAGAATACTTTAAATTATTTTAATCCGTCATGCGGTATATCCGAGATATGCATTTTCACGAACTGTCGCACGCAAATTTCATTGAGAAAAAAAACAGTTTTTTTTTTATTTTAAATATTTAAAAAGTTTGTATATGCTTATTATTAGAATAGCAAAATTATATTGTGATAGACTGCAAGTGAGCACTGTGATAAAATAAATGTAAAGATATTAGATACTGTCACGGATTGTAAAAAATGTAAAAGATATAGAATTGTGGTGAAGCGAAACCGAGGCACACACAACCTTATTTCAATAAAACTTAGGTTTAAAACCAGCAAAGTTATCACTTTTCTAAGAAATAAAAAATAAATTCACGACATATTAGTAAGAGTAATGAAATATATTCTAACCACACTGAAATAATTATAGCTTTAATTGTAGTGCCAAAAAGGCTGATTGTAATACTGACTTTAGTGCCTTTTCACCAAATACGCACACGCGCAAATTTATAACATTATCGATAAATCATCGTTTTCAGAATAAAGTTAAGGTTCCACTGCGGCGTAGGATGTGCACGCAGAGGCTATGTATTACTATTTTACTATGAATAGTCATAGGATAGTCGTGGTCATAGATGTAAATTAATTAATTCACCTATATTTCATACAAAGTAAAGCTAAGTGCTAGTGCGTAGCATTGAAACCACGGCTTAAGGATTCGCTTAACGTGGGGAGCTATCTCACTCGCGCATCACAACATTTTTTAACACATAAAATCTTTGAGTAGGAATTTTAGAAAAGGGAGTAATGAATTTGTTTCAAACAAAGTTTTCTTTGATAGCTTTTAAATATTCTAAGGAGTAGGAAATATGTGTTTTTTCATTACTCAGTCGCCAGTATAAATGATATATCTGAATAAAACTTTTTAATATTTCTCCTATCTAAATAAACAAATTTATTTCTCACTTTTCTATAATCCCTAACCAATTTTAAACGTTTAAAAAGTTGTGATGCGCGAGAAAGATAGCTACGCACGTCGAACGTCTGTTACCCTATGGTTATTGTTAATTAATGGCAGACATGCGTCGGTAACTTCAAATCTTAAACAGTTGTTTTGTCTTTGTAGCTATCCCGGGGAATTTTGGTAAGTGATTACAATGTTGCGACAATCTAAGATTACTTTTTATTACTATCACGTTAATTGTATTATCAGTAATGTAACTCCATGCTTACGTAACTCTAGAAGCCGCTAGAATTAGTAAACATGCATTTATATAAAAATATTGACGTGATAATATAAAGTTAACTTCAGTTTCAAGAGGTCACTGCGCATGTTGAACGTCTGTCCTATGGTTAAATGTTAATTAATGACAGACATACGTCGGTAAATTCAAATCGTAAACAGTTGTTTTGCCCTTGTAGCTATCTCGGGTAATTTGGTAAGTGATTACAATGTTGCGACAATCTAAGATTACTATCACGTTAATTTCAATATCAGTAATGCACCTCCATGCTTACGTAACTCTAGAAGCCGCTAGAATTAATAAACATATATTTATATAAATATATCGACCTACACAAGTAATATGATGTATTATTATTAATAAATATATTGACGTGATAATATAAAGTTAACTTAGGGGGTTGCAAACATTTTAATCAATTGCAATTGCTACGACTTGACCACAAAGATAAAAAAATAACTATTCGAAATTTGAATTTCCCGCCGCGCGCGATTAGCACCATTTTAACAATAAATGTACAATAAGAGCTATTCTGAAGGCACCACTTAACTAATTAAAATGGTTAAAACAACCAAAATTCAAAAAACTAACGAATTTTTTGTTCCTTTTTTTTTAATTTAATGAGCTGTAAGAATTTTTATTAGTTTAGTGGTGCCTTCTGAATAGACCACATTGTATAGATTTAATATGAAAATATGTTATGTTCCACTCGCACACTCGCACACATAATGCAATATAAATTGTAAATGGCCACAATCTACTCCCTCCATGCGTGCGAGAGCGGGATATAATTTTATATGTATTTACATTTATACACAACTTATCATATTAAGGCTGTGGTTGATATTAATAGTAATATATTTTCTAATCCTTACAATTAAATTATACTGTACTTATTATCATATAGGCTCGATGCTTCCAAAATTTTGCTTATAAAAAAGTTAGTTTACCTGACAGATTTTGGAGCGCGATGTGTCCATTCCTTTATTTTGTTGTCTATTATTTTGGATTGTTTTTTTGTTATATTGTACGTTATTTGTACACCTACGAATCTTAATTATGAATCATTCTAATCAAATTTATAAATTTTCCTATAATTTTATTTACTAAAATTAATATAATTTGCAATTATTGTAGTAGGTTGAGGTAGTATTATAGGATAAATCATTCACCAAAATATATCTTGTTTATAAATAAAACTTTTTATTTTATTTATAGATAGTATTTATTTGACAAAAAAGGATCAAGGCGTCACAGGCATGCGCCGAGGCATCTGGGGCCGTATTACAAACAAGCGTTCAAGCAGTCTTATTTCAATATTACTTTGACTTTTGTCTCGTTCTTTCTACAGTTGTGAGAGCAAGACAAAGGTCAAAGTAATATTGAAATAAAATTACTTATAGAATTGTGGTAACCTCCCTGCGGTGCATTCTTCGCGATGTCAGGTCTCGTAAAGATAACTTTATTAACATGTTTAGTGCAATAATCGTCAGGATAACTATTAAACGTCACTACCTCAGAGTATAAATAAATAAGTACCTGGGCGACCGAGCTCCACTCGGATTTTTTATGACTGAAAATACGAGCAAACTTGGTTTCACTAAAAATTAAACCTAGCAAGATCGATTTATCGTCCCCTAAATTACCTACAAACAAACCAAAGTTCATTAAATTCGTTGGAGCCGTTTCCGAGATTCAGATTATATTATATACTTAAAAGTATACAAGAATTGCTCGTTTAAACGTATCAGATTAACTTATTATAATGCATCTGTAGTCCATAAGAATAAATACTAATGCCCGTTTTCACCAACGGTCCCTAAATTTACGGGGGTTCTTACGACGACTTAGTGTTCATTTCATTTTCACCACCATTTAGGGGACTCTTAAGTTTCTAAGGTGACTCTTAACTTTACGGGCCCAAAATTTGGCTACTTAACGTTAAGTGACAGTTTATTCTGCAGTAGACTGTTTGTAGAACGTGTTATTTTCTACAAAATTATACTTGACTTGCACAAAATGGAATATTTTATTGAAAGTTTAGAAGCCATTGACACAATGGAACTAGTAACAAATCCAAGTTTGTTTAGACGGCCGCATATTTATCGTGAAAGACCGGACTTTTTCTCTAAATAATATGATGAACACGACTTATATGTAAGATTTTTGGTTATCCAAAAGTGTGTTGTTTCTGTTGAAAAAAATAGAACAATTCTTGGAATATCGAGATGACAGGTATGCGTGATGATATTAAATTATTGATGATATTTAATAATATTTAAAAGAACAGAAGTTTTTTTAATATTGACGTAATTTAATTTTAGTGAATTATTATTAATTTTAATGATTTATTATTAACTGTATTGACTTTGTTTTTGTAAATATCATTAGTGTAATTCGCGACAACGCGGTACTAATTTGATTTAATAAATAAATAATAATAAATAAATTACATATTATTTTATGTTAATATACATTAATATTCATGTATTTACAATAAAATACAAATTAGTCAATTTTATCGGTAAATGTACGATTTTCGGAAACTTTACGTTATAAAAAATCTGCCCCCGTATTATGAACATATTCGGTTTCGGAATCGATTCGATTTGTATATCTCCGTCTCTGTCATTCTCTATGGATATGACAGAGACGGAGATATACAAATCGAATCGATTCCGAAACCGAATGGGTTCAGAATACGGGGCCTGGTACTAAGTGGCCCTTAAATAAGTATCCCATATCTTGGTGAAAAAGAACTTAGGTAAGGGGCAGATTTAGGGAGTTCCTTACGTTATGGGATAATTAGTAACGGGGTGCTTGAGGATTCGTTGGTGAAAATGGGCATAAGTATCTCTTATTCACACAAAAAATGTAAATTGTTTTTTATACGTAAAGAAGTTTACAATAATATTTACATTTGAATTTGTTTGGTTTCACAGAGAAAATTAGAATCTTTTTTTTTTTTACTTGAACTAATTTTATTGATTTGAAATATCTTTTGGCTTTGTAGCGTATCGTGGGGCGCGTTATGGCTTCGGGTAGGCACTGTTACTTATATCTGGTACTGTTCCAGTCGAAATTTGCAAAACGCAAAAAAACTGGCAAAGGTTATTAAAAGAAATAACATTCTTTGTTACACGTTTTTAATGCTGAGTTCGAAAGAATACATATTTTTAAATGAACAATTAATTATAAATATTAAATTAATAATGCTACAAAGAAATTATGTTCTGAACTGTGTTTTGTGAATAAACCTGTAGAAACGCATATTACTGAGGTAGAGCTCTAATCAGGTTTTCTTTTTCGTTTTCTTCGGCAGCCGGCGGTGGACTGTACTCGAAAAACTTCGCAATAAAGTACCTTTGTACAGAAAACTGATTACTGTGGTAAATTTAAATCTTTCTCAATAAAAAGTGAGTTAAAATAGGAATTGCAACTAGAGATTTTGTCAAAATAAGATCAAAAAAGAATCTTCCAATTCTGATCTTAATTTGATATTTTTTACATCAATACTATGTTATTCTGTGCTTATATGTAGGTAGGTAAATACTTCAATAATTTAGCGCCACAAAATTCCCCTCAATTTTTTACCGACTTCCAAAAAGAAGGAGGTTATCAATTCGGTCGGTATGTTTTTCTTGTAAGTATGTTTGTTCACCGACTATTCAGCCAAATGCGCATCGATTTTGATGGTTTTTTTTTGTATTTGGTAGAGGTGGTCGCATATAAATTTTATCAAAATCGATCCAGTACTTTGGTTTTATAACAAAATAACTGGTAAAAAATCATTCAAGTGCCCGTAGAAAAGTGAACAGTAAGTCGCGTAGGTATGTAGGTAAAAAAACTGACTTCAAAATATGCAATACAATTGCATATTTTGAAGTCGGTTTTTTTTCAGTTTTTTAAACTATGATAATTACCTATATCAGACTACGCAAAAAGGAGGGTTATATAATAGGTCTCTATGGGTTACAGGTAGGTATGTGTTTCATGTATGTTTCACTGATTTTGATATGCGAAGTGTCGTTAGATTCTTTAGATAGGTAGATACTTCCCGAGCGAGCGAGCGTTATAGGCTAAATTTTTTACAATAAATATGCACTACTTCGTAACGAATTTTTGTGCCATCATAATGGAAAATGAGTTGGAAAGGAGGTACCTACTTGGTAAGAAACTGTACTTAGGCGCCATTTTTGTAGCGCAAGCAACAAGATATGAGGTGGCAGGAGCAAGCCGAACGGCACGATCGGACTCCGTTTTTCGAACAAAATTGCTACTTTATCAGCTCAAGTCAATTTCTAATGGAAAAGTTCGCTTGCTTACCAGACAAGTATCTCGACAGTGACAAGCACGCCCGCGGCCGCTGTTTGTCCGGCGACACGCGCCGGCTCGGAGGCGCCACGCAGCGCCGCCGCCAGCATGGCGTCGCCCGCGTCTGAAGCAGCCTCGAGCGCCGTCACTAGCAGAGCAGGCGCGGCGAGCCAGCGCGCGCCGCGACGCCACCATGCCTGCTGCAACAAAATACCAGACAGGTAACATTTAGCGTACATAATTATTTATAATTTCGTGTAATTTAAACAGTTAGATCTTCTAATAATGATACTTTGAACTGATTTTGAAAAAACTTTTATTCAAAATTCAGTTCAAAGTTGAAGCCATAAATCTATCCGTGTCATGATCAACACTTCAACTTTCGTTGAAGCAATGATGCTATTTGAGCTATAAATATGCAATTGTGGCTATTATGAGGGCGGCGTAAAGCTGCAATTCGATGACGGCGGATATGCCGGATAAATGCCGTAAAGCGAAATGGTATGCCATTTCTGGGCAAATCAGTTCAAGAGGTTCAAACACGTATTCTTTGTACAGGTTCGTCTGTCTTTTTACAGGTATCCGCGTCGAAATCGCGAAGTGCGGTTGCATAGAATGTCACACAAGAAAATGCGTTGACTGCGGTGCGTGCGGGTCTTGTGGTACGTTTCCATTAAAATGAAATGAAATGAAATTTATTTGCAAGAATGTAGGTAAATAAGGTCTTAGAAATTAATTACAAATTTCCATTACATTCGATCATTTCTGATGTGCAAATATTTGATATTGAATCCTCATACAAGTGGCGGGAAGACGCTGGATGCAAGCCGCTTCCAATCGGTCTTTTTGGAAATCCATGGGGGAGGCCTATGTCCAGCAGTGGACTTCTTATGGCTGAGATGATGATGATGATGAATCCTAAGAATTACGAGCTCATCATAGGATACATATGCCATAGGTCAGGTAGGATACAATTGCAGTCGAACTTAAAGATCTACTTTTGTACCTTCGACATGACTGCTACGAGCAGTAGCAGGGAAGAGCCGGCGGTTATGAAGGCACTCAGCTTTCCGTAGCCCATGACGAGGCGGATGGTAGGTTTTGTTATTCTGGAAAACGATAGCAAGCATCGTGTTTATCCCCAATACAATTGATGGAACTTCAAAAACTTTAGTCGCAACCACAGAATACTCGTTATTACAGACACAAATGACTCTCTCCGTAAATACGTTTAACTAAACAGCTTCTTTTGCTAAGTGTAAATGTCAAGTTACACGGGTGTTTACACGTATATTGACATATTGACACTTACAGAGTGCATCTCGTTCTATCGTGTAGCTCTTATCTCTTCTGGCGTGAGGCAAAGTAGCGTCCGGTCGAGCCGGCAGGTCGTATTATTTTACTATAACCCTCTCGCTCCCATGGTATTGTTGTCACATCATAACCAAACAATAAGTCCTCAACTACGACGACTTAGGTCCACATTTATGATGCGTACTGCACAGGAGTGGAACTGCCTGCCGCCTTTTTTGTTTCCTGAGCACTATAACCTCAGAATTTTCAAGACTAGAGTGAATAGATTAATTATTATCTTCTAGATTTACATGTTCCATCCTGGACCATACCGTCGCTTACCAATAGACGAGTTAGTGGTCAAATACAGATTTCTAGTCTAAGTATTTAGTATTAAACAATTATAGTTTAAAAAATCTGAAAAAAAAACGATAATACGCAATTAATTTTTTTGATAATATATTTTTCCAATTATTTTGCTGTAAAAACCAAAATACTCAACCGATTTTGATAAAAATATGGGACCATCTCTGAGATGGTCCCATATTTTAGAAAAGAAACAAAAAGAATTATCAAAAACAATTCATAATTGGCGGTGTAGGTAATCTCGTAACAAACATATAAAAACAGTCAAATTGAGAACCACCATTCTTTTTGGAAGTCGGTTTAAAAAACATACAGTCGAATTTAGAACCGTCTGACAGAAGTTCATAAGTTTAATGAAGAAGTTCAGTGAATACAATTTTAACATGCGTTTACAAGTAACAATGAATACCTTCTAGCAAAGCTGACGTTGCTGAGCCTCTGCGAGACGTCCTCATCATCAAGTTCGAGTTCCACGGGCTGGGATGCGAAAGCGCACGCGGACATAGACACGCCGAGCAGAGCAACCAGGAGCGTGCGGAGACGCATGCGCATACTCTCGGGGTGCTCGGTGTTCGCTTCCTTCACCTGTACGGCACACGTGAGTTTTGGCGTTCAGATAGTGGGTACAATGCAAAATTTAACAGCCTAGTTGGGAGACCAAGTTATTTGCGATCCTCAGGTCCTGGGTTTGAATCCCAAGTCAGTTTCTTTAGTTAAGTGTACTTGTTGCGTCCCGCGATTTCACCCACGTAGTGATGATGATGATGAAATATAGCCTGTGCTTCTTTAGATCCTAATAGAATGTCTATGCCAAATTTCATAACGATTGGTTCTGTCCACTACTTTTACTATGGCTGAAATATATATACCTAAATCGACCGGTGGATCCAAGAAGAAAAAATCCTGGATCCACCAGTGGAGCCCTGACGGTGGATCCTAGTAGAAAGAGGCGACAAAACAACAAGATGTAGTGAAAAACAACACTTACTGACGCCTGGTTCTCATGCTTCTGTCGAAGCTGGTTCAACAGATTGTTGCTTTCCGTCTCCATAGTGCCTGTCCGTCAAACGCTAAGTATTTTCATATTAAAACTGGATCAAAATTGTGCTAATCCATGACTCGGAGGTAAAAGTAATTTATACAAAATCATAATCACATTTTTAGTTTCTGCGTGAACGGAAAATGCAATAGGTAGGTATGTCACGCCTGCCAAAAACTAATCGTGTTTGACAAAGAGAATACAAAAACGTTTGACAAAAGTTAAAACGAAATACTGGCACTGGCCAGTATTCTGTATTTCTCACTAGAGAATAAGTTCAATTGAAAAGTTTTTTTGTAAACACATTAAACTTTCAATCAAAATAGATGGCGCTGTAAACTGTACAAATCTGTGAAATTTTGACAAAAACTGGCTTAGTTTCTATTTGCACCTAAGTCCAGCCACCACAATCGTAATAGCAATCTTAATTTAATATTACTTTGTCCTTTGTCTTGCTCCCTCAACTGTAGAAAGAGCGAGACAAAAGTCAAAGTAATATTGAAATAAGACTGCTTGAACGCTTGTTGTCCAGGCACAGGATATTTTTCGTTGCGCTCTGTGATACTATATTTACGATCTTTATTAATAACATTTTACTGTTTAACTGACTTCAAAAAAGGAGGAAGTTATCAATTCATAGCGTATATTTTTTATGTATGTACAATTGTACATTGTAAGTACAACCATTACTCCGTCCTTCGTGAACCAATTTTTGGAATCATTGTACTACAGAGGTAGTCCCAAATTATTATTTTCTTAAAATTACAACGCCATCTATTTTTCAGATTTGTTTTAAAATGAAACGCTTAATTTATTTTTCAATAAGGTTTAATAACTGTTCATAAATCACAAATGCATAATATTTGCCGGAATACGCAGAATTCTTGAAGCCAATTGAATACCATTAAAATCATGCTGGCAATTATATTTCGCACTCTTCTTAGGCTCTTCAAATTCATGTGGAATAACAGTGTTATAATATTAAGAAACTTTGCTAAAAATACTATTACTTGACTTAAAAGATGTGGCAGGAACAAAGCTGGGTTTTCCTGGAAAGTAAAGAAAGGAGATATAACCTTTGACTGGCCTTGTGGCTCAGTTGGTAGTGTGTTTACGTCTACCTGCTGAACTGAAAGGTCGTGGGTTCAATCCCCACCTAGGGCAAACATTTGTGTGATGAGCATAGATGTTTGTTCTGTGTCTGGGTGTTTCTATGTATCATATGTATATATTTACAAACAAAAAAAAGTATATATGTATTCTATCAGCCATCTAGTTCCATAGTACAAGCTTTGCTTAGTTTGGGCTAGATAGTGTTGTGTGAAATGTCCACAAATATTTATTTACCTATAAAAAAAATCACTGAAGATTTTAGCTAAACGTTTTAGTTTTTAATTTATATTGATATACGTTTTTTCAACCAATTCGTATTTATTTAATTTTTAGTTATTTAAAAACGAACATCATAAAGCGCCTAGCTTACGGATTTTCGGAAACCTGGTTGGCTCACCATCGACTTGCAAGGAAAAGGCGTCACACATATATATTTGTGAGTTTTTAAGTAATTTATCAGATGGGTGTCTCAGATGGAATTAATCTCAAACGCTGGAATAGGGGCGATACTATCAAGTTTCTGTCCCGGTCCGAAAAAATCGTAGATCCGGGGCTGCTTTTCCAAACGGTCTTATTGGAAATCGAATGGGCGAGTAACATGTCTAACAAAGGACTTATTATGGCTGAGATGATGACGCTTTTTTTTCCTTTTTTTTTTTTAACTCGAATAAGTCCGCGTTTGACCACCAACTCGCCTGTCGGAAAGCGAAGACGCGGTCGAAGATGAAGCACGCAGACTTAGAAGATACCTATTCACTCTGACCTTGAAAAGACCAATGTTGTAATTCGGTGATTGTAATTGTAATTAATTGACGCTGGTGGTAATTATCTTTCTGCGTAATTCAGTCAAAAATACACAGATATATTTATATGCCACACGTAGGTACTTACACTCAAACATCCAATAAAAAGGCAGGCATACTGGACAGTGCCCATAGAGCACGCTATAATCTTCAAATCATGGATCAGCATATCATCTTGGGTCAAAGGTTTGTTTGAGCGTTCAGGGATTTCTCCTACATTTTTTCGTACATGATTTAAGTTTATCAGCTGCAAGTAATAACAATCGTATATCATTAGATTACAACCTGTTATTTGTTAGATTAGGCAAGGGAAGGGGCGATTCTAAGGTAGATCGAGATCGAGGGAATATGATTTTACAAGGTTTTTATTAGTTAAAAACGGTCAAAATGGTGAAGTTTAAGTTTGGGATGAACCGCTATTTGTTTTTCGGTTACCACGTTTTATTCCGAAACAGTTCATACTATATAAGTGGGAATTGAGTCTGTTTATATAGAGAATTACCTACTGCTGGAAAAACCGATGGAACTAAGATGTCACTGAACAAAATTATGAAATACGGACAGCAGCGCCTTCAATGCCTCATTTCGACTGGCCTTGTGGCTCATTTGGTAGTATGCTTACCTGCTAAGCTGTAGGTCGTGGGTTCGATCCCCACCCAGGGCAAACATTTGTGTGATGAACTTGGATGTTTGTTCTGTGGCTGGGTGTTTCTATGTATCATATGTATATATTTACAAATAAAAGTATATGTGTATTTTATCAGCCATATAATGCCATAGTACAAACTTTGCTTAGTTTGGCCTAGATGGTGTTGTGTGAAATGTCCCGGAATATGTATTTATTTATTTTATTAGTTCTCCAGCTGCATGAACATACTAATTGAATAGACTGAACACAATTGTTGCAAAAAAATTGTGCTCACCAGATCTTTGGAAGATAGAATAAATAAATAACATACAAAACCAAGTGCTGAGTACAGGTACATATACAAGACGTTCATGCTAAACATGGAATGCTGGCAGAATTGTCTGGATTCACCGAAGTATGGCTTGATCACTGGATTCAAAATTTCAGTCAAAGGAAGTTTCATCTCAAATAATTATAAACACAAATTACTACTGGATACTTAAGTTAATTTGGTATTGCATAGTTAGCGCCGAAATAAGTGTTCCTGGACTTAATGTTTTAAAATTTATTTTATCTTCTGTGCTGTAAAATCAATGCTTATTTTTTTACATTATGACAACTTATAAGGAATAGCTACTGTCACAGTAGAGTACAGTGAATGGCATAGAGTAAATGCTAATGCTGTGGCCGCACCTGCGCCTACTGTAGTCGTGATAGTTCAGACTGCATTTTTTTCGCGTGTGTCATGTACAGTGCTGCCGTTAGCGCATTTCTAGGGGTTTCCGTGCATTTTTTCTCGTAACTATGCGTTTTTTTAAATCTATGGACTTGAAAATGATGTTTATGTAGGCGATGTACTTACTCCATGACACAAGCCAACATTTTCTAAGTCATATACCTTTTTTTCTCCCGGGGAATATCCTTTATTAGTAGCATGGTGGTTATGGGGGATTTTCTGCCTCTAGCGGCCTACCCATTAAAACCCCGGGGCTATTAATGTCTCATCGCTTTATACTGAGGTACGGGTACATTAGCATAATCCAGTCTTTTTCAGTCCTGTTTGACTCATCTCTGTCAATTAGGAGTGCGTATAACTATATTCCATACGGGACACGGTACCCTGCGCGCGCCACCACAGGGGCTACTTTTATCGGGCAACATACCCCCCCCCCCTCCCCCCTCCCCCGAGTCCACTACCTAAGGCTCCTGTTCTGAGGGTTGGAGGAGAGCACGTAGCCTACTCCCACGCCGGTAAAACATACCCTCTAATATCCTCACTCTCCCATTTAACCCTCTAAACTCGTCCAAATATGGCATTAAATGGCCTCATGGTCTTGGATGCTCTGCCTTCCCCGTAAAGGAATAATGGTCCTACCCCAGAGTATAACATAAGAGTGATTTTCAACCACCATTTTCTCCGTTTAGGTTTCTTTTTATTTTTTATTAAATCCATGAAGTAATAATTAACACTACATTTGACCCTGTTTGTCTAGGGTATGGGAGTGCAGGGACAGGTGCTAAGGCCCTCTGACACAAACAGATACATGTAGCTATGTATATGCATATACAACGAGCGTATGTATACACAACAATTGCTCGTCTAAAATATAGGATAAAGCGTTTGGAAAATATTAAGTTAGATTATTGTATAGGTAGGAATATTTAGTAGGAGCACCATACGTATACTTACTTGGACTTTAATTACACGGAGTAAACTGACAGACTGAAATGTCACTTTTCGAAATAATGATACCAACTCCCAAATCATAGTGATGGGATTTGAGTCACATATAGTTCAAAAAGGGTCGGAACACGGAATGGAAATAATAGAAAAATAATAAATACATCTTAAAATGTCTATGTCAGCGCAACCTTAGAGGTATTCGTGGTGTCTGCATGCATATCTTGGTGTACCTATGTGTGGCCTAAATAATTCCCTCTTTCAACCTATCTTTTCCGTGATCTGGAGGCACGGCCGTTCCTCCGCCATGTGAGCCAGCGGGCACGCCGGGAATACTTTATAAAAGTAATAAATGTTTACTCTATCCAATTACTTATTATATATTCACCATTGTCAACGAAAGAAAGGCAAGAAGTGATTCCATAATTGTATCTCCGTATAGTTATAGTGTAATAATTATTTCCTAAGAAACATGTAAGAAGATCGTGGTATGTAATAGTTTAGTTTGAAACCTTTGATATCTTTATTACTGGTATGCAAATACACAATTAAGACAGAAATTTCGATTTTTAGGAAGATTTATAATACGACATAATGAAATAGATCACTTATATGAATTAGTTCATTTTAGTAACTCTTTTTAGCACAGCACTATTTTCATATTACCTATAAAAAAGCAACATTCGCTCTGTCAATTTACTCCGCTTAATTAAAAATCCAAGTATACATACTTATTTACTTAGTTCTGAAGACTACTATATTTTAGCTTAGAATATAGAAAAATATTTTTCTATATTCTAAGTATTTTAGTATAGCGAAATATTTGCGTCTGTTTCCTTCTAAAGTGAAATTTAAAAAAAAACTACTACGATTTATCATAATAAATTATGAACGCAGAAGTAACGCGTCTCGTTAAATTTTCTAATAGAGAACTATAAATAGATATGTGGCATTGTGGGTGCTGTTGTCCTTATTTCATTATATAGTTAATTGAGACGTTAGTTCTCATTTTTTGCCGTGCTATATACCTACGGTTAGCCTGTTTGGACAGTTCTCTATCCAAACTAATCGTACCTACTTATAAGAATACCACAAAAAACTAAAGACTTGAGTTTTTAACATAGTTTATTATTATAATATAAATTGTAAATTTTCTATTACAAAATACATTAATAAGTAGAGTTATTTAATTAGCTGAATATAGTATTAACTGAAGATGACATACGCATAACTATTTTTGTACTACAAAATTCACTCCGCTATAATTATAGTCTAAGTTAACCAACTAATAAAGTAAATCTAAAAAAAAAACACCAGTCAATCATTACAAAATATAGATATTGTTACAATATACATCTTCTTTAAAGATACTAGAACATTGAGTAACTAGAGAATCGTGAATGGCAAACTTAGGAGGTATTCCAAAGCAACCAGCTGAAGTCAAACGACCTAAAAACGGATGAAATTTTAAAGAAGCTGCGATAAATAGACCGTCGGTGTCTATGGAGAGAAGATGTGGCACCGATTTCGAAACAGGAGATGGATTATTTTTAAGGAAAGGCGACAAAGGAGGCGCCATGTTACGCCATGGAGTCATAATCGTGAAATCGTAAAACAAGATCAATTCATGAAAATTCGATCCATTCGTTTTAGAAGTTCTGGCAGAAGTTTGCTTTTCGGTGCTGGTCGTGGTTGTCGTTATGATCTCTTCACTGTCGTTCATGTTATTTGTGTAATTTGTAGGTAGCACAACGAAGTCATCGTCAACGTTGTACACGTCCTTGGGATCGTTCTTCACTTCAGGTGCAACGATTTCTAACGGTTTATTAATTTCACGTTTATCTCTATGCGTTCTTACTAAAGAAGGATTTCCGAAAGAAACTGAGGACACAGGTAGAGTACTGTTAAAGAATGAACGTGTGTGGTTCAGAAAATGGTTGATTAAATTAGAAAATATGTTGAAAATGGCATTAGATTCGTCTATATCAATTTTATTAAGAGCTTTGGTGTAAGCAGCAGTGTTGATGCCATCGTTATGCTGAGTCAAAATAGCGTCTATGCGGCGGTCAGTTAAGAGGCGATTGTGAAAGTCATTGTTAAACGTTTTTAAATCGATTCCAATTCCTCCGTTCAGCCAAACTGAATAGACTCGAGCGTAAAACGACAGATACTCCTGCGGAATCATTCTCCATTTGTACTTCAGTGGCGTCTTAGCCATAAACTTAGATAAAGGGATCACTGACATGTTAACATTGTGATATCTCTTCTTGAATTCGTTGTAAGCATCTTTGCCCATTTCATCTAGCTTATTGTTATAGAACCATGAGTAGATATTGGGTGGGTTCCGTTTCTTAGCACGCACCACATCCGGAATGACATCGTCAAGTAGGAATATGACATTGAATTGCAGTAGAGGATACGTCGTCGCCATTGTCGCGAGGTATTCAGTGTATAGAATGAATGGGACATTGCTTCCTCGTGGTATGATCTGGTGATAGTACACGTTGCTAGCTGGCTTGGTATTGTTGCATTTCACTATTATAAATGGTTGTTGACGGTTGAGACCCATTCCCAAAACATGGAATATAAGGAACGAAATTCCGCAGAGGATCAGAGTCATCCACACGGCCGATATAAATTCTGGAACAATGGTCATGGAGTAAATAAATACAATATCAAAAATATTCTATAAAATTCTGTGGTACGGGAGGGCACTGCAAAACACTATACCTCATCGATTGCCAGAATGAGACATATATCAGATGATTCCGTGATTGATGGGCTTCCTTAATATTATATAGGACTGAGACTGCACAAATCCTGGAGTGTTTCTTGTGGGAGCCAATTTGACTACCTATACCCTTAAATGACTTTTCATCTTGGTGCACTCAGTATACTAGAAGATAGTAAAATAAATAATCTATATTACAAAATATGCCAAGCTAAGGACAGGAAACCCTAATTTTTAAGATATAGCTTTTTAAATATCTCTTGGTGTAGTTTTCATCTTGGTAGGTTGTCATTACAGGGTAGCTATCATAGGATAAAAAATCAACATGAAAACTCGCTATTGCAAGAAACGCTCCAGGATTTGCGCAATCAAAAAAATGTTGAAAAAAACAAACCGTAGAGGATACTTAGCTATTAACGATTCCAGACAGATAAAAAAAACGATTATATTACGAGGTAGAAAACATTTTTCTCCTTAGGGATCGTCCATCAATCACATGAGGCTCATAAGGGGGGGAGAGGTTCGGAAAAAATCACGAAATATCACAAGGGGAGGGGGGATTTAGTGAGATATCACGGGTAAGTAGGTTATATATTTTTCTCTGAGCGCACGATTTCTAAGCCTAACAGCTGCGCGTGGCTAGTCAAAAACCAGCTGCAATCTTAATGTCTGTCTGGACATTTTTTATCACGATGCTTAATTTTCCAAAATTAATTTTTTATCAGATTATACCTGCATTTAAAGATAATATTCTGAAAATTTCAATATACTTTGTACCAAAAAATACACGTGATTAGTCTTAAACCTCACCACATATGGGTTAAAAATTTACTAAAAAAACATCACGTGATTAATGGACGACCCCTTATCGTATGGAAGAGACTCAACATTCATCTTTAAATTTTCCCAAGTTGCATAAACTACAGTATAAATAGACGGGAATAGAATACCTATATACATTTGAAAAATATTTCCCGCTGTGAGCAGTAAATTAATATTTGTCAACACCGCGTAAATATATACGTGTGCCGTCCTGTTTGTTCACACGTCAGCATACCTAAACCTGTGAGTTTTAGCGACAAAAATACAAAAACTAGCGCATCCGCAGACTGAATTTGATATAGGCGCGGAATTCTGTGATTTTCGTCAGTAAAATTTTAAACAGCATTGTGTACTGTGACTGCGCGAAGGAATAGTATAGAACAATACTCTTTGCGATGGGTGTATTTTTTTCTTATACGAAACATAGTTGCGAGTTTCGATTCTTACGAGTTGTCTTTTAGCCGACTTGGGAGGTTATTAAATTCAGCAGTATTTTGTGTATTCCGCGATTATTTTGCTGGTTGTGAAACGATTTCGATATTTTTTTATTAGAAATGCTACTTAATAAGTTCTGTATCAATGTCAGTGACTCGTTCGGTCCAATTGTTAACTTAGATTAGATTTCTAAACAAGAATTATTTTTATATCCAACTGCATGTAGATAATATGTTTTCAAAACTGTCCGATTTTGAAAATTCATATTGCGTTGGATTCAATACATCTCCGAGGTGATCCCGTATTTTTTAATTAATTTTGGTTCAGTATATTAGTAGTAATTTATATTTATTTGTCCGAGAGTGTGTTGATTGAATCCAGTTGTTCAGTTAAGGGTTCTCGCACACGGGACACGCAACACAACCACAAAACGTCGGCCACCGAGCTTCACACAGCAGTTTTTGTGCATTTAAAATGGCGACGCGACACTGTGGCTCGACAACAAACGTTGCCGTATGCAGCAAGTTCTTGAAAATGAATGAAAACTGCTGCGCGCAGTTTAGTGGCAGAGTTTTGTTATAATGGTGCGTGTCCCGTGTGTGGACCCTAAATACGGTAATACCATATAATAATACTTACTAAATACGGTAGTAATTACTAGTTACTACATCTAGAATTTATTATATATCTGGGGGCACGGCAGTGGCCGGCCAAGTCGAGCAGCAAGGTATATTATACTTATTATGTAGTTGTTTTCAAATTATTTTTTGTGTACCACCTGTGTTCATTATTTGTTTTTTAGAGGGGGTAGTTGCGAGTTGAAACTCCTTAAATAAATATTCCAAATTAATAATATTTCTACAAATCAACCAAAAAAGTTGAGTAATAGTAAATTAAAGTAAAAGTAGCAAGAGCAGATCCGAATACACCTTCTTCATTTATCTTATAGGCTTGGTGCACACGGACCACATGCTACAACCACGCCGACATTTCGTGGAACTTGCATGCGAACACCGACGCCAACAATATGAATTCTTGTAATATGTTTGGAAACTGCAATCTGCTAGTTCAGTAGCGGCATTTCGTGGCTTATATCGTGTGGCCCATCTGCGATGATTATCTACTAACCGGGCCATCGTGAAAATTTAGAATTCTTCTTGCAGGCCACTCCCCAGTCAGGGGCCACTACGGCGTGAACGGGCGCGGCATGGCTAATGTCTCCACCACCATCCACCTTCAGCAGCGGATACTGCTCGTCAGGCTTCTCAGGCGGAATACGGTCCCCCATTCTCAGGTAAACCTGTGAAGCTATATTATTTAAAATTAACTTGCTGTAATGAGTGAGACAACGAGGAAATCATGTTAGAACACATTTGAAATGAACTAAGTTTTTAGATTCCTTTTATATCTGATTTACTTTATCGTCTCCCTTACCTTAAAATAACCTTAACTTTACAATCATCGTAACTACCTTAACGTAACAACTTTACAATCGTGATTTCTTTTAGGCAACCTATAAGGTTGCCTAAAAGAAATCACTTAGCAATGAGGCTGTAATTTTTGTACAAATTTATTTTTGTATTCTATTGTATCAATGATTTTAAGGAGTATATATATCTGACTTCCTTTATGTGAAGCCGTTTATCTGTAGAAGTATAGGCAGATCATCATCATTTTCATCTTTATCGACCTACTGCTGGGCATGGGCTTCTTATTTGTTATACTATTCTTATAGGTCCTGTCCTGATCTAGTCTAGCGTGATAATATCTTGTCTCCATGTAGCTAGCGATCCACCTCTTCATCTCTAGACATGTTCTGACACGTAAAAATAACTTAAACTGGTTTAGTTCTACTGTAGGTGCTGCTTTGATTTTAACTTGCCTCTTATTGACTCGCGGATCAAGTCAAAAAAACAACTACTGAGAGTGGAGAGGCGGAGTAGGGACTCTCCACCTACTAAATGGGGTCTCCCGTAAATACGCTTTTGCTTGTGCAAGTGTGCTACACTTTATTGCTATTTAAAAAATATATCAATAAAATAGATTATCAAGAGAGATATCAAGACGAATTTTCGGATCTATTTTACACAGATTTAAGGCCCTATTATATATGTTTTAGGAGAAAAGACTAAAGTTGAGTAGAGGAGATAATAACTTCATAGTTAATCATATAGTCAATTTTCTTAATACAGATTACTTACCAAAGAAGGAGTATTTAATTATTTTTGGATTTTTCTATTTGAACAAATAACAATATTGATTTTAAGAAAACGTAGACACACTAGACATTTGTAATTAAATTTAATGTCATTCTAAATTTAAAATGACAAACTGTCAAATTATTCTCACAATGTTTTTTTTTGTACGAAATAGATCTACGTTTGACCACCAACTATAAACCTATAAGAGACTTTTTTGTTGTCTATGCCATCAAATCCGCGAAATGCCGCCCGATGGTAAGGGACTTAACTGTATTGTGTGGACTAAAATGGTACACGGTTAATAAAAGACATATTTTCACTCTGGCCTTAAAAAGCGATGATTGTAGTTGTTACAAAGCAAGAAAGGTGGCAGAGAGTTCTACTTCTATATGTACCTACTGTATATTACTGTTTTATTACTTTCTTCATATTGTAATTTTATGGTGAATTTAAATTTACCTTATAAATACCCAATTAATATTTAAATTAAATTAAAAATGTCCCGTTTTCGGATTTTTACCTATATGTGTACTATTTACTATAACACAATGCTTCTTGCCAAATTTCATAGTTCTAGGTCAACGGGAAGTACCCCATAGGTTTTGATTCCTTTGTGAGTGTCGAAATGTGCGTTTTTACGACATATTGGGCTGTAACTTTTTTTTACGAAAACTAAGAAATTTGATTTTTCTTTCTGAATCAAGAGACTATGGCTCTGCGTATATAGTTTTAATTTCAACACGATACCTTTACGCGTTCCCGAGATACCCGGACGGGTCTTGACACCCGGACGGACGGACGGACGGACAGACAGACAGACAGACGGACAACAAATATGATCCTATAAGGGTTCCGTTTTTTTCCTTTTGAGGTACGGAACCCTAAAACTGAAGTCTCGCTGACTTTTTGTAATTATTAGGTACATTTTTACGTTCAAACTGCTGAACCGATCGTTATGAAATTTGGTACAGAAATATAAATTCATGATGCAATACATCTCTTAACACCTTGACACATAGCTTAGTCATCAAAACTTTTCAATAAAGAAATGCGTCCATACGTGAGACTAATCGATGTTATATCAACAGCATTAGGACGTGAAACATAAACGTGCCAAATGATACATTTTACACAGGAACTGCGTTATACTAAATAACACTTATATTATTTTATATCGCGCAGAAGGTCGTCAGCGCATATGCACCTTTGTTACTTGTGTTTATTTAAAAGTGTGAAAAATTAACTACTAGTGAATATTAATTAATTATTCTACAGTATTTATAAAACTCTTTTGTTTTTCATCAGTTTTCGTGAAGCACAATAGAATATAAAAAAGGGACAACACTTTCGTGTAAGTATGAACAAACTTTCCTATTAGCACCGGTTAGAATCCAGAATATCGATATAGGTAGAGTCCTTAAAAAGTTCCATATAAATCAGTTTAGTTTCAGAATTAGTCACCAATATCACATAATTAGTCGCTTATTAATTTGTTAGCTTAGGTATTGATATTGTTTGTTGAGGGTTCTGGGAATAAGGTTACTCCTGAATCCAAACTGTGGAATGCGCTTCCTGAATGGGTCTTTCCGAATTGATATAATATGGGTGTCTTTAAATCGCGAGTGAATAGGTTTCTTCTAGGCAAGCGCGCTCCATCGTAGACCGTAGCTGTCGCTTAAGACCGTGAGTTGACGGACAAGCGCAAACCTATTTTTGAATTTTAAAAAATCCACGCCTCTCATACGAAACATAATTTTATGGTAGGACTAGTGACTTGGTTTGAGTTCTGTTTTTTTTTTATTGGTATGGGACTATTTATGACTAATTCTTGATAGCTAACCAATAATAATAATTACAAAGATAAAAACATAAATTTTGCGCAGAAATCCCTTGCCCTAATAACTTTCGAAGTCAACACAAGTTCCAAGTTCAATCAAGTTGAAACACTGGATTGGTTTACCATTGGTTTTCGTATTAACGACAAATTTTTGGAACTAAAACCAAATCGATAGAGATAAAAAAATTGGTAAAGTACAAATTTACTTTGTATACTGATGATTCCGTACCATCCTCTGCCCCTGCACGCTTACCTAAGTTTATAACGGATACATGATTCTAACTACAGATTTTTGGAAAAAAGAGACAGAAACAGATAATGAAGTGATGCTTTAAGGTATACAAATTAAATTCTACTGAAACAATGAATGCGATGCACCAGCATAATACCTACATATTTCTCTCATCGCGAATTGACATCCACATAGCTTTGGAACCCATGGAACATAAGTAGTAAAATTTAGTACTTTTAAAAGTGACTAAAAACTAGATGGCTAAGGTCAATCGAAAGCTTACATCGCGCCGCCGTATTTTTTTAAAAGTGATACAGATTTTATTGTTTTGTTATAAGTACTGGAAAATTCATGAACCGAGTGATTTTCTGTCATGATTAACTATTATTCGGCTGGATGAGTAAAATAGGTGAGTTTATTTGCAAATATACTTATATAAATTATGTCCTGACGACATATCATCGCTTCTATCATTTAATTGAGGTCTATTAGGAAAAATAAGAGCTGAGGTCATCTTACACGATTAAGAATAAAGGTCGTCACTCATTGGATCCCCTCGCGACCAGCCCAGCACCACTCCTCGCGCACGGCCAACTTTCCCTCGACCTCATCGAACGGTCTGCGAGCGGGCGCCTAGGGTAGCCTAAATTAGAACTAGAATATACTATATATTGCACCGTGTAATACTTATTTTCAAATATAGAATTAATGCAAGTAGATTTCTGGCACAGCGACAGGACAAGGACCGCACACTGGCGCATTGCAAGTTAATTGATTGCGATTTGAATGCGGCTTGGGTCTCAGTCTGTCTTACACTGCCGCTGGTCTGATTTAGAGGCGGTTACAATGAGCGATGACCATTTTATCTGAATTGCGCAAAATGATCTTAGCCTTTATCTTATTTTTCCAATTTCAATGAAAGTGTTCGATTAAATCCCGAGCACGCTGCAATAGAGCATTTGGTTTGGTCTCAGGTTTTAGTAATTTAGAGGCCGATTCTCGCACATATCTACGGATTAGTCTAAAACTGCCTAAAATTGGCTTAGTTCTGTCAAATACAGCTTCGCTATACGACCATGGACTCAATAGGAATAAAGTAGGTGCAAAAAGAATATAAACTTTCTAGCTCTTAGGGCTTAAATAATATTTAAATACTGGCTTTGCCCCGCGGTTTTGCCCCGAGACAGACAACTGTCTGTCTTCTTTAAAAAAATGATTTTTCTTAATTTTCTGCGAAAATAAGACAATTTTCGCATTTTCATCCCAGACCAAAAAGAGGGCTATTATAAGTTTGACGTCTGTATCTGTGTATCAGTATATCTGTGTGTCTGTCTGTGGCATCGTAGCTCTGAAACAGATGGACCGCTTTTGATCTACATAGTTTTTTTTATCTGAAAGAAGATTTCATCAAGAGTTTTCATTGCTATGTTTCATCAAAATCGGTTCAGCCGTTTTTTGTCGTGTAATTTGAGTTTTCTAAAGTTATACTTGTATATAATATCATATATTTAATCGTAATTACGTACCTAGGCTACTTGTGAAAATTTTCTAAAAGTTTTCAATTTATTTTCAAAAAAGTTTTAGTTGTCTTTGCGTACAGAACTAGGTAGTTGTAATTAAATTTTATAACTAGCTACATTTAAACACATCGTTGAACACAAATTTGAAATTCTGGGTTCTCGTCATTTTGACCGCTTCCTTATTGTCGTTGTTAAAATTGTCCTTTATCAATAAGGATCATTATCTAAAACATATGCTTATGGAATCTGTTTGGACTGAGAACTATCCCGACAAAAAATATGGAACTAAGCTAAGATTTAGCAAAATAATGAAGTAAAGACAGCAACGCCCTTGTTCTCTAACTAAATACCACCTAATTCACATTTTTTTATAAATACTACCTAAAACCCTATCAATTGAGGTGGGGAGTTAAGATTGACTCTATTTATTTAATTTGTCATCGCTTCCCTATTATATAAAATATTATAGTTAAGTTTGGTTAGTTTTTTTTCTGGATTTTTTATATTGTGTTACTGTATGTACATACTCGCATTTTTATCAAAATCTACGAAATACTAGGCACATCATCATCTCAGGTAAAATATTCTTTATTACAGAAGTCTATGTAGCCTACGTAGTCGATTATTGTCTATTTATTTGTAAGTTGACATTTATAGAGAAAAATATAACAAAATATTCAAGTTTTATAAACATATACTTTTATAAAAGGTACTAATTATTATTACCTAGAATATAGCTTTTGCTGGCTGTGTTTTATTTTTTACTTCATTTTTGTAAGCATAATATTGTATACGTAAGTACAGTATGGCTTTGGATTCTGTGAGCTTATAATAATATTGTATTCCCAAGAGAGATAAACCCAGGCATCTATTACTCAATGAGCCTACTCTATCGCGCATCAGAACGTTTTTAAGCATATAGAAACACTATGTGAAGATATTATAAAAGTGGAAGATTATTTTGTTTATTTATACAGAAGAAATATTTAGAAAAACTTTTCCTTAGACATATTTTACTAATATAAAATATTTCGAAGGAAAAGTTCAGAAAGTTTCAGAATATAGATTTTTTTCAAAACTTCGTCGCCAAAATAAATTATATCTGAATATATATATGTACATATATAATATGTTATATTTCTCCTACCTAAATAAACAAAATCATACATAAAATCATGTCTATTTTCCCTTACGGGGTAGGCAGAGCGTCAAAAACCGTTTGACGCCACATTTGACTGTAGTTAGAGGGTGAGATGGAAGGGAGAGGTTACTAGAGAGTTGAGGAGATTAAAGGGTAAGATTTAATCATGTCTGACTTTTATAATATTCTTGACTTGGTCATTGTTTCAGTACTGGAACAGATGGCCCAATGAGTGAGCAGTATCCGTTGTTGTACGACGAGCTCTCTGAAGAGGAGGGGTTCAACCCGCGCTGCCGCCGACTGCTTATGAGCAGGACGAGGGCCAAGAATCACGTGAAGGGAGCTGCGGCTATCATAAGGCGCTGGCCAGGTAATGCGCAAGAACGAGGGTAATAATAGATGTCCCAACAGTACGATCAGCCGCCATTAATTGAATTGATTGAACTAGTGAGACTTTTAATTCCCACTAGGAATTAAAAGTCTCACTAGTTCAATCAATTGAACAGCCAATTGTACTACTGGGAATAAACTATATTTTTCGAGTATAATATGTATATATGAGGTGTGTGTGTATGCAAACACACACAACCTAAACGGATTGACCGATTTTGATGTTCCAGGAGGAGAGATGAGATTCCTCTTGCTCCTCGAGTGTCATAGGATATTTTTTTGTGATAATAATAATACGATTTTCACAAAAATTTAAAATTGTAGATTTTTGTAACCAATAATGGACATTTTGGTATTAAAGAAGTGGTTTTACAACTGTTGTAAAGAATGCATAGTTATATCTGTTTATTTTACATCGGCTATGCGCATAATTTTCGTGAAAACATACTCATATCAATTGAAAGGCAAGACAAATAGCTCTTTATTTTATTTTTCTTTTAATACAGATAGTTGTTAACCGAGATTTCAGAACCTTTTTTCAAGACAAGCTTTTGTCTGATGTTGCACTGATGATGCACTGATAATGTTGCATTATATTCTTTGTGAGTACGCAAAAGGCCAAATGGTCTTTTGCGTGCTTGGCCATTTGCGTTGATCCCTACAAAACATTTCGAATAAATATTATCAAAATTGATCAGTAAATAGCGACACAACAAAATACCTGAAATCTATTTAGGAGAAATATATCCGTAATGAGCAAAGCTCCGAAAACAAAAAAAAAAACTTTAAAATTGTGAAACCTGTTTACCAAGTTTTATTAGGGATTGGTTAAGTAAGTGTCTATGTAAGAAAAACAAAATACCCGACTGCAGAAAAGCAGCTTTTGTAGTCTAACTTACGATTTTGTTAAGCTTGATACGCTGTTGACTGTACATTTTTCGCGAGAAAGTATGCGTAAAATAGCTGTAAAAGATTATATTTGCGCATTCTTTAAAATAATTCTAGTAAAACCTCTTATTTATTTAAAAAAAACGCATTTTTAACGTGAGAAATGTATTATTATTACAAAAAAATAAGCCTATTACACTCAGGGATAGAAGAAGAATCTAACGAATCCTCGCACATCAAAATTAGTCAAGCCGTTTAGGCTGCAGGGGGGCACAGAAACATACATACATACAAACCCACATACATACATAAAAAACATAATACACTCGAAAAACATCTGTATCTGTTTATAAACTAATTAAATAATTAATACTATTTTAAACCTATTCTACACTATCACACTCGTGTTGGTAAGCAATCATACCATTTCTGAAGGACTTTACTGCGTGTCATTATGTAGGTATGAAATTTGTAGATGTATTTGACTTCTCTATTGTAATTTATTTATAACGTTGTTCCACATAGACAATAAGGTTTTCTTTTGTATGATGACATATAACAGATGTTACCCACCCTTGACTACATGATACCTTTTATACTTAATATATTTTCTGATACAATGAAAACCTCTATTATATCGCCTCCATTATATATCGATATACCTAGTATATAAATATTATAATAAATTATATCATGTTACAGGACAGTGGACAAGTTTGCTGAACTACTGGTGGATAGGAATCGGTATGATCGCCATAACAACATACCTTCTTTATAACTGCTTATTTTCATATGCTATGCTCGAAACAACTGATAAGTCATTATTTAAACCATACAGTATTAAAAAATTGAGACTCAATCCAACTATAAAACCTTCGATACCGCCTAAAGTGTTCATGCATATTTTTGTTGAAGATAAACAAGAAATAGATTTGAACGATTATTTGCCATACATTGATATTATTACAAAGAAATATAAACATTTTAGATACAATTTAATTATCGTTGCTAATGACACCTATTTAGAAACTACAGATGTAAGAAAAGAACACGAAAATAATGTATTAGCTTTAAATTCACTGTGGCATAATCCCGATAACAGTAGATTTAGAAATAGCTACAATAATCTATATATTAAATATACAACATTTTCGAAGCACTTTATTGACTCTCCCTTAGAAAATTCTTGGAAAAATCTACCGCCACAATTCATCAAATTTCTTGTTCGATCTGTATCTGTTTGGCAAAAGGGAGGCATAGCATTTGATCCAATAGTACTTACCCCACAATCACCCAACTCTATTTATATTGATAAAATATACCGTATTCTCAAGAAGTACAACAGAAAAAAAGAGAAACTGTCTACAAAGGCATATAAATCCAATAAAAAAACGAATAACTCATTTAAAGTCATGCCAAATAACATCCAAGATGTCATCAATGCTTTAGAAAATGATATGACTGAAAAATCTTTACAAGATCCGCTTGATGGTGTTGAAACTAAAGATAGCACAACAGTCGTTAACGTACGCAGACGTTCTGTTTCTGATATTGATGGAAATAAAAAGAATGTAACTAAACCACTGAAACTTGAAGATACACCAACCATAGATTCTAATACAAGTCAAAAAAATCATCTTGATAGTACTTCCAAATATAACTTGTTGCCTATGTTTTTGAATTACCTCTTCCATAAAGAAACGAAAAATCCTGATGAAACAACGCCCAATTTTGAATTTATTAAACAAGCCAGTGCAGATAATGCACCAAAGGATATTGTAGCAAGCAATGAAAATAAGAAGTATCTGATGAGGGACTATTGGAGTGATCGCACTGCCCAAAATGATCATAAACCAATTGTTATTAGTACAAAAGCAATAGTTAAGAAATCTGATAAGGAATCAAATGTTACGGATGTAGAAGACGAAGGTGAAGATTCGTATGAAGTAACCATTGATTTGAAAGGAAATATTATAGCAACTGACACAGTTTGCCATGCTTTCATAGGTGGAATGTTGAGCAATGCCGTCCACTATGATCACTCTGCAACTGTGACAGAGTTTATTGTAAAAGAGTTGTCTATTTTTTGTAAAGGACTATTTTCATCATGTGTAGGTATTGATGTTATTTTGTTGTAAAATTATTTTTAAGTTGTGTTATTAAAGTTATATAAGGTTTTAATATGTTTTTGTTTTATTCTTAGTATATTATGAATATTGAATAATTGTTTGTACGAAAACATAGAGTTCGACTAATATGTAAATTCGCATATTAGAGTAATAATTTTAATAGGGATACTGAGATATTGACTATCGCTTCAAATAGTTTAACGGTTGTAATTAACAACTTCTAAATAGTAGATTTCGGCATGTGTGTCATTTAGGGGTTGTTTCAACTAGTTATACCTTCTATTATAATAATTCACCCGATTTTGAAATCTATATTAACTTCTAAGAGATGGAAATCGAACTAGTGCTAACAGTGTTTGTTCGTGTTAGTGTTAATTTCTAAATGTAGTAAAAACACGTTATTGGTGTACAATAATTTATTTGGAATGCATCTTAATGCTATAAGTCGTGTTAAAAATATTGTTTTCAATTAACAATATTTTGACCACAAGTTTCTCGTAAAACTTAAACTAAATTAAACCTTATGGCAACAAATCTTAATCTACCAGAAATTAATTTGTCTTATGTCGACTAGATTATAAAACTAAAACATTTTCTACAATTATCATCAGTGGTAATTTTTCTATCAGTGGCAATTCGAAACCAAACAATATTTCCTATATTTCAATATAGGATTCCTATTTTCTACTGCAAGACTCATATAATTTACAATACCACAATTACATTGTGTATTAATTTTCGTGCACCAAATTGGCATAATTATTAAGCAGCTTATGCTCAACCAAAATATTATTACTTAACTTTATAATCTGTCTGTAGTATCTTTTTATTTTATAGTAGACTTGCACTTGACCATTAACTCGCCTGAGTACCTTGTAATGAAAATTACAATTTTCGAAGCACTTTTATTACAAGGCTACAAAATCTCTTATAAATAATTATACAAAAAACACAACAAAATCATTTCCCGATTCTGTTGTGTTTTGTGAACCAAAACATAACTGTTACACAGTTATATTCTACTTAAATATGATTACTTAACCGTTAGGTTAGGCTTATTTTTTCTGTAGCATTTTTTGTGTAATTTAAATTCTTCAATTCACTTTTATTTCAAAGCGGCGCTAAGGCAAAATCTTCCTTATGCTATCTTTCCTATTAATGAATCGATGATGTTTACCTTCAGTAAACTCCTTTTATCACAAATGTAACTTTGTTTTTGGTAACTAGAACTCAATTTACTCTAGCTAGTAGCAACATTTTTTCTTTCTACTGGAATATTCCATCTTCCTGTCCAATCATTACTTGATCGCTTACAGTCTCTTACACTCTCTATTCGTTCACACCGTTTACTAATTGACCAGTAAATGTAACCATCTGGACATTGATAGACGTAACCTCTTAATTCTCCGTTTTTATTTTTTTCGCATTTCAGGAATCCCTTGGCACATTCGCTTTGCTTTTCGAATGGAAAATATCCGATACCGGAACACGCCTGTTTTTCTTTATCAGCCACAATCTGAAAAAAAAAAAAAACATTTTTAATATACCCACCCTAAAATAGACAACTTTTAAAACACATATAAGTGATTTATTAAGGAATCCTTTATAAAGGAATTGTGATACTTACCATTTCTTTGTAGTTTGAGCCTAGTCGTTTAAATCTGCGCTTGTTTGCTATTTGACCATTGCATTTCTTGTCAGCTTTATCCTCTGTTACGCACTGTATTTTACTTTCGTCGTAAATCGTGTTATTAGGACATTTAAACATAGCTACTTTGGCTTCATACGTATCATCTTCTTCAATGCACTGATAGAACATGTTACAGTATTTCGGATGTCTTTTGAATGATGTTGGGCATACTAGTAAATACTGATCGTCTTCCGTTTCGGGGCATTCTTTGTCAAAAGAAGATTCTTCAGTAGTTGAAGATGGATCTTCTGTGGAATCAGACTCGGTACTTGATGTTTGTGTGCTGCTTTGATCTGTTGTTTCTTCGATTATTGTTCCATCAGTGGTGTTATCTGTAGTAGCACTTCCATCGGTGGTGCTATCTGTAGTAGTAGTAGTTTCATCAATGATAAGCTCTGTCGTGGTGCTTGATTGTTCAGTAGTTGACTTATTTGCCTGTTCGGTAGTAGTTTGTTCACTTATAGTGGATTGTTGAGTTGTTGTTTGCAAACTCGTTGTGGACTCTTGTGTCGTAGACTGATCGGTAGTAGTTGATGCTTGGGTAGTTGTTTGGTCAGTAGTTTGCTGTGTAGTTGTTTGTTCACTACTGGTAGTTGATTGTTGAGTTGTAGTTTGTTCAGTTCCAGATGAATCCTGAGTTGTACTTTCACTTGATTGTTCTGTTGTAGAATGTTCAGTAGTAAATTGTTCCGTCGTGGTTTGTTCACTTGTCGTTGATTGCTGAGATGTGGTCTGTTCATTCGTTGTCGATTGCTGAGTCGTGGTTTGTTCACTTGTTGAAGTTTGTTCTGTAGTAGTCTGTTCACTTGTATTAGATTGCTGAGTTGTTGTTTGCTCGCTTGTTGTCGACTGCTGAGTTGTTGTTTGCTCGCTTGTTGTCGACTGCTGAGTTGATGTTTGTTCAGTTGTTGTTGACTGTTGAGTTGTGGTTTGTTCACTGGTAGTTAATTGTTGAGTAGAAGTTTCCTCACTAGTTATGGGTTGTTCTGTAGTAGTTTGTTCACTGGTTGTAGGTTCCTGTGTCGTTGTTTTCTCACTGGTCATCGGTTGCAGGGTAGTGGTTTGTTCACTTGTTGTAGATTCCTGTGTTGTAGTTATTTCGCTACTCGTCGTTTGCTGAGTAGTAGCTTCTTGTATGGTTGAAGATTCCTGCGTTGTCGATTGCTGTGTAGTACCTTCTTGTGTGGTTGTAGATTCCAACGTCGTCGATTGCTGTGTAGTGGTTTGTTCAATAGTTGTATATTCTTCTGTTGTAGTTTTTTCGCTAGTCGTCGTTTGCTGAGTGGTAGTTTCTTCTGTGGTCGTATATTTCTGCGTCGTTGTTTTTTCACTAGTTGTTGGTTGCTGCGTAGTAGTTTGTTGCTGCGTAGTAGTTTGTTCACTAGTTGTAGATTCCTGTGTTGTAGTTTGTGGGATAGTCGTCAGTTCATTTGATTGTTCAGTTGTAGTTTTTTCGCCAGTAGTTGCAGATTCTTGAGTAGTTTGCTCACTTGTGCTATACTGGGTTGTGGTGGTAATATTTTTTTCTGTTGTAGCAGTATCCCCTCCAACATTTTGCGATTGTGTCTGACTACAGTCTCGTGGTGGATATACAGAATCTTCGTGGTTACAAGTATCTAGAGCTGGATCCCAAATAGTGCCTTCACCACACTCAAAGTGAAATACTGAGAACCGTTTTCCATCACCATCCCAATCCACACATCTGTAAAACTTTTTACAGTCGTTAGGGTTAGCGTAATAGCCAGCTTTGTCACAAGTCACGTTATTGTTTGCTGGCTTTTTAGATGATTCTTGAGAGCAATTTGATGTACTTTGACCGTTACTTTCTGTTGTGCTCGACGTAGTCTGTAAACTTGTAGCTGAGCTGGTTGTTGATGAAGTATCACTATTTCCTGTAGTTGAACTACATGATGGATTAGAGACATCTTGAGGATGATTACATGTTGTAATGTCTTGATCCCAGATAGTGCCTTCGCCGCATGTGAAATCGTATTTGGTATAACCACCTTTTCCATTATCTACACATCGGTAGAATTTTTTACAATCTTTCGTGTCTCCAAAATATCCTTCGTTTTCACAAGTATTTTGACTGTTAGTTGATGATCCGGAAGAAGTTGTTGCTTTTGTAGTACTTGATGTTGTACTTTCTGATTCTGCTTTATTTTTGTTAGTTGTAGTTTGATGACTTCCATTTTCCTGTGAAGTGGAACCCGAGCAACTTTTTACTTCATTTATATAATTACATGTCTGAAGATCAGAATCCCAAGCAGTACCTTCACCACATACGAAATCATATTTTTTATATCCTCCTTTTCCATTGTCTACACATCTGTAGAATTTTCTACAGTCCTGTTTGTTACCAAAGTACCCTTCGGATATACAGTCATCAGATTCATCATGAGATGGTTCATTAGATGTCTGAGTATCGTACTCGTCATTTGAAGGCATAATATTTTCAGTACTAGATGTCATGATAGAACTAAATGAATCACTGTGTATATTTGATGTCTGAGTAGTGGATCCTACATGGACAGTGCAACTATTAACGTCATTGTCATGATCACAGGCTTGTATTTCTTGTACCCAAACGGTACCATCACCGCAAGAAAATTCATACCGTGTATATCCTCCATTTCCGTTGTCAACACAACGAATAAACTTTTTACAGTCATTAGGATGAGCAAAGAATCCTTCAGATTTACATTGACTTTCCACATTTTCTGATGTTTGGGTAGTTGTTTGTTTGTTTGTAGTTTCTTGGACCTTAGTAGTCAAAGTAGACTTTGTTGTACTTTCTGATTGCATTTCCGTTGTATTAGTATGTATTGAAGAGCTACTTGAGCATACATTATCAGATGATTCATGGTCACACGCTTGAATTTCTTGATTCCACATCGTTCCATCGCCGCATTTAAAATCATATTGTGTGTAACCGCCGTTGCCATTAGCGACACAACGGTAAAATTTCTTACAATTGGATGGATTTGCATAAAAACCTTCTGAATTACATGTATTTTTGGAACTTTGTGGTTTTTCAGTAGTTAGAGTACTTTCACTCTCACTTTGTATTATTTTTGTGGTAGTTGTATTCGCAGACGTAGACAGGTCGTCCATATCGTCATTAAAGTGACTAGGTTGTTGAGTGGTGATGACTCCTGATGTGCTACTAGTACATGAATTGTCGAACCTAGTATAATCACACCCTTGTATTTCTTGATTCCAAGATGTACCCTCTCCACATACAAACTCATATTTAGTGAATCCGTTTTTCCCATTATCTACACATCTATAAAACTTTTTACAGTCATTTTTATCACCATAAAAACCTTCTTGTTTACATTGGTCATTCGTAACTGGTCCTGATTCTTTGTGTGCTTCAGTTGTTGTAGTTGTTTTTTCGGTAGAATATTGAGCTTGTCCTTCACTTGACGAACTAGAACTAGATTGAGTTGAGCTTTCATTTTGGATATTTTCTGTACTAGTTCCACTTCCTCCACAATCTTTAACCGCCCACGCATGATTGCATGCTTCAATATTTCCATCCCAAACAGTTCCTTCGCCACATTGAAACTCGTATCGATCATAACCACCTTTCCCGTTATCTACGCATCTATAAAACTTTTTGCAATTATTACTGTCACCCATAAAACCACTGTTTGAGCATATGTTGCTTGTACTAGTGGTTGTTGTGGAACTAATGGCTGTGCTTACAGTCGTCTTCGGCATGTCAGTCACTTTACTGACTTGAGTTGTTTGAATGCTACTCGAGTTGGCAGAACTGGTTATAAAAGAAGATTGAGAAGTACTTTCGTAACTACTGCTCACACTTGTATCATTTCCTCCACATTTTTCAACAGCCCATGCATAATTACATGCGTCGATTTTAGAATCCCACACTGTCCCTTGCCCACATGTAAATTCATATTTAATGTAGCCACCGTTACCGTTATCAACACAACGATAAAACTTTTTGCAATCATTTTGATCGCCCATAAATCCACTAGATTGGCAAATGTTATCGTCACTAGTATCTTGTTTTGGAGGCGGTGTTGCTGATTCAGAAGTTGTTGTTTTTGATGCTTCATTATTGGGCAATCCATATCCCGTATTGTATTCACCGCTCTGACTTGGAGCTTGGGTAGAAATTTGAACAAGAGTAACGGTAGTATGTACATTATCTGAAGATGGCGTGTTTTCTTTCATTGTAGTTGTTTCTTCTTTACCAGTGCTGCTAGATGAAGTACCGCCGCAATTTTTTACAGCCCATGCATGATTGCAAGCTTCTATTTCTGGATCCCAAACTGTACCATCTCCACATTTAAATTCATATTTAGTAAAACCATTGTTACCATTATCTACACATCTATAAAACACTTTACAATCATTGGCATCGCCCATAAATCCACTATTCGAACATTCTATAATAGACCCACTAGGTTTTTGGGTAGTTAATAGTGTAGTTGTTGTTTTTATGATTGTTGTGGAAGTTGGTGTAATTTCTTGATTATTTTGATTGTCATAACCCATATCATCTGCGTCATCTATATTCGTATTAGAAGAAACATGGCTAGTAGAGTAGCTTGATGTTGTTTTAGAGTGTTCCGTATGATATTCTGTTGATTTCGCTGTGGTGAAATTATATGTATCAGTTGATGAGCCAACGTTAGAGTGCTTAGCACTGCATTCTTTGACAGCCCATGCGTGGTTACAAGCTTCTATTTCGGGATCCCATACTGTACCGTCGCCACAGGAATACTCGTATTTTGTGTATCCTTTACCATTATTTACACATCTATAAAACTTCTTACAGTCATTAGTATCTCCCATAAAACCGCTTTCAGAACATTCATTTTTACCATTATTATTTGCTGAACCAGATGTCGTGGATTGAGTTGTAGAATCTATTATCTGTATTTGAGATTGACTCGAGTCTTTAGAATGGTCAATTTGTAATTGGGTTTGCATTCCCTTGTTTCCATAATCAATTTGTGTTTGTGATTGACTTATGGCAGTCCCATAACTGATCTGTGTTTGATTTTGTTTAGATTTTGAATGAGTGTTATTTTTTACTCGGACTCCATAGTTAAATTGAGTTTGATTTTGAATAATATCAGGGTTGTTACTTATTTGTGTTTGAGTTTGAGTAACTTTAGGTCCGTGACTTATTTGGAGCTGTTGTTGAATGGTCTTATTAGACTTGTATGTAAATTGTCCATTGATAACATTAAAATCTTTTGTTGTCGATTCTACCGTTGTAGCAGTTTCTGATGTCTGCGATGCAAATTTGTCATCATAAGAAATACTCCTACCACATTTACTTCGCTTAACAGCCCATGGATGGTTACATCCTTGTATTTCATCATCCCAAACTGTTGATTCGCTGCACGAAAATTCATATTTAGTGTATCCACCTCTTTGATTTCCAACACATCTGTAAAATTTTCGGCAATTTTCACTATCTCCCATGAATCCATCTGTAGCACATGGTTCAGTCTGCTTAGAATCTGAATGCTGTGTGCTTACTGGAGGTGATTTAGTATATTGCGATTCCCATTGTTGCTGCGTTGAATACAACCACTGATTATTATTATTAGTATACTCAGGTGATTTTGTAGGAATAACACTAAGTGTGCTTGACAAACTATGTTTTGTAGATGCTTTCGTGGGATTTTGATGTTCAGTAGAGAGAAGCCAAGAAAGCGTGGTAGGGTTTTTGAGTGTAGTCATTTCAACATATATTGGTAATTTTGTACTAATTGGTCGTGGTAATTCTGATTGGGCTCCGTCGATTTCATTAATGTTGGTACTATGGTGTGACTCAGGGGTCGGTTTTAGCGTTCCTCCACATTCTGTTCGTCTGGTGCTGTGTGGATGATTGCATGTTTCCAAATCTGGGTCGTAGACCGTTCCTGGAGCGCATTGGAACTGAAAACATGAAAGTTTATATGATTAATTAAAAAATCAGTACAATAGATTTTGTCCATAAAAGAAACAAATTGATTTTGTACTGATAAACATTAACCGATTTCGATTTTTTTTATGTTATTGAAACATTGAATTAGCATTCGTGGCATTCTAAAAAATAGTAATTAAAGTTCATGATTTTAATTACTATATTTTAAATAATATTTTTGTATATTATTGAATCATATGTTTGTTTATCGTTTTCAACAACTTTGAAGTTATAAACGAAAGTTGTAAGATCAAAAGAATTTTATTAAAGAAGTCAAAAAATATTTTTTAACCCCCATAACGCATTCGAATCCATTACTGGATACAAAGTTTATGATTTATTTCTGATTTAATCAATAACTCAATCTTAAAAACCCAATTTCTATTAGAAGAAGCATTTCATTACGTATCAGAATGTATTTTATTAGTTTTTGGTCAATGCAATCTCTCAACAATAATTAAAGTTATGCGACGTGTGTGAAAATTAAGTGCAATGGGACCCAAAATAAAATACAAAACGGCAAGTAAGAAATTTACAAAAAAATAATAGTGTGTATCTATTAATTTCTAAAATGTCATTATTGTTTTTATTTTCAATAATTTGTTTTTTCCTGATATCTTTTATAAAAAAAAATTCAAACTGCCATATTTGACTTCGTATGCATTGCAATGAAAAATATTGTTGTCATATTTGGCTTCGTATGCATTCATGGTTTTTTACCCGACTGCATAAGAATGAGGGTTATGTTTTTCGAAATATCTTGAAATATCCCGGCCATTATCGAAAATCCTTCCGCCCGCGCCCCCGAAATGAATTCCTGGCTACGGCCTTGTGTCTGGGTGATTATAAAACATTATGGGCCTTACCGAAAACGTTACTTAACTTTAACCAATGTCTTAAGTTCTCTGTCTTCTTTCCGTAAGTGTCATTACATGTCAGCCAGAAGTTGACAAAATATGTTAAGCATTGCTTAAAGTTAAGTGACGTTTTTCGGTAAGGCAGAATATGTATCATATATATTTACAAAAATGCTTTGCTTAGTTTGGCGCTAGATGGTGTTGTGGGAAAATGTCCTCCAATATAAATTATGTTTGCGGAGTGAGTATTCTACATGTCTTTTGTTATTGTTTCTATTCTGTGGCACGGGTAAAAAAATCCCTGCAGTAGCAGTAGACCGGTTATTTTGCCCGGTTATCAGACTAATGCAACTTTTAGTATCAGTAGTCCTATTGAGATAAAACACCAAACTAATGCTACTAATTAGCAGCGACAGTCTGGTGGGCAAAAACATCGGAGTAGGTTTTATTTATTATTATTCAAAAAATAGACTTGCGCTTGACCACTAACTTGCCTGGTGTTAAGTGACCCTTGAGGTCTACAATAGATCGCGCTTGTCTAGAAGGAATCTATTTACTCGCCGTTTGAAGGCATCCAGAAATAGATAATAGCTACAGCTTCATATAGTGTACCTACCTATAGATAAAGATAACTTACCGCCGATACCGGCGGCCTAAGACATAAGACCGCCCTTTGTGCCATTATTTTATATGTGTATTTTGTTACTCAATTACTTTTATGGTGTCAATAAAGTGTTATTGATTGATTGATTACCCTGAAAACGGTGAACTTCCCACTTCGCTCCTGGACACAGCGATAGAAAGCGGCACAGTTGCTCGGGTCTAGCTGGAACCCTTCACCGGTGCAGATGTATGGCTCGGGGTTAGCGCCTGAAAAAAGTTTCACTATTCTGCCATTCACTCGCGGCTCTCGAGGCTCTTCATTGTTTGTTTCTGGAAAGTATTAGAAAGTCGTTTCAGAACTTGCATATCTATTTTAAACTATCACGGTCATTCATTAAAACACTATTATTATTAACGGGATATTTACCGTGGTTCGCGTTAATTTTGAGCTCCCGATATTTCGGTACAGTTACATGTACCATGTTCAAATTTCAATCGAGGTGATGGTTTTCAACTAGCCAGTGCATGGATTCCAGTATTAGGTAATCTTAGAAATAAAGATGCGTTTCCAAAATGTGTCCAAAAGAAAATATGCAGTGATATTGTGAGTGTGTTTTGTCGGGATTATCAATCGAGTTCGAGTACCGGTGATAACGCTCTTCGCAGTAAAAGACAAAGAAAGAGTGTAGGCAGATATGTCTGCTCTTAACCGTATCATCCACCCACATTCTTCAGTCGCCCGTGAACAAGGTATTTAATTTCTAACGCCTCAAGATGGTACTTAGTTGACCCATCCCATAGATGCGAACAGTATTCCATGCACTGATCTTGATACAGTTTCAGTAAATGTTCCAGGGAGAATTAACGACGGTCTTTCAAGATACCCTGGCTTTTCGCTGCTGGTTGAGCCTTATACTCGATGAAGGAGCCGAAATTGAGGGTTGACATCAGAGTAACGCCCTAGAGTTCTAAGCTAGGTGGTCAGTTATCGGATACATTTCGGAAAGTAGAAACCTGTTGAAATGAGCTCCTTTCGGCGGAGAACAGACACGGCTCTTTCTTAGCAGCATTTAATTTGACCAGATTTACTACGTTTTAGTGCCGTTCATCACTGGTAACACACACTGATGGTAAACTTTCGACTTGAGGTACTGAGGTGTATTGGACGAAACGTTTGTTACATAGGTACCTTCTTTAAAAATAAATTGAAAGTATTTTTTACAAAAACAACGTAATGATAAGTACCCACCATTGCTTCCAGCGCTCGTTGCTATCGAAGTAACTAGCAGTAAAGATAAACAGTATCTTGGGATGAAGTTGTCCATATTTCCAATGCACAGGTTTTTCTATCTCGACATTATTTGCAGAAAGTAAGTCTGGAACAATAAATAAACTTTATAAATACATTAATATACCTACCTTATAATTTAAGTTACTCTTTTTTAGAGACGCATAATAAACAAGGAATCCTAAAGAAGTTTTGCCATTGCCAGTCCGTCTGTCTACACGATGTTTTTTTTCTCGTCTATCGCATAAATACTGGTTAGGTAATATATTATTATCGAAGATTATTTTTAAATTTTGGAATTGGTTTGCAAAATAACCTTAACCCCTTAACCTTAACCCTTTAAAGTGATAATATTTGTTAGAGTTAAGTGCCCCCAGCCAGATAAATGGTGTAAATGTGTATATAAATATAGAACGAAATTAAAAGGAAAACTATCACAGCTCAGTAGACTTTACATTGAGTTCATCAAATGAAAAAATGTACTCAGAGGAATAAAAATGAAGATTTCTAATAGATAACTAGATCAAAATCGGTAAATCCGTTTGAAAACTACGACGCCACGAACAGACACACGTGAAAATTATTATTAACACACCTATTTTTTGGGTCAAAATATGTTACTTTAACTGCAGCATCAACAAGGCTTGATCGTTCTTGTTAAACGACAAGTCGTTACATTCTTTTTTATCTTCTAAATATGGACCCAGGACCACGGTTTGCACACGGCATCTGAATTTAATTTGATAAAGTAACTTGTTAAAGAAAGGACTTCAAATGGATATATCGCTTCAATTTATTTAAACCGCCGCACACGCAACTATACAAAAAATAAACTAAAAGATTTATCTGTCGTATGGTCGTAAACAATTTTAACTTGCACATTGCGTGGCGCAAATCGCAATGCACTCCGTACTTTAATTGGTGTACATTGCATCCTGCGTTAGTATTGTCTGAGTAAGCGGCACAGTTTTTTCCATTCAAATAAGTATAAAAAAAAATAAGATGAGGCTCATATCATAATTTATATTTCCTTTGTTGAATTATTAGGGATGGAAAACAGGTTTTAAAATCTATATTTTTTTATGAAATAGGTCCGATTAATGCAGATTTAGTCTAGCAGTTATAATAATCATCAGTTCCATCTAGTCCACTGCTGCTGCTTGAAAGACCCGAACTTAAGCTCTCCTCATCCAGCAATTGTTTCGGTGCGCGCCATCGTCACTTTTACTATCGTGTCTCCTGCAGCCTTTTGGTTGTCGCTCTTAAGCAGTCGGGTTATTTGTTTATTATATTTTTTTTTGTTCATAAAGAAGCTTACACTTACCTCTAATTACCTAATGCTAAGTGTTCATTACCATTTAATATGAATTGCGGTTGTCTAAAAAAACCCTTTCACTTGCAATTTAAAAATACCCGAGTTACCTATAGATGACTATATTCCCGACTAAGTTAAAATTGCCTAGAAAATTTTTAATTCGGAAAATAATTGAAAGTGGTTTATATAATGACATTATTCTATAAACTCAAGGCTCAGTTTTTAGACTCTAAAACTGGTACACATTTATTGACGACAATGGTTACCGGATTGTTACTTCGAAGTTGAACCTGCTGTGGGGTTACCGCAATCTTATTTCAATATTACTTTGACCTTTGTCTTGCTCTCTCAACTGTAGAAAGAGCGAGACAAAAGTCAAAGTAATATTGAAGTAAGACTGCTTCGACGCTTGTGGTATGGCCCCTGGACTTCAATTTCGTAAATAAAACGGTACACCATCTGCTGAATCAAAATACAATAAACAACAAAAATTGATATAACGGGAGTAGTGGTTTATATTGTAATACTTATTTTGGCATCGAGGTACAACTGAATGTAGCAATTAGATGTTCCTTTCCGAATTTTACTGAGAACGTGTTTTGAGCAGACCCAAAAACGCCCAAAAACACCGTTAGTACCAAATTCCGTTTTGAGAATTCCAATTTATGTTCGGGGAATCATTTTATTTGGCTAAAAATTTGGATAAGGACTGCGATAATCATAATGATACATCGTTAGTCCCTTCCTTACTTAATATATGTTTCCTACATAAAGTAAACTAATTAAAAAAGCCAAGTACGAATTCAATGTGCAGGTTTTCTTTTACTTTTTGTGTTAGCGGTTTGACTTTAATTAGGTATAAGTATTTGGCCCATAAGGAGCCACGGAAATGGCAGCAGCATTGGGCTCCCATAAGTCATTTATTATGTAGGGCTTAAGGCACAGTGCGCACACGAGGAGATGTTCCATGGTTTGGGATGTGGTGCCACAGTCATATTGCTCCATCGGAGGAACAGCTAGGCCCCATTTACACATATTTTTCTGCAGGGGCCAACTTGTGCTCGGAGATGATTATAGACTTTCAAATTGGCCATTGCAGATCGGGGGCTTTTTTTTGGTGCAGCAAGATTGGGTGGCACTTAATGTGCATGTGGTACCTGCACATTAAATTCGTATGACAATTCCGTACCCCGCACGATCTAAAATACTAACACCAGGACAATAGGGTTAGACAGAACTACCCAGCTCAGTTGGTTGTATGTCTGACTTCTAAGCTGTAGGTAGCGCCATCCTCGGCCACACCGTCGCTTAACATCAGGCGAGTTGGTGGTCAATCGTAGATCTATAGCGTATAAAAAAAAGGTTGTGAGTTCGATTCTTCACTCAGGACAAATTATACGTTTGTGTGTGAGCATGGATGTTTATTCTATGCCTGAGTGTACTCTACAAGTATGTATAATTTTAAATATTATTTAGGTATTTTATCAACTATCTGGTTCTTCTTCTGTAGGTACTTTTAAGTATTCCGTGATATAGCATTTTTTAATTAATTGTTCATTGGCCTTTGTTGTATGTTTCTACAATCTTATGGTTATTGTGTTTGCTTCTTGTTTTTCGTTCAATAAATCTTTCAAATTATTACGTAATCTGTGTAATAGCCATCCCCATCATCATGTTTTTTCCATAACATTAAATTTGAATTAAATTCACCACGCAAGTAATAAAGATCTGCCTAGAATATTCTTTGGTATATTTTTATTCAAGCAAAAAGTTTTATAGATTCTTAATGTCACTTGCTTCCAATTTTTTACTATAATTAGGGAATATTATAATCTCATATACAGCGTGTAATAGAACGATGTAGTAAATACTTAAGATTTAACCTTCTAGTCTGTTACCACCCTTCAAAATAAATAACTTTTATACTAGTTACTTCAAAATAAATATCATCGGTTAACCTTGTATCGAATCAAAACGATACACAGATTTTCTTACCAAGGTAGAAATTGTGAGTATGTTACATGTATGTTATAGCCAAATAACTTTTTTAATCGATTTTGTAATGTTGGTACATTACGATTGTTTCCGTTGTTTGCCGATGTATAATATTTAGGCTGAAGCCCTGTAACTGTAAAAGTTATTCATTGTGACATGTTAAAGGAACAGTACAACAAATACTTATAGGATAAATAAAAAAAAACGCGAAAGAACAGCTTTTTAATTCAATCATTTCATACGTTGTGTCAAAAATCAGTACATATTTTTTACTAAATAGCAATTTTTTGTACGATTTCAATATTGGTGTGTTATTTTTTATATGTACAATGACACCGTTAAGTTTAGTTACACATTGTATAGTAAAATTAATAATATATATATTTTTTAATTACATATTTTATATTTTTTTAATTAGCACGTTGCATTGTCGTAATAGGATACCTGCAATGATAGTGCTTGAATTAAATGAATAAATACTAGTTATTACTCAACTTTAGAAAAAGAAAATGAATGTTGAGAATCCCGAATGACTCAGGGCAATTATATAAAGGTTACATGTCAACAACCAGCCCGACCAGCCTTCGCAAAGTTCGATTCTCCCTGGTGCTGAGCCTAGAGGTTCTAGGTATCGTTTTATTCTTGTAGTATTTTATATAGTTTACTTTTTATATACATAGATAGTCTTATGTTAGACCACTAACTCGCCTGACGTTAAATTATGTTGTAGTCTACAATCAAGTACGCTTGCCTATAAACATTCAATTCTATCTATAAGATACACTCAGATATTCTACTTCTATCTGTAATAATGACTATGGTTTGGTTCACAGTTATTATCATCATTATCACGTCGTTTTTTACCTATATTTATGTCTGTTGCCTGTTTATATTATAATATTACTGACTAAATGGACATGGCAAGAAATAAGCTGTTTATGCTACAATAGGTAAAATATAGGTTCTAAAAGACAACAATATAATAATTATGTATAATTTTTTTACTTCAACTAGAAAAATACTAGAAACCTTGTCTATTCTATTTCTTTCTTTACCTCTAATAGGTGCCAGTATTCTGTAAATCAAGTGTATCCACTATCCGTACCATTTCACTATTCACTTGCCCGGAATGCGATGTCGTATGATATTCCGACGTCAATGCAAATAATAGATAAGTAACGACACTGTATTACTTTGGAAATTAACGTGGTTTTCACACATTTTTAAATAAAAACTACGGGTCACTCACGTCTGTTTTGAGCCGAAATATCCGACTAGTATCTATCGTATGTTGGATGAAATACTCTTTTATGTACCCCTTTATGTAGTTTTTTTTAGATATATGTAGACTTATATGAATGTTTCTTTAATACATCCTGCACTGTAGCCTAAACGGCTAAAACAATTTTTAGATATCTTTCATTTGTTCCTAATTGTTCATAAGTTACATTTTGTAATCGAATATTTGTTATTTTAATAATATCACTTACATATCATAATCAATCTCAAAGCATACTTCTAAAACTCTACATGCAAAGCCTCTACCAAGATCTACACTACATTTGCTATCAGTAAAGCGTGAAATTATCTTACAAACCGTGTCAAGAGCACCGCTGACTTTTAACCCAACATATATATGAAATAATTACGAAGATGTGGTAGAGATGGAACGAGTTGTCGCCTCTATTTATTTTTATATCTGGAATGTGGTCTGTTATTACTAGCTTGCCTCCTTGGGTTACCTCGACCCTAAAATACATTACGTTCAAGTGCAAGTGTTTTTTTTATGCAATTGAATGACAACATGAGTTAGTTACTTCTGATGTTAAATGTAGTGCTGGCCAACTACAACTTAATGTCACCCAGATCCATTACTTTCAGAAATTTAGCTATAGACATTGAAGTGCCAAAAATCCATGCTCAATGGTTTTAGTCTACGTTCTTGATACGTACTGCACAAGAATAGAAATTTCTGCCGCATTCTCTGTTTTCTGAGAGCTATAATCTTGAAATTTTCTATTATATAGTGATTGGATATCTTCTAGACTAGACCGACGAGCTCTATTTATCGGTCGCACCGTCGCACCGTACTGTTAGGCTGGTTGATGACTAATCGTAGATTTTTTTTTTAATCGTAGATTAATTTCAAGTAAAATAAAAAGCATAGGTTGTACCATTGCGGACTGACAAAGGTATCTATAGCTGATACCTACGTTGTGAAGAATATTGTCCCATTAGAATTAATTTAAGGTGCATTTACAAATACTGGAAGGGAACAGGTTCCCATAACTCCAGGAGTTGTGGTCAAGTCTGCATTCCGCACCAGTAGATTGACTCCTGATACCACTGCGAATAAATTGGAAACATTCAATACGCGTGCTCAATGTAACCTGTTATAGATAGGATGTTTCATGACCAACTACTATTATCCCATTAGAACCTGTTATAGATAGGATGTTTCATGACCAACTACTATTATCCCATTAGAACCTGTTATAGATAGGATGTTTCATGACCAACTACTATTTCTTTGTTAATTACCCACCATCTATTTATTATTATCATTTTCCATCCCAAGGTTGCCTGGAAGAGATCGTTATTAGCGATAAGGTCGCCTGTTGTTTCACTAGCATTTAAGCCCTTTTCACTATGTAATTTGTGTTTTAGTTAAGGTGTGAACAATAAAGAGTTTATCTATCTATCTATCTGATTACGTAAAGAAAGGTTTTTATTTTATTTTATTGGATTTAGACCCGCTAAGAAAGAAAGGGTTATGGTCAAAGAAAATATAACTAGTTATGTTTTTATGAGATTTAGTCCCATCCCCATAAATAATTTAAAAACTATGTTTTCCACAAATGGGATGTCAATCGACGTGTCTTTGCAATCCACGTGCCTTAGACTTGTATGGTGTAACAAACAATATGTAGGTATCTGATGTGAAAAAAATATTGCATTCTCTTTGGTATCATAGACTCAGTGACTTTTTGTAGACCATATTATTATTATTTTTTGGCAATTCCAGTTTTATATTTCAATCAAAGACTTACTGTGAAAAGGGTCACGAATTCCGTGATTTCAATTTCAGTTTTACTTTGTAAAATTCAAATGTAATAGGGCGAATTCTGTGGTAAAATTAATGTGATTTGGAATGCATATTAATATCAAACAAAATGTTTAGTGTTGTATGAACGAAAATAATGCGATATTTATTTTCAGAACATGGCTATAATTATGCACTGTAAGTAACGTTAGAGAAGATAGATATCGGTCTCATACATTAATGCAGATTAAGATCTCACGATTAGGTAAGTAAATTCGTATAGACTGAGTGGCCAGCCCTAGTTCAGAGTTATTAAGCTGCCGAAAGGCCTCTGACCTGGCTTGACGATTGCTGTTTTTTTAAGAACAAACAACCGACCTACAATTTAACGTGTCATCCGATCCACGGTAGCGCTCAGAAAGAAATGCCACTCACGGTCACCCATCCGAAGACTGACAAGTCCGTCCGATGCATGAGATTGGTAATCGTTCGAGAACACCTATTCAAACTACGCCACGAGCTCTACACGATTTGTATCAAATCTCAAATAGATACAATTTTTCTTCACAACCACAAGACACCCCAAGGTGCCATTACTGCGGTTACCGCAAAAAACACGCACGCATCACAGCATCTTGATTATTTCCTTATATCCATGTGCATGATCTGTGTATTGTTGATAGAATTAACGTAAAATACGCGTAACTAATGTACTTAAACGTAAAGGAAATTCATTAAGCGGTCATCATCTGGGAGTAGCGTTAATTGAGAATCAAGGGAAATTAACTATGAAAATTGATTGAGCAGTAGTAATTAGCGTATAAAAAATAGTTCCTATTGATAATTATTTTATCCTTTAGTTTATGGAATCGATTCACGTTTTGCGTGTGACGACCTTTATTGCAATTTTAAGTAATTTCATGTGCAAAACGCACTTCCGTTTCATCTGAATGAAGTAATAGATCATTATCATTAAAAATCATCATCATCATCATCATTGATCTATCATTATTAAATCGATTATAATCGATTTATCAACATTAAATATTAATTAAATCAACATACTATTAAAGAATTCTGTTACTTTAGACTGCTATTCTACTAAAGATGTGCTACGCTTTATATATACGCATAAGTATGGTATCTACCAGTAAGTACCTACCTAACCTTTATTTTCATAGCTTAGTTTAGCACTGATTTAAAAATGTTCAATCAAAAGCTCGGTTAGAAATGTTTTTTCTTTTTGACATTGAGTACATGCGTACCTACTAATGTTTTTTTTTTAATTTAGCAAAATTATTTACTATAGCAAAACATTACGGTGGATGGTGCAGCTATGTGCAGAGCAGAGTACACACGAGTCGCCTATCTGTATCGCACATCTTATCCGCTCTGCTACGCGGGCTACGCCACTTTCACTTAACATTATGGGAAAAAGTTATATATTTAACCGACTTCTAAAAAGGAAGAGAACTTTATGTTTTTTTGTATGTTTGTTCAACGATTACTTTGCTAATCATGAATTGATTTTTGACGATTTCTTTTGTTTGATTGTGCATATTTCAGAGGTAATGCCATGAAATTTTAACAACATCGGTCCAGTACTTTAGTTTTTATAAAATAACTGGAAAAACATGGTATCAAAGTAAACAAATTGCATATTTTGGAGACGGTTTTTTTTCAGTATTTGAAACTAAATTTTTTGTAGCGTAGTTTAGCATTCTATGCTAGTGGAAAAGCACCTAATTTAAAATTCGGTGTCTACATTTAATAATTGCTCTGTTAAGCAAGTAGATATACCAAAGTAACTTTTTTTTTATACGAGATAGTTAGATCTACGTTTGATCTCTAACTAGCCTGACGGTAACGGTCAGGCCGAGAATGGACCTGATCGATCTACTCGTTTAAGATCACTGTAGCCCCAAAAATCCCAAGATTGTAAATCGGAAAACCGTTTAGGCGTAGTAAATTTGATGTGTGTATCTGTGTATTAGTATTTGTCTGTCTGGCAATAGCCATGATGACCATTTTCATTGTCATAAAGTTAGCTGATAACGACGGTAATCTGATAGAACTTCATCATGTCAAATTGTAGTTACGTTGAGGCAACGTTCAATTGTTTATCATAAGAACTTTTCATGCATAGAAATAATTCTCAATAGGAACTCTATTGAGAATTATTTCATAATTATGGTATCTATGGAAAATCGCGTTTTGCGCATAATGACCTTGGTTGTAGTTTTAATTTACCATTGCATGTGCAAAACGAGCTTCCGTTTCATACGAATTAAGAAATAATCGTTTGCAGATACGCTTATTATATAATAAAACTTAAAAATATAAATGTAATTTAGTAGAATGAGTTTTTATTGTTTTATAATTTGTAAATATGTAGAAGTACTTGATAAATTCTACATATCCCATCCCATTCTGCTTCATCACATAAGATTATTAGTAAAATGATGTTCTTATGTAGAATGGAGATTAATAATAATATGAATTTTAATTTTAATGTGACATGTAGATTTTATTTAATTCAATTTAATTAACATATAATAATAATAATTTAATACAATATATACTAATAATATGGATCTCTCTGTGTCTGAAATAAAGTTATTTTTGATTTTTTTTTTTGTTTTTTTTTTTTTGATAGTAAGCATTAGCAAGTTTGTAGAATTTTGATGAACATTTTTTACACTAATGAAAATTGTTGGTAGAGCCAACAAGCTTACATTTAGAAAACTCAAAAGCTCCCGAAAAAAAAAACACGGCTGAATTGTTTTTGATGAAACTTAGCTAAGAACACTCTCGATAAAATTCTTTTACAAACAGAAAAAACTAAAACGATACACAAATACACACGTCAAACTCCCCCCTCTTTTTGGGTCAGGGGTTAAAAATTATTTCCATTGATAATCAATTTATCCATAAAGTTTTAGGCTTTATATATTATTTTATATTTACGGAATTAAATCACGTTAAGCGTGTGACGACCTTAATTGTGCATTGCATATGCGTGACGCACTTCCGTTGTTTACAAATTAATTAGTTATCGATTACCAGAATAACCGATATGCTTATTAAATAATAAAACAGAGATATAAAAACCGGACAAGTGCGAGTCAGACTCACCCACCGAGGGTTCCGTACAAACTAGTAGATAAAAGGGGGGAAATCATATATTTTTTTATATTTTCCTTCATAAACCGAAAAATATACATTGTAAAAATATTTAAAAACCTGTTTTACCTTATGCTAATGAAGCGCTTTCATATGATACCCCATATGATAAGGTTAATTCACTTTAAAATTTGGTCCCTCATTCCTTGCATAAAGACACTGTGTGATTAAATTAAAAATGTCCAGTTTTCAGATTTTTTCATATATGTACTATAACATAATGCTTTTTGCCAAATTTCATAGTTCTAGGTCAACGGAAAGTACCCCATAGGTTTTGATTCCCTTGTGAGTGTCGAAATGTGCGTTTTTACGACATATTCGTCTGTAACTTTTTTTCACAAAAAATAAGAAATGTTATTTTTCTTTCTGCGGCATATTACTATGGATCTGCGTATATGGTTTTAATTTCAACACGATACCTTTACGCGTTCCCGAGATAAAGGTCTTGACACCCGGACAGACAGACATACGAACAACAAAGTGATCCTATAAGGATTCCGTTTTTCCTTTTGAGGTACGGAACCCTAAGAATGGTAGGAAGAACCTTTTCTGTTCTGTTAAATAAACTGATGATCACCTGACCTGACTTGGAAATATCGGAGTTTCATATATTACTAGATACCTACTACCTATATTTGAGTAGGCATGGATAGATATATAATTAAATATAAAATAATCTTTCCCATATAAAAATATTTTTGTTTTTTTTTATGAGAATGCAAAGAGTTAATTTATGCATACGTAATTATGTACACTTTTTTACAAAAGTAATTAATTTTGATGCATGCAAAGCCCAAAATTGTTTAAAAATACAAATAAATATTAGAAATTATAAAACGCGAGAACACAAAGTAAAAATTAAAGTTGAAACTGCTAAAATCCAGCATTCATCCGTGCGACAACTTCGTAACTGGAAGTGCGGCAACTTGTAAGTACTCGTAGAAAGCCCGTATCTAAATAAAGTAATCATCAATGTACTATCCGTATGAAAACTATATTTTGCTCATACATTAAGCTTACACGTCCCACGTGACGATAATCGATGAAGTTAATAACTGGGGCGGACAGGTGCTTGACACAGAGCTGGTTTGCGCAAGTTCACGGCCAAGGCTACGCACGCTCTACGGGCCTTTGCCTTGCGCAATTCTCTTAGGTACAGATAATACCTACAATTTACACGTAAAGTGGAGATGCTACCTTTCATCGAATTTTAAACAACTTCATAAAATGGAGGAGGTTCTATTTTCGAATATATGTACATTTTTTGTGTTCCATAGTACAAGCTCTGCTTAGTTTGGGCTAGATGGTGTCGTGTGAAATGTCCCGCAATATTTATTTACCTATTTTGAAAATTCTTTTTATGTTATCCTAATTTTCTAACCGATATTCTTCTCTTTCTAAACGACTGGACCAATATTATAAAATTTGTCAAAGACATATTTTATGATCTAAATAAATAGGACGTACTACGCTATTTTATCAACATCATCACCGCAGCTTTAAAGACTTTGACACACAGTTAAAGACTTTGCTCTAACTGCAAATGTCTTTAACTGTCATTGACTCAAAAAGAATTCCAAATCGGGTGAAATTCAGGGATGGGGCTTATTACCCAGGTATATTCAGGGTGAAGAGATTTTTCACTCTAAAACTGCAGCCCCACAACGTCTGCAAAACTTTATCTCTCGTTCTGGCTTTCGGAACTATGAAAGCGCTATCTCTTTTTACGTTGTTAAGGGGCGTGCATTTTAAACTAAAATATCTCTACCCACATTGCACGATCAAGATATTATAATATTATGTACTTAACTATATAATTATTACTACATACCTAGAAATCTTTACCTTTATAGGTATAATTGATGACATATACCTACATAACGGGTATGACTTATTTGTACTCGCAACCATCTTAGATGAAATAATTAAATTAACCTAGTCGTTTCATGTAAGTTAATTGAGTTGAGTTATTCTCATGCTATTTAATTTCATAAATAGAGGTTAAATAGAGGTTTATTACTAAGTAATAACACATATTATTTATGTTTTTAACACGCTGCATGTACGTTTTGCTTAACTTTACGCAAAAAGGGGATCCTGACTTTAGCTGTACATTCATATAAATCTGTTTAAAATGCTCTCTTTATCTCCATATGCTGGTTCAATTTCCAAACGAAAGTATTTTTACCATTTTTAGTCGAAAAGAGCATAATTTTTCTATGAATTAGGTAATTGTGGCTAACTTTAAATCGGTTTTCATTCCCGTTAAATCATAATGAGATTAATTAATAGTAGGTGGTGTACACAAATTTTTATTTTTTTATCAAGATTGTATAGTACCACTGTGGCGGCGTAATTAATATTTCATAGTTTATATACATACCAAATTACAATTTTTTTGAAATTCTTTGAGATAAGCAGGGTATAGACAGATAGGTGGATATATCCATACCAAATTACAATTTTTTAGCAATTCTTTGAGATAAGCAGACAGGTGGACATGGCGAAACTATAAGGTTTCCCTGTTGACTACGGAACCTTAATAAATCTAGGATTATAATGGCGGGCTCCTATAATCGGTCGAATCCAGTTTATTCTTACCATTTTCTTGGACAAAAGTCATCCAATTAAGATGCATGTCATGCAGAAAATTAAAATATCTTACTTATTAACGGATATTCATGACAGTTATTAATGGATTTTGCATAAACCATTCATTACCAAGGAAAAAAAAACCCTTCGTGTACAAATTATAATTTAGACATTTCCTCTAGACATGCAGCGGATTCCAATAATTTGGAAAATCCAATATATCTCTATTTTACCAACTATTGCTTGTACAATATTCGATGGATTACGGCATTTCAATGTTATTAAAAGTAGTGGTTAGTGATATGGTAAGTTTTAACTGGATTTGATAGTAAGAGTTCTGGAGTTTGAGTTTCGTATCAGTGGAACCACTGAGTAGTTTAACTGGAAACATAAGTAACGCAACCTTGTTTCTCTAGTACTACTACATAAAATACAAGCAAATTCATTCGTATTTTGATACTGTTTGAAAATAATCCATAAATCAATAGTAGATTTTTACACAAGGGTCTGGATGAAATCAACTCAAATTCATCGATTTCATCTAGTTATACTGATCAATATAACTGATTGGATTTTTTGTCCAGTTTGTTATACCGTATAACTAACTAACTAATAGTCTTTGACTAATAGTAGGTATAACTAGTTGGAAGAACCCTAAATAATTGACACTGAAAAAATAACTGAATGTCGAATTTGTACTGTTCCGCCTTTTTCTTTTTCTGTGACAATCTACCAACCAGTATCTTTATTATATTGTTACGGGAAGTGGGTATAGGGATTGGAAGGAAACAACGATGTTAATCAAACCCGTTTAATTCACTGACATGTGGTATCTTCTACAGAGCACTCACAGTCTATAACACGAACACCGACAATAATTACAGAATCGACGCGCTGCAAACACACAGAGACCGTGTTCCGATCAACACTCTACTACTATAACGTCTCTTCACTATACTGTTCACTTCAACACTTCACTTTCACATGTAACTTTTTCTTCTTTCCTGTATGCTATTTGTATCCGAACTGCCCTCTGTCCGCGACTGAAGATCCTTATATACCCCGCAGAACCTTCTAGAAGCTTTTATTTCGATAGTCATTTCGTTCGTCATTTGTTTCGTTCCAGAATGTTCAATTTCGATCGTCTTTTCGCTCGTCTTTTGTTTTTATCATTTGTTTCGAACTTTCTAGAATGTTGACGAGATTCTTTATTTAAATAGTCGAGGAGCATTTCCTTCTAGAAATATCACCATCATCATCATCATCGTTACACTACCCCCTCCTTAGACATGCTCGTCTCGAGCATCATTAGAGCCGTAGTATTGTGCTAACCTATCCACATGCACAACTTTCGCAGGACTTCGTGACGTTTTCCGAATTCTGTAAGTTACGTCGTTGAGCTTTGTAATAACTTGATACGGTCCCTCCCAGCTTGGCTGTAACTTCGGTGATTTACCTAGCTTTCGCACAGGGTTGTGTAGCCAAACTAAAGAACCTTCTTCAAATCCTCCTGAGTTAACATTTCTGTCATATCGAGTTTTCATCCGATCGCTGGCACGCAAATTGGCTTCCCTCATGTGTTGATGTACGTCTTCCATACGCTTTCTTAGTTCATCTGCATATTCTGTGACATATCTTGGTGCATCCGGAGGACACCCTGCCAAAAGCGTTGCTGGAAGTCGAAGCTCTCTGCCAAAGTTCGCTCGAGCTGGCGTAGTACAAGTACTTTCATGAACAGCCGTTCTATATGACAAAAGAAACAGAGGAATATACTCGTCCCAATTTCTCTGATGTGAATCAACCACTTTTGCCAGATGCTGCTCCAAAGTTCGATTAAAACGCTCCACCATTCCGTCGGATTGTGGGTGATATGGTGTAGTTCGCGTTTTATGTATCCCCATTAACTTACAGATTTCCTGGAACACATGCGATTCGAAATTTCTTCCCTGGTCACTATGAATTTCAAGTGGTAACCCAAATCGACAGAAGACCTCGTTCACCAATTTTCTCGCTACAGTGACAGCTTCCTGATTAGGTAACGCAAACGCTTCAGGCCATTTCGTGAAATAGTCCATAACCACGAGAATATAACGATTTCCATTATTGGACAAGGGAAATGGACCGGCAACGTCTATTGCTACCCGTTCCCAAGGAGCTCCGACGTTATACAACCGTAACGCCCCTCGACTCCGTGTATGGGGTCCGTTAACCGAAGAACATCGTTCACATTTCCTGCACCAGTCCTCGATATCTTCCTTGCAATGTAACCAATAATAACGTTGCCGTATTTTCATAAGTGTCCTTTTTACTCCGAGATGCCCACCCGATGTTCCGTCATGGTAAACTCTTAGTACTTCCGAAATTTTTGCTTTCGGTACAATAGTTTGTAGATGGGTGTCGTTTCCAGACACATTTTCCCATTTTCGATGCAAAACTCCATCACAGAGGACCAAACTATTCCACTGTGCCCAATAACTTTTAGTGATTGCGCTCATACCAGATATCTCACTCCACCCGGGACGAGGAGTTCCACTTGTCATCCAATCCAGAATTGGTTTCAAATTTTCATCCTCATTTTGAGCTCTACGCATAGCATCGTTGCTAAAGTCATCATCAAGGGCATCTGTTCTAATCAGTCGGACTGTAACTTCATCTCTTGCTTCCTGTCTTCCACAATGCTTACAACTCTCAGAACAAGGCCGTCTTGACAAAGCATCAGCGTTTCTATGGGAACTTCCACTTCGATGCTCTACCTCAAAATCGAATTCTTGTAGTTGCTCAATCCAACGTGCAACCTGGCCTTCCGGATTCTTGAACTGCAGTAACCACTTCAACGCCGCGTGGTCTGTTCTGACGTGAAACTTCCGCCCCAGCAAATACTTCTTGAAGTGTTGTAACGTTTTTACTACAGCTAGTAGTTCTCTTCTCGTCACACAATAGTTTCTTTCAGGTTTGGACAACGATTTACTGAAGTAGGCTATGACCACTTCCCCGTCCTGTGTCTTCTGTGACAATGTTCCTCCGATGCCTACATTGCTCGCATCGGTGTCAACTATAAAATCACCATTCGCATCAGGATATCCGAGAATTGGAGTTTCACATAGCCGCCCTTTCAGTTCATTAAAAGCCGCCTCACATTCCTGGTCCCAAACAAATGGCCGTTTTTCTTCCGTGAGTCTATGCAGTGGTTTGGCAATATCGGAAAAATTCTTTACGAAACGACGATAATACGAGCATAGTCCCATAAATGCTCTTACTTGAGTTTTATCGGTTGGAGTAGGCCAATCTTTCACTGCGGAAATCTTTGCTGGATCAGTTTCCACGCCCTCTTCAGATATAACATGCCCCAGATATTCAACTTGGCGTTTGAAGAAAGAGCACTTCTTTAAGTTTAATTTCAAGCCTGCTCCTCTTATTTTGTTGAACACGCTCTCCAACTTCTTTAGATGGTCGTCGAAGTTCCGTCCGACTATTATTATGTCATCGAGGTACACCAGACAAGCTTCCCCTAACAGACCGGCTAGTATACGCTCCATTAATCTCTCAAAAGTGGCTGGAGCATTACATAATCCAAATGGCATCACCTTGAACTGCCAAAGCCCTTTCCCTGTGGAGAATGCCGTCTTTTCCTTGTCACTGGTATCCATTCCCACCTGCCAGTAGCCACTTTTGAGATCAAGCGTAGAGAACCATCTCATGTCATTTAAAGTGTCCAGCGTGTCGTCTATCCTTGGTAGTGGATAGCTATCTTTCTTTGTCACATTATTTAATCGCCGATAATCGACGCAGAACCTGGTTGACCCGTCTTTCTTCTTAACTAGGACAACTGGAGAACACCAAGGGCTAGAAGATGGTTCAATGACTCCATTACCTTCCATCTCTTTTAACATGTCCTCAACTTCCTTTTCTCTAGCGAACGGAATCCGCCGAGGCCGTTGGCGGATTGGTTGCTCGTTCCCGGTATTGATCCGATGTCGAAATAGCCCTGTTCTTCCAATGTCCGCGTCCCCTCTGGAGAAAATGTCACCGAAATGTCGCAGTAAATTTTTCGCTTTTGTCAGCTCCACTGTGCTTAAATCCCCCTTGCAGTTATCTAGGACGTTACTAAAATCAACCGCATTCGAGTGAGTTTTCTTCACTTCGTCGCAGTTTCGAAGCCAGACTATTTCTTCGCTCTCACCGATCAGACACCCCTTCTTCAGTATTTGAGGATTATCACTCAAATTCAAGACCGGTACCGCCATTTTTTTTGTCGTTCCAACAACCGTTCTAGCCGGTAACCATGCGTTTTCTCCTTTGACTCTCTCTACAACTAAGCAATGTTGTCGATCAGTGCTTACATTTTCGGCTAACTTTATCGGTACCAAAGTCTGAGTTCGTGGTGGTAGCTTAGTGTCCTTAAGGCAGTAGACTTTACCTCCCCTGGCTCCCTTCATTGGAACCTCAATCGATCCACACTTAAGGATTCCGGATTCAATATCAAGTTTGCACTGATGTTCTTTCAGAAAATCTAAACCGATGATGCAGTCATCCACAATTTCAGCTATCACCGCCCAATGCCAGTAAAGCTTGTCACCAACCTTAATTGCCACCTTCTGCTCCCCTCTTACAGGTATGCGCTGGCCGGTAGCCGTTTTCAACTGCACAGTCTCTCTGCAGGAATATAATTTTCTACTATTCCGTGTCATCTGTACCCCCACTACCGTACGCGAAGCTCCTGTGTCCAAAGTCAGTTGGCATGCAGTTCCATTTATTCTTCCATCGACGGTTAAGCTGTTTCCGTCTGAGCTTTGATAGATCATAAAATTTGGGGTTCCCTGATTACTGGCCAGCGCCCACCCCGTAGCTCTGGCCTGCTTTAGTTTTCCGAATTCTCCGACGCTTGTGTTCCAGCGTCGGTTCGCCTTACCGAGCTACGATTGGGGCAACCATATCTCAAATGCCCACGCTCTCCACACTGGTAACAACGCGGAGCAAAGGTCCGCCGTGGTATTTCCCGCTCTTCTGTTGAAACAACTTTACGCACAGAGCCGCTCTTGGAATCCCGACGTACCGCCTCCACCTCAAGAGCGTGTGCCACCGCTTCTTTGATGTTTTCATGGTGCGCCAAGCGTACTGTTGCCCTCACTTCTTTGTCGTTGATTCCATCGACAAACGTCTGCAACAGCATACTGTCGACTAGGTTCGCTGGTGAAGATTGATATGCCTTCCTTACGAGCTTCTCCACTTCTAGTGACCACTGTTGCAGGTTTTCGTTGGCTTTCTGGGATCTATCACGAAGCTGAGCCCGGTAGGCATGTTCCAGATGCGAGTCGCCATATCGGGACTCCAAAGCATCCACCAACTCCTGGTACGAGGCATTAGGTTCTACGGCTTCCAGTACCGACGTGGCTTGTTCACGCAATGCCAAAGTGAGAGCTGTCTTTGCTTTTTCCTCGCTCCAGTTGTTTAGTTCGACAACAGCCGAAAGCTGTCGCTTATATGCAGCCCATGAAGAGGTCCCGTCAAATGTGGGAATTTTGAAACTGCCACCCAAAGTAGCTGTGACTGCAGTTGCTGGACCGCTGGTTCCGCTTACTTCGAGTCTTTGGAGACGTCCTTCCGCTGATTCGAAACGGGCCTGGTACTCGTTTAGACGATCTTCGTGCATCTCTACAGTCTTCTGTATTTCTGTGACTTTTACTGCCCCCTCAGAGATAGCCGTTAGAATACGCTCTTGCATAGCACTTTGGCGATCCTCCTCACGACGCTGGCGTTCCTCCTCACGGCGTACCTGTTCCTCCTGCAAGGCACGCAGCTGCACCTCCTGGTGGTGCTGGCGTTCCTCTTCACAGCGTGCCTGCTCCTCCTGCAAGGCACGCAGCTGTTCCTCTTGGCGGCGTGCCTGCTCCTCCTGCATAGCGCGCATTTGTTGTAGTAGTGCACCAAGGTCCACTGGAGAAACTGGAGCACTCACAGTAGCACTGGCAGAGGTTCCTTCATGAGGGTTCATTGGAGGAACTGGAGCACTCACAGTGTCACCGCCGGAAGTCCCCTCACCGGCTTCCTCACGTGTCCGAGGATTTCCCGTACTAGCGGCTTCCTGGTCTCCGCCGCTTTGTTGCTGAGCGGCTCCCCTTGAGCGGGTGTTTGGGCCATCTCTAGGCATGATTGGCATCCTTCCTTCCAATCCCACTTCTGACACCAAATGTTACGGGAAGTGGGTATAGGGATTGGAAGGAAACAACGATGTTAATCAAACCCGTTTAATTCACTGACATGTGGTATCTTCTACAGAGCACTCACAGTCTATAACACGAACACCGACAATAATTACAGAATCGACGCGCTGCAAACACACAGAGACCGTGTTCCGATCAACACTCTACTACTATAACGTCTCTTCACTATACTGTTCACTTCAACACTTCACTTTCACATGTAACTTTTTCTTCTTTCCTGTATGCTATTTGTATCCGAACTGCCCTCTGTCCGCGACTGAAGATCCTTATATACCCCGCAGAACCTTCTAGAAGCTTTTATTTCGATAGTCATTTCGTTCGTCATTTGTTTCGTTCCAGAATGTTCAATTTCGATCGTCTTTTCGCTCGTCTTTTGTTTTTATCATTTGTTTCGAACTTTCTAGAATGTTGACGAGATTCTTTATTTAAATAGTCGAGGAGCATTTCCTTCTAGAAATATCACCATCATCATCATCATCGTTACAATATCATTGAAGATTTAAAAATTTTGCTCAAAATATTAATACGGTAGAATCCGAATATACTGACTTTGTTTATACAGCTAACCGTTTTTAGCGACGATAATGCAACCTCAAGTTTGGTTTCATATAGACATACTATGAAAACATATCCGTATACTACGCCTCCGTTTTAAGCGACCAACTGCTTATAGCGACCTATTTTGACAATAAATCGTTCCGTTATAACGACGTCGCGCAGTGTTTTGTTTACAATTTACAATACTCCGCCCCGCGTCTGGTTCGTCGTCCCGCGCCCAGGCATTCCTTAGCTCACGTAAATTACAGTCCGGAAGCATGATGCCAACCTCAAGAAAAAAAATAAATTACAGTCCGGTTTTTTAATTTATGACAAGACAATGATTTGTGACAAGTTTACGTGCGCTAAAATTAGTTCTGTGAAGTCAAAGTGTTTCTCAATTGAGGAAAAAAGTGTTATAATATACCGTTTAGAAGTTAGTGAATCAAATGGTACCCTTGCGAAAGAAAAAAACAAGCTTAATTTATCTGGTCGTTTTGTGCGTCGTCAGGTTATTACGACAAAGTATTGCTGGTCCCTTGAGGGTCGTTCTATCCGGATTATACTGTATTTGAATAATAATAATGAATACGGTGTTATTTTTTAATACTCTAGAATAAAGTTGTTTTTTTCGAATCAACGGCGCCTGAAATAAAAACCTGTGAATAAATTAATCAAAAGGGATAATCGCTTTTGACGTCATAGTGTAAAAACTTTGCAAACGGTTAAAAATTAATTGCAAAAATCTTGAAATACGTTTCTAAAAATAGTTTAAAGTTTCGGATAAAAGCATATATAATAAATATTTGAAAAAAAAAAAAACACTACAGATATCTTATTTCATATCTTATTTCCTTTGTAATTTTCCACTTCATAGTGGTACTGTAAATTTTAATCTAAGTTACCTACTTTGAATATTCTTATTCTTCTACGTAGCTATCTACTCGCAGTACATAAAACCATGTAAGATTATTTTTTTAATTAACAGCTCGAGTTTTATAATTATTATTTTATAGCGCAATAATATTTGAGCAATTAAGTATGATCTAACAACACCAACCATTATGTTACTTCACTTGGTATGCACATAAACACGATCAATTTAAATACAAATTGAAACATATCATCACAATGCTCGAATAATCTGCATAACAAAAGATTTTAGCCCTGATATGTAGAGCATATTAATTTTTTTGTTTTGTGGCTCATGAAATCGTATGGATAAAAACTGAATTATAACCTAAAAGAGGAAGCGCCTAAAAGATTTTATGGATCTTCAAAAAAGTTTCCTGTTGTACATTGTCTTTACGAGGCCCGTATTCATGAGGTTTTTGTAGCTTTAATGGAACAATTAACAGGATATCAACTATTAAATTGTATTGAAAAAGTTGGTTTCTTAAGTTGACTTTGTTTGCGACCACTTGCGAACTTATTAAAGATCTGAGTGGAGACACCATCGCATTTATTCAGTCCTCTTGTAGAGAATTTCTAGTTAATCCTCTTGTAGAATATGCCCGACGTGCTATCCTGAAAGTTGCCAACTATAAACCACGTCTCTATCCAACTAAGGATCTGTTTAAAGAATGTGATGTTCTTACCGTGCGTCAATTATTTATGTTACAAACAATATCATTCAAAACCTCTATGTATCACAGAATAAGATGTCTAAAATGCGAAAAACTAAGAAATATAAAATATTCTCTGAGCCTATAACTAACACAGTTTTGCAAAGCGTTTTGCCTACTATTTGGGACCCCATTTGTATAATGAGATCAATATAAACGCGCTCATTTATTAAACTAAATCGTTTTCAATGTAAAAATAGGATAACTGGAATTTTTAAAGAGATGGACTATAAGATGACTGAATCATTTATATCGGAAAGTTTGCGGTAAGCCACGTTCTGTTAACTAAATGATCGACATTTTTTTTCTTCTATATTATATATTATCTTGAATGTTAAGTAGTATTATATTATTAAGAAACAAATGTATATAGCTTAAGATTCATTAATAGGAAGAAGCCACTAGCGTCCGAAATATAGTTTAAGTATAACTAGTTCGGAGTCACTGGAACTTATATTATTGTACTTATTTATACACTAATAAAGAAATTTTGATTTGATTTGATTTGAATGTCAATTCCCCTTATTGACTATATACGAGTACTGCTGCCACCTTTTTGATGAATCAGCGAAGTATCAGCTGGAATCTTTTGAGTCAGTGGACCGGCGAGCTATGAGGTTAATCGGTGACGATAAACTAGTAGCCAAGAAGCTACTTAGCCTTGAGCACCACCGTAAAATAGCATGTCTATCTATATTTTACAGGATCCATTTCATGGAATGTGCGCAAGCGCTTCACGACCTAATTCCACCCTCCCCATTTCACTACAGGACAAACAGAAAGTCGGCGAATTATCACCAATTTCTCGTTAAAATGCCAAAAATCCGTACCCAGCGATATCGGTCCACGTTCTTGATGCGTACTGCACAGGAATAGAATTATAAGCCGCCATCTCTGTTTCCTCAGACCTACAATCTTTGAATTTTCAAGGCTAGAGTGAATACTTGTCCCCTACTTCCGTGTCCCCCACGCTGGTGGGCACGTGTTTGAACTATGGTTTTACGCTGTGTGTTGTGGATCAGTCAGCCATTTAGTTAGTAGTTATATAAAGATATAGATATAGATTTTCACTCTAACTGCCCAAAATAACAAATCGAATTCATAATAAATTAAATTGATAGGTAAAAGAAACTGAAGTAGCGCTGGAAAAACAATTTTTTTAATCTAATAAATTTTATGGGTTTATTTATTTACTACAAAATCGGCAATGATTCTGGGATTTTTTGTGATTTTATTTTTTGAACGTTTTATTGACAGTTTTGTTTTTTTATTACACTGGAAGGGTCTGTGGAAACCTTTACCTAGCAACGAACAAAAAGCTTTAACGTTCTCGGCTGTTCTTAAGAAATTAAAACAGATATTATGTACAATGAGGTGCATAACATATTATTTACAGTTATGTTCGACGTGTGACCAAAATTCTGCTGCCTATGTGGCCTAACGCATATGCATTGTCATTCAACGTGGCAATGCTGCAGCATGTTGGGTACGCTGCTAATTGGTAGTGGGTTCAAGTAATTGGATTGTTTTTAGTTTATCGGTATGGGGTAATCGATTAGCTTTTTGTGTAGTAGTTTAGTTAATTAAATATGAGTAGTTTAAATATTGTTTTGTTGTAGTTAATAAAGTAACTTGCCACTTATGTTTAATAATACTATCAACTTTTTCAGAATATGTTTCCAATGAACTGATAACTGATGGGGCTATGATCAGGACCGTTCATGACGAAGACTGGCCACAAGGTAGACAGGGAACTTCATACGAGTGACATGAAGACGCTGGATGCAAGCTGCTTTGATCCGGACTATTTAGAAATCTGTTTAAAAAAATATTTTTTTGTAGCTGGGATGATGATGATGATGATAGTCTGATACCAGTTATGGGCATACACAAATGGTCCTACCGAAAAAGGTCGCTCAAATTTTATTTATGCGCAAAATATTGATTGTAATAAATTTTATCAAATATCTAACATTTACCCTTGACCAGTAAGGCATATTGAAGTTACCAGGATAGCATAATCGAGGATCAAGTTGATTTTCCCATAACATCACGATTTTAATTCACGCCGTACCGATCAGATGATTTCACAGCTCGAAGATTCCTTTGGATAATTTACGCTACGATACAGAATACTTCATAGAATTCCGTAACTACCGGAAAAATACATTGTGGTGTTACCCGCTCTTGAATTATGGCTGTTATGATGTCATTCTCATATATGTATGTTTCACAATTTTGATATTTGTAATTGCCCTTATCCCTACGACTTTAACACTCGTTGGTATTAATTGCCTACGCTGTGCTCTACGAGTGGGTACAACCTTAAACAGTTTTGTCAGGTTGACCAGAATGCGTGGCAGCAACAATAGCATTCTTAAAGCCATTATTGACAAGCCGGAATGTTCCATCCAAAAATACTGGATCAAACTTATAATAGGTACCTAATACTTTTGACTTTTCTTGCCTGTATACTATTAGTTGTGTTTATTATTTTGTTGTCTTCTTTTTAGTGTATCTACGAGTATAATTATTAATGTATGTAAATTGTTTGTTTGTGTGTAAATTGTTGTAACCTTGCAGCTATGGATCGTGTTATCCGAAATAAAGATTTATTATTATATGTCATACGTAAAATAGTTAAAACTATGTTCTACGTGGCTAGATGGCACCGAGGTTCGGTCGTGTTCTACCCGTCAATCTGGTAAGAAATCTTGTCGGTTTTTTATGTCATTGGGAAACTCCGTCGCTTTATTCGTCCAGTCAAATATATGTAGGTAAACTTGAAACTGTGTAGAAACCTGTAGTAGCTTGACGAAGCTGCACGAAGGTGCTTAAAAAATTTAGCCGCCTTCAAAACAAACTGGAAGGGGAGAAATAAAACGAAAAAAATCAAAACTGGGTATCCACCTAAATAAGTACGTAAACCAACTATTTTTGAGGTCGGTGTCTATAAAGGACTTAGTTGATGATAGTTTAGGGCCTGACACCGACCTCAAAACATAGTTGGTTTACGTACTTACGTACGTAGACGCCCAGTTTTGATTTTATTCGTGTCATTTCTCCCTTTTCAGTTAATTAGATTGTTGTAAAGTTGGTTTAATGTTTTGAATTACTTTTATTATAACTATAGAAGATATAGATACCGCAGTGTCGCTCAACATTAGGCGAGCTGGTGGTCAAGCGCAAGTATACCAATGAATAAAAAAACAGTTTGAAAGCAGCTTATGATATAAAATCATTCATCAAAAATATCGAAATTAAATTTATTCAAATCGGATAATACCTTAATCTGTCGTATGGAAAACACACGCTGTTAGTACACCTATTTAGTAAAATTACTCGCTTCGCCACCTTAAGTACTACCTATTAGTCCAAACAATCACAGTCTTAATAAATCAATTCAAAACCCATTTACTCAAGCAATTGGAGTCCGCTAAGTAGATCGTATCTCAATCATCCGGTGATTCTGCACCGAAGCTTGTGCAACAATAATCTAACATCTGGCTACTTTCTTATTGTTTTGTCTTAATTACATAGGATGCAGATTCAACTGGGATTTAGATCAATGTTGCTTGGCGAGGGTAGAGGTCACACTTAGAATATAGATCTAGTCTTAGAATAAGTTGATAGAGCCGTCTGGAGGCAAAGAGTTCGTACTTATAAATGGTCTGGAGGTCTATACTTTATTTATATTTTCGCCCTCTATAGTAGACCGCAACGTCGCGTCACTCAACTTAGTGAGTTAAATGGTCAAGTGCAAGCCTATCTTGAATAAATAACTGAAATAGTTTGTTAACATTTATGGAATTCTTTGCCGTCTTCTCTGTTTCCTGAGAACTATAATCTTAAAACTTTCAAGGCTATAAAGTGAATAAATATATTGTTTTATCCTCGGCCACACCGTCGCTTAGCATTAGACGAGACGTTGGTCAATCGTAGATATATTAAAAGTAAAAATAAATCCGACAAATTACGAGTTTCACTCGCAAATCGAGGCTTCCGTACAATAAAATAAAATATACTAAATAAAATAAACACAGAAAACAGGACTACTTAGCAAAATCTATGAATATTTATAATTTCACATATTTTCTATGCAGTAAAAATATACTAAAATGGTAGACGGGAGCCTATTCGTGAGGGTACGGTGCTTGTCTAGACACCGTAGCCTCACAAATAGGCTCCCGCACACTTAGTAAGGAAGCCTAAAAACGACGGTCTAAAAAAGTATTGTTTTCTTACTTATATTTAAATGCACATACATAGGCACCTATTTAAGAGTCAACATCTTTAACGGCGTTGTATTTTATCAAGTAAGATAATAAATATTACAAATAAGCGAGTCTAGATCTATAAAACCTCATATAAAACAGCAGTAATCATTCAAAGATTTAAAACAGCTATTTTTATATTGCGTCTGCATAAATTATTTAATCAAAACAAATGTAAGAAAAATCCGTTAGAATATTATGACTAAGTCTGATTCTAGCTGACGTCGGCATACCTAAACTAATTTCGATGATGCCAATTTTCTTTATTGGCCATACATTTTATAATTGCAGTTCGAAGACCTCTAATTATAAAAGTTTGTTTTGCAAGAAGCCGCTATTCACTTTAAAAGTCACTATACCAATCAACCTTTATATGATAAAAACAACATTTTTGTAAACACTGTAAAAATCATAAAGCCGGAAAAATACCTAAGTATTTGACGTGTAATCACTCTTTTATTTGATTACAAATTGCTAGTGCAAATTCAGTTTTAGACCTAACTAATTCAACTAAATATTTAATGAATTTTTTATATGAGATAAATCTACGTTTGACCACCTAGTGGCCTGATGGTAAGCGACTGTGTGGTCGAGGATGGAGCACGTTGATAATCTTATCAACGTGCTCATTAGATATCTTATAAATGAGCACGTTGATAAGATTATCTATTCACATTTATGTTAATAATCCCATGATTGTAGCTCTTAGGAAGTAAATTAACAAAAGCAGTAACTTATAGGACAGGTGCGTTAGTATTAACATAGATGTCCACGGTTGACATATGGCTTATGTGCCTACAAAAATAGGCATGCTTAATATTTTGTCACCTAGGGGAATTCGCATCGTGACTCGTGTCGTTAATGTTATAGAGGAAAAGTTTTCGGAAGCGTTATTTCTGGCAACTAGCAACCAGGACATTGTCATCACCTAGTTTGGTCATAATATGCAGAACCTTTTGTCAAGGTATAGAGGTTGGCCAGAGATTAGAATTGCTGACAAAAGTAATTATTGAACACATCATAGGTCGAAACAGGTAGGGCCCATGTTGCTACCAATGTATTTGTATACTTACGAGTACATACCATAAAAGCTCGGTACAGATCCCCACCTGTACATAGCTGTCACTGTCATGACAGTCATCTGTCATCTAAGAATTATAAAGAAACTTATTAGACTCATTTATCACTGTTTTGACAAAAATCTGTACTGTATCTGTAAAATCTGTATCTGTACAATGATTTAGCTTTGCAGTTATACATTCATAACCTTCCTTGTAAGAAATTCTTCTTTCTTAAAATTCCTTCTAGATCATCTTGCACTATCCTCTGTTATACCATCAAACATAGGTATATTTTTAAGCGACTTCCAAAAAGAAGGAAGTTCTCAATTCGACTGTATTTTTTTGTACGTTTGCTCAGCGAATACTCCGCCTATAATGAATTGTTTATGATGATTCTTTTTTTTGTGGCAGGCATACAGAGGTGGTCTCATATAAATTTTATCAAAATCGGTTCAGTACTTTGGTTTTTATAACAAAATAACTGAAAAATGTCATCCAAGTAAACGAATTGCGTTTTTGAAGTCGGGTTTTCCAGTTTTTTAAACTATAATTATGTACATAAAGAAAATAATGTTTAAAGTAAATGTTAGAAATGTTAAGTTTACTCGCTTATTAGACCATTATAAAAAAAGCTATGCACCAGCATTTAAGGAGCAATAAAATCAATCATGTTGTTAAGGCTGTATTTTATTGTACCGATGTTGGTTTTAGGTATAATATAATTTGCTAAAGAATGGTGATTTATTTGGCAATTTATCAATTTGCATAATTTGCATAAAACGTTAGCTCCATGCAACGTCATAAAGACATCAAATACGTGACAAGGACCGTTTTGCGGTGAACAAGACAATCCACATTTTCATAATGTCGTAGGTACTTTGCCTGTGACTTTTGGCGTGTTTCAATCTTGAAAACCAAAAAATCGACTACCCTGCGAATCACTAACTGGTTCGTTTTTAGGGTTCCGTACCTCCAAAGGAAAAAACGGGGGAGGGGGGCAGTTAATATTGACCCAGGGGCCCTGGGCCATGGGCTGGTGACGCCCTTGCATAGCGTACTTACCTATTCTTATAAAAAGTTCATATTACTGCCGCTTTTATATCATGCCGTATAGAAATGATTTCATAATTTCAAAAATTACGCTAGATAATCCGTTATTTTCGTGAGAAATATGTACGATTCCATTGCACAATTTACTGAATTATATCCTAAATTAGAAAGTAAGTCTTATCTATGTCATCTCTGTTTCCTGACACACCTACAATCTTGGAATTTTCAAGGCTAGAATGAATAGATATCTTCTAGATCGACGAGCTCCATCCTCGGCCACACCGTTGCTTAACATCAGGCGAGTTGGTGGTCAGTCGTAGATCTTGTATAAAAAAAAAGTTTGTATAGATGAGTATAGATATGTAAAAAAAACTATCGTCAGATTACAGCTACTATTATTATACGGTATACAGGATACAGGCATTACATTAGAAATGTGTATCACTACCGACCAATATAACATCATAATAAGCGTAACGCAAAACTTTATGATCAAACTACTAATACGGCTCACACATACAAAAAATATGAATGTTAGAGGTTGAATCATCACATATGAAACAAAACATCTCATTAAATACGTGGTAGCCGATAGCGATCTGTACGGACCCTAATTACGTTTCTGGATTACATATAAGTACCTAGTACATGTGCATAAGTATGTAGGAAATAAGTTCATTGACTGGCGGGGTAACAAAGAGTTATTAAGTGTAATAAAATAAAAATAGTTGAAATTATTGCGGGAATATGGACACTGGCCATCGAGACACAAAAGTGACATTTTTTTTTTATTATAATTCGTTTATTTCCAAGAAGAGTTACAATTTACAATTAATATTTTACAGAGCCTTAATTAATCAAATTGGCAACTTAACAACATACAGCATGCATCCCGCGGGCCCCGAACTAGGCAGAGCCTCTATCTCGGGTCTCGGGTATCTCGTAATTTTACTATTTCCGTTGTTCATTTTTACACCGTACTTAACAGAATGGGCTAGTATCAAATTTTACACTGTTCGAGACACAAAATACCTACGTTCATAAAAATGTTATATAATTATTACAAATTTTAGATTCACCTAATTAAAGAATCTAAGCAAACTTCCCGAAACTATGCATCATCTATAAAATACAGTTCTCTTTTAAAAACTTAATTAATTTTCAAATTTATGCAAGCGCTACAACTATTCAGAACGTCAGTTCCATATTTCATAAATGTTAAAACTAAAAAAATCTCGTGAATATTTATATAAAATAATTAAGTTAAGAAAATCTCAGTTACATATTATGCCGACACATACAAAGGCGTACTGAATATTGTTGACGATTAAGATATGACATATGACATGTGTCTGTATTCTGTAACCACATCACCAGTTCACCACACCTTTGATATTGTCTTAAACTCATCTCATAGGTAGGTACCGTTGTGTGGTACAATACTCGGAAAAATGTGAAATAAAAGAGCAAAACATGTATATATAGTATATATATAACTACTTTATATAAAAGGGCTAGATAGAAAGGCAAGTATTTTACTATGATTTTATAAATCTAGAATTTTCCACAAATGTTTGTACTATTACATCTACCATTTCACATATCATTGTTTGCAGATGATAGTCGTAGCTTTTTTTACATTTTGTTACTGATCAAAGAATTTATTTTGGAAAGTCGTACAAAAATGGTAGTTTTCAGAGTATAAATAATAAAAAGTACTTACCTACTAAAATTATGTGCCATATTTATACCCATGAATACCTACTTTTCAAAGTTCAAAAGTTTCTACTGTTCTTTGGCTCATGCTTTGAAAACCCCTATTTACTGAAAAGGGTAACTTAAGAAACGATCTATCTCGTAGAAGAAATTGGATAGGGATAGTAACTCAGTAGAGATCACGTCGAATTTTTTTTGTTTAAAAAACCGTTTTTTTTTGTTAAACGTCTTGATTTTACTGATGCACCCCTGTAATATTAATTTCTACTGAATGGATTTTGTAACAAAGTTAATAACAGTTATACAAACACATTTAAGAAATGATACACGGAATTTTAACAGTAAGTCAAATATAAACTTATTACAACAAATTTGTCTTCACATTCTGACACCTGATTAGTTCTAAAACACTTTGAGGAGACAAATTATGGCAAAAAAACTACTATAGGAAACAGTTGACAGCTAAACTAATGTTTTGGAACTGTTATTTTAATGAGTCAATGCTTTGAAGATATTGTTACTGGCGATTAATAAAAAATGGCATAACTGTTCATGACTTACTGACCGATCTAAACATGTTAATTCGTTGGAATTCTACGGATAGCGTAGCGTTAGTGTAACAAAAATATTTTATGTATACATTAGTTTTTCTTAGTTTTTTTTTAGTTTTGAGTTAGTTTAATACATTGAGTATGGGCATGCCCGGGAGCTTGGGGGCATGAATAAATGCAAGAATCACTTTTGCTGTTTATTCTGCTTACTTAGTTGTTCTATCCAGAACTACGGGCACATAACATTGATATAAACTTGTTTGATTTAATTGACCCTAAAATATTATTTCATTAGGTATAGGTTAAGTACATAAGTTCAAGTTTGCTCTTGTTCCGCAACTACAGCCCACTGATTTTACAACATTATGTACTAACATTGTTTAAAGCTTGCAACTCATAATGAACTGACATTTCAGTAATAAATTTCTTTGTTTTTTTACATTTTGAACCTCATTTAGACGAGGTGGAAATTTAATAAAAATCCTGTTTGCCTACCATAAGTGGAGATGTACATCCTACTTACGCTATGACATTATTTTAACAAACCTATACTGTCGTTAATCATCACTTGCATCGAAATATCATTATGAAATTAGTGTAAATATTATTAATTATTTAAATACAATCTCGGGTCAAGCCCTTTCTTTTGGTGAGCATCATGATGCCCACTGCAGTGGGGCCGAAGCTAACACTGAGAGGCCTTTTTAGATAGAATATAAAAAATACAGAAATTAGGTATATGGATGGCAAATGGAATTATAGTATAATATGAAATTTAACAAATCTGGGCTATGGTTATGACTTATAAATTATTTATTATTAGCCATCTGACATTCGTTGTTGTTTTGTCAAATCTTAGTATTATGTATGTTTTTCTGATTTCCCAACAGTCAAAGGTCATTACTTAGAATTACTGTATTAATAAATGACATATTGGCTCGCTCAAGATATTAGGTTTTTTTATGGACACGCGAGGTGTCACGCTGCGTGTTTCAAGTCTGAAACAAAATGCGCGTGAGCACGCAAAAGCGTAAAACAAGAACGCTCTCCTATAAGCAAATTTGTTTTGACCGGGTGACATGCCGCAATCACCAAAAAGAAATGCGTTCTGACGTATGTCTTTATTATTCATTAACCTACAGTCAAAACACCTTAACTAGAGTGGATCTTGACCTTAAACCTATAACAATAGCGAAGATAATCTACCCGTGCCAAGCAGGTAACCCGAATAAGTACAAAGTGTTACAATACGAGATATGCTCGGAATAAACTCTTGCATTGTTAAGGAAGCGGCGAATTCTTGGCATTGAACTTGAGACGAAAAGACCCAGTTGGCATCATTGCCAAAAGTGTTAGTCAGTGTACCTACGAAATGTTTGCCCCTAATTTAATAATTATAGCCTTTATATACAAACTTAAAGTGCAGTGGTATCAATAATTACATATAAAAAAGTCGGGTGCAGCAACTGTCTCGTTCACACATGTCTTTTTTCTACATATTATTATTATTGAATGCGCTAATGGTAAATATGCGAACATTATTTATTTGTTTGTTATATTGTTGTTGTTGTAGTATTAAATTTAAAGCTAAAAATTTGGGTTACTTTGTCTCCGTGTCAAGCTTATATCGCGAATTCCTGATTCGAAGCTGCTGACATCTGACATATAATATGTCACATTGTCACATTTTAAAGATGCTTACTGTGATAAAAAATGTCCACAAACTTGCCTGCCTGACCTAAGAACTTTTTGAAAAACTTTACTCAAATTTGTACAGGGATCAACAGATTTTGACAACTTCTCGCTGACACGGCATGACACTTGCGGAAAGAAGACAGAATTTGAGACGTTGATTAATGTTAAGTATCGTTTTTCGGTAAAGCCGTACCTGTGAGAAAGTTTTAGTGCCATCTGCAGATCCTCGCTTCTCGTTATCATGTGTAATGGAAGGTACCCCCTATCCAAAACAATAAAGCTATCACTAACAAGCTCAAAGTCAACTATTTTTGTACTTTACATATAAAATGCTGTACCTACCTACATCCATCATCAAATCACCTCCGTGTCATAATAATACTGCAAGTCATATCTATGCATGCAAAATTTCAGTTCAATCTGAAACCGAAAAGTGGGTCAAATTCAACTTGATTATCTATACTTACATAGACAGGCACGCACTCGGACAGACAAAACTAAATAAAAGCTTGAAGAAGTCAGATTAATTATTATTATTAACTAGCAACATAGATAGTTGTTTGCTTATATTTCTTCGATAGAAGTAAGAAATAAATACAATGACGTTGTAAAGATCGCTCTGATAATATTTGGATCATCAGAGCGCTTCTTTTGAATAGCAAATTATCATAATAATACGGTTTGATTTAGCAAAAAGCGTGTTTAACTGTGCTCAGGAATTCAGTTATTATTTTGCTTTGAATATTTAGCTGAACAAAAAGTCCTTCTGAGTTAAACCATTGTTTTGATTCTAATTATTTCTTTGGTTATCTATGTATGATCCGAAATTTATTTGTTCGAATCTTACTTACCCGCATCCGTTTCACAGAACTGTCTGATTCCAGATATTTTGACACGAGTTTCTGATTCCATAAGATTGTTAGCCATAAGTTTGATTCACACGAGGTGTTATAAGATTAGGTTCGCTAGGTTTCTTTTTTATTTTATCCATAAACTTAATTATTTACAAAGGTTTGGTTATCAGATGTATTAAGTACCTAGTTAAGGTTCGTTAAAATTCTGTTTAACAAATACAAACACTTTAGTAGTACAAAGATTCGGTTATCAGATGAGCTTTCGGGATTTTGATAAAGTGTCTATTGAAAAAATAAAAACGTTTTCGGGGAAAGTATATTCGATATTTCATAGCAGAGTCTGTTTAACCATTTCTTTTATATGTATGAAGATTATTAAACTAACTTCATCATCATCATCATCTCAGCCATAAGAAGTCCACTGCTGAATATAGGCCTCCCCCATGGATTTCCAAAAAGACCGATTGGAAGCGGCTAGCAACTTACTGGGGGGACTTATATTGGACGAGAAGACGCTTTTGAACTAACTTCAATAAATAATATTTTATTATTTTGGTTATCTTTTACGCAAGATAGATCTACGATTGACCACCAACTCGCCTGATATTAGCGATAAAAGCGATGGTGTAGCTGAGGATGGAGCTCGTCGATCTAGCAAATATCCATTTGCCTTGAAAATTCCAAGATTGATTTAGATTAAATTTTTATAGGTCGTTGCTTCCAAAGAGCAATGTCAAGCAATAGAGTCTAGTTACCTAGGTATCTAGTATATTTAACTATTTACCTAATCTGTTTATAACTGGAGTCTAGTTTAATTTAATAATTTGCACGCCAGAACTATGTTGACATAGACAGTTATAAAAGTATGGCGCCTACTTATTCATCTTTGCTGCTATGTCAATGAACCGATATTTTGACCAGTGAGCGCACTACGCTATGTAGATGTTTTTTTTTTTAATCAGCCCTGTTTGTACAAACTTTCCCACTGCTGGGAACGGGCCATCTTCTCATTGTGAGAAGGGTTAGGCCACAGTCTGCCACGCTGGCCAAGTGCGGGTTGGCAGACTTCACACATCTTCAAGATCATTGAGAACTCTCAGACATGTAGGTTTCCTCACGATGTTTTCCTTCACCGTTTGAAGTTGGCGGCAATCAATAATACGCACATAACTTCGAAAAGACTGAGGTGCGTGCCGTGGGATTCGAACCCAGGACCTGCGGATCGCAAGTCAGACGGTCTCACCACTAGGCTGCCGGAAACTTCGATGTATTATCATATATAGCTTATATATAGCTATATCAAAGTATATTAAATAATAACAAAGACGCTCTAACAAAATATACATATATTAAAATAAAATATAGCTTAAAGACTAAATCAAACTTGAGTCAATTATTTTAGTAACTTAGGTTAGGTTACGGAATATCTTCTAAAGTAAGTAGCTACTTTAAGTATAGAAAGATTTACTATCTAAAATATATGTAGAAGTGAGATACAGATATCCATAAAACGTGTTCCATATTATGGGAATTTAAAGTTCATTCGACTAGAACTAAATTTTGTGAAAAAACTAAAAACAATAAACAATAATACTGTTTAAGTTTAGGTAGAGGGTTTGGTAGAGGGTTAAAACTGCTAGTTTAGGAATAAACATAATGACGTACACACTGTTAAACCGTGCGTCGAACCAAACAGCGTTATAAATCCCTCTTAAAATCAAAATTTTTAATAACTTAAACTAAAACGACCTTTTATTTATTTTTATAAAAGAAAATTAAGTAAAGTTATTCAGGGTCCTATCTTCCTAAAACACAGAGTACCTAAGCCTGATATATAAGCGGCTAAATTTTCAGAGAATAAGCATAAACGACAATATTGGTAACCATCGCATATTTAGCCCGTTTGGAGTCAAAACTTTGGATCCGTGAAGCTCGTCTTATTTAAAAAAAAATACTATGCGCCTGCGCAAACGCGTCACATGACCTAAATTTTGAGACTTATCTGGCCCAACGCATAAACATTTCCATTTTACGTGGTACTGTTGTCGCATGCTTGGTACGTTGGCAATCGATACTAGAATTGAGCATTTTCTTCATCATCATAAAAATCACCTTTTCAACACACTTGCTCGTAAAGTGGCCCTTATTCAACCGTATTTATGGCCGAAAAGTATCTTATAAAACTCGCGTGCTTTTGACTTTTCTATTACGAGTACGCACTAGTGTCTTTACTTTACAGTTTTTTTTATTTCAACAAAGAGTTTTTATTTAAATTAAATATTTCAGTTATAGACCGTGCTTTTGACTTTTCTATTACGAACTAGTGTCTTTACAGTTTTTTTTTATTTCAACAAAGAGTTTTTACTTAAATTAAATATTTCAGTTATAAACGGGCGTATTTTCCTCGCAATTAAGTGTGTTGAAAAACGTCGTATGAAACGCGTGTGCATTATGGTCATTACACTCTCGGCTCTATTACGCCCTTACCTTCGGCTCGCGCTGCAATTCCGCCTCGACTGTGATGACCAACTTACACACTTGTATCATAATGTACTATTGGAGCACACTACCTACCAAACAAAAGAATCATCAAAAACCATTCACACGCAAACGCAAACGCTGAACAAACACACAAAAAACATAGTCAAATTGAGAACTTCCTTCTATTTGGAAGTAAGTTAAAATTAAATTAACGTAGTTATTATTTCACAAAAGTCCTAATTACAAAATTGCTAAGTGAGATAACTGATAGAAGGAACACTGTGTGACGAGCGCAGGGTAACTGAAGGGCTCTACTCGAAACTGCAAACGTATGCGCAACGTCAGATAGCCTACAGTGATCAGCTATAGCTACAGCTGCCTACCTACCTACCTACCTACCTACCTACCTACCTACCTACCTACCTACCTACCTACCTACCTACCTACCTACCTACCTACCTACCTACCTACCTACCTACCTACCTACCTACCTACCTACCTACCTACCTACCTACCTACCTACCTACCTATCTACCTACCTACCTACCTACCTACCTACCTACCTACCTACCTACCTACCTACCTACCTACCTACCTACCTACCTACCTACCTACCTACCTACCTACCTACCTACCTACCTACCTACCTACCTACCTACCTACCTACCTACAGCTTTTTGTAATAGTTTATAGGTATAGTATAGTTTGATCTAGTTCGTATTGTAGATGGTAGTTACATGTACACACGGCTTAAAAAAAACTGGTTATACAGTTATCGTAAGTAAAAGCATTATTTTTTAATTACGCTACATGAAAGTTGATAGGTTTTATTATTATTTTATAGCTGGTTCTATTTATGTTGTATGATACATTAGAAAAAATTGTTGTCTTATGTTTTACATTATTTTCCATTCTGTATATCCGATGTAATCTAGTTACGAGTACGAGAAGATGACATTCCCTACCCTGCACCTTAAGCTGGTTGTTGGATCTGTATTATAATAAAAACTAGCATAAGAAAACAAATATGCAAAAGGTACATTATGAGTTTATGCAACTTTGCAATCGCACCTGTCTGAAAACAAGTATTTATGTTAATGAGGAGCGGGTTGAAAATATAGCAAGCAAGCAGGAAAATTAGGCTTCGTCTCTATTTTATTTTTGAAGGAGTACTAGAGAGTCTATTCGATTTTAATTGCGTCACTGGGCTCTTTTCTTTTTAACCCCCGACCCAAAAAGAGGGCTGTTATAAATTTGACATGTGTTCTATGTAATTGTGTGTTTGTCTGTGACCTAGCTCTCAAACGGACAGATCTATTTTGATCTAGTTTTTTTGAGGATTTTGTCGAGTGTTCATCAAATCGTTTCAGCCCTTTTTAATTTGTCGAGGATTTTTGAGTTTTCTACTACTACTACTTGATACTTGTTTTTATATTCGTTATAATCGAATTTTAATATAATATAATTCGAATCGAAATAAGGTTAAATTTCGAAGATTTAAAATAAAACGGAAATCTTATAGGTTTACGAACTCGACTCGACGATTGAGATTTTATTAAAAACGCGCTTACAAGCGTTTTTAATAAAATCTCAATCGTTTAGCAAATTCCGACATCAAATACGATTCATTTTTTTTTTTTTCTTTGTGGATGTATTATATTTATAAAAACAATTTAACTAACACCTCGTTTGGGCAACAAGATGTAAGTCTTACACACATACACTCAGAAAACATTGGTTTTCCTTAAATTGTTGATAGCAGAACCATATTGTATCATCTTTCATCAAAAGTGACACATCTGATCTTATGGTTCAAGCGGCGAGATTTTTTGGCAGTCGAGTAAACTATAAACAACAAACAAACTAGAGACAACAAACTACAAATATAAACTTGCAAATTAAAAAAGGTTTTAAAAAACTGCAGTATCAGATGAATAATGTGGCAAGGCAGGCCTCATTGACTTTGTGAGAGTCCTGCCTCACGATTGCATAAAGAACTAAGTTAGCATGACTTAAGCTATATCGAGATATTGCACTTTTATCGGTGCATTTCTTTTTTACACGAAGAAGAAGGTTAAAGTTTTTGGGCGTGCGTATGTTTGTATACTATTAAATTTTGTAGTTGAAATTATTTCAATGTAATTTTGTAGTTGCCATTAATTTTGTTTATATTTTATATTTCATTTTTCGGATGTATATTTCAGTCTGGTGGACTCGTTGTTTACTTATATGATCTGTTTTCGTTAAATAAAAGATTTATAGAATTGATATTTGTTTACTTAAAATACCGTTATGTTTTTTTATTATTGTACCTAGTATTTTATTTATAAATTACTCACTCGATATATTTTATTTTATCTTCACTGAGACACGTAATGACAAAAACAAAAATAATAGCTAGTATGGTAGCTAGCATCTCACGGTATTCCGCAATACGTACAAGCCCTTAGCCCACTAAGAAAGCTCCTACAATTTTTTTCTATACCTTACTCTTCCTGATCCTATATTTTATTGCATATCTATAGGTATCTATATCACCAGCATGCTAGACTGTAGGTTCAAAGAACAAAGCCTTATACAGATAAGTATAGCTTTTTTTCTAGTTAAATTTATCGCGGTATATTCTGCTAATCAAACAGATGTTCTACTGTTTAGTAAAACTCGTAGAATTTGATCTATTGCATAGGTATTAAAATAAATCAAATAAATTGGCAACCAGACAAGTGCTACGCATAATAACTACGTCTATTAAAATTATGCACTTGCTTGCATTTTTTTTTTCTACTTTTAAAATGTTTTTTTTTAATACTTTTATAAGATAAAATAGAAAATATAATTTGTCTAAGAACAATTGTTGTATGTAATTGGCCATTAAGTTTTTTTTTTCTAAAAGATAAATCGTAGTTTACGTAGATTACAATTGCCCCTACAAAAGACATCAACGCGAACGACTTTTTCCCAACCCTTGTTTGAAAATATTATTTCGTAGTTAAATTAAACGTCTACTACATATACGTCTTATTACGTGTTATATGATTTTATTTAAAACATAGATCGTTACACATTTATCTATTCCCACCCTAAAAATTTGTTCGAAATCCGATGTAAATATATCCCATGTACATTTTCACGTGTTGCTTTTGTACAGTTTAGGTCTTTAGGTTCAATAAATGTATGTATGAACATAATATGCAAAAGAATTCTAAACTCACCTGTATAAATTAACCCGTCAGTATCTTATATCTCCGACGTATAATAATCACAACACTTATCCAATCTTATCAGGAGATCTATAACTGGCTATTATTTTATTCAATTTTACAACTGGCTGAAAATTCAATATTTTTAAAACAAAAACATTTCAAAAAGAGAACTTTCCCGCGGACGCGTTCGTTCGAAAATGGCGGGCGGTTTTTCGTAGGGGCTGTGCAGTACGCGTCCTTGCGAAGCGGACAAGGTCTCGGCAAGGAGCTATGTGGCCGCGCGGCTCGGCTCATTCGCCTTTATACCTAGTCTACGTAACGTTTAGCTCTCGATGATACCAGAGCCTTGGCAAAGGCAGCAGAGGTTAACGTAGCCTGCAAGACTATAAATAAAATTCGAATTGACCGCCTGGACAGTGCTATTTGTACTCTGGACTCGCTGTACTACTTTATCTGTATTTGTAAATATAAGTTGAAATGTACATAGGTATTGGATTTATAGATAGGTCTATTTTAAAACGAATAAATTATATTATTAAAAAAATATTTATGCATAGTCTAAATCAATCGAGAGGTCTGTAAATATCTATTTAATAACATGTCGCACATCGTAATTGGTCGAGACATTTAGATTACATAATATTATATGCATACTCACTCATACACTTCACACATTGAATTTTCTTTTTCGGCAGTCAAAGAAAAAATTTGTAGATAAAATTCATATACTGACTCGTAGTTTGACTTATTGATAAGTAATTGATCAGTCTATTAAATTTTAAAATCATAACATTTCTTATATAACTATCCGGTTAAAATATATATTAGTATTTTTTTTAAACAACGTTAAATCAATAATATTACATTTTAGAACCTGTGGTCCTTATATTTCCTGTGATATGATTAATATTTATGGCTAACTTATACAATTACTATAGTGCATTTCATATAACCAATGCACTTTTATATAAACCAATATCTGATTATTATAAATTATACTGAAACTAATAAATAATTAGTAATTATTTGTAAAACTGACTAATTGAAGATTATTTTAAATGTCCATACGGTTTTAGCTCTTTAGTTTCAAACAATCTTCAGTTTCAAACAAAGTGCACGCCCAAGATGCTGCCCGCATTTCTTCGCAAATCTGACTAAAATTACCAAAATCCATATACAATTATATCGATCCTCGTTTTTGACACGTATACTGTATGCAGTAAGTACGTGGAACTATAACAATTATAGTCAGGTAGGTATGCAAATTGCAAAATCACTCGATCATTAAAAAACCATCAAAATTATATAATTTAAATAACATGATAATTAAAAAAACAGAAATAACCCATTTCAAAATACGCAGCGTTGTTTATTTCGGTGGAATATTTACTCCAGTTATTTTGTTTTAAAAACTAAAATGATTTTGATGAAATTTCTATAGTACCAATTTGAAAGCATATATATAATTATCCTTCAAAATAAAAATACCAAATAAAATATTTTCCAAATCGGTTCAGACGGAGTTATGAGGTAAATAAAATATAACCGAATTGATAACCTCTTGCTTTTATAAAGTCTTGCCATAAATATTGTAACGAAGAAAAAAATTATTTTTTTATTGCAAATAATAATTATTACTTTTACAGTGTGTTAGTTTAATACATAAATATAAAACAATTTAAAATATAAAAGCTTATTCGAAGTGGTCTCCATTGGCTGCAATACAGTCCTTTAAACGTTGAGGCCAGTTATCAATAGAAGCACGCACTCTTTCCATGGGAAAATTCTTCACTGCCAATCGTATGGATTGTTTTAGGGACTCCAAATTATCATGGCGTTTAGAGCAAGCCATACTCTCTAAAACTGACCATAAATCATAATCCAGCGGATTAAGCTCAGGACTAGACGACGGCCAGTCTTCAGCTCTGATGAAGTCCGAAACGTTCACTTCCAACCAAGACTGCGTGGACCGAGCTTTATGACCTGGCGCCGAGTCTTGTTGGAAGGACCATACTTGGTTATTGAACATGGTGTTGGCAACAGGGCTTAACTACCTTCTCAAGAATGGTATTTTGATACACTTGTGCCGATGTTTTGATACCTTTTCACAAAAATATGGCTCAGTCACTCCTTCATAGCTAACACCCCACCAAACCATCACTGAAGTCGGATAATGCCCACGTTGCACTCTGTCGACTAATTGGGAAGCTTCCTTAGAGCTTTGAGCATAAATACGGTCATTTTGTTTGTTAAAATGTTGCTCAATTGTAAAGATTTTCTCATCCGTAAACAAAATTTTTCTGTGACCTCCCTTTGCGTACCGCTTCAGTAGTTGTTTCGATTTTACCACCCTATTCTTTTTTAAATTTTCAGTTAAAAAATGACCAGTGCGTCTCTTATAGGCTGCAAGTCCTAAGTCATCTTTTAAAATACGCGACATGGTTCTGGGTGCTATCTTCATCTCCCGAGATAAAATCTATTGCTTTCGGACAGGATTTCTTCGAATTCTTTCCCTTACTGCTTTGACCACCTTTTTCGTACGAACACTACGTGGACGGCCAGATCTTTTTCTGTCACAAACAGAGGAGGTCTCATTGTACCTATTAATAGCCCGGTACACAAACATTTGACTAATACCAAGCGTATGGAGAGTTTTAAAAATTGCATTTGGCTCCATACCAACTTTGTGTAATGCAATCACAGCGATTCGGTTCTCTTTATCACCCCACTCCATTTTAATATCGCAAAATATTGTACAATGTATTGGCACCAAAATTAGAAAACTCAATGAACAATCGTATAAAAATGACAGATTCCAAATTCAAATGTAATATCTTTCTTATTTTTAACTGTAACAGTATTTATGGCCAGACTAAGTATAATATGCTATGTAAGTTTTTCTTCACCTTATGTAAATAATCATAAATACTTATATTTAATGTATTTATACTTTTCTGTTTAAGAGTATATTATAATAGACTCCCTAAAACAGAAAAGTATAAAGTAATATAAGTAAATCCTAGTAAATCCTGATTAAGCCGGTCTTTTCAATAACCATCGAAAAACCATGAATTTTTACATATTGTGTGACATTGTTTTCGCATGGTTAATACCCGACTACGCGACCCAAAGGAGGGTAATGTCTTTATCAGTCTACATATAATATTACCGTCCCTAGGTCCTACTTCCTACTCTAGAGACCAAAACTATAAAATATAAAATGGTGGATTTTTGACACCAAATTATCAAAATGTCATAAAAGGTTATTACAAAAATATACACGATTTATAAAATATGTTTATAATTGCAATAACAAAATCACGAAGAAAAAAACCGTTTAATACGAGTAGTCGGATTTTTTAGTTCTTTTCAAATATTCTGTCTAACCACTAAAAAATTTGGTAGGTATTAGGTAAATAATAACTAGTGACTGCGACCAGCAAATCTCGCAAGTACACCAATAGGTACGTACGTTTTGTAAATGTATGACTTACACTAGACATAACTGTTCACAAAAACTTCACTACCTTATTCCATCCACCGTATTCCACCACAAGACTAGCAAAAAGCTGCACATTGCCACCCATTTTTATCGAAATACCAAAAATCCGTACTCAACGATTTCAGTCCACATTCTTGATGCATACTGCACAGAGATAGAGTTTTCTGTTTCCTGAGAGCTATTCAGCTCTTGGAATGTTCAAAGCTAGAGTGAATATCTTCTAGATCAACGAGCTCTATCCTCGGCTACACCACCGCATAACAACAGGCAAGTTGGTGGTCAATCGTATATATTTAGATCTTTTATTATGGAATATAACGTGGTTTTCCCACATTTTAAATAATACCTAAAAAATAAATTTAAAAAAAACTAACTACGGGTAACTCGTCCACTTCGTCCGCTTACGTCCGCTTCGTACGTAACTAGTTTCCTACGAAACATAATTATTCTTCGTACGATACTAGTATCGATCGAAGAATCTGTAGTCGGATTTTTTGGCTCAAAACAGATGTGAGTGACCCGTAGATTTTATTTAAAATCGTAGATCTATTTCATTTATTCTTTTTACATTAGGTATAATTAAAACATCAAAATGCACTCATTAGTCTAATTCGTACATCATTCTTAACACACTTCACTCACTCAATTGATAACATGGAAATGAGTACCTTTCTTAATTTGACATAAATCAGACCTTTTCAGTGACGAAAAGAAGAAAAACACAGTGACCTAATATTACCCATATCTCGTAAGTTCCTCAGTTGCACGACCTGTCATGTTATAAGCGTTTACGATAACAAACCGCTTACCAGTCATCATCCAGTCATCGAAAACTGATAGCATTTCGAGTACACCACGACGCGAGATTCACGTTTAATACAATAACGGTTGTTTCCTGTGACAAAAAAAATAATACAAAACCGCTAAAATATCACCTTAAAAATCTCTACATGTATTTTACGCAATTTTTCACAATTCACGTGATTTATTGTATCAGTTTTTTTTAAGTTAAAGGACCGAACGAAGAACGGTTTATGCCGATGTCGTGTTATTATAACTTGATAAATTAACTTGTGAGCTTCGATTTTTCTTGTCGTTTTATGAACTTTTTTTTAATTTGTTGGTTACGTGTAGTAGGTGAGTACAGTTAGATATGACAGTACAATAGGCGATAAGAGTTAAGAGGATAAAAAAGTTGAATAATCTTAGACTATACGTTTTTAGGGTTCCGTAGCCAACAAAGAAACCATATATAGTTTAACTACATCTGCCTATCTGTCCGTCCGAAGGTTTGATCAAAAACTCTTAGTAGGTAGGTATTACATAGCTGTAATTTGGTACAGGCATAGGTACATATTACTCACGCTGACAAAGTATTAAATCAAATATTTAAAAAACTTAGGTTAGGTACATATTATCTCTCCTACACATAAAGTGGGGCTGGTTTTTATTATCTCCTTTACCCCATGATTTGGGATGAGAGGTATATCCATGCCGGCTAAATGATTGGTGTTGAAATTAAGAAGAAAACTATCACATCTATGAAGGTAATTTAAAAAGTAAGAAATAAAATTTGAAGTTTCTGTAATATAGGTATCTAAAAAGAAGACCTGCTTTATATCCATAATATTGTGATGTGCAACTACGGAACCCAACATTACGCGTAGCCCGATACAAACTTGGTCATGTTTTTGTTTGTCTATGCATAGGTGACAGATGGACGCTCACTCAGGCAGGCCTGATATATGAATGACTATGGTTATCGATCCTTATGCCAGGTTTATATTAATGTTTTAGTTGTTATTGTCAATATTGCAAAATTTTCCAAACTTTCAAAATACTCATGTAATTTAGAAACAACTTGTGGTCTGTATTTATTATTATTATTACACTTTATTCAGATACATTCTCGGGTCTAGCCCGATCCTTTGGAAGGCATCATCACCTCTCGTTTAAACTAAACAATTTAAGTACCTAAATTCATTCGTGCATAGCACCTTTTTTAAAGATATAAAATGACTGAATGAATTTATAAAAATTCATAAATCCAAACACTAGAAAGAAACATCACAACAAACAAATTTTCGAAAATTTTTTTTTTGATCCAAGTTAATTTTCATGCATAAAAATCATTTTTACGGTAACAAATTGTAATAAATAACTTTTACATCGAAACTTACCCTGGATTAAAATGAATTTTTAAATAAAATAAAAATAGGTCAGGTATCAGGAGGCTTACTCTCATCTCTTACAGCAATTCAAAGTTAGCTCGCGCCGGTTTCTATCTTGTTTTTTTTTTTCAGAAATTATAAGAGTGACACGTGAAGTGCTCTAAGTTACCATAGTTCAGATTTAGCTCATTTCAATTTTTGTTTATACTTTCTTTATTAAAGAAAAAGCAAAATAAAAACGAACACGAGACATCTTTCACCGCTTTAAGATATAAGAGTAGCCCATCCGTCATATTGAATTTTCAGTGAGGTTATTGCTCTGTCATAATAACGTACCAAGTTTCGCCAGAATTACAGTAAAATTATTAATTGAAATGTATGTATACAGCTCGCATAAACACCTATAATGTACAAAGACTGCTAAAATAATTATAAAAATGTAAAAAAAAACAGCAGTTGAATAAAAAAATATACCGACTGACCCTTGATAAAACTTCATATTTTTTTACAACTTCGGCTTCATAAAATGTTATGATGCCTTTTAAATACCCAAGTATCAGGATGATAATGAGTTATACTGAACTCCGAAGTACCGTACGCAATTTGAGGCAGTTTTGAATACATCTACTTGAGTGTTTACTATCCTATAATTAGTTAGGTTTTACACGTTTTATTTTTTATGTAAATACATTTTTCTTGGTGTAAAAATGCAATAATAATATTAATAATGAAAAAAAAAATAGATTAATGAATTTCATAAAAGTATAATTATTTAAAATTTACCCGTATCCACGACATTAAATAATTAAGAGAACACGTTTTTTTGTTTCTGACACTGAAAAAACCGAAATGTTTGTCTTTGATCGGTGCTCGTATGCGTTTCAGGGATTAACTTATAATGGCATGTCCAAAGTATTTTTTTCTGTGAAATAAGTTTTTAAGAGTACGTTTTGATTTTATTTAAATCACAAAAACGTGAGAGTTAAGATAGAACTATAAAAATGTAACCATGGGAATACAATTCTCGCACACTAAAACACGACTACGGAAAATTATATCTATAAAGAAACTAATTAATTTTCAAAAATTTATCTGAGCGCCTGATTGATGCGACGCGTGACCAAAATGCTGGCGCGTATCATTGCCATTCAATGTGACAATGCGGCCAGCATGCTGGGTACGCTGCCAACTGGTAGTGGGTTTGAGCATTTGGATTATCTTTAGACCTTTATCGGTCTGGGGTGATCGATGTGCTTTTTGTGTTGTAGTTTAGTTAGTTGAGTTTGTATATTGTTGTGTTGTAGTTAATAAAGGAAAATATTCAAACTATAAAATAATTCTTGTACATGTACAAAATAGTCAATGTGCAAACAAATTTATATAACGACTTTTGCTGTGACTTTATAAAGCACAAGTCAACTTGCACAGGCTCTAAGTGCCACCTCTTATTATCGTATATGCACTTACAGTGTGCAGTCTTTTGCTATCATGTGGCTCTAAAGTAAGCACCTAATCAAGGGTCCGAGAGTTTTAGCCGGAACGTCATGGAAACATGTCGTTTTATTTTACACCATAGAAACTTCCAGTAAATTCGCCACTACTGAAGCAGGACGTGAATTTGAAAATGACTATACACGTGAATTAGATTCTGTCTAAAACATTTATAACTTCTTATATTCAAGAAACTTGATGAAATCTTAATACTTGACAAAAAATCAAAGGTCCGGCTGAGCCGGCAGGTCGCATTTACTTGTAACATTGTGCTAAACCGGCAGAGAGCGAGTAGCCAGTTTACACAAAAATACACACACTTGAAAAACATAATCCTTATTCCTAAGTACTATATGTACACGTATTTTACTCATGTGCGTATACTGCGTAGGCATTAAAGCCTTCGATATTGCAGAAAAACACAAAGCGCCACACAAATTATTTCACACAAGTGCCTCACTGACCCACATTGTCATATGCCTAAATTTATGGTTGTCACAACAAACTGTAAAAACAGGGCTGGCAACATATCATATTGATAAGGCTCCACCTCTCATGCTGTCATTGAACCCTCGTGCGGTAGGTATTTTGTGTAGGTTTTTATAGATCTGTAGGTATTTATCGGAACCGGCTATTATCTGAGTCATGATGATGCTCACGATTTGAATAAATTACTTGTAGAGATTAAATCATTTTGATCAATCTTCAAACGGTTGTGAGAATCTAGGCAGTAGTCCTAGTAGGTAGGCTTGCTTACAAAATAATAGGTACAATTCAGAAATATAATTTATTATAGTTATTTTTTACATCCGTTAGGCCTATGTCCAGTACTGGACTGATTGTGGTTGATCTTCCTACGCTGCACTTGCCGGTGTATTGTCTCCACTCGAGAAAAATGCCTTCACTGAGCTAAATGAGACATGCATTCTAAGCTTATTACTTCTATGAGTGAGAATATTATAACTTTCAAATGAAAACTAATCTGAACAGATTTTCCTAAATCATTCTTTTTCATTCATTCTTTTTGAATCAAGAATACCTTTTGATTAACACTCCTTACAAAAAAAGAATAAAAATGAACCATAGATGCTTTTGCATTATTCATATTGGTAAGTTAGAAAAATAATAAAATCAAAATGTTATGATAATTAGATACAAAACATATCCAAAATTATGCAGTTCTGACAATATTACATACATACAGGTCGTGTCTTCAGAATTGCCCACAATAACCAAAACAGCTTCAGTTCTTAACTTAACATGGGGCGAGTTGGTGGACAACTGGCGACCAACCAGTTGTAGATCTATGTAATGTAAAAAAATCTTCATTTAGGTCGTATAACTATGCCTAGCGTCTAATGTATATCACCTGACGGATGTAAATAGGGCCACGAATTTTGTGCACCTGACTTACCTTACCTATTATTAAGCATATAAATTCCTATCGGAATGTTTCAAGGAGAACGTTTCAATGCGTATCTACGTGTTACTAATGTAAATATTAACCATCTAACTAATATTGTTAAGTAAGTAACTACCTACTTCTATTATAACAACGCACTATTTAGTTTATATTTATTCCCAACAACGTAAGACGAACGCACTTTGGAAAATTATAGCAGCTATTCGTCGGTAGTACTTAACCTTGTACAATTCTTAATAACTTTAAGTGTTTGTGTAAAACTTTTTGATTATTCTAGAATTCTCCTCATAAAATTTCAGTTATCGTTAAGATGCGGCATAATTAATCCCTAAAAGTTTTGAAAATGAAAATAATTATGTCTACGATAGTTGGTATTAGGATAATGAATTAATGTTCTGTGGGATAATGTAATGCGACATTTAATTTGTTTTACCCGCCAGCTTTTCCCGCTCGACGCCATTTTTGCCAGATAGTTTTCTTCCGGAAGTGCAGTCACATTTCATTCCTACAGATAAGACAAACTGTCTATATTGGAAAACTGGAAACTATATTTCCATCTCTATTATTCTGTATGGAAATGATAGTATAGGTGAATAGGGGTATATGTGATAGTTTATCTATGCAGTCCTCCTTAAAATAATCTGAGGCGAGTGAGTAAGCCAAGGAGTAAGTACAATAGAGAACAATGCCTCAAGTGCGTCCAGCAAACGCAGCTCCAAATAAAAAATAATAATTAAATAAAAGATAAAATAAAATAAGCTGTTGTTTGTTATACATACATTATATTTTGATGTTAAAGCTACAAAGAGCCATTTATGTGTTTGAGTATATAATTTTAATAAAATTAAGAACTCTAATACAATATCAAAGTACGCAATAAACGGCCAATCTTAAATTAAATAATTAAAAATATACGACAATGAACATTGGAAAAAGTCAAAAGAAAAAATCCACCACACATATATAGTCAACAAATTTACCGCGATTTCCCCTTCCCCTTCCGAATGTGCCCATCAAGTTAGCGGCGTTGCCTCTCCGAATGGCCAGGGAGATATTTTGCACCAAAAAAATAATGGCCAGCCTGAAGGTCACAACCTCTTTCAAACGCTGCCCCAGTTCGGCGAAAAACTTTTCTATCTCCTCTTGTTGAACTCGTATGCTGATTCCAGAACGGCACAATTTAGGTAATTATCTTTAACCGTGACGGGTATGTGGTAGAATGCAAAAATGCTAATGCATGTAGACATAGACATAAATTTATTGTAACAAATACACACAGAAAATAAAAAATTATACACACAAAATAGGTCACAAAATAATGTTTTTGTCACAATCCGGCCCCAGCTCAGCATAATGCTAGTTGTAAACAACCAGCGCTGGTCTTCCACTGGAACCGGCAGGCGACGTCACGCACGAGAACACAACAACACTTAAAACCACAGAACATTAAGGTTTTTTTATAACTAACACAACATATATTCTTATAACATTTAAATATTATATAGGCTTATATAAACATACATAGATAATGAGGCGTTTTCAGAAGAAAAGATATAGTTCCAAACAGCGTATTAGATGGCATCGTGGTCTCAGAAAAGTATCTGTCAAATTACGAGTGTACCTAATAGCTCTAAAAAGAATACCCATTTCCAGGAAACTGTCACACTATAATAATTAACAGTACTAAATAAACTATTACGTAGGCTAACCTATAAAAATGTTGTTTTACTTTAAGTGATAATTTACAAAACACACTGTAATAACAAAATTCGTTATTCAAGTCTATGATTTTGCCATCTTTATGTTCGATGAGCATATTGTGTTAGGGTAATCAAACCATTTTAGTTAGCAACACCGAAAATGTTTGTTTTGTTTTGCAAAAATGTAAACACAATACCACTCTACCACAATTTTATATCACTTTGTAATAAATAAATCTACGAACGACGCGAGTTTATCGTTGATAGGACACGAAAGAATATTACGTCAAATTAATACGTCAGTCAGTTGCATAGAGTGACAGCATTATTTCTAGTTGATAAACGCCATCTATCGTTAAATTTAAGTACTGTTGTCTTTCTTTCTGAAAACGCCTCATTAAACACAAAATATTTGATGTACAATATCTATAACTGTGGTATCCGAAGGAAGGCCACAGAAACAGCGGCCAACAACCATCCAGCCATTACCCGTCTAAACGAAAACAGAGAGACTGGGTTCAAGTGCACACGATATTAACAATGCTCTTTGGAAGTAAAAACAACAATGCCATACCCGTCGCTCCTTCTGTTACCGCTCAATTTTGTAAATTCAAACGATTTTTTTCCCCTCATTCACACTCACGCTGATCAATGACATTTGACATCCTTGGCGCTGACATTTCGTTATCTGTTTTTCGGTTAATGGTTATGTCTTAGTTATCTGTGCTGTCAAAACTAGTTGTCTAATTCGTCTGTGGCTGGCTGTCAAATTTGAAATAAAATGTCAAATCATTTGTCAATTATCAATCTGTGTCAATACGTCAATGCTAAATTAACAATTTTCCGTTGTATTCCTACTTTTCCTGCAATTATTCCGTAATTTATTCTAATATTGAAGTTTCCTATTTGTACTACTCTGCAATAAATTTATTTCATCATGCCACGAGGTAAGAACCATTCTCGTGTTTTACATGTTCATAATTTTTCAATGTCGTCCAATGTTATGAGAATGTGCTTTATGTTGGTGTTATTACGATTTTCTGGCTGCACATTTAAAAACAAATACTTTTCGGATGACGTGTGTGCTATACAATTGCTGTGGAACTATTAATAACATAATAGATCATCTTTAATAAAAATAACCTCTTTGATATTTCAGGCAAATATACCAACCACAAAGGCCGAAACCGTAAGTTCACCAGCCCGGAAGAGTTGGAGGAACAACGAAAACAGGAGGAGCTGAAAAAGAAGTAAGTTTCACTGAAAACTGAAACTCAGTACCTACAAAATGTTTTGTTTATTTCATATAACTGATACCTGTATTAAAAATTACGAGGTTAGTCCTTTCCTTTTCCCGTCTTCATGATACACACTACCTAGTTATGTTTATACTTATAACAATATTTCAACAAACAGTGCTTACCCTTTTTAACGTGACTGTTGTAAAGCCAGTTTAGTCACCAGTTTTTGTAACAGTAACAGTCCAACATGTCATATTACACCTGCCAAATTTCATCTTCTTAACCCCAACCCAAAAAGAGGGGTGTTATAAGTTTAACGTATGTATTTGTATATCTGTGTGTCCTTGTAGCTCTCAAACGGATAGACCGATTTTGATCTAGTTTTTTATTTTATTTGAAAGATGATTTCATCTAGAGTATTCTTAGCTATGTTTTATCAAAATTGGTTCAGCCGTTTCTTTTTTGTCAAGGGTTTTTAAGTTTCTTAAACTTATAGTTGTTTGTAGATAGGTTTGCACTTGATTACCAACTTGCCTGATATAAAGCAACTGTTGGATTCCACAATAATGTATACTTGCAAAGAAAAAATAATTCAAAGTGCATTATTTAGTACTATGGTCAGTCAGTATTATGCCATATAAAAGGAGAAAACTGATTTCAATCTTTAAAATATATAATTATATGTAGTGACTTTTTTTATAAATACCTTTTATCTGATTATTGGATTCATAGCTGGCTGTTATAGAAAATTAAATGTAATATTAAAAGTAGTAATAATTATAGTTTATGAAACTAAAGAACCAACTTCAAAATGCACAATTTTGTTTGAAAGACTAAACTACTGAAATTGTATGCGACCAACTCTGAAAGCATATTCTGTCAAACAAACTAAGTATTTTTAAAGATGTTTTATAAATGACGGAGCTGTGGTAAAAACCATTAAAAAAAAAACCTTTTTGCAGTTTATAAAATAATATATAATCTAGCCATATATGATTCTAATCATATAAAAATATAATCATTTTAAAAATGTGATAACAATTAGGGTTAAAATAGTTTTCACCTGTTGTGTGGTATGAAAATATGCAGTCTACTAGTGATAATTGAAGTCTCAACAACTCTAAAATTTTATGGGTGATAAATATTAAATTTTCAAAGTTAAACTAATAACAGAATCAGAAAAAGTAAACATCATCATCTTAGCCATCATGGCCGATGGGGGCAAAATGTTCTCGAATGGAGTCCACAAACTGGCAAACGTAGTATAGGTAGACCAGCAACAAGGTGGAGAGAAGACATCATAGAAAAAGTAATGTTTTCTTACAAATGTCAATTTCAGATGGAGAAAAGAACATGGTGGAGAAAGTTCTAGTGAGGAAGAGTCTGCAGATGCCAAATCTGGTTCTGGTAGCAGTGATGAAAGTGATTCTGATGAGGATGTAAGTTCATCTTATATTAATCCAAGAACATTCCCTTATTTCAGTATAACAGTCCTATATGTATATGTAACCATATATTAATATGGAATTTTTCAGCTTATATGTATATGTAATTTTTCAGGTATTTATTTCATGTTTAGTTTAAAATTTTACAAATATTTTTGCAATACCATTATTTTATATATAAATATAACTAAAAAGTTATTTTTCATAGTTTCACCTCTGTGACATAACCTTGCCTTCTTAAGTCCTTTCGATAGATGAATGAATGCCATTCAATTTATGATAATAACAAAGCCCCACATATACAAGAATACAATGTTGCCTCTTATTTAGTTCACATTATGTAAATAAATACTTTCAAAGTATATTTTAAGCTTAGTAAGAAATTTATAGGAATCATTTTATTAAAAAGACTAAGTGAAGTTTTGATTAGACAAAGGCCAAACTGAAAAATAATAAAAAATATAAAGACCACCTCAGAAATATTGAACATAATTTGTAAAAGTAGAAGCAAGTTTTTAAAGGCATACAATAAATTAAAAAAAATAAAAATTATATGTATATTGCTATGCAATGGGCGACTTCTGTACTTTGCCATATGCTAGAAGATATAAAAAGAGAGGCTGAGAGGGAGAGAGACCTACTACTCATGGTTGCTAATTATACTATTACACATTATTAAACAATAACAAAAGCATTGTTTATGGAATGTATCTGTAGAGAGAAATTGATGAATTAGCACATTTTTGGAGATGCAAATTAACTGTATGTACTTGTGTAAATCTCTGTGTAAGGAATCTCAACAATAATACACATATCCATCATATCAGTATTCAGAGTTTTCCTAAGTAATTCTTGCAATCAATTAGTGTTTTAACACTAATTCCAGGTGCTAGTGAATCATTTAATCAGTCATTGTTATGCTTCACAGTGTTGTGTTATTGTGACTCAATTTTACTATAGATATTGTGTAAATATATATACAATACTAGAGTAATGTACATACCTACTATGTCAATTATAAGTATATGAAAACTGAACTTGAAGATGTGTTGAACAATCTCTGAGTGTAAATCTGGTCATCATCGCAATAACATCTAGAAAATATCTAGTATTAAAATGAATTATGTCACTAATGAATCATTGAGTGCTATTCACAAATGAGTGCTATTCTGATCTATGTGAGACACTAGCTTGGCTGAATTCGCGGGTATTAGAATAAATTTCATAGAAATCTGTCTTATAAATAATAAACCAGTCAGTAGTGCTAGAAAAATGTTCATATATTCATAAAATATGTTTGTTTAATATAAGTAAGTAAATTAATTAAAGAGTATCTTGTGAAATAATTCTATTTTTAAGATTTAACACAAATATGAATTAACATAAACTAGCTATTAAAAAGACGTGTATAATTATTGGAAATAGAGTTATTTTTAACCAACTCCAAAAAAGAGTAGATTTTCAATTCAACTATATGTTTTCTTTTTATATTTGTATTTGTTACGCGCATATTTCCACAATTATGAATGGATCTCAATGATTTTATTTTCTTCATTGATAGGTCATACTGCAAAGGTGGCTCAATAGAAATTTTATCAAAATTGTTTCAATAATTTGGTTATAAATTTTACATACTGTTACATACCACAGACACTGGGGTCTGTGATCATGAACTGTCATTGAATTTGTGTATTGAAGCAATTATATTTCATTATCAGTTGCTTTACTTTCACCATATAAAAAAGTATTCACCACAAATAAAATCTGAAAAACCAGAGACAAAATAGAAATCTTTGGCGAAAGCTAGTCAGTTATATGTTATGTACAAAAAAAGTACTATTTTTATGTAGTGTATTTTATGTTTATATATATATTTGGCCATAAGACTTGTTTCATATGTGATTTCACCACCATCAGCGTTAACTTTTTCTTCTCTTTTAACATCTTAAGGTTGTCTGGAAGAGATTGCGATAAGGCGGCCTTTTGTTTCTTTCTAACGCCGTAATTATGTACCTAATGTTATTTTTATTATAGTGTCAATTGTTATGTTAGTGTTATTGTATTGTACAAATTTTAATGTCACTTTACAGGCGCCAACAAAAGCGAAGGGTGTGTCCGGTCTCATCGAAGTAGAGAACCCGAACCGAGTAGTCAAGAAAAATAAGAAATTATCAAACCTCGATAACTTAGGCGAAGGCGAAAAACCTCAACTGTCAAGGTAATAATAAATATAATCTAGGTGTCTTCAAATCGCGAGTGAATAGGTTTCTTCTAGGCAAGCGCGCTCCATCGTAGGCCGTAACTGTCACTTAACACCAGGTGAGTTGACGGTAAAGCGCAAGCCTATCGTCGAATAAAAAGATTATTAATTATTTATTTTTAAAGGAAAGTTAACAGCTAATCTGTTAGCATAAAAAACTGTCGTGATAAAAAATGACCACTATTGTTTCAATTGAACGAAATAACTCAATAAGGGCAGCAGTATCTTAGTTTCCGCAATATAGTCTAGTAAAATTAAATCCGTTTGTATGGAGCACATCACAGTATTTGCAACTGGGGGGATTCTCTGAAATTATAATAAGAAAATAACAAAAAAACATAAATCAATAATAATCCCCGATTTATAGACTAGCTGCGTTTCGCGGTTTCACTCGCGTAGTTATGAAAAACGGTGATGATTATAATGATGATAAGTAGCTTATGTCTGTCTCCAGGTCCAAAGCTATCTCTATACTAATTTTCATAACGATCGGTTCAGCTGTTTGAGCGTGCAAAGGTAACAAAATTAACTTTTATAATATCATTATGAATTTGTGTCAAATGTATTTCAAAACACCAGTACATTCTTTAAATAACAATATACTTAGTTGTCTTTTATGTTGTCACAAATCTTATTTTTACTAGACTATTAGTTCTCTATCAGATAGAGATCAGATTCTGTCTTATAGGATATAGAATTTTAATTCTATTGGAACTGTAGAAAGAGACAACTATAGAAGCAAAACTACTCTTTTTAACTTGCATGATAGAGAGCAGAGTACCTATTTGTCACGAAAAGTAAAAAGACAGCTTATAATTTTTGTCTCTTATCTTCATTTGTTTTTATGAATAAGTAGGTTAACTTCTATATATAGTAGCGTCAGTTGAACTTTCGACACAAGTAAACGTCAAATACTTGTAAGTAAAGCGTGTAGTTACTATTACTTAATCTGTAAATCTTTTGTCCTTATCGCTGACACGCTGACTCGGTACTCTGTACTCTGTTTCCGTAGCATATAAAGTAGTGCCTCTATGATCCGAACAGACAGAATCAAATACATAAAACGTCGTTATCATGACATTTAAAAAAAATGTCTAATTTAATATCAGCAAGTGAAACTGCGGGGCGCAGCTAGCTTTAAAATAAACTACAGATAAAAACTCTATTAAAAATGATTGACAATACATTACCAATTTCCAGACGTGAGCGAGAAGAAATAGAAAGGCAGCGGGCGGCGGCCGCGTACCAGAAGGCGCACGCTGAGGGCAAGACCGATCAAGCGCGGGCTGACCTGGCGCGACTCGCCATCATCCGGCAGCAGCGCGAGGACGCCGCCAAGCGCAGGGAGGCCGAGAAGAAAGCTAAGGAGGAGTCCACCACCAAGAAGAGGTAATTGACTACCATTGTAACTGAACCTCAAGGCTGCTATTTGAACTATCACTCGTTCGCCACTCTCTGATACTATTTAGCGACTATTTTGGCAAATTGTTTATTACTATGCAATAAGGGCGCGTTCTCACTTTTTCGTAAAAGCAACCTGTCGTGCAATTTGAAGTGACGTGGCTTGTATATTTAAATGTTGACTGGCCTTGTGGCTCAGTTGGTAGTGTGTCTACGTCTACCTGCTGAACTGAAAGGTCGTGGGTTCGATCCCCACCCTGGGCAAACATTTGTGTGATAAGCATGGTTGCTTGTTCTGTGTCTGGGTGTTTCTATGTATCATATGTATATATTTACAAAAAAAGTATATATGTATTCTATCAGCCATCTAGTTCCATAGTACAAGCTTTGCTTAGTTTGGGCTAGAGGGTGTTGTGTGAAATGTCCACAAATATTTATTATAATTTTTTTTAATAATAATAAGGAGTTGTTCACAGAATAGCATAACACGATTAACTGTGATTTACTGTGGTTTTTTGATGTTATAACGTCTTATAAATCGATGAACGCCGGCTGCACGCACGAAAATGTGTCACGTTCCGCCTGAGCCGAGCATGCAAGCGATAGAGAGGCACGATCGGCTTAAGCGTTCGTTCGGCTTGTGACGCATCGTTATCACGTAAAATTATCGTCCGTAAACCGACTTTACAGACAACCATTTATTTGGTGTTATTACGACTACAAGACACGACAGTCGTTAAACGATAAAACAAGTATAAGTTTAGAAAATTCTCAAACCCCGACAAAAAAACGGCTGAACCGATTTTGATGAAACAACTAAGAATACTAATCCTCTGTCCAAAAAAAACTAGATCAAAATTGGTTCATCCGTTTGAGAGCTGCAATACGATAAATAGACACACAGATACACACGTCAAACTTATAACACCCCTCGTTTTGGATCGGGGGTTAAAAAGTAAACGGCGACGTAGTGGGAACGCGCCCTAAGCCGTTGGTCGTGGGTTCGATCCCCACCCAAGACAAACATTTGTGTCCAGTGGGAACAAAAAGTGAAATAGAGCACAACAAAATACATTAATAGTATTACATATAGAACGGACACTCCGGGTCTGAGATTTCTAAACTTATACTTGTTCATGCTTCTAGCCACTCTATAACTTAGCGAGTATTATTTGTTAAAAAGGTCAATGAACACTACCATTATTAATTGTTTTACAAATTTATCGCTATCTCTTAAAAACTTGTATAGCACAGATATTACAAAATAATTTTCAGGTGTAATAGTTTAACGCTGGGGGAGGGGAGACGCTTTTTTCACCTTTTGCGAGCTATATCTCTCACACATTTATTATCTGTGAAGAAAATGCTGTATAAAACCTTAGTCTTATTCTATTTTAATTTATATTTTTGTTGTTTCAGGTAGATGATGAATACGAGACAGGCTGCTACGGAAATAACATTTTTTCTGCTATTTGCATGCTCTTTGTCAGGCTAGGGCTTCATAAATCTCAGTTATTACAATCAGTTTATTAGATGCTCCTCAAATTGACGATTGACGCTAGCGTTTGTTAAACATGCGTCAGTCGTGAAAGCAGTCAACCTAACACAATATTTAATTTTTACGTACAAAATGGTCAATAATTAAATGAAACATAATAGATACCTAATAAATTCAATAATATTATCTGATGCCAATAAGCAAGTGTTATAGTTTTCCTAGCCCACTAAAGTTGGAATCAACATATTCTCAATGACTAACTCTCTAAAACTCAGAATGGATTTATATATATATATATATATTGTGTTTTTGTATTATTTTAATCACTGACTCAGAATGTGGATGAAATGTTTTGTTTTTATCTAGAAAATTACGAAGATTATCTCGCGTATTCTTTTATTGGTTGTGGAATTTTTAAACAAACTCATCAATTTTACCAAAGCTAGCGCTACATTAGACCCATGCTGCATATGCGAATTAGGGCGCATTAGAGCGTGTACTACATCTAATTATACAGTGACGGGAGTGTGACACTATATATAATGTTACTATCTCAAATTGCAACTTCCGAAACTCTCGTGTATGCGAAAAATCTAACTTTCTGAAACGACCAAAATCTCTCCAATACTCGGGTATTTCCGTGCGTCTGCATGAAAAGTCTGATTAGTGAACTATATATATTTCATTCGATGTCTTCTAAAAGTATCCGATTAGGCTTGCTAAAGTTGCGATTTTGTTTAGGCTTCTTATTTATCATTTTAACTACAAATCTTCGGATTTAATTTCGTCTCGAGAATATTGTAACCTAGCTCTGTCATGCGGTTTCATTTTTATGCAGTGATTAAATTATGATGATCATGGTGAATTTTTGAATGCTCTGAATCTTCAGTATATCAAATTCCTTATGATCCGTTTGGCCATTCATTCATGAAAAGGCAACAAGCTGACATATATACTAAGTTACTTTTGTTTTACTATTAGACGTATGCGTCGCATAGGTTTAATGTAGTACTGGCTTTATTTTTAAATTTACGGCTCACACACAAGCCGTTTTGTACATAATAGGACAATTTCATAGTTTGTGTGTGTACTGAGTACTGACATAACATAATGTCCGTTTTTCTTACTTGTGTAAAACAACAATTGATGACAAGGCACTTGGAAGCCTTTGTTAATTGTCATTCTGCTATTGTTGTTTAACATTTTAGACAAGCGAGAAAGATCGTACTTTAGATTTTTCTATATCCACACAGGAATAGCGTGTGACAAGTTAGTTTTATTATGTACCTACCTATATTTCTGCCATAAAACTGTTCTGCCAGTGTTGTAATAAAAAAAAATCGAAATGCCCCTTGTATGAATGAAATTATTCAATGTCATTATGACAAATGTATATTATTTTATATACCAATAATATAACACAAAATAGCAATGTACCTACTATTATGGTGTAAAATTAAATATTATATAATGAATAAAACTTTATGAAGGGTAAGGTGGTTTTATTATTGCAACTTTGTAGAATATACAATTACACACAAACATTCTGTGTATATGTTACTGTAAAAGGCTTAAAATTTTTACTTTCGCCTCAAAAAGAGGGGTGTTATAAGTACGTTTTGGTGTGTATCTGTGTGTCTGCCTGTAGCATTGTAGCTCTCAAACGAATGTACCGATTTTGGCCTAGTTTTTTATGAAGTTTCATCAGAATTGGTTCAGCCGTTTTTGTTGTCGAGGGTTTTGAGTTGTGTTACTAATACAAATATGGGATTATGTGTAATAGTAAAAATAATTAGTATTCCTTTATCTTCTAAAACAGGTTTTTGGCAATTTATTGATCTCTTTTTTTCGTCGTGACAAATTAATAGCGATCTATTAATTTGTAAGTAAGCGTGAGAGAGTGAAGTATATTACGTAATGTGTAAAATGGAAATAATATACGGAATAGTATATAAAGGAAAGTATATCTTTATGTACTACTAACAAGAGTTAAAGAAAATACTAATTTCAAGAAAGTATGTACCCGAATGTATATAAAGATATGTATAATAACGTTAAGTATATAACTGGATAGTACCTATATTCGGTTTTGGCGGGAACGTCTAAGTAACGTGTTGCTGCTTTGTTTTATTTTCCTAACTTGTGTTATTTTGAACATTAATGCTATAAAAATGGTGGTGTTTTATTCATTAAGTGTTTGATAAAGTGCGTGAGTGTGGGCAAGTGAAATAAAGGAGTAAAACGTGTGATTTTACGTTGTCGGCAAAACTCCATAGAAGCTTCTAGTAAAGTCGCCACCACTTTACTGAAGCAGGACTCAACTTATAAAATGACTGAATACGTGACTTAGATTGTGACTAGAACATTTACAACTTGTTTTATTCAAGAAACTTGAAAAAATCCTAATACTTGACACTGGCAAATGCTTTAATGCGGGTCCAATACAAAAAAGAAGAAGAAGTACCTATATTAGTGAACGTAAAAATGGCAAAAATACAACGGAAAGCGTATGAGGAAAAGTATGAAAGTTAATCTATGATGAGCTACGTAGGCCCTTTGCATCTTATCATATTTTGCAAATGCTTTGCTATTTTTCACAAAGTTTACATACATCCTTAAAGCTCTTTGTTATATTTACCCGAAGATAATATAATATAATACTTTACTATACCTTTTTCAAAATTCCATTAGTTAGGAAGGTGAAGTTTCTAACAGAAATTGTTTACGAAAAGTAGAAAACTGAGAAAATCTACTTTAAAATACGCAATTCCTTTATTTGATGACATTTTCCCAGTTATTTTGTTATAAAAATCAACCTACTGAACCGATTTTGCTAAAATTTATATGGGACCACCTCTGAGGTATTATATACCTACCAAACAAAAAAAAAGAATCATCAAAAATAATTCATAGTTAGCGGAGTAATACTAATCACTGAACAAACATATAAAAAAACAGTCGAATTAAGAACCTCCTTCTTTTTGGAAGTCGCTTAAAAAAATATTCTCCGTCGTGTACCTACGTACCTATTTACTTTAATCTTTAACATACACGTCATGAGCGTTTGAATGATGTTTCAAACGGGTAGACATTGATCCCGATTCGCATGTCAATCACTAAACTAAACTAATTTAAATTTAGGTGCATCTAGTCACAAAACCTATTTTGGGAAATCGTCTCACTAAATTTATTTATTTTTATTTAGATGTGAAATTGTATCAATTTTCCTGTCTTGTCGTGTCGTGTGTGTAGCGAGTAGCGACGGGCAGAACGATATAACCAGTTAAATAAAAGTTGCTTTACTGAGCTAGAGGCGACTCGCATTCTAAGCCTATTATTTATTTCTATGGAATAAGTATCTATCTGTTCACATAAAAAAAAAAATATTTGTGGGCATTTCACACACCATTTAGCCCAAACTAAGCGAAGCTTGTACTATGGAACTAGATAGCAGATAGACATATACTTTTTTTTTGTAACTTTATACCTACATATGATACATAGAAACACCCAGACACAGAACAAACATCCATGCTCATCACACAAATGTTTGCCCTGGGTGGGGATCGAACCCACGACCTACAGCTCGGCAAGCAGACATACCTACTATCAACTGAGCCTCAAAGCCAGGCCAAAATGATTGATGCTTACGCGAGGTTATTCACTATTTCACAAAATTACTAACACAACGCAAATCAAGCTATAACTAAAAATGTATCCACTACTGGCTGAACCACTAGAAAGTAGCACCACAAAGTATCTACGTGAATATGGTGTTCACTAACTATAAGCCATGTATGATATAAATAAACAAGCTCGCTTGGTTCCTGTATGTGAACAGCTCTCCTGGGTCTACATTATCACCACAGGAGAGCATGTCTGTAATCTAAGCTTCTATATTAACATCATAAATTGTGCCCTACATACATAGTTCCCGCAGATTTCCACAGGAGATAGAGTATTTAGTATGCGCATGCATGAAACGCTTGACAGAATATTTTAGACAAAATGGAGCATTTTTGTTTTTTCGTTATTTTTTATATTTGAGTGGGAACATAATGAAAATAAATTCATAATTAAATAGTTTCTGACATAACAGACGAACAAAATGTGTTGTGATTTTAAAATAATAATTAAGAAAGTTCAGATATATATACTTATACCTACGTGCCCTATTTTTGTCTCAAAGTAAGTTGCAGGATTCGGTCTAGCGATCTGCCTTGCCACCTACAATAATAATTATATTATAATAGAAATCTTACTAGTAGGTAGATATTCTATTCCTTAGGCATTTGTGCCGCCCTTTCTAAATTTTAGATAACATTTGTGGTATCAAGTAAGTACGTGGTCAAGTGCAAACCAGCGTAAAATACAGGATCTTGAACACACGAGTTATCTTAGTTAAGTTTATTTAGACGAAATTTGCACAAAAAAATATATTTGACTAAATATATTCGACTGGCCTTGTGGCTCAGTTGGTAGTGTGTTTACGTCTACCTGCTGAACTGAAAGGTCGTGGGTTCAATCCCCACCCAGGGCAAACATTTGTGAGATGAGCATGGATGTTTGTTCTGTGTCTGGGTGTTTCTATGTATCTTAAGTACATATTTACAAAAAAAAAAGTATATATGTATTCTATCAGCCATCTAGTTCCATAGTACAAGCTTTGCTTAGTTTGGGCTAGATGGTGTTGTGTGAAATGTCCACAAATATTTATTTATTTATTTATTTCTATTTATTTATTTACTTCTCTAAGCACCTACATGTTTTATGTTGATTGATCCACTATTACTCGTTAGTTTGTAAAGCCTACTTATGCGTCCCTTTTAATTTCATCTTAAATGCTACTAGCATGTTTTTTTTTTCACATCTCTAAATTCAACCGTTTAGCCGGTAGATTGGCACGTGACTAACAAAAAATATTACTTTAAACTTTGATAATTGACATCAAAGCTTAATTCTTAGTAATTTACCAAGGAATCTTAAAACATGCAACATGGAAGGGGATCCCTTCCATGTTGTAACTTTTTTGGGATTCCTAAGCTAGCCATTGATTTTTTAATCATAAAAAGTAACATCAAAATCGAATAATGTGTAAAGGTGGAAATCAATTTTCTCTCTTTGTATGAATAAGTGCTATTGGTAAACATTTATCTTAAAACGTCCGGACTAATCTGTCGTATAGGTATTTAGTAGGTATTGTAAACCACAATGGCGGAATGACAACCAATAAGAGTTCATAATTTTTGATAATAAAAGCTATCGTTGCTCAAAGAAGAGATTAATAATGATATATTATTAGGAATAAGATAGAGGAAGACTATTGATGAAACACATAAAAAGTTATATGTATAGTATGTACCAACGTTTTGTTCGAAATCGCCTTTCTCTAAGATACAAATATTGCGACGTGGGTTCCAAATTGGAGTCCGATAAGAGTGAGTCGGATAGGCTCGGACAAAGGTTGATGGATGGCGCACCAATATGGGATTTTATCTTGTAAAGTGATAAATTTTCAGGCTTCTTTGTAATATTAGGGACAAAATAGTAGGTGGAAGGAACCTACTTAATAAAATTAATATTTACAGGTCATCTTGGGCGAGTGCCTAATCTAAAATTAATTGGGAGTTAGAACTGGTTTTCTAATTTCGTAAACCCCGAACGCGTTGCGTTTCTTTGATGTCATCATCACTTCTCATCGGGTCTGAATGTGATTTACCACAGGGCTAGTTTGTTGCAAAAAATAATATAAGTATTCCGAATCGGTAGTTAAAAACTCTCTTACTAGGGCGAGTTTTTTTTAGACATGTGACATTCTAATTTCGTGAACGTCAGTAGAATAGAAAGTTATATGGTTAGAATTGACATTAGCTAACGAAATGTCACTTGACACAATTTCATAGTGTAAGAGTTTGTAGAAATAGAAACGTTAGCCACTTTTCTAAGCCTGTTGGTTGCTGCAGTTTAGTTTTAGGTAGGTATCTACATATTGAAATTCTCACATATCACAATTAGATACTCGTAGTAGATATCTTCCATAGTTGCTTCCACTAGTATACTTACCTGGTTAGAGTTTACGTGTGGTGCTCCAGCTACATAAAAGCTGTAAAGTCTCGTTATGCGCAGCCGGGCCGTGCGCCTTTAAACTATGCTAATTTAACATACATCTCCCTGTTGGCCGCACTCTCCCACAATTCGTGGTACATTTACGTTAATTAATAAGGCATTACTTAAGTTAAAATAATATCTAGTATTACATTAGACGTTAGATAAACAAGACAGCTATAATACCTACAATATGGTCGTCCCTAAATACCTCTAAATGCAGCAATGTAAGCCATTCTTCATATTTTCTCAGGCTCGTTTGGATCAATTATTTCAGGAAATTTAACCCTTGTCAAATAAAGTACTCCACTATACTCTGCTCGCAGATGAAAGTAGGTAAATTGTTTTTTTATATGAGATCCTTTAATTGATAAACATAACTACATTCAATATACAGTATCTACGTAGTTAAGTATTTAGCAAATCAAAGCATTTCGTTAGGTACGAGAAAATAATTAATAGATACTTTTGTAAATGAAAGTACAAATTATAGATATACATATATATATATATATATATATATGAAACATTCCGCTACTACAGGAAGGGTAGGTAAACCCAAATGAGGCTAACTTAAAAATACATAAGCTCAGTATTCGCATGCATGCAACAAAGTTGGTAACAAACGTATTGCGGCCCGCTAGCTTCGAAGCAGAGCGTCAACTAAAACTAATTACATTTTCGGAATCCAAGCGACTGGGAAGTTTGGTCTTAATCAATGTTTGGTCTCATTGTCGATGTCTAGCTAGCTTGTAGGTACAAGGGTGGGTTGTAGGTACTAGTGAGACTCGATTTGAAACTAAAGAAATGTATTAACAATAGGTACCTATCTGGTACAAGTTTTCTACATGATTGATATTAGTTTAGACAACTCTAAAATTTTAACACACGATTAACTATAACTCCTTTTGTCTCCTGGAAAATTTGCTATGATGATTAGGAAGATTGGAATTACTGAGATTCTACCCTTTCATACATTTTTTATATATAAATTATATAAAAATTTAAGTTCGTGGCTAACTTACCTACTTACTAACTTGAGAAAGGTTTGAGAGAGGTTTTAGAAAATATCCCACTATCATACTATAGTGTCTCCGCAATGAACCTGTACCATCTATAGGGCAGTGGAAGAGTGGAATCCATAATCAGTGTGACCACCCCTCATAAGTTTTTTTTCCCCAAGCTCGTAAATATTCAAAATCTGGAACACCTTCTTCATTTAGCAACTGAGTCTTCGAAGTTTCCTCCACAAACACCTCAAATAAACAAGATATCAACGTAACCTAATTGGATAGCTAATAAACAAACTGTCCAAGTTCGCCGGCGTGCAATAAATAATAGACAAATTAAATGGCCGAGAGCTGGGCCAAACAGAATTAAAAGTTTCCGGGAGGTTTCACCTAAATCACGGCTAGTGATTTATATTTCACGCACCTTCGCGCGGTTCGCTACAGAGATTTCCAGAATTATATTGTTGAACATTATGACCTCGAGTCTCATGTGCTCCAATTTTGTTATGGGCTTGTCGTATTTTGCCGTTTCTCGCGTTTTTCAGCGCAAAATGCTGTTGAAATTACGCCGCCACCGGGTCGCGTGCTAGTTTACTGTTTCATAAACTTGAGTAAGCACTCGGTATTTTTTACTTTTGAACTTTTATGACTGTCATGTCAAAAATTTGTGGAGTATATTTTGCTATTGTCATACCATTAAACAAAAAACTAATTTATGTAAGTTTGTTTAATCAAGGTAACCTATAAAACTCCTGAATTCACAGATATCCAAAATTTTGAAGTCTGTGCTGAAATTATTCCAAAAAATATTGCAACAGGAATGTGGATCGATATCGCCGAGAACGGATTTTTGGCATTTCAACGAGAAATGACCACCCATTTTCAATTCCTAATTCGCCGACTTTCTCCTAGTCCTGTAGTGAAATGGGGAGGGTGGAATTAGGTCGTGAAGCTCTTGCGCACATTCCCCGAAATGAATCCTGTAGAAAATAGACAGACATGCTACTTTACGGCGGTGCTCGAGACTAAGTAGCTTCAAGCTGCATTGTCTTTAAATAACACAGGTTAAGTTTTATTTTAGATAAAATTGTTTTAGTGCAATGTCTCGGTTTACTAAGTCCCAGTCTTTTTTTAATCGACTTATAAAAAGGAGGTAATCAATTCGGTCATAAAAACTTGAAAATATTATAAATAAATAAAAAACTTTTATAAGTTAAATAGTTTTATTGAAAAGAATTATAATAATGTAAAAAATTTACTAAAAGCCAAAAAATTATTAGTACCAGCCATCAAACCACTCTCATTATCAATTTTTGTTAATGGAAATCGCGATTTCATATTTAAACCTGATTGGTACCTACCTACCGTTTTGAGTTCAATTTCAGTCACTCAACTACGAATACCAACTCACTACATATAAGTAAATAGTGTTGTAGGCTTCCTACATCATTTTCCGCCGCAACTGAAACCGAAATGAAATTCCATATCGCTCCATTCCATTTAACGCCAGCTCACTGTCATATAAAAGTCAACCGGGATAACGTACACAAAGTTTATACGTTCCTTCAGTTCCTTCGTACTGTGTGCGGATACGAACTAACAAATTGAACTTGAGTTTGAGTTGTTCAGATCTTCTTGGTTGGTTCACTAATTGTAAGATTGACATTTGTAACGGAAGGGTTTATTGATTTTGAATAGATGGATGTCTGAAGGAAGGGTTAGGACCAAAATGATCCTTTGATAGAGATATTTGATCTACGACAAATATAATATAAGCACAGAGTTCAGATTTAATAAGTAGGTATTTGTATATTCTAGTATTTCTAATGTATACTGTTAATCTTTCCTGTTTGTAATAAAGTAAAGTATAAATTTAAAAAAAAGAAAAATTTCCGACAAAAAAAACGGCTGCACCGATTTTGATGAAACATAATTAAAACAATGAAATCCTCTTTCAAACAAAAAAATAACTAGATCAAATTCGGCCCACCCCTTTGAGAGCTATGATGCCACAGACATACACAGGAACAGATCAGATATAATGTATATCTGATCTGTACCTGTATATTATATACATATACATGACACCCCTCTTTTTGGGTCGGAGGTTAAAAATTATAATTACTTTATATAATATTGCTGTAAATATCTGATCTAAGAGGTATCATAAAATGTCCTTGTAAAACATAAGGCTCTACGAATCTGTGGTAAAAATCCGAAATGTTAGTTAATTTTGAATTTTTACCAACATCAACTCGATACACCTTAGGTTTTACCATCATCAACTCGATACACCTTAGGTTTTACCAACATCAACTCTATACACCTTAGGTTTTACTTCAGTCTTGGTGGCTAGCCCACAGTTTTTATAAAAAAAAAATAACTAGAAAGAAAAGAGCAGAGAGAGAGAGAGAGAGACCGATGCATCGGCGAGCGCATCGTAGAAAATCCATCTTTAAGGTGGACCGTCGACCTCGTTTATTTGGCAGGATTCAAGCCGTTTCCAACCGGTCTTTTTGGAAACCCATGACGGAGCCATAAGACCAGCAGTGGATTTCGTGTGGGTAAGAAGATGATTATAATGAACCGAAATGAAACTTTTTTTAGGGCATTACAAAAAATATATATCGACGGCTATTTGATAGAATTCCTTTATGTGTCCTCTAAAATGTAATTATATAAATTCATACCACCATTCATGCATTCATTCATACGTTGTTACCAACTCCTTTGCAAGAAAACATTTCAACAAATTATTATTTGTTGTATAATATACTTTGTCGAAGAGCCACAAACTAGAAGTTGAAGTTGAATATACTTTACCAAATTATAGCTAAAAATACAAAATGAGTAAAATATGGTGTTCTAGGCAAGTTCTAGGCATAAAACTTCTCATACAAAGGTATATCAAAACTAAAAACTTCTCATACTATAATAGGTTAAAGAATAAATCTAAATGTACAATGTTAAAACACTCTTATTCCATTACTCTTCCATTCCAACTATCAGAGTGTGCGCACTGGTAAATATATCAAACAGAGATCCAGAACTTTTCTCATTTCCATAAGTGACGTAGCCTTCATTCATTTTATATTCAACCAGCAGATTCGGAAGTGATCCTTTAACTCTACTTTGAATATTATTTTGTATTTGTTGTCTGAATTTTGATTCTTATGATAATCGCTTAGACATTATTTGTTTCGCTCTCAAAGTAAGATACAAGCGAGCGCAAGCCAATTTTCAATGGTAAGTAACTCATACGGGGTTCATACTCATCTCTTTGGTAAGCCGAGGTCAGAAGTTAACTAGTAAACTAAGTTGATTATAAATATTATCGTGACTTTCTACATATAATTTTCTCCATAAACTTTAGGTTACCTTTATTTATTTAATTTTCTCTACGAATATTCATTCTTTTTTTTTTGTAATGAAATATACACAAGTACCTACCTCGAATGAAAAAATGGCAACCTCTTTTCTGGGTGAATGTCTGAGTACTCGTCATAAAAAACTTTTTACAGACTCTACCTATCTCCGATGAAAAATTACCGACGCTGCTCACCGCAACACGAGCATTTGAAATATGAATTCATATTTAAACAAGAGCTTTTATTTATTACAATAAAACTACATATGAAACTGCCTATATATGCTAGTACACAAAAATAATCTAATTGCCCCTTAAATGTCTGCTTAAATGTACTGCTGCCTAGTCAGTACCTATATTAGAAGAATCTCGTTATCTTCTTCTTTTTTGTATTGGACCCCGCGATTAGCGATTTGTTAGCGATAGAGATGTCCCTTATCAGAGTTTTTAAGAATATTATCAAAGTTTGACAATTTTCTTAAAAACTGACAACAAAGCTATTATAGTCAAAAATGAGTACATAATTCGCTTTTTCACTTTCGCTTCATTCCATTCATTATTGGTACTACTAGGTACATGACATGGTACTGATAATATTGATAAAATTTCCACATAGAATTGCAATGCTTAGGTACCTAATTACCTATAGGTATTAGTTAGATAGGTACTCATGTAGGTAAGTATCAAGGTTTCAAATTGAAAACAAGATGACCTCCAGGTCTCCACGGGTCCTGAAAACGCAGACTAGATTATTTAAAAAAGGAGGAGGTTCTTTCTGCTACTATGTATTATTTATCTATTTTCACCGATCAGTTTGGATGTTTTTTTTTTGTTAAGTACAGAGAGTACTTCACAGGTACATAATGTTCATCAATTTGATTCAGTAATTTAGTAACCAGTTTATCAAAGGTAACCATAAGTAGCGTCTATTGTTCAGGAGCGTTCAATTTTTGAAACTATACCTAATACTTGTTAATTTTTTTTTTTTTAATGTTATCGAATTCATAATTAAAATATTAAAATTAATAAAGTAGTAATACTTTAAGTTATATGTTTGTGTTTATAAATATCCTAATTCGATTTTCCACATTATTACAGAATAGAGAGAAACTTGTTTTCTATTTCATTTATAATTCAGGCAGAAAATGTACGGGGTGGAGTGTATGTGTGTGTGTGTAAAGTGTGTAGTGAATGTAGTGATGATGACTAAACCTTTCTGCCTGAGAAAAGAAGACTTGAATGATATTCCCTCAGGGTCGGAAATAGTAGCGTGCTAAACAAAAGGCCAATGTCCAGCAGTTATTTGATATGAAAAGAAATTAAAATTAAAATATCCGCAGCACACAAACACAAACTCAAATAAACAACGATTGGCCGCTACCCGCTTTCCTGATTGCATAATTTCTTTTATTTATCCAAGTCTGCGGGATGGAAACAAAAAAGCACTGGCAAAACGCTTATTCAGCCACCATTAGCGAGCGCTGAGCCTTCCAGCCGACAAGTCAATAAATCATCTTGGCATCGGCATCTTATCGATTCTATTCAATAGAGATTTATTCGTTGGATGCTTCATCGCCGGTTTTCAAGAGTAGGCATTAAGCACTTAATACGTTTGGAAATGCGAGTAAAATATCGCTTGTAATCTTGTCGCGTATTGTGATGGCTAATCCGTAGATCGTATAGGCACGGAATTATAACGATTTCTTTTAGATTTTGTTTTGTAAATAATATGTACCATGAGTGACAAAAAATTTCATCTCGTGCTTATGTGATTATTTTTTTTGGGTTCCGTACCTCAAAAGGGAAAATCGGAACCCTTATAGGATCACTTTGCTGTCCGTCTGTCCGTCCGTCCGTCTATATAAAATGTAAATGTAAAAATAGCCATTTTGAAAAAACAGACAAAGTGCTTGTAGGGCAACGCGTATTGTAGGGCTCCTTAATTGCACATTACAATTTATTTAAACGTAATACAGGGACTTTTATTTCAAATAATTTTTAACCGACTTCATCTTATGTTATATTAGTTTATGTGAAATAAGCACGAAATTTTCATTTCTTACTTCTCTAAGTACATTTTTTTGTGTAGGTCCGACTAATTTACTCTTTAATTTTTAAGGTCTATTTCGCCGTGATAGTTTTTCTTCTATAACGCGAACATGGTAAAAATATATTGGTAATATTAACCACGGAACCCTAAAAAAGCATGATTGTATAATATACAATTAATAATTATACTGTATTAAATTTTTTGCTACAAGCATTTTATAGCAGTGCTACTATTGTCTTGTTTCCTATACTCACAATTTAGAATTCAAAAGTACCTACAAACTTCATTCAGTGCATAGTGAGTTGAGCCGCCTATGCATAACATTTCGTATTCTTAAATGCGCTTGGATGATGCTCCCGGGATCCGGTTGAAGAAATCTTGAATAAAATTTGTACAATGCAGTTTCCATTCTCAAGCTAAGCTATTTGTATCTTAAGCTTACAATAAGTACGACTTTAACTTATTTGGTTAAGCTTAGTTTTTATAGATATGTAAACTAAGTGGAATAGTAAAAAAATAATAAGTAAAACACGCTACGTTTGCACACTCCACTTTTTTTAAATCTTTTACTTCTCTACTTACTCTACTTAATATTGTAATATTGCAACAATTATTAAAGTAACGCGTAGGATAATATTTGGTACTAATCACGGTCATATTTATACAATACAATAAAATTGATCCATTGATACAAGTATGAGCAAAATAATTATTTTAATTAACGGAGAATGTTGGACAATTAGGAGAAAACTCCGTCAGTTTTATATCAAAACAACCTTAATATCAAAAGATTTTGCGTTGTGAATTGAAAATATGTAAATTATATCTTAAATTCACAACTATTAAAGATATTATTATCACCTAATTTCATAATGATTAAGGGGGTAATATTACTTATTATTTCTTCAAGTCCTGACAACTGTCTTGTGATGTCATTCACAAAAAACAGATACCTCTAAGAAATATACTTACACGTATGTCCTGCCCAAATAGTTGAATTGAAAATTTTATGAAATAGTCAACCGGTAGGTAAGTAGTACCCTATCACTGAATGCTCAACATTCGATGATTTCTTCTTCGACGCTTTAAACAAGCGTCGTCATGCGTTATAAATTAAGTTAATTGTCAATTCCAAATAATTTTCGAATAGTATTTATTTGTAGTTTAGTTAATTGAGATAATATATTGTTTGGTTGTTGTAATTAAAACAAAAACGAATTATCTATGAAGCCACAGATTCAAGGCCGTCACAGACATAGTAATTTTATTGAACCTTATTCTTTTAAATCCAGAGAAAGACAATATTCATCGCAACAATTTGTAAACAAGACTTTATTAGCGCCACTAACGGTGAACACTGTAACTATTTTACGAAATGATAAAACCATGTTAGATTATTTCCTAAAATAGTCTTGAGCTTAGGAGATAATATCGTATAAAAAAAAATCTGATAATTGATTTGGCATTTTATGAAATAATAACTTTTTACTGTTAAAATGTTCAATTCAATTATTTGGGGTCGACAAATAAGATTCTACCCATATTTTAGGTACCTATCTAAAGGTATAATAGTTTGAATCAGAACGATTCACAATCCTAAGTATATGAGATGTAAATCGGAACTCCGACAACGGATTCACGAACAATGGTCTTCCGTAATTATATTGTAAAGTAATTTTGTCGCAACGCGCCGAAGCTCGGGAAATGAAAATTGGTAGAAGTTATATTAATGTCTGACGCAGAATAGAACCTAGGTAACCAACGGAATACTGCGTAGTACGTTTGCTTTATCTCATAGGTTATGAAGACAAGATAATTTATTTCATTGTATAAACGATTTTGGTGTCGTAGCTAATTCAAAGGCTGAAACTAATAAACCTAATCAGATGTAAGATTAAATTCCTGACATTTGTAATCCTAATGCAATTTTAATATTATTAGTTGAAATGTAACAATTATTGTATGTCTTAATCAGACACAGATGTTGGTACCTATATATTTATATGCTAATCTTAAGACCATTTCGACATAGCTGACAATAAACAATTTTGAATTTGAATTTAATCATTATCAGATTTTGTATTTTTAGGGTTCCGTACCTTAAAAGGAAAAAAACGGAACACTTATAGGATCACTTTGTTGTCCGTCTGTCTGTCTGCTGTCCGTCTGTCCGGGTGTCAAGACCTGTATCTCGGGAACGCGTTATAAGGTATTGAGTCGAAATCAAAACCATATATGCAGTACCATAGTCTCTTGCTGCAGAAAGATTTTTTTTTTTTCAGTTTTCGTAAAAATAAAAACGTTACAACCGAATATGTCATAAAAACTCCCATTTCGGCAGTCACAGGGGAATCAAAATCTATGGGTTACTTCCCGTTGACCTAAAACTATGAAATTTGGCAGGAAGCATTGTGTTAGAGTACACATATAGGAAAAAATCCGAAAACTGGAAATTTTGAATTTAATGACAAAAATTTGGGTCTTTATGCAAGGAAGGAGGGTCCAAATTTTAAATGGCTTTAACCGTATCATGTGGGGTATCCTAAGAAAGAACTTAATTAGCACAAGCTAAAACAGGTTTTTAAATATTTTTGCAATGTTTATTTTTCGATCTATGAAGGAAAATATTAAAAGTATATAAATTCCCCCTTTTTATCTCTAGTAGATTTTTACGGAATTTTACGGATTTGTACGGAACCCTAGCCTCGGTGGGCGAGTCTGACTCGCTCTTGTCCGGTTTTTTTAATGTAAATGTGACTTTTTAAAGTCTTATTAGTAGATACTTTTATTCTAACTTAAAAAATAATAATGAGATACCATTATTAAAATTAGATTTAATACTCGTATATTTTTGTAGTAACTAAAATTCTAGCCATTCATCAATTAATCTTTGAAATCAAACTGTTTGTGATTATGACTTGCTATGTGTTCGGACCAGCAGCGTTGTTATCTACTAAGTTTCCCACTGTTGGGCGGTGGATATTCTCATTATGAGAACGAACGATAAAGCCATTACCTTCCTGGCCAAGTGCGGGTTCGCAGCCTTGGCACATTTTCAAGAATGCTAAGATCTTCCGTATATCCAGGATTCTTATCGATGTTTTCCTTCATTAACTGATATTGGCTGTAAATATTAATTATAAAGAAATATTATGATTTTATCTACAATCCACGACTAAGTACTATGGCGAATACGCATAATAGTAAGAATAAGTAATTTAAGATTAATAATATCAAGACTTTATGCTTTGGTTGTGCTGTAAGCAGAACTAATAAATAAAAAATAAATTCCGTTATTTTGATCTTTTTTTGCGATATGTAAATATGTATGATTAAAAGTAGTGTATTTACACGTAATTAAGTCTCCGGTACCCAGCATTATTTATACTATAGGTACCTACATACAATACTGAGACGTACTTAGTTGTAAATGAAATCTACTGTAGGTATTTTATTGGTTACAAACGTGAGACTGGTCCAATTACCGCTAGAAGCAGCCCGTATTTTCAGGTAATGTTGAAAGCATTTCATAAAACTGGCAAGTAAATACAAAACAAGGCTCGAGAGCGGATGTGAGATCGAACCCGCTATCTTTTTTCTTCCTTTATATTTCTCTGGTCGGAAGTTTTGTTCCCTTGTATATTCCTACTTAATAGTTTGGGCTAAGTGTTTTTCTGTGTTCTATTGTTAAATTAGATTTTTAAACTATTTTTTTAAAGATTCAAGCAAAATATTAGCAATAAGAAGATAGACTAATTTTATAACGATTTTCACATACATAGCAGTTTTCTGACAAATAAAATATAATGATAAACAGTATAAGATAAGTAGATACTCGTATATAATACTCATAAAATACAATAATTATTATATGTAGTTTAAAAAACTGAAAATACTTATTAAATACAATAATTATTATAGTTTAAAAAACTGAAACAACCGACTTCTAAATACGCAAATTCGTTTACATAGACGACATATTTTGATTTAGAAACCGACTGGAAGCGGCTTGCATCCAGCGTCTTCCTGCTACTTGCATGAGTTCCTCTGTCTACCTTATGGCTGGTCTTCCTACGCTGCGCTTGTCGGTGCGTGGTCTCCACTCGAGAACTTTTAGGCCCCAACAGCCATCAGTTCCATGTGTTATGAGTCCTGCCCTGAAGAGCGTGTCAACATTTATCTTAACATGAGACGAGTGTATATACTTAGTCTGGCCATAAATACTGTTACAGTTAAAAATAAGAAAGATATTACATTTGAATTTGGAATCTGTCATTTTTATACGATTGTTCATTGAGTTTTCTAATTTTGGCGCCAATACATTGTACAATATTTTGCGATATTAAAATGGAGTGGGGTGATAAAGAGAACCGAATCGCTGTGATTGCATTACACAAAGTTGGTATGGAGCCAAATGCAATTTTTAAAACTCTCCATACGCTTGGTATTAGTCAAATGTTTGTGTACCGGGCTATTAATAGGTACAATGAGATCTCCTCTGTTTGTGACAGAAAAAGATCTGGCCGTCCACGTAGTGTTCGTACGAAAAAGGTGGTCAAAGCAGTAAGGGAAAGAATTCGAAGAAATCCTGTCCGAAAGCAAAATATTTTATCTCGGAAGATGAAGATAGCACCCAGAACCATGTCGCGTATTTTAAAAGATGACTTAGGACTTGCAGCCTATAAAAGACGCACTGGTCATTTTTTAACTGATAATTTAAAAAAGAATAGGGTGGTAAAATCGAAACAACTACTGAAGCGGTACGCAAAGGGAGGTCACAGAAAAATTTTGTTTACGGATGAGAAAATCTTTACAATTGAGCAACATTTTAACAAACAAAATGACCGTATTTATGCTCAAAGCTCTAAGGAAGCTTCCCAATTAGTCGACAGAGTGCAACATGGGCATTATCCGACTTCAGTGATGATTTGGTGGGGTGTTAGCTATGAAGGAGTGACTGAGCCATATTTTTGTGAAAAAGGTATCAAAACATCGGCACAAGTGTATCAAAATACCATTCTTGAAAAGGTAGTTAAGCCCCTTAACAACACCATGTTCAATAACCAAGTATGGTCCTTCCAACAAGACTCGGCGCCAGGTCAAAAGCTCGGTCCACGCAGTCTTGGTTGGAAGTGAACGTTTCGGACTTCATCAGAGCTGAAGACTGGCCGTCGTCTAGTCCTGATCTTAATCCGCTGGATTATGATTTATGGTCAGTTTTAGAGAGTATGGCTTGCTCTAAACGCCATGATAATTTGGAGTCCCTAAAACAATCCATACGATTGGCAGTGAAGAATTTTCCCATGGAAAGAGTGCGTGCTTCTATTGATAACTGGCCTCAACGTTTAAAGGACTGTATTGCAGCCAATGGAGACCACTTCGAATAAGCTTTTATATTTTAAATTGTTTTATATTTATGTATTAAACTAACACACTGTAAAAGTAATAAATATTATTTGCAATAAAAAAATAATTTTTTTCTTCGTGACAATATTTATGGCAAGACTAGGTATATATCTATCATTTTGTTACTTAGGTGTATAAAAAAATTATGCTATAGTTAACTTACACCAAAACGCAGCGTGCAGAAATAATATATCTTCAATAAATAAGTATAAATAATTAAAAAAACTGGAGAAGTGAAATACAAATATTAAAAAAAATGTAAGAGGAGAGGGAAAACGTTCGTAAAAACTGCACAATCTGGTAAAATGTGTCACCATCCTTTGCACGTAGCATTTTTCGAACCGCGTGAAAACCATGCCCTTAATATAAAATTGCGCCGATTGACTTTTGAGACAGAATATTAAACGATAGACGGAATGGTCGCAAGCAATGAGCGTAATAACGCAAAATTATGGATGCATTTAAACTTTAGTGGTTATTGGTTTCAACGTGGAGAATCGATTTTATGCCTTCACTCGGAAAGCGTTGGCTTTGTGTATTAAGTTAGTAGATTGCTATAGTTTAATTACTCTATTTCCCTAAGAGAATATGAAGTATGTATGAATAGTAGTATTTAAGTAAGTACCTATATTTACATAGAACTATAGTAAAGATAATTTTTCAAACATCTACTTACACGTTAAGTACTTAAGCTTGCTTTTAGAGTAAGGCTTACATTATTTGAAGTAAGTACTTGGGTACGACTAAGATTTTTAAATAAAATAATAATAATAAATAAAAAATAAATAATAAATAATAGATTTGCTTATTATTTTTATTAATTCATTTTTTCAACTGACTTCAGAAAAGCAAGAGTTTCTCAATTCGGTTGTATTTTTATATTTTTTTTGTTAAGTCATAACTTCAAACGGTCAAATCTTGGAAGCTAAATTAGATTGATATCAATTTGGTATACTTGCGTACCGTCGGTGACAATGAAATGATATGGTACCATGAAGCTGGTCTGATGATGGAGTCGGAAGGTGGGCATAGAACTCCTAAATTAAACAAGATTGGGCTCATTTGTTTTGTTTTGGTAAGCACTCTAGTGAAGTCTAGTGCTATGACCTGTATATTACCATCACTTGAGAAACCCCATACAAAAAAAATAGACAGACTAATAAAGGATTACTTACCGAATTGGATGTTCTAAAAAATTGTCGTTTAAAATTATTTCAATGTAACCCAATCAAAGGGGACAAAAAAACAAAATAATTTCACTAAAGATCTTTATTCGTTTTTGTTATACCTAATACAAATAATAACGTTATGTACAACAATAATAATTACAATTTTATAATTGCTATTAACTTATAATATAGGTAGGTATTATTTTATACAGAATACATCACTCACCCTATTGAAGTGATATTCACAAACTCTATTTTAAATAGTTTACTTAACTAAACAATATTAATTATTAGTACACAGTAATCCCATTTATTCCAATAAAAATTGGTTTAAGAAACAAAATAAAAAAATCAAATTGTAGTGAAGGAGACAATTGGCTATTTTATTCACAATAAGTAATAGTAAGGAGTTATTTTGAAAATGTGCATCATTAGAAGCTAATAAACTGCGAGGTTTCGAAAATATAAGTAAAATTGAGATTTTGGACGAAATAATATATAGGTATATGTAATAATATATACGTATGTAAAACAAACTAAATATGCGCATGCTATAAGTTTAATTTACAAAATAATAAAAATAAAACATTGGCACTAATCTATTCATTAATCAACAATTTTCATTGTGTTGTACATTGCGGTAATGATTTGGTTTAATGATGTTAAATCTTATTATGATTTTTTACAGAAGTGAAACTTGACTGATTAGTAAAATTATTTCAAGATCTTACTTGTAGCAAAAATGCTCACAGCAATGTTTCACCTATATAAAAAACCTGTTTTCATTTAAATAACTAAAATAAATTTGTATTCTTTCGTAACATCTATATACACGGCACATTTTGTTAAACTAAACACTACCTAAACACATAATATGAGAAATAATATATGTCAGTGCTCTTTTAATATTTACACAATAATTATAATCTTAAATTAAACACAAAGGTACATTAATCTTTTGAAAATATCCAACTTAAATGTATTTATGAAATGATACATAAATTAGCCTAGCTAGACTCCTATAGCCACGTTCATTATATATTTTTTATCAATGAAGTGCTTATTATTAGTTATTACACATATTGCAGTTTTCTAATTTTGCATGCATGACATTTTGTAATTTTTTTGTTGTAGAAACTATATAAGTAGTATTCTATTTTAATTAAAAATGTTTTTATATCCCTAAGGATAAACTATTTCGTTCATAAAAACTCAGTAAGTATAGGTAGTAAAAAACATATTGTATAATAAAATGTAAACAAATTACCTAAAGGTCAAAAATTTACTAACACTTTTTGATTTAGATAAACGTCTCATCGAAACTAAAAGTTTGTCCTGTAGTTGAAGAGTCTCACTACATAAAATTACTAATCAATGAGCAAGATCTACAGCATAAGGAAAAAAATATAATAGTAGGTACTTTCAATTCTCGGTAATTTCTTCAACAGGTTCTAAGGCAACAAAAATGATATTAATGTGATTATGTGCAAATTATGAAATCTATGCGTATGTCTCAATCGTTGACGAATATGATTTTATGTCTTAGCAAAAATATATTTTAAAATAGATGAAACCTAATTCAAAATATATTTGTTATAAGTGCGCTAAAATGTCTATTTCTGAAGGCATCTGCGTATGAGTCTCATTGAGCGCTGTCGAGCCGGATACTGTGACTATGACGGGCTGTGAGTCAGTGTGAACTATTGTGACCAAATGTTCGTCTGGGTCTTTCTCCTCGGTCGTAGGGTCGATGTTGTCGGTGTACTTGAGTTCGAGAGGGGCGATGGTGGGGAGAGCGTCGGCGACGGTGGTGGGGGGATCTACGCGGGGTGCGCGGTACGAAGGAGGCCCGCTGTACTCGGAGCCACACCAAGTGGCGCCAGTTGTTCCTCTGTTGAATAAAAATATTATAGATCTTGTGTAAGTTCATTGAAAATGAAATTAAGCAACTTTTAACAAGCTTATCGCAAATATGTTACATAATTTTAGAATCTGACGTTCCAAACTCTTAGCAATGTTTGTGGTCACAGGCCTAGGAGCAGTGAAAAGTGTTAAAATGTCAGGTGTTAAAATTATCTAAGACATATACGAGAAATCAATTAAAAGTTGCTTAGTTTGAATAAATAAAATCGCGAAAACATAAGAAATCATTTTGCTGTTTGATTATTAAGGTTTTCCCCTTATGTCATGTTTCTTTCCAGTGAGAATAGCACGAAAAGTAGACAAACCATTACGGTTATTGTCCACTTGTCGGGTCAGTCTTATATTATTTGCACTGTATTTCAATTGAGTGGACAAAATAACTCTTGATTAATGCAAATTAAATGGGAAACAAGTATAAATTAAGTCGTAGTAATATAATGAAACCGTAGCTCTTTATCTAGAATTTATGGAAGAATTAGCCTCTAACATACAGCTCATACATATAGCTAGGTGATGATAAAGTCTTCTCGAAGAAACTTCGAATTGCAAGTAGCTATTCAAGTGATCCTATTGGCACATATTAAATACTTGAAGGTAAAAACGAGTGCGAGCAACTTTGCTTTGAGAGTAAGGCCCAGGCTAGGTTCTCAATAAGACCACACCGTTAGTTTAACATCAGGTACGCTGTTTTCAAATGACTAGCCTATTGACTAAAAAAGCTTATATCAATAAAGAAATGAAAAGATTCGTAAACAGACGAAACCGACATTGAATAGCGGATAAGCAGGTTGAAGTGGCATTAGGCAGAGCACATACCACGTAGAATAGATGGGTCCAAAAATGTATCGACTACGGCAATCGATGTGTAAGACGACCGGCCTATGTGGACAGATGATATCATACAAGTGCCAGGAAGATGCCAGATGCAGGCCGCTTCCGACCGGCCTTGTCTTGATCTAAGGCGGAGGCCTATGTCCAGCAGTGGAATCTTTGTAGCTGAGATAATGATGATGATGACGATGAATGCAGTAGAAGATTTTTGTACCTGACTAGACTGGCGGAGTTCGATCTATATGTCGGCGGCGGCGACACCGCGGGCGCACTTCTGTCCAACAGAAGCAACCTGCAAATAAACATTTACCAAATTAATAACGTTTGGAACCCAAGTAAATTAGTGAGAAGCTTTATTAAGTAACCTAATATTCGTTTATTTCACGTTTTTCTCGCAAAGCGCTACATCATACTCTAAGGGCTAACATACGGGCGTGACGCGTACTCTATATCTTTGAGAAAGACCGTAAAATGCGGGTGAAACTATAGTTATATAAGTATTTATATATGAAAATAGGCATGAATGATCTTTATTCTTACTTTTGGTAATACTTTTGTGGTAAAAACTTAATACTCGAGTGTAAAATAAATGTAAAAATGATTATTATGGTGTCTACCTAAGATATAACGCTGACCTGAGCCTGTACTCCTGCATGGAGGCCTGGTAGGTGGGGGGAGGCGGGCGGTAGTGGAACTCCGGGTAGAGCATGGCCGCGTACGGGTGGTGGGGGCGCGCGTAGCTCGGGGGCAGCCGCGGCACCAGCCGGCGGCACGAGGCGCGCCGCAGCCCCAGCAAGGCGCAGGGCGCGTCGCGCGCGCCCAGCCGCCACGCGAGACCTGCCGCCGTCACCAGCACCACGCCTATACCTGGAATAAACAACAACAAAATTATAGTTTAATAAACTGAAAACACCGACTTCAAAATACACAATATATATAACGCCTGTAGAAAAGTGAATAGCAAGTCACGTATTCTTCGTGACGCGACTTGCTATTCACTGTTGTTTGGATAATACTTTACCAGTTATTTTGTTATAAAAACCAAAGTACTGCATCGATTTTGATAAAATGTATATGGGACTTACCTCTGAAGTACATGAATTGCTTAGTTTAGGGCAAGATGACGTTGCGTGAGAATATCAACCATTTTTTTTTTCTAAGTGTAGGCAGTCGGGTTGATCTCACCCAGGATAAAAAGATATTAGTGTGATGGGTATGGACGTTTGTTCAGTTACTAGGTGTGTCTATGCATTACAGGTTATTATTATTTATTTACTAAAAAGAAGTACCTATATAAGTAGCATATTATGTCTCTATTTATAATTATGTTTATTTAATTTTTAAAGTTGAATAAGTTATTTGTTATAGTAATCGCTTTTTGATTCTCGGATATAGGCGTGATGTTTATCATAGCAGTGTTGGTGACCACAGAGTAGTAGCTTCTAGCATTGCTGACTCTGTTCAGAGTTCATGAATATGTGGTAAAACCATTTTCCCTCTATTTAGCACGTTCAATTTTTGAATAATTTGCATTTATTTTGCAATTTATATTTACCTCTTTAATGAAACAGTAATCTACATAACAACAGTAATCGCTAGAGGGTTATTACCCTACTACCATTTGACGTTTAACGCGTTGCTGTTGTCATTTTGTCATTTTGTTTAACGCGTTGAAAAAATAGACTTAAAAGTTTTAAGTTAAAGTTTAATCTCCATTACGTGCTAGCAGTCATATAAAATCATGCAGTATACATAAGGAATTGACACACTATTTCGAAGTAAAAGTTGCCCAGTTTTAAATACCTACCGAGTACGTTTAGGCTATATCTATAAAAAATAATTACTAAAGTCATTTAGCAATTTTAACGTGAGGAAGTAACAAATGCACCCTCTTAAATTCATAAACTTATACGTTTATAACATTAGTGTCAATATCACCCCTTCAGTGTTCAAAGGTTTCTTCCAAACAATAAAAAAGATATCCAATAAACGGCCAGTTATGATAATTTCTGATTAAGTAAAATCCCTTAAATATGGATTAAATATTTAATCGAATTATGTAGGTTAATAGGGCACAAGGCGACTTGGGAATTAAATAAAATGAATTATCCACAGCGTTGATGACGGTCGGGAATACAGAACGTTAAATAAAATCACCAAGCCGAAATTTGCACGAAAATCTTTTGTATTAAAACAATTTTATCCGTGTAGCATTGTCTTAAATGGCCAAAATGTGAAATTAACTTTTCTCGCGAAGCAAAAACCTCACAACAATGGGGGATAATGGGTTTACGGACAACACATTTTAATTTAGCACAGATAACAGCTGGCTATTTAGGAACTGTTGTTAATTATTTTCGTGCTCGCGTTCACGAACAATGCTTTCCGGCCTAATGCTCCTGTGTGCCCCGCACCTTAATTACCGCACGGATGCTTTATTAAAACTCTGTCATACTTATAGGTGTTTAATTATAATTTTTACAGGATAGCGCCTTTATTGGCAAATAAAATACATTAACTATATTAAACCTGTTAGGTACATCGTTTTGGTGTACTAAAGTAATTTTAGGTAAGTAGGTAATTATTTATTTATACTTTTACCATCACTAAAACAAAATTTTGAAATATGTACTTTGAGAAAATAAGTGACAGAGTTTTGAAATTTGTAACCACAACCTACGAAAAAAATATGGTATATTGATATTAGTTTCCTATAAAAAGTAATTCAAAGTTTCGAATAAAAGAAATAAGTGTATATTTTACATACTTCTACACCATGTAGGTATTAGAAAGATAATACTCAACTAGAAAACGTTCAAAATCAAAATCTGCGAAACCGCACACAAAAATATCCTGTCAACAATTAAAATAAAACCAAACAACACAACCAAAAGAATAAATATGACTTTTAAATTTGTTTGCCAAAATATTTGTCAATCTGAGATTATTTATCATCATCACATCACAATCAGCTTGCCACAAAAAAAAAAAAAAAAACACGTCAATATACTTATCTTGCACTTCATTGCTTACGTAAGCAAAATATGTGATCACTTAAGTACATAAATAAATAATAAATACTTATTGGTGGACATTTTCACACAACACTATACATATAGCCCCAAACTATTAAAACCTGGTTCTAATACATATAGTTACCCAAGCTAGCTACAAGATAAGCAAACCGGACAAGTGCGAGTCAGACTCGCCCACCGAGGGTTCCGTACAATCTAGTAGATAAAAGGGGGAAATCATATTTTATTATATTTTCCTTCTTATACCGAAAAATATACATTGTAAAAATATTTTAAAACCTGTTTTAACTTATGCTAATAAAGCTCTTTCATATGATACCCCACATGATACGGTTAATTCACTTTAAAATTTAGACCCTCATTCCTTGCTAAAGACACATTTTTTTGTGATTAAATAAAAAATGACCGGTTTTCGTATTTTTTCCTATAGCACAATGCTTCTTGCCAAATTTCATAGTTTCATAGGTCAACGGGAAGTACCCCATAGGTTTTGATTCCCTTGTGAGTGTCGAAACGTGCATTTTTACGACAAATTCGGCTGTAACTTTTTTACGAAAACTGAGAAATTTGATTTTTCTTTCTGCAGCAAGAGACTATGGATCTGCGTACATGGTTTTAATTTCAACACGATACCTTCACGCGTTCCCGAGATACAGGTCTTGACACCCGGACGGACGGATGGACAGACGAAAAGACGGACAACAAAGTGATCCTATGAGGGTACCGTTTTTTCCTTTTGAGGTACCCCTAAAAATGTTCGAAATGTGAAATTGCCGCCGCATATGTGCCGTTGGCCCTTAATTACGGGCTCAGCGCTCATCTGACGCGCCAATACAGCGCGGAAGCGTGAAGCTAGCAAGTGAGTGACGCTTACAAATTACCCCATCCACGCAACAATAGATCGCTCGCCTGTAACAATATCATCTGTCCCTAACGCTAATGAAAATCCAATTAATTCCGCTCCCAAACTCATTTGAAGTTTAATTGAAAACTTCCCCGATGAAGGGCGCTATGTGAGTGATGTAATGAGATTTCGGCGCAACTTGTTATTGTCATATGCACACCGAATGGCAGATGAGCGAGATTGTTTCACGGTTAATTACGGTTATCGGACAGCGTCGGGACCCATTTCATTTGAGTTATGAATTTCAGATCGTTCGCCGCGCGGTTCCGTGCGGTTTCGACCGTTCTCGCGCTCGTTTTGTCATCTCGCCCACTGGACCGTGTAACTTTAATCAGCTATCGAGAAAAAATGCTTGAGCGTGAAATGGAACGCGAACTGGTGAATGATCAAAGATTTTTTATGGCCGGATAAGTAACAAACGCTCTTATAAAATTACAAAGCTTGATGGCCTATTTCGCGCCTGTTAATAAATCCTTGCTACCCTTTTGTTTTTAACCCACTGAACAGAATGAAAGTGATGTTTTTGTGATTATATGTCTGGAATGGTTTTAGGAGAAAGTATGCATAAACCTACAATATAACTTATTTAAATGAAAATCCTTGAGAATTATTTTTGTAAAATAACTGACTTGTTAAAAATGTCGTCCGAGGTAACAAAACCTTTTTAATTTTTGCAAGAGTTAAGGAAGTGAAGATAAATATATCGTACACTTTGTACATAAAAATCAGTGAAGTTAGGGTTCTTTAGGGTAAAACATAAATTTCTATGTATTACCTCCTTCAGCCTCTATATAAGTATATGTATGTATATATATTTACTACATACAGATACACTCGAAAAACATAACCCTCCTTACGCAGTCGGGTAAAATGCGTGTTTCGTTACAAAATTCGGGACTTTAATAAACTACATTCCGTATTGCAATAGATATGTGTTTGTTTTTCTTGAAATCTTATTTACTTATTTAGAGTATTTCTTTGGGCAGGATAGAGGTACTGGACTTTATTCTATGCTCGTAGAAAACTCGACTAAAGCAAAGGTGATTTATCACAATTCTCTCTGGAGACAGAGATCCAAGATATTTTCTCTAAGAGCAAACTTAATCTAAACTAGAAAGTCACTCTGAGCTAAGAGGTCAACGTTTGAATTTTTATAAGTCGTTCAGCGTTAAAGAATAGAAATTGAATTTTACGAGATAATAGATTCAATAATAGGCTGCGGGAAAAGAAAATTTCACGTAAAAATAAAGCTGGAAAATACTTAAATCGTATGTTTCGAGGTTATTTCCTTGTTTGTGGTGAATTTAATGGGTCTTCTTTACAATAACAGTACGTTATTGGTTTTACTTATTTCAATGAGAGTAACCTACATACATATACATATGTTTTTATCCAGTCAGTTTTGTGTAGATATTCACTTTACAACGTGTAAACCGTTAAAAAAATATTATCATAAGGTACCTAGTTTGATACTGTCAGCCGAAAGAGAACTTGATCCGGTACCGAACCTGAAGATTGATTCTGATTACGTCTTATGTATGCATCTCGCTTACGCATATAGAATTTGTAACGCCATCTTTGTTACACGATGGTTTGATTTGGTAGACATTATTCAAATTCAAATTCGTTCATTGAGATAAAAACGGAAAAAAGACCAATTACATTTATAACGCAATATTCAAAAAATATTCTTGAACAATCCATGTCTGAGGATTACGAAATATTCAATAAATACAAGTATAAGTTTAAAAAACTCAAAAACCCCAGACAAAAAATAAACGGCTGAACCGATTTTGATGAAACATAGTTAAGAACACTCCCGACTAATTCACCTTTCAAACAAAAAAAAAAAAAACGGTTCATCCGTTCGGGAACTACAATGCCACAGACAGACACACACACAGACACGTCAAACTTATAGCACCCCGTCGTTTTTGCGTCGAGGGTCAAAGATGCAATATAATTTTCAATGTAAATACAAAAATGTCAAATGGGTAATATGCCTGCCATATCAATACAAAAAAGTATGTTTTTATTTGTAACCACAATTAAATGTTATCGCTACTCTTGGGGCTATTACGCAGAGATTTGTTAGCCAAACTCAATTATTTTTTTATGAATATGAGAGGTCCAACACGTACGAACCTAAAGTATCTAAGGGGGCTTGTACGATCTGACAATGACGTTTCACAGTTTTTCAGATAATAACAGTAAAATAATTTAAAAAAATGCGTCTCACCTATCATAAGTAGCAATAATGTGAGAGGTGCTCTGGGGTGCGGCCGCAGTGCCCCCAGGACTGCACCGGCGGCAACGAGGCACGCCCCCACCACCCCCAGGAAGAGCACGCAGAGCCGGAGCGGCGGTCGACCACAGCACGACTTGGGAGCGTTGCCATCGCCTTCTGAACAGGCGTATGCTGCTCCTCTACCAGATCTGGAAATAATAAAATATTATTTTCTTAACATAAACCAAGTTTTGATCTGTCATTAATTATTTACTAAGCTTGTTTTTATTTATTTTGGTATTCAATATGAGAGCGAACCGTTGATCGTCCAACTGAAGTATAATAAATAATAAATAAATAAATATTGGTGGACATTTCACACAACACCATCTAGCCCAAACTAAGCAAAGCTTGTACTATGGAACTAGACGGCTGATAGAATACATATACTTAGCATACTTTTTTTGTAAATACAAAAAAAAATATACATATGATACATAGAAACACCCAGACACAGAACAAACCTCCATGCTCATTACACAAATGTTTGCCCTGGGTAGGGATCGAACCCACGACCTACAGGCTCAGCAGGCAGACATACAGACAGAGACACAAGGATGTTTCATTATTTCATCGCTGTTGAAATTCTGACAACTGTCGAACTAATGGCATGTATGGTCTGACACTAGGATATATAAGGCTATGATTGATAACTACAATTTTTGAGTCTGTAGTTCAACCATCTTCCGTCTCACTCACGCATATCAACATTTCTGAATATATAAAATGACTGAATGGAATTTAAAAAAAAAAACTCCCGCAGAACACTAGAAAGGTTGCTTTCTAGTCGAAATTTCATTGTTCCAAATTATTTCATACATAAAAATGTTTTTTACAAATTTTAACGCAAAATTGATTTTTATGTCTGGTAAGACCAGACGGTCTTGGATCAAAATGAATTTTCGTCGAAATCTTGTGATGTTGCTTTCTAGTGTTCTGTGGGACTATTTTTATTGATAAGTCCATTCAATCATTTTATATCTACAAAAATGCTTGTATGCGCGACCGAGACGGACGATGCACGATGGTTGAACTACAGCACACATACACACACAGACTCTTAAACATGTGGAATAACACTAAAAGATACGATTCACTCTTTATTATCAATTTATCATTGTGTGAAGTACCTAATGGATTATGTTTGAATGTGAAACATAACCCACCATTACTTCTCATTCTCATATAGATTGGAACGACAATATAAATAGGTAGGTTATCAAAGAAATCCTATTAAGGATTTCTTTGATAACAGCCTAGGTAAGTATTAAGGATTTCTTTGTTTTTCTATCAACAAATTAGAGACAATAACAGCCCCGCAACAAGTACAATTGAAAAACATGATTAGGCACGGTTTCTTGTGAAACTCTTTATTTACCTTCATATACGATTACCTTCAAACAATAAGTTTAATACTTCACTAACTACTTAGCTGTACTAATTACTTCGTGGCCTTCCTAGGTCTTCACAATACATCGCTGAACAGTAACTAAATACACGTTATTTAGTTCCGTCATTTATGAAAGAAGATTATACAAACCCTGATACTCGTGATCGGGTGCTGCTTGCGGGTCGCTGGTTAATAATGGTTAGTAATAAGTACTTAAATTAAAATAAAATAATTTTCCCGTAACGATAATTAGTAAACAATAGTTTGTAATTATGACAAAGGTCACGGACCCTGGTGTCTGTGGAGATAAAAAATTAAATTAAAAAATAAATAAAAAACCCTGGAGGTTTCAAACCTACTTTATACTTCAATATAAGTTCTGAAAAATATGAAAATGTTATTCACGCTAATAATATAATGAAACGCTATTGTAACCTCTACATGCGAAACATTTCGCATTTTCATTTAACGAATTCCTCAAAATCATCGAAAATATTGCGAGAGCGAGGAAATTGCGAACACAAAGTATTTTTCACGTAAATAAGAGTGTTCCGTATTATATTGGTGTCACCTTTCTGTGTTCACAAAGGAGTTTGAATATAAACGGGAATTCTGTTAACATTTCGCCGGGACTCACTCGTACTTGGGAGTTTGATTATCTTTTGTATGAGGATTCAGTAGGAAATATGATTAATTCAGCAGTTTCCGTTACATAATTCAACTTCCTTGTGAGAAGATACCTACTTAAGCTTTATTATTGTAACCATTATCGGCTTCTTGTGGTGATAGGACTCGTGTAAAGGTAAACAACCCTTTCACTACAACAACTTTTCTGCAAACAAAATCTGTCTGTTGTAGTATCATACATTTGCCAGTTATTCGACCACCAAGCAGTAGTGTGCAAGTATTACTTTATCCCAGATTGAAGGTGCTGCTGCTTTTCTGCTTTTGATATTCATCCGAAGCTGAAGATTAGTTTGAGTAATCATCATCTCAGCCACAAGAGTTCCACTCCTCCTCCTCCTCCTCATGGATGGTTTAAAAAAATGAAAAGCTGACTTCAAAATGCGCGATTTTGGTTTAAAACCAAACCACTAAATCGATTTTGATAAAATTTCTATGGAACCAATCTGAAAGTATATTCTTTCGAACAAAAAAATTATTCAAATCGGTTTATACTTGTAAATTTCGGAGTTATGCAACAACCAATATATAAAAATCTAGCTAAGTTGTTAATCTTCTTTTTGAAGTAAGTATAAAGGCACAAATCCAACAGTGTATGAAAGTGCGCTGACAATAATCGTAATTCTCTGTGTCTATCTAACCAATATGAGTAGGTACCATATCTCTGATAAAGTATATTGTTACAGAAGCACACAACATCGCATATCCCGTGAGTATCCGTAGATAAAATAGTTTTCCTCGTGTTATGGTATTCATAGAGTCCTGAATAATTCGTGTTACTGCTCATTCACTGCTCGCATGCCTTTATCTGCTCGTTAATGTGGAAAAGTGCCATTCATGCAATGCCCCTAGTGATGTCTTACATTCCTAAGACAAGAAAATTATTTTAACAGCGAACGTGGAGTCTTGTCTTAGTGGATATATATAATTCAAAATAAAACCACTCTTGAATTTTGTTTGCGAGTTAGATTCGCAGTTATCCCTACACATTGTCTGTAAGACAGTCCCCTTCGACACATAAATTGCATATTACTTGCAAAATGTCTTAATCGTAAAATAATCTAAACGCGAACTAACTCAAGCCACCCAAACGTAGGATAAAGCTTTTTCGAAATTCGAATACGCAACTGTCAGTATTAGTCTAGTAACAAGTATCAATGTCAAAAGAAAAACAAAATACCTGACTGCAGAAAAGAGGTTTTTGCTACCTAACTTATGTTTTTTTTAATTTTGATGTAACCAGTGTAACTCTCACAACTAAGACGAATCTATTGATACCACTCACATCAAAATCGGTCAAGCCGTTTAGGCTCTAGGGCGTGTCAAAGAAATATACATACATACATACACTCGAAAAACATAACCCTCCTTCTTACGCAGTCGGGTAAAAATAAGATTAGTAACAACATAAAAGACAAATAAGTATATTGTTATTTATATGAACGTACTGGTGTTTTGAAATACATTTGACACAATTTCTTAGTGATATTATAAAAGCTAATTTTGTTATCTTTAAACGGGTGAACCGATCGTTATAAAAAATAGTATAGAGATAGCTTTGGACCTGGAGACGGACATAAGCTACTTATCATCATCATAATCATCACCGTTTTTCATAACTACGCGAGTGAAGCCGCGAAACGCAGCTAGTCTATAAATCGGGGAACATTGTTGACCCATGTAGTTATTTTCCTATCATAATTTCAAAGAATCCCCCCAGTTGCAAATACTGTGATTTGCTCCATACAAACGGTATTATTTTTACTAGACTATATCAGAGATTCTGATGCTATGGTGCTACGGATACGGACGTTGTAAGTTGTAAGTGGCGCGCGAATTTTTTTTTCTTTTTAATTAAACTCTGCCGTGACGATTTATATCATCCAAGTTTTTTCATCAAAACGACGCATGGCCAAAAACGCAAAAGACTATGTGGCCTTTTGCTTATTTGCTCTAAAAAGAAACTGTCTGGAAATCACCACGTTATATCGATGCAAGTGATGCTTAGTAATTAGATTTATAAAATGTGTGTACACATGTGTGTAATAACAGCTGATCGAACACTAAAAGTACTTATTTTTATTAAATTTATTTTTCTATTTTTCACCACAAACTCGCCTGATTTTAAGCGACTCTTCCCACTATCATGTTGTTTTCTCCTCACCTACGTGTCCTTTCCTCAGTAATATTTCTAAGTAATATTTTTTCTTATAATTTACCAATATCGGTATATTAATGTTCTATCTCTTTTTTTAAATCTGTTTCTTTCCCATCTTGGTATATTTTTTTCGATCTAGGTTTATTTTCTCGGCAGCTTTAAGAATTAAGTTGATCCTGAAATCGACCGCACATCGAAATTCGGGTTGTCATTATGTAGACAATCATCATATCATCATATTAGCCTGTATTGTCCCATTGTTGAGCAAAGGCCTCTCTTCCCTCCTTCCAAATTTGTCTATTGGCTGTTATTGAGCGCCAATCCTTGTTATAGGTGTCGAGCTCATCTCTCCACCTCTTCCTAGGCCGACCAAGCGGCCGTTTTCCTGTTGGGACCCAGTTAGTAGTGGATTTTGCCCATAGATCTTCTGGCATCCGGCAGATGTAGACAAAATTAAATTAAAAGTTCTAAGTTACTTTTAGCAAAAGCTTTTGATAGAAAAAATAACAGGTAGGTACATCACTATCAAAACAGTGGATGAGACGTAATAGTTACACGACATCGCATGTATTATGTATGCAGTTAACAGTGGTCGTCCACGTGGAAAGAACATTAAGAGTGCTAGGTTCTACTTAGACTTTAGACTATGAATTTTAAACAAGAGGTTTAAAATCGAATGAACCGTTCTAGTTTATCGACTAATTCCCCACATGAGTTATTCATTAATATATGTATACCTAATAAAAGGCTTTACTTGAATGAGTAATTTATGTATATTACTTCCTTAAGCCTAAATAGCATGACCGATTTTAATGTGCGAGGTGTCGTTAGATTTGTTTTCACTCCCTGAGTATTACAGACTATAAGTATTTTTTGTAATAATAATAATACAGCTCACGCAAAAATAAAAAGTGTTTTTCGTAACCTCCAATGAACTTTTTTGTAACACATCAAGCCTAAATACGAAAATCGCAGTCGGTTTTTTTAATATAGATTATTACATATAGATATACTTATAGGTACTTGCTAAGTTTATAAAACCCAATACATCAAAATTTTACAACAGAAAACTAAATTTTAAGAGTATTTCATAGAAGTTTTACCAAAAACGTTTTAGAAATTTACTGATAGATATTTTTCAATTAAGTGGAGAATTTTACAATCTACGTCTTTTTAGGGTTCCGTACCCAAAGGGTAAAAACGGGACCCTATTACTAAGACTTCGCTGTCTGTCTGTCTGTCTGTCTCCAGGCTGTATCTCATAAACGGTGATAGCTAGAAAGCTGAAATTTTCATAAATGATGTATTTCCGTTGCCGCTATAACAACAAATACAAAAAATTTAAAAAAAAATATATTTAGGGTGGTCCCCATATAATAAACGTGTTTTTTTCGTATTTTTTTGCTCAATATTAAAAACGGTAACAGGTAGACGCTTCAAATTTTCACAGAATATTTACTTGTATATTACCTTTCAAAATAAATAATTAAATAACAATAAAGTAAATATTAAGGGGGGGCTCCCATACAACAAACTTAATTTTTAAGCAATTTTTACTCGATCTTAATTAACAGGTAGAAACTTGAATATTTGTAAGTAAATATTTAGAAATATATTAACTATAAAAATAAATACCTAATCTAATACATAAAAACTCACAAAATGAAAATAATCCGTGCATCTAAACGCGGTGCGAGCGCCGCGCCGCGGTGTGGTGGTGGCGCGAGCGCGAGGCGGTTGCTAAGCAACGGCCGCGCGGGTAGCGGGGGAGGTAACATCACGGAGTGAGCCATAACCGCGCGTATTCGCGCGAGCGTCGTCATACTGCCCGGATGTGTATCGAAAACCTACCTATAAGTTTGCAATTTACTACTTGGAATTTCGTTGATTTCTCGTTATTTTATAAACAGAACTAAACTTTGTAGTATTATAGATTATAGTACGGAACCCTTCGTGCGCGAGTCCGACTCGCACTTGGCCGAATTTTTTTTTCTATGTCAGAGCGTATTCATTAACCGACTTCAAAATAGGAGAAGGTTCTCAATTCAGTTGTATTTTTTTATGTTTGTCACAAATTTGGCAAGAAGCATTGTGTTAGAGTACACATATAGAAAAAAAAACGAAAACCGGACATTATTAATTTAATCACAAAAAAATTGTGTCTTTATGCAAGGAATGATTATTATTATAGTTTACACGCAGGAAGACGTTAGCACTCAAGACACAGAATATCTAGTTCGGGTGCTAACACACTTTTTATTATGAAATTGTAATTTTAAAGTGAATTAACAGTATCATGTGGGGTATCATATGTAAGAGCTTAATTAGCATTAGTTAAAACAGGTTTTTAAATATTTTTACGATGTATATTTTTCGGTATAAGAAGGAAAATAAAAAAATATATATGATTTATTTATTAGTTTGTACGGAACCCTCGGTGGGCGAGTCTGACTCGCACTTGTCCGGTTTTTTTTATTTGATTGGATATATATACTTTCAGATTAGTTCGAATAGGTAACAAACATTTAAAAAAATATTAAAAACTTCTTCATTTTGAAGTCGTTAAAAATGTTATCCAAGTAAACAAAATGTAAGTCTATTGTGTCAGTATACTTAGGTAAATTTTCGGTTATGTAGAAGCTTTTCAACAAATCCACGATGACTAACTGTATTGAATCAAATATTTGTCACAGTATAACATAAATGTTGTTTTGTTGCAAACATTGTTAATAAAGGTAAATTCTGCATCGACATGAGATACCGAACGCCTGAAATGAAATCATAACACACATTTTCCAACATAATAATCTGTAGAAGAAAGCATTAATTAGAATTTAGCATTTGTTTTTCACGTCTGCTCTAAGTGCATTCTTGTTGTAAGTAATGAACATATGCTAATACGGCCTACAAACGAACGCAAAACAGGCGTACCATTTCTAATGGACTTTTTCTGTATGTACGCCACTGTTCTTCTCGCATCAAACCACTTTTATTTCCCTAACATCCACAAGCTATTCTACATCCGAAATTAATTCAGGGAACGATTCCACTCGGTCGTATTTCCGTGCTCTTCTCTCGAAATGGTTACTTAATTTGCTTATGGTAATTGTATTTTGTACGAATGCACTCTGGACTAATACGATTAACATTTGAAGTTTAAATCCGTCTTTTGTTTGTTCTATACATATTAACGCGCTTCATTGAAGCGTACGGGCGAGTACAGAGTTTGTCGACCCCGTATCGCATGACCCCTAAAGGAAGAGGGTTCCTATACCGTTTAATGGTAAAGCAACTACAGATAAAACTCGGCTCCCTTTTATCTCTGTCACGCTCAACGATCTATTGAAACTATTCATCGAGTCATAATTACCTCTACTTTCTTTGTCCGAGAGCGTCACTCCATTGATGTTAGACAATCGGTATCAGTAAGTCACCATTAGTATTCCGGCCGAGGTATAGCTGTAGAAATAAAACCGTGCCGTCGATGGCAAAACATTTTATCTTTTCAGTGCGCCGGCGAAGTATCGAATTAGAATTGTATCTTGAGCGTAAAAAAGCAATAAGACTCCGGGGCTTTCGTCGGATGAACGTAAAGCTGGCGCGGCCCGATAGTTGTCCGACGTCGGACGTTTTGATAAATTACTATCGGTACAATAACATTCATTTCGTTTCTCGGCTCTTCTGTTTTTAATTTGACCAGTCATCGTCCTCGGCCAAGAGTTTGGAGAAAAACACGTTTTTCGTTTCTTCCGCGGTGAGCGAGGCCTTTCATAAAAGTTTTCGAGTTAGTAACATTCAAAGTCATGCTATCAAAGCTTTCTATGTTAAATTTAACTTATTATAGAGGTTATGAATACAAAATATGGTAACTGCAATTAAAATAATTGTTGATAAACTGACATCGCGTGTGAGATCCCCGCGAGATAGGACATCGAATGTGGCAATACCATACAGTGCATTGTATTCGTGGCCAGATGCGCGACAGCGATCGCATCCGATAACGTAGATGAGTCACCAATTTTATGATCACTTTAATGATGCAGGGAAAGGGAAATAGCTATCGAAATTGATTTTGATTTACGACTCTCGAATATTAAAGCTTTTTAAAAGCTTTCTTAGTATAAGTACCTTTGGATTGCGTCTTCGTACTTTAGTGCGTAATTAAGACAGTCATATACCCTTCTTACGGCCCTCTCATAATGGTTCCGGTGTAACATGGAAGCTATAAAGACTGTGCAGATTAACATTGACATTTAGGCTCCGGGCCGCAGATAGGCCTCCCCAGACGGGCGTTGAGTGTTATGCGCATATTAAACCCACATCACATCTCGAGTGGTGTGCTTTGGAGCGCGAAATTTATGTCGTTAATAAGGGCTAGGGGGGTTAATTAGCTGATTTATGTTGGCCATATTGTGGCGCGTGGTATTATGGCCCGTGCCATTGACAGTTTAATGGCCTCTTACGGGTGTAGGTCGTCACGGTCGCGGTGTTCACCCTGGTATGATGAAAGCGAAGATGTTTCCGACGTGTGACGAATGATGACCGCCGGTGACCAATAAATGGTCAGCTCGATTGTGAAAGTTTATTGTGCTTCGTAACTTTTACAATCAAATGTTTGTTTGCGGACTACCAATTTAATTTCTGCCATCGATTATTTTTCGAAACGGTTATACAATGAATTGTATAATTCACAAAATTACATAAACGGTGAAGTTTGTAATTTTACGTTTCATGACAAAATACAGATGCTAGTAGGTATTGTAAGTAATAAAAAGTGTTATATCATAAAATAAGCAATATTTTTTTTATTCATTGAGATTGATCGCTAACTCACCTGACGTTAAGTGAAGTTACGGTCAACAATAGAACAAGTTTATCTAAAATAAATCAAATAATTCTATTCTATTCTATTCACTTGTGATTTCAAGACAAGCAAATTGCATAAGTAGTTAACTTACTTAGTTTAATGTCGAATTTTATTTATTAAAACACAAACGATTCATAATATTCATGTAACGGGATGTTGTGTCAACATCAAACATCAAAATATATTGTATTTATTATATTTGATCTAATTCATATTTTATATAACGCACATTAATTTTTCAGTTGATAATAGACACTGTCAAAACAAGTTTATCGACCTCGTAGCTAATTCTTCTACTAAAGAGTTACTTCGTCAGTTTCTCGTGATTAATAGTGGGTTTTTGCTCGCAGGCAGAGTGATGTGTACGATAAAAAGGGGCTATTTAGAATAGAGATGTCACCAACCTCTATCGCGACCCTACGACATGTGACAAAACACTGCTTACATGACGTTACGTTTAGAGGAGCAATAAACCGACAAAGTTAACCACAAAATGAGGCAACAAGTGAAACTAACGATCTTATACAGAGATTAGTCAGTTTTAGTTCCAAACACGATGGTGGCTCCGTTCAATTCAACTGTACGTGTAACTTGGTGGCGCTGTAAGCCATCATTTTTCAGGCCCTAATCCGCAGACAGAGCTCGTCAAAGGGAGCGCTTATCGCAACCCTCAATTTATTTCAAAGGGATTTTCACTCGACGTTTCATAGTCATAGGTGATTTTGTCAGCATCAGAACGTGCCTTTGTTATTGAAAATCATTAATTTTAATGACATTCATGTAAATGTAGGCTTCATGATAAAGCATCATGGTTTTACGGGTTTCGTTAATTTGGGAATAATTTTTACGTCAACATATTTTATCACACTGACAGTATTAACGTCAATGATGCCCATCAATAGTAACGATATATGTACCTACTCGTAAGCATTTATGACGAGTATTTTAGGATTTGATTTGACTTAGTATTTGCTACCATACTTCATCCTGAATATATGGTTAAACTGGTTGTGAATTGCGATCTTGTGATGGTAAGCAAAATATAGACTACACATTTGTTAATTAATACAACCGTTTTAATCATACACCAAATAATCACCTAATTCGGCTTCTTATTTTAAGTGGTACAGTTTTCTCCTGTCGGTTGAAAAAATGTACTGGCGGATATTGCACTCTCGACAATTCTCGTAGGTAAAACCTATTAAAGTCTACTGTGGTAAACCACTACCTCAACTCCAATGAAATGTCAATTATTCACCGTTCTGTTCTGTTTCACCGTTTTGTTTTTACATACCTACTTAGGTTAATACTAATACTTATTTGGAAGACATAATTACTTTGTGAATCAAAGAACAGATGTTAAAATGACTAATAAATTGTTGGAAGTTTTCAATCCATATAAATCTCATTAGCACGAATAGGTATATGGTAGTAATTAAATGTGGTATACGTAAGTACATTTATGGAAAGTTGTTTAAGAATTTATTGACTAAAAGCATCGAAATCAAAAACTTTAAAGGTATACTACACTATGCATCATAGGTAGAATCGACTGAAATTCATGGAAGAATACCATTACCTAACCTATGTTCATATACTACACTGGGTTGTATCAAGGCTGGCCTTGCTATTCTTAAATTACATAACACAGTTTAAAAAATGGAAAAACCGACTTCAAAAAACGTAATTACGTAAATACGTAATACGTTTACTTGCATTTTTTTTTTATTTTTTTTTTTGTGAAAAACAAAGTACTGAATCGATGCCTATAAAATTTATATGGGACCTCTGATCAACCAAACAAAAAAAGAATTGTCAAAAACAATTCATAATTAGCGGAGAATCGCTGAACAAACATACAAAAAACATAAGGTCGAATTGAGAACCTCCTTCTTTTTGGTAGTCGCTTAAAATACAAAGTTTGTAATCAGTTTTTAATATTCCGAGACTTTTTTACTAACAGTTGCTTGCACAGAAAAACCGTCCGTTTTGTCAATACTATTAAAATCAATGGTTTGTGAAAAAAACTGCTAAATCGTTTTTTTTTAATTTTATTTTTATCTCCACAGACACCAGGGCCCGTGACCTTTGTCATAATTACAAACTATTGCTTACTACTTATCGTTACGGAAAAAAATTATTAAATTTAAGTACTTATTACCATGTTGTGTGCATACCACGAGCAAACCAGCGACCCGCAAGCAGCACCCGATCACGAGTATGACGCATGTGCCAGCCATCGCCCTCCTCAACCATATGGTCTTTTCTAGGGAAGAGAGTGACCCGCCACACGACGATTCATGCTCACCATCGAAGGAGCCTTCGATGGTGAGCATGAATGCTCAAGGTGTGCACCCAACTTTTAATTCTAACTACTGAAATACTATCTAGTATTTCTGTAAATCGGGGTTTGATATAATAATAATAACCGAAATGAATCCATTAATTTAATGCGATAAAATAATATATAATTAAATGTAACCTTATAATGCATTAGCAATTTAGCATTATAAGGTAACTATTAATTAGGTAAATTTAAACTTTTTTGATTATGCAACCTCTGGAGACTGAACACCCACCCTCACAAGGTAAGCGCTTCTTTCAAATAGCTTATAAGGTAATTTTTTAAAGTGAAAATATAGATCTACTTTTGACTAACTACTCACCTAATGTAAGCTCGTTGATTTATTAACTTTTATTCATTATAAATATCTACAGAAAAATATCAGTTCAATTCCATACAAAAACAATCGATTGACATTTGACAGAATGGTTCAATCAATTGAGTCACTTTGATGAAAGTTTAAAGAAGTTTTTTTTCATTATGCTGTAAATAACACGAACATGGGCACTTTTTATGTTATTAACAAACTAATATGTCGTAATTACGCTTGCCAAATTCATAATATACGCACTCCTATTATTTTCGGTCATTGTACTAATAACCCTTTATATAACTTTAGTTATGACTACAGGTACGCTTATAATAATATACACATTAGGCATAGCTGTTACAGTATCTGCTAATTTGGCGTGACAATAACCCATTAGACCTAGAGGTTCAATGCCTTGACAAATGTCTGTAACTAATATTGCGCGCACGCAGTTCGTAGCTCTTCACGTCGTGATCTTCCTCTTCCTAGTACATTATAGAAATAAATGTAGTTATTATGACGCCTACTGATTATAACAAAAAATGCCCTTCGTGTGTGACAAATTCGTGTTATGTAGGTACGGTTATGTTTATAATACTCAAGGTTTTGTATGTTGTAAGTTGTTTTGTGAATGTATATGTTTTTTGTAGTATGTAAATGTATTATTTAAAAAAAAACAAGGTTAGTTGTATACTTCACATATTATTATTAGTTATAGCTATAGATATGGACAAAAAATTATATCTATTAACAATTAAATTGACATAGGTACTTGGCATGGCTCGATCGGTCAATATCTCATGTGTATTTTTTTTGTGTGTGCATTTTTTATTAGGGTTCCGTACCCAAAGGGTAAAACGGGACCCTATTACTGAGACTTCGCTGTCTGTCTGTCTCCAGGCTGTATCTCATAAACCGTGATAGCTAGAAAGCTGAAATTTTCACAAATGATGTATTTCCGTTGCCGCTATAACAACTAATACTAAAAATTAAAAAAATATATATACACTACAATAAACGTGTTTTTTTCGTATTTTTTTGCTCAATATTAAAAACGGTAACAGGTAGACGCTTCAAATTTTCACAGAATATTTACTTGTATATTACCTTTCAAAATAAATAATTAAATAACAATTAAGTAAATATTAAAGGGCTCCCATACAACAAACGTAATTTTTAAGCAATTTTTAAGCAATTTTTACTCGATCTTAATTAACAGGTAGAAACTTGAATATTTGTAAGTAAATATTTAGAAATATATTAACTATTAAAATAAATACCTAATCTAATACATAAAAACTCACAAAATGAAAATAATCCGTGCATCTAAAGTAATCTAAACGCGGTGCGAGCGCCGCGCCGCGGTGTGGTGGTGGCGCGAGCGCCGCGCCGCGTTGTGGTGGTGGCGCGAGCGCGAGGCGGTTGCTAAGCAACGGCCGCGCGGGTAGCGGGGGAGGTAACATCACGGAGCGAGCCATAACTGCGCGTATTCGCGCGAGCGTCGTCATGCTGCCCGGATGTATATCGAAAACCTACCTATAAGTTTGCAATTTACTACTTGGAATTTCGTTGATTTCTCGTTATTTTATACTTTGTAGTATCTAGGTGATATTATTTGCAAAATTAACTAGGTTCTTAAGTTAGTTGACTGTGCAATTTGTACCTACGCTAAATAAAATAACTTCTCTTAACTTTTTATCATAAGCACCTACTAAGTAGACAGGTGTACCTACAGGTAATCTTATTGTATGTAAAGGTCCTACTTACCAATAGTACGGAACCCTTAGTGTGCGAGTCCGACTCGCACTTGGCCGATTTTTTGAAATTAAGTGCTTAGTGAGTATTTTTTGTTATTACTTTATATTTTTTTTTAAAGATTTGATTAGCAATTAATGCTGGATTTGCACGTTTTATGTACCATCTATTAGCTTAAATTATTTTTTTGTAAAATTAATATTAAAATAACTAATTTCGTACTATTAGTCAAATATTAGAATGCTAAGATTGATATCTTCAGTTCAGTTTAGTATCTATTAGTTTAGTTGTATTCTCTGGAATAGAATTAAATAACAGTAGAATCCGTTTATTATGATCCGCCTATATTGACCAACCGCCTAATATGACGTAATTACACAATGAAGTTTGGTTTTCATATAAAATTCTTTATAACAAAGTCGGATATGATGACTTCGCTCACAGTGACATGTCGCTTATTATGACCCATTTTGAATAAATGATGTCCGGTTATAATGAACGATTCTTTACACCTTCGGCAATGTTCGGGAGGGCATTTGACGCCCGACGACGTTCGGCACGTGGTTTATTTTTCTTTTGAATCTCAGTGAGTAATTGATAGTTAAAGGTCACCCATCATTTCTTAGTGATATGTGAAAAAAATTCGTCTCAACGTCTTAAAGCATTTACGATTGAAGAGAAAGGTGCAATAATATGCAGATTAGAAAATGGAGAATCAAAAATCAATTAAAATAAATAATAGTTACCTAAAATACAGGAGGTTGTTTATTTTCTCAAAATGCTTTGTATGACGTCCGCTTAGTATGACGTGTTTGTCATTTCCCTTCGATGTCATTATAAACGGATTCCACTGTATTCCAAAGATTTCAGTTCTTAGTTATCTCTCGTTTCAATACTGTGGCAGACAGACCGGCTGAACCGTTGATCCTTATCGTCAACTAAAACATCTCAAAGTAGCTCAATACTTTGTTTACGGCAAATAATACGTAAAGGCCATTCCATTGCACTTATCAGTGACATTACCTGTAATTTTATCTCTTCCTCATAAGTAGGTACTTAGATCTTTTAGATCTGTACTCATTCTATGCGTACACACAAAATCACAAACATTAGCTTAATGTTACTATTTTATTACTTATACTGCTATAAAATTAAAATACTTTTCTAAATCTAAAATTCGAATAAACGCTAACGAGTAACACAAACAAGAATCTGTTCACGACACGGAGTAGTAAAGGTCCGACTACTGCCGTCTACTGCTGTCTAATAAACTCTAATTTAATTACAATGTAATAAAAGTACCGCTTTCCTATGTAGCTTTGAACTTTATTGAACCTTAGTCGTTAGTGTTTATAAACATTAAAAATGTTGAAGCTATTTCATTTAGTACCTAAAACCCGACGTGATTATAGCGTAGTGTGTGCTGTTGGCTTCCAACGGTACTCATGATCCATTGCATTCAGATTCGTAATGGAATCTAGATCTTCCTCTCTATATTTTAGATTAAGAAAGATAGAGATGAAGATATATTACGAATCAAATCCGAATCCAACGAATTGTGAATGCTGTGCTGGAATACCTACGAGTTTTAACTTTGATGGAGAAAAACTTCGTGAAATTAAAGCATGGTAGGATATTTTTTTTTGTCCGGCTATCACATTTAAGTTGAAAATTTGTCCACAACTACCTAACAGGGTATTTTGGCAGCCTTATAGTTCCATTTTATGCTAGGTGAGCTCATCATCTTATTTGTGGCCATCACTTCGATCCGATGCTGATGGGCCACCTTTATTTCATAATTTCCACTTCTAAGACTAGGCTACGTCTTATTATGAGAAAGGTGAGATTTCACGAAATTCAATTCAAAATCAAAATCGAAATTTACCACATTATATAGTGTGACTTGGAAGATTTTACGTATTTTCGAAAATATCAAAATCTGAAATATCAATATAAGATAAAATACCTCGGGACATAGAAAGATGATTAGAGTAATATTTTCACTTAAAATTCTGCTCACTGAAGCCAATAATCTATAAAAATAAGTACATATATGTTCACCATGTAACTACTCTTTTTGATATGCACATGAGCGATCAAATGTTTTAAGTGGGTAGATGTTTTTGTCACAGATTTGGGAAGTGATATTGTGACGTGACGCAATGCTCAAAGTGACTTACATAACCTTAAAAGTTGCTTCACTTAGCTAAAGGCGACCCGATTTCTAAGCTTATTACTTCGATGTCTCGGGATATGAATCTAGATTTCTCGAATCGTAAGTTTATCGGTCTTCGAGCTAGGCAGCCGAAATTTCGAGGTATACAAATATAAGCACACGCTTTTTTTCAAATTATAACGTCAGTAATTTTATTTATTAGTATTCTAAATAACTCCAAAAATACAGCAACTAACGGTATGTTTGCCAAGTTCGCGTTTCGTCTGTGTGTGATTCGGCATGCCCACAATAACTTAAAAGATTGGAAGCCAGAACTGAGCTTGTCTGATTGATTGAAATGATAAAAGCTTTTGTAAGCTCTATTAGTCAGAAAACTGTAATGAAATGCTTATTTAGACTGCTTGCGTATTTATGATTAGTTAACAGCACTGTTTTGCTTTAGTTTTTAAGATAACAGGTAAAATTAACCATAGCTCATGTGAAGTAAAGATGTTGTCGAAGATGTACACCTAGCCTAGAATAAGAGGCTAAGTATTATCGGCACACGCCGATAGATACTCGATCTTCGAGCGATTCAATCTTGATGACAATGCATTTTCCTATAAAGAACCTATTTCACAAAATTGGTTTCCCAAGTTGACATATTGTGAAAGATAGTGAATTTTGCGACTATGATGTCCTAGCAAAATTATGAGATTTCATTGGATGGCCTTTTCTAGTCCTAAGCTAGAAACCTATTATCCACATAACTTAGAATGGTATGACCGATCTAATCAAGCACATTTAATTAGGGTTGAGGCTTTGTGTGTACCCCACACACAAACCATCTCAATGGGGTCGAAGTGACGCATTATGCTATACAGCATAATGCGTCACATAACAGCAACAGAAGGCAAGAACCCATTATAGTTATGTCATTATCTTTACATTGATCTAGATCGACAATATAACACAAATAAAAATCGATTCGAAAGATGACGACTGAATAAAATTAATATCATATTTAGAACTTGTTTCGCAGATTCTTAAAATATTTAACACTGTCTCACCCTAAAATCTGTGTACTCTCTATAAAATAGGATTCACTAGAAAAACACAATGAAGTCATGAACGCGGTGCGATGAGAAAATTTGTAGTTCTTACGGCCATGTTTTTTTTTTACAATAATACATTTTTTTTTTTTTTTTAATTTTTTTTTATTAACCTATGCTGTCCCACTGCTGGGCAAAGGTCTCCCCCATTTCCCTCCACGGTCCTGCGCCATCTGCTGCCAATCTTTTTGGAATTTGCCAAGATCGTCACGCCAGCGTTTCTTAGGTCTACCTGGACAGCGTCGTTCATCTGGCGTCCACTGCGTGACGATCTGAGCCCATCTTTCTGGATGCATGCGAGCCACATGCCCCGCCCAATCCCATTTTAATTTGGCTGCTTTTTTACCGACATCAACTATACCTGTAATGGAACAATAATAATAATAATAATACCAATAATACATTATCGACTGTAAATTGTGCTAAAATAGTACGTAGTAATATTTCACTGGTTTCAATAAAGTATTCAGCTAGCGTGTGGTAAGTGGAATTCTTGAAATAATACCAACAAAACAGTACATATTGCATTGTTGGTATCGTTGAAATGCCTTTGTATCGGACGCATTCACGACATCAGCTGCATTGATTGCTACCATTCCTAGGATACATCCGGTAAATAGCAAAACCACAGTAGGTATTTAATGATGTTAAATTATAAGCACATTCTTTTTATCCGACTGCGCCAGAAATGGTAATGCGCAAGGTATATGTATATATTATCTCCCACAGACCAAAAGGCTCAACCGATTTTGAAGTGTAAGATTTACCTTATAGAAATCTAACGCGTTTATTTTATATATTTTTTAATACCTGGCGTTTGAAAATTTTGCGATGTTCGTGGTCACAGGCATAACTAGAAGACAGGCGTCTCGTTTGGTTATCATCTAAGTATATATTTTCTATTTTTAACCTACTTCAAAAAAGGAAGAGGTTATCAGTTCATTTATATTTCTTTTAAGTTTTTTACCCCATTACTCTGTCATTTATTGAAATGATATATTTTCAGATATTGATGTTATAGAAATTTCATCAAAATCAGTTCTGTAGTCTGGTTTTCAAAACAAGATTATTTGAAAATAAAACTAAAATTCCTTAATATTTCTTACATCCCGCAAAAATAATAATATAATCATGAGATTTGCGTATTAAAAGACTTCAAAAATAAAAACCTGTACGTGTTCTTCCTTTCTAGAGTTTATTATATAAAAAACATATTTTTTAAAAAGTAATTTACCATTTTATCTGTCTAAGATATTATATAGGTTAAAACCATACAGTAACCAACATATAGTAATCTAAACGCGGTGCGAGCGCCGCTCCGCGGTGTGGTGGTGGCGCGAGCGCCGCGCCGCGTTGTGGTGGTGGCGCGAGCGCGAGGCGGTTGCTAAGCAACGGCCGCGCGGGTAGCGGGGGAGGTAACATCACGGAGCGAGCCATAACTGCGCGTATTCGCGCGAGCGTCGTCATGCTGCCCGGATGTATATCGAAAACCTACCTATAAGTTTGCAATTTACTACTTGGAATTTCGTTGATTTCTCGTTATTTTATACTTTGTAGTATCTAGGTGATATTATTTGCAAAATTAACTAGGTTCTTAAGTTAGTTGACTGTGCAATTTGTACCTACGCTAAATAAAATAACTTCTCTTAACTTTTTATCATAAGCACCTACTAAGTAGACAGGTGTACCTACAGGTAATCTTATTGTATGTAAAGGTCCTACTTACCAATAGTACGGAACCCTTAGTGTGCGAGTCCGACTCGCACTTGGCCGATTTTTTGAAATTAAGTGCTTAGTGAGTATTTTTTGTTATTACTTTATATTTTTTTTTAAAGATTTGATTAGCAATTAATGCTGGATTTGCACGTTTTATGTACCATCTATTAGCTTAAATTATTTTTTTGTAAAATTAATATTAAAATAACTAATTTCGTACTATTAGTCAAATATTAGAATGCTAAGATTGATATCTTCAGTTCAGTTTAGTATCTATTAGTTTAGTTGTATTCTCTGGAATAGAATTAAATAACAGTAGAATCCGTTTATTATGATCCGCCTATATTGACCAACCGCCTAATATGACGTAATTACACAATGAAGTTTGGTTTTCATATAAAATTCTTTATAACAAAGTCGGATATGATGACTTCGCTCACAGTGACATGTCGCTTATTATGACCCATTTTGAATAAATGATGTCCGGTTATAATGAACGATTCTTTACACCTTCGGCAATGTTCGGGAGGGCATTTGACGCCCGACGACGTTCGGCACGTGGTTTATTTTTCTTTTGAATCTCAGTGAGTAATTGATAGTTAAAGGTCACCCATCATTTCTTAGTGATATGTGAAAAAAATTCGTCTCAACGTCTTAAAGCATTTACGATTGAAGAGAAAGGTGCAATAATATGCAGATTAGAAAATGGAGAATCAAAAATCAATTAAAATAAATAATAGTTACCTAAAATACAGGAGGTTGTTTATTTTCTCAAAATGCTTTGTATGACGTCCGCTTAGTATGACGTGTTTGTCATTTCCCTTCGATGTCATTATAAACGGATTCCACTGTATTCCAAAGATTTCAGTTCTTAGTTATCTCTCGTTTCAATACTGTGGCAGACAGACCGGCTGAACCGTTGATCCTTATCGTCAACTAAAACATCTCAAAGTAGCTCAATACTTTGTTTACGGCAAATAATACGTAAAGGCTATTCCATTGCACTTATCAGTGACATTACCTGTAATTTTATCTCTTCCTCATAAGTAGGTACTTAGATCTTTTAGATCTGTACTCATTCTATGCGTACACACAAAATCACAAACATTAGCTTAATGTTACTATTTTATTACTTATACTGCTATAAAATTAAAATACTTTTCTAAATCTAAAATTCGAATAAACGCTAACGAGTAACACAAACAAGAATCTGTTCACGACACGGAGTAGTAAAGGTCCGACTACTGCCGTCTACTGCTGTCTAATAAACTCTAATTTAATTACAATGTAATAAAAGTACCGCTTTCCTATGTAGCTTTGAACTTTATTGAACCTTAGTCGTTAGTGTTTATAAACATTAAAAATGTTGAAGCTATTTCATTTAGTACCTAAAACCCGACGTGATTATAGCGTAGTGTGTGCTGTTGGCTTCCAACGGTACTCATGATCCATTGCATTCAGATTCGTAATGGAATCTAGATCTTCCTCTCTATATTTTAGATTAAGAAAGATAGAGATGAAGATATATTACGAATCAAATCCGAATCCAACGAATTGTGAATGCTGTGCTGGAATACCTACGAGTTTTAACTTTGATGGAGAAAAACTTCGTGAAATTAAAGCATGGTAGGATATTTTTTTTTGTCCGGCTATCACATTTAAGTTGAAAATTTGTCCACAACTACCTAACAGGGTATTTTGGCAGCCTTATAGTTCCATTTTATGCTAGGTGAGCTCATCATCTTATTTGTGGCCATCACTTCGATCCGATGCTGATGGGCCACCTTTATTTCATAATTTCCACTTCTAAGACTAGGCTACGTCTTATTATGAGAAAGGTGAGATTTCACGAAATTCAATTCAAAATCAAAATCGAAATTTACCACATTATATAGTGTGACTTGGAAGATTTTACGTATTTTCGAAAATATCAAAATCTGAAATATCAATATAAGATAAAATACCTCGGGACATAGAAAGATGATTAGAGTAATATTTTCACTTAAAATTCTGCTCACTGAAGCCAATAATCTATAAAAATAAGTACATATAATTATGTTCACCATGTAACTACTCTTTTTGATATGCACATGAGCGATCAAATGTTTTAAGTGGGTAGATGTTTTTGTCACAGATTTGGGAAGTGATATTGTGACGTGACGCAATGCTCAAAGTGACTTACATAACCTTAAAAGTTGCTTCACTTAGCTAAAGGCGACCCGATTTCTAAGCTTATTACTTCGATGTCTCGGGATATGAATCTAGATTTCTCGAATCGTAAGTTTATCGGTCTTCGAGCTAGGCAGCCGAAATTTCGAGGTATACAAATATAAGCACACGCTTTTTTTCAAATTATAACGTCAGTAATTTTATTTATTAGTATTCTAAATAACTCCAAAAATACAGCAACTAACGGTATGTTTGCCAAGTTCGCGTTTCGTCTGTGTGTGATTCGGCATGCCCACAATAACTTAAAAGATTGGAAGCCAGAACTGAGCTTGTCTGATTGATTGAAATGATAAAAGCTTTTGTAAGCTCTATTAGTCAGAAAACTGTAATGAAATGCTTATTTAGACTGCTTGCGTATTTATGATTAGTTAACAGCACTGTTTTGCTTTAGTTTTTAAGATAACAGGTAAAATTAACCATAGCTCATGTGAAGTAAAGATGTTGTCGAAGATGTACACCTAGCCTAGAATAAGAGGCTAAGTATTATCGGCACACGCCGATAGATACTCGATCTTCGAGCGATTCAATCTTGATGACAATGCATTTTCCTATAAAGAACCTATTTCACAAAATTGGTTTCCCAAGTTGACATATTGTGAAAGATAGTGAATTTTGCGACTATGATGTCCTAGCAAAATTATGAGATTTCATTGGATGGCCTTTCCTAGTCCTAAGCTAGAAACCTATTATCCACATAACTTAGAATGGTATGACCGATCTAATCAAGCACATTTAATTAGGGTTGAGGCTTTGTGTGTACCCCACACACAAACCATCTCAATGGGGTCGAAGTGACGCATTATGCTATACAGCATAATGCGTCACATAACAGCAACAGAAGGCAAGAACCCATTATAGTTATGTCATTATCTTTACATTGATCTAGATCGACAATATAACACAAATAAAAATCGATTCGAAAGATGACGACTGAATAAAATTAATATCATATTTAGAACTTGTTTCGCAGATTCTTAAAATATTTAACACTGTCTCACCCTAAAATCTGTGTACTCTCTATAAAATAGGAATTCACTAGAAAAACACAATGAAGTCATGAACGCGGTGCGATGAGAAAATTTGTAGTTCTTACGGCCATGTTTTTTTTTTACAATAATACATTTTTTTTTTTTTTTTTAATTTTTTTTTATTAACCTATGCTGTCCCACTGCTGGGCAATGGTCTCCCCCATTTCCCTCCACGGTCCTGCGCCATCTGCTGCCAATCTTTTTGGAATTTGCCAAGATCGTCACGCCAGCGTTTCTTAGGTCTACCTGGACAGCGTCGTTCATCTGGCGTCCACTGCGTGACGATCTGAGCCCATCTTTCTGGATGCATGCGAGCCACATGCCCCGCCCAATCCCATTTTAATTTGGCTGCTTTTTTACCGACATCAACTATACCTGTAATGGAACAATAATAATAATAATAATACCAATAATACATTATCGACTGTAAATTGTGCTAAAATAGTACGTAGTAATATTTCACTGGTTTCAATAAAGTATTCAGCTAGCGTGTGGTAAGTGGAATTCTTGAAATAATACCAACAAAACAGTACATATTGCATTGTTGGTATCGTTGAAATGCCTTTGTATCGGACGCATTCACGACATCAGCTGCATTGATTGCTACCATTCCTAGGATACATCCGGTAAATAGCAAAACCACAGTAGGTATTTAATGATGTTAAATTATAAGCACATTCTTTTTATCCGACTGCGCCAGAAATGGTAATGCGCAAGGTATATGTATATATTATCTCCCACAGACCAAAAGGCTCAACCGATTTTGAAGTGTAAGATTTACCTTATAGAAATCTAACGCGTTTATTTTATATATTTTTTAATACCTGGCGTTTGAAAATTTTGCGATGTTCGTGGTCACAGGCATAACTAGAAGACAGGCGTCTCGTTTGGTTATCATCTAAGTATATATTTTCTATTTTTAACCTACTTCAAAAAAGGAAGAGGTTATCAGTTCATTTATATTTCTTTTAAGTTTTTTACCCCATTACTCTGTCATTTATTGAAATGATATATTTTCAGATATTGATGTTATAGAAATTTCATCAAAATCAGTTCTGTAGTCTGGTTTTCAAAACAAGATTATTTGAAAATAAAACTAAAATTCCTTAATATTTCTTACATCCCGCAAAAATAATAATATAATCATGAGATTTGCGTATTAAAAGACTTCAAAAATAAAAACCTGTACGTGTTCTTCCTTTCTAGAGTTTATTATATAAAAAACATATTTTTTAAAAAGTAATTTACCATTTTATCTGTCTAAGATATTATATAGGTTAAAACCATACAAAAAACATCGAAAAAGATTACCTTGTCTCTAGACGAACGTATGCACTTACTCAAATCAACAGCATTCCACGCTGTATTGTTTCATGTAAATACAGTATACGTATTTAGAAAAACTTCCGTATCGGCGTATACGTATTTATTTGTTTCAGAAATAGTGTAGCAATATTGGCGTAGTGATGGTAAATAAAACGTCGGATCGGAACGGAACCCCCGAAGCGGAATAAGCTCTGGTTGAGTTAAGGCGCGCCCGCTCGGGACAGGATGCGGACAACTGACACACGTCGGACGATAGGGGAGACGGGCACATGACACAACATTTATGTTTGGTTGTTAGAAAACACGACAAAATATACAAAATTCAATCATATTTCACATTCAAATTACAAAATATACAACATTAACCAACATCTTTATGCAGCCGGGTATTTTGTTTTTGTTTTAATATAGAGACTTGATATTTTATTCATTGAATAGGCTGGCACTTGATCGTCAACTTGCCTGATTTTGAGCGACGCTGCGGGCCGTGAAGGAACGAATAGGCCCCAAAGAGATGCTAAATCTATATCACTGGTAGGCCTATAAGAACCTATTCATTAGTAATCTAAAACACCCAAGTAATTATAACCTGGATTTATTAGATACACAGTATCTAATAAATCGCAATCCACAGTTTAGAAGTTTGTTTAGTAAAATACCTAAAAGTATAATCGAAACGCTTCGTTCGGTTTTTGGAATATCCACCATGAAATCGTTAGGGGTCACAAAGGCCAGTGGGCCAAAACGTCTAGTGAGCCAACATGACAATTCCTCACAGGTCCAGTGGGCCAAACGGTACAGTGAGCCAAAAGGTCCATTGGGTCTTAATTTCCAGTGACTTTCTGTCCATTCAACTGTCAATGTTTAATATTCTACCCAATAAAATCTTTACTCTGTGCAAAGTTGTACCACATCAGTGATTATTCGGTTTTATATTATTTGCACGGTCGATGAAGCGTGCCTGTGACGCAGGGGGACACGCTTGTTTGTGCAGAGAATTGCCAGTTTTATAGCAATAAATATGACATAGTATTGAGCTATATTGATCGCGTCGGAAAAGTCGTAAAAATACCTCTTTTCCTCGGAACAACAATTTTATTTCAACAACGTGATAACTGGAGTTCTATTTACCCGACTGCGTAAGAAGGAGAGTTATGTTTTTCAAGCGTATGTTTGTATATGTGTATGTGGGTGTGTATGTATGTATGTTTCTATATGACAGCCTAAACGGCTTAACAGATTTTGATGTGCGAGTCATTAGATTCTTCTTCGCTTCCAGAGTGTCAGGCTATATTTTTTGTAATAATAATAATACATATCTTGCAAAAATAAAAAACGTGTTTATTCGTAACCTATTTCGTAATAATTAAGTGATTTTACTATAATTATTCTAAAGAATGTGCATTTATAATCTTTTACAGCGATTTTACGCATACTTTCTCACAATAATTATTGTTTAAAAAACGAATGACGGAGTAATCGGTGAACAAACATACAAAAAAAAACATACGGTCCGAATTGATAACCACCTTCCTTTTGGAAGTCGGTTAAAATACGTACACTAAACAGCGTATCAAGCGTAAGGAAATCGTTAACTGCAAAAACTGTTTTTCTGCAGTCGGGTATTTTGTTTTTCTTTTAATATACCTACTTGTTTATATTTTTTATTTGTATTCATAAAAAGGTAAGTAAGTATTCTACCAGCTACCTGGTTTCTGTAAGATTGTTGGCACTGTATGAAAATTTCCAAAAATATTTATTTATGAAATTAACAGTTATCAGGAAATATTATATAAAAGCTGTTATGAAATAGTAAATTATAATGTTTTATTCAACTTAGGGCTAAAATTTCAATCCTCAGATAAAAGTATCTGTAGTTAAATTTTATCTCTGTCCTTTTCTTTCATAATACTTAAGAAAAAGAAAGCAATATTTTAACTGACAAATAGTTTTTATCTGGGATTGAAAAATTTGCTTTCACTAGGATATATTACAATAACAGATACTTCCGACATCGTGATACTACTGAATAGAATCTGTGCTGATCAATTACGACTCAGGGTGCACATTATGGTTAGGAGGTTTATCTGACATTTTTGTATTACCAAATAGATTCCGTTCTAACTCTCAGTCACGTGAGTAAGTTCAGTTCACTCAGTAAGTAAGACTTCTTCTTCTATTTTGTATTGGACCCGCATTAAAGCATTTGCCAGTGTCAAGTATTAGGATTTTTTCAAGTTTCTTGAATAAAACAAGTTGTAAATGTTCTAGTCACAATCTAAGCCACGTATACAGTCAATTTATAAGTAAGACTTCTTATTTGTGACTTCTTACTTCTGACATTTTGGTACTATTGACGTACTCTGTTCTAACATTCAGATGGGAGTACAAAACTAGTTAAGAGGCTTATTAATGACGTCTTGGTACTTACTACTGGTACCGGCCATGTCAATTTTTAATTATTTTACATAAATATACTTCATTTTGGTTTCCGTTTAGTTAACTATTATGTTCATGCAAACAGCTATTGCATTTGACACGCCTTTATAGACGGCGGGTGGCGCAACCAAACCAAACTCGAAGCGGATGCTTTTGTTAGTTTTAAAATGGTAATAAAAAAAGAGATTTTTATCATTTAAAGATACTATAAAAGTTTCGCGTGTTGTGCTGTGCACACATTGAAAATGATTTTTTGCGTTCGGGTCGGACGTAAATAAAATACAAAGCCGGAAAATCGCGGCAACCCGTTTTTTGCCTAAGCCCCGGTCTCAGAATGGATGTGTGAGGAAATGCTGGCATGTGTCAAAATTCGTAATACAGGGCCGTAAAAATAACGTAGAACGAAAAAAATATCAGAAAACTATTTATTGAAAAATACCGTAACCATGTATTAATGTTGTAGTTTTTCAATAAATATAATTACAATAAAACAAATTGTAATAGAAGTAGTACAGAAGCATCAATAAGTTATGAATGTAAGTGCCTATTTAGTCGTATTATCTATGTGTGCCTCAGTTGCGCATCAATACATTATATTCTATTATCCACTATTTGACACAATTTTGCACACCATAGTAGCAGGGCCACGAATGCTGGAGATTTATAATATAAGCATGCAAACACAATGCCCAAAGTTCATTTTTCATACAAAAGATAATTGTTTTTTATCCCATGTTTAGGGGTAAGTAGGTAAGTATAATTTTTAATTTAGTTTTTTTTTTTTATAATGATTGGCATCAAGCAGATTATGTTTCTTGTTCTTTTTAAACTTTCAAACTTCATTGTTAATTGAATTTTGAAACAAAAATACGATTCATGGTTTCAGTCATCGACGTTACCAAGCGTGTTTCAGTCGCTTAAAAAACACTCACCAAAATCATAATTATAATGTATATCTATAATATAAATACATTTTCTCATTTTGTACGCACAACTGCACGTTCAAGAATCTCAACTAAATCGCAAGATCTTCAGAGTCTCGCTAATTTTATCCCGGAATGTACTTTAGCTCTAAGTTATGCACTTACCCTAAGTTACGAGCAAAACAATCTAACAGTTTCCGAGAGTGTAACTGCTGAAGTGTTCCCACTAATAAATCAACGCAGCCTCATGGCGGCTTAGTAAAATATCTTGTAAACATCGTGAGATAAATCTAGCGCGTCTGTTTTCTCCCGGTGACAGACTCCACACAATTAGTTACGGGATGTTTACGTGTTGACTTGTTTATACTGTTCACATGGGTACAAGCTATCTCACTAATATTATAAATACTTGTATCTTCAGTTAGAGAAGTGTGTCGCTGCTGTCCTTATTTCATTATTTTCTTCAAGAACAAGGGCAGTGGTGTGCGTATCACATTATTTATAACCACCGACCCAAAAAGAGGGGTGAAGTTTGACGTGTGTATCTGTATATCTCTGTGTCAGTCTGTGGCTTTGTAGCTCTCAAACTAATGAACTGATTTTGATTTAGGTTTTTTTTTGTTGGAAAAATGATTTTGTGGGTGTTCTTAGCATTCATCAAAATTGTTCAGCTGTTTTATGGTTTTTGAATTTTCTAAACTTATACTTGTGTCAAATATAAACCCATCCCATTTCTTTGCTGCGATAGTTTTTCAAACATACTCTACAGTTTGTGATTGTGTAAAATTGTGTTTGTTACCCCTTCAATCTGTGTTTGTTCTGATAGAACGGATTTGAATTAAATTTGAGATAGAGATAGTTGCCTGTAATAATACTTATCCTATGTTGAACGGTTCCTGTGGGATAGCGTGTGAAACTGCAGGGCGCAACTAGTATGGAATTATACCAGAGAGATATCACTACCAATATCGTCGCTTGCATGACTAACTGTCCTATCTCATTTCAATCATTTGTTCAAGCCAAAGGTTTTTCGGCTCTGAGATTAGATTGTAAAAATATTAAAAAGCGGATGTTTTGCATAACTTACGATATTAGCTTTCTTAGAGGTAACTTACATCTTAATTTCACATTGATACTTTTAAAGCATTTGCATTCTAATTACCTGTTTTCATTATTTGAAAAATGAGACAGGACTCATGCGAGCTATGTTGTTGTTACTTGCTTTATGTGTATTCAGTACCTGATAGTGTACATAATTATACTGTAAAGTTTCCAGTACAGTGATTTGTTAAACGCTTTATGTGCGTTTAATACTTGTATAATACAGCACCACTTGTTTGATGTGTATTCAGTACCTGTACATGTACGGTACAATTTCTATTACAGTACAGACATGTTAGACGCTGTATGTGTGTTAGTAGCCGTATAGTACAGTGCGCTACCTGTCACTTGAGTTACATGTATTCAGTAGGTACCAGTACCTGTACTGTACAGTATCCAGTACAGTACGTACAGACATATTTGAAGGCTCTGTGTGTTTTTAGTGCCAGTATAGTTCAGTGCGGTACCTGTCACTTGAGGTTTATATATTCAGTACCAGTACCTGTACTGGTACAGTATCCAGTACAGTATGGACAGACATGTTAAACGCTCTATGTACCTGTACTGTACAGTATAGTATGTACATGTTAAACTCTCTGTGTGTTTAGTGCCTGTATAGTACAGCAGTAGGTACACTGTTACGTACTCCATATACTTATGTTCACTAATTATAAAGTACAGTATCTCTTACTTTAGTACTTATTTTTAACACATTCAAATGTGCTTAAAGTTGGTTTTAAAATAAATCGCGTGTTGAACGTACTTTTCTTATAATTTTCATGAAGGAAATCAACACTCTTTCTTAAGTAGTTAAGTAGAGTTACGAAGAAGCGAATCCAACTTCCTCAATACAAAGCCAACAAGGTATCCTCGTACCCACCAAACTCGTCCCACTGCAAACTTCTCGACTGAATCTTTATTCATTCTAGGCGATTACCATAGGAAACAGGGTGAAACGCATTTGAATTTCTTTATCGATACGAATATTTGTTTTCTGCTCAATTCACCGCTCGATTCGCCTGGGATGTATTTTACAAACAACTGTTCCAGGATTTATGAGTTATTTCAACTTCAACCCGACTCGTGTCTCGTATGCAATATAAGATTCATATTTTCATAGTTCAGTTATATTTATTTATAGTTAAACGCTTCAGGCTTGGAGGAGAAATAATATAATCTATGCTCTATGGCTTCAGGCTAAATCATATGGCTTCCTAACTTCCAAAAGTATCTACCTTTACCAACTTTTAACCAAATTTCTTTACATGTAAACTTTATATTCAGAGCGGTAGTAGCAATATTTAGTTGACGGACAGTCTGCACAAAATTCACGTACTAAGGATGCCTGGAAAAAAAAGATTTAGCGATAAGGTCGCTTGGTTCTTGTTAAATTATTATTTTAGATTAAAGTGACTATAATACTAAGTTTATCTATATGTACCAAACTGCAATTGATGTCTACTCTACTTTTGTATCATAATTGAAGTCCAATTACTTAAGTAAATTACTTTTCAATGCTACACAAATGACGCTCGGATGAAAGATACATATATAAACGTCTGCGAGAATTAAAATCAATCACGAGATCTGAATCTCAGTAGAATACAATCTATCTATCTATAACTATCTATTAATAAATTATGTTAGATAATGGAAATGTTTTAATAATGGAGCCGTATCTTACAGCACGTTATTGGTAAAAAAAGTGAAACCAGTTATAGTAGGTATTTGTGCCGTCCATCTTTTCTTTTTATTATAATATTCTTTCGATCGACCTTTTTCACATATTTTTTTTTAATTATTAGTTTACAAATCTGGACATATACAATAGAAACTTAAATGATATTTAAATGGAAACATACTAATGATGCATACGCCCTTCTAGTTTTAAACACAGCATGCTTTAAGAATATTGTTGTGTAAAATAAAAACCGGACAAGTGCGAGTCAGACTCGCCCACCGAGGGTTCGGTACAAACTAAATAAAAGGGGGAAATCATATTATTTTTTATATTTTACTTCATAAACCGAAAAATATACATCGTAAAAATATTTAACACATTCCTTGCTCACCACTCGGATCCGAGCGAACGAACGTTTGAGGCAGCCCTCATTCCTTGCATAGAGACACTATTTTTTTGTGATTAAATAAAAAATGACCAGTTTTTGGATTTTTTCCTATATGTGTACTCTAACACAATGTTTCTTGCCAAATTTCAGAGTTCTAGGTCAACGGGAAGTACCCCATAGGTTTTGATTCCTCTGTGAGTATCGAAATGTGCGTTTTTTACGACATATTCGGCTGTAACTTTTTTTTACGAAAACTGATAAATTTTATTTTTCTTTCTGCAGCAAGATACTATAGATCTGCGTATATGGTTTTAATTTCAACTCGATACCTTCACGCGTTCCCGAGATAAAGGTCTTGACACCCGGACAGACGGACAACAAAGTGATCCTATAAGGGTTCCGTTTTTTTCTTTTGAGGTACGGAACCCTAAAAATTAATTTAAGTGATTAATAATACAAAATAAGCACTGTATATAACTTAAATTAAAATTTGGTTACAATACAATATTTTTTAATAATATTTAGTTATAATACGAGTATGCGCATTGACACTAAACAAGACGTAGGTACATCTCGAAAAACAACTTTGATTTGTTTGGTTATAAAATATTATTCACCATTTTATATTAATGTTTGATTTTATTAAATTATTGTGACACAATTACCATATTTATAATACGTGGAGAGTGAAGACAAGTCATTTGACACCCCACTTCTCAGCATCGGATCTATAGTTTAGGATTTTAGAGGTACACGTAAATATGTATAAGTATGTATATAGTTAGCTACTTAAAATCCTAGCCCTCCTTTTTTGCGTCAGTGGAGTAAAAATGTGTTTCATTTGTTGATTCAAGCCTAAGGGTTCAAAAAGGGATTGTTAAAGATTTAGGGCGGTTTTTATACGATTTTAAAGCGAGCCCAGCTGCAGAGCGAACTCGACCATATGTGGCATTGTGGGCGGAGAATTAGCGTTTATTATAATATGTAATGTATTTTTTTTTATATACAGCTGAAAGCTTACTAATTAGTATTATTTTATGTTTCATAGGCATTTCATTTGGTGACTCGGACACTTTAACTGACTTTCATGTACTAGAACATAAGCTCCAAAAATGTTAAATTCTCAAAATGATTAAAAACTCCAACTCCAAGAAGTCCAACAACTATACTGTCCCTGAATTCTCTTGGAGGAGTTAATAATAATAATAATAAATCGCAGGGGCGGCTTTGTGGCGAGCCGTCGGTGAGTTAAGTGGCGACACCGCGTACCCCGATGTTTCCCTGGGGCTACATGAGACCCCTGACCTCCAGCTTGCCTTAACCGGCCGGCTGGATAGTGGAAACTGCAAGAGATAAGAACCTAAGCTCCAGGGCGGAAGTGTTAAAGGGCATAACGCCGCTAGTAGCGTTTAGTGAACGCGCAGCACACCTCTCGACACCCTTAGCCACCCACACCAATGTTGCTTCTCCGGCGCTAATATGCGGTGCCACTATGGGGGGCCCATTCAGTGGGTGGCGAGTCATTACCTGCCTCAACATTTTTGTACTGAGACACGAAATTGGCAGGTGCCGTTATCTCATTCTGATGCTTCCACACAGAAGAACCTTATCTTACTCACTGTGTGGGAGCACCAGCCAATAAACTAGTTTTATAAGTCATAACCATTTCACTCAATAGACCCAATTTGTCTAATTCCTTATTGTACAATAGTTCCATCATCCAACCATATACCAAAAAACTGTATTTTTTATTTTATTTTCTGTAAAGGGCCTCTCAGTGTTGGCTATATTTTAATAAATAAAAGCTTTAGTACATAAGTGAAAAAAGAAAAATAACTAAACAAAACTTGTTAAGAGTAATCTGTACCTCTCGTGGAGAACTTGTTAGAGTAGTTGTTTCCTTCTCAAAGATTGTACACAGCTTTATTTCGAATATTCTAGATATTTTACCCAAAATATTAGTTGTCAAATTACTTATAATTAATTAATTAGCAGTCTTTGTTTCCGGTGTCAAAGTTACCCACATTGTCATTAGTTTTTTTTTAATAGTTTTAAGCCATCTAGTTCCATAGTACAAGCTTTGCTTAGTTTGGGATAGATGATGTTGTGTGAAATGTCCCCAAATATTTTTTAAAATATTTTTCTAAAAATAAGTATGCTATGCACCATTTCCGAACTTTGGTCCATTGTTGATCTTATAATATAATATCCGTAATCCCGCAACCTAGGTACATTAAAAGAGCAGTAGAGTTAGTAATAGTTAATAAAAGCACTTGCTCGATATAATAAAACTAAATGTGCATTTTTTTTTAAACCCCTGAACCAATTTTGATGAAATACCTACGTATGGAATAGATCTGAAAATATATACATGACGGTGTTACGCGGTAACAAACATAAAAAATACAACCGAATTGAGAACCTCCTGTTTTGACGTCGGTTAAAAACAGAAAAAGCACCATGAAAATATTAGTGGCACGTGTAATATATACGTAATTGCGTTTCAAAAAGTGCCTATTTACAATGTAAAAAATGTTTTCAACAGGAAAAGAAAGTAACAATCCATTTAAATAAACAGATAAAAACGGATTCGTGACTCTACAATTCTATTTTTCTAATCTCAGCAAACGAATGACCAAAAGAAAGAGATAAGCCAAAAAGCGAATATTTTAACTTTGCTATCAGTTTATCTGTTACAGCAAAAAGGCGAACAAAGTTGAAAGTAAATTCGAAGTTATCTGGACAGTCCTTCACAGTTCGTAAACGGTGTTAAGTAAATATTTTGGCTTAGATAAGTTTGTACCTATTTGATGTTATTTATATACTTACCAAATGTTTTTGTACTTGAATGGATAGAAAATATACTCGTAGTATAGGAGTATAAGATAGTATAGGTACACGCAATGGGCTTTCCGAATATATCTAATCTGGGTGTCTTCAAAACCGCGAGTGAATAGGTTTTTTTCTAATCAAGCACGCTCCAAGGCACCCCGTAACGATCACTTAACATCAGGCGAGTTAGCGGTCAAGTAAGCGGTCATATTGATACTGGACGTTTTGGCACACTGATTATTGTTGGAATTGACGCTAAGGTATACTGGACATTTTAGTTCACGTATTGACCCAATTGATGAATTGAATATAAATAATTTCAGACAGGGAAAAGCAAATTTTTATTTGTGTAGTGGTTTAGGTGGTTAAATGTATGTAGAATGTATATTGTTTCTTTTTTAATTAGTAAAAGCACTTGCTAACAAAAAAAAGGGAATACTTAATTAACTACAATACAAAAACATATTGAGATTCGCAGTTAATGTCTTCTTTGTATTAAAAAAATAATTTGACACAAATGATTTCCAAGCACGGGCCGAAAAACACTTCTTTATTTAAAAATAAGCACCTAATTTCTAAGAAAAATATTCTCTTTCGTGAAAATTTAATAGGAAATTGTCGCCAGCACTTAATTTCCATTCGTGAAAGGTAAACATCGTGTAATTTTGTCCGTTCAAAACGATGCTTGACATTTGCCGGCCGCCCAGTCCTCGCCTAGGCCTTGCCTTCTACCTTGATAGGGACGCCATATATTATAATTTAGCAGGATAATTTGAGAATAGATAGATAGATAAACTCTTTATTGACACACCATTAAAATTAACAAAGCAAGTACAAAAAAGAAATAATGTAAATTCATTGACATAAAATGACTTAAATAATAATAAAATTATTTCTTGACTATAACAAATGAAATGACTACAAAAGAATTTTAAAGGAGGTTTTACAATTTAAATATCAGAATATTTGTTTACTAGGTAATTTTGCTTTTATAATACTATTTATTATATATGTTCAGAGTCCGACTTAAATTTTTGCTGCATGAGGATGAAAAAGTTCTAGTAACTTTGTTTCAGCAGGCTTTTTATACCGTTCAAATAATGTTCAATATTCAAATGCTTTTATCTCGTCCCAATAATGTGAATATTCAAACGATTTCAAACTTTTGATCCATGATTTAATATTCGTTGATTTTGTTTTATTACTATCCTGTTACTGCGAATTGTTAATTATTGTCCTAAACTACCTAATTTTATGGTAGTACTAGTCGCAATTGAATTTGGCAGTACGCTCCAGGGTGATGAAAAATTTCCCTTTCAAATTATGAATTTGATACCGCCGTCACGCGCTCCATCAATTTAATTAAGGAGAATTTTGTTTCTGCCTTTATTAAATTCGTTAGGACGCGCCTTAGTCACGTAATTAATAAGGAAAGTTTCATTTTGGGCGTTGTCGATGTGAAAAACAGGTGTGTGGGTAGATAAGTTGAATTTTTCTAACACGAGGCTGTAGCTGGGTGAAATTATAACAGATTTAATGGGTAGTGAAAGATAAAAACCGGACAAGTGCGAGTCAGACTCGCCCACCAAGGGTTCCGTGCAAACTAGTAGATAAAAGGAGGAAATTATATATTTTTTAATATTTTCATTCATAAACCGAAAAATATACATTGTAAAAATATTTAAAAACCTGTTTTAACTTGTTCTAATAAAGCTCTTTCATACACCACACGTTACAGTTAAAGCATTTTAAAATTTCGACCCTCCCATTTGTACAATGGTAATGGAACATCTATTACCATTGTACAAATGTTAATCCTGCCCGGTTATGTGTCGGGGTGTTTTTTTAATCATAAGTATGTTTTTACAAATACAAAAACAGTATTCAATCCGCTATCTGGTTCTAATATGTAGTACAAGCTTTGCTTAGTTTGGGGCTAGATGGCGTTATGTGAGATTGTCCATTAATATTTACTCGTATTTATTATGTATTAATAATTAACATGAAAGAACAACAAGTTACTGTAAGAATCGTAATTCGTAAACATCGATCACTTCTCCATAATATATGAAGAGAAATTTGATTCAATTTTGCATATACATACATAAGTAAAGAGCTAGGTACATAGGTTAACGTTGAAAATTTGAAACCATTTGTGTTGGTCTAAATAAAGTCGTTACACAATCCTCACAAATTAAAAGTAATCACGAAGTCGAGCACAAAGGTGTTGCACCTCTGCACCTTGCAAATTGTTCACAAAGCCCTGCCGCAGATTCACTGACGAGCGGCTGATTGGTTTGGCACAATTCGACTCTGCAGCTGAGGCCTGGAGCCTTTCCACAGACGGACTGCTTCGTTAGTGCAAAACTAGCAATAAAACCACTGACATAATCTTATGGCGTTAATTTGCGATGAACTTACATTTATATAAAAATAAATGAGGTTACTAATTGAAATTAAAAAACTTTTAACGGATTTATCGCGTATATTTCTCATAATAGTAAGACCTGACGTTTCGAATACTGCAAACTTGCAGACTTATCTCGAACGTTGCAATTAAAACATCAGGTGATCGAAACATCAGGTATTAAAATGATGTAAAATAAAAACAAACGCGTAAACCTAATAAAGTTAAGTTTCCGTCAGCCTAGTGGTGAGACCGTCTGACTTGCGATCCGCAGGTCCTGGGTTCGAATCCCACGGCACGCACCTCTGTCTTTTCGAAGTTATGTGCGTATTGTTGATTGCCGCCAACTTCAAACGGTGAAGGAAAACATCGAGAGGAAACCTACATGTCTGAGAGTTCTCAATGATCTTGAATATGTGTGATGTCTGCCAACCCGCACTTGGCCAGCGTGGCAGACTATGGCCTAACCCTTCTCACAATGAGAAGATGGCCCGTTCCCAGCAGTGGGACAGTTTGTACAAACAGGGCTGATAAAAAAAACCTAATAAAGTATTAGAGTGATCTGATTAATTTTTTATATAGTAGTTTGGGTAAAATATTATGTAGTTCGTCTATTATACCATAATAATAATTTGTTTTTTGTTTTGTAAATACCTGATTGTATTGTGTTTTGTATTAGAATGGTAGTCTTATTTTTCTATCATTATTATTTTTGAATAAAAAAATATTATCCTTGATGTGTTTGAACGTTAACTTTTAACTTACCTTAGATACCTGTTGTCAATCGATGCTACTTTCTACGACGGTGCACGCTTACCTAGAAAGAAAAAACCCACATATTATTTAAAGACAGATTAAAACGATTAGTGCAGACTTATTTAAATATTGTATTCCACATTTCAGCAGTACGCAAATTCAACTGAACTTTACAGAATATGCCATAAATTATTTAGGATAACATAAAAAATACAAATGTTGATTTTACTCCAATTTTGAGAATACAACAACAAACGCCACAGTAAGTTAATCATAAAAAGCATCTTTCTAAAATACAACAAAAAGCCCCGAGTACGAGTTGATCGCTCCATATAAAGTATGTCGTCTATATAAATGCGTATTTATTCATCTTCCTCTACAGCCCTCCTGCGGTAAACAACATCGAACCCAACCTTGGAGCGTTCCGTTCCGTTACTGCCAGCTGAGCCTTTTGCAAATCGCTGCACCATCTGGCGCGTACATCCATATACTGAGTGGGTAATCACTAATACATACTTCACTTCCATTTTACACCAATACGAGGACTGTATGAATGGAATACATAACATTGAAATGCTAGTAATGAAGCATTTTTCCTTAAAAGGGCCTAGCTATAATGGCGAGTTGGGTGTCACAGCTGTTTTGCTCGCACGTGTCATCTTTTATTAGCTTTAAATTATTGAATGTACTTTTGATAAAATATATGCTAACGACAATATTAGATGACCAATATTATAATGTATTCAGAATATTATTTTTTTGATGTATGCGAGTTTGACTGAAATAGATGTTCCAATATGTTTTTATTTTTATTTGGACATTTGTTTATTTAAATACTTATATGCCATATTCACGAAAAAATACCATCTAAAAGACAGCTGACAACACCTTAAAATTATGTGCCTCTCTATAGTCAACCGAGCGAGCTAAGCAAGTGAATGATTTTGATAGAATAAATGAATTTGCTAAGTATGTGAGTTAGAAGACGTCCATTCTGTGCCTATCGCTAGGTCTACTACTCACGAGTTTTTTTTTTTTCAAGCTATTTTTTCCCTGATATTAATTCAAGGATTGAAGGGCTAAACTTATTTCTATTACATATTTATCAATCTATCTAAATGTATTTTAAAATTTTACATTGTTCTGCTGTAAGTATGTGTTTATCTAATATGTATATCTATTATACAATTATGTCTTAACTTTATCTTATTGTTCTATCCTTATGTTTACTGTTTTATTCTACTATTACATAATATATATGTATATCTAAATTTTTACATTTTTGCTTCGGGTTATATATCTTAATATATATCCGAACAAAATATTATTTATCTGGTCTTGTTTCTCTTAATTACAAGTTTAGAAATTTCTAGACAGTAATCGATAAAGGATGCCATGTTATCTTTGCAAGTCAACAGTTCGTTTAATTTATCTTTTACAATCTTGATACCTAACTTTTGTTCGATATTAAATCTGTGGCAATCTATTAACACGTGCAGGTTAAGTTTAATCATATAATAATATCATCAAAGTAATAAATATAAAATAAATCTCATTTTAAATCCAAAAGTCTATCTTTTTTCTACAGGAAGACCATAACAAGTAACGATTCACGACATAACACAATATTTGTTCACACTTGTCCACTTTAACAAGCTTTTAATGATCGTTAGTTAACCTTTATGTAAGTACCTCATTAAAAGTCAGAAAAATAAACATTACATTATTTTTATCTTTATGCCATTATTTTTGTGTAGTTTATGTTTAAATATGGGGTTTCCCATTTTAAGCTATTGCATAGCTTCTATCGCGGGCCTTGAGCGTGGAGACCGAATCCAGAAATTCCGTAACGAAAATAACCTAACACACCGCGCGTAAAGCTATTATGCAATAGCTTTACCGCGGCAGTCTCCGAGTGCCACACGTCTTTTTTTATTTGTCTACATTATTCCGTTCAAATACCATGTTTATTATAATAATCATTGTCTATACCTCTTATGTATATACAGGGTGTCTAGCTAGGATCATTTTCAGACATACGGACGCTTTAATTATATGTTATTTAATTTGTTTTAAAAGTAAACTACTCAGCCGATTTTTATAAAATTTCTATGTGACTTAAACTCGGAAATTATATCCTTTCAAATAAGAAATAATTTTCCAAATAAATTTATAAACGACGGAGTGGAATGTGACAATAACAAACATAAAAAAATACAACCGAATAGATAACTACGTTTTTTTGTAGTCGGTTAAAATATAAATTTAGGGAACATTGAAGACGTAGGTATTTAAGAAGAATCAAAGGACACATAGTAAGTACATAATATGAAAATCGATCTAACTGACGAAACTAAAGGGGGTAAGTAATCCAAAGAAACAGACTCGTGTACATACACTCCAAAAACTATACCATCCTTCTTGGGTAGTCGGGCAAAAAAATGACAGCACTTTATTTTCGCATTTCTCTGAAATACAAGCTTTGCTTAGCTCAGAGAATTGAGGCTCAACATTTATTCACCTGTAGAACATGGTTCTTTTTAATAGTCACCTATTGTCACCCAGTTCTAGTCATCTTTATTTGTTACATTAATACCATATATTTATTAGTTCATCATTATCATATTTATTTGTGCCTCGTGTATTCATATTGTCATATTGCTGCATTTGTCTGTTTTATTTTATTGTCAATAAATAATTTTGAATTTGAATTATAAATCCAAACCGTCTCATAACATAAGCCTTTACCATGACCACAGGTAATAAATATTATGGCGCTACTGACACAGATAACATCATAGTATTTAGCTGAATGAGATATAAAAAAAAACTGTTTACATCCAATCTGTTATTCTAATCAGAAGAAAGTGAACATGGCTATGAATAATAAACACCGCATAAATTATACGCAGATACGAGAACCTGACCTGAATACTTCTCAATCACAGACTTCTATAGATACCACAAGTGTATGTACCTAGCGTGTCAAAACGAGTATGTCAAGTACGATAAAAAAATCGCAGTTGACGACCAAGTTTATTTCATTTCAGGTGATATATACTTCCGAATCGATGTTTTTTCAACTAGTTACTAGCGTACAAGCGCGCGAATGCATAGGGTTAAATAGATTTCGCGCGGATGGAACATTCCATCACAAAATCGTTTATGTGACGTCACAGTAATTGGTACCAAAAATATGGCACGCAAGTTTTCATATAAATTAAGTCGCTTGCTCCATCTACTATGTCTGTGTTTTCAATAGATCTATATTAAATCTAGGAAAAGTTTTGAACAAAAGTTTGGTGATGAATTGAACCATAATGCTGGGTGGTTAGGATAAAAATTTCGTTATCCTTTTGTTTTGGTTTATATAGGCTGCTGTCACTGACCTCTATCAATGAACCGGTTGTTATAAAATTATGTTTCATATGTGATTAATGATTATCATCATTTTCATGATGTAATTAGATTTGAATGTCCATGGAACTAATAATTATAGCTTAAAAAACTGAAAACAACGACTTCAAAATACGCAATTCGTTTACTTAAGTGACATATTTTTTCAGTTATTTGTTATAAAAACCAAAGTACTGAACCAATATTGATAAAATTTATATGGGGCCACCGCTGAGGTATTACCAATCGAACAAAAAGAAACATCAAAAACAATTCATAATAAGCAGAGTACTTAATTGCGTAACAAACGTATAAAAAACATACAGTCAAATTGGCCTTCTCCTTTTTGGAAGTCTGATAAAACAGTAGAATGGGCACTTGTTCTGATATGTCTTAGAAAAACATGTCCAGTTCTATCAAAAAATTAATCAAGATACCACTGACACTACCTACTACTGAGCAAAATGATAGACACCCATAGAGCAAACGGATTATCTCTATACGATTAATCATGAGTATAGGTATTGAAGCACCGCTATCGAGACTAGCCTGAGCCCATAATCCTTTAGATTACCTACCTCATCGTACGCCTTAGGTTCTGTAGCTGGAATTCTCGCCTACACTCCTTTGAGAATTCATTCATTGGCAAATTGGATTCTTGAAGATGCCTCCTACTTTAACATTTAGACTATACATATTTCAGTTTCGCAGATTAAGCTACACTTCTTGTATGTTTATTTAATGTACGCGGGTTCTTTATATATTTATATCTACCTATTCTTTATCTATCTATAGATCCATATCTATCTATTTATATGTGTAATAAGACTGTAACGGGTCAAAATATGTACATAAAATATTTTAGTTTTTTTTTTTTTATTGGACGATGCAATTTTATTAATATCAAAGTAGCAGTCTTTGAATTTTTTTTGTTAGTCTGTCTACATGGTATTTGATGGTATATTCGATGGACAACGAAACTACTGTACGAATTTGAATGAAATTTGACAGAACTATTACTTATATGTAGATGCAACTGGCATACTTTGTCCCAAAATTAGGTGTTTAAAATATTACAGATGATAATCAAAATAACTTACCGAGTAAAATTTTCAGGATCACTAGCGAACTCTTTGGCCGATTTATAAATGCGAATCCCAACTGTATTACAGTCGGGTATTTTATTTTTCTTTTAATTATATTACGTGTTTAACGTTAAAAAATACAGTCGAATTGAGAACCTCCTCTTTTTTTGAAGTCGGTTGAAAAGTACCGGTCACACTACGGGTTTTTTGTCTAAGATACGCAATCGAGTTTTTTGCCTTTTAAATTGATTGTCCTTGTACTTTACTGAATGCTACTAGGTACTTGGCGATTCTTGAAAATATTATTGTAAGTTTTTTATTGATCCACTTTACTACTAATGGAGATTTTCATGATGAAAAGGTTACCTTTCATAGAAAGTTTATTTGTGTTTTTCATGAATACACTCTAAAACTACAATCCTTATGTAATGGCATATCTTATCAAATCGCGAGTTGATCTTTTTACTATTATGATCAAGAATCTCTTTGCAATAATAATTAATAAAAAAAAAATGCGAATAACCTAAAAACCTTTTCCTGCCTACACAGCAGCAGCTACGAAGCGTAGAGGTAGGTAACGAAAACTTAATACCCTAAAATTACGTGGATAATTTCCATCATATTACTTGTTTTTTTTTTATCAGTCCTGTTTGTGCAAACTGTCCCACTGCTGGGCGCGGGCCATCTTCTCATTGTGAGAAGGGTAAGGCCATAGCCTACCACGCTGACCAGGTGCGGGTTGGCAGACTTCACGCATCTTTCAAGATCATTGAGAACTCTCAGACATGTAAGTTTCCTCACGATGTTTTCCTTCACCGTTTGAAGTTGGCGGCAATCAACAATACGCACTTAGCTTCGAAAAGACAGGGGTGCGTGCCGCGGGATTCGAGCCCAGGACCTGCAGATCGCAAATCAGACGGTCTCCCAACTAGGCTGCCGGAAACTTGATCCATCCTTGAGCCATCAGATATGTTGAAGCCTTACTTGAATATTACATAAGCTAAAATAATAACGTACTCAATTCAAATGTGTTTATTAATTTATAACCAGAAGCAGGTGGACATTAAACCGAAATATTACGAGTTATTACGAGACGTGTTTAGACGAGAACAAAACTCATATAAAAAGCAAACAAACTCATATTAAATGAGCCATTAGCGCTTCTAACGAGACCAGATTTTCTGGAGCTCCATTTAGGACCGTGTAACCATACGGTTGTTATTAACCGACTACAAAAAAGGAGTTATCAATTCCGACTGTAATTGCATAAGATATAAATCTATAAATATAAATATAAGATATAAATCTATAATTGGCCTTAAGCTTTATATGAATTATTTAATGTACATTATAAAGGGTTGTAGATTTTGTTGAATAAATATTTTTTGTTACAGCATAACACTGTCATTTATAAACTGATTTGGAAAATTATATCTTTGTTTGAAAAGTTATACTTTCACATAGGATCTACCGAAATGTAGGTTATCAAAAAATTTCTAATACAAAAAAGTGTCTTTATAACAGACTAGGCATTGAATGACAACTCATCTGCTATTAAGTGATGGCGTAGTCGAAGATGATAAACACACGTAGCCTTGTATTGGCAGCATAGGATGATCAGCCACGAACACGTACAGACGACCTCATACAATTAGCAGGAAGTCAGTTTCGGGCATTTAGTCATAGAGCGATGTGGTTGTGGACACATCGAGACTTAAGCATAACGGGATCTAATCATACAATTTAGTCATATCGATATACAGTCCTAAAGCTTTTAACCGGTATTTTTAGAAATTCATGAGTATAGACCCTTATGAAGAATGAATTTCTTGTAGGTGAGACGGTGATGACTGGTGATATGATGAAATGACATTCTTTAAGTAGGCATTTGTCCTGCATTGCACTAAAGTAAGCTTGATTGTCATGAAACCCGATGTAGCTTACGGAAACATCGGGAGAGTTTCTTGTTGGCAACCGCAGTGTACAGTACCAGATCCTACCCAAGCTTACCGTCTATTAATATGTTAATCCTGGATTAAATCCACCTCCGTGTTCGTATCGATCCAATACAGTATTACAGATAGATTGAGCTCGTTTAAAAATTACATCAAAATGAGTGTGAATATTGGCTAAGTTAGACTGTTAAATTATAAAAGCGAAAGTCACTCTCCGTCTATCAAGTACATGGGCGATTCGCACCGCGGTTCGAGTCACTTGCGGTGCGAAACGCCGAAGTACCCACCTTTTTCACGGTTAACTGACATAACGGAAGATTTCATGATGACAGGTATAACTCTGGAGCAGGACAAATTAAAGGTACATTTTATCATCATCATAATCATCAACATTATTTTGTCACCGCAGTAGCGAAACCGTACGGCACAGTGTTTTATTTAACTGACATGAGGGTTGTCAACTTATAAAGATAATTATGTAAGTAAGTTCGTATAGACTGATTGGCCAGCCCTAGTGTCAGAGTTATTAAGACGCCGAAAGGCTTTTGACCTGGATTGACGATTGCTGTTATTTTTAAGAACAAACAACCTGGACCTACATACATTTGACACAATTTCATAATGATATTATGAAATAGAAGTTTGTTACCTTTACACGCTCAAACGACTGAACCGATCGTTATGATATTTAGTATAGAGATAGCTGTGGACCTGGAGACGGACATAAGCTACTTATCATCATCATAATCATCACCGTTTTTCATAACTATGCGAGTGAAACCGCGGAACGCAGCTAGTTTATAAATCGGGGATTATTGTGGACCTACGATTTTTAGGTATTTTTCTATCATAATTTCAAAGAATCCCCCAAGTTGCAATTAATGCGATCTGCTCCATACAAACGGATTTATTTTTACTATACTATAAAGAAATTTTGTTGGTAACAAAATTTAAAAGAATTACAACTTTTCAAACACAAATTCTCACACAAGGATTTGTTTAAAATGGAATACATAGTACTTGTTTGTTTTTAAATTTCAAAGCTCTTTTCTTAAAAAGTCTTTGGTGGAGCATTGTACCATTATCGTCAGCTTCAAACACAAAGCTAATGAAGCAATACAAAATATTTAATAGCCGTTTCAAATTGATTTATCTGTTTATGTAAGTTTTCCATGTGCACAGAAAAGACACGACAATCTCCATACAATCTTATCAATAGAAACAAGGACGTGTTTCACAACAACGGTTCTTCTTTCCATTATGATTGCGAAATGTTTATTGAAAATGTTCTCGGCGATCTGAAACATAAATGTTTCAGTCTTTTTGATACCTATGAATTTAGTTTATCATAAATCATAAATCTGCTTTTCGGCAAACTCGTCTCTGGCAATGTAGGTACCTAATTCTCATTGAATTCAAATTCGTCACTCTGGGGTTCAATAACAGTTCTGATTGGTTGATTCGATGAACTTTACAAATGCTCATTGGCTGTCTGTAGTCTGGCAATGGTCATGATAGCCATTTCCAGTATCATAAAAGTTTCGATCAAGTGGTTGCTCTAGTCAAATAATCTATTAACTGATTACGGTTACCAATAAACTGTCAAACCCGAATTAAACCAGTATTTAATTATACATTGATTGAATAGATAAAGAAATACCGCTTTAATTCGGGTTTTTAGAACAGGCAGAGATACCGGGTTTTAGAATAAGGTGTTCGAACGTATTCTAAGACCCCAGTTCCAGGGCTAATATTGATGAGTTTATTGCTACAGTAATTCTTATATAATCCTAAAATCTTCCCTAACCGGCGTCGTCCTAGGCTAATGCAATACCGGGAACTTAGCACTCAACTATAGTAATACAATATTACAGTGAATGTCGCAGTGGAAGCACATCCGTGGGCAGGTGTCGGGAAGTGGCGTCCTCGCTACTTGAGTGTGACCGCACGGATGTGTCCTCACTGCAGACAAACGACGCATCGGATCCTGGCCTCAGGCCATGTTACACACACGGGACACTTGAGAATTCTGACACTGCAGATATATCACATGACATATTTTCATACAGGATTCAAGTTGTGGCTTATGTATATTGTAGCAGTATCTTGGGCTTAATAGCGACAATCAACCCGATTTGCTATTACTAGAATAATACAGAATTCAAATTTAAAATTCAAATTCATTTATTGATATAAAAACGGCAGGGCTATTATATTGATAACAAAACTAGCTGAATTCAACTGATGTTGCATTCTACTGTTTGGCTTCTAGATGCACTAAATTTACTAAAAGTCAAAGAATAAATACCATGCTAGGTAAATAAACTAAATAAAATTCATAAAATAATTTCAGTCCTGTCATTCTCAAGTGATACACTTCCTAACGAACAGCATATGATTTTATTATGGTATATATGTCACCGGAAAATAACAAGATCCGCAAGTTTATAAATTTCCTAAATTTTTTAGGAAATTTGTGGGCGTAAAAGAATACAATTTATCTCTCGTTTAGAATCCTACGAAAGTTGATAAATTTCCTAGAAAATTTTAGGAAATTTATAAACTTACGATCTTCTTATATTCCGGTGACATATATAAAGATTAGTCTACCAACCTACGCACAACCTACGTATTTATAAAGTAATCAATTAATTTACTTTCTTACCTTTCAATAATAAAATTATGGAAATTCCTGCTTTCTTTTGTTTGTCATTTAAATATCTAGCGCAAATGACATGAGACAATTAGACTTGCCCAGAAATAATTGTGAAGAAATAAAGTTTATATCTACATATAAGTGCACACATAGGAATCAAGTGAAACCAAACAAGATACGTTACGACCGAGTGGGTGGCCCTTCTTTGTCTATCTCCGGTTTAACTTTTTCAATGAATCACGCTTATAAATATCATCCAATTTTACGTAATGCATCAATTGTCAGCCACAATTGGCTGAGATTTTTTCCCGTTCAATTGATCTCAATAGTTTCCTTATGATTGATCTGTCCCTGAAGCAGGTATAGTGACCGCGCTTTGTACAACACTTGGCCCTCAAAGGGAGACAAAAGGCCGTCTCGGTATAACGATCTTGACACCGATCTATTGTCACATTGTGAGCTTGATATTGTTCGTCATAGATTTATTGTGTGTAGAGGTCCGCGTCGAAACGTCTCCCGTAATGGGCGAGGTGGACCACGGCTCAAATTCGCAGATATTGATGGATTGAACGCATTTGTCACGCTCTAAGAAGAAACTTGCGACCGAGAAAATGTTTCCGATTTTACGTAGGTACTTTAGCAATTTTCTCAAAGTTGACGTGTATTTAGAAAATACAATTTTTGGTTTACTGATAAAATGCGAACAACATTATTTTCCGAATCACGTAATGGGATCTATCGTAAATTACCTTGAAATTTGATATCCGTTTTTATATCCATGCAATATTATTTACACAATATTCGGACAAACTTTATCTGTATAAATAAATTAGCTAATACTTTATTCAAAATAACTCAATAAATAATAATAATAGTTTAAAAAAATGTCATCGGTCCTCGATAAGTCTACAAAGTTTGAATGAAATCTGACCGTTTGATGTGGGTCAAAATCAAGTCAAAGGAGTCGGTTACAAACTAACATGCATACAGGTGAAGCTAATAAAAGCGTGTTAAAAAAGAGAACTTCTTTAAATATTTATAGGTGCTTTGCTTTTATATAGGTTTCAAGAATGATATCTTACGGGTATGTGTTAGTAATAGTTAGTACAATTTTATTATAATGGATCTCTTTTTAAAAAACGCCCATAAAATACTCTTTTATTACTTTTTTTATACTTCTTCCTGTAATTTAATGATAAGTGTAGCCGCGGGGTCTCCCATACAAATAGGAGAAAACTGTTGCAACGACTAAACATTAACCGATTTCGATAATTATTTTTATCTAATTTAAATCATAAACGTCTATGCCTCTGCTGTTTGTTATAATTCCTAAGTTAAAAAAATACTGAAAAATAAACAAAATCATAGAGCATAGCCATTAATGGATAACATTTAAAGGTAAGTATACGAGTAAAAGTGTTTTCCCGTTATAATTATTGCGCGACAACACTTATGTGTTGTTAAAATATACATGCATATACTATATTGTAAAATATAGGAAAATTTATCTAAACATTATTAATCAATAATAACACAATATATCCTTAATGGATCTATGAAATTATCATTGTGGGACAGGCCTAGGCGAGTACAATCAGTGAGATACCTAGGTGGTATATATAATACAACGACCAAAGGGTTCGAAAGGCTATAAGGTAATGATTTTCTCTAAAAATCTATTTTTCTTTTATTTTCTATAAAGAAGCATGTGGAAATAGTCGTAAACAGATATTCTCTGAATAACAGACGATTATTATGCAAACGATATTCAATACTCCTCCCCATTCCCATCCAAACAAAAACATGAACGAGAGAATATTACGGTTTCAATGAAAACATCGACGCGGATCACTCGGTGGAGGCGCGCTCTACATAAATATGAAAAAGGTTTTCTGCGAAAAACAAATCCTCGTACTCGTATAAATACCTCCGGATTTGACCTTTGCCGTGGTCACAGAGTAAGCACAGAGTGGTCACAGTTCCCGCGCCATTGACAATGATCTTGATTTTTTTTTCATAAACTTTTTTACACCTCGCGTTTTGACAAATATCTTTTTTTTTTATCCCCGCAAAAAGGCAATAAGCGAGGTAGCGTTATTGTGTTACACCGTAATGATTCTCCGACAAAAAAATATGAATTATGAACGCCCATTCGTTTAAAATACGGTCCCGCCATTTCAAGAGCTTATTTTTACGGAGCTAGAAGCGTTATTATGAAAAAGCAATTTTGCGTTGATCAATATTTGCATGTCTGAAATTTCATTTAACTTTTCTTTATCTTTTGTGTCGAGGAAATTGGAAGCTGCTTATTATGTTAACACAATAAAAAAAACATTGAAGATAAATCAAAATTACATACTTTAATTTTCTACATAACGACTACGGGTACCAAGTACCTGTGTTGTGTTTTTTTCTCATTTCATTCAAACGTGATTTTCGGACAGTAATGTGATGGTGTTTATAATGTGCGAAGACCATTTATTTTAATAAAAACATAATTCATAGACGAGACCGGTTAGTGTGCGGCGTAAGGCGCATCGCCCACACGAGCTGGAGTCGAGGCGGCGTCGAGGCACGGGCGCACAAGCGGCGCGCCGCTTCTACGTTTCCTTCAGGTTCAAATGGCAGTGCGCCCACACACTAGTCGCGTCGCAGGCGACGTGGAGTCGAGGCGCGGTCGCGGCGGCGTCGCGGCAGGGGTGCAGTGCGCGACCGCGCCGCGACTCCACCGCCATTTTGTTATTTTGTTTCGTGCGTAGACGTGCTTACACTGTAGTGTGTGAAGGAAGCATAGCCGCCCGCGCCTCGACTTACCAGTGAGCGACGCGCCTAAAAATCTAGAAATTTATACACTTTGAAACAAAAACAATGCGATCCGATCAAATCACACAATCATCCGTATTCTTTTGATTATTTACCCGACTGCCGACGACAGATAAAGTTTTTCGAGCGTATGTACTTTAGCGTATGTATGTCTAATCCTTCGACACGTTTTACAGCTTAAACCGTTAGACGAATTTCAACAAGATATAGTGTGTTATTTAGAATTTCAACAAGGTATAGTGTGTCATTTAGAATTGTTTCAGTTATGTTAAGACACACTTATTGTTTCAATTTGGCATTCGAGATAAACAACATACAGGCAAAGTAATAATTATTTCTACCAAATATATTCAAAAAATAAGTACAGTTTTACAACTAAATAATTATAGTTAACTTTAATATCGGTTTTTATTGGCGGCAAATCAATATGTTTGTAGAAAAAGTTAAGATTAATAGCAAAAACGTCATATATATATTTATTCACAATTTTTGATAAATTATTTATTATAGTGTTGAGTATGGCTCGTTTTTGCAGTCAGGTTCGTTTTTATTTCATTAAAATTATTTAGTTTGATTCACAAAGCCTGCATGTTTGCTCATCCTTTCTTTCCATAACCTTAATAAAATCGGCCAAGTGCGAGTCGGACTCGCGCACGAAGGGTTCCGTACTATCATCTATAATAGAAAATCACGTTTGTTGTAGGTATACTAATTTTTAGTCTGTTTTAGTTGTTATATAAATCCATGAGAGTTTATTCTTGCTTTTCGGGTAGTTTTGATAAAATCTATTGCTCAATTCGAAATTGTATCCATAAACTAAACTAAACTAAATAGTAACTAAATAGTGCACAGTACGTGCCAGCATTTAAGTCAATATTGCTAAACACGTTATCTATTTGAGTATAACCCGTTGTTTAGTTCTGTTTATAAAATAACGAGAAATCAACGAAATTCCAAGTAGTAAATTTCAAACTTATAGGTAGGTTTTCGATACACATCCGGGCAGCATGACGATGCTTGCGCGAATACGCGCGGCTATGGCTCGCTCCGTGATGTTACCTCCCCCGCTACCCGCGCGGCCGTTACTTAGCAACCGCCTCGCGCTCGCGCCACCACCACACCGCGGCGCGGCGCTCGCACTGCGTTTAGATGCACGGATTATTTTCATTTTGTTAGTTTTATGTATTAGATTAGGTATTTATTTTTATAGTTAATATATTTCTAAATATTTACTTACAAATATTCAAGTTCTACCTGTTAATTAAGATCGAGTAAAAATTGCTTAAAAATTACGTTTGTTGTATGGGAGCCCCCCTTTAATATTTACTTTATTGTTAATTAATTATTTATTTTGAAAGGTTTTATAGAAGTAAATATTCTGTGAAAATTTGAAGCGTCTACCTGTTACCGTTTTTAATATTGAGCAAAAAAATACGAAAAAAACACGTTTATTGTATGGGGCACCCTTATTTTTAGTAATTTTTAATTGTTGTTATAGCGGCAACGGAAATACATCATTTGTGAAAATTTCAGCTTTCTAGCTATCACGGTTTATGAGATACAGCCTGGAGACAGACAGACAGACAGACAGACAGACAGACAGACAGACATACAGACAGACCGACAGACAGACAGCGAAGTCTTAGTAATAGGGTCCCGTTTTTACCCTTTGGGTACGGAACCCTAAAAAGTGAAAGTGACTCTGTCTATATCTCTGTGTATTTGTTACCGTTTCAAGAATAAACGGTTGAACCGATCATTATATGAACTTAGGTTCTAAGATAGCTATAAAATTGGGGACAAGCATAGACTACTTTTTATGATCATCATCATCACTGTTTCTCACCACTACGCAGGCAAAACGGGGCACAGCTAGTTTTTATACAAAATCTTATCTTTTTCCCCCAAATCATTTGAATCGCTACAATCATGTTCCTACCCCATGTACTCAATTTCCCACCAATCACTTTATGCAGATGGTCCCCACCGTTGAAGGAGCGTATCCTACTTATACTCTACGTTTCCCGAGTCACGGTCCCCACTCAAGAGCACGTTTCCCCCATCGGTTATCGGTTCTGCGGCTTGCGATTTATAGGACCAACCTAACCTATAACAAAATAAATAGTAATGGCATTTCACGTTTGAACTAAAATTTGTTACGCGATCCGGGTAATTCGTATCTAGCCGCTGTTTCTTGACTTTTGCTAACTAATAATGTCCGTTGGAGCGTAACACAATTAGCTGTTAATAACCGATAACTATAATAAGTACTCATCTTAATTATTATACCTTAAAAAACTGATCCAAGCGATTACAAATTATAAATAAATAAATAAATTTTGGTGGACATTTCACACGACACAATCTAGATGGCTGATAGGATACATATTATACTTTTTTGTAAATATATTCTTAAGATACATAGAAACACCCAGACATAGACCAAACATCCATGCTTATCACACAAATGTTTGCCCTGGGTGGGGATTGAACCCACGACCTATAGCTTATAAGTTTTTTCTGCGTCTGGGTGTTTCTATGTATTATCATAAGTATGTATTTAAGAAAACTATATATGTATTCTACCAGCCATCTACTTTCCATAGTACAAGCTTTGCTTAGTCAGGGCTAGATGGTGTTGTGTGAAATTTCCACCAATATTTATTGATTTCATTTATTTTTTACAAAAATACTATTTTTGTATTATCGCCTTATGTACGCGCCTTACATTTGGTCCAAGACCGTGAGAAAATTAATTGTGTTTCCCATAGAAGGTGTCCCTCAATGTCTAGTTTCATTTAGACATATTTGAGACAGCGTGTACCGTGCGAATGTTCCGACCTTGTCGACTCACTACACATAGGCTATTATGTATTTGTTTAACGTTTTCCTTGTCATAAAACTCGCTACCTTAATTACGTATTCTGATAAAGCACAATTACAGCCTTGGAAGTAAATATTAAATACACAAAATTATGAATGTGATAATTAGGTTTGTTTAATTTTGGTACTTTTCCGTCAACATAATTATTAGGATAAATTTAAAGTACCTCCCAAAAGGGCATTTTGTTTTTATTTTAATATTTTTTGTTGAAAATTTACGTGTATCTCTTTCCTGGTGTTGCTGTTTTGCGCGCGATTTTCCCTAGCCACCTCGTCGCCTGGTTTGTAAATGAAAACAAAGCCTGATAAAACCTTTTAGTAACCAGAGAGCTACGCAAGCTTTTAGCCGAACGTTTTTTACAATCATTAATTAGTGTTCTCTTCTAAAATACTCTGCAGAATAGGTTTTTACTAGATTCCCTTGATAACATAATTAGCTATGGATCAAATTGAAAAACTATATATTGAAAAACTAAATGCGACTAGAAGACTATATACACAAATTAAAAAAAAATATGATAAATTATTTATTTTCAGTAATCAACAGCTTTTAACGACATCTTAACAAATTGCAGCTTCTCAATGGTAACTACATTATACAAACACCAATATACATAAAATTTCTTAAATGTAATGAACGTGTACCTATACATTTAAAGGAAGCAGCGCATGCTTATGTTACTTTGAATAATTATAGTTTAAAAAACTGAAACAACCAACTTAATTAATGAGCTATTTTATTTTATAAACCAAACTACTGAACCGACTTTGATGAAATTTCTGTGGGACCGATCCGAAATTATATCCTTTCAAAAAACTCACAAATAACTTTATAAATAGCGGAGTTAAGCGGTACCAAACATACGAAAAAATAGTCGAATTAAGAACCTTCACTTTTTTTTGTGGGTTAAAAAATACACACGCATCGCGCGTCTCTTACAAGTAATAGGCAGAATGTGAAGACGCGTTGTTTGTTCAACTTCTTACTTATCAAAGGGAATACACTGCAATAATAGGTAAGTATAACCTAGTTGAACTATGCTATGAGAGCCTAACAACCCCACTGATACTACGCAATAATAGATCTAATAGAATTATAGTGGATACTCTTATAGTGGATGCTCTTGAATCCAATACGTGATAATGACGCATAATTGTTTGATAGAACACATTCGGCCCATATATGTAAGTAGAGTACCTACCCACCAAACATTAACTTTGACCCTGCACACGCACGGTTCATACCAAATTCACGCAAGCACGCTAAATGTAGAACCTTGAACTGTAATATTTTGCACGTAAGCGGCTGAAGAACGGTTAAGGACATGAGCCAAATTAGCAAAAATGTATACCGTTAATAAACACAACAGAAAAAAATGTGAGTTATCTCGATCATTTATTTCTTAAAGCACCCAACGAGCCCAAAATTGTTCACGAAAAATTCGCTTGATAGAAATAAAAATCATGAAATAACCTCTGAAAGGTACATACGACACAAATATTTGTGTATCTTTATATGAAGATAAGTGAATTACGTTGGTAAATGTTACGTACTTGGAGGAGAAATTAATATTGTAATACTATATTATGCTCGAAGGTTACGTACATTAACAGAAGACTTTAATAGTAGTATAATATTTAAATGAAGAGAGCCAAATGAACATTATGTAAATCGCTTTAATGTAATTGATTATTTTCTACTCTAAAATCGAAAACACGACATACAGTCTTACACCAATCGTAGTTCTTGTGAAATTTGATAGACAAAGATACAAGAAATACATATTTTATTCAAGAGTTGTAAAATAGTATTTAAGTATTACTTTTAGTAAGTAAAGATGTATCTCAACGATAGCTTGTACATCGAAATCGGTCAATCCGTTTAGGTATTGTACATAGGCATACCACAGAATTCGTGGCCCTGTTTACATTTGATACATTCATACATATGATCACGCCTTTTCCGTTAAAGTAGGTAGAAAATCTTTCTATTTGACACGAGCCAGAGACACGTTTTTTGCTTCTTCTACGTTTAATGCTGTTTTCTGATATCGTCGGTTACGGGTAGCTACTTTTGACATTTTCATAGAAACGTACTAAGCCACATCGTAGATGCACACGCAAAATATCACCGTCCTTCTTGCACAGTCGGGTAAAAAACTGCTAACATTGACTGTTGTCAAGCCCTTAAATCCAAGTTTTATTCCCACACATCAAGCGGGCAGTCATCAACTGACCAGGCCATTAAAACCCCGTCCAAAATCTCGTAAAGTTTATGTTTGCGCATGACATCGTAAATGCCTTCTAGGTGCCGACCGGATTAAGCCCACTACATAAAATTCGATTCCACAACTTTGGAATTATTTACTTCGCTGTAGTACTAGCGCAAGTCTATAAACCAGGAGGATTCATGCCTTTCTGAACACATTTGCGAGAGAATATCTAACATACATATATGTATATCCTGTTTTCACTTTAAATGAAAGATTCAAAACTTTATACTCTAAGATTTAATGACCAAGTTCGTAACTAGCTGCACACAGCAAGAGCAGATAACGTGTCGCTGCTATTTACTATATCATAAACGTAGTGGGTTTATGATATAGTAAATAATAAATTACAGTTTAATAAACTAAAAAACACGCTACAAATTATTGTGGTCAAAGTTCATTACAAGACTTTTCTAACAAATCCAAACAGCTATGATACGATGTTCCATCATGAAGTTCTAGTTCATATCTTCCGGCTCCATCATCACATCAGTTCGACAGTACCATATTATATTGTATTGTCATCAGAACTACATACAGCTGCCAACTGCCAATTATCATGACGCTACGATCCTTGGAAGATGGTTAAATTAGTTATCTTAGATTTCATTACATTTAATCGCAGTTGACGACCAAGATTTATTTAATTTCAGGTGATATATACTTCCGATTCGATATTTTGTCAATTAGTTACTAGCGTACAAGCGCGCGGATGCATTTGGGTTGAATAGATTTCGAGCGGATGGAACATTACATCATAAAATCGTTTGTGTGACGTCACATTTGATGCCAAAAATGTGGCACGTAAGGTTTTCATATAAATGAAGTCGCATGCTCCATCTACTATGTCTGTGAGTACGTAGCTACTGAAATCTCTATTTTTTTTAACCGACTTCAAAAAAATTTAGGTTATCAATTTGACCTGTATGTTTGTAAAATTGTCAGAATTGCAAAATTTTTGTATAATTATGTTAGTCTATACCAGCTTCTAAACATGTGTGCCAAATTTCATAAGTGTATGTATGTTTATCCACGCATTACGCAGAAACTAGAAGTACGAATTTCAAAAATTCTTTTTTTATTGAATAAAGTATCTTTCAACTTAGGAGTCACTGTAAATTTTATCAAAATCGGTTCAGTAGTTTTCAAGATATGGGCTTATGTTCATAAGTCCATATCTTCGTTCTCGTATACTCACTTCGTTCATCGCAACTGCAGAGCAGTGTCTACACCTTATATTTCAATTGTTTGATAGACAGAAACATGAGCGGTGATGATCTGTGACGACCGTTTTTAACCGACTTCATAATAATAAAAGTAATTTAAAATAATTAAGCCGACTTCAAACTGAAAAGAAAGAAATAACTCGAAGAAAACCAACTATTTTTGAGGAAAATAGTTGGTTTTCTTCGAGTTTTTTTTTTAAATTACATTTATTATTTATATTATCCATCTCCTATAGCCTAAACGGCTACAAATCTAATTACATTTATTTATCTTCCCGAGTGTTCTATAATCTGTACTTTTTATATCGCTTGGCCTCTTGACACAGTTGGGTCAGCTATGTCTGCCTTCTATGCTGTAGGTTGTGGGTTCGATTCCCACCTACCAACCAAGGTGCTTTAAGTAGTAAAAATAAAGTCTCATAAACATTGATGATTACCAGATCTATTTTCTATAATAATAGCTATTCTTTTATTGTTTATATTTCGCTCAACCGACTTCAAAACAAAAGGAGGTTCCCAATTCGGTTGTATTTTTTTAAATCTTTTGTTATCTCATAACTTCGTCATTTAACTAAATCAACCTGAATGGAAAATTATCATTTTTGTTTGAAAGTGAGATGTCTATGGGACCACTCCGAAAATAAATATATTTTACTCTCAGATTCGTCCCATAGACATTTCATCAAAATCGGTTTAGTATTTTAATTTTCGCCTATATAATAACAAATAAATAATAAAATAACTGAAAAAAATTCTTCCAAATAAACGAAATTGTGTATTTTTAAGTCGATTGTTTCAGTTATTTTTTTACTGTAATAAATATAATAATTACAGTTTAAAAAACTATTGAAAAACGTCTACATAACTGAAGATATAAAGTATTCTGTCTTATACCTATATATAATTATAAGTAAGACAAAATACTTTATATCTTGAAGATATGAAAAAGTATTCTGTCTGACTTTTCATTATAAGTCAGACAGAATACTTCATATCTTCAGTTATGTAGATGTTTTTCAACAGGCGAGTTGGTGGTCAAACGTGTAGAAGAAAAACAGGACCAACGAGTAAAAATGCTGGCAATAATAAAAACAACAGATTCCCCACTAAGGCAACTCAATCAATGAAATGCCTCTAACGTGTAAATCCCAAGAAAAACTTCAAAGCGTCCGACTGTTTATTGGTATTGGGTGCGCGGTGCCGTCGATAACGTTCATTTCGTAAGTGCGGTCGTATTTGGCGCGCTGGCGGCCACGGAGCCTGTTGCCCAACAGAATTGGAACAAAGACGGCGAACGCTGGGCGTTTTCAAACGTGGTTAGCCGCTATTGCGAGAAACACCCGATGGGATGGTTGCGACATTGATGTCTTTGCTCGTGATCGCTGCGCGTGCGCCGGTGTTGCCGTTGCTACATACATACCAATAGCTTTTCATAGGTACCAGTAGATTTTCTAATAAATTACTGTACTGGACAAAATGGTATGGCTTAATTGAGCGTTAATATTAATTTTTGTCATTTTCATTCGATTTCATTTCATTTTATTGTGTGAATGTGGTTTATTTGTTACATGTCAGGTCATAAAATGATGTAAAATAAGTACACGCGATAAATCCGTCAAAATTTGTTTAATTTTAATGAGTAACGAACGCGAAACCCTTACTAAACAATGCAGGCGTTGCTAGCTTTACCATTAATTTCTATAATTAGTCGCCTTTATTTCTATTAAAAGTTCAGAAATAAGGTAGTTCAGTTTTTGATTTGTTATAAGTAGACTATTTCTCACAAATGTAGGTTTTTGAAAACGTTGCTTGACACACAAGCAAAATCGATTATTAACTAGAATTCATGTAAGATCGTCAATCCTCCTCCTTGCGTCGAAACCCCAATACTGGGGGTCGTGACCCATCAAAGATTTAACTTTCCACGTATGATGTTCCGCCATCTGTTCCGATTTTCTGCAGCATGTACCGCCTCGGTGACGTTAATGTTGAGAGTGGTGCGGATTTGGTCTGACCAGCGCATTGGGCTCCTTCCTCTCGATCTCTTACCCTCCACTTTGCCAGTGACTATGAGCTTTTGTAGGTTGTCACCGGGCTTCCGGGCTATGTGTCCAAAGAACTCAAAAATCCTCCGAAGGCATGTGTTGGAAAGCCTTGGCTTCTTGTCAAGTTTGAGTTCTTGGAGGATCGATTGATTAGTTATGCGCGCTGTCCATGGGATACGTAACATTTTCCGCCAGCACCACATTTCAAAGGCATCTATGCGTAGGCGGTCTCTGGATTTAAGTGTCCACGTCTCAGCCCCGTAAGATCGTCAATACGTATGCTAAAATCATCTGCCCTTGTATCATAAGTATAAATAACTATTAATTAATTTATTAATCTTTCACATTAAATCTTTTCAAGTTGGATATTTTTAAGTTAACATTTTTGATCGTTCAATATTTTCTTTTGATATATTTTGAGGTTTTGGCTTGTAAATCATTTATATATGTACTTACCATTAAATGAAGTAAGAAATAAATTGTAGGAGAATATACAACACACCTTACAATTTATTTCCATGTAGAACTGTTTCCCCGATGTGCCAACTATATCGCCGCGTACTATAATGCCGTCTGTGATCAGCAATTAATTAGTTTGATGAAAGGTTTATCGCTGAAGTTACGAAAATTCCGCCAATCCGCTACGCTTCATTAAGATCCGAATTAATTCAAAGTTGAACGGATGGTGTAACCTCAGCCTATTGACGTGACCTCAACTGTAAGGATGATTATCATTTTACTGATCCGGAAACACAGATGTCGGAAGGGTAACGATGGGAAATGGTAATTACACTTTGTAATGACTTTGAATAGGCTTCGACTTACTGAAATAATCTTTGGATGAACGCTAGATATTTAAAATAATACCAATATCTCGAAGTATTTTCTTAATAGATAGACAATGTGGATTTGTAGTTTGTACACTACACATTATAACTAATAATAAAAACAAAAGCAACACTGTCGCTCGAGCTGTTTGTGACACATGACCAAACGGCAGAAACGATAGGTTTGTTTGGGTTGTTGGGGTTGTTCGTTTGGTTGCCGTTTGGGCACAGAGATAGGATAGCCGAGAATCTGACTATTACCATTACATTATTACCATTGTCATTTACTTCATCTGTACCAGGCACAGGTCCGATCGTGTATGGAGTACTGCTACCACTTTTTTGATGGATCAGCCAAGTATCAGCTGGAAGCTTTAGAATCAGTGGACAGGCGAGCTGTGAGGTCAATCGGTGACGATAAACTACATGTTGCGTACTGCACAAGAATGGAATTCTTTGCCGCCACATCTGTTTCCTGAGACCTACAATCTTGGAATTGTCAAGGCTAGAGTGAATAGATATCTTCTAGATCGACGAGCAACATCCTCGGCCACACCGTCGCTTAACAGGAGCTTATCAGGCGAGTTGGTGGTCAATCGTAGATCTATCTTGTATATTAAAAAAAAATGCCGTTTTCCGTCACTGCGCGGGTGGAACCGCGGGGCACTGCTTGGAGTATATACGTAGTTAAATACACTATACGAGTACAAGGCAAAAATTTCAAATAAAATAATAAATAGTTTAATTTTGCTATGAAAATTGATTGTTTATTTCGTTCCCTGATTTCTGATTCTGAATCAAATTTGATGATATTTTTTAATGGAAAGAATATTTCAGAAATGGTCGTTATTGATTATTTAGTCACTATCAAGAAGTAAACAAATTTTAGTCGCAGCGCTGATTAGTGAAAACGTTCACGTAATCAATCTTTACAAGCGTAAACACTACTGTGAAAGAATATACTTACTCAGTACCTACATTCTTTCACAAAGTAAACAAAGCAACATTAACGGTGATTTTCATAATCCTAACAAATTCCGTCAATTTTTCACTAATGAAAACGTTATTTATCACTAGCAGCCGCACTAATGGATTGCTGCCAATCACTGCAGTAAAGGTTTGGTTGGTCAATAATTCGCCGCGAGAAAATCTGCCGCATTCTAGCGACGATCTTGCGTTGACAAATCCGTAACCAACAACACAACATTAGCGTAAGTGCCCTTAATTACAGCAGTTACAGCACTCAATGAAGTGTTTAGTTCAACCGCATAATGTGTAGAGTAGATTACGCATTGTTACAAGGTTGGTTGCGAGGTTAAGTCTGAGTAGAATAAAGCTTATGCTGCATAATAATATGTGCGCATAACGTACTTTTCATTATGTTCGCATGTTTAAATTTATGTTACATGTGTGTCGTCACAGGCCTTTGCTCGGTACCTAGTAAAAGTCAATAATCTTAACAATAACAACAAATACCAGTTGGTTTCCCAGGTTCAGTTATATTTGATATCATATTCTTGAATTTGTTACAATAAAAATTTATGTTATTATAAGAAACATTCTTATACTATATCTATTTTTAGCTATAATTACCCACGAAGGGCTCCTACGTCTTACGTAGCCGCGAGGGCGGCCAACCGCGCGGTTCGCCACTTCCATTTTAATATGCAACCGCTTGTGATTGTACACACTTAATCGCCACAAAATGTCAACTGCATTGATTAAATAAAGAGCCGTGCCGTGGGCCAAGCGCTAGTGCGTAACTAGCCTAGGTCATTTGTCACCTAAACCCATCTCGCTCACTTTGTTGCGTGTGAATTTTGGCACCCTTTCATTTTACGACTTATCGGATCTTTGATCTGATCTGACCAGCTGTATGGTAGCCCAGATCACCACATCATTTTCAACAGATCCTGACCATGTAAAATTGAAAGCTATCCCATGAAGACCCTTGCACGCATCTAGCCCATTATTTTACTATCATAGACAGCCTAGTCCCACTTTCACGAGAAGGGATTCAATTTATATCGCCCTATACCTTTATTTATATTCTCAAACCTAATACTTTTACTATCACCATAAATAGTAAAATACTGACTATGATATGATACAATTATACCTTCACACTAATACTTAAAACTAGAATTATAGCGTAAAAACACTTCGTACATGACTTTCTAAAATACCTAAATGTGATGTAAATGTTGAACTTAAGTAAACAGGAGGTAGAACACATTACTTTGCGGATATAGATATATCAGTGACGACGATACTTGCGTAATACAAACGGAACAAACTATAGTACTGATACACTGACAGGGTTGCCTCTAAAAAAACTTTCTAAAAGAATGTTATGCATATAGAAATTATTGAGCATACGCATGCTTAATCACAAAATATGCATTAAGCTAATACAACAATGTATAACCCCCTTTTTAATGAGCTCCAAAAAGATTTGAAGCATTCGAAATGTAGTGCTATCGCACAATGCTATCTTTTCAAAGTTTCCAACGTAAAAGTTCCCTAAAAGGTTAGTAAGAGACGCGAGCTCTAGTAGAACATTTAAAAAAAAGTGGGTGTTTTAATCATGACATTCAGCATGGACAAACATCTCCAACTATCACAATGGGCAAGGTAGAAGCTACATTATCTACTAGCAAAACTTGTAACTACTTTTGTCTGTTATCTAAATTTCTAGTTTTTTCTTAAAGCTGCAATTTATTTTTTTATAATGTGCTGGATGAAGAAAAGTAATTGCTTAGATATATCCCAAAACTTACAGAAAATCAGACTAAAAATTGTTAAAAGGTAAGAAATGGATATATAGAAAAGTTACTTTTGCTTTTACAACAACAACAAAATATATTATATTTTGTTAAACGTAACTGTCGAGTTTACATGAAACAAAAAAAAGTATCTTTACTATTAAGACATGCTTTCTCATGTTAATCAACTGATGGAATATCTAAGTAAATTGTCAAAGCATCGGTTGCAAAATTTTTGTCCGAGGTCGAAAAGGTCAAATCAGTTGGTAACAAGAGATTTATGGTGACGATCATTAAAAATTTCGATAGCCACGATGTTATGTAAATACTCGTATAAACTTTCAATATTGAAATTTCATCTTCTTTCGAAATCAGTTGTCGGCAAGTTGGTAACCCTAATTAGACGGAAGTTTTAGACAGAAAATGATGTATTACGGTTTTTTTTTGTTATTTTAAATATGTAGTGTTGGAAATGATAATTTAAATTGACTTTTCTCTTCTCACAACAAGAAGATGGCCCACGTCCAGAAGTGAGACCGTTTATATCACTATATAATACTTGTTGTCTAATCATCGTACAGATAATAGACTAAAATCAAGAATATAATATCTCAAGAATGTTTATATTCCTTAAACATCCGGATCAAAACCCAAGGTACCCAAATTTTTTAAGCTAAATGTGTATTCCAAATATCTCAGCTCGAATTTTAATGAAAATACATAGAGGTAAGGTTTTAAAATCTCTAACTTTGCCGAAGAGCTGCGATGTTTTGATTACTAAGAAAACGAACATTACGAACCAATCTCGTGGTATCAACACAACACCATAAACACATCTAATCGGTGTTATGTTATAAATAAATCTATCGACCTTAACCCAACAATGAGTCCGTCCTCAGTCCTTAATTGGCGGGAGACGTAGGCAGCATTCTAATGAGATTTATTTACCCATGGAAATGCAGGGCAAGGCTCTGGTTAACCGTGCGTCGATCGTAGCCCGAACGAAACCTTTATCTCTAATGATCCAATTTGCGTTGTATTCGTGCTGTATTTGTTTATTTTTTCTTCGCAAAAAAATATCTAAGGTGCTTATGACGTTTACAGTACTAAGGCAGACGGTAAGCACAAAAATAAAAGCTCAAAGTGAAGTTCAGAAAAATGATTAAAAAGAAAATTAAGAATATTATGGTCTTAAAGGTTTCCTCTTCAGCACCCACCCTTTCCGGTCACATGCCGATATTTTCCACTACTTCCTTAGATTATACTTATTTTATTGGTTTATAATTTTGTGCAGGATCGTATTTGGAGATGTGGAGGCCCTGGGGCAACGAAGGAGTGGAGGCTTCTAATTATTTTCCGAATTAAAATTTCAAACCAGCTTTTCGTCGATCGTCGAAAAGATGATGTATGACTGATTTTATTACCGTAAAACGTAAAAGTTGCTGACCCGTCGAAATTTGGATTTTTTTATCTCTTCTGGAGCTCACGGGGCAGTAGCCCCGCCTGCCCTGTCCTAAATCTGCTGGATTTAGGGCAGGGTAGAGAGATGTTTAAGTTATCTTTGTGCGTAATTTTCGCGGTACTTCCTTTTCAATGCGTACTATTGTTGGTAAAAAGATGATCTACGAGATTTGTCTTTTTCCCAAAGTTTGTCTGGGGAAACTTGATTTGCTTGTTATTCATACGCTGAGCAGAAGTGTACTACCTACTGTTACTGTTTTTTTTTTATCTCCACAGACACCAGGGTCCGTGACCTCCATTACTGGATTTGGGGCTGTGTTTTATACAGAAAAAAGTCGAAAATACAGAGATTTAATAAGAAATATATAAAAGTATCGAACACGATGCCTACATTATCACATGTTTTGAATCGTTAAGTCCAAAATTTTTGGGTAGCATTAGACTGTTATAAACCTTTTATGCTTAATATTATCTAATCAATCAATAGCAAAAAATAATGTTTGAATATCGTTTTAGTCTTCTAATCTCTACAGTTTTTCAACGTGTTGTTGAATAACTGTATAATACCTTGGTATATGGTTATAAAGCTTCTGTTTGATATATCCCTCAGTATCACGCATTGCGTGCGCGAACGATACTTTACTATAAGTTGGCTATTTATCGTATCCGTTGGGTAGGTATAAATCCTTTTTATTTGCCGAGTATTGCTAAAGTGCCTGTAAGTTTATCTAGTTTATTGATACTCGATACAGATACATCTTGCTTCCATTACTTGAAAACGTGTTTAAGAGAACATTTCTGATATAATGTTAGCTGTTATATACAGTATATAAAGTTATAACTGTTAGCATGTTTTTACAAAATGATTTTATGATATATTTGTGTCCGATCCGATATATATATCTTATTTCAAAAAGTTTGAAAACGATAAAAATGAAAAATATTATTTAAACATATTACATATTTTTAGCCACTAAGACACAAGATTACTAGATGTCCGGAAGTTGCCTAATAAACTTCATACAAGAAAAACATAGCAATATTGTTTAGCAACCTTGCTTAGACCTCAGCAAAACATAGCAATATTGTGTAGCAACCTTGCTTAGAACTCATCAAAACATAGCAATATTGTTTAGCAACCTTCCTTAGACCTCAGCAAAACATAGCAATATTGTGTAGCAACCTTGCTTAGAACTCATCAAAACATAGCAATATTGTTTAGGAACCTAGTATAGACACCCATCATTAAATCTAGTAAAACGATGTAATATCCAAGCCCTTCGAAATTATTTCATGCAAAATAGCAGTGAAAGGTCAAACTAAAATCGTACAAGTGTCGGTGAGATCACAAAGGAAGTTAAATTATAACAAACATAGTTACGTCTGCGAGTGTAATTCCGCTACGATTTTATCGTCATTATCACTATACATCGTAAAAATAAGTACTTCATAAAAATACACGCCTAACTACGGTAGACGCACGCAACGCTACTGCTTTACGATTCAGTAGAATTTCAGGAAATAATTTGAATAGTGAGTATGATGATATAATATGATGGTATAATGATACATACATCATTACGATTTTCCAAGGTAGTTAATAAGGTAGGTAGGTGGTAGGGTTAGCAGATATGAACTTTCCACTAGTCCCGTTGGGTTAGTTTAGTTAAAAATATAATCTCGATAGTTCCATACATAATTATTGTCACTTGCTGGTACTTTTAAGCTGATCTTACACCAACCCCTCGAAAAAAAAAATATAGCCACGAATATTTCAACATCATTTTCGTACGGCCAACACCCTAAGTATGCCAAATTTTGTAAGAAAATTATAAACAGTCAATATATACCTATTTTACTATATTGTATATTTTTTATATATTTCTCTCTCTCATAATACAATGATACAAGTCTATGGCTATATTATACCAATGAAAACTTTAGTTGGCTTAAGTTCTAATATCCATCTAAGATTTAAAAATAAAAAATATTACATGCACACTAATAAAATCATCCCTATTCTCCCTTAAGGGGAAAGCAGAGCTTCAAGGACCGTGAGGTCGGTTGACGCCCCATTTGACTGTTATTAGTAAAAATATTGGTATAAAAATAACATCCTTCACCGTTTGAAGTTGGTGGCAATCAACAATACGCACATAACATCGAAAAGACAGAGGTGCATGGCGCAGGATTCGAACCCAGGACCTGCGGATCGCAAGTCAGACGGTCTCCTGACTAGGTTGCCGGAAACTTCTCTGATGTCTGAGAGTTCTAAATGATCTTGAAGGTGTGTGAAGTCTGCCAACCAGCACTTGGCCAGCGTGGCAGACTATTGCCTAACCGTTCTCACAATGATAAGATGGCCCGTTCCCAGCAGTGGGACAGTTTGTAAGAGGGCTGATAAAAATAATAATAATAATTAATTATCTTTATTCAATTTACATCTTAAATCTAAGTTTTTTACAATAGAAATACAAAAATATAAATATTATAAAAAACTTAAACCTAGGGTGCCGCCGGCAGCGGGGCGGGGCTCAAGCTGCCGGTGGTAGGGGCTACAGAGAGAGGAACCTCCTGACAATGCGTGCCGTGTCCAGGATGACTGCCTTCTGTATCAGACCCTTGACCCAACCGTCGAGCGAGAGCCTCTGGAGATGTTGGTCGAGGCTCTTCGCTATGACACCATTCACCGAAACGACTATCGGGACAATGATCGTCGACCCACATAATAATAATAACATCGGAGAATTCGAGAATATCCAAACTAAAATCTACACGATATGTGCAGTTTCCCGAACTTCCTTCGTTACTATACAAAACTTTTTGTCGTTTACTTTTTACTACGAATACTTACCTTGCGTGTTGTGGAGCGTCTCCAAGCTCGCAACCAGAAGTGTCGCGATAAAGTCGCATGTACGTACCTGAAACAGATATAAAGTTATTTCATTATTTTGAAATACTTTTTACTTCCACTTTTCTAATACCTTAGTATTAGCTTCTTTTTAGTATTAGCTGTGCCCCGAGGTTTTACCCGCATAGTGATGAATAACGATGGTGATAGAGGACGGTGATGATGATGGTAAAATATAGCGTATGCCCGTCTCCAGGTTCTCAGCTATATCTGTAAGTTTCACAACAATCGGCTCATCCGTTTCGTTGTGAAAGGGTAACAAGCAGACAGAGTCTGAATGAGATGACCCGGCGTACTTCGTATCACCTATCAATGGGTGGACCCGATGTTTTCTCAACGTTTAAACCTTTCCTGGACTACGACAAACATTTCGAAACCAAAATCAGCTAAATCGGCCCAGCCGGTCTCGAGTTTTAGGGAGACAAACGAACAACAATTGATTTTTATTTATATAGAGATTTTCATGCCAATAGGGATATATTTCCCGTCACGTAAAAAGAACGCTGGTTTGTTCGTAAGCGCGAACAAACCAGCGTTCTTTTTACGTGACGGGAACTATAATATTTTTTTGACATAATGTATGTTATATTTTAAATACAATTATTGACATGTTAATTTTAGTATATTGACAATTTGTAAATTATTGACTTATATTCTGTAATAAAGTGTTATGGACTGTAAATAGGAACTGAAAGTAATACGTGTATCAGTTGCATAAATATAGAGATTAGTTAAGAAGTTAGAATATACCTACTTATCCCTGTCAAAAAAAAGAAACAAAATTACGGAAGCTATTTATGCGATACATTTTGACACCATTTTTAGAGCAGTTTTTTTTTTAAAGATCAGATTTATGTATCTTCTCAGTCGAGTCTCATGAAACAGACATGCTACTGAACACTAAATATTAAATATCTAATTTCTGAATTCTCACGATTCCCGCGTAAGAAACACTTGCACTTTTTATATCATGCAAAACATAATAACGGTAATCGAACCTTACACAACTTCCTTGCGAGCCGACTCGTCCAGTTATCTCACCGGAGGTAATCACTTTATTTATTTTTGACTTCTAAAAATGATGAGGTCAATTCGACTGTATGTTACTACATGTCTTTTTTTTGTATGTTTGTTTACTTGAATTTATTTTGATTGTTTGGTAGGTAGATACTTCAGAGTTGGTCCCATGTAAGTTTTATCAGAACCGGTTCAGTGCTTTGATTTTTATAACAAAACAACTAGAAAAAAGTGTCATCCAACGAATAATATAAATGAATTGTCATAAATAAACTAAAAAAAAAAAAAAAAAAAACTATATTGTTGATAAATTAACTATAGTTAATTTGATAGCTATCAATAATGCACCTCGCTACTTACATATCCCGAGAAGTTGCTTGATTTACTAAAAATAGATTACTAGGTCAATATATGTTACATGATATATTATTGGTAAACAGAATGGCATCATAATATAGAGAATAATTTTAGATTATCGTAAACACTATGATCAATTACAAAAAATACCCTGAAAAAATACTGAAATTTGAATTTCCTGCGTGACGTACCTTAAAGTGTAAAATAAATGTTAAATTTCCATTGTTCACTAACACTCTGTATACGTATGTAAATATAATGTATATATGGCAATGTATCTGTATTACGAATATGGTGTCGTAATATAAATGGGTCTTCATTACGAATGGCTCAATAAGCCGTATCGACAGCACACACCAATTGAGTAATAAACAAACAATATTACGCAGATATTGATTCTGTACTAGATGGTTATTTGCGCTTGAATAATATCAGTCAATATACTGACGAAATTTATCAGAAAAATTGAAACTTTTTTAAATAAAAAATACGGGTCACTCACGTCTGTTTTGAGCCGAAATACCCGACTATAGTTTCAACCGCATTCGGCGGTCTTTTTCAAAGGAGCAGCACACACGTCACTCTCGGTCGGTGACGCGCCTTGCACTGCGACGTGCCGCTCGTGCCGCACGTGATGTCATCGGTTGCATCGGTGTGTACTGCTCCTTTGAAAAAGACCGCCGAATGCGGTTGAAACTATAGTCGGATATTTCGGCTCAAAACAGACGTGAGTGACCCGTAGTTTTTATTTAAAAATGTGTGAAAACCACGTTAATTTCCATAGTAAAATTGAAACTTTACTGGCACTTTGATATTAAATAACTTTAACAGATTTATCACATACTACCTGTGATTCGCGTGTGTGATTAAAAGCGATGGTGATGATGATGTTTTTTTTCTTATAATCTAGTTTTGACAATCGCGGACAAAACAAAAAAGATATTCAAATCGGTCAAACGGTTCTTGAGTTTTAGCAAGAATATATAACGAACAGCAAACGATCATTATGTATAAAACGAAAAATATATATTTTGCATAATTTCAAGACCTGACCTAATTATTTGTGTTGTTTAATTTCAGCTTAACAGTTAACAATTAACAGTTTACAATTGTGGTGGACATACTAAAAGCTCGAACCAAATGCTTTCTTGAGGATTTAAAAATTTTTTTCGTTGATTACGGATTTTTGGCATTATAAACTACTTGTACCATTGAGTTCTATCAATGGTAAAAGTAAATTATAATTATGTACAACTAGCTGCACCCCGCGGTGATGAAAAACGTTGATGATGATGATCATAATATAAACCATATGTCCTTCTCCAAATCTTAAAAAATCTCCATGCTAAATTTCATTACTAATAGTTCACCCGTTTAGCTGTGAAGAGGTAACAAACAGACAGATAGAGTTCACTTTTGCTTTTATAATATTTTTTATGCCATCCTCCTCCACCTATAATTCCGTCGAAATTAATAAAGCCCTTTTTTAGTTTATTTAGATGTTATCAATTATGTTAGTAACTTGTTTTTATATATTAGGTAGGATGACCTCCATGCAGCTGCATGCAGGTTACCGCAATAACCCTGTATACTTGGTGACGCATTGCGCTTTACCAATCTATAGGCAATTAAGGGTAAAAGTGTACGTTTGTGGCCGAAACGCAGCTGGCTTGTTTTTATTGTTGTTTTAACTGGCAGTAACAATTTTATGCCACCCCGTTCGATTATTTACGAAAGGAATCAATCGTAAAATATGCGTAAAATACAGGTGTATACTCTATAAAATTGATTTGGTACTGTTTACCTACTGTATTATGTGATAACGGATATGGTAACCTTGTTTTTTTAATCATAAAGACATTATAGTAACTTAAAGAACAACACCAGTTTTTCACTTTATTTTTTTAAGAGGATCACTTTGCGCGTATTCCTTCATGAATACTAAAGAGGATAAATGGTCTAGATCTGAAAATCCGATAAAATATCCGATAATGTTATTTTCAAAACAATATGATTCAAATAATGTTTAGCATTAGAAAATATTTTTCTCCTGTTGTAGGTATACATTTTTTACGCAAGATAGATCTGCGATTGTCCACCAACTTGCCTGATGTTAAGCGACGGTGTGGCGGAGGATGGAGCACGTTGATCTAGAAAATATCTATTCACTCTAACCCTGAAAATTCCAAGATTGCACGATGAATTGGCGCCATTTGCGGTAAGAGCGTGCTTAGCTCTTAAGATAAAATTGTATTATTATTAGTGATATTATTTGTTCTGTGATTCAACGATTCTCTTAAATGGCTGAACTGATCTGACCTGATGATAAGTCAGCAAGACTGTTTTCCAGGAAATTCCGGAAAAAGAGGAAATCGTAGCTGTAAATGTGAAACTATTTTATAAAATAAGTACCAATGAAATTAAATAATTAAATGTAAATTGTCGCTTTTGCCACCTCTGTTTAAATTATACCATTTCTATTCAAATTTATTCGCGGTGAGTTTTTAATTTATCATACAAATCCAATATTTATCTAACGTTAAAATTATCATGTTTGGAGTAGCTTCAAAGCTTTCCAATAATTACTGCACATAGTTTCGATGAGAGTGTGCTTTATATGCCTTGTAAAAACAATGTAATACCATTTTATGCAAAAGATTCAAAATCGACAGATGTACAACTCTGAAAGGCTATGAAAAGCTACATTCAAAATGTAAACATCACATGATAGAGAAGTTAACCTACATTAATTTGTGCGTAAGATCTTTTTCGTACAGCGACTTGCGCGTTGATTGCGTATGTTTAGAAGAAGCACTACACACCACACAAATTTACTACGTCAAATACTTATACGTCATATACTTTATTGCATCGTAGCAAGAGGCAGTATTAAAATGTATTAGTTTGCAGAAGTCTTTTAGTACTATTAAGTTATCTGTGGCATGATTGCGTTTGCACTAATTTATTCGTCCCTCTGTCCTTTACTAATCTTAGTATGACTCTGTTTTACGCCTAGTTGTATGTAATTGCAGTGTACCGTTCAGATCGCGTAAAAAAGCGCAGGCACCCGCATCTGACCTGAATGTGTGCTATATTACGACCCGGATATTTTATAGCCCGAACTGTTTGACCTTCATCGTTTTTGTTTTACTCGACTAGAGGTCTGTTGCTAAGCTTGATTTATTCGCGGAGATTTTTCCTTAAAAGCTTTAGGTGCTTGGGAGCCTACGAATAAAGTTTCACGAAAGTAAACACTTACACTATAAGCGAGTATTTAAAGGAATGTTTTTACGTCAGTTTCTTTTTATAAATATTGGACAGTCATTATATTTGATTGAGTTGGCTTTTACATTTTTGAAGCTCAATAAAGTAATTAATTGTTTACAGACATACATCCATATTAGGGTCTATTAACGGTCTGTTTATTAGAATCTTAATTACCTACTAATGGATTTACTACCACGTTTTGGATAATTTATTTTTACTTTTTGACTGTTAGTAGCACTGGCGTCTTTATTTAGAGCTATACTCAAACCACTTATTATTTTGGCTACTGAATTCTGAAAAAACATATCTTTATTATATTTTGGGACTCCTCAGCAAATTTCAAAGATATGTTTCTGTTAAAATAATATTTTGAAATGCGTGAGAGAGATAGCTGCGCGCTTTAAACTTTGACGGTCTCACTGTCTTTAATGCTCAGCTTACCCCGTATGGGGAAATAAACGTGAGTTATGTAAATGTATGTAAATATATGTGTATATTTACATACATTTACACACTCACCATTCAACCTTATTTATCTTACAATAATTCAATTTAATTCAAAGCCTGTCAATGTGGTATCATTGCTGATTATTCCATTCATCGTGATGCGTGAAGCGTGTGCACGCGTGTGAAGCATAAAGTACGCATAACATAAATTTAACTTAATTACTAGCACCAAGGTTAACTACCGTATCATGCCGATTAAGTATGCTCCCAAAACAAAAGCGAATCTGTTTCTTGTAGGCAGCTTGTTCCATCGTAGACCATAACCGCATATAGTTGATGATCACTTAAGTGCCAATTCTATAATTCAATAATAATAAAACCCAGTTTTATAATAAAAAAAACTGAAACAATCGCCTTCTATCAGCTCCTTCTCAAAGAAAATAATCCATACAATCGAAGTTGGTCAACAAGCTATCGAATTAGAATTGGAAAAAAAATTATTGGATCGAAGTCATAATGAATCCTTAACGCAGAAGGAAATAACAAAATCGACAAGAAAAATACGGATAAATCGACGCAGAAACTAAAAAGTACGAGTACAGTCGAACATAGAACCTCTTCCTTTTAGAGGTCGATTAAAAACTTATGTGAAACCCCCTAGATAAAAGTGCTACATAACACTTTTAATTACGACGTGTATTATACGGGTACTATCTGTTAATATACTATCCCGTAAAGTCGTAACCAACACTCCATAACCAAGCGCACACCATGTGTTTACAAACTATAGGTGCTATAGTTTCCGGGAGTAAATCCAAGCGGGCTTCTAAAATCTGGGTGAGATTTGTGTCCCTGTGTAAATCAAAGCCACCGGTGCAATGACACAGACCCGTAATAGGTATTATGGAGAACTGGGTCGAGTCGCTCCGACTGATGCATTTTGCAGGGGGATGGCACTCTGTAGAAAAAAAGGTGAAATCCTTGCAATTGTAGGTAGAATACGCTTTAGCGTAATAATATTTATAATAGTATCATATAGTTATATTATATATACTATTTATAGTTGAACACTCGCTGTTTATAGTGAAAAAGTTATAAATAAACAAACAACTTAGTATCATGATAAAATTACAAAAAAATATTTATATAAATCATAATAATTTCTATTGTAATATTCTTGTTTTAAAGATTATTTTTGAAGTTCCCGGCAGCTTAGTGGTGAGACCGTCTGACTTGCGATACACAGGTCCTGAGTTCGAATCCCACGGCACGCACCTCTGCCTTTTCGAAGTTATGTGCGTATTGCTGATTGCCGCCAACTTCAAACGGTGAAGGAAAACATCGTGAGGAAACCTACATGTCTGAGAGTTCTCAATGATCTTGAAGATGTGTGAAGTCTGCCAACCCGCACTTGGCCAGCGTGGCAGACTATGGCCTAACCCTTCTCACAATGAGAAGATGGCCCGTTCCCAGCAGTGGGACAGTTTGTACAAACAGGGCTGATAAAAAAAAAAAAAAAAATTTAAAGTTTCTGAACTTATATATATAATATTTTTTTGTATCCACTAGTTTGCGTTACTCAAAATATATTATTTCAATAAATATTCCAGCTATTATATTAGTTTCAAAGTAACTAATCATAGAGTCGGTCTTTAGTGAAATCTTGCCAATGGAAGTTTGGTACTTAGCGAGTTTGAAAGAAAAGTTTCTCTAACAATACAGCCTCAACTTATAACAAAAGAAAACTGTTCATACTAATATAAGTACTTATATAACTTTGTTAGTTGTTCAAATAAATTAGTACATAAATACGTATTAACTCTACTTTGACTTGTTTATATTGTTTGTCACTTTTATAGTAGAAACTTCTCTATGATATCATTTTTATGCGATGTAGAAACCCCCTTACTATGATTATTCCTAGAACATTTTATTTTTGTAGGTACAAAATGTTGCATTATTAAGGAGTTCACCTGGGGAACAGTAAATCGGAGAGCAGTAGTGTGCAAGAATTACTGTATTCTGGATAAACGGGTGAGTGTCAATTGAATTTATGGGCAATTCGGGTATATTTTTTAATGAGTAATTCTCGTACCTATATAAATGTTTTGTGTAAGTAACACAAAACACAATACACTTTCGAAATGACTAACGATTGGGAACAAATTTTAGATTCAGGTAACATTTTGAATCTTACGTTTATGTAGTAAGTGTATTTATGTATGTTCAAAGATGCATAAAATTAGCTCTAAAATCATGGAGCTTACCTTTCATAGAGCAACAATTATAACACTACATAATGTAGTACGAGTATGTAGGTACCTACCAAATAGATGTTATAGTAATGTTATTGTCTACCATTGTATTTAATACTGTTCTACATAATGGACAACCATAAGAACACCATCTACGGCATGAGTACGTGCTGGTATTTTCAACGTTCATATTCGTGATCTGACCATTAGATTCACTAAGATAAAGGTCGGTTCAGAGGGCTTCTAAGACACTTTAAGGCGTGTACACACTAAAAGCAAGCGAATAACGCTACCGTATATAGTTGAATCACAGTATCTCAAGTTACAAGTGTTTTAGTTTGATAGTTTTCGATGTAATTCTATGCACCTGTACTTATTAAGAATTTTGTGTTAACTATCACCATACTATAATAATTTAACATAGTATAATTTCACAAGTAATTATAAATATTTTAAAAAAAACCCCGCCTGCATAAGGGCGATTTTTGTAGTGTAACTTACGCATGCATTACGCTTGGTATATTGAACTAGGTACTTACTAAACTAAAATTAGTAAACAAATATAGTTTAAATCGCAGAAAAACAGACTTCAAAATGCGAATTTTTGTGTTAAAACCATACTATTTGATCAATTTTGATGAAATTTGTATGGGATCAATCTGAAATTATATCCTATTGAATTATTAAAATACAGCCGTATTGTTAACCTCTTTCTTTTCGAAGTCGGTAAAAATATGCGATCACCTTGAAACTATATATATTTTTTGTTTATCAGCCTTGTTTGTACAAACTGTCCCACTGCTAACACTGAAACTATATTGAATTCAAACAAAAAAAAAACGATCTACAGCAGTTGGTGAAATTGGTGAACATACGTAAATAAAATACACTTTCATAGCCACACAGGTGAAACCGTGAGCACAACTAGTATATTTATAAGGAAAGAAATTAACTAAGAATCGCCATCACATATCTAAGTAATATAATATAAACTCTCTGATTAAGACCTCGTCTGGTGTGTAAGAAGCCTTAGGACCAAGTCTCCATACTCCGTTTTGAAGTGCGTAGGCAGAGCATTGTCCATAATTTGCTCTCTCTCACCATATGTTGCACGTAATAGCTTTCTACCTCTATTATAGTGGTCACATGAGTTTGACAATAAGAGTTCTATTACGAAATTTTAATAAACGTCTCATTCAATTGTTTCTTTGATCGGTCACATTGTATTTTCATAATAGAAATATAATGTGTACTGATGTCCATGGTTCAAATACGTGAGCTAGTTTCTTATTATAGTGATGAAATATCTTGAATTAGTGGTAATGTTAGTACTATATTGTTTGATTTAACATCGAAAAATTGTTATTTTTTTATTTACTAATGCCTACTTCTCTTGGGCGTGCACTTGACCTCTAACTCACCTGATGTTAAGCGATGTTTCGGTCCACGATGGAGCGCGTTTAGAAACCTATTTACTCACAATTTAAAAACACCTTGATTATATGTATTGGAAAAGATTCAACACAGGAAGTGTATTCCACAATTTACCGGTCCGCATAATGGAAGTGAAATTAAAATGTCTCAGTCAAGTTTTAAAATATCCACCAATAAACGAATATTACTGTTATTTCGAATATAATCTAGGCTGGCCTGTATTCTGGTAACCAAACCAAGGTTTATTTCTTTTTTTTTTCTCACAAATACTTATTTTACAGTTTTTTTAGGGTTCCGTACCTCAAAAGAAAAAACCGGAACGCTTATAGGACCACTTTGTTGTCTGTCAGTCTGTCTGTCCGTTTGTCCGTCCGTCCGGGTGTCAAGACCTTTATCTCGGGAACGCGTGAAGGTATCGTGTTGAAATTAAAACCATATACGCAGATCCATAGTATCTTGCTCCAGAAAGAAAAATAAATTTTCTCAGTTTTCGTAAAAAACGTTACACCGAATATGTCGTAAAGAATGTACATTTCGACACTCACAAGGGAAACTTCCCGTTGACCTAGAACTTTGAAATTTGGCAAGAAGCATTGTGTTTAGAGTACACATATAGGAAAAAATCCGAAACTGGTAATTTTTTATTTAATCACAAAAAAATAGTGTCTATAGGCAAGGAATGACGGTCAAAATTTTAAAGGGAATTAACCGTATCATGTGGGGTATCGAAAGAGCTATATAAAACAGCTATAAAAAAAATGATTTTACGATGTATATTTTTTGGTTTATGAAGGAAAATATAAAAACATATGATTTCCCCTTTTTATCTACTAGTTTGTACGGAACCCTCGGTGGGGGAGAGGTTGTCTGTTTGTGTATCTATCTCAGTTAAATGAAGTAGACAGTTCCATACATACAATTTAATGACATACAAATGATACCACGTTTCATGCATATCATACTTACAACAAATTGAAAGTTAGCCTACAATTCGGTCTTTCACAATACAGTTCTCAGTGCTTCAAGTCACGACTATGTAGAACCAACCGTCTAAAAACTATCTAAACGTTTTGCTCCTCACTGCACTGCCGTGACACATATACCTAGTACGAAACCCGATTGACCACACCGCCTAACTTGTACAAAAAAATAGGAAAGCAGAGAGACACAACTACGTCAGTTCCATATTTAATACAACTAATTGATCAAGGTAAAGTTGATTGCGGGGGGCCCGTAGTCTGAACCTTTTCGGCGAAATTGTGTGCGTAACGTTTATTGGTCATTTTAAATATGTATTATTATTTTAAAATAAATAATTATTGGTTTGCTTAATTTTTCAACTGTGATAAACGTTATTTAATAAGTCCTCAAATACCTTCACCTGTTCGGATATAAAACTGATGTAGTTTGAGGGCGCTACTGTCCTTATTTTGTTCAATCGAAACGTAAGTCCGCATTTTTTGTCACGATAGTTCTTTATCCAAATAGATATTACTGTGTGAATATTTACACATAATATAGCAGTTTTGACTGCCTCAAGTCAAGACTGCATAAGTTATCCATCTGCACTTTTATATTCAGTGAACTAGTCCTGGCCATTTAGAGCTTGCATTAGTTCTTTTGCTAGTTGTTTAATTCGCTGCATTGTTTCTTAATACATTGCTTACTGCCATCTGTTTAACTGGTTAGTAGGTTTCTAGTGGTTTATTTTATAATTCAGAGTTTACGAAATAGCGCATTTATTTTTTATTTTTGCGAAAGACGTATTATTATTATTACAAAAAATATAGCTTATGACACTCAGGAAGTGAAGACAAATCTAACGACACCTCGCACATCAAAATCGGTCTAGCCGTTTAGGATGTGGGCGATGATATAGAAAGAAACGTACATACATACAAACACTCGAAAAATATAACCCTCCTTACGCAGTCGGGTAAAAGTTAAGTATTCTTTATGGTTCTTACCGAAAAGCGTTACTCAAATTTAAACAATGCTCAACATATTTTGTCAACTTCTCGCTGACACTTAATGACACGTGCGGAAATGAGCCAAAAATTTGAGTCGTTGATCGAAGTTTAGTATAGGTTTTTTGTAAGACCGTTTCTAACATACCAACTTTCTTTGAGAAAAGTCGTCTGTGTGTAATTTGACACCTTTTCCCATTTTATTACGCCAGCGTCTCCCTAGCAGCTCAAGGGTTTAACTGGCTCACAGCAGTAGCCGTATAATCCTTCTAACTCTTTGCTCAATTAAATAGTTTTTCCTTTAGACGTAGAGAATAAAAGCTATAAATTACACAAGTCTCAGTCCTGCTAACTTCAGTTGCGAGTAGGTTTACCATTATTTCTTGTAAACAAAATTACAAGTTTTTTTTATTCGTCGATAGGCTTGCGCTTGACCGTCAACTCACCTGGTGTTAAGCGACAGTTACGGTCTACGATGGAGCGCGCTTGCCTAGAAGAAACCTATTCACTCGCGATTTGAAGACACTTAGATTATATCTATTCGGAAAGACCCATTCAGGAAGCGCATTCCACATTTTGGCGGTACGCACAATGAAAGTGGAGTCAAAGCGTTTCATACATGTTTTCGGAATATCAACCATGTAACGATGTCGCTTTTTCGTACTTCTTACTGTCCGATAGAAAAAAGGGAATAGGGGAATGAGATCATGCAAATTATTATTTTACAACATAAGAAGTTTCTTAGGTATAGGATGTCGATTTGAGAAACATTTATACTTTTTAACGCGTGTTAAACATAGCATGGTAGAAAACCTATAGGTACTCGTATATACTTACTGAGTGAGTTTTGCTTATAGATATATCAGCTAATCTGGTGGCTTTAAAACACGTGTGAATCGGTTTCTTCGGGGTAACTTTCCACGTGCTTAGTTACTGAAATATTGCTTTTTTATGTAGAAATAGGTTTGCGCTTAACATCCTGTTGGCGATTAACTGTAAAACAATATGTCTTTGAACAAAAAAAAATTGGTTTATATTAGGTTAACAACGCGAATATTTAAGTTTTTTGACTACGATTTTTGACTACGTAATATAATTATTTAGTTTGTAAAAATTCTTACATTGAACTCATTTTATAAAATAAAAATAAACTATGATTAAAAATAAATAATTCGTCAGAGGCCCCATCACATTTTGTAGCTTTACGCCAAATAGTAAAAAAAACAGTCCGGAGAAAATTGAGCTAGCGGTAACTTCTAAGGAGCAAGGTTCACAGTTAATTACTTCGTATCCGACTAACGAAGTGCTAACTCGCTACATACGCAGTTACCTACTTAACTACTTTGAAAGAATGCCCAATTACATTACTGCTTTTACTTTTGTATAATACTTGAGCAATGCGACAAGTGCTTATCTGTTTTCTGAAAATGTCTTACGGTTTGCGCGAAAATTTGCTACATTCTCTATTTCCTGAGAGCTAGAATCTTATTTTTTAATTTTCATGGCTAGAATGAATAGATATTTTATAGGTCGACGAGCTCTATATCGATTACACAGACGAGTTGATGGTCCATCATCGTAGAATTATCCTAACTTATTATATTATAAAAGCAAAAGTAACTTGAGAGTTTACATAGAGACAGACATGTCTCTTTTTCCATTTCTCACATTAATAATGTCAAAAGTAAAATTAATTAGGCTACGCTCTCAGTGATCCCTGTTATATCAAAAATATAATATATATATATATATATATATCTGGATATATATCTTGGAAATTTCAAGGCTAGAGTGAATAGATATCTTCTAGAGCGACGAGCTCAATCCTCGGCCACACCGTCGCTTAACATCAGGCGAGTTGGTGGTCAATCGTAGATCTATCTGATATAAAAAACTTTTATACATTTTATTCATAACATTATTTACAATCAGGTATTTTATGTGTTCCAATAACAATAGCGATTATCCAACGTTTATCGCATTATTGAACAAATAAATGATGCAACTGAGGATTAAATACAAAATGTTGTTATTTACTGAAAATAATTATTGGAGCACAGCGCGTACGTACATTATTGTGAAAATTTTAAATCAGAGCAGTATTATATTCACGATAACAATATAATTTATTATATTAACCATTTTGTGCCATAGTAATCTTTTATTTTGTATTGTACCTAACATAGTTATTATTCCGTTTATGTAGGTAATGGTCGATCATCCATTACAAAGTAAAATTATAGATAAATTACTGAAAACTGAAATTACCAACTTCAAAATACGAAGTTTCGTTTGCTTGGATGAATTTTTTTCCTGATATTTTGTTTTAAATACCAAACTACTGAACCAATTTTGATAAAAAAATTAAAAAAGTATTTCCTTTGCAAATAAAATATTATATTCAAGTCCGTTTAGACGGAGTAATGAGGTAACAAACATTAAACAAAATATAATCAAACTGGTAATCTCCGCTTTTTTGAAGTAAGTTAAAAACCAACTTAATGTATTTACCGTTCCGTACATAAAAAGAAAATAGAACCCTTAAGAACATAAAAAGGATCACTTCGTCGTCTGTCTGTATATACAGACCATCTTTCACAGGAACGTGTGGAAGTATTAAGTTTAAATTAATACCGAACACGTATTATTTGAAATTGAACAAAAAAAAAACAAAGCGACTATAAATTTATATTTCAGTAAAATTTTGCAAAATGTTTATCTTTTGTTAATTTTATTAGAATCAATCAAAACTTTGTAAATAAAATGTTAAATTCGAATATAAAATTCATATTTTGTAAAGTTGAATTATATCTACTATTTATGTAATATTTGCCGGATTTGGAATTTAGAGTTGGCTATGTGAAACTACAAATATTTACAAAAAAAATTAGCCGAATCTAATCAAAAATATAAAGACAAATCTAACGACACCACAATCAAATCAAAATCGGTTGCGATGTTTAGGCTGTAGGACATAGTATAAAAACATATACCTATAAACACAAAAACATATATCTACACACGAAAAAAATACCCCTCCTTCTTGAGCAGTAGGGTAATAATAAATACTGGCAAATGTCCAAAACGTGCCATGCCATAAACCTACTAGGGGAAAAGGGAAAAAAAACTTAAAGCGCAAACAAGAAACAAAAATAAATATTAATTTAAAGCATAGTGAACCGATAAAACAGGGTGTCCATAAATTACTAGAGAGGACGCTCTAGTTTATTTTTTTAGTGGCGTCAAAATGGCGTCCACTAAAAATAATCTCGACGACTCGACTCGCTCCATTTCTTGATTAAAATTAGTCGAAAGTTTGTCTTGTTGCACGAGGACGAGATGATTTCCTTTGTTACTGAGCTTGTTCTAATTAATTTTTATTTGTACAACAGTTTCCTCAGAGTCTTAATCAGATTAGATCTGAAAATGTAACATGTAATGATTATTTTCTAAAGAATAGCACATGACTTCAAACGTCTTAATTTTAGCGATAATTATGTTGCATTTAAAGACCTTCCAAATCTTTCAGATTGTAATAAATGTGTAAAAACAAATCATTCAAGTTGTAATAAAGATGTAAAAAGTTATAAATGGATAGGTAATATAGTAAAAGCTATTTCTACTGCAATAGCCTAAAAGCGCTGCCTGCACCTTTTTTAAAAAACTGTTTTAATGGCAATAGTTTTTTACCATTTAGGTACATATAAATATAGGTAGGTACACATATACATATTTGAAATATAAGTACTTTGATGGCCCTTTGTACTGATATCAAATATAACGTATTTCTATCAGTACAAAGAAGAACCTAAACTATGACAAACTTAAGTAATCCTAATTTCATTTTTTAGAACAAATTAGGTTAAATCAAGTTTGGCATGGATTTTCGGTGACCTTATATGACACGCAGAACGATTGTAACGTTTGCTGAAAATTAATTTAAATTATCAATTCAAAAGATTTATTCATTAAAGATAAATAAATATTTGTGGACATGTTTCAAATATTGGCATCTATCTTTAATCTAAGCAAACCTTGTATTAATCCCCTAGTACAAGCTTTGCTTAGGTTGAATGTTTGACTGATTGGAATATTATGTAAGCATTCTTACTTACATACATTATTTTATAAATACATACTTATAATAATACATATATGAGAAAAAGTATAAAGTTTAAATATATTAAACAATAAAATATTACCCTCTTTCTAGTTATATAAGCTAACTGTATAAAAACCGGCAACAACCGCGAATGACCAAATCTAGCGTAACTGTAAACAATGAATTGTTTTGAAGGAGCGATTCACTATCGTTACCTGCTCATTACAGCGGCAATAAAGCAATGCTGTGCAATGAAGCAAATGAACCGTGGTTAGATAATCCTTTACTGGCTGAAAACGATTGAAACTTGGGGAAGCTTTAATAATTCATTGTAGAGTTTTATTCAAGATAGCATGAGCTGCATGAGGTCAAAGACTTCATGCAGCTCGTGCTATGCAGTAAAAACGAAATTTGAGTTACGTAGGTACTATAATGTCACCCTGACACCATATTACGAAGTCGAAATAGCAACATGTAAAAGCGACTTCGTTTCATGTTGGGTAGTCCAAAAGTTGCAACGACAATTTTATCGTACTGTTTGAGTAATTTAGGATAATTTTGAGTAATTCAAGAATTGGCGTTTAACAAAAAAACAACATTGAACAAAATAAAATGAGTAAAAAAATTTGCTACAAAGTGGACAGAAGACCTCATATAAGTGAGAGGAAGACGCTTGATGCAAGCCGCTTCCCACCGGTCTTCTGTGAAATCCATGAGGGAGGCCTATGTCCAGTAGTGGACTTCTTGTGGCTAAAATGATGAAGAAGTAAAAAAATTTGCTATGCTATATATATCATCTGCAAAATCTGAAAATTTAAATATTTAAACCACATTACTTATATCGAATCAAACTGAAATAAAATTAAAACAATACAAATGCGTAAAATAACAGTAATTAAAAATAACAATGTGATCAGAACATGTAAATAAACTTTAATCTGCACGATCAATAACGGAGATACCAACATAAATAGAACAGAGTGTAGATTGGATATTTAAGTTTCGATAGAAAAAAAATTAAAAGAAGCAATTCCAGAGAGCGTCTGCCGGCAGAATAAAAAAATCCATTTAGGAATGTCTGATTAAAATAGCCATTCCGGCTACGAAATGTTCAGGTCGTGGAACTGGATTAGTTTCGGGCACTGGCTGTTTTTTCCGCTTTAGTTCGTGTTGTGGTCGTTTGTCTCGTGCGTTTTTGGATTTGGCCGAGACTATGTCAGGTGTAGAAACATCGCCGTGCTGGTCACGTCGCATTCCTTGTGCCTCAGGTATTTGATTGGCTTACTTCTCAGGATTGTTTGGGTTTTTGAGTGTTACGTAATACCGTTTCATTGTTATTTCTTTGAATTTATTTCTAAAATATAAACATTAATAATCATCGATCAGTCAAACATAAATAATTACTATCACATACACGACAATTAACATCCGAATAAGTCAATAATTATTCAGAAATGCATAAAAACTCCACCATAAAGGTTCAGTAATTATTTTTTTTATAAAATATGTAGATTTCATTACATGCACCTATTTCGTAAATATCGTTCTAGCTGTTCGAGAATTAGGGAATATTAGAAGGTTTGAAATAATTTTGGCTTCATATTTTCTCTGTAGAAGTCTTTACGTTATTTTGTTCATCAATACTTAATGTTTTAATAATACAAGTGTTTTTTTGTGAGTGTTTTTTTGAAGTGTTTTTTACAAGTGATGCGTTCGAAGATGATAAACACATAGAAATTTGTTACTACATCAAATATTATTAAGAAAACATAGTATAAGTACATGAAAATATAAAAAATATATTTGAGCCGTACAAATGTCATGCATACATTTACCAATGATATTTTTTTTTTGCTTTCTTATTCATACTTTTACTTTCTTAGCTTATCTTGTAAAGTATACATAAATGGCATACTAGTAACCAATCGGATATATTATTTTTAAAAACTTCTCATAGAAAAATCAGACTCACATATTGCCTCTTATTTAGGTCGAGAACAAACCAGTGAGTCTTACACCAAACCGGTGACCTAAATGCCTATTCTATCAGATATTTTGGCGAACGAACATTATTCGATGAAGTTTCACTTAACGGCGTGTCGAAGCCACTTCTCAAGGTACTTAGCTCAACAGAGCTGCGGAAGAGAAATAGAGCGGCGCTGCATTAAAGTGCACCCCATTAAAACCACATGTGCGACGTCACCTTAACGTCTTCACACCGCGCGCCGCAGGCTCTCAACCTTTGCATGGTTCGTTAGGTACATACTCGGTTCCAGTGATGACTTACGGCACTGAGACGTGGTCCCTAACTATGGGCCTTATAAGGAAGCTCAAGGTCACGCAATGAGCTATGGAGAGGGCTATGCTCGGAGTCAATCTACGAGATCGAATAAGGAATAAAGAGATACGTAGACGTACGAAAGTCACCGATATAGCACAGAGGATTAGCAAGTTGAAGTGGCAGTGGGCAGGCCACATAGCACGTAGAACTGATGGCCGATGGGGCCGAAAGGTTCTCGAGTGGAGACCACGCACCGGTAAGCGCAGCGTAGGAAGACCAGCCAAGAGATGGGCAGATGACCTCATTCAAGTGGCAGGAAGACGCTGGATGCAAGCCACTTCCAATCGGTCTTTTTGGAAATCCATAGGGGAGGCCTATGTCCAGCAGTGGCCTTTTTATGGCTGAGATGATGATGATGATGATACTCGGTTCACTAGGTTAATATGTCAAAGGTATGTACAAATTAATTGATACACACATATAATGACGTCTATTTTTAACCTACTTCCAAAAAGAAGAAGGTTCTCAATTCAACTGTATTTTTGTATGTTTGTCAGCGTTTTTTGTTGGTAGGCAATACTTCAGAGGTAGTCAACATACATACATACATTACCTACCTGATACATTTTATCAAAATTGGTTCAGTACTTTGGTTTTTATAACAAAATAACTAAAGTAATGTCATTCAGTTAAACGAAATGCGTATTTTGAAGTCAGTTTTTTCAGTTTTTTTAACTATAATCATACCTTACGGGGTAGGCAGAACATCAAAAGCAATGAGGTCGTTTGAAGCCACATTTGACCGTGGATAGAGGGTTAGACGGGAGGGAAAGGGAATTAGAGGGTTAGAAGATATTGGAGGATAATATGTAACGTTGGCCTGCAGTTACAGGGAGTCAGCCCATCGCCCAAATAAACAGTATGCCTGGGAAGAGAAGCAGTTTTAAATATAATTACATATGGTGTACGTATGCCCAATACCAGCAAAATATGGTACAGGTCGTATAAATATCTAATAGTAGCAGACTGTTACCTGTTTCAGTTTTTTGAACTATAATTATACCTTACGGGGTAGGCAGAACATCAAAAACAATGAGATTGTTTGAAGCCACATTTGACCGTGAATAGATGGTTAGATGGGAGGGAAAGGGAATTAGAGGGTTAGAAGATATTGGAGGATGAGATGTAAGGATGGCCTGCAGTTACAGGGAGTCAGCCCATCGCCCGCATAAACAGTATGCCTGGGAAGTGAAGCAGTTATAAATATAATGATTTATGGTGTATGTACGAGTATGCCCAAAACCAGCAAAATATGATACAGGCCGTATGAATGTAATAGTCGGAGACTGTTACCTATATAATTTTACAAAAATTATGAATTGTATAATTAACTCAACTGTACTTTTTTATTTGTTTATTGTTTTATTTTTAAATAATTTACATTATTTTTAATCATTTATACATTACTGTGTAAATAAGTACTTAAAGTGTTGTTGTGTTGTTTAATTGAATATGTAATACAAATTAATAAATCATAAAATTATATATAAATTTAAGAATGATTGGTAATCAAAAGGTAGATGAATACGAGTACATAGCTATAATTATTATAATTTTAAGTTGTTTTTACCTTATTTTAACAGCTATTCTATTAAGTTGTATAATTTCAATTAAAAAAAAACATTCGTGAAAACTTAAGATACCACTTTTACCTATATCCATAACGTCGCACAATATTAACGATAGAAGTTTACACAGACAAAGATAGGTTAAACACTTAAATTAATCAATCCAAGTAATTCGTAAACAAACATAAATTAACGTTAACGTGAAGTTTGAGAAACTCTGCAGTTAATTTATTTACGCTTGCGGCACTGTCTGAAGTTTACATAGGTACGTACAGATTAGGAGATAGCTGTTTGTACTAGAATAGGACGGATTGAGTTTCAGAGTATTCAGTTAAATTGGGAACGTTTAAAATTATAATATAATTAAAATTTATATGTACTTGATATGTAAGTAAGTAAGTAGCTCGCTTGCATAGAATAATCTAAATAATTAACTAAAATAAATAAAAAACAATCTGTAATATATGTAGGTTTTAAATATTAGAAAAAAATCAAAGTGCAGCATTTCAAAATTATGTAAAATGTATCCGTTAAAATTTCTTTGATCTAAAAAAATCTTTTTTTTTTTTTTAAACAAAACACATACTTTAAATAGTAAAATCAAAGAAGATTATTTCATAAGAGCGGATATCTATTTGAGCTCGTCTAATTTTATCGTAATAATATTTATACTATGGGATTTAGGAACACACTTCACTATGCGCTCTAGATCCAGAGAGAGATGTTTTCATAATAAATCATTCTCGCGCGTTGGGGAACTAAAATCTTTATAGTTATTTATTTTATAGTACAAATTTAATTTACTCACGTTGAGAGAGATAATAAACGTCATTTTGTAAGTTTGTTTTATTTATTTATTTAAAGAGCTGTATTAGGCGGACTATAATTCTGTATTCGGGCACACCGTCGGTCGGCGTCCTCACTGAACATCGGGTGAATTGTATTTATCTAATGTAAAATATATACATATAATATGAAGAAAACCATTTTTTTGACATCCATTGAATTTTTTGTTAAGACAATTATAAAATAAAGAAAACATTTATAAAAATAAACATTAGATGAAGAATTAAAATATTTGAGTAAGTATCTCAAGAAAAATCTGAGTTCTTCAAAACAACATAAATATGCATGTGTGTCACTACTTGTGCCTTATTTTTAGTACCACTGGCCTTATAGTTTTCAATCATTACAAACTTTTACTATGATATCGCTGAAATCGCGAAAATAATGAGTGTTTCATAATTAAAATTTATTGTCGTTGAACGAAATGTATGTAACAGCTGTGTTTATTTTTCTAAAATTGGTCTCAAATGATGGTTACAGCGACCCTTCGATCTCTAGTACAGCAATACCAGACGTTCGAGTATGGTGCGGCCGAACTATTTGACAAACATTCTTAGGTACGAGTATATTTTTCTATGGAAAGTAAAGGTATTTTCACACATTGTTTTAAATAAATCGACCGGGAATCACCTTTGCACTATTCCTTTAAAGAACACCGCCAAAAGCCGCAAAATACCGTATTATTTATTGCAAAATATAAAATATATTTAATGTTTTCCTATCTTTCTCTCCGTCGATACACCACCATCGCACCGCACCATACTCGTATTCGATCATCTAAGTATTTTTTAATCCGTATAGTTCAGTCAATGTCTACTTAAAGCAAGAAATAAATACTTTCAGAAGACATCAAAGTCTCCGATTCTCAATATAGTCACTGTAAGTCTTATGTGAGACACATCTGGTTCCAATAAAATTCACAGAAATAAATGAAATACAGCCATTCGTCATTTTGAAAGACATCTACTTATCAAAGAAAATAATATGAAAATTTGAACTGAAAATACATTTTTTCGAGACGCGAAAATAAGTAATACCGATGGGAATTGAAAATGATTCATGTAGCTCATTTTTACGGGGTTGCACAAGAAGGAAGGTTATGTTTTTCGAGAGTATGTATGTTTTTTTGTTACCTCCTACTGCCTAAACGGCTTAAACGACTTTAATGTGCGAGGTGTCTTTAGATTCGTCCTTACTCCCTGAGTGTTATATATGTAATATCATTTTGTAATAATAATAATATAATTCTTGCAAAAATTACAAATTGTACTTTTTCGTAACCTTCGATGCACTTTTCTGTAAGAAATAAGTAATTTTTAACCCCCGACTCAAAAATAGGTAAGTTATACATGTGTATCTGTGTGTCTGTATGTACGAGTAGCTCTCAAACGTATGGACCGATTTTGATCTAGTTTTTTTTTTGTTTGAAAAAGGATTTCATCGAGTGTCCTTAGCTATGTTTCATCAAAATTGGTTCAGTTATAATTTAGAACTAGAATAATTCTAAATAATGCCTTTTTAAACACATTTTACCAAAAGCTCTAAGGTATACGGTCTCGCAAAAACATGTACAATAGTAAATTAGACTGCAAAAAATCATCTTATGCAGTCGGTTATTTATTTTATTTTTATTTTAACATAGTTACTTACTTGTTATTGTTATCTTCTTGTTGTTATGTTGTTTTGTGTTCTATAAGACGAGTGATGTTCTACAAAATGTACATTTGCTTTATACTGCCTCCTATGGAGCGTCGAGTTATACATATTTTCCTGAAAAATAGTCTGCCTGTCTGTTGTTTTGACAATGGGCATCCTCTTGTACAAATAAGCTGTATAAGCATAAACCAAAATAACAGAAAACAAATGTCCAAATAAAAGTTTTTTATTTGGACATTTGAAAAAACAACAAATTCTTCACGAATACTCTATTTGAATTAATGAATTGTCTATGAAACACTTTTTATGCAAAATAAAATCCAACCCAAACTAGTTTTCAAAAACTTTTTCATTTAACTTTAAAGTCCTGCAACTGAAACAAAAAAACTCGAAGTCCACAAGATAAATCCCAAAGCAGTCTCTAATTGAATATTCTCTTTACGTAATGCCGTCCTATTTCACCCTTTAAAATAAAATAAAAGCCGAAAGCGAAACATGTAAATTTTATCGTGTCTGGAGCGGATTCGCGTGGGACCGACACGGATTTTTTCACCAGCCAAAGGTAAAGGAGAAAACTTGGCTCGTATTTTCAGCTAAAAGTTTCCCTGCAATGCTCGTCGGAAAATACTTCGGTGACTTAAGCTGCGTCCAGATATGTTCTTTCGCCCGTACCGTATCTTGAGCATCTTTTCGTCGCACTGAAAATAGCCCGTATCTCCTCCGTAACGTTACAATTATTATGTCGTCGATTATTATGTCTTTATTTCTGGGTTAAATGCCGTCCAACGATGTCATTGACAGCGGAAATTCATGAGAATTTGGCAGTTGCTTGAGGGTACTTCATAGTTATATTCGTTATCTCACAATATTTTTTAAATTCGTTACGGATTCAGGCAGTGAGTGACAGAGGATACAATTTGTGCGTGCGACAATCGCATCCAGACAAACGGTCTACCGTATTGTATCGCCTTTTAACGGGACGAAACCTGACTAACGATGAATCGGAGCGTACATACCTATATAAATATCCAGGCGCTAGCCGCCGTACAACATCGTACTGTACTGAACGGCATCCAGATGTTGCGTTTTTAGATCGTGACACTGAGGCCTCATTTACGTAGACGCGGGGCGTCGCGCGTCGCGTGTGGCGTGGCGTCTCGCGGCGCGTCAGACGTTTTTTCTGTTTACGGAGCGGCGGCGCGTGCAGCGGCACGCTACATCGCACGCGTAAACACAAACATATAGCAATATTCGATCTTGTTTATAGAGACGCGAGACGGGACGCGTGGCGGTGCCCGCCGCTGTGCCCGCGGCGAATCCTACGCGTGTAGGGAAGCACGCGGCGGGCACCGCTGCGGCGCACGCGGGGCGGGGTTCAAACCGATACCGACTCCGACTAGTTTTAGTTTAACTAGGTTCCGCCGCGGGCATCGCTTCATCGAGAATTGACGCTACGTGCGCCGTGGCGGTGCACGCCGCGTGCGACGATGCGGTGCCAGCCGCGGGCTCCGCCACAAAAAACGCTTCATTTCAAACAAATATGTGTAAAATCGCTTCTCCGTAAACGCACTCATACAACGCCATACGTTTGAATTCAATGCGGGCCGCGCCGCACAACGCGACGCGCGACGTCCCGCGTCTCCGTAAATGAGGCCTGATACGCAACGGAGGCGCGTTACGTGCAAAAGAACGTAATTATCTGAACGCAGCTTTACCGAGCAAGTTGTAAAAGAATGGCGTATTGTGTAGCCGGTCGAACCGACAAATCATTGTGGACATTGCTAGCGGGAAGGAATTTGGGGACAGCAGGCATTCCTGTACACCGCCGCTTATGATTTTTACCATAAGCTATTAGTTTTTAGGGTTCCGTAGACAACAAAGAACACTTATATAATTATGTAGTTTCACTACATCCGTCCGCGGCTTTACTCAAAAACTCTTAGCACTAATATCTTCTAAGCTATATTCTGTGTAATTAAATATGTATATGTAGGTGCATATATGCACACCGCCAAAGTGTTAAAATAAAATAAAAAAATTAAAAAATATTTTCTTAGGGTTCCGTACTCATAAAATGGGTGTGATTTTCTTTCTCTCGTCTATTCCGTGGTATGGTAGTGTAATTGGATAAGTAATTTAAAAATATTGCGTATGTTCAAAAACTATTTATTTTCCCATTTAAGAATCCGTTTGAATATTAAGTATTAAAGTGTCTCCCAAGCTGCCAGTTTAACTTACAAATTAACGGTCAACGATCAACCAATTTATAAAATGTACTTAGAGAAGTAAACGTAAAAGTTTCGTGCCAATTTCATTTAAACTGTTATTAACTAAGAATCCCCTTTCTAAGTCCACATACTGTTATGTACAACTACGGAATCCTACACTTCAAGTGGTTCGACTTGCACATGGTTGGTTTTATTATTCTTTGCTTCGTATACTTAGTATTGAGAAATTATATAGCCTTCCCCAGGTGAGGGCCGGTGTCATCTATAAATTATTTTACCTTTATCAAAAATATGTAAGATTTAATAAAAACACTTTCAGAAATAACTCGTCTTCATTAAATACGTAGTAATAGTAGCATTCCTAACGTTATAGAGGCAAGAATCAGGGTTTTTATGGAATAACATACGAGGGTCGAAATGAAGCAAGGACAACATACGTGATACTTTGACTTCTGAAATCTATGACGTGACATCATAAACTCAGTTGCCACAGATGTTTCCGTGCAACTTTTCTCAAATATTGCAACAATATTCATGTAATGTAACAAGTAAATCTTTTTTTTTATTCGACAATAGGCTTGCGCTTGACCGTCAACTCATCTGGTGTTAAGCGACAGTTACGGTCTACTATGGAGCGCGCTTGCCGAAGAAACCTATTCACTCGCGATTTGAAGACACTTAGATTATATATCTATTCGAAAAGACCCATTCAGGAAGCGCATTCCACATTTTGGCGGTACGCTTAATGTAAGTCAGCCATAGCAAGTAAGTGGGATCTATTAAAGGAAAATTAAACAAATTAGTCGATTGCGTAAGAGAGATTTATGTAGTTTAATTTACGCTTGAGGTACGCTTGTTATGACGTTGAGTGTACGTGTTCGCGAGGTATTATGCACAAAGCAGTTGCAAAATTTGTTTATAGAAAGATAGATAACACTTTGGTAAAAGACCACAATACAGAAACATTAAGCACAGTGAGAATAATATTACACCTAGCTGTTTGGCGGCCTTATCGCTTAGAGCGATTTCGTCCAGGGAACCTTGCACGGATAGGAGAGATGGCAACACATAGACAGATTATATGAGCATTATTTAGAAAAAATCTTGTAAATTATGTTATTCGATGAGAAAAAATTCATTGGAGCTTACAAATAAGTGCAAATTTTAATTTTTGCGAGAGCTGTGCTACTGTTACTACAAAAAGTAACCTATGACACTTGGAATGCGCTTCCTGAATGGGTCTTTCCGACTAATCAAGGTGTCTTCAAATCGCGAGTGAATAGGTTTCTTCTAGGCAAGCGCGCTCCATCGTAGACCGTAACTGTCGCTTAACACCGGGTGAGTTGACGGTCAAGCGACGGCCTATTTTCGAATAAAAAAAAATATGACACCATACATAAATATTTTAAAGTATAGTTTTAGCGCGCGTTAAAAAGCAATAGTGTTATAAAAAAAGTACTTTAATAAAATACTAGGTTAATATGTACCGGGCTTTACAAACACTGGAAAAAAAATTACCAACTTATCGGGCATTCAGTTAAAAAATGTTAAAAAGTTAACGAAATCTCTTAAAAGCAAGAGTGAAAACTGCAAGAAAGGTTCGATAGTTTCGGCGATATTTTGGGTTATAGACAGCTCCGCGGCGCTGCCTCACTGATTTCGATATTTTTTTCTAAAATCGATTACAATAGCCAAATTTCTACCATAAAACACTTTAATTGAAGTCTGCTGGAGCCTGGCTCGAGATGGCATCACGTGCGCATTGTCTTCGAGCAGTTATGTAAAAGGCAAGCTTTTTTACCCGACTGCTGATTAAAGAGGATTATATTTTAGAGTGTATATGTAAATGTATGCATGTGATGTGGGTGTGTATGTATGTCAGAAATGAAGAGATACGTAGACGTACAGGAGTCACCGATATAGCACAGCGGATTAGCAAGCTGAAGTGGCAGTGGGCAGGGCACATAGCACGTAGAACTGATGGCCGATGGGGCCGAAAGGTTCTCGAGTGGAGACCACGGACCGGCAAGCGCAGCGTAGGAAGACCAGCCACGAGATGGACAGATGACCTCATACAAGTGGCGGGAAGACGCTGGACGCAAGCCGCTTCCAATCGGTCTTTTTGGAAATCCATGGGGGAGGCCTATGTCCAGCAGTGGACTTCTTATGGCTGAGATGATGATGATGATGATGTAAATGTAAAAGCTTAGCCAATTTTAATTGTCGCGATATTTTAGGTTCGTCATTGTTTTGTCTGTAAAACGACTACATGACATGATGATTAATGACATTTTAAATAATTATTTGCATTGTAATTTTTATTTGAGTGACATTTTATAAATTCAATTACAATTTTATATACTTAACATAAATAATTACTTATTAATTTAACGACATGACAAATAATTATTTAAACTATACTGACATTAATTTTATTTTTATTTGACATTTTTAATGATAATTGTGTACAAAACTGACGAAGCCCATTTACAGCAGATCTAATATCGCTAGCCTTTAAACAGCTACATTTGTTAAGACTGTTGATTTATTCTTTCAAATATTGCACTAATGTAATTATAAATATATTTGACCACACCAGTTAAAACAAAACATAGGAACAACAACATCTCACCATGAGAAGATGGCCCGCGCCCAGCAGTGGGACATTTTGTACAAACAGGGCTAATGATGATGATGATGATGAATAATATATCCGTATTCTAAAACCGTTATAAATATGTTAAAATAAACTTTGTTATAAGTGCGGCAAAGTTTAAAGTCGAAGTGCATAATATCAGAATCAACTTGTTCGCTCCGTGGGCAGTGGTTTGCCTTTCACTTAGCAACATTGTTAGGTATAATGCAGTGATTTTAGACGGCCACGGATACGCCGCAGCCTTTGAAGCTTGGAGGCTATATTTGAGATGTTAGAGAATTTGTCAAATTATTACTGACAAAATATTTCACAGACATTAAATTTGATAATTATAGTTTAAAAAACGGAAGCAAACGACTTTTCATGGATGCTATTGTCAGAACTAAACCAAATTGAAATGGGACCACACGGGAAGCACCAGCTTTCAAATAAAATAAGAATCATCAATATCGGTTCACCCAGTCGAAAGTTATGAGGTAACAAACAAAAAAAAAGCAGTTGAACCTCCTCATTTTTTGAAGTCAGTTGAAAAAGTGCAATTGCAGAAAGTAATGTCATGAAGATAGTATTTACCTATTACTATTATTTATTTTAGGTTATAGTTTTACAGGTCCATTGTCACAACATACACAGGTCTTTGTCATTGAGGTGTTAAATACTTAAGTATCTAAGATCTCAATGACAAATATAATCATAATATAATCCAAATTACATTCGTTTGAATCTTGATTTCCCGAAATAAATTAAAAATCATTAAACTGTTAATGATTTTAAATGTGTCCTTGCGTAGATCTATATTTTGATATTGAGTTTCTAATAATTTTTAAAAACATGTAGGTTCTTACTTAATTTACTACAATAGATACTCAATAAAATAAAGAAACCGCGCGATTTCCGCTGGTCTGGACAGACTTGATTTTCTTATACCGGCCAAACCCGATTTCAGGACAAACTAGTTTATCCTAGAGTGTGCGTATTTATATCAGGATCAACTAGTTTGGCCTAGGCTAAACTGGTTCATCCTATCGGGCTTAGGACAAACTAGTTTTGCCTAAGGCTATACTAGTTAATCCTATCGCGTATAGGAAGAACTAGTTTAGCCTAGGCCAAACTAGTTTGTCCTGAAATCGGGTTTGGCCGGTAGCATATATACATAAAACTATTTCTAATATTTAACATACACAAAATAATCCAATTCAATAACAATTAAAAGTCACGCACAATACTGACTAGCAATAACAAAGCCTATTAGATTTCATTACTAACCAAGTTAGTATCTAATAAATTAATTATGACTGGATCTGTCACACAAATGCTTTTTAATTAACTCAACTACCTAAACTATCTTTGATCATTACTACCAGTACTTTTACCAATTATCTAATGTGCCAGACATATACGTATGTCTGGCTGGTATGCTTTGATGTTTCTACTAAGGTCTCTTTTCAACCGACTTCAAAAAAGGAGGAGGTTCTCAATTCGACTGTATATTTTTCAACCGACTTCCAAAAAGGAGGAGGTTATCAATTGGACTGTTATTTTTTTTTTTTTTTATGTTTGATACCTCATAACTTTCGACTGGATCAACCGATTTTGATGATTCTTTTTTTATTTGAAAGCTGGTGCTTTCCGTGTGGTCCAGTTCTGACAAATAAACTATTGTTGTGATAAACTATAATTATTGATGAACAAGAGCTAAATTAAAAAAGATCATTTACTAATAACGTATAGTAATAATAAATATAAATAATTTACGATTTATTATTAAAATTGTGTATTGATAAAAAATTTAATTATTCTCAGAAGTGAGAGTACACGCCCAAAGTTACACTTCGCGGTGTCAAGCGTTTTTACCCTGATGAAGGTTGAAACTTAGCCAATATTTTCGGAATTCATAAATGTAAAGTAACACAGTCCCATTACGAAATACCATTAATAAAAATAAACAACTACAATTATTCTATCTACGACGATTGATAAAAATATGTTTTTCCTCCGCGTACCATTTCCAAAGTTCAATAGTCCATAAACGAAAGTACTGTGCCCGAGTTCCGTTAAATTGGGTGGCACAATAAAACATTTCGCTGTCAGCCGTATACTTACTGCGAGATAGAAAAGTAACATGCGAATTTACGACGGTAACTCGTTTATGTGGACGTTGTGAGTTGTCACTACTTTGGTGTTTTCATGACGGTGTACGCAAGACGCTTCTGTGCCGTAAAAATTAGAGTGGTGGTGGATTATCCGGCATTTTTTTTTTGATAAACTGTATTATGTTGTTAAGTAATGATGAGTATGCCAAAAACCATACAGGTTTTGGTAATTGTAACTAGTCTGACTTTCAAGGTTCTGGATTCAAATTCGAAGGTATGCACCTACGTTTAGCTTAGGGCTTAAATGTGATTGTTTTGTGGTATTATTTTTTATCGTTACAATGTACGGTATGATCGAATGCTAAACAAAATAATTTCCTACTTACGTGGATACTTAGCCTTTACTATTTTATTTTTGTGGTGCATAAAGCATAATCATGCGTAGAATTTTCAGAAAAAAACTAATAAGTACGTATATGTAGATAAAAAAGTCAAACTTTTTTCAATCCGGTTTGAAAAACTATAAGTGTTCCTATTTTTATCGTTTAATTTCTCCCTTGTTTGTCTACAACGATTTAATGAAAGCTTTTATTTTCAAAAAAAATATTTGAGGAATACATCAATTTGATTAAAACAGAAATGGCATAGGTTCATTCAATTTCTTGCCGGAATCGAAACATAACTCTACTAAAGAAGTTATTTACGTCACAGCGCTTTTTATTTCCGTCCATTCGCACGACACTTTATTTGTATATGGGGCATTTAATACCAGCCGGGTTTGGAAAGCTGCAGGCTGCGTCGGATAATGTGGTGTATGTTATAATGAGTAAACATGGGTCATGTTTGTGAACGAGTACATGAAATGGGCTCGGTACAACCTGGCCGGAAATTACTGCCAGCTGATTGGATACAATATGTAAATATAGTTTTAGTATCGTTCAATATTTTATGGAAATATATTATTTTCATTTTTTTTTTTTTTAATTTTTATTATGTTCAATATATTATTTTCCGAATACGAACTTAACTTTCAATGTTTAATGTTGTGTCCTGGGTGGGAATCGAACCCACGACCTTACAGTTCAGCAGGTAGACATACTACCAACTGAGCCAAGGCCAGTCATAATATCGCCAATTCATAATATCACTATTTAAAAAAAGTAATTAAAACAACGAATTTTTAACAAAATATTCCGGTAAATTTATCAAGGAACACCCAAAAAGTTTTACAGTTTAATAATATTTATTATCTGATAAGATTAAAATAATTTCAATGTCGAAATAGGAATTTATTATTACCTAATAGTACTAGTACCTTTAGTTAGTTCTACGCTGATAAATCTCCAAGTTTTAGATCAAGGAGAGCATCTAATCTTACATTAGGAAAACACGTAGGCAATTCTAACTTAACTACAATAAATAAGCACGTATCTAAGTTACAATCCGGCAAAAAATGCGTTGCTCAACAGAGTGAATAAAAGTATTAAATATCAATCATAGTACGGTGGGCAGGTAAGTACAAAGATGGCTGCATCGCTATCATTATAGTCCGTATAACTATTGTATATAAGGGTCAGAATAAAAAGTCATTTGCTAGGTATTCCGAAACAATAAAGTTGCTTCCGATGTTATACAGACAGCTGTCGATTTCGAAACTATGAGATTATTATGGATTGGAGCTATGGTGGCTAATGGCTATTGTCAGATTTTAACCATAAAGTTCATCTACCTTCGAAGTAAACCACCTTTTGCCGTTTTGCATAAAAAAAAACTAATATTTACATATACATTTTTGCTATTGCATAAACATTGCCGTTTACCGTATGAATGCTGGCAGCATGGTGGGTACGTTGCCAACTGATAGTGAGTTTGAGCCCTTGTATTATCTTTAGATCTTTATCGGTATGAGGTAATCTGTTTACTTTTTTGTATAGTGACAAAACAATACACTTACAATCTACCTACATACTATGTAAGTAGATAGTTTTTTTTTTTTTTGTTGCAGTTAATAAAAGAACACTTGATCGTTAAAAATACATTAAAGTATTTCCTTTCAATTTTACAATTACATATGCTTATAACAAATCCTAAGTCGAATCTTTCACCAAACATAAAACTCAACTAAAATCTCCATAATTTGCCGACAAAGCGATGCTTACGGCACCGCGTCAAATCTTTTCGGTTTCCCTTATCGCAGAAAACTTGGGAGAAAATTTGGGACATAAAACGTGTAGTGCGAGCTTAGCCAGTAGGCGTAGCGTTTACAAGTCGGTGGGATAAATTGGATCCCTCGGGATTTACCGACGCCTTCACGCAGAGCCGACCCAACCTCGCCGCTTTACGCCCGCGCGTCAAATATTCAAGCTTCCCTGTCGAATGTACTTTACGTCCCTATAAACTCTATACAGAATGCAAATATCCCGTTCCTAGCCCGCAAAGATCTACATCATGATTTAAAGCACTACAGGGGCTCCTACCCCTCTCTCGTTCGAGCGAGCTCGTTATCGCAATTGACTTCTATAGCATACAAATGACTGAATTAATGCACCCCAATGTGAATATGCGCGGAGATTACAGCTACAAATAATTCAACTAATACATATTTATGGAATTATATGTAATTTTACGAGTGTCGTAACGCAAATGTCTTCTAATTTTGGGGATCTCGTGTTTGGGTAGAAGTGAGCGGGAGAACACGGACTAGTAATTGGAGCCCGTCCCCCGCAGGGCACCCATTTCAAATCCCCAACGTGGACCCCGGATTGCTATAATGACGCACATGTCTGAGGCTTTTTGTGCCATTCTTGCTCATCAGTTTCAAATAAACAAAAAACGCAACGGTTTTAAGGGCCCTTATTTGATTGTTAGCATCGCTGACCTTGGTTTTTTATTTATTTATAACTAGCTGTACTCCACGGTTTCACCCGCTAGTGATGATGATGATGAAAAGTAGTTTAAGTCCGTCTCCAGGTTCACAGCCATCTCTGTACTAAATTTCATAACTATGAGTTCAGTAATTTAATTGTGAAAAGGTAATGGACAGCGCAATTTTTTAAGATTAGAAGCAATTCAACACCTGCCTAAACGTGTGATTACTTTTATGATTATGTGTAGTAGTAAGCTATGGTAATAAGTCAAAATAAATGTAACCTTATTATTAGGACTGAATAAACAAAAATGAATGTGATATTGCTAATAAGCTGTCTAAATGACATCCCAAAGTACTAACTTGGTATCTACGTTTTGCTGTTTATGTCAAATATGACGACAAAGCGAATGTCACAATTTTCATTTCCATTGACAATCTTCATCTCTATAGCACCAAAATTGTGACAATCAAATAGGCATAATCATAATTTGACAGAGGTTTGTTGATACAAGTCATCAAAAATAGTAACCTAATAGATGGCTATGAAATGGAATGCCACCTAAAATGATTGCCATTATTAGATCACGATTCTTTGCACCCTTATGCATGCTGACCTGATTTTCAAAATTGCCTTCGTTGAGTGCATTCAGGACCGATCCGCTCCCAACGGCAAAATGGATCGTCAGCAAATGCGACGCGTCCCATTTGCTGACTGTACTCGACGCTCGCTGGAGCGGAGTTCAAACAAAAATGTATTTTGTCATTTATTATTCACTCGCTGAAGACTGGAAAGTGGAATAAACCGTCAAATCGTACGTGACTCCGGTTGTCTGCACATCTCGCC